>CM028136.1:806455000-807705000 GCA_016271365.2 Neoceratodus forsteri
ATGTAGTCCCCTATACAAAAGTGGGAACAAAGAGGAAGCAGGGAACTACAGACCAGTCAGCCTCACCTCGGTAGTGGGAAAGATCATGGAAGCACTACTGAAGGAGAGATTGGTGGAACATCTGGTTGTCAATGGACTACAGGACCCAAGGCAGCATGGTTTCACCAGGGGGAGGTCATGTCAGACCAACCTCATTGAATTTTTTGACTGGGTGACTAGGGAGGTGGATCAGGGGAGGGCAGTGGACATGGCCTATCTGGACTTCAGCAAGGCCTTTGACACTGTGCCACATAGAAGACTATTACACAAACTGGGGAATATGGGTGTGGGCAGGACAGTAGTGTGGTGGGTAGGTAACTGGCTGGGTGGCAGGACACAGAGGGTGGTGGTAAATGGCTGTCACTCCACAGAGGGAAGAGTAACCAGTGGGGTATCACAGGGATCAGTGCTGGGACCGGTCCTATTCAACATCTTCATCAGTGACATTGCACAGGATCTAGAAGGCAGAATTTCACTGTTCGCTGATGACACAAAGCTCTGTAACAGAGTAGACACACCAGAGGGTGTAGACAGAATGAGAAGGGACCTGCAGAAACTTGAAGAATGGTCAAGGTTTGGCAGTTGAAATTCTATGCAAAGAAGTGCAAGATAATGCATATAGGGCACAAAAACCTGGCACAATATATCAGTTGGGGGTGAGGATATAGCATGCACCAAGCAGGAAAGGGATCTTGGGGTTGTCATCTCTGATGACCTCAAGGTGGGAAACAGTGTGACAAGGCATCAGGTAAAGCAGATGGGATGCTGGGATGTATAGGCAGGGGCATCACCAGCAGGAAAAGGGAGGTCATAATTCCGCTATACAAGACACTAGTGAGGCCCCACCTGGAGTACAGTGTACAGTTCTGGAGACCATACCTACGTGAGGACATAGACAGTGTAAGAAGGTTCAGAGGAGGGCAACAAAGATGGTGGATGGGTTGCATCACAAGTTCTATGAAGACAGGTTGAAGGAACTGAACATGTACTCCCTGGAGGAGAGGAGGAGAGAGGGATATGATAGAGACATACAAGTATCTTACAGGGAGGAACAGGGGTGCAGGAAAACACTATTTTTGGAAAAAAGATGTTTCAGGACTAGAGGGCATGGGATGAAGTTGGAGGAGGAGCGATTCAGAGGAAACATGAGAAAGAATTTCTTCACAGAGCGGTGGTGGACAAGTGGAACACCCTGCCAGAGGAAGTGGTGGGGGCTGAAACAATCACGGGATTTAAGAATGCATGGGATAGACATAAAGGAATTCTAGAGGGCAGGGGTAAGGGGAAACAGACTTCTAGGAAAATAAACTGAACTTACAAGCTCAAATGGGCAGACTAGGTGGGCCATAGGCCCTTATCTGCCGACACTGTCTATGTATCTATGTAACTGGCCAAATTAGAACTATCCTATATTATCTGTTATTCATATATGAATTAGCGGTTTCAACAGATTATTGCCTACCCTCAAGTGCTGTTACAATGGATGTGGGGATGTGTATTACCTACTGTAAGATTCCTTGACTATATCTGTGTAACCTCTTAACCAAGATGAGATAACTTTGTTGTTCATTATTAAAATGAATAAAAATAAAGTTTAAAGAAATATAGGTTCTAGGGACATGGATATGTTGTTCATCCACACTGTCTGGCAGGTTCCTTGCCGCTTTAAATCTTGCCGGAAGGTCTTCAAGCTGGCTCCTCCCACCCACCCGGGTGGTAAAACACTTGGCTTCGCCCCATGATGCCAGATCTTCCTTATCGCTTGGAAGCTCAGGTTCCCTCCTTAACGCTCTGCGTGATAGACTGGATCCTAACTTTTCGGTTCGTCCGAAACTCATTTTAAAATTTTCAAGACTTCGGTCTTCCTTTTCTCTCACGGCTGCGATGGACAAATCGACTCCTGGTTGTCGGCGGTGCCCTTGTGGGCAGAAGATGTCTAGGACGGATCCGCACTCCACGTGCGTCTAGTGCCTCGACCTAGAACACGATCCGCAGGCCTGTGAGTCATGCTGTTCGTTCTCAGCCAACGTCTTGGAGGACAGTGCTGCCCGGTTGAAGCTTGGGTGCTCTGAGAAGCGCTATCCGACGGTAAAGTCAAAAGAGGCCTGTTGGGCGGTTACCGCGGCTGCTGGGTCAACTGAGCAGCTCGAGCAGATGATCGCCATCAAGGAGGAGGCGGCCCAAGCCGCATCATCCCCCTCCTCGGTCGCGGCATTTATCCCGCTCTTTGGGTACCGTGTTGTGCTTAGTTGAAGGACTTTGCAGTCCCTTTCACGAAGGGGAGAGAGGTCATCGGACATTCCTCTCGGTCCAAAAGAAGGATTCCAATGGTAAGTCCATAGTCGGCGTCATGGGAGCGGGGTGGTTCCCTTTCCTGGACAGCCGACCGTTGACTTCGGTCGAGGTTGCGGCTAAGGCCGCTGGCTTCACGGCGTCCCCGTCAGGTCAGCCGGCCGAGACACCCGTCGACGTGGTCGAGATTTTTCTCGACCCGTCGGAGAGATTGTCTACTGGTGAAGCAGACAACCCTTCTTCACCGGTTCCCCCGGTGGAAACCGAAGATCTGCCTGCGCCCTCGTTGCAGCAGTCACCGGTTAAGGTGTCCAAGCCGAGGGAAGAGCGGGTGTGCCCTGCTCCCTCCCAGGCCCGTCCTTGGACACACCGAGGATCTCGGTCTCGGACTTCTTTTCGGTCCAGCCGATCCCGCCAACATCTGCGGTCTCGGTCTTGGCACCGAGGTAAGCAGTGACGCCGCTTGTCCTCGTCTTCCTCCTCAGAAGAGCAGAGGCTTCGGCGCAAGTTGCGTCGACACTACGTGGAACTGATGTGGCAGCAGTTACTTTTGTCTGGGAGCAAGTCGACACCGACGCCTTCCCCGGCCATCAAGTGGCTGCCACCCGAACGGCCGAAACTGCCTCTCGCTGCAGTCGAGATGCCATAGCCTGGGCTGGTTGTTTGGCTGAAACCTGCTGCCCCACCGATTGTGGTGGAACCTCTGCCTCCACAACCGAAATCGGGGGCACCGACCAAGGAGACTCGGTTGGGTCAAGGCCTGCCACACAGGTTGTCGGTCACCCTCACTCCCGATTGTCCTCAGCAGGTGGAGTTTGGCTCAGGCCCTAGGCAGCTCTTTGCGGACTCCTCTGAGTCCGACGACGCCTCCTCTCTGTTCTCCAGGCCAGTTGACCTGGAGTCCTCCGGGGGCCAGTCACTGGACGAAAGCCCATCGTCCTTTATGGGTCTACTTCCACTCATCCCGGAGTCCACCGGGATGCAGCTCGAGCCTGTATCCAAACGGGCTAAGTATCCCCTGACGTAGATACTGGACCGAGGGGATTCACCCACGGAGGCCTTTCCGGTGGCTGAGGCCATTGTCGGCCCAGCCTTGGAGCTTTGGCAGCGGCCTGCTTCCTGTCCTGCGCCCTCGGCCAGGAAGTATGCGGTCCCTTCCGGCTCTTTGCCCGGGTTTTCGGAGCACCCCTCTGCCGAGGGGTTGGTCATCGACAGCGTTTTCCAGCGTTCCGGGAACGCTAGGGACGTGGACAAGGAGTCCAAAAAGCTAGACTATGCTGGGTGCAAGGTGTACTCTGCGTCCTCCCTTGGCCTCTGCCAGGCCAGCTCGGCTGTGCTGATGGCACACTTCTCCCATGCTCTCATGGGCTCCCTGGATGAGGTGATCCCTCATCTCCCGGCCGACCTGCAGACCACAGTCCGGCAGGTTCGGGACCTGGGTAGGGCGGTGGCGAAGCAGCAGCTCCAAACAGCTCTTGACATAGGGGACTCCTGTGCCAGATCGGTGGTGGCCATGCGCCGCAGAGCATGGCTGAGGATATCCACCTTCACAGTGGATACCCAGCACAAGTTGGCGGACGTCCCCTTCACCAAATGCATGGCAGAGGTGACAGCATTCCTGTGGCACCAAAGGGTCCGGGTGTACCCCTACCTGGACGACTGGCTGATTGCAGCCCCCTCCAGAGCGGAGGTGGAACCGTCCAGAAATCTGGCCCTCCAGGTTTGCTGTCAGATTGGCCTCCTCATCAACAAGGCCAAGTCGGAACTCGTGCCAAAGCAGGTGATACATTTCATCGGGGCAGAGCTCGACTCTCTTCGAGCCAGAGCACGGCTCCCGGCGGACAGGGCCAAGGTTCTTTCCTTCTTTGCCCAATCATTTCAGGTTGGGCAATCGCACCCTGCCCGGGACTTCCTGCGCCTCCTGGGCCTCATGGCGGCCTGCACCAGCGTGGTCCATTGGGCCCACTGGTACATGCGCTCCTTCAATGGGGACTGGCCAGCCAGTGGTCACAGCGCTTCGATCCATTGGATCAGCTAGTGACAGTGACCCCGGGGGATGTGGAACGCTCTCCAGTGGTGGACCATTCCGGCACATCTGCAGGAGGGCATGCCGTTTGTCCGCCCCGAGCTGACGGTCTCTTTATTGACCGATGCCTCTCTGATGGGTTGGGGTGCCCATCTGGGGGAGCACAGAGCGCACGGCCTCTGGTCCCCTCGGGTGTCCCGATGCCAAATCAACCTGCTGGAGCTTCGAGTGGTTCGTCTAGCCCTCACCGCCTTCGCTCCGTTTCTACGGGGTCAAGTGGTTCAGGTCCAGACGGAGACTACCACGACCATGTACTACCTAAACCGCCAGGGCGGTACGCGCTCCATGCTGTTATGCAAGGATGCTCTCCGCATATCGTCCCTCGTGAACAGCCTGGAGGCGGATCTCCTAGCCATTTACGTGGCAGGAGCCTCCAACTCCCTGGGCGATGCCCTAAGCCGGATAGGGTCTGCGTCTCATGAGTGGTCTTTCCTGCCGGAGGTAGTACAAGATCTCTTCTTCCAGTGGGGCACGTCTCAGGCGGACCTGTTTGCCTCCAGGGAGAATGCAAAGCTGAGACTGTTCCATGCCCGCCCCCCTCAGCAGGGCTCGCTGCAGGGGGATGCCTCGAGGCCGTGGACCCCAGGCCTCTTTCACCTTTCTCTCATTTCCCTTGATCCACAAGGTGCTTCTCAAGGCGGAGGAGGGACAACGCAGGTGATTCTGGTAGCCCCAGACTGGCCCGCCAGTTCTGGTATCAGATCTCCTCAGTCTCAGCTCCAGGCTCCCGAGGCGGCTTCCAGCCCGCTCGGACCTGATCTCAGTCAATCTGGGTTAGGTATTCCATCCGGACCTTCAATCCCTGCACCTGATGGCCTGGTTCCTGAGCGGCTAGAGTTCCAGGCCTTGGGTCTTTCTGTCGAGGTACTCAACGTTGTTGAGGCATCCCGTAGGGAGTCGACCAGGAAATGCTACACCTTCAAATGGAAGAGATTCTCCATTTGGTGTCAGGGGAAGTGCTTGGACCCTTCCGCCTGTTCCTTGGTAAGCATTCTGGACTACCTGTGGTCCCTTTCTCAGCAAGGGCTTTAGTTGACGACCATTAAGGTGCATCTGGCAGCCATCTCTGCCCTCCGGGCGCAGGCCGGAAAGCAGTCGGTGGCACAGGAGAAAGTGGTCTGGCACTTTTCTAAGGCCTTGATCACATTTCCCCTCCGGAGCGAGAACCTCCACCTCCGTGGGATCTACTGCTGGAATTCTCTAAGCTCACGGGCAAGCCATTCGAACCAATGCACAAGTGTGATATCTCCCACCTGTTGTGGAAGACCGCCTTCTTGGTGGCTATCACATCAACCAGAAGGATGGGAGAGCTCCAGGTGCTTCCTTTGAGTCTCCCTATCTGGTCTTCCACAGGGACAAGGTTGTCCTGCACCCCACCCGAAGTTCCTTGCGAAGTTCGTGTCGGAGCTTCACCTTAACCAGGTGTTGACTCTGCCGGTGTTCTACCCCAATCACACCTTGGAGGCCGTGTATAGGCTCTATATCGGACCCTAGTTGAGCGCTCACTTTCTTAAGGAGCATACGGCTGAAGTTCCGGGAGAGGTTCGCCAGCTGTTTGTCACCTACGCTGAAGCCGCACCTGGCAGACCTGCAGCCAAGCGGACGATGAGCGGGTGGGTCACCTCCTGCATAGATCTCTGGTATAGGTTGGGCATGGAGCCTCCCAGAGGGATAAGAGCTCATTTTACCCGCCATACCGCTGCGTCGGTGGCTGCTTCCAGGGATGTCCCTATCCAGGATATCTGCAGGGCTGCTACCTGGAAGTCGGCACATACCTTAATTACCCACTACCACATTGACCTTGGGTCACGCCAGGATGCTGGTTTTGGGTCCTCTGTTCTCCAGTCCCTATTCGGTAAGTAGGGGGTGTGCGCCTTGCCTCCCTCCTCCCAGAGAACTGCTAGGAGTCTGCCAATAAGTGTGGATGAACAACATATCCATGTCCCTAGAAATACAGATTACTCACCTGTAACAGGAGTTCTAGGAATGGTATATGTTGTTCATCCACATGACCCACCCAACCTCCCTGGCTTTGACGCACAACCTGGCTTCCAGCAGGCTTGATCTGGCATCATGGGGCAGAGCTGAGAGTTTTACCACCCGGGTGAGTGGGAGGAGCCAGCTTGAAGGCCTTCCGGCAAGATTTAAAGCGGCAAGGAACCTACCAGACAGTGTGGATGAACAACATATACCATTCCTAGAACTCCTGTTACAGGTGAGTAACCTGTATTTCAAACACCTTGAAGTCTTGCTATAATAAGGACTTATTGCAGTTAGCCCCTGGCTCTGAACTGCCCCGGGGAGGAAACAGTTAACTCCAGAGAGATCTGGAGTTCCACAGCGCGAAGGTGCTGTTCAAAGCTCTATCTGGCCAGTTTCAAATGAAACTGCCAGATTCTTTACTCCGCTTTCACTGAACAGTCGCTCCGGAGATCAGCTCCTTCAGCTCGGTTCATTTCACGGTTCAAGCGAGTTTATTCGGTTCATTTGAACCGGCAAAAGTGTCTATTTTACGCATTTTCGGTCAAAAGCTCTATCTGGTAAACCGTAAGTACTAGTGTTTAAGTCTGTGTGAAATTCATTATCGGTTCAGTCTGAACCGATCGGTTTTCTTAATAACGAATTTATTCATTGAATGGGCTTTAGAAGTGCGGTTCCGGTTCTTATCGGTTCTAAAAAAAACCTAGCATTTTCTGGGTTTTCAAATACCGTATACGGTTAGGAACCGATAAGGAGTGTCTTGCCTGGCACAGCTTAAAGGGCAAGTTTTTGTTAGGCTGGCATTATGTCTGAGAAACCCAAAAGAAAACGGCCCACTGGGTTTCAACACTGTGATGTCTCTGGGGAAGCCTTGCCAAGGCTGACCCACACACCACTTGTGTCTATTGTCTGGGGCTGACCACCTCCTGTCAGACTGCCAGGTGTGTAAAAATTTCCCTGCAGCCACCCTGGAAAAGAGATTGGGCCGGCTCAGGGAACGAGAGGCCAAAAAGTCCGCTGACCCGGATGGCCAGCCTGGTCCAGCACCCACTGGACCAGAGGGAGTGCCCTCTGACCAGGGCGAGACTTCCTCGGGCCAAAGAAAGGCTGGTTCAGAGGAACCAGTCCCAGTAAAAAAGACAAAGAAATCAGCAGGTCTGGAGTCCAAAATTGTCTCTCCAACTGCTGCAGAGATAGCAAAAGCCATACAGATTGTTCAGTCTTTGTCTCAGGGACTTGTCAGACCCCCTTTAGTTGGGAAAAGGGTGTCTTGTTCAGGTCCAGTGGTTCAGGATTATGATGTTGAGGATTTTTATGAACCACAGGAGGGGGAGGAGGAATTTGATCAGTGCATTTGTGACTGGGAAGGTCTGGACGTGCCCATTGAGCCGGACATTTCTCCAGACAGACCCTTTGAATCTCCCCTTTGCTGTCTGAGTCCCTTCTCATTTTAGGTTTTATAAAGGTGGCAGAAACCTCCAGCTCCCTTTAGAGGAGGCTGTGGATGAGCAAGAGGAGCCTGATTATGTAGAAATGATGGATATTCCAGAGTCTAGAAGGTTGTCTATTCCTTTGCATAAGTCATTTAGGAAGCAAACAACGAAGATTTTAAAAATCCTCATTCTGTCCCTCCTGTAGATAAAAAATGGACAGAAGGTATACTTTATCAGGCTCTGATACAGACTTCCTCACTGACCAGTGTAGTCATGTAGGTGTTGTTCAAGCTGCAGCCTGTGACAGCTAATATTCCCTGGCCTCATCCTCCTGATAAGGATTCCAGGAAGATTGATGCCATGGCGAAAAAACAATATATGGCAGCTTCGTTGGGACTCAGACAGGCTAATTATATGGCTTATGTG
Organism: Neoceratodus forsteri; assembly: GCA_016271365.2. Classification (NCBI taxonomy): domain Eukaryota; kingdom Metazoa; phylum Chordata; order Ceratodontiformes; family Ceratodontidae; genus Neoceratodus; species Neoceratodus forsteri. The sequence continues at coordinate 806,463,257 of CM028136.1, forward strand.
GCTAGATATCAGAAATCTAGATGGGACACTATATTGCAGTTGGCCAAGCAGGCCCAGGGCCAGCTGGCTAGTGAGTTGGAACAAGTGGCTGCTGATGGCATTGAAGCCTCTAAAGTTCAATTTCATACTGCTGTTGATGTTAATGATGTTTCCTCTAGGGTCATGGCCACTTCTGTAGCTCTCCGTAGGTTGGCATGGCTCAGATGCACTAATCTGTCCCAAGATACTCAGTCAAAGGCTATAGATTTTCCGGTAGTAGGAAATTCTCTGTTTGGGGATCAAACAGAAAATTACATGAAAAGATGGATGAATACAGAACTACCTACAAAAGTGCCCAAGCTAAGGAGAGGCTGCCACTCCACAAAGGCATGCCCAGGGGTAGGGGCAGGCCTTACCACATGCCTTTTTATCGAGTTCCGCCTCTTCAGCCTTTGCACAGAGGGTTTTTCAGAGGCAGAGGTAGACGGGCACAGGCAGACCTCTCTCTCTCCTCCAGCCTAAAGCTGCTGCAAGCAGGCGCCTCTGACGGGTGTCCAGGGCCGATTCTCCTGTACCGGTGGGGGCAGGTTGGCTTATTTCAGCCAGAACTGGTTGTCCCTAACTTGACAAATGGGTTCTGAGGTGGTAAGCAAGGTCTGGTTCTCAGCTTCAAGCAGTTCCCAAAGATGAGAGCCAGACATTTTCCTCCTGCAAATCCTTCAGAAGCCCTTGCTTTGGAAGCAGAGGTTTCTTCTCTTCTAGGCTGCAAAGCAGTGGAAAGGGTTCCTCCTTGCCATCAGGGCAAAGGGCTGTACTCGAGATACTTCCTTATCCCAAAAAAGACAGGAGAATGGCGGCCCATCCTAGATTTAAGGTTCCTGAACAAGCATCTTTTGAAACCAAAGTTCAAAATGTTAACTCTGGCAATGATTTTGCCTTCCCTAAGGCCAGGGGACTGGCTAGCTTCCCTGGACCTCAAGGATGCCTATTTTCATATCTTGATCAGGCCTTCTCACCGAAAGTACCTCAGGTTCGAACTGCCCTCTGGCCACTACCAGTTCAGAGCAATGCCCTTCGGCCTCACTTCTGCTCCAAGGGTTTTCACAGAATGTCTAGCTGTGGTAGTGGCTCATTTAAGAAGGCAAGGGGTTGCTGTGTTTCCCTACCTGGACGACTGGCTCTTAGTGGGTCAGTCTCCAGATCAGGTAAAATCCCACTTGCAAGTCACCCAGCAGCTTCTCACTTCTCTGGAATTCCTGCTGAATTTTCCAAAGTCAGTTCTGGAACCAGTTCAGGTACTAACTTTCATAGGTGCAGAGTTGAACACAAAGTCAGCCAGGGCATTTCTTCCCTCGGAAAGAGTGGACAGAATCTTTGCCCTGGCATCCTCCTTTACCCTGCGGGTCTCTCGACCAGCAAGGCACTTTCTGCAACTCGTAGGGCACATGGCTGCTTCCACAGCTGTTGTGCAGGGAGCAAGATTCCAGATGAGGGACATCCAGTTCCACTTGAGGTCCTACTGGTCTCAAAGGAAGGACCCCCTTACCAAATTAGTCCCAGTGACCAAAACCCTGATCCTAGCCTTTCAGTGGTGGCAGGATCAAAGCAATCTAACTCAGGGGGTTCCCTTCTTACCCGTTCTTCATTCCCTCACCCTCACCACGGATGCCTCCCTGTTAGGGTGGGGGGCTCACTTGGGCGACCTTTCCACTCAGGGAGTGTGGTCCCCTCAGGAATCTCTGCTCCACATCAATCTTTTGGAACTCAGAGCTGTTCTCTTAGCTCTCCAGGCTTTTTCGGCTACTGTCCAGAACAAGGTAGTTCAAGTCAGGACAGACAACACCACAACAATGTGGTACATCAACAAGCAAGGGGGCACTCGGTCTTCAGCCTTGTGCACCGAAGCAATGAAGTTGTGGTCTCTGGCTTATTCCCTGAACACCTCCCTGATAGCGGTTCACCTCCCAGGGAAGGACAATGTCCTGGCGGATGCCCTCAGAAGGATTTCTCAGGGCCATCACGAATGGGCCCTGAATCCTCTGGTGCTGGGGACAGTCTTTGCCAGATGAGGCACCCCTCAGATAGATCTTTTCGCAGCCCCAGACAACCACCAACTTCCTCTGTTTTGTTGCAGGCCTCCAGTGCTGGGATCAGTCCCCCTGGACGCCTTTCAGTTGGATTGGAAAGGGAAGTTCCTGATGCCTTTCTCCCTTCCTCTCCTCTTCAGGGTACTAGTGAAAATCAGAACTCAGCCCTGCAAAGTGATTCTGATTGCTCCAGACTGGGCCAGGCAGCCCTGGTACCCTCTTCTCCTGTCCCTGACATTCCACCCTCCCCTGACCTTGCCCAGGACCCACGACCTGCTGACCTGTGCACAGGGGAGAGTGTGGTACCCGGACCTCAATTCCCTCCACCTCAAGGCCTGGTTCTTGAGGAGCTAGAGTTTGCTGATTTACACCTTTCTCAAGGTGTCCTGGATATTTTGAAGGCTTCTAGGAAGCCTTCCACTAGGGCCACTTACAACTCCAAGTGGAAGAGGTTTTCCTTTTGGTGTTCTGAGAAGCAAATTGTACCAGAATCTGCTGACTTGGCCATTTTATTGGACTATTTGGTCCATCTAAATTCCCTAGGCCTCAAACCAGCTACTTTGAAGGTTCATCTAGCAGCTGTTTCTGTTTTTGTTTCTGCAGGGAAACCTGTTTCCCTCTCCTCTCACCCTGTGTTTTCCAAGTTTTTTAAGGGGTTACTTCACACTAACCCTTCCTTTCGGGAACCAGCTCCGGCCTGGGATCTGAATGTTTGCATTGCTCAGCTAATGCAATCCCCCTTTGAGACTCTGTCTTCGGCAGATCTCAAGTTTTTAACTTGGAAGACTGTCTTTCTAGTGGCTATCACTTCTGCTAGGTGTATAAGTGAATTACAAGCCTTGTCAGTGGAAAAGGATTTTATTTCTTTTCACAGAGATAAAGTAGTCCTCAGGACTAACAGAAAGTTTTTACCTAAAGTGGTTTCAGATTTTCATCTCAACCAATCCATCTCTTTCCAGTATTTTCACTGAGCACTCTTCCTCAGGGAGAGGAGACTGCACAGTTTGCGTCAAAGAGCCCTAAGCTACTATTTGAGACGCACCAAGGGTCATAGGTTGAATCCCTCCAACTCTTCCTTACCTATGGAGAAGTGGGCAAGGGAGACCTGCCACTAAGAGGACAGTCGCAAGGTGGATTGTCTCTTGTATCCAGTTCTGTTACCAAAAACTAGGTAGAGAACCTCCCTCAGGACTGAGGGCTCATTCCACCAGGGGTACAGCTGCATCTCTAGCGGCTGCTAGAGATATTCCCATTTTGGAAATTTGCCAAGCTGCCTCCTGGAAGACAGTCCACACCTTCACCAAGCATTATTCCCTGGACGTCCAGTCCAGGAGAGATGCTCGTTTTGGCACAGCTGTGCTTCAGAGCCTATTCCCTAAGTAGGTTCTGGCCCTCCTCCATGGAGGTACTGCTGTATAATCTGCAATAAGTCCTAATTATAGCAAGACTTCATGGTGTTTGATGAAAAAATTACTCACCTTAGTAATTGCTTTTCTTCTCATGGAGTCTTGCTATATTAGGACAACCCCTCCTACCCTCTCAGAATTCCTACTTAGGTAAGGGTTGGCAAATTAGTGCAAGCACTGTGTCATGCCATTTTAGTCTCTCTAGTCCCCCTGCTTCATTTGGGTTGGGAACTAGGTAATTCTGTTTTTGTTAAGTGATAGATGGTCCCCTCTGGACTTGAGTCTTTTGGGGAGAGGGGGCCTATTAGTGCTTGTCAGGGGTGATCCTAACAACAATAGGTAATATTGTTTTTATTCTGTGATTGTTGTTGTGTTTTGTTGTTTTACTACTGGTAGGTAGCCAATGGCTAGTGTAGAGCTTTTCCACACAGACTTGCTATGTTAGTTTATCTTCGTAAAGAACCTGGCAGTTTCATTTGAAACTGGCCAGATAGAGCTTTGAACAGCGCCCTCGCGCTGTGGAACTCCAGATCTCTCTGGAGTTAACTGTTTCCTCTCCGAGGCAGTTCAGAGCCAGGGGCTAACTGCAATAAGTCCTAATATAGCAAGACTCCATGAGAAGAAAAGCAATTACTAAGGTGAGTAATTTTTTCCTACCACCCAGGGGCTAGACCTGTTCATACCTCAAGTCCTGTTTCTTCCACGATCCTTCTGGTTTCCCAGAAGCCACCTACCCCATCCTCTACTATTACCTCATTGGACATAGTCACAGTGGTACAAGAGATTTTAGAAGTGATAAGGCATTCTCAACCTCCCACTCCAGGGGAATCAGGTCTTCCTTCCCGTTCTACTACCTCTCCACCTAAACGCTTCCAAGGTGACAGGGAAGCACTCTCCACCCTGGTCCCTTCCCTCCTATGAGGAAGAGTATTTCTCAGACGAGGCAGAATTTCCGGAAGGTTTTCCCGGATCTCTAGAAGATATTGACCTTCAGAACTTGGACTCCCATCCCCTGTCCTCTCTTTCTATTATCTACTCCTTGCACGAGGATGCCTCCCGACTTGCAGCTGCCTCTCCTCCTGATGACCCATCCATTCATGAGATGATTGTCCAAATTCAAAAAATCATGGGATTTTCAACTACGGACCATGATAAAGAAATGATATGGCAGATTATCTTGAACTACCTGAAGAGCCTGTAGTAGTGGTACCCCCACTTACATGAACTTACCAAAACGCTGTACTGGCGGCTTGGAACCAACTCTCAGCTATTCTGGCCATACCTAGAAAGGCGGATCGCCTTTAACAAACTTCTCTTGACCATCCCTTTCTTTCTACTTCCCCCGAAGCTGATTCGGTGGTGATCCCTGCGGCTCATGATCATACCGAACGACCAAAACGCATGAGCTCATTACCCCCGCCCGATAAGGAGTCCTGCCATCTCGATTACCTCTGGAAGAAGGTATTCCAGGTGGGTAGCATGAATCTCAGAATTCTAAATTTTATGGGACACGTGGTTAAATACCAACGTACCCTCTGGTCCTCTGCTATATAACTAGTCAATAAACTTCCTCCATCTCAGGAGAAGGGCCAATTATTGGCAACAATTTCCACTGGCCATTCCATCTCTTGATACCTGCTTTGCTCAGGATATGATGCGGTGGATACTTCTCGTGTGTCTGCCACGGGTATTAATACATGCTTCAGGATTTACACCAGGTATACAGCATAAGGTGGTAAGTGCCCCTTTTAATGGATCCAAACTTTTGGTCCAGGTACCCAACCACTTCTGAGTGATCTACAAGCCTCAGGTCGGACCTTACATAGGGTGCATGGCATGTATCATACCTCACAGCCATCTTTCTAGTACAACTCCCAGTTCTTTTTCCAATCAAAGAGAAGCAGCAAACATATAGGTACCTACAGAGATGGATTCAGTGGTCGTTTCCAGCCATCTTCCCGGACCGCAACTCCTACACATAAGGTCTCCTGCTCCCAAGAGCCGTCAGCTCTCTTCCCAGTGACCAACTGGGGCATTATCCGGGCTTTCTCACCTTGGCCGCGGAAGCCATGGGTGGTTACTTTGCCCTCCATTTAGAGGTCTGGCAGGCGATAACATCGGACGAATGGGTGCTTCAGATCATAAGGATGGGGCACATGCTGGAACTCGCCTCAGTGCCTCCCCCTCATCTTCCCTGCTCTTTCCATTGCCCACTCGACCGTATCCCTGTTCTTCAAGAGGAACTTCAGGCACTTCTTCACAAGAATGCTGTCTATCCAGTTCCTCTTTTAGAGTACCATCAGGGATTCTGCTCCCATTTTTTTCTGGTACCCAAACGCACTGGAGATCTCAGACCTATACTAGACTTCAGACGACTGAATCTACACATTCAGTACAAAAGGTTCCGGATGGTTACCTTAACGTCTATAATGCCGTTGTTAAAACAAGGGGATTGGCTGTGCACATTAGACATGAAGGGTGCCTACCTATATATCCCCATCCACCCTGCTCACCACCGATTCCTTCGCTTTTACCTGCTAGGACAACATTATGAATTTCAGGCACTCCCGTTCCGTCTCTCATCTGCCCCGAGAGTCTTTACCAAGTGCCTAGCAGTAGTGGCGGTGGCCCTGAGACGGACAGACATTTCATCTTCCCATACTTGGATGATTGGCTCATAAAAGCAGACTCCGAAACCGCTCCGCTTTTTTTCCCTCCAGGCGACCCTCACTCTGTTCCAGTCCCTAGGAATTACGGACAGCTGGCCCAAATCCAATCCAACTCCTACCCAGTTGCTCCAGTATATAGGAGCTGTTGTGGATACCGCCTCTGCCAGGGCTTAGCTCCCTGCTGACAAACGAGACAGACTTCTGTCTCTGGCTTCCCAGATACAAACTCAACAATTTATCACATCCAAACGTCTCTCATACCTTCTGGGGCATATAACCGCAGCCACCCCCACGGTGGCCTCTGCCTGTCTACATATGAGACCAGTCCAGTGGACTCTTCAGAATCAGTGGAGGCAAAAAAACAGGGGATTTCAAAGACAGAACCAGTCACTCCCATCCTACGCTCGGCCCTAGATTGGTGGACCCATCGTGCCAATCTGTCTCAAGGCATGCCCTTCCAGTCCCTTCCTCCCCAGCAGACGTTGACTACGGATGCTTCTCTCGTTGGCTGGGGGGGGCGCACCTGGTTCCCTACAGGACACAGGGCAGGTGGCCCCGATTCTCCGTTCCTCCTCATATAAAACTACTGGAAATGAGAGCAGTCCGCCTCGGCCTTGAGGCTTTCTGCCCCCACCTCTCCCCGGGGCCTCTACTGATCCAATCAGACAATGCCTCAGTGGTGTACTACCTGAACAAACAATGAGGTACCAAGTCCTGCACTCTCTGGAGGGAGATGATGGTGGCTTGACAGGAAGCGATACTTCGGCTTCTGTTATTGATTGGTGTCCATCTTCCGGGGCGCCACAATACCCTGGCTGACATTCTCAGTCGCCAGTCCTGCACACACAAGTGGACTCTTCACCACGAAGTTCTTCAAGCGATCTTTCAATTTTGGGGGACCCCACACCTTGACCTTTTTGCTTCCTCACAGCAATCACCAACTCCCCAGATACTATTCCATTATCCTGAACAGAAATGGACTGTCTATAGATGCCCTGACCCAACCGTGGACAGGACTCTTCTTATATGCTCCCCCCCATCCCACTCCTCCAACAGACTTTACTGAAACTACTGCTCAAACCTGCCACCATGATCCTCATAGCCCCCTCTGTGGCCCCAGTAGGTGTGGTTTCCCCTTCATCAACAGCTATCAGTAGCTGACCCTATTCTGTTGCCGATCAGGACAGATCTGTTAACTCAAGATCACTGAACCCTTCTTCACCCCAACCTGAAGTCACTACACCTTCACGCTTGTCTCCTGAGGACACTTTCATAGCCTGCCTTCAAGTCTCCTCCCCAGTGGCCAATATTCTGTTGGCTTCACGCAAACCATCTACCAGGGAAACATATAATGCTAAATGGAAACGCTTCTCCATATGGGCCACTTCCCGGTCGTTGGACCCGTATTCATGTCCATTGACTAAAGTACTGGACAACTTGGCTTCGCATGCCGAGACAGGCTTGAGCTACTCCTCTATTAATGTTAATTTGGTCTCTATCTCAGCCTTTCATAAGCCTTTAGAAGGGAGACTACTTTATTTCCTATTGGAAAAGCTGACTCTTGAACCGGTGGCCACTTGCGACCTCTGCTTCTTTTCCTGGAAGACAGTATTCTTAGTTGCTGTCACTTCAGCTCGCCGTATATCTGAGCTTCATGCCCTAATGTGTAGAAAGTCTTACTTAATCTTTCGCAAAGACAGAGTGGCTCTTTGTACCTGTCCCACCTTTTTACTTGAGGTGATCTCAGAACACACGTTAAATCAGTCCATAGAATTGCCAGTCTACTACCCTGAGCACTCTAATCCAGGAGAATATCTCCTACACGCTTTAGGTGTTCATCATATTTTGGGATACTATATAAATCGTACCAAATCTTTCAGAAAAACTCCTCAGCTTTTTGTTGCCTTCGCCTCAACCAGGGAAGATTTCCCGGTCGCTAAACATTGTATAACCTTTTGTTATAAGAAATATAAGAAGCCATTACTAGGACCTGTCCAGCCCATTCTACCTGAGCCATGGCCACTAAAGAGGCCTGTGTCAAAGGGGCTTCTATTACAGACCTCTGCAATGCAGCTACATGGTCCACAATACATACTTTCATGAAGCACTAACTTAGACATTGCTTCGCGCTGTAGGATGGCCTTTGGCCGAGCTGTTCTACAAGGTCTTCTGTCATAACTTTCCACCTTTCCTGGATTTACTGCTTTGGAGTCATCCTAAGTGTATTACCTGCTGCAAGAGATTATCCCTGTGGAAGATGGTACAGTTGCATATTTACCATAACGGTAGCTCTTCGAGGGGTATCTCTTGGAACAGGTACGATCCCTCCCTCCATCCCCCTCCTTCTCTAAGAGAACAACTTCTGATCCAAATATATATGGTAAGGAATACCTGGGGTACCTCGGCTCTCCCTCGGTCCTCGCTTAGTGAACTGAATCCGGCGGGGAACTGAGGATACCAGGGACCGCCCACTCTTATATAGGAGCAGAATGATGATGTCATGTGTGGGCGGCCCATGGAAAAAGACTGCTAGAAGAGAGCTGCCATGCACCATAGCACCTTCTGGCAAAGACCCAAGTGTATTACCTGCTTCAAGAGATGACCCTCGAAGATCTACCATTACAGTAGGTACACAACTGTACTTTCTACTACAAGGATTCACTTCACATCCACATGACCCACCCGAGCACCCTTGGGAAGACTTTCTTGAATTCTTGCTTCTGGCATGCAAATCTGACAAGTTGTGTGGTGCTGGTGGAAGGAGTCAAGCTTGAAGGCTTCTCCAGTGACTGAGTCTAACCGCGAAGTGTGGCTGTGAATTGAACACTAGTAGTAGAACTAGGGTAACAGGTGAGGAACCTTTATTTCATTATCAACGGTAGTTAACTTTTTGCTGAAAACTTCATTTCTGCATAATATGGTTAAGGTGAAGAATGGCTTCAGTGTGACCCCTCCTGGCAAAGCTAATTACATTGATTTTCTTCAGAACCAATCACAGGACTAGTTTTGTGCTTGAACATATTTACAGTAATTTTCTCTAATTTACTTCATTTTTTTTTTAATTCTATTAGTTTTATTTTTATTAGTCACATCCCCCTAATTTCTTAAGCTAAACATGCTAATCTAAGGTTGCAAAGAATGGTAGGTCCATCCTCCCTGCCATAGTAAGCAGGAATGAACAAGTATATTGTGTAAATGCATATGTGCAAATGCTTACTAATATATAAGGATTTCCATACCCACTTTACTACCCAGGGTGCCCAGTGATTCCTTTGATAAGCAGACATTAGGTGAGGCTTATTTACCATATAGGTCTATATTATCCTCCTGCCCAGTGTCTCCATTGAAAGGCTGTTCCATAGGTGTACCACCCTCTGTGAGAAGTGCATCCTAATAGTACACCTGAATTTCCTACCTCTGAGTGAGCTTCAAGACATGTTCTCGAGTCCTGCTGTGAGAAACCAGATCATACCTCATTGTTCAATAGACTGAGATTGTGTCCCGGCTCGGCCTTTTGTTCTTTTAATTGAACATGTTAAGGCCACCAGACTGTCCTCACAGCATTTGTCTCCCAAATGCCTGATCATTTTGGTGACTCTTGATCAACTCTGTTCTTTTCATATTGAGGGTCACAGAAGTACACACAGTACTCCAGATGAGGTCTAACCAAGGCCTTTTAAAGGGGCAGGATTATTTTTCCTGCCCTGCTGATCACTGCGTGCACACACACACACGCACGCACCTTACTGTACCTCACCCCAGCATTTGTGCATTTTTAGCATCTGCCATTAAAAGGTGAGGGTCATGTGACCAGCACAGTGCAAAGCGCAGTCTTTGAAAATTCCTAAATTTTCTGGGACACTTCGTAGGCATGGACTTGATGCAGTTGGCATGACCATAGATTATATAATTTATAAGAAACCATTAAACAGATGAGTAACTTATTCTTTAGAGATAACTAGGGAATAATCCATATCACCATTGGGTTTCCACTTCAAATGTTTTATTAGGTTTGTGAAGATGCGTACTGCTTCAGTAGTCATACAGAAACGGTGGAGAGAAACCCTTGCTGCTCGGAAAACACAACAAGAATTCCTAATTGCCAGAGCATCTGCAATTAAAATCCAAGCAGTGTTCAGGGGGTTTAGAACGAGAAGGCAACTAGCTAAGGTAATGCATTTTTTTTCTAAATGTATACAGTACTGCTGTTCTAATTCAAATACATTTCTGGCAGCAAATGTTTAATTTCCTTTTTAAAAGTAACACTGGCATTTTCTTAGATTTGTCATCTAAATAAAGTTTTTACTTAGTTCCATTGTCAAGAAAATGATTTCATAGCATTTGTTTTGTATTTTCTTTGATGTCTTGTTTTCTCAGCAACACAAAGCAGCCACTTTGATTAAGGCAGCATACAAAGGTATCAAGCAAAGGAAATCATTCCTTCATCTAAGAAGTGCTGCATTGACTGTACAGAAGTTTGTGCGGGCCTGGCAGAAAGGAAGGGCTGAAAGGATAACTTATGAGAGGACCAGAAAAGCTGCTGTTACACTTCAAGCCTTTGTTCGTTCCTGGCTGGTCCGAAAAAAAGTATGTTTACTTTTATTTTCTTTCATTTTGTGGCTATACAACTGTCAAATGCATGAAGCAGCTTTTGTGTAATTGACTTTTAGTCCAGCAGTCCCCCAGCTCCCAGATGAAAAGTATATGGTACCCTGGACCAGACTGGCTTACTATACCTAGCCTATAGCTGATGCTGTTATCAAGGCTAGCAATAAGTCATTCGCTCTGAAAGAGTTTACTATGCATATTCCTGATAGTGTTTTACAGTTTACATTATAGGAAAACAGGTTTTCGCTTCAGCTACTTTGGATACCAATCCCACAGATTTGAGGTGCGAATACTCCCTTTGGAATAGGTACAGTGCCATTACAGAAAGTTTAGTGGTGTCTCCATCGAAGCAGTATCTTGTGGATGTTATTACATAATCACAAGCTGAGGACTACTATGAATGCCTCTGATGCAGCAGTGAATGCAGCTGCTGCTAGATTTTGTTTCAAGAGTCATTCCTGGTTAGGAATGGCAGAATTTTCCTCCGTTCAGCAGGAGATTACAGTGCATCTTTGTGGAGGAGGAGGAGCTTAGTTAAAGCAACCCTTTACAAATTCTGGTCAGTTCCAACACGGCTGCTTAATGAAGGTAGTGAAGTTGTGTGGAATTGTCAAGGAGGTATGGAGAAACAACACAATGATTTGTAAGTGTCACAGCCCCACTCAGCAGGCCAGGCCCTCTGCTGCCACAGTGTCAACCTCCGAGCGCAGTACTGTGAACAGGAACAGAACAGGGTAACCCTCTTGTCTGTTTTGTGGGTTCGAATCAACCTTTGGTCTCAAGTTCTGGAGGGATTCAAACTGTGAACATCTTGATAGCGGACCCAATATACAGGCTCAGATAATTCTGCTCTTCGGGGGGGGGGGGCCAGATATCTTTCGCCTACGGGCACCTAACCAGGTGTACAAAATGAACCCTTAAAAACTCTATTAAAAAGACCTCAGATAAACTCTTACCTTTTCCCAGTTAGGTAAACCAGTAACCTTTTCTCACAGTATCAACTTTAACCATATATGCTTCACTTGTCAAATAAAGAATTTCAAAGGCACACCAAGCAGTCTCTTAAAATAGAGGTTTACTTAAAAATAGATCAAAAGGGTGAAATGTAAATACAGAACAATATATCACAAAACCATACAGTCACTTAAAATAATAAGGTTTACAAGTGCAATTTCCTACCAACCATACGCTTAGACTTGTCTACCTAAGGTATTTCTTCTAACAGTGCTGCTAGACAGATGTTGTTGTCAAGAGAGTCCAAACAAGAATGTGTCTCTAAAGCTCAGTCACAGCATAATTAAAAAACTGCATTGAACCTGCCTTCTCCATGATGTCACCCAGCTCCTCCTCTGTTTATTAAAAAAATATACAACCAGGATGTCTTATCAAGCAGGAGGTAAACTAATTAAGGTGACATCAGCAAAAACTTTTCTCCGTATGCCCCTTTGATCTAGTATGTCTTCTTCCCTTCACAGACATCAAAGAACATTTATGACTTCGCACCAGTGTGACATAACCTGGTTTCTTCCTCTAAACGCCATAAAATAGATATTTTCTATCCTGCCAGCTGGCAAACTACAATTAAGCCAGATAAACAGGAGATCCTTAATTTAGGTTTCTTCTAGTCTGTAATTATCTCCTGACTTTTAGATTCACAGCTTGTAGTTGAAACCTGGGGGGGAGGGGGGTCATCCCAGGCCCACAGCATGTCTCAAGAGAGACATTCAATAACACATTTTTATATTACAAAAAAGCATAGATTAATCAGAACCAGCTGTCCAAGTGTCACAGTAAGTTTTATTATTTGTTTTAGTTTCTGTTCTAAGGAAGGCATATACATTATTAGGAAAATATATGGAAGTGTGAGAAACAGGGTTCAAACAACATGAAGTCTTGCTATATTCTGACAGTAGCAGTGAGTCCCAACCTTCGAACTGCCCCGGAGATGAAAGAGTTAACTTTCCATGCCAGGCATGGAACGCTGAGCTCGAGCTCGGTTGAGACTCTGTCTGTTGTTCTTCCAACTCAAACCATCAGATTCTTTACTCCGCCTCACTGAACAGTCGCTCCGGAGATTTCTCCTTCTGCTCGGTTCAATTTGTCGGTTAAAGTACCGCTTTTTTCGGTTTTCGACCGAATTTAAACCATAACCTGTCGGTTCAGTCTCTGTCTGTGGTATTTGTGAGTACTAGATAGGTTTTATTTTATTCTATTCTGTGTGGAACTTGTAAACGGTTTATCGGTTTGGTTTGAACCGATCAAGTTGTTTAAAAAATCTTAAATTGTACTTTTAGAGTGTGGTTACCGGTTCTTATCGGTTCTAAAAAAAACAGATTTTATTATGTTTTTTTCCACGACCCATGACACGGTTGGGAACCGATAAGAGGGTCTTGCCTGGTGGATTGCCATAAAAGGGTAAGTTTGGTTAGGACTGGCACTATGTCTGAGAAACCCAAAAGAAAAACCGGACCCACTGGGTTTCAACACTGCAGTGTGTGTGGGGAAGTCTTTGCCAAGGCTGACCCCCACACCACCTGTGTTTATTGTTTGGGTTTGACCACCTCAATGCAGACTGCCAGATTTGCAAAAAATTTCCTGCAGCTACCCTAGAAAAGAGAGCTGGTAGGCTCAGGGAAAGGAGAGGCCAAAGTCCGCTGAACGGATGGCCAGCCGGTTCGGTTCAAACCGAACCAGAAGGAGTGCCCTCTGACCAGGGCGAGACTTCTTCGGGCAAAAGGAGAGCCGATTCTGAGGAGTCGGTTCTGGCTAAAAGAACCAGAAAGAAAAATCAGTTGGTGTGGAGCCAAACTTTCCTCTCCAACCGCTGAAGAAATAGCCAAGCGATCAAAATTGTTCAGTCGCTTTCCGGTTCCAACCGAACCGGCTCACCATCAAACGAGCACTAAGTTCGGCCGGTTCCACCAGTTCAAAGAGTATGATTTAGAGAGAATTTTATGAACCGGAGGAGGAGGAAGAGGAGTATGAGGAAAGTGAATGGATTTGAAAGTCTGGATGTGTCCATTGACCTGGACATCTCCCCAGACAGACCTTCAGGAGTGTCTCCTCCTAGGCTTTCTGAGTCCCCCTCCCATTTCATTTTTTATAAAAAGGTGGCTGAAACCCTCCAGCTTCCTATGGAAGAAGCTGTGGATGACCAGGAGGAGCCTGACTATGTGGAAATGATGGATATCCCAGTGTCTAGGAGGCTGTCTATTCCCTTGCACAAATCTTTTGGGAAATAGACATTTAAGATTTTAAAGACTCCTAACACTATACCTCCTGTGGATAAGAGAATGGACAAGAGGTATACATTGTCAGGCTCTGACAAGGAGTTCCTTACACAACAATGCAGCCATGCTGGGGTAGTGCAGGCTGCAGCCTGTGATAAGGCAAACATTCCCTTGGCTTCACACCCCCTGAACAAGGACTCCAGGAAGATTGATGCCATGGCAAAGAAACAGTACATGGCAGCATCCTTGGGACTCAGACAGGCCAATTATATGGCCTATACTGCTAGGTATCAAAAATCCAGATGGGACACTGTTATGGCCCTAGCAAAACAGGTCCCGAGCCAGCTTGCCAAGGAGCTGGAGCAGGTGGCTGCTGATGGTATTGAGGCATCTAAGGTGCAATTCCATGCTGCTGTAGACTCCAGTGATGTGTCTTCTAGAGTCATGGCTACATCTGTGGCACTTCGAAGAATGGCTTGGCTCAGATGTACTAGCCTGTCACAAGATACCCAGACTAAGGCCATTGATTTTCCTGTTGTGGGTAATTCTCTGTTTGGGGAGCAAACAGAGAATTACATGAAGAAATGGATGAGTATAGGACCACCTATAGGAGTGCACAGGCCAAGGAAAGGCAGGCCACTCCTCAAAGGCAGCTTCCCAGGGGCAGGGGCAGGCCTTTTCATAGGCCTTTTTACCAAGCCCAGGCCTCCTCTTCTGCTTATGCCCAGAGGGGGTTCTTTAGAGGGAGAGGCAGACGGGGTACAAGCAGGCCTGCTTCCACCCCTCAGTCCAAAGCCCCTGCCAAACAGGCACCCTGATGGGGTTGCCAGGGCCGATTCTCAGCTACCTGTAGGGGACAGGCTGGCTTACTTTGTCCAGGACTGGGAGTCTCTGACATCAGACAAATGGGTCCTGGAAGTAGTAAGCCAGGGACTGGTTCTCGGCTTCAAAAAGTTTCCAAAGATGAGAACCAGATCCTTTCCACCTGCAAATCCATCAGAGGCACTTGCCTTGGAGGCAGAGGTCTCTTCCCTCCTAGCTCTCAGAGCTGTGGAAAGGGTTCCACCCCTACACCAGGGTAAAGGGTTGTACTCCAGGTACTTCCTTACCCCAAAAAAGACAGGAGAATGGCGGCCCATCCTGGATCTCAGATACTTAAACAAGCACCTTTTAAAACCAAAATTCAAAATGGTGACTCTGGGGATTATCCTACCCTCTCTAAGGCCAGGGGACTGGCTAGTGTCCCTGGACCTCAAGGATGCCTACTTCCATATTCTCGTCAGAAGCTCCCATCGAAAGTACCTCAGGTTCGAGCTGCCCTCAGGCCATTACCAGTTCAGAGCAATGCCCTTTGGCCTCACCTCTGCTCCAAGGGTATTCACAAAATGCCTGGCAGTGGTAGTTGCTTCTCTAACAAGGCAGAAGGTTGCCATCTTCCCTTAGCTGGACGACTGGCTCATAGTAGGCCAGTCCCCAGACCAAGTCAAGTTACACTTACAGATAACTCAGCAACTGTTCACTTCCTTGGGTTTCCTTCTAAATCTTCCAAAGTCAGTTCTAGAGTCTGTCCAGCTCCTCACCTTCATAGGTGCAGAGCTAGACACAGAGAAGGCCAGAGCCTTCCTTCCCCTCGACAGCAGCAAGGATCCTGGTCTCTCTGGCCTCCTCATTCACCCTGCAGGTGTCTCGACCAGCAAGGCATTTTCTACAGCTCCTGGGGCACATGGCTGCTTCTACAGCAGTAGTGCAGGGAGCAAGATTTCAGATGAGGGACATTTAGTTCCATTTGAGAGCCTTTTGGTCTCAAAGGAAGGACCCTCTGACCAAATTGATCCCAGTAACTCGAACCCTGCTCCAGGTCCTACAGTGGTGGCAGGATCACAGCAATCTGAGACAAGGGGTTCCCTTTGTCACTCAGTCTCACTCTTTAATCCTTACTACAGATGCCTCCCTCTTGAGGTGGGGTGCTCACATGGGCGACCTCACCACCCAGGGGTTGTGGTCCCCTCAGGAATCTGTGCTCCACATCAATCTGTTGGAACTCAGAGCAGTATTTCTAGCACTTCAAGCTTTTTTCAAATCTGTTCAGAACAAAGTTGTACAGGTCAGAACAGACAACACCACCACAATGTGGTACATCAACAAGCAAAGAGGCACTCGGTCTACGGCCTTGTGCACCGAAGCAATGAAGTTGTAATCTCTGGCTTACTCCCTGAACACCTCCCTCACGGCAGTTCACCTCCCAAGCAAGGACAATGTCCTGGCAGATACTCTCAGCAGGATTTCCCAGGGCCATCACAAATGGTCACTGGACCCCCTGGTCTTGGAGGTGATATTTTCCAGATGGGGCACCCCGCAGATAGATCTTTTTGCAGCCCCAGACAATCACCAACTTCCCCTTTTTTGCTGCAGGCCCCCAGTGTTGGGCTCAGTCCCCCTGGATACCTTAGTTCTCAATTGGGAAGGGAAGTTTCTCTATGCTTTCCCCCCTTCACTCTCCTGTTCAAAGTGCTAGTCAAAATCAGATCTCAACCCTGCAAGATGATCCTGATTGCTCCAGACTGGGCCAGACAGCCCTGGTATCCACTCCTAATGTCCTTAGCAGTCCATCTTCCCCTGTGTCTTCCCAGGAATTACAACCTGTTAACCTGTGCTCAGGGGAGGGTTTGGTACCAACTCAAATCTCTCAATCTCAAAGCCTGGCTTTTGAAGAGTTAGAGTTTGCTGATTTACACCTCTCCCAAGGTGTAATGGATATCCTGAAGGCTTCTATAAAACCTTCCACCAGGGCTACTTATAATTCCAAATGGAAAAGGTTTTCCATATGGTGCTCTGGGAAGCATATTTCCTCAGAATCTGCTGATTTGCCCACAGTCCTTGATTATATGGTCCACTTAAATAGCTTGGGGCTGAGACCAGCTACACTGAAAGTGCATCTGGCAACTGTGTCTGCTTTTATTTCAGCAGGTAAGCCCTCTTCTCTTTCCGCTCACCCTGTATTCTTCAAGTTTTAAAGGGATTGCTTCACACAACCCTCCAGTCAGGGACCCTGCCCCTGCCTGGGACCTTAATGTTTGCATTGCTCAGCTTATGCAACCCTTTTGAGCCTCTGTCTTCAGCAGAGCTTAAGTACTTGACTTGGAAGACTGTGTTTCTGGTAGCCATCACTTCTGCCAGACGCATAAGTGAATTACAAGCTTTGTCAGTGGAGCCTGATTTTATCTCCTTTCATAGAGATAAGGTGGTCCTCAGGACTAATAGGAAGTTCTTGCCTAAGGTGGTTTCAGATTTCCACCTTAATCAATCTATGTCTCTTCCAGTGTACTTCACTGACCATTCCTCCTCTGGCAAGAGGAGACTGCACAGTTTAGATGTGAAAAGAGTCCTTAGTTACTACATAGAGCGTACCAAGGGTCACAGGTTTGACTCTCTCCAACTGTTCCTCACTTATGGTGAGGTTGGCAAAGGGAAACCTGCCACTAAAAGATCCATTGCCAGGTGGATTGTCTCTTGTATCCAATTTTGCTATGAAAAACTGGGTAAGGTTCCTCCCTCAGGCCTGAGGGCTCACTCTACCAGAGGTACAGCTGCTTCCCTGGCTGCTGCCAGGGACATCCCTATTCTAGAGATATGTCAAGCAGCTACCTGGAAAACAGTTCACACTTTTACCAAGCATTATTCCCTGGACATCCAGGCTAGGAGTGATACTCGGTTTGGCACAGCTGTGCTCCAGAGCCTATTTCCTAAGTAGGTTCTGTCCCTCCTCCATGGAGGTACTGCTTTGTAGTCTGCTACTGTCAGAATATAGCAAGACTTCATGTTGTTTGAAGAAAAAATTACTCACCTTAGTAATGTTGTTTCTTCTAATGGAGTCTTGCTATATTCTGACCAACTCCCCCTGCCTGCCCCTCTCAGAACCTCTGTTTTTGGGATGTGGGTGGGCAGTGCAGTGTTGGCACTTTGTAGGTGCCCACCTTTTTGTTTTCACTCCTTCTTTTCTTGGGGTGAGTTGGTGGTGTGTTTTTCATTTTTTGGGTCTCCTGACTTGTGTCTTTGTTTTGGGACCAAAAAATGTGTTTTATGTTTAGTAGCCAGTTGGCTAGTGTAGGTTTACAGCTTCCACACAGGACCTTAGTGAGTTTAGCTCATAAAGATCTGACGGTTTGAGTTTGAAGAACAAGAGACAGTGTCTCAACCGAGTTCGAGCTCAGCGTTCCATGCCTGGCATGGAAAGTTAACTCTTTCATCTCCGGGGCAGTTCGAAGGTTGGGACTCACTGCTACTGTCAAAATATAGCAAGACTCCATTAGAAGAAACATTACTAAGGTGAGTAATTTTTTCTTCTAGTCCATGAGGCGATGTAAGTTAAAAAGTTATATTTAAGCAATGTGTTGATGTCAGGAAGTCCGGTGTAATGATGATGGACTGTTAGTGAAAATGTAATATTAACTTTTAGAGTGGTCACTTTTGATAAGGGCAATGTAGTTGTGCTTGTGATAATGGGAATATTAGGAAAGTATGAGGTCTATGCAGAAGTGGAGTACAAATATGCATAGTTTTATAAGGTAGTGCTCAGAGTGCAAGCAAATGTGATATGCAGGTTTGTTTTAGAAATGGGTAAAAATAGCGATACATGCAATTGATAAAGATAATTACATAGACTTGTATAGAGAGAGAGAGAGAAAGAGAGACACAGACAGACAGACAAAATAGGAATGACAGTGAAGTATTGAAGTGACGCCAACCCCATTCCCACCCCGCAGACATAGGCATTGGGGTGTGCCTTTGGTTCATTGCCCATGACGCTCATACCATTTCACCTCACCCTACCCTGAAGACACTGGCAAGAGTCAAGGTGTGCCTTGGGATTTTCAGACTTTACACTCACCCTATTCCATAAGGAAATACGCTGAAATGGGTACAGTGTAAGAGAATGGAGTGAACTTTGGGGCTGAGGAGTCAAAGACACACCTCAGTACCTGTCACTGGCTGCTGCAGGTTGGGGATGGGGGTGGAATGGCATGAGCATTACTGTTGACAATTCCAAGTCACACCTCTGATGCCTGTCACTCCCTACAGGGCAGGGTGTTATGGTCAGAAACCCTTATGCCCTGGGTGTTTCTTGGTATTGTCACTCCAAGGTTTCAGCATGGGCTTTTTGTGACCCCACCACATGAACAGTGACACTATCAGTTCATTGGCCGAAGTGATTTTGCACAGTGACTGTGCCATTTGGCACCACTGCTGCAAAAACACATTTTGAACAGGATGTAAAAAATGACAGCTGTACATTTCTTGCTTATGTAACTGCTCAGCACATCTGTTGCATGACCTACTTATTGACATTTTACATCTGCTATGCAATGTACTGCTGCTACGGCTGTATGGCTGAGAGGGTGGTGGATGTCAAGATGAACAACTCGAACACTTGTAGGAGGGCAGCGTCTAAGTCCAACAGACATACTGGCTGCACCCCTGGCGGAGCTTTTCAACAGGTCACTTGAGACAGGGAGGGTACCTAGGGATTGGCGAGAGGCACATGTGGTACCAATCCATAAAGGGGGGTTGAAGGAAGTACCAGGAAACTATAGACCCATCAGTTTAACCTCGGTGGTGGGAAAATTAATGGAGAGTATACTAAAGGAACGATTGGGGTTTACTTGGAGGAGGTGGGAGGTCTGGATAGTCGGCAGCATGGGTTTGTGCCAGGTAGATCATGTCAAACCAACCTTGTGGAGTTCTATGAATGGGTAACATCAGAACTGGATAGGGGTAAGCCTGTGGATGTATTATTCTTGGACTTCAGCAAGGCGTTTGACTCTGTCCCCCACAATGGTCTGGTGGAGAAACTGATGGGGTTAGGAGTAGGCCCTTTGATGGTCAGATGGATTGAAAACTGGATAGCTGGACGCACTCAGAGAGTAGTGGTCTGTGGGGAGCTCTCGAACCCTACAGAGGTTGGTAGTGGGGTACCACAGGGCTCGGTCCTGGGTCAATCCTGTTTAATGCATACATATCAGACATCAGGGATGGTATAGGGTGTGAAATGAGTCTCTTCGCGGATGACTCCAAGATGGGAGCAGTAGTTGAGGGAGAAGAGGGGAGGTTGGCCCTGCAAGGGGACCTGGACACCCTGGAAAGCTGGGCTCACACATGGAAATTAAATTTCAATATCACCAAGTGCAAGGTGTTGCATCTTGGTCAGAAACCCTAAACACAGGTACACCCTGGGAGGAGGTGCTGGAAGCCTCAACAGGGGAAAAAGACCTAGGGGTCATGGTGGATACATGTATGAATAACACTGAGCAGTGCAGGAGGCAGCTAGCAAGGCAAACAGGATGTTGGGATGCATCGCAAGGGGATCACCTCTAGGAGCAAGGAAGTGATTCTGCCATTGTACAATGGACTGGTTAGACCACACCTTGAGTACTGTGTACAGTACTGGAGACCACACTTGAAGAGGGACATACAGCTCCTGGAGAGGTACAGAGGAGGGCAAAAAGATGATAAGAGGGCTAGGGATTTGACTTACGAGGACAGACTTGAGGAGCTCTGCCTGTTTTCATTGGAGGAGAGGAGAGGCAGGGGACATGATTGAGGTCTTCAAGTACCTCAAGGGAATAAATAGGGTAAACATGGGGGATCTTTAGACTAAAGCAGGGAGGCATCACCAGAGGGCATGGTTTGAAGTTGGAAGGTGGAAGGGTGAGGGGAAAAGAGGAGGAGGTTTTCACTGAGAGGGTGGTGGACCCTTGGAATGCTCTGCCTGGTGAGCTGGTTCAGAGATCCACAGTGGAGAGCTTTAAGAGAGGTGGGACAGACACAGAAAGTGGATGTATCAGATGATGGCCTATCCGGAGGGATGAGATAGGGGTTTCTGGAGCACAAGGGATGGGAGGGTCTCGGCACCCAACTAAGGATCTAGGTTCGAGCAGACTTGATAGACCATAAGGCCTAATCTGCTGGCAAATAGTATGTTAGGATGCTGGGATGCATCGCAAGGGGGATCACTCCAGAAGGAGGGAAGTGATCCTCCCTCTGTATAACTGCTTGGCGAGGCGGCACCTCGAGTACTGCATGCAGTGTTGGAGGCCACCTTAAAGAGGGACACTGAACTCCTGGAGAGGGTCCAGAGGAGGGCAACCAAAATGATCTGAGGCTTGGGGGGCAAAGGACCTATGGAGAGAGGCTCGAAGAGCTAAATATGTACACATTGGAAGAGAGAAGGGACAGATGGGACATGATAGAGGTCTTCAAATAAATAAAGGGCTAAATGGGGAGGTGCAGTCACAGTGCTCTAAAGGAAGGGGGGGCAACTAGAGGGCATCGGTGGAAACTGGAGGAGGGGAGACTCAGGGGAGAAAGGAGGAGGTGCTACTTCACTGAGAGGATGGTAGAACCATGGAATGCGCTGCCCTGGGGGCTGGTGGAGGCAGAGACTGTGGAGGGGTTCAAGAGGGGGTAGGACGGGTACAGGGGAAGGGTTGTGGAAGCAAAGTCCAATGAATCGGGAATACCCTGGACTGGGAAAGGAGAAGCCCGAGAGGGCGGGGGGGCAGCAAGGTCCATTCCCAGGGTGGGGGCTCACCAAATGAGCAGACACGAAAGACCGCTAGACCTATTCTGCTGGCATTTTAGTATGCTTACTACACCGACATTATGAACCATAAAACAGATGACTGCCATAACTAGGGAGGCAGTATAGCACAGTGGTTTAAGGCTCTGAGCTGCAAATCTGGAGATCTGGGTTTGAATCCCACAGCCCCACTTGCATACTGGGTGACCCTGAGCAAGTCACAACTTCCATGTGTTCCCAGGTTGCCCCTGTAAACAAGCTTTCAGCTTACAGTGCCAGTCTTGCTTAAACAATTGAAAGAAAAAAAAAAACACAATATATTATTTTTCTTGCTTTATTTTGCTACTGCAAGCTTTGACTAATACATCCATCCTTATTTATAGCTTATGTGTCTGTGACCTAGGCAGAACTACACTTAAAATCTCACACACAAATAAACAAATAAATCATCAGTACAGCATTTATTTTAGTAGTATCGCCTTCCTTTTCGGTGCTCATGACACTATGTATGCATATATTTATATCTTTTAACTTCACAGCACTAATCCTATTCAAATGCAAAAAACACAAGACTTTATTCTCTTCACACATTACTGTTAAACTTTAGATCCCAGAATGGCCAAGAAACAATTTAGACTTAACTCTTGCATGCCATTATCATGCCCACTTCTCATGCAAACAATCAGTTACCGAAACCCTTTTGTTTCTGTGCTTTGCACTGTTACATCAGAGACGCATAAATTTTACAGAACTGCTAAAAAAAAAAAAAAAACAGTTATCAAGACTGGATTTCTGAATTAAAACCTGTCATTTACAGTACCTATGTAAATAATAGTTTACTGGCTACAAATGATGATACAGACATGACATTAACAGTTTGTTTCACATGGAAAACATCCATATAATTGAACTTGTCATACTGTATTTGTGACCTTCTGTCTGCATGTATCTGACAATGGAAAAGGCACCTGCTTGATCCTTTTTGTTCTATTTTATTTTTATGCCTAACTTACCCATACTGTAAGAGCCAAATATTGACATGCTTAGAGTTAAAAAAAACATGAGGGGGTATGCCTATGATGCAGTTTCAGGCACTCCTTAATTACTTCCCCAGGCAGCTCTGACAGTCAGTTATTCCAACATGATGGATCCACCTCATGCCCCTCCCACATGAACAAAAACAAAAAAAAAGGTGAGGGTGGATCTTTAGGAGCTTCTTGAGTGGAGGTTGGGGTGGATCTTACTGCCCCCAAAAAACTGATGCTGCCTCCCACTACTCAGGTTCCAGTTCTTGTACCTCCCATTTAAGGAAGAAAACAGTGGCCTGCAACCATTGACTAACATGAAAGCGTATTTATTTGAGGGCAGAAAACATTTCTTGGAGGAGGATAAGGCGGAGGAAACTATTTACACTTTGTCATTTCCAAGGACAGAAAACATGACATCACTCCTTTTGTACATGCAAAACGTCTGCAGGCTCTGCCCACTGCAGCCGTAAAAATAAAAGGAACATCCATGCTCCATTTTGTGAAGGTGAAGGGCATGATTTCTGCCAGCAACAGCCATTTCATGGCGAGCCCAATCAACTGTACAAGCCTGAGCCATTCCACCAGCAGCAGAGACTGAAGTCGCATCAGAGGGTGCAAAAAGTGATCACACTGGAGACTACCCTCTGATGGGATGCATGCTGCATGTCCACCTCGGCTGCCTGAGGGGAATTGGTCTTCTCCAGTTGGCTGGTCCTGTTCCACCAGCAGTGGAAGACCATTGCCACGGACACGTGGGTATTGAAGATTATTAGAGATGGCTATTCCCTGGAACCGGTGGGGCAACTTCTGGACACATTCCCCATCAAAACTGTGTCAGCTGACTGGCCTGATGCAGGTGTACCTCCCCTGGAAGTTAGAGCTCCACCAAAATAGGGCAGTAGAGAGGGTACCAGAGTCAGACAAGGGTAAAGGCTTTTCCAGGTACTACCTCGTCCCCAGGAAGACTAACAGTATGTGCCAAATCTTAGACCTCTGACAACTGTACAGGTGCTTGAGGTGCAAGAAATTCAGGATCGTAATGTTGGTGTCTGTCCTGTCATGGGGATCAGGCCAATGTGTTCCTGCATGTCTTGAATAAATTCCACTCAGTAGAAACACATACCTGAGTGTGCACTGGGTTTGTGTCTGGATCTTTTCAACCCTTCCTTAGACCTCAGGATTGACTGGTGTCCCTGGATATGCAAGATGCATCCAAGCATATTTATGTCATGGCCACTCGCTGCAAATACCTGAAGTTTTTGTGTGGGTCTCGAATATTATCACTTCAGAGACATGCCCTTTGGGCTTGTATCAGCATCCTGTGTCTATGTTTGTAAAATGTAGTGTATAAAAATCTGACCACCTTTGTCAAGGTTATCAGATTTTTATGCAGTACCTTTTACAAAGCAACACTTTCTAGGGGCGTGGATATGGTTAATTATTCACACTTTTGCAGTTCCACTGGAACGCTGTAATTGGCCGGATGTCTTTAAGCAAAGCTCCTCCGACTACCCAGGTGGTATATTCCCCAACTCTTCCCTGTGACATTAGATCTTTCTTTCTGCAGGAAGAACAAATCACCTCCTTCACGACCCTCATTTAGGTTTTAGTGTGCCATAGGAGAATTTTGTTTTTCGATAAGTTTGAGTTACTTCGATTCTTTCTTCTGTTCCCTCTATTCCTCTCTTAGACCTTTGATGGAACGGAAGCCGGGGTTCAAGTTCTGCATTTGGTTCCTACAGAAGATATTAGCCATTGTCCCACATGACACATGCGTGTATTGCCTGGGTGGGCAGCACGCCATGGCGGAAAATGGTCTTTGTCTTAGCATGCTTCCTGAGCGCACACACCCCCAATCAAGCCAGTCAACTTTGACTCTAGTTGAGCAGACTGCAGAAATGTTACTTAAGCCTGTTGACCAGTTGCGGTTGAGGAATTGATCTTGCAGACCCTGGTGCTCCCGGTCTGTCTTCAAGAGGACATGGTCTGGTCAGTGTCCTTGTCTCATCCTCAGTGATAGAAACCTCCACCAGTGGTGGAGCCATCCACACTCATGCTGCCTAACATGGGCCAGCATGCGGTATACCACAGCTAGCGAGAAGGCTCCCCTTGCCATTGATATCTAGATTGAGGCATTCCCACTCTCAATCCCACTGGACCAGGAGGTGTTGCTGTCTACGCTTCTTGATCTCCTTGGGTTAGAAGATAAACCATTTTCAGCTGTAACAAGTGCTATGGGGAGCTCCTCTGGCAACAGTGGGCCATCATGGGGCAGGGTAGGGCTTTACTTCCTGGACTTCCGGTCACCTGACAGCCACCAGTGGTGGCCCCGCGTGTCCGTGCTACACAGGAGCTCCCCACATCTGCTTTTCCACCTCTTCGGATGGCTTCACCACCACTGCAGCAGAAGGTGGGTGCTCTGACCAAGGAGACCCATTCGGCCACTGGCTTGCCAGGCCCGTTGTCTGTGCCTGTCACCCCGGGGGATGACACCAGGATGGTCCTTGATAAGAAAGTCAAGGGCCATTTTCAAGGAGTCTTCAGAGAACTCAGACCATGAGTTCATGGCCTCCTCTGGGATTCTCCTCCTCGACTGGGGATTGGTCAAGGAGCTGTCCACCAGTCATGGTCCAGTGTTCGGTGCGCTTCTCTGCTTAATATCAGTCTGTCAGTTACGCTATAGCCAGTCCAGAAAATGGCTAGGTACCCTTTTACAGACATTTTGGATAACGATGAATCGGTCCCTTTCTGGGTTCTCTGATCACCCTTCTGCAGAAGGGTTAGTCACTGATTTGCGTTCTGCAAGTCTGCTCACCAGGGGGATGTGCACAAGCCTCTGAGAAAGGAGTCCTATAAGACTGACCATGCTGCTAAAAAGGTGTATGCTGTGGCATCATTGGTTCTCTGTTGAACTAGCTATGCCATGAAGATGGCCAATTTCGGTCACTCCCTAATGGGAATTTTTGATTCCATCCTCCCTCACCTCCTGGCTGATCAGCAGTCTGATGACGGTCATCAGGGAATGAGGACAGTCACTGGCTAAACAGCTCCAGGCAGCCTTGTTCATGGGTGATTTCTGTGCCTGTTTAATTATAGTGGCCTTCTGCATGTGTCACAGGGCCTGGCTGCATCTGTGCACCTTCATGGCAGACACCCAGCACCAGCTGGCCGATGTCCCTTTCTTGGGCACTGACCTATTTGGCTCTGGGTTTGAAAGTCATCTCACCCATATTGAGAAAGTCCTCTGCCATCCTGGATTCTGTGGTATCATCCCAGGACACGAAAAAGAAGCCTAAGAAGCAGGCTTTCCCGTATCAATACTTTTCAGCCACAGCAGTGGCAGTACCAAGCTTGTGCCCCATGCCCAATTCCAGAGGCCAGGTTCCTAAAATAAAGGGGGGGGGATGTGGTGGTGCCCCTTCAGCTGCAGCCACTGGTGCAAAGCTTCCCAGTAATGGGTTGGGTGGAGTCATCCCTCCACCAGTCCAGTCCCTGTCTGCACTCCCTGTGGGAGGTCACCTACATCACCTCTTGTCACATTTGGCTGCTATTACAATGGAGGAGTTGGTGTTGGATTTAGTGGACAGAGGCCTACCTCTGGACTTTGAGGCTCTCCCACTTTACTGCCTCATGTCCTTGGAGACTGGAGTGTCGCAGGACATGCTGTCTTCCCCTCAGTAGGACTTTGCTTGGCTCCTTGTAAAAGGGGCAATAGTCTGTGTCCTGGATGCCCTAGCCAGTCAGGGTTATGTGTCCTACCTCCTGGTCCCAAAATGTATGGGGAGACAGGTGCCCCATACTGGATGTGCACGATCTTGGAAATGCAAGTTCTGGATGGTCACTGTGAAATCTGATTATTTTATCGCAGGGGTAATGCATGTAGTTTTGCTCCCTTAACCTCCAGGATGTCTTCTGCTACATCCTAGTTCATCCTACTGACAGTACCTCCAGTGCCAAGTGGTCCTATACTAGTTCCAGGTCATGTCCCTTGGTCTCCCCTCAGCACTCTAGAGTATTCACCAAGTGCATGGCAGTGGCGCAGCATACCTGCTTCGCCTAGGTGTCGGGGTATGCTCATACTTGGATGACTGGCTGCTAGCCAGTTCGTCCAAAGAGGCCCTGGAGAGGTCCACAGAGTCGGCTCTCCAGACTTGCTGAGACTTGGGCCTGTTGGTCAGCCTAGACAAGGTAGAACTAGACTTCCTACATAAAACCCTTCTCCCTGTGTACTGGATATAGGATCTTGCTTCTTTTGCCCTTATCATTTCAGGTTGGGCTATTGCACCCTGCCTGGGATTTCCTGAGGCTGCTGAGGTATATGGCATCCTGCACCAACACGGTCTGCTGGACACACCGGCAGATGTACTACCTCCAGTGGGTGTTGGGCTGTCAGTGGTCCTAGTGCCTAGGCCACTTGCACCAGCCAGCACAGTGACTCAGCCAATGGTGGATGCCATCCGTGCTGGTTAATCCCAAAACAACTGGAGGAAGGAGTACTGTTTGTATGCCCATAACCAACTGTCATGCTCATGATGGACACGTTTCTAGTGAGGTGGGGAGCACACCTGGAAGACCACATAGCCCACAGGATCTGGTCTCCCCGGGAGGCCTATCACCAAATAAATCTGCTAGAGCTCCATGCAGCATGATTTGTGTTGGCTGAATTGGTTCCTCTAGTCTGGGGTCCAGTCAAGCAGGTTCAGGTGGACAACACCACACCCATGTGCTACCTGAACAGGCAGGGTGGAACTCTTTCCCTTCCTGTGTGATGGTAGGCCCTCTGCACCTGGACCGTTGTGCACAGCCTGGGTGCAGTTCTCCTGACAATTCATGTCGCAGAAGAGAACAACCAGCTGGCAGACGCTCTCAGCCGGGAAGGAGAGACATTGCATGAGTGGTCCCTGAATCAGGAGGTGGTGAACCACCTGTTCTTCCAGTGGGGCACTCCTCTGGTGGACCTGATTTCCTCCTTGGAGAACGTCAGACTGAGGCTGTTGGGGGAATGCCTTTCTGAGGCCCTAGACCCCAGGTCTCATGTATGCCGTCCCACCCTTTCCCTTCATCCACAAGGTAGTGGTCAAGACCTGGAAGGAGAAGTTGCATATGATCCTGATAGCTCCAGACTAGCCAGGGCAGTTCTGGTATCCGGATCTCCTCAGACTCACCAACAGGCCTTCATGGCGACTGCCTCTCTGCCCGGATCTGCAGATCAGGCATCAGGGGATGGTCCTTCTGGACCTGCAATCCCTGCACCTCACGGCCTGGTTTCTGAGCGACTAGAGTGCTAGCGCTTGTGTGTCTCGCATAATGTGCTCCACATTGTAGCGGCCTCCCGAAAAGGGTCAACTTGCAGATGCTATGCCTTTAAATGGAAGATATTTTCCATTTGATGTCAGGGCAAAGAACTTGATCCCCTTGCCTGCCCTGTAACTAGCATCTTAGACTACCATTGGTCCCTCTCTTGGCGCTGTGAGCAACACCCTTAAGAGGCATGTGGCAACCATCTCTGCTTACTGGGTGCGCAGGCTGTTAAGCCGACAGTGGCCAAGGAGGAGGTGGTTGTGCTGTTTTTCGACTGCCTGGACCACCTGTCCCCTCTGGTGCGTGAACCACCTCCACCATGGGACCTACTGATGGTGTTAGTTGTGCTCAAGGGCAAAGCCTTTGGGCCAGTGCACAGGTGTGATGTCACATCTGTTGTGGAAGATGGCCTTCCTGGTGGCCATTACGTCAGCCAGAAGGATTGGTGACCTCGAGGCACACTCAGTGGAGTTTCCCTGTCTGTCTTCCACTGGGACAAAGTCGTACTTCACCCCAACTCAAAGTCCTTCTCGAAGGTTTTATCGGAATTTCACCTTAACTAGGTGATTAACTTACTGGTATACTTTACCGACCCTTCTTCGGAGGTCGACCAGAGGCTCCATACTGTGGACTTGCGGAGGACGCTCTTATTATGTGGAGCGCACAGCTGAAGTTTGAGGAAAGGCTCACCCCCGCTGTTCAGCACTTACACTGAAGCCACGACTGGTAGCAAAGCAGGCGATTGCCAGGTGGATCACATCCTGCATCAGCATCTGCTGTAGGTTGGCTGGTAGAGAACCTGCTGTTGGGCTTAGTGCTCATTCCCCCAGACACACTGCTTCCAGGGATGTCCCTATTCAGGAAATCTGCAGGGCTTCTACCTGTAAGTTGCACACATCTTCATTAACTCACTACTAGGGATGAGTATACCGGTTCTTCCATACTTCTGAACCTTCCCGGACCTGGCTGACTCGACTCTGCTCGGGAATACCAAGTCTTTTATGGGTCGACCTGAGTTGGCTCGGTTTGGAAGTGTGGTCCAATCCGACTCAGTGGCACAAGATGGGGAAGCTGGATTACATGCAGCAGCCTGTTCCAGGGACATCTGTGTGGCATGGAGGGGTACAGCCACACCCCCCCCTCCCGATCTCTTATCGAATACTGCCGAGTCCCTGGGCCCTCACATGACCAACAAAGTCAACACTCATGATACTGGGGCACTGAAGGAAGCCAAACAATTAGTCTTTTTTTTTTTTTTTTTTTTAATTGACTCTTGTTCTTTGCCAATCCTGTTGTGTCAGCCCCCACAAGACATCCCTAGGAAACCACGTATGCAGCTCATTTGAGGCTTTACATTGGAAGGAGGCAGTTGTGTGTCCAGTGTCCCGAAAAAAAAAAAAAAAAAAAGTTTAATTATGCAGACAGAGGGAGAGAGAGAGATGAACGAATTCAACAGCAGAGTGCAGAATAACTAAAGAAAAACGTATTCTTATTTCAGAAAAACTAAATTGGTGCAGGAAACTCTTGTGTGTCCACAGTATTTAAAAAAAAAAAAAAAAGTCAGAAGGGAGACCAATGAATTCAACAGCAGAGCAGACAACAGCAGAGTGCAGACATTTTCTTAGTTTTCGAAAAACTAAAGGAAAGATATTTTAGGGGTACTTAAAGCATGGCCTGCAGTGCCGTGAGGCAGGTGCAGTTCTCATGAAATCATCCAGCAACAAAAAAATTATAGTAGTATGGCCAGCCTGGTAACGCTGAGGGTTGAGACGCTGGACACCACACCTTGCTCCACGCCGGCGACCCAGGTTCGGGAAAGTGCTCGGGTCGTCGGGAGGAGATAGGCTGGAACATCCGACAACAGCTCGCCTTCTCTGGGGTGGGTGGTGGGAGGGCCCTACAGTCCAGCAAGTGGTGTTCCCTGGTGGAGGCTGGGGGCATGATTGGTCACGGGCCTAGGTCTGGGACCCATCAGCTCCAGGGGCAGCTTCTTCTTGGAAGGAGGGGGAGGGATGTTGCAAACGTAGGCATGCACACCTTGACCTATGGGCACATAACGTCCCACAGAAAAGGGGGAAAAAAAAACTCTAGAGCTAGGAAGACGGAGCGCTGAGCCAGGTCCCGTTGTGTCAGTGCCTGTCTGCAGTCCTGGACCCTGACAAGGACCACAAGATTCAAGGGTTGGCCCCTACCCCGACCCTGCCCGGGGGGTTCTGAGGCAGGATGGAGGGACCGGGGGTTGTCAGTTAAGGCACTTGGAAGGAACTGGCTTAACTGACTTCTCCTGATGATGTGGCTCTGAGGGAAGTAGGAGGGGGAAAAATAGAAAAAAAAAAAAAATGATGGTAGTGATAGGTTAGGTAAGGTATAAGGTTAAATCAGTCTGTTTTTCTTGCAAAATAAAAAAAAAAAGTATAAATGTCACTAGCATCCAAGAACTTAATAATAATTTTTCTTTTTGAAAATATAAAAAAAAAAAAAGTTAAGAATGAATAAGGAGAGCAGACAAGAGGACTCTGTCTGAAGGTCATAGTGCCTCACTAATTTTGAAGGGGGGACTTCACATCTCAGACTCTGTTACCCATCTCTGTGCCTGAACTATTACTAGGTCATACTGCTGTACAGATTTTAAAAGGGGGGGGATGTCATGTTTCAGACTCTGTGTTGCCCATCTCTGTGCCTGTACTACTACTGGATCATAATGACGTACAGATTGTAAGGGGGGGGTCACGTCTCTGACTTTGTGTTGCCTGTCTCTGTAACTGAACTACCACTAGGTTTCATAAGTTAGGTAAGAGACAATAGCTTGTGCCAAGAAGTCTCTTTTTGTACAACTATGTCCTTATGCTTCACATATTTTGAGAGGATAGTGTTGTGTCTCAGACTTTGTTGCCTATCTCTGCGTCCAAACTAATGCTACTGGTTAAGTAATTAGGTTGGACCCAAAAAAATAGATTAAGAATCAGAATCTGTTATGGAACATGTGACCAACACCAGCAGTATGGCTGAAATTTGTGCACGTAACAATAAAAATATTTCCCAAACCTTAGCCAGCCCAGTGGTACAGAAGGCTGAGGCACTAGACTCCTTACCTCCCATCACGCCTGCGACCCGGGCTCAGAAATGGACTCCAGTCATCGGAGGAGAGCAGGCTTGAGCAGCCAACAGCAGCTCTCCTCTCTCGGGGTGGTCGTTGTACCCCCATAGTTCCACTGCCACCAGGTGGAGGTCCGGTGACTAGGTGAGAAGGGGCGGCAGGTCGTGGGAAGGTACCTCGAACCACGGCATGCACATGCCTCCGCATGCACACTTGCAGCTAAGGTATGGGAACGGGGAAAAACTATGAAAAAAAATAGTAAAAATATTTCCTGAAAAGAAATTCAGGAAAAATAAAGGGAAATTCACTGCTGCAGATATAATTAATAAAACTTATGAAAATGAAGCAACACAACCTGAAAAAGAAGAGAATGTTGATGAATCCCCTGATCAGAGTAGTGCAGCACTGTCAGCATTGCCAGAAAAATCAGATAACACACAAAAACAGGTAGCCAAAACAGTTAGACCTGGAAAGTCAATTTTGGGGTTGGAAAAAAAATATATTCCAAATCGAACTGTGTATAACAAAAAAGGTAAAATTCCACCTTGGATAACTCCATCCATTCTTAAATTAATTAAAAACAGAGGTGCTTCAGACTCATGAAGAGAGAAGGTAGTGAGTACAACATATGGAAATACAGGACATTTCTAAAGAAATGTAAAACCAAAATAAAAAACGAAAAGATAAGATTTGAAACAAACTTAGCCTATATTAAAGATGGAGGAAAAAGCTTTTAGTCTCATATAAATAATAAAAAATCCAACATAAAAACTGTAGGACCATTAATCATAGATAACCATGAAATATCACTTCAAGAAAGTTCTGAGGAATTTAATAAATATTTTTGTTCAGTTTTTAATAACAAATCAACATTTGTAAAACAATCATTACACAATTCAATTGTAAGGGATCTCGTAAGTGAGATAACAAAAGAGGAGATTAAGATTAATTTAAACAAATTAAATATAAATAAATCACCCGGACCTGACAAGTTACACCCAAGATTATTGAAAGAAATAAAAGACTGGCTTGTAAATCCATTATATAAACTTTTCAACATGTCATTAAACATTGGTGAAATTCCAAATGACTGGAAAACAGCTATCGTGACACCAGTCTTCAAAAAGGATAATCAATCACACATGCAAAATTACAGACCTATCAGTTTAACTAGTATAGTGGGTAACATTTTTGAATCAATACTCAAAACTAGGTTAGAAACTGACCTACGAGACAGGGGACTGGAAGATAAATCACAGCACGGATTCAGAAAAAATAGGTCTTGTTTATCAGGCAACATAGCTTTTTATGAGTACATAAGCAAAAGCTTGGAAAACAATAAAACAATAGACATAGTATTCCTCGATTTTTGCAAGGCATTTGATAAAGTACCACATGGACTCTTAATAGAGAAAATGAGATCTTTGGGAATTAAGAATCAAATTACAAATTGGGTAGAAGAATGGCTAAACGATCACACCCAACGTGTAAATATAAGAGGACACATATCCGGAATAAGATCAGTGACTAGTGGAGTTCCTCAGGGATCAGTCCTGGGTCCAATCCTATTTGATATATTTATATCAGACATGACATCTGATTTTAAAAAGCTTTTCTATAAAACTTGCGGATAATACTAAAATAACAGCACAGGTTGAAACCCTAACAGATTATCAAAATCTCGCCGGTGATTTAAAAAAAATTGAAATATGGGCCAACAATAACCAAATGTCGTTTAACACTGACAAATGTGTTATGCATTTTGGAAAAAAGAATCCGCACTACCAATATACATTAAAGGGTTGTGTATTAAGATCTGTAACGCAGCAAAAAGATCTAAGAGTAACAATAGATTCTGATCTTACCTTCCAAATTCATTATAACAATATTATAACTAAGACAAGTAGGTTAATAGGATGTATAAAGAGAAGCTTTGCATCCAGAGATAGATGATGTATCATGTCACTGTATAGGGCCTCTGTGAGGCCACACTTGGATTATTGTTCCCCCTTGTGGAGCCCCTATCTTAGGAGAGACATAAATAGAATGAAGGGGGTTCAACGGAGAATAACAAAATTAGTGAGTAACATTTCAAACAAAAGTTATGAGAAAAGACTGGAAGAGCTGGGAATGTATTCCCTGGAACAAAGAAGAAAAAGAGGGGATGTCTTATTCATGCACAAGATCCAAAATGACGATGAGCTTCGTACATAATTAGACATGTCTTACAACATACATAAATGTAATTTAAGAAGTCATAAATATCAATTGACCCTTATGTATCCTAAAACAAATAAAAGGCAATTTTATTATACACAAAGGATAATTCCATTATGGAATTCACTTCCTAGTTCTCTAGTAGAAAATGTTGATCATGTTAGTTTTAAACATAAACTCGATACCTTATTACTATAAATAAATTTGGTATATACCAGCTTGGCTGGAGACATGCTTATATGGGCCTCGGCCTTCTGTATGTCTGTACCTTCCAGTATAACTTCCAGTATGAAGGAAAAGGTTCTGTCTAGTACCACCAGACGTGGCACTCCACGATATGCCACTCATGCATATCCAGCTCCTTCATCCGAAAGCGGTGTCTCTGATGAAGAGGATGTAAATGTACAAGAACAAAATCATAATGCATCAGTTACGCTGTTCCAAAGGTGATGAATCAGAATGCAATACCGATGAGACGGAGGGGCGCCACTTGGGTTCCCAACCCCCCTCTCCCCCCGAAAAAAAAAACAAAAAACACAGCAAGCTCCACCACTAGCCATAGCCAGTTGCGGAGAAAAAAAATCAATAGCAGTCATAGTAGCTCTTCTGGGGACAGCCACAGTGTGCATGAATCAGGGTCAAAAACACCAGCCACTAAAATTGCTGCCGTTCCTGGCATGACAACAAAACGTTCCACCTCAGTTGTGTGGAGGTATTTTCATAAAATTTATGTTTTGCAGTTTGCACCTTTTGTCATTGGGAATTTAGCAAGGAGAAAGTGAACGGCCAGTTCGAGACAACTTCATTAAAAAGGCATTTGCAAAGAACACATCCATTTGGCTGGCAGTAGTCCTGTGCAAAGGAAAAATATCTGATGAAAATAATGCTACAGACATACATTATGGTGAAGAGACTGAGAGACAGGACAGAAAAAAAAAAACATATTCACTTCACTGACAAAACTCAATCAAAATCTTTATTTAGTTAGGCGAACACCATTGAGCAAGCTCATTTTCGAGATGGACCTGGGCAACATACATAACCAGCCCATAAAGAGAAATACCAACTTATAGAGTCATTACATAGATGAGAGGTAAAGTATGGGTCCAGTGTGGGTAGCAGAAGTTTACACACGCAGGGGTTAGATGCTACATAAGCGCTCGAGGTTTATTAAAAGCATCTAACCCCGAGGGTGTGTGTAAACTTCGAGTTTACACACACTGACCCATTTTTTATTTTATATAATTGCTGGGTTTGCCTTTTTCGCCACAGCAATTATATAAAATGAAAGTCTGTGCGGCCCTAGCGTGGTTATATTTTAGCGTGGGGCCCCCAACTCGCCGTTACCTATTCTATGCGTTGAAAACTTTTTTCTTTTTTTTTATTAAGTAAAAAGCACCAGTTTTGACTTCCCCTTGTAGAAATTCTTTATAAATTTACACTTACCTCTGAGTCCGACTAGCGGTTCACTCTTGTGGGGGAAAAACACGCGGTCAGCGATCGGAAGGGAAAAGCTACAGCAGGGCATGCGCAGATTGAAGGGAAACCGTGCGCGTGTTTGCCATTATAAACGCTCCTTTATAACGGCAAATGATGCCATGGTTTTCCTATGGGAAAAGGCTGAGCCAGTTGTTATTATAGGGATTACACACAAGAGGTTAATAATATCACTGGAGTACATTTGTAAAATAAGACAGAAAGCTAAATACCATGTGCTACAGAATTTGAGCTACAAAAGATGCAGGTAAACCTAGACAACTATATATACAGTTTTCATGGTGCCGGCTTGGATTCAAGTATTGAGTACATAGTGCAAGGAGGGGCACGGGTGAGGAAGGGGGAGGAACTCAGGAATGAGAGCATAAGTGCAGGGGGTGCCTGAAGGGCTTTAGCGCACCAGGGGCATGTGGCAGTGGTTATAGAGCTAGGTGCAATACACCAGAAACAGGGGTCCGAGGGTGACGTGCCAGTAAATGTAATATTTGTAGATGCCAGGATGACTCCAGCTTAAATTGGGTGGAACTATCAGATGGGGGTACAAACAGACACAAACATACTGAGTATGTTTGTCCAAAATTATTTGGACAAGCTACAGGTTCACCACTGCAATCCTGTGATTTTTGTCCCCCCTACACGAACTAAACAGCAGACTATTACTGCGATGCTTGAACAGAAAACTGCCTACAGTGGATCACGTCAAGTAACATTAAAAACAAAACAGCTGACTTTATTGCCAAGGACCAGCAACCATTTTCTGTGGAGACAGGTGAAGGTTTTAGAGCCTTTTTAAAATATTTTGCTCCATGTTGCAGCTGTGGCTGTTCACAAAATGTACAAATGCATGCAAAGTAAAATAAAATTGGCTCTTAAAGAGAGTGAATGTGGGGCTGTGCACCTGACCACAGACATGTGGACAAGTTGTCAAAACACTGATTATATGCAGTATGTGCATCACAGCACATTGGATGTCATAGTTATCTTCAAACACCACCACTAGTCAAACAGGTGCGAGGGATGACGGGGGCCCCGTCACGTATCCTGCTCATGCTGCCCGTCTCCCATCAAAAACCATGCCAGGCTCTGTGAAGGTCTGCACTCTGTTGTTGTCTTTCTGTTGTTGAATTTGTTGGTCTCACTTTATATCGTTTGAAACACTGCCTCCTTTCACAGCAAAGCCCAAAACGCGCTTCATACACTGGGCTGGATTCACAAATGTTTTTGGGACTAAGTCCCACGCTGCAACTCCAGTTGCAGACTGAAATCTCTGCAGCAGCAGAGATTGCTATCCACAGCTGGGGGGATTTCATTGGCAACACCACCCGCAGGGTGTCGTGAATCATGGAGCTGATTTTGAGAATACTGTAGCTGTGGGAGAAGCTACAGAGCTTACCTAGAGAGGGCTCTTGCAGTAGGTAATCACTTGTAGGACTGGCACCCCCTGGTGTCAGGATTGCATGGAAACTTTTGCTAGCATTGTCTGACGGGGGACCACCCACCCAATGTCATCTGACGGACGTCGACGTGACACTATATAGTGGGCAGTGCCCACATCCGCCCTTCAGTTCTTTCCCGCCATAGACCTGCGCATGTTGGACCGACAGTAGCTAGTCGCAGCAGTCTGAACGCCTGTCCAGATGAGTATTCGCTTTATTATTACTCTTTTCTACAAAATTTGTTTGTTGTCCTCTCCAGATCCGCATAAAAACAAGTGCGATTTGTGTGGCATCCAACTTCCGCACAAAGATTAACATTCCCTTTGCCTCTTCTGTCTCGGGCCTAACCTCAAGGTGGAGGAGTGCAAGGCCTGCACCCATTTTAACCAGACCACGCGGAAACTATGCCAGCAGACCCTCTAGGCCCATATCCTTAAGGAAAAAATGGCTTCCATGGAACAAGAATTAAAGAAGCTGAAGAGCGCTTTGCTCTAGCTCGGGGAACCTCACAAGAAGAAGAAAAGGGATAAAGAAAAACATAGGAAACAGGATCCTTCCCTCCCTCCCAACGATGCCGCCGACGAGCCCTTTGACAGAGGACTGGCCTTCTTCCAAGAAAGTAAGGGCCATGACCAAACCTGCACTTCCACCTTCAGAACAGGCCTTTGTCCCCCTACTGCCACTGGTTAGAGTGGTGGTGGGCCCCTCAGATTCATTCAAGGGTGCCACCGCTCTTAGGCCCATTTCCACCCCAGACTCTAAGACAGCAGGCACGGCGGATAAGCTGCTCGTCAGGCCTTCCAACGACCTCCTGCCCGGGGTTAGTAAGTCGGGAGCCGGTTCCACCGACTCCTGCATGGCCCAAGTCAATCAGCTGATCATCGGACCTTCCGACGATCGCATGACTTCTTCGCACCCGTGAGGTTCTGACGGGGTGCCTCCAGACATCAGCACCATCCAAACTGGAGGACTGGGGTTTCCACCGGGTTCCCTTCACAAACCCCCGTCGCCTGCTCTGTCTGAGCTCCCTGTGCTATCACCAGGACCGCAGGCCCCTACAGATGACCACCTTTCGCTGGGTTTACCCGATGACAGAGCACCGACAGGCCTCACAGTGGCTCCTACACCTCCAATCGCAATACCAGACCCTGTCCACCATCGCCCACAGGTTCCTTTGCCTTCACTGGGAGCATCGTCGGTGCACCCTCAAGCATTCCTCCATCGGGACACCCCTCGGGATCTCTTCCTTCTGGAATTGCTGCCCCCTCTGGGATCACAGTAGGTACGTCAGCCTTCCCTTCGAGGCCGCGTCAGCCCTTCCTCTGGCCAGACCATCGTCAGGCTTTCCTGTATCGGGACCGCCGTCTGGCTACCCTCCATCAGGGCCTTCAGCTTACCTACGACAGGGCAGCCGTCTGGATACCCTCCGTCAGACCTCCCTGCTTACCCTTAGCATGGTCTGTCGTAAGGTTTTCAGACATTGGCTTATCGTCCGGGCTACCCTCAGTCAGCCCTGACACCGCATCCTTTTTCGTCAGCCTACTTCTATTCAGGCTACCCTGGTTCTTACCCTTCGTCAGGTTACTCTTACCATTACCCCCCTCCTAATCTTGGAGGACATAGACCTGGGTTTTCACAACCACTTCCTCCTCCTCCCACTCCACCTCCTCCACAACCTCGGGTGGACTTCAGGGAAATTCTAAATTCTTGGTGGACGGTGACCAAGAGTCAGTTGGTCTCCGAGCTTGACAGCAGGCATTCTGTCCCTCCCGACATCAGCCGCCCAGCTCATATACCTAGGGTACATTCGTCGGTGAGTACTCGTCCTTCAACATCAGTTCGTCCGTCAGATCCTGCGACACACCTGGCGCCCAAAGTTATCACCAGGGCACCAGATTGTCCGATTTAGGAGATTCCGGAGGATTCGGGAGATTTCGATGCGGATTCGGATTCCTCAAACACTAGCTTGGGCCTAGAAGCCCCTCCACATGAGGGTCCAGTCACTTGGGAATCTCCAAAGTTCCCTCCAGAAGACCCCTTCTTTGTGGACCTCCTCAAACAGATGGCGGAGGGACAAGGGTGGAAGTCAGAGGCTCTGGACCCGAAAAGACAAAAATTGGCAGAGCATCTGGACTTCCCTTGTACAAGTTCGGTTTTCACCCCACCCTGGCTGGAACCTCATGAGGACTTAGCCTCAACTATATGTCAGAGACCTTCCTCTATCCCAGCCATAGCAAAAAGACCGACTGGGTCTACAGGACTCCTGAGGATAAGGACAGCCTGAGCATACACACTAAAGCAGACTCAGTGGTTCTAACGGCAGCCCACGATAGATCTGCTAAGCCTAAGCACAGCCCCCACCCAACAAGGAGTCCAGACAAATGGACCAGTTCAGGAGGAAATTTTATCCTTTCTACACTAGCACACGTGCTCTGAATTATGTCTCGCATATGCTAGAATTCCAGAAGTCCTGGTTCCGCCAGCTCTAGCCTGTCATCGAGGCCTTACCGGACTCCGCTTCAAAGTCATCTTTGGCAACCACTTTGAAAATGGTTAAGGTGGCTGGACGTCATTCTTTGCGGGCCACCTACGATGCGGTGGATTCCTCCGCTAGAGGTACGGCCACTGCTGTGAGCCTTCAATGGTACTCCTGGTTAAGCGTATCGGGACAAGCCCCTGATGTGCAGTCGGCTATCCAGGATGCCCATTTCAGGGGAGATCTGTACTGTTCGGCAGAGATGCCCAGGACATCATAACTAGCCTGCAAGATAAAGGCACAGCACTTTGGTCGGTCACCATGTACAGGCTGAAGACTCAACAACAAAAGCATCTTTTTCGTTGGCAAAACAGACACCAGACAAAGAACCAGCAAGTGCCCAAATGGCAGTTCAAGTGTAAGGCTCCAAACCATGCCGCCGGCCCCAAGCCAAAACACAGAGCTGTGGGAGCGGTCCTCCCCAATCTGCCCTCCCACTCCTGACTTGGTGACCCCCCCCCCCGCCTCATCCAGCGGAGGAACAGGTGGGTGGAAGATTTATGAGGTATCTGGGAGGTTTGGAGTCCATCACATCAGACACCTGGGTGCTTCAGTTGATAAAGCTTGGTCACATTCTAGAGTTTCAAGAAAAGCCTCCAAACAATCCACAGAGGTCTTCTCGTTACCCAAGGGTGCATGTTCCCCTTCTAAGGGAGGAGATAGTGGCTCTTTTCACAAGGAAGCAATTGAACTGGTGCCGGCAAACAAGATAGGGAAGGGATTCTATTCCCACTTCTTTCTGGTACCCAAGAAGACGGGATTTTTCGCCCGATATTGGATCTCGGTGCCCTAAACTTCTTCATAGAATACAAGAGGTTTTGAATGCTGACATTACAAAGCCTACTGCCTCTCATATCCAAGGGCCAATGGCTCTATGCTCTGTACATGAAGGATGCATATCTTCACATCCCAATATTCAGCCCGCACTGAAAATTCCTCAGGTTTTGTTTCCAGGTGGAGCATTGCCAGTTCAGGGCTCTACCTTTTGGCCTGTCGTCTGCCCTGCAGGTTTTTACCAAATTCCTAGCGGTAGTGGCAGGGTCCTTGCAGTGCCAAAGACACGCTGTTTTCCTCTACCTCGACAACTGGCACCTAGCAGCTCCATCAAGGGAGGAGTTGGAAGCCTCCCGGTCGGCAACTCTGCACCTGTTCGAGCACCTGGGTATCATGATCAGTTACCCCAAGTCGCAACTTGTTCCTTCCCAGTGGCTTCAGTTTGTTGGGGTGATACTGGACACAGTACAAGGCATGGCCTTTCTTCCCCTGGACAGGGTGGATACCCTGGTGGGTCAGGCTAAGCTGGTTTCTTCCAACCATCGTATTTCGGCTAGAGTGGTTCTCCCTTTTTTTGGCCTTATGGCAGCAGCAGCTATTCCCAAGATTCCATTGGCCATACTTCACATGCATATTTCGCAGTGGACTCTAAGCTGTCAGTTGGATCAGAGGGAAGACCACTTAGATTACCCGATCCTTATCGCCATCCTGATGCAACAGGACCTGTTGTGGTTGCAGAACCCCAGCAATCTTTTGCTGGGAGCCCCTTTCCAGACCCCTCCCCATTCCAAAATACTGACTACAGATGCGTCGGGACAGGGAAGGGGTGCCCTTCTGAGATCCCACAGAACCCAGGGTCTGTGGTCCCCTGTGAAATCACACCTGCACATAAATGTGCTAGAGATGAGAGCAGTGCTTTATGCACTCCAGGCTTTTCTGCACATGCTTCTTCAGGAGGTCCAACTGATTCAGAAGGACAACATGTGTGTAGTGTGGTACATCAGCAATAAGAGGGGGCACCCGCTCATGCCCTCTTTGCTGAGAAGCAATGTGGGTCTGGAACTGGGGAGTTCTATACAGAATCTAAGAGCGATTCATGTCCCAGGAGTGCAGAACGTTCTCACAGACAGTCTCAGCCGCACCAGGGTAAGGGCCCACGAATGGGAGCTAAAGCAAGAGATAATGTATCACATCTTCAACCTGTGGGGTCATCCAGAGGATCTATTTGCAGCCCCATGAAACGCAAAACTTCCCAAGTTTTGCTCACCCGTTCCCGGGTATGGTGTTTTTTTGCTAGACGCACTGTCGCTTTCTTAGACAGGGAGATTTCTGTACGCATTCCCTCCCTTTTCACTTTTACAGAGAGTGTTCACCAAGCTCCAGTCAGAAGAAGCACAAATGATTTTGATAGCTCCATTTTGGCCTCGACAAATTTAGTTCCCTCTGCTGCAGCGTCTAGCAGCGGAACCTCCCAATCCCTCTTGCTTATGATTTACTCACTCAGGAAGGGGGCACAATGATACACCTGGGATTAAAGTCCCTTCATCTTCATGTGTGGTGCCTCAGGACATAGCTGCTTCTAGGTATTGGGTTTCCCCCAGGATAGCTCAGATTTTGGTGGAGGCTCGAAAACCGTCCACCGGAGCTACCTACGCCATGAAGTGGAAGCGTTTCTCCATCTGGGCCACCGTTAAAGATCTGGACCCCTTCACATGTCCCACTTCCCAGGTCATGGAGTACCTTATTCATCTTTCTGACCTGGGCTTGTTACTCGTCCCTGAAGGTGCATTTAGTGGCCATCTGTGCCTACCGTGACCCAGTTGGAGGCAAGACAATAGCTCAGGTAGAGGTCTCCAAAAGCTTTTTGAAAGGTATATTGCATCTGAAGCCCCTGGTGCCTAATCCTGTTGCACCGAGGGACCTTAATTTTCTTTTAGAAAAATTGACCTTCAAACAACTTGAAGTCTTGCTGTATTCGGAGATGATGCAGTTAGCCCCAGCACTTGAACTGCCCCAGAGGGGAAAGAGTTAACTCTATGCAGAAGCATAGAACGTTGAGCTCGAGCTCGGTTTTCAAACCTCTGTCTGTGGTACTTCCCAGTGTAACCGTCAGATTCTTTACTCCGCCTAACAGTGAAGTCGCTCCGGAGATTTCCTCTGCTCGGTTCGGTAAAAATAAAGCGTTCGGTTTAAACCATATAATTTTTTATTTTCAGATTTCCAGCCTCTGTCTATGGTACAGGTAGTGTGTAGATAGGTAGTGACTGTGTTTTATTGTGTGAAAAAGTTGGAAATTATTCTTTTCTTCGGTTTCTTTCCGGTCGGTCTGGTTTGGAACCGACCCATTCTGTTTAAATTTATTTCTGGGATTAGAGTGGTGTTCCAGTACTGATCAGTTTCAAAAGATCCAGGGTTTTTTGGCGGTTCTTTTAAAAAGCCCATGACACGGTTTGTAACTGATCAGTTATTGTATTTCCTTGCTTGAAAGCTGCAATAGGGTAATTTGTTAGGTTGGCCATGTCTGAGAAACCCAAGAAGAAAACCGGTCCCACTGGGTTTCAACACTGTACTGAGTGTGGGGAGGCCTTTGCTAAGACTGACCCCCACCCATCTGTGTTTATTGTCTGGGGTTTGACCACCACAAGTCAGACTGCCAAATCTGTAAAAACGTTCCTAAATGCACTCTAGACAAAAGTCTGAGTAGGCTGAAGGAAAGGGAGGCCGAGAAGTCCGTAGATCCGGATGGCCAGCCCGGTTCGGTTGCAGCTGAACCTGAGGAGGTGCCTACTGACCTAGGCGATACCTCCTCGGGCAAAAGGAGAGCCGACCCCGAGGGGTCGGTACCATCAAAAAAGGAGCATAAGTCTGCTGGTTCGGATCCGGTATCGCACTCTCCAACCACAGACAAAATAGCCAAAGTGATTAGCATTGTTCAGTCGCTTAGACCGGTTCCATCTGAACCGGTACAGCTGGTTAGACGGTCGGTTCGGTCGGATCCGTCACCTCCGGATTATGATCCAGACGCTTATTATGAGGAGTGGGAGGGAGACGAAGACTATCCCGAGGATGATGACGACGATGACCGGGGGGG
The DNA here is from genome assembly GCA_016271365.2 of Neoceratodus forsteri. Lineage (NCBI taxonomy): Eukaryota > Metazoa > Chordata > Ceratodontiformes > Ceratodontidae > Neoceratodus > Neoceratodus forsteri. The sequence goes on from CM028136.1 coordinate 806,505,789, forward strand.
GTCTAGATATGCCCATTGAACCAGACATCTCCCCCGACAGGCCCTCAGGTGTCTTTCCTCCCAGGCTCTCTGAGTCCCCTTCACATTTTTTGTTCTACAAAAAGGTGTCAGAAACCCTGCAGCTTCCCTTGGTTGAAGCTGCAGAGGAGGATGAAGAGCCTGATTTTGTGGAAATGATGGACATCCCAGAGTCCAAAAGACTGTCTATCCCTCTTCATAAATCCTTGGGGAAACAGACACACAAAATTTTACAAACCCCGAATTCAGTACCTCCTGTAGATAACAGAACGGACAGGAGGTATTTGTTATCAGGCTCAGCTACGGAGTTCCTTTATAGTCATTGCAGCCATGTTGGGGTAGTGCAGGCTGCAGCCTGTGACAGGGCTAACATTCCTTTGGCTTCACACACCCCCGGATAAGGACTCCAGGAAAGTGGATGCCATGGCCAAAAAACAGTATTTGGCATCCTCTTTGGGACTCAGGCAGGCTACTTATATGGCCTACATTGCCAGGTACCAGGAATCCAGATGGGATGCGGTTCTGGAACTGGTTAACAGGCCTCTCCCCAGCTAGCCAAGGAGCTGGAGGAGGTGGCTGCTGATGGAATTGAGGCATCCAAAATGCAATTTTATGCTGCTGTGGACTCCAGTGATGTGGCATCTAGAGTCATGGCTACATCTGTGTCTCTCAGAAGACATGCTTGGCTCAGATGTACTAGCCTTTCACAGGATACCTAGACTAAGGCTATGGATTTTCTTGTAGTAGGTAAACTCTCTGTTTGGGGAGCAGACAGAGGCTTACATGAAGAAAATGGATGAATACAGGACCACGTACAGGAGTGCACAGGCCAAAGAAAGGCAAGCCACTCCACACAAGCAGCAGTCTAGGGGCAGGCTCTTTCAAAAGCCTTTTTACCAAGCCCAGGCCTCTTCTCCCTTCCCATGGGGGGCTTCTTCAGAGGGAGGGGCAGGAGGGGGATGAGCAGAGCTGCTCCCTCCTCCTCTCAGTCTAAGGCTCCTGCCAAGCAGACACCCTGATGTGTCAGCCCGGGTCGACTCCCCATTTCCAGTAGGCGGCAGGCTGGCTTACTACTTCCAGGCCTGGAAGTCTGTAACCTCAGACAAGTGGGTCCTGAAAGTAGTAAGCCAGGGACTGGCCCTCAGCTTCAAAAAATTTCCAAAAAAGAGGGCCAAGTCTTTTCCACGTGCATCACTGTCAGAAACCATTGCCCTAGAGGCAGAGGTTTCCTCTCTTCTAGCTCTCAGAGCTATAGAGAAGGTTCCTACTCAGCACAGGGTAAAAGAACTGTACTCCAGGTACTTCCTTACCCCAAAGAAAACAGGGGAGTGGCGACCCATCTTAGACCTAAGGTATTTGAACAAACACATTTCAAAGCCCAAATTCAAAATGGTAACTCTGGGAATAATCCTTCATCTCTCTCTAAGGCCAGGGGATTGGCTAGCATCTCTGGACCTCAAGGATGCCTAATTCCATATTCTTATCAGTTGCTCCCACAAAAAATACCTTAGGTTTGAGTTGCCTTCAGGCCATTACCAATTCAGAGCTATGCCATTCGGCCTAACATCAGCTCCAAGGGTGTTCACAAAGTGCCTTGCAGTAGTGGTGGCTTACCTTAGAAGACAGGGTATCACCATCTTCTCGTATCTGGATGACTGGCTCTTAGTGGGTCAGTCACCTTTACAGGTCAAGTCAGCTCTTCAAACTACCCAGGACCTACTCAGCTCCTTGGGGTTTCTTCTCAATCTTCCAAAGTCTGTCCTCGAACCAGTTCAACTTCTCACCTTTATAGGTATAGAGTTGGACACTGTACAAGCAAAAACCCTCCTTCCCTGGCAAGGGTGAAGGCCCTAGTGGATCTCGCTTCCTCCTTTCGACCTCAGGTCTCCTGCCCAGCAAGACAGTTCCTTCAGCTCCTGGGCCACATGGCAGCTTCCACGGCAGTGGTACAGGGAGCAAGGTTCCAGATGAGGGACATTCAGTTTCATCTAAGGTCTTTTTGGTCTCAAAAGAAGGATTCACTTACCAAACTGATCCCAGTGACTCAGACTCTGGTCCAATCTCTCCAGTGGTGGCTGCACCAGGACAACCTCAGACAAGGGGTTCTACTTCCCCCTCAAGTCCCATCAGTAGTTCTAACTACAGATGCTACTCTCCTAGGGTGGGGAGCCCACCTGGGAGCCCTGACAGCTCAAGGGGTCTGGTCCCCACAAGAGTCTCTCCGTCGTATCAATCTCCTGGAACTCAGGGCAGTTTTCCTAGCCCTGCAGAGCTTCTCAGATTCAGTCAAGGGCAAGGTGGTCCAAGTCAGGACAGACACCACCACCACCACAATGTGGTATATCAACAAACAGGGAGGCACTCGGTCCTCGGCCTTGTGCACAGAGGCCATGAAGCTGTGGTCTCTGGCCTATTCTCTTCAGACTTCTCTGGTAGCAGTTCACCTTCCAGGGAAGGACAGTATACTAGCAGATGCTCTGAGCAGAATTTCACAGGGACATCACGAATGGTCCCTGGATCCTCACATCCTGAAGGTCATGTTCTCCAGGTGCGGCACTCCAGAGATAGATCTCTTTGCAGCACCGGACAATCATCAACTTCCTCTGTTTTGTTGTGGACCTCCAGTCCTGGGGACGGTTCCCCAGGATGCTCTCTTTTTGGACTGGAGGGGCCGGTTTCTCTATGCCTTCCCTCTGTGCTGTTCAGAGTTCTGATCAAGATCAGGACTCAACCCTGCACAGTGATACTGGTGGCTCCAGACTGGGCCAGACAGCCGTGGTATCCTCTACTGCTGTCCTTGTCAGTGTCACGTCCCCTGTCTCTGCCCAGGACATACAATCTCCTATCCTCCTCCCAGGGGCGGGTCTGGTACCCCATTCTCCAGTCTCTCAATCTCAAGGCCTGGCTCTTGAAGAGTTAGAATATGCAGCACTACATCTTTCTCAGGGAGTTCTGGATATTCTGAAGGTCTCCAGGAAGCCTTCCACTAGAAAAACTTACAACTCCAAATGGAAAAGGTTCAGTATTTGGTGCTCTCAGAAAGGCATCCTGCCTGATTCTGCAGACATTTCCACAACCTTAGACTATCTAGTTCATCTGAATGGTGTAGGCCTTAGGCCTGCCACTCTGAAGGTTCATCTAGCAGCTGTCTCTGCATTCCTCTCAGCAGGGAAGGGCTCTTTCCTGCATCTCATCCTGTTTTCAGAAAGTTTTTCAAAGGTCTGGTTCACATTAACCCTCCCTTTAGGGAGCCCACTCCACCTTGGGATCTTAATGTCTGCATAGCTCAGCTAATGCAGCCACCCTTTGAACCTCTGGCTTCGGCTGAATTGAAGTACTTGACCTGGAAAACTGTGTTCCTGGTAGCTATTACTTTTGCCTGGCAGATTAGTGAGTTACAGGCTCTGTCAGCTGAACCCGACTTCATCTCCTTCCATAGGGACAAAGTGGTCCTAAGAACCAATAGGAGGTTCTTGCCCAGAAAGGATTTTCATCTGAACCAGTCTGTATCTCTCTCTGTGTTTTTCACTGATCATTCTTCTTCAGGTGAAAGAAGGTTACACAGTCTGGACGTTAAGAGGGCCCTTAGCTACTACATTGAGCATATTAAGGCACGTAGAAATGACTGTCTTCAATTGTTTCTCACTTATGGTGAAGTGGGGAAAGGTAAGCCTGCCACTAAAAGAACTATTGCCAGGTGGATTGTTTCTTGCATACAGTTCTGTTATGACAAGTTGGGTAGAACGCCCCCTTCAGGCCTGAGGCCTCATTTGACTAGTGGTACAGCTGCTTCTCTAGCTGCGGCCAGAGATATACCTTTGTTAGAGATCTGTAAAGCAGCCACCTGGAAAACGGTACATACTTTTACCAAGCATTACTCCCTGGACATCCAGGCTAGGAGTGATGCTAGGTTTGGCACAGCAGTACTGCTGAGCCTCTTCCCAAAGTAGGTTCTGCATTCCCTCCTCCATAGGGAACTGCTTGGTAGTTTGCATTATGTCTGAATACAGCAAGACTTCATGTTGTTCGAAGAAAAAATTACTCACCATAGTAATGTTGTTGTTTCTTCTAATGGAATCTTGCTGTATTCAGACCTCCCCCCTGCCTCCCCTCTCAGAACCTGGTTTTTGGGAAGTGGGCTGGCAGGTACAGTGTTGCACCTCAGGGGTGTACCTTGTTCCCTCCCTCTTGGGTGGGGTGGATGTTGTTATTTTTCTGGTGTTTTATACTTAAATATTGTCACTACCTTTCCTTCTTGGGTTCTCGACTTGAGTCTTTTGAGCCCCAAAAGAATTGTTTGCCCTTTTGGCTATATGTTGAACAATTTCCATGCTATAGTATGTTAGTGTGCTCGTAAGAATCTGACGGTTACACTGGGAAGTACCACAGACAGAGGTTTGAAAACCGAGCTCAACATTCTATGCTTCTGCATAGAGTTAACTCTTTCCTCTCCGGGGCAGTTCAAGTGCTGGGGCTAACTGCATTATGTCTGAATACAGCAAGACTCCATTAGAAGAAACAACATTACTATAGCGAGTAATTTTTTCTTACCTCCCTTTGAGCCAGCAAGTTATTGTGATTTGCACTTTTTGTCCTGGAAAGCACTCTTTTTAGTTGCAGTTACCTCAGCTCATAGAATTTCTGAGCTTTAGGCCCTGATGTGTAAAGTGCCTTATTTGATTTTTCACAGAGACAGGGTGGCTCTGCGTACAAATCCTAAGTTTCTTCCTAAAGTTGTTTTGGAGACGACTCTTAATCGGTCCTTGGAATTGCCAGTTTATTACTCCAAGCATTCTAACCGAGGGAAGCCGTCCTGCACACGTTAGATGTTCACAGGATTTCACATTATTACAAACAGGACTAAGGATGTCCGCAAGACGTATCAACTTTTAATTTCTTTCACACCAAAAAGGGAGGGTGAGGCAGTTTCCAAGCAGTGTCTTTCAAAATGGCTGACAAACTGCATTACTTATTGTTACCAGTAATGTGATAGGGTCCTTCTTGGTCAGGTCAAAGGACATTCTACCAAGGGAATGGCTGTTTCCACAGCCTGTTTCAGAAATGTATCTACTGCAGACATCTGCATGGCAACTACTTGGAGTTCTGTCCACACTTTCACAAAACATTATAGTTTGGACATTGCTTCAAGGCGTAGGGCCGGTTTTGGACTAGCAGTCCTCCAGGGACTCTTGTCCTAATTTCCTGTTTTTTTTCTACTGAGATTATGTTCCAGCCTCCCTTATTTTTTCCTTGTCCCTTGGACCCTTTACTGCTTGGGACTCAGTCCTAGAAGTGATTACCTACTGCAAGAGCCCTCTCGAAGTAAGATAGTACAGTTACGTAAGAACTTACTGTAACAGTAGATCTTCGAGAGAGGCTTTTGGAGTAGGTAGCCTTTTTCCCACCCACATTCCCCCTTAACTAGTTTGGGGTTACTTCCATGCTTTTTCCAGAAGCCATTTTATGTAAATTGCGCGATGTGCAAGAAACATCATTGTGACAGCTTTCTCCTAAACAGGTTGTGGGCGTGGCACTATTGTGGCCAATGCCCCCAGCCTGCAAAGGCACAACCCGCTTCCCAATGGCGGTAGCGCTGCTGGTGACACTAGTTCAGCCAGCGTGCCACCAACTTGTGAAAATTTAGCCACTGCAGTCAGGGGCCGCCTCGTCATTGCAGCGTCAACCATCCGCTGCAATGAGGAAGTGATTCGTCATTGCAGGGCGGGATGTAGAAACGCTGATCTTGTTTGTGAACATGGCAGCAGCTTGCCACCGTGTTCACAAACGATATCACCCCCCACCATGTTTATTTGCCGACGAGGGGCCCCAATCCCCGTCGGCTTCAGTGCTCTAATGTTTCTTTAGCCGACGGGGGAGGCCACTCCCTGTCAGCATTCTGTAATCCCCTCCTGCTTTGTTGTCTGCGCGGGGTGCCCAATCCTCGTTGGCATAATCTGAACCCCCTTTTGTTCTGTGCAGCGGGGTGCGAAATCCCCTGTCGGCTACTGCTACCCAAAAAAAGAGAGTCCGGTAGCATACTGGGAGCCCACCCAGCGTGCACATACGCTGTAAAATAAAAAGCAGTTCCATAGCGCCTTTTTATTATTTTTTAGCTGTAAAAAGAAACTATCCCTCAGCAGTCTCGGCCGCAATCCATGCCCTCCCACAGCGCACCCTGCCTCCCACACCCCATACTTGCCTCCGGGCTGGTAGCGACAATCTGAGGTGGATCGGGAACACGTCTGCACTCTTCAAAGCCAACCGCGAACTGAGGAAATGCCGGTAAGCTGTATAATGGAATAAATGGGTTTTTTCCAACTTTAATGCATATCTCAGTCATTTTTTTGAATTTTGGCACCAAATTTTCAACATCTGGATTTTGAGACCCCTCCTCATGAATTCTTGAACTATCATGGTGTTAATCGGCCCCTAAAGGTGATTTCAACATCACTTCGCGGAATCACCTTTCGGGGCCGATTAACGAAACGACAGTGCCAGTGTTCATGAGGTGGGCTCTCAAAAAGCTTATGTTGCAAATTTGGTGGAAAAATCAAAAAATGACTGTTTTACATACATTGCGCGGTTTACACGATCAATAACTCAGAAATTTATATTTTCATTCCAGACTTTCAACATTGCCATTTTCCACACTTAGTTATGAACAGTACAGCTGTCATTTTTCCATCCTGGCTGAAATGTGATTCTAGGGACATGGATATGTTGTTCAATCCACACTTCATGGCAGGTTCCTTGCCGCTTTAAATCTTGCCGGAAGGTCTTCAAGCTGGCTCATGCCACCCACCTGGCTGGTAAAACTCTCGGCTCCGCCTCATGACGCCAGATCTTCCTTACCGCTTGGAAGTTCAGGTTCCTTCCTTAGCGACTATGCGTTTTAGGCCTGGATCCAAACTCGTTAGTTAAACCAAAACTTATTCTTAAAATTTCTAGACTTAGGTCTGTTTCTTCCCTTGCGGCTGCGATGGATAAGTCGACTCCCGAATTTCGGTGGTGCCCATGCGGGCAGATGATGTCTCGGACCGATCCACACTCCACGTGTGTTTATTGTCTCGGGCTTGACCGCGATCCGCAGGCCTGCGATTTGTGCAAGTCCTTCTCGGCCAATGTCCTCGAAGACCGTGTTGCCAGACTCCAACTTGGGCGCCCCGAGGGGGCGTATTCCTCAGTGAAGTCAAAGGAGCCCGTTGGGTGGTGTCATGGCGAAGCGACTCGACTGAACCAGAGCAGATGATCAGCCTCGAGAGGAGGCGGCCCAGGCCGCATCTTCGTCCTCCTCGGTCGCGACATTTATCCCACTCTCCTTGGGCTCCTCCTACACAGCTTCTTTTAAGGAGCTTTGTCAATCCCTCTCTACAAAAGGTGAGGGTACATCAGGATACTCCTCTCGGTCCAAGAAGGACTCGAAGGGTAAGTCCCACCGCCGGCGTTCGTGGGAGTGGGAGAGGTCCCCTTCCCTGGACAGTCGACACTTGACTTCGGTCGAGGTTGCGGCTAAGGCTGCTGGCTTCACGGTGTCCCCGTCAGGTCAGCCAGCTGAGACACCCGTCGATGCGGTTGAGATTTTTCTCGACCCATCGGACGGGCTGTCGACTGGAGAAGACGACAACCCTTCTTCACGGTTCCCCGGTGGAAACCGAGGACTTGCCTGTGCCGAAGTCCCGGTTAAGGTTCGAGCCGAGGGAGATGGGTTTCCCGCTCCTCCCCAGACCCACCTTCGGAAACACTGGCGGTCTCTTTGTCTTGGACCTCTTCTCGGTCCAGCGGTCCCACATGACACCGGCCAGTCCTCAGTCTGCTTTTGAGAAAGCGGTGGTGCCGCTGCGTCCTTGTCTTCTTCCTCCTCGGAGAAAGGCTTTACTGGGATTGCAGCGGCGCTACGAGGACTTAATGTGGCAGCAGCTCCTTCTGACTGGGAACAAGGCGACCCCGTCGCCTTCCCGACCATAAGTGGCTGTCACCAGAGCGGCCTAAACGACCGCTCGTGGTTGTCGAGGAGCCCAAACTGGCACCGGTTGTTCGGCCGAAACCAGCTGCGCCACCCATTGTGGTGGAACCCCCACCTCCACAACTTAAATCTGGGGCTCCGACCAAGGATTCTCGATCGGGTTAGGGGTTGCCCCATCGGATTGTCGGTCACCCTCACTCCCGACCGTCCTCGGCAGGTAGAGGGTGGCTCAGGCCCTAGGCAGCTGTTCGCAGACTCCTCGGAGTCTGATGATGACTCTTCCCTGTTCTCCAGGCCCCTTGACCTGGAGTCCACTGGGGGACAGTCGGTGGATGAGAGCCCATCCTCGTTCATGGGTCTGCTTCAGCTCATCTCTGAATCTACTGGGATGCAGCTCGAACCCGTGTCCAAGCGGGCCAAGTATCCCCTCATGGAGATACTGGACCGAGGGGATTCTCCCACGGAGGTCTTTCCGGTGGCTGAAGCCATTGTTGGCCCAGCCTTGAAGTTATGGCAGCGCCAGCTTCTTGGTCCTGCTCCTTCAGCCAGGATGGCCCAGGAAATCGTGGTCCCCACGGTTCACTATCGGTTTTGAGACACCCCTCTGCGGAGGAAGCATGACCAATAGTGTTTTCCAGCGTTCCGGGAACACCAGGGACGTGGACAAGCCTCCCGACAAAGGGTCCAAGAAGCTGGACTACGCCGGACGTAAAGTGTATGCTGCGTCCTCCCTAGGCCTCCGTCAGGCCAGTTCGGCCATAATGATGGCACACTTTTCCCACGCCCTTATGGGCTCCCTGGATGAGGTGATTCCTAATCTCCCTGCTGACCTCCAGACTACTGTCAAGCAGGTGCGGGATCAGGGAAGGATGGTGGCGAAGCAGCAGCTCCAAACTGCTCTTGACATCGGAGACTCTTGTGCCCGGTCAGTTGCGGCCGCAGTGGCCATGCACCGCAGAGCTTGGCTGCAGATCTCCACGTTCACGGCGGATACCCAGCACAAGCTGGCAGACGTCCCCTTCCTGGGTACCGACTTGTTCGGTCCCGGGGTGGAGGGCCATTTGCAGAGGATAGAGAAGTCCAATGCCACCTTGGACTCTGTCACGTCTGCCCAGAAGGACAAAGGCTGCCAGCAGCAGCATAAGGCCTTCTGCCTCTGCGGCACGTCCAGCCCAGCAATACCGGCATCAGGGCCTGCCGGCTCACACTTGGCACTCCAAAGCCAAGCCTGCAGCTTCCTCCAGCAGGAAGCCAGGAGGGAAAGGCCCAGAAGGTCTCTCGGCTGGTCGTTCCTCCAAGCCTGCCCAGTGACGGGTTGAGGGGTGTCGCCCCCAGCCTCGTCGCTCTCCCTTGGGTTCCCCCGCATGGGGGGACGGCTCCGCCTGGTCCGCTGTCACCACGGACCGCTGGGTGTTGGAAGTGGTAGGAAAGGGTCTGCCTCTTGAGTTCGAGCAGGCCCCGCCCTTCCAAGCCATCGCCCCACAGGGGGCTACGGGGTCCGCGGCCTCTCTGTCGGCCCATCGAGCTGACATTACCCTGCTCCTCCAGAAGGAGGTGATCAGGGAGGTGGTGGATCCTCCACCAGACCCAGGGTTTGTGTCAGGTATTTCTTGGTCCCGAAACGGACAGAGGGCTGCTGCCCCATTCTAGACCTGCATGACCTGAACAGGTTCCTAAAGTCTCGAACCTTCAGGATGGTCACTCTGGCTCAGATCATTCCATCTTTGGAACGAGGCATATGGTTCTGTTCTCTGGACCTCCAGGACGCGTTCTTTCATGTCCCAATCCGTCCATCCCACCAGCTATTCCTCCGCTTCATAGCAGAGGGGTCCATTTACGAGTTCCGGGCCATGCCCTTCGGCCTCTCTCCAGCTCCCAGGGTCTTCACCAAATGCATGGCAGTGGTGACAGCATTCCTGCAGCGCCGAAGGGTCTGGGTGTACCCTTACCTGGACGACTGGCTGATTGCGGCCTCCTCCATACTGGAAGTGGAGCGGTCCAGGGATCTGGCCCTCCAGGTTTGCTCTCAGGTTGGCCTCCTCATCAACGAGACTAAATTTGAACTCGTGCCAAAGTAGGTGATTCAGTTCAGCCGGGGCAGAGCTCGGCTCGCTTCGAGCCAGAACCCGGCTCCCAGCGGACAGGGCCAAGGTTCTTTCCTCCTATGCCCAATCATTACAGGTTGGGCAATTGCGCCCTGCCCAGAACTTCCTGGGCCTCATGGCGGCCTGCACCAGCGTGGTCCATTGGCACAAGCGTCCCCTACAATGGGGACTGGCCAGCCAGTGGTTACAGCGCTCCAGTCCTTTGGACCAGCCAGTAGCAGTGACCCAGGAGATGTGGAGCGCTCTCCAGTGGTGGATCGTTCCAGCTCATCTGCAGGAGGGCATCCCGTTTGTCCGCCCCGAGCCGATGGTCACTCTATCGACCGACGCCTCTCTGATGGGCTGGGGTTCCCATCTGGGGGAGCACAGAGTGCACGGCCTCTGGTCACCTCGGGAGTCCCGGTGCCACATCAACCTGCTGGAGCTTCAAGCGGTCTGTCTAGCCCTCACCACCTTTGCTCCGTTTGTACGGAGTCAAGTGGTCCAGGTCCAGGCAGACAATACCACAACCATGTACTACCTAAACCGCCAGGGCGGGACGTGCTCCATGCCCCTGTGCAAGGAAGCTCTCCGCACTTGGCTTCTCGTGCACAGCCTGGAGGCGGATCTCCTAGCCATCCATGTGGCAGGAGCCTCCAACACTCTGGCCGAAGCCCTAAGCCGGATAGGGGCTGCGTCTCACGAGTGGTCTCTCCTGCCGAAGGTAGTACAAGATCTATTCTCACACTGGGGCATACGTCAGGTGGACCTGTTTGCCTCCAGGGAGAATGCAAAGCTGAGACTGTTTCATGCCCGCCCCCCTCAGCAGGGCTTGCTGCAGGGCGATGCCTTCTCGAGGCTGTGGACCCCGGGCCTCTTCTATGCCTTTCTCCCATTTCCCTTGATCCACAAGGTGCTTCTCAAGGCGAGGAGGGACTAGGTGCAGGTGATTCTGGTAGCCCCAGACTGGCCCCGCCAGTTCTGGTATCCAGATCTCCTCAACCTCAGCTCCAGGCTCCCGAGGTGGCTCCCAGCCCTCCGGGACCTGATCTCAGTCAAGCAGCAGAAGGTTCTCCACCCGGACCTTCAATCCCTGCACCTGACGGCCTGGTTCCTGAGCAGCTAGAGTTCCAGGCCTTGGGTCTTTCCGACGAGGTCCTCAACGTTGTTGAGGCATCCTGTAAGGAGTCGACCAGGAAATGCTGTGCCTTCAAATTGAAGAGATTCTCCATTTGGAGTCAGGGCAAGGGGTTGGACCCTTCCTCCTGTTCCTTAGCCAGCATTCTGGACTACCTGTGGTCCCTTTCTCAACTAGGGGTTTGGTCGATGACCCTTAAGGTGCACCTGGCAGCCATCTCTGCTTACCAGGCGTGGGCCGGAAAGCAGTAGGTGGCGCAGGAGAAGGTGGTCGGGCGCTTTTTCAAAGGCCTTGATCACATATCACCTCCAGTGCGAGAACCTCCACCTCCGTGGGATCTACTGCTGGTATTGGCTAAGCTAATGGGCAAGCCATTCGAACCGATGCACAGGTGTGACATCTCTCACCTGTCGTGGAAGACCGCCTTCTTGGTGGCTATCACGTCAGCCAGAAGGATGGGAGAGCTCCAGGCGCTTTCCATCGAGTCTTCTTATCTGGTCTTCCACAGGGACAAGGTTGTCCTGCGCCCCCAACCGAAATTCCTTCCAAAGGTAGTGTTGAAGTTTCACCTTAACCAGGTGTTGACTCTGCCGGTGTTCTACCCCAATCACACCTCGGAGGCCGAATATAGGCTCCATACTCTGGACCCTAGAAGAGCGCTCTCTTAGTATAAGGAGCGGACGGCTGAAGTTCGGGGAGAGGTTCGCCAGCTGTTTGTTGCCTACGCTGAAGCCGCACCTGGCAGACCTGCAGCCAAGCGGACGATAGGCAGGTGGGTCACCTCCTGCATATATCTCTGCTATATGTTGGCGGGCATGGAGCCTCCCAGAGGAATAAGAGCTCATTCTACCCACCATACCGCTGCTTCGGTGGCTGCTTCCAGGGACGTCCCTATCCAGGAAATCTGCAGGGTTGCTACCTGGAAGTCAACACACGCCTTCATTACCCATTACCACATCGACCTTGAGTCACGCCAGGATGCTGGTTTTGGGACCTCGGTTCTCCAGTCTGTTTCCTAAGTAGGGGGTATGTGCCTTGCCTCCCTCCTCTCGGAGAACTGCTAGGAGTCTGCCATGAAGTGTGGATTGAACAACATATCCATGTCCCTAGAAATACAGGTTACTCACTTGTAAGAACAGTTCTAGGAATGGTATATATTGTTCATCCGCACAACCCAACCGACCTCCCCGGCTTCGACGTACAACCTGGCTTCCAGCGGGCTAGATCTGGCGTCATGGGGTGGAGCCGAGAGTTTTACCACCCGGGTGGGTGGGAGGAGCCAGCTTGAAGACCTTCCGGCAAGATTTAAAGCAGCAAGGAGCCTGCCATGAAGTGTGGATGAACAACATATCCCATTCCTAGAACTCCTGTTACAGGTGAGTAACCTGTATTTTCGCACTTCCGGTGCAGAATAGAGCGGTTGCTGTGGGAAATCACTGTCTGGGACAGATTAAGAAAATGACAGTGATACTGTTCAGGAACAGAGGTCCTAAAATGCCTATGTTGAAAATTTGGTGATGATAGCCCATCAAATGACTGTGTTACAAGTGTGCGTTGCGCACTAGCACCATTGCAACCATAGTTGTAATATTGTCATGCCAGATTTTCAACAGTGGCACTCCACCATACCTCCTTATGAGGCAGTACAGCTGTCATTTTCACATCTGACCGAAATGTTTTCACAGTTGCTTCACAGAATACAGCGGTCGCTATGTAAAATCAGCGTTCGGGACAGATTAAAGAAAATGACAGTGGCACTGTTCATGAGCAGGGTCCTAAAATCCCTATGTTGAAAATTTGGTGACAAAACTCCGTAACATGACTGCGTTACAAGCGGCATTGAACTTTTCCATGCACCCTTGTAACTTTGCAAATTTGTAATATTTTCACGGCACATTTTCAACAGTGGTATTTTTCCACACCTCCTTATGAACAGTACAGCTGTCATTTTTCACATCCTGGCTAAAATATGTTTTTGCACTCCTGCCAGAGAATAGCACGGTCGCTGTGGGAAATCAGTGTTTGGGACAGATTAAGATCGAACAAGTGAGAGGGGGAGTGACCGAGCTCAACTGAGCTGTGTCTGGACTGCTGTGGATTTGTTTGTGGGAAGAGAAAGGCTCCAACACAAAAGGGCAGCGTGCAGCACTGGGAGAAACAGAACGAGAGAGCAAGTGACGGAGGAGGAGTGAGCGAACTCACCGGAGCACTGTCAGGACTGCTGCAGATTTCTTTGCAGGCAGAAAAAGGTGTCAATGCAGACAGGGACCCAGTACAAAAGGCCAGCCTGCAGCGGTGGGAGAAACAGTACAAGCGAGTGAGACAAGGGGACTGAATGAGCTCAACGGAGCTGTATCAGGACTGCTGCGGATTTCTTTGAGGGCAGAAAAAGGCACCAATGCAGGCAGTAGCCCCATACAAATTGGCCGCTTGCAGTGCCAGGACAAACAGAATGAGCGCGTGAGAGAGGAAGGGAGACTGAGCGACCACAACGGAGCTCTGTCGGGACAGCTGCAGATTTCTTTGTGGACAGACAAAGGTGCCAATGCAGCCTGCAGTGCCAAGAGAAACGGAACAAGCGAGTGACAGAGCAGTAGTGAGCGAGCTCAACGGAGCTCTAATGTGACTGCTGCGGATTTCTTTGTGGGCAGAAAATGCGGCAGCGCAGGCAGGAGCCCAGTACAAAAGGGCAGCCTGCAGCGGCGGGAGACGCAGAACGAGCGAGGGAAGGAGAGGGAGTGAGTGAGCTCAATGAAGCTCTGTTGGGACCGCTGCAGATTTATTTGTGGGCAGAAAAAGGCAGCAATGCATGCAGGGGTCCAGTACAAAAGGGCAGCCTGCAGTGGCGGGAGAACCAGAATGAGTGAGTGAGAGATTGGGAGTGAGCGAGCTCAACGGAGCTCTATTGTAACTGCTGCAAATTTCTTTGTGGGCAGAAGAAGGCGGCAACGCAGGCAGGAGCCCAGTAGAAAAGGGCAGCCTGCAGCGCCGGCAGAAACGGAATGAGCGAGTGAGAGAGAAGGGGAGTGAGCTATCTCAACGGAGCTTTGTCGAGAATGATGCATATTTCTTTGTGGACAGAAAAAGGCGCCAACAGAGGCTGGAGCCCAGTACAAAAGGGCAGCCTGCAGCGCCACGAGTAACAGAATGAGTGAGCGACCTCAACGGAGCTCTGTCGGGACAGCTGTGGATTTCTTTGTGGGGAGAAAAAGGTGCCAACGCAGGCAGGAGCCCAGTACAAAAGGGCAGCCTGCAGCGCCGGGAGAAACAGAATGAGCGAAAGAGAGAGGGGGAGTGAGCGAGCTCAATGGAGGTCTGTCGTGACTGCCACGGATTTCTTTGTTGGCAGAAAAAGGCGGCAACGCAGGCAGGAGCCCAGAACAAAAGGCCAGCCTGCTGTACTGGCAGAAACTGAACGAGTGAGTGAGAGAGGGGGAGTCAGCAGGCTCGACAGACCTGTGTTGGGATTGCTGCAGATTTCTTTGTGGGCAGAAAAAGCCACCAACAGAGGCAGAAGCCCAGTACAAAAGGGCAACCTACAGCGCCAGGAGAAACAGAGTGAGAGAGGGGGAGTGAGCCACCTCAACGGACCTCTATCGGGACAGCTGAGGATTTCTTAGTGGCAAAACAAGGTGCCAACGCAGGCAGGAGCTCAGAACAACAGAGTAGCCTGCAGCACCAGGAGAAACAGACAGAGCGAGTGACAGAGGGGCAGTGAGCAAGCTCAACACACCAACGCAATCAACATTCGGCATTGACAAATGCTTGTTTTTTCTTGGATCCAGGAAGCCTATTTTTCTTCTCCTGTCATGACCTTTTCAAACAACATGAAGTCTTGCTATATTATGACAGTAGCAGTTTGATCCAGCTCTAGAACTGCTCCGGAGGTGAAATGGTTAATACCATTCCAAAATAGAACTTTGAGCACGAGCTCTAAGAAGCAGCTCTATCTGTGTAATTTCAAACCTGAACTGTCAGATTCTTTACTCCGCCTCAGTGAACAGTCGCTCCGGAGATTTCTCCTTCTGCTCGGTTCATCTCTCGGTTTAAACAGTGTTTTCGGTCCGATTCAACCGAGAATAGTTTTATTTAACCACAAAACCGTTCGGTTCAAGCTCTGTCTGTGGTAATCGTAAGTAATTAAAGGTTTTGTCTGTGTGGAACTTGTAAGTTTATCGGTTGGTTTGAACCGATCAGCTGGGTTTAAAACTTATTCATTTTAAAGTTTAACATTTTGAGAGTGCGGTTCCCGGTTCTTATCGGTTCTAAAAAGCAGTTTTATTACGGTTTTTTCCAATACCCGTGACACGGTTGGGAACCGATAAGGGTGTCTTGCCTGGCACTGCAGTTTAAAGGGCAAGTTTTCTGGTTAGGCTGGCATTATGCCTGAGAAACCCAAAAGAAAAACCGGGCCCACTGGGTTTCAACACTGTGATGTTTGTGGGGAAGTCTTTGCCAAGGCTGACCCACACACCACATGTGTCTATTGTCTGGGGTTTGACCACCTCCAGTCAGACTGCCAAATATGTAAGAATTTCCCTGCAGCCACCCTGGAAAAGAGATTGGGCAGGCTCAGGGAACAAGAGGCCAAAAAGTCCGCTGACCCGGATGGCCAGCCCGGTTCGGTGCCAACCGAACCGGAGGGAGTGCCCTCTGACCAGGGCGAGACTTCCTCGGGCAAAAGAAAAGCTGGTTCTGAGGAACCAGTTCCAGTAAAGAAAACAAGAAAGTCAGCAGGTTTGGAGTCCAAAATCCCTTCTCCAACTGCTGCAGAGATAGCAAAAGCCATACAAATTGTCCAGTCACTGTCTCAGGTTCCGTCAAACCGCCACTATCTGGCAAAAGGTCGGTTCGTCCGGTTCCAGTGGTTCAGGAATATGATGTTGAGGAGTTTTATGAACCAGAGGAGGGGGAGGATGATTATGAACAGTATGAATGTGGCTGGGAAGGTCTGGTGTGCCCATTGAACGGACATTTCCCCAGACAGACCTTTAGAATCTTCCCCCTATGCTATCTGAGTCCCCATCTCATTGTATGTTTTACAAAAGTTGCTGAAACCCTCCAGCTTCCTTGGAAAGAAGCTGTGGATGAGCAAGAGGAGCCTGATTTTGTAGAAATGATGGATATTCCAGAGTCTTGGAGTTGTCTATTTCTTTGCATAAGTCTTTAGGAAGCAAACAATAAAATTTTAAAAGCTCCTAATTCTGTGCCTCCTGTAGATAAAAAGATGGACAGAAGGTACACATTGTCAGGTCCTGATACAGAATTCCTTTCTCAGCAATGCAGTCATGTTGGGGTAGTTCAGGCTGCAGCCTGTGATAAAACTAATATTCCCCTGGCTACATCCTCCTGACAAGGATTCCAGGAAGATTGATGCCATGGCGAAAAAACAGTATATGGCAGCCTCTCTGGGACTCAGGCAAGCAAATTATATGGCTTGTAAGTAGCTAGGTATCAGAAATCTAGATGGGATACTGTTATGGAATTAATAAACAAGCCCATGGCCAGGTGGCTGCTGGACGGGATTGAGGCTTCTAAGGGTACAGTTTCATGTTGCTGTGGATGTTAATGATGTTTCCTCTAGAGTCATGGCCACATCTGTAGCTTTTCGTAGGTTGGCCTAGCTCTGGTGTACTAGCCTGTCACAGGATACCCAGACTAAGGCTATGGATTTTCCTGTGGTGGGAAATTCTCTGTTTGGGAGCAGACAGAGAATTACATGAAAAAGATGGATGAATATAGGACTACTTACAAAGTGCCCAAGCTAAGGAAGCGGCAAGCCACTCCCAGAAGGCATACCCCAGGGGTAGGGGTAGGCCTTTTCACAGAGCCCTTTTATCAGACTCAGGCCTCCTCTGCCTATGCTCAGAGGGCTTCTTCAGAGGCAGAGGCAGGCCGAGGGGTGGGCAGGCCTGCTCCACCCCTCAGCCTAAAGCTCCTGCTAAGCAGGCACCCTGATGGGGTGCCCAGGGCCGATTCTCCTTTACCGGTAGGGGGCAGGCTGGCTTACTTCAGTCAGAACTGGGCTCTTTAACCTCAGACAAGTGGGTTCTGGAAGTAGTAAGCCAGGTCTGGTTCTCAGCTTCAAAAGTTTCCCAAGTTGAGAACCAGATTTTTCTACCTGCAAGTGCTTCAGAGACCCTTGCTCTAGAAGCAGAGTCTCAACCCTGTTGGCTCTCAGAGCAGTGGAAAGGGTTCCTCCCTGCACCAGGGCAGGGGTCTGTATTCAGATACTTCCTTACCCCAAAAAGACAGGAGAATGGCGGCCCATATTAGACCTCAGATATCTGAACAAGCATCTTTTGAAACCAAAGTTCAAAATGGTAACTCTGGCAATGATTTTACCCTCCCTAAGGCCAGGGACTGGTTAGCCTCCCTGGACCTCAAGGATGCCTATTTCACGTCCTAATCAGAAGATCCCATCGAAAGTACCTCAGATTCGAACTACCCTCAGGTCATTACCAGTTCAGAGCAATGCCCTTCGGCCTCACCTCTGCCCCAAGGGTATTCACAAAGTGTCTGGCAGTGGCTCACTTAAGGAGGCAAAGGATTGCTGTTTTTCACTATCTAGACGATTGGCTCATTGTAGGCCAGTCCCCAGAACAGGTAAAATCTCACCTGCAAGTCACCCAGCAGCTTCTCACCTCCCTGGGCTTTCTGCTAAATCTGCCAAAGTCGGTTCTGGAACCAGTCCAGGTACTCACCTTTATAGGGGCAGAGTTGGACACAAAGCTAGTCAGAGCTTTTCTTCCCTTAGAAAGGGTGACGAATTTAGTGGCTCTGGCCTCCTCCTTGACTCTGCAGGTCTCTCGACCAGCAAGACACTTTCTGCAGCTCCTGGGGCACATGGCTGCATCCACAGCTGTTGTGCAGGAGCAAGATTTCAGATGAGAGACATTCAGTTTCACTTGAGAACCTATTGGTCTCAGAGAAGAGCCCCCTTTCCAAGTTGGTCCCAGTGACTCGAACCTTGATCCAGGCCCTCCAGTGGTGGCAGGATCAGAGCAATTTAAGATTGGGGGTTCCCTTCATTTCCCCTGCTCACAATTTGACTCTCAGTACAGATGCTTCTCTTCTGGTTTGGGGAGCCCACATGGGCGACCTTTCCACTCAGGGAGTGTGGTTCCCCCCAGGAATCTCTGCTCCACATCAATATGCTGGAACTCAGAGCTGTCTTTTTAGCTCTTCAAGCATTTTCTGCATCTGTCCACAACAAGGTGATACAAGTCAGAACAGACAACACCACAACAATGTGGTACATCAACAAACAGGGGGCACTCGGTCTTGGCCTTGTGCACGAGGCAATGAAGTTGTGGTCTCTGGCCTATTCCCTGAACACTTCCCTCATAGCAGTTCATCTTCCAGGGAAGGACAATGTCCTAGCAGATGCTCTCAGCAGGATTTCCCAGGGCCATCACGAATGGTCCCTGGATCCTCAAGTGCTGGGGATAGTCTGCCAGATGGGGCACCCCTCAAATAGATCTTTTTGCAGCCCCAGACAATCACCAACTTCCTCTGTTCTGTTGCAGACCTCCAGTATTGGGCTCAGTCCCCCTGGATGCCCTCCTCCTGGATTGGGTGGGGAAGTTTCTTTATGCTCCCCCCCCCCCTTCCCTCTCCTATTCAAAGTATTAGTCAAAATCAGATCTCAGCCTTGCAGGGTGATTCTGATTGCCCCGGATTGGGCCAGGCAGCCCTGGTACCCACTCCTTCTGTCACTGACAATCCATCTTCCCCTTTGCCTCCCCAGGAATCACAACCTATTAACTTGTGCCCAGGGAAGGGTTTGGTATCCGGACCTCAAATCCCTCAACCTCAAGGCCTGGCTCTTGAGGAGTTAGAGTTTGCTGATTTACACCTCTCTCAGGGTGTTCTTGAAATCCTAAAGGCTTCCAGAAAGCCTTCCACTAGGCTACTTATAGTTCTAAATGGAAAAGGTTTTCCATTTGGTGTGCTGGAAAATATTTCCCAGAATCTGCTGATTTGCCCATTGTATTAGATTACATGGTCCATCTTAATTCCTTGGGTCTCAGACCAGCTACCCTGAGAGTCCATTTGGCAGCTGTATCTGCTTTTGTTTCAGCAGGAAAGTCATCCCCTTTTGAACCTGTTTTCTGCAGAGCTTAAGTATCTAACTTGGAAAACTGTTTTTCTGGTGGCTATCACTTCTGCTAGACGCATAAGTGAGTTGCAAGCCTTGTCAGTAGAAACTGACTTTATTTCTTTCCACAGGGATAAGGTAGTCCTTAGGACTAATAGGAAGTTTTTACCTAAGTTGGTTTCAGATTTTCATCTTAAGTAATCTATCTCCCTTCCAGTATTTTTCACTGATCACTCCTCTTCTGGTGAGAGGAGGTTGCACAGTCTGGATGTTAAGAGAGCTCTTAGTTACTATATAGAGCGTAACAAAGGTCACAGAGTTGAATCCCTCCAACTTTTCCTTACCTATGGTGAAGTTGGGAAAGGCAAACCTGCCACTAAGAGATCAGTTGCCAGGTGGATTGTCTCTTGTATCCAATTTTGTTATCAGAAACTGGGCAGAGATCCCCCCTCTGGCTTGAGGGTTCACTCTACCAGGGGTACAGCTGCATCTCTAGCTGCGGCCAGAGACATCCCTATATTAGAGATATGCCAGGCTGCTACTTGGAAAACGGTACACACTTTCACCAAGCATTACTCCCTGGATGTCCAGGCCAGGAGAGATGCTCGGTTTGGCACAGCAGTTCTTCAGAGCCTATTCCCTAAGTAGGTTCTGCCCCTCCTCCATGGAGGTACTGCTGTGTAGTCTGCTACTGTCATAATATAGCAAGACTTCATGTTGTTTGAAGAAAAAATTACTCACCTTAGTAATGTTGTTTCTTGTAATGGAGTCTTGCTATATTATGACCTCCCCCAGCCTCCCCCTCTCAGAACTTCTACTTGGGTGGGGTATGGGCAACTTAGTGTGGGCACTATTTTGTGCCCTTTTAGCGTTTCTCCCCCTTTTGGGGGTTTGGGGTGTATTTTATTATACTGTTGTTTTATTCTCATGTTGTTAGAATTGTATGAGTAGTTCTGGTCCCCTGACTTGAGTCTTGGGTGTTGGGACCAGCAATGGTTGTTAGTATTTAGGTAGCCATTTGGCTGAGTGGAGGTTACAGCTTCCACACAGACCTTAGTGAGTTTTTGCTCGTAAAGATCTGACAGTTCAGGTTTGAAATTACACAGATAGAGCTGCTTCTTAGAGCTCGTGCTCAAAGTTCTATTTTGGAATGGTATTAACCATTTCACCTCCGGAGCAGTTCTAGAGCTGGATCAAACTGCTACTGTCATAATATAGCAAAACTCCATTAGAAGAAACAACATTACTAAGGTGAGTAATTTTTTCTTCTGGTCTCTGGCTGGAGAACTGGTGGACGGACGTGGGGACTGCCCACTATATAGTGCCATGCTGACGTCCATCACGTGACATTGGGTGGGCGGTCCCCCATCAGACAGTACTAGCAAACATTTCCACGTGGTCCTGATGCCAGGGGGCGCCAGTCCCTCAAGTGATTACTTACTGCAGGTGCCTCTATCGAACTTCTACTGTTACGGTAAGTTTCTGCGTAACTACTTTATGCAAGTGGCAACCCACTTGAGCTGAGTTTTTCCCACAGCTGTGCGATTTTCAAGAGTTTTGTGAATTCTGCCCTCTCCTATGAATGTCATGTGGTGGATTGGCAAGAGCAGCAGTCAATCAAAAAATAAGACCCTAATTAGTTGGCTCCCTTCAGTGCCCCAGCATCACGAGTGTTGCCTTTCATACAGTTTGTTGGTCATGAGGGTCCAAGGAGTATTCGGTAAGAGATTGGAAAAAACTATTCTTTCATTTTTTTGCTACCCTGCCCTGACCGCCTTGTTCAGTGACTCACTATTGCAGTACTGGTGAGTGTTATAGATTTATTTTTTTATTGCTGTTAGCTGCTTGCTGACCTTGAAACAACATGAAAATACAGACTCAAAATTTTTTTAAAAAAGTTACATTTTATTTTTTTCTTTCTTCACGTTTCTTGAACAAGTAGGGTACAGTAACAGAGAGATCTGAAAGAATTATAACGATGCATTTTTCATACTCGGACTAAAAATAGGTCTACAATTCATTAGAGTAAATCAGAACTTTTTGAAAATAAATCTGAGTCAGAATCAGGACTCAGCCGCAGCCGACCCTCCCATCCCTACTCACTACCACATCAACTTTGAGTCTCATTGGGATGTTGGCAGCATGTAGAGAAATAGTTTCTAACTCCAGTAATGCTCTGTATATTCATAACTTTATGCAGTAAGCCTTAGTGGTTGGACTGCCCGGGGAGATCGAACACATGCAAATGATGGAACACTTTGCACATGATCACCTTTCAAACACTGCATCTACCAACTGCTTGTGTTCTAACATCTTCAGATTTTTCTCTCCGCCTGGAAAGTCTGGTCGTTCGGAGTTTCGTTCGTCCACTTTTTCCTGCGTGAAGAAAACTTCTACTGACTAAAATAAGTATATTTTGGTTTCATTTACTGCCTCTACCAATTGTTTAGTTATTTAATCTTAATTTACGGTTAAAATTTATTAGTTGCCCGGTTCCTCTCTGTTTGAGTATAACTGTGAGGAAATCGAGTTAAAGTAAAAATCGGGGTTCTCTAACTAAAGAACCTTTTTTTCTTATATTAAAGAACATTGTTTTAACATAAAATTATAACCGATTAATCTCTATTTCTAGGGACATGGATATGTTGTTCATCCACACTGTCTGGCAGGTATCCTTGTCGCTTTAAATCTTGCCGGAAGGTCTTCTAGCTGGCTCCTCCCACCCACCCGGGTGGTAAAACTCTCTGCTCCGCCCCATGACGCCAGATCTTCCTTACCGCTTGAAGCTCAGGTTCCTCCTTAACGCTCTGCGTATAAGACTGGTTCCTAATTCTTGATTTTCCAAATTTAAAGATTTTTGCATTATAGACTTGGTCTTCTATCCCTCATGACTGCGATGGACCATCGACTCGGTTTTCGGCGGTGCCCTTGTGGGCAGAAGATGTCTCGGACGGATCCGCACTCCACGTGTGTCTACTGTTTGGGCCTTGAGCATGACCCGCGAGCTTACGACCTGTGCTCTTCCTTCTCAGCCCTCGTCCCGAAGACCGTGCTGCCCGTTTACAACTTGGGCGTCGAGAAGCATTTTCCTCGGTAAAGTCAAAGAGGCCCGGTCAGGCGGTCTGCTGGGCGGGCGGTCGGGCGGATCAGCTAGAGCAGATGATCGCCCTCGAAGAGGAGGCGGCGCGGGCTGCATCTTCCTCGACCGCGGCATTTATCCCGCTCTCCCTGGGTTCCTCTTACACAACTTCCTTTAAGGATCTTTGTCTGTCCCTCTCCACTAGAGGAGAGGGACCAACATCTGCTGGACCTTCTTCTCGGTCCAAAAAGAAAGACAAGGGTAAGTCCCTCCGTCTATGCTCTTCGGAGCGGGAAAGGTCCCTCTCCCCGAGTTGTTGGCCATCGACTTCGGTCGATCGTTCGGCTTCGGCCACTGGTCTCACGGTGTCCCCGTCAGGTCAGATGACCGAGACTCCCGTCGACGTAGTCGAGATCTTTCTCAACCTGTTGGACTGGTTGTCTACTAGCAAAGTCGAAAATCCCCTCTCCCCAGTTCCCCCGGTGGGAGTTGAGGATCCTGCAGGCTTGCCAGTGCCTCCGGTTCCGGAGCCCTTGGGTGAACCCTCCGAGCCGAGGGAGGAGCCGGTTCCACCCGTCCCCTCCCTGCACCGTCCTTGGAAGGGCCGAGGTTCTCGGTCTCGGACTTCTTCGTGGTCCAGCCCGATACACGCCCGTCTTAGGCGGTCTCGACTGTGATAATCGGCGCCGCGCTCGTCCCTCGTCCTCCTCCCCGGATGAAGGGACGCTTTGACGTAAGTTACGTCGACGATACGAGGACCTCATTTGGCAACAGCTCCTTCTGACTGGGAACAAGCCGACGCCGTCGCCATCCCCGGCCATTAAGTGGCTGTCACCGGAGCGGCCGAAACAACCCCTCGTTTTACCCGAGGAGCCTGTTCCCAGGCCGGTTGTTCTGCCAAAACCAGCTGCCCCACCGATTCCGGTGGAACCTCCGCCTCCACAGCCGCTGTTTGGGGCTTCGACCAAGAACTCTCGGTCGGCTCAGGGTCTGCCCCATAGGCTGTCTGTCACCCTCACTCCCGATCGCCCTTGGCAGGTGGAGGGTGGCTCAGGCCCGAGGCAGCTCTTTGCGGACTCTTCTGAGTCCGATTCCTCCCTTTTCTCCAAGCGAGTGGACTTGGAGTCCTCTGGAGGTCAGTCGCTGGACGACAGCCCTTCGTCCTTCCTGGGTTTGCTCAGGCTCATCTCGGAGTCCACCGGGATGCAGCTCGAGCCTGTATCCAAGCGGGCCAAGTATCCCCTCACGGAGATATTGGACCGAGGGGAATCCCCTACAGAGGCCTTTCCTGTGGCTGAGGCCATGTGGGCCCGGCCTTGGAGCTCTGGCAGCGCCCTGCTTCCTGCCCTGCGCCTTCGGCCAGAATGGCCAGGAAGTATGCTGTCCCTACCGGTTCCCTGTCCGATTTCTCGGAACATCCCTCAGCGAGGGTTGGTGCAGACAGCGTTTTCCGGCGTCGCAGCAGCTAAGGGCGTAGACAAACCTCCCGATAAGGTCCAAGAATGGACTATGCTGGGAAAAGTCTCCTTCGTCCTCCTTGGCCTTCATCAGGCAAGCTCGGCGTGCTTATGGCACATTTCTCCCATGACCTGTTGGGCTCCCTGGACGGGTAGTCCTCATCTCGGCTGACCTGCAGACCACGGTTAGGCAGGTGCGGGACCAGGGCAGGGCAGTGGCCAAGCAGCAACTTCAGACTGCTCTGGACATTGGAGACTCATGCGCTAGGTCAGTCGGCCGCGTGGCTATCGCCGTCGGGCATGGCTGAGGATATCCACCTTCACAGCGGATACCCAGCACAAACTGGCAGATGTCCCCTTCCTGGGGACCGACCTCTTCGGCCCTGGAGTAGAAGGCCACCTCCAGAGGATCGAAAAGTCCAATGCCACCTTGGACTTGGTCTCATCCGCTCAGAGGGACAAGGGCCGCAGACCGCAACCCAAGCCCTTTCGTCCGTTTGCGCCCCCGGCACGTCCGGCCCAGCAACACCAGGGCCAGCAGTCTCGCACTTGGCATCCCAAACCCAAGCCCATAGCTTCCTCCTCCAGGAAGCAGGGAGGTAAAGGCCCAGGTGGTCCCTCGGCCGGTCTCTTCTCCAAGCCTGCACAGTGATGGGTTGAGGGGTGTCGCCCCCAACCTCGTCACCTCACCCCAGGTTCCCCCCGTAGGGGGACGGCTCCGGTTCTTCCTTTCCGCCTGGTCTGCTATTACCACAGACTGGTGAGTGTTGGAAGTGGTAGGAAAGGGCCTGCCTCTGGAGTTCGAGCAGGCCCCACCCTTCATAGCCGTCGCACCTTGGGGGGCCTCGGGGTCCGAAGCCTCGCTGTCAGCTCGCTGAGCCGACATCGCTCTTGTCCTCGAGAAGGAGGTGATAAGAGAGGTGGTGGACCCTCCCTCAAACCCGGGGTTCGTGTCCAGGTACTTCCTGGTTCCGAAACGAATGTGGGGCTGGCGCCCCGTTCTCGACCTACACGAACTAAACATGTTCCTAAGGTCTCGAACCTTCAGGATGGTCACTCTGGCTCAGATAATACCATCCTTGGAACACGGTGTCTGGTTCTGCTCTCTGGACCTACAGGGCGCGTTTTTTCCCGTCCCTATCCGTCCGTCCCATCAAAGGTTCCTTCGCTTTCGAGCGGAGGGATCCCTTTTCGAGTTCCAAGCCATGCCCTTCGGCTTATCTCCAGCTCCCAGGGTCTTCACCAAATGCATGGCAGTGGTGACAGCATTCCTGCGGCGCCGAGGGTCCGGTTTACCCTTACCTGGACGATTGATTGATAGCAGCCCCTCCAGGCAGAGGTGGGAGGCGGTCCAGAGATCTGGCCCTCCAGGTTTGCTCTCAGGTCGGCCTCCTCATCAATGAGGCCAAGTCGGAACTCGAGCCGAAGCAGGTGATTCTTTTCATCGGGGCAGAGCTCGACTCTCTTCGAGCCAGAGCACGGCTCCCAGCGGACAGGGTCGAGGTTCTTTCCTCCTTCGCCCAATCATTTCTGGTTGTTCAGTTGTGCCCTGCCCGGGACTTCCTGCGCCTCCTGGGTCTCATGGCGGCCTGTACCAGCGTGGTCCGTTGGGCCTGCTGGAACATGCGCCCCCTTCAGTGGGGACTGGCCAGCCAGTGGTCCCAACGCTACGATCCTTTGGACCAGCTAGTGACGGTGACCTCGGGGATGTGGAACGCTCTCCAGCGGTGGACCGTTCCAGTTCATCTGCAGGAGGGCATCCCGTTTGTCCGCCCCGAGCCGACGGTCTCTCTATCGACCGATGTCTCTCTGATGGGTTGGGGTGTCCATCTGGGGGAACACTGAGCGCATGGCCTCTGGTCCCTGAGGGAGTCCCGATGACACATCAACCTGCTGGAGCTCCGAGCGGTCAGCCTAGCTCTCACCACCTTTGCTCCGTTTCTTCGGGGTCAAGTGGTCCGTGTCCAGTCGGACGACACCACGACCATGTACTATCTAAACCGCCAGGGCGGGACGCGCTCCATGCTTCTATGCAAGGAAGCTCTCCGCATCTGGTCACTCGTGCGCAGCCTGGAGGCGGATCTCCTAGCCATTCATGTGGCAGGAGCCTCCAACACCCTAGCCGATGCCCTAAGCCGGATAGGGGCTGCGTCCCATGAGTGGTCTCTCCTGCCGGAGGTAGTACAAGATCTATTTTCCCATTGGGGCACACCTCAGGTGGACCTGTTTGCCTCCAGGGAGAATGCGAAGCTGAGGCTGTTCTATGCCCGCCCCCCTCAGCAGGGATCGCTGCAGGGGCATGCCTTCTCGAGGCCGTGGACCCTGGGCCTCTTCTACGCCTTTCCACCGTTCCCCTTGATGCACAAGGTGCTGCTCAAAGCAAGGAGGGACAAGGCGCGGGTGATTCTGATAGCCCCAGACTGGCCCCCCCAGTACTGCTACCCATATCTCCTCAGGCTCAGCTCCAGGCTCCCGAGGCAGCTTCCAGCTCGCCCGGACCTGCTCTCAGTCAATCAGGGGAAGGTATTCCATCCGGACCTTCAATCCCTGCACCTGACTGCCTGGTTTCTGAGCGGCTAGAGTTCCAGGCCTTGGGTCTTTCCGACGAGGTCCTCAACGTAGTTGAGGCGTCCCGTAAGGAGTCGACCAGAAAATGTTACGCCTTCAAATGGAAAAGATTTTCCATTTGGTGTCAGGGCAGGCCTGACCCTTCCTCCTGTTCCTTGGTGAGCATATTGACTACCTTTGGTCCCTTTCTCAGCAAGGGCTTAGTCGACCACCCTAGAGTGCAGCTGGCAGCCATCTCTGCTTACCGGGCGCGGGCTGGAAGCAGTCGGTGGCGCAGGAGAAGGTGGTCTGGTGCTTTTCAAAGGCCTTGATCACATTTCCTCCAGTGCGAGAACCTCCACCTCCGTGGGATCTACTGTTGGTACTGGCAAAGCTCATGGGCAAGCCATTCAACCAATGCACAGGTGTGAACTCCTCACCTGTCGTGGAAGACCGCCTTCTTGGTGGCTATCACGTCAGCCAGAAGGGATGGGAGCTCCAGGCTCTCTGCATCGAGTCTCCTTACCTGGTCTTCCACAGGGACAAGGTTGTCTCTGCGCCCACCCGAAATTCCTCCGGAAGGTGGTGTCGGAGTTTCACCTTAACCAGGTGCTGACTCTGCCTGTGTTCTACCCCAATCACACCTCGGAGGCCGAATATTGGCTCCATATTCTGGACCCTAGAAGGGCGCTCGCTTACTATAAGGGGCGCACGGCTGAAATTCGGGGAGAGGTTCGCCAGTTGTTTGTCACCTACGCTGAAGCAGACCTGCAGCCAAGCGGATGATAGGCAGGTGGGTCACCTCCTGCATAGATCTCTGCTACAAGCTGGTGGGCATGGAGCCTCCCAGAGGGATAAGAGCTCATTCTACCCGCCATACTGCTGCATCGGTGGCTGCTTCCAGGGATGTCCCTATCCAGGAAATCTGCAGGCTGCTACCTGGAAGTCAGCACACCTTCATCACCCATTCTCATTATCGACCTTGAGTCACGCCGGGATGCTGGTTTTGGGGCCTCGGTTCTCCAGTCTCTATTCCCTTAGTAGGGGTGTGCGCTTGCCTCCCTCCTCCCGAGAACTGATAAGAGTTCATAGAGTGGATGAACATATCCATGTCCCTAAATACAGGTTTTAGGGACATGGATATGTTGTTCATCCACACTATCTGCAGGTATCCTTGCCGCTTAAATCTTTGGCAAAGGTCTTCAAGCTGGCTCCTCCCACCCACCCGGTGGTAAACTCTGGGCTCCTGCCCATGATGCCAGATCTTCCTTACCGCTTGGAAGCTCAGGTTCCCTCCTTAATGCTCTGCGTATAAGACTGGTTCCTAATTCTTCGAATTTTCGAAATTAAAAGTTTTTGCTAAAAAGACTTCGGTCTTCTCTCCCTCGCGGCTGCGATGGACAAATCGACTCCCGGTTCCGAGATGCCCTTGCGGGCAGAAGATGTCTCGGACGGATCTGCACTCCATGTGCATCTACTGTCTAGGCCTGAGCACAAACCCGCAAGCCTGCGACCTGTGCTCTTCCTTTTCGGCCCACGCCTCGATGACCGTGCTGCACGCTTACAACTGGGGCGTCCCAAGAAGCGATTTCCTCCGTGAAGTCAAAGAGGCCCGGTCGGCGGTGTCCGCGGCGGCTCCGGCGGATCAGCTCGAGCAGATGATCGCCTCAAAGAGGAGGCGGCGCTGGCTGCTTCTCACTCGGCTATGCATTTGTCCCTCTCTCGGGTGCCTCTTATTCAGCTTCTTTTAAGGAGCTTTGTTTAACCCTCTACTAAAGGTGAGGGACCAATCTCTTCGACCGCTTTCTCGGTCCAAAAGAGAGACAAGGGTAAGTCTCACTGTCGACGCTCTTGGGAGCGGGAAAGATCCCTCTCCCCGAGTTGTCGGCCGTCGACTTCGGTCGACTGCTCGGCTTCGGCCACTGGTCTCACGGTGTCCCCGTCAGGCCAGTTGACCGAGACTCCCGTCGACGCGGTCGAGATTTTTCTCGACCCGTTGGACGGGTTGTCGGCAGGAGAAGCCGAGAATCCCCTCTCCCCGGTTCCCCCGGTGGGAGTTGAGGACCCCGCTGCCTCGCTCCTCCGTGCCTCCGGGTTCCGGAGCCTCGGTTGAACCCTCCGAACTAAGGGAGTGCCGTTCCTCACGACACCTCCTGCACCGGCCCTCGGGAAAGCCGAGGTTCTTGGTGTCGGACTTCTTGGCGGTCCAGCCGATCCCGCCCGTCAGGGGCGGTCCGCACCGCTGCAGCCGCGCGCCGCTCTCCTCTCTCGGTCGAGGGAGGCTTGCGTCAAGATATGAGGAACTCATGTGGCTACAGCTCCTTCTGACCGGGAATAAGCCGACGCCATTGTCTTTCCCAGCCATTAAGTGGCTGTCACCGGAGTGGCCGAAACAACCCCTCGTTTTATCCAAGGAGCCTGTTCCCAGGCCGGTTGTTCGGCCAAAACCAGCTGCCCCACAGATTCCGGTGGAACCTCCGCCTCCACAGCCGTTAGTTGGGGCTCCGACCAAAAATTCTCAGTTTGCTCAGGGAGTGCCCCATAGGCTGTCTGTCACCCTCACTCCTGATCGACCTCGGCAGGTGGAGGGTGGCTCAGGCCTGAGGCAGCTCTTTGAGGACTCTTCTGAGTCCGAAGACGATTCTCCCTTTCTCCAAGCGAATGGACTTGGAGTCCTCAGGAGACAGTCGGCAGACGATAGCCCTCGTCCTTCCTGGGATTGCTTCGGCTCATCTCGAGTCCACCGGATGAAGCTCGAACCCGCTTCTAAGCGGGCCAGGTATCCCCTCACGGAGATTCTGAACCGAGGGTACCTCACGGAGGCTCCTTCCGTGGTCGAGGCCTGCTTCCCGCCTGCGCCGCCAGAATGGCCAGGAAGTATGTCCCTACCGGTTCCTTGTCCTGTTTTTTGAACACCCCTCAGCCGAGGGGTTAGTTACTGACAGCTGCCCGGCGTGCCGGGAACGCTAGGATGTGGACAAACTTCGACAAGGAGTCCAAGAAATTGACTCATGCCGGGCAAAAGTCCACGGTCGCCCCTCCTCGGCTTCTCGCCAGGCCAGTTCGGCCGCCCTCATGGCACATTTCTCTCATGCCCTGTTGGGCTCCCTGATGAGGTCGTCCCTCATCTTCCCGCGGATCTGCAGACCACGGTCAGGCAGGTGCGGGACCAGGGGCAGTGGCCAAACAGCAGCTCCAGACTGCTTTAGACATTGGGGACTCATGTGCCAGGTCTGTGGCGACTGCAGTGGCTATGCGTCGTCGGGCTTGGCTGAGGATATCCACCTTCACTTCAGATACCCAGCACAAGTTGGCGGATGTCCCCTTTTTGGGGACCGACCTCTTCGGCCCTGGGGTGGAAGGTCACCTGCAGAGGATCAAGAAGTCCAGTGCTACCCTGGACTCGGTCTCTTCCGCTCAGAAGGACAAAAGCCGCAACCACAGCCTAAGCCCTTTCGTCCTTCTGCGCCTCAAGGCATGTCCGCCCAGCAACGTCAGGACTAGCAGGCTCGGGCTTGGCATCCCAAACCCAAGCCCGGGCTTCCTCCAACAGGAGCAGGGAGGTAAAGGCCCAGGAGGTCCCTCGGCCGGTCCCTCCTCCATGCCTGCCCAGTGTCGGGCTCAGGGGTGTCGCCCCCAACCCCGTCACCTCACCCCAGGTTCCCCCCGTGTGGGGACGGCTCCGGCACTTCCTTTCCGCCTGGTCCGTTATTACCACGGACAGGTGGGTGCTGGAGGTGGTGGGAAAAGGCCTGCCTCTAGAATTCGAACAGGCCCCGCCCTTCAGTGCCGTCGCACCTTGGGGGGCCTCGGGGTCCACAGCCTCACTGTCGGCTCGCTGAGCCAACATCGCTCTCCTCCTCCAAAAGGAGGTGATCAGGAGGTGGCAGACCCTCCTCAGACCCTGGGTTTGTGTCCAGGGACTTCCTGGTTCCGAAACGGACGGGGGGCTGGTGCCCCATTCTCGACCTACACGACCTAAACAAGTTCTTAAGGTCTCGAACCTTCAGGATGGTCACTCTGGCTCAGATAATACCATCCCTGGAACACGGCGTGTGGTTCTGCTCTCTGGACCTGCAGGATGCGTTCTTTCACGTCCCTATCCGTCCGTCACATCGGAGATTCCTTCGCTTTCGAGCGGAGGTTCCCTTTTCGAGTTCCGAGCCATACCCTTCGGCCTGTCTCCAGCTCCCAGGTTCTTCACCAAATGCATAGCAGTGGTGACAGCTTTCCTGCGGCGCCGAGGGGTCTGGGTGTACCCTTACCTGGTCGATTGGCTGATAGCAGCCCCCTCCAGACAGGAGGTGGAGCGGTCCAGAGATCTGGCCCTCCAGGTTTGCTCTCAAATCGGCCTTCTCATCAACGAGGCCAAGTCGGAACTCTAGCCGAAGCAGGTGATTCTTTTCATCGGGGCAGAGCTCGACTCTCTTGAGCCAGAGCACGGCTCCCGGCTGACAGGGCCGAGGTTCTTACCTCCTTTGCCCAATCATTTCTGGTTGTTCAATTGTGCCCTGCCCGGGACTTCCTGCGCCTCCTGGGTCTCATGGCGGCCTGTACCAGCGTGGTCCATTGGGCACACTGGCACATGCGCCCCCTTCAGTGGGGACTGGCCAGCCAGTGGTCACAACGCTGCGATCCATTGGACCAGGTAGTGACAGTGACCCAGGGGATGTGGAACGCTCTCCGGTGGTGGACCGTTCCAGTTCATCTGCAGGAGGGCATCCCGTTTGTCCGCCCCTAGCCGATGGTCTCTCTATCGACCGATGCCTCTCTGATGGGTTGGGGTGCCCATCTGGGGGAACAGTGGGCGCACGGCCTCTTTTCCCCGCTTGAGTCCCAATGCCACATCAACCTGCTGGAGCTCCGAGCGGTCCGCCTAGCTCTCACCGTCTTTGCTCCGTTTCTCCGGGGTCAAGTGGTCCGAGTCCAGATGGACAATACCACGACCATGTACTACCTAAACCTCCAGGGTGGGACGCGCTCCATGCTACTATGCAAGGATGCTCTCCGCATTTGGGCACTCGTGCGCAGCTTGGAGGCGGATCTCCTAGCCATTCATTTATCAGGAGCCTCCAACACCCTGGCTGATGCCCTGAGCCGGATAGGGGCTGCATCCCACGAGTGGTCTCTCCTGCCGGAGGTAGTACAAGATCTGTTCTCCCATTGGGGCATACCTCAGGTGGACCTGTTTGCCTGCAGGGAGAATGCGAAGCTGAGGGTGTTTCATGCCCACCCCCCTCAGCAGGGCTCGCTGCAGGGGGATGCCTTCTCGAGGCCGTGGACCCCGGGCCTCTTCTACGCCTTCCCCCCATTTCCCTTGATACACAAGGTGCTTCTCAAAGCAAGGAGGGACAAGGCGCAGGTGATTCTGATAGCCCCAGACTGGCCCCGCCAGTTCTGGTACCCAGATCTCCTTAGCCTCAGCTCCAGGCTCCCGATGCAGCTTCCAGCTCGCCCGGACCTGCTCTCAGTCAGTCAGGGGAAGGTGTACCATCCGGACCTTCAATCCCTGCACCTGATGGCCTGGTTTCTGAGCGGCTAGAATTCCAAGCCTTGGGTCTTTCCGACGAGGTCCTCAATGTAGTTGAGGCGTCCCATAAGGAGTCAACCAGGAAATGCTATGCCTTCAAATGGAAGAGATTTGCCATTTGGTGTCAGGGCAAGGGCTTGGACCCTTCCTCCTGTTCTTTGGCACGCATCTTGGACTATTTATGGTCCCTTTCTCGTCAAGGATTAGGTCGACGACCCTAAGGGTGCACCTGGCAGCCATCTCTGCTTACCGGGCGCTGGCCGGGGAGCAGTCGGTGGCGCAAGAGAAGGTGGTCTGGCGCTTTTTCAACGGCCTTGATCACATTTCTCCGTGCGGAACCTCCTCCTCCGTGATTTACTGTTGGTATTGGCAAAGCTCATGGGCAAGTTTATTCAAACCAGTGCACAGGTGTGAACTCTCTCACCTGTCGTGGAAGACCGCCTTCTTGGTGGCTATCACGTCAGTCAGAAGGATGGGAGAACTCCAGGCGCTCTGCATCGAGTCTCCTTACCTGGTCTTCCACAGGGATAAGGTTGTCCTGCGCCCCCACCCGAAATTCCTTCCGAAGGTGGTGTCGGAGTTTCACCTTAACCAGGTGTTGACTCTGCCTGTGTTTACCCCAATCACACCTCGGAGGCCGAATACAGGCTCCATACTTTGGACCCTAGAAGGGCGCTCGCTTATTATATGGAGCGCACGGCTGAAATTCGGGGAGAGGTTCGCCAGCTGTTTGTCACCTACGCTGAAGCCGCACCTGGCAGACCTGCAGCCAAGCGGACGATAAGCAGGTGGGTCACCTCCTGCATAGATCTCTGCAATAAGTTGGCGGGCATGGAGCCTCCCAGAGGAATAAGAGCTCATTGTACTCGCCATACTGCTACATCGGTGGCTGCTTCCAGGGATGTCCCTATCCAGGAAATCTGCAGGCTGCTCCCTGGAAGTCAGCACACACCTTCATCGCCCATTACCACATCGACCTTGAGTCATGCCGGGATGCTGGTTTTGGGGCCTCGGTTCTCCAGTCTCTATTCCCTAAGTAGGGGGTGTGCACCTTGCCTCCCTCCTCCTGGAGAACTGCTAGGAGTCTGCCAGACAGTGTGGATGAACAACATATCCATGTCCCTAGAAATACAGGTTACTCACCTGTAACAGGAGTTCTAGGAATGGTATATGTTGTTCATCCACACGACCCACCCGACCTCCCCGGCTTCAACGCACAACCTGAGCTTCCAGCGGGCCAGATCTGGCGTCATGGGGCGGAGCCGAGAGTTTTACCACCCGGGTGGGTGGGAGGAGCCAGCTTGAAGACCTTCCGGCAAGATTTAAATCGGCAAGGATACCTGCCAGACAGTGTGGATGAACAACATATACCATTCTAAAACTCCTTTTACAGGTGATAACCTGTATTTACTGCCTGTAACAGGAGTTCTAGGAAATGATTGTATATTATTCATCCACATTCCCGACCACCCCGGCTCGGACACACTGACCTGAGCTTCCAGCAGGCCAGATCTGGCGCCATGGGGCGGGAGCTTACGAGTTTTACCACGGGTGGGTGGGAGGAGCCAGCTTGAAGACCTTCTGGCAAGATTTAAAGCGGCAAGGATACCTGCCAGACGGTGTGGATGAACAACATATACCATTCCTAGAACTCCTGTTACAGGTGAGTAACCTGTATTTTTGAACCGCTGAACCGGCTCTTATTCTTCTCCATTGGTTCGGTTCTCTCGGTTCTGGAACTGACCGCAACCGTTATTTATTAAAAAAAAAAACATTTGTTTAACGGTTGGTGTTTTCTCCTTGTTATCAACATCATGTTGGAGAAGCCTAAAAAGAACGGCTAGCCCGATTTTAAAAGTTGTTTTCAGTGTGGAGAAGTTTTGCAAAGGCAGATAAGCACACTTTATGTGTGGCTTGTCTGGGCTTTGAACATCTTAAAGAGGAATGTGAGGTGTGTAAGACATTCCCAGATAAAACCATTGAAAAACTCCTTGAAAGGCTTAAGAAAAAAGTTTCTTAGGGTTCCCTTGGGCTCTGACCAGCCGACACCCCAACCTACTGTGGCTGAACCCACAATTGCAACTTCCCCTGACACAAGCGTTAAAGGTAGAAAAAGGGTAAATCAACCGGCTGACTCCCTGGTTCCTGCAAAGAAATCAAAGAAACTGAAGCATGCAGAACCCTCGCCCTCTAAACTGGGGACTTCTGAATCTGGTCTGACTATGTCTTCAGCTCAGGAAATTGCCCAGGCATTTAAAATAATTCAGACCCTGCAAACTATCGATCTTGCTTCGAGAGGGTTCCTTCAGTAGGTCATTACATATTGGAATAGCACCATCTGGCGTCTAGGCCGCACAGCAGACTGCCCAAGCGACATCAGCGTGGCCGTATATTGTGGGCGGTCCCCACGCCCCCCCCTCCAGTTCTTTCCTGCCGTCACCTCGTATCAGTCACATTGCGGACTTCCATAAGCGATCGTTGTGAATAGTTCTTGCGTCTGATTGTTCCCTTGCTGTTTTTCCAATATCTCTTCAAATTCTTAGCTTATGTCTTCACCTAAGAAGTGCTCGTCCTGTGGCACACAAATACCTTATAAGGACGGCCATCTCAAGTGCGTGATCTGCCTGGGTCCAGACCACCCTGTCTTGTCCTGCCCGGAGTTCCAGCGTTTCAACCAGGCCACCAGAAAGTGGAGACGGCAGGCTTTGGAGGGCCACCTTTTTAAAAGTCCGTCTTGCTGCCTTAGGAAAGCAAATGGACTGGATCCGCGAGTCCTCTTCAGTGAAATCTTCTCCCTCAAAGTAAGGGCACCACAAGGAGATATTGCTGGAGCACTCCGCGGAGGCCCAGCCCTAGGCTTCTCAGCCCTCGACAAGCAAGGCCACTTCTTAGCCGCCACCTAAAGCGAAGACTTCTGATGGTAAGTCAGACAAAACTTCCGTAGGTAAGTCATCCGGCTCCACCAAATGCCACACTGCTACTGCCGCTAAGTTGGCCCCCGGCTCCTCCAGGGACCGCCCAGCCGCTGGTAAGTCTGCTCTCCATATTTCGGGGACCCACCCGGCTGCAGTCGCTCGGCTCAGTCTGGTAAAACGCCTGTCTCTGATGGCCGCTCAGGCGTGGTTCTCTTGTCGGGGCCTAACGGCGCCTCACTCATCGTCTGGACGAACCAGAGGGAGACTGCCCCAGTTCTTCCCCACCAGTACCCTCTCTTTCTCAGGCGGGTACTACAGGTGAGGACAGTGCAGAGCCCCCTCGCCGAAGACCATTCCTTGGGGTCAGTTCACACCCCACGACGGGTCACGGGAAGAAGGCCCTCCTTAGTCATCAGGCTCACGGTGGAGGCCCTCCTCCCCATCGGGTGGGATCCCGCCTGATCCGGCAACTACCCCGGTCCCGATCCCACCGTTGGATTCAGCAAACCCTCACCCGATGCCGGAACCTCCAATGACAACTTCAGAGCCCGTGCCCAGTCGTCTGCCCCATCCCTCGGCTCCAGTACCAGGCACGATCCCTCCGTCAGGTCCCCTTTCGTCCGGTCCCGATGCTGGATCCCTTTCCAGTGCCGGATCGGGTGGAGCCGGTCCCGGTGTCAGTACCTCAGATGTTGGCTATCCCGACTTTGGATCCGCCACCGATTTATACGACGGTGGGTCCCCCCTCCGTCAGACCCTCTGACGTTGGGGATTTATTCTAGACCCCAGACTGTTCCTCATTACCCCCCAAGGGTATTCTGGGGACCACTACCTGGCTGGTCCTCCTCCTGATTGGAGTACTTCAGGACAGTACTACCCTGGGTACAATACCTACCAGGGCTACCATTTCCAGGGTTATCAGGGGTATCATTACCCACCTCCCTGTTAATCCCTCCTCATCCTCTGCCCCGACCCCTCCACCAGCTCCGGCTGCTCCGAACTTCAAGTCCTTAATTCAGTCTTGGTAGCTGGGGGTGCGCTCGGAGTTGGTCTCATATTTGGAAAGCAGGCTCCCACACCTGTGCTCTCCCAGATCTCCGTCCCTAGGAGTTCTTCTCCTCCATCCATTGTCCTCGTTTCGGGGACGGTCTGTAAAACCATTGTTCTCCCGGACCTTCGTGCCCTTCCGGACGAGGGGGCGGGCAGCAGCGTGATGATCCAGAATGCCGATGGTCGGTGGAAGAGCCCTCTGACAAGCCTGATGTTCCGAGGGGCAAGGTCCCCCCGGAATTACCCTGCCTTTTTGGACCTCTTGAGGTCCATGAAAGACTTTTTTAATTGGGAGTCGGAGGATTAGGACCCCATGCGACAGAGGCTTGCCGATCACCTGGACTTAGCGTGTCTGTCCCTGGTACCGATTCCTACTTGGATTTGACCTCACCTCTACGGTCTGACAGATGCCTCATTCCATCCTGGCTGTCCCCAGGAGGGCGGACCGAGTGTACCGGGCACCTAAGGAAGCTCCTTTTCTTAAAGCGCATCCAAAGACAGACTCCATCGTGATTTCAGCTGCTCATGATCTCTCATCTGCATCCAAGCACATGAGCGCCTCTTCTCCAGACAAGGAGTCGAGGCAGATGGACCAGTTCGGTAGGAAGGTTTATGCTTTGGCCATATGCACATTCCGATCCCTAAATTATGTGCCCCATATGGTGTCACACCAGACAGCTACCATGACCAGGCTGGAGGCCTAAGTCCAGGCTAAAGGAGGAGCTCGCTAAGGATCTCCTCCTCTCACGCGTTTCCTCTAGGCATGCTCTGTGGGCTACATATGACTCTGACGACTCTGTAGCCTGCGCCTCGGCGACGTGCCTGGCTTCACATTTCTGGCCTCACCAATAAGGTAATCTGCGATTCATGACACCCCCTTCCGAGGCTCGGTGCTTTTTGGTGGCGATACCAAAGACGACATCCCTGATCTCCAGTACATAGGTCTCACCCTGAGATGAGATCAGGGTGGTTCATGTACCGATTGGGCACTCAGCAGCAGCAGCAGCCGTTTCAGAAAAGGACCTGGGGCAGAGGAAGCAGTCCCCGGCTCGATGCCAGGGGAAACGCAAGGCCACAAGTTCCACCACTCCTCCTACCTCTGAAAACCAGAGAATCTCAGGAGACCCTCCTCCTGAACGCCCTGCCACCTTCTGACTCCCTATCCTTTCCACCTCCTCAGCCTCACGGCGAGGAGCCAGTGGGGGGTTCGCCTGCCATGCGCAGGACGTAACCTTTGATGCATGGGTCTTGCAACTGGTGTCTGTCTGACACACCATAGGGTTTTTGAAGATCCCACTAGACTGTCCACCAAAATGGTCTTCCTACTCCTACTCATTCGAGAAGAAATTCAAAGCCTCTTGCTCAAGGAAACAATACAGAGCGTTCCCCTCCGGCATAGGGGAAGGGGGGTTTTTCTCCCTCTTTTTCCTGGTTCCAAAAGAGATAGGAGACTTGAATCCCATCCTCGACTTGAGCACTCTCAATCTGTTCGTCGAATACAAAAAGTTCCACGTGCTGACGCTCCAGAGGCTTCTCCCTCTACTTTTGGAGAATCATTGGCTGTGTGCTGTGGACATGCAGGATGCTTACCTGCACATCCCGATCTTCCCCAGCCACCGCTGATTCCTGCGGTTCCTATTCCAGGGGGAGCACTTCCAGTTTCAGGCCCTCCCCTTTGGTCTGTCGTCGGCACCTCGGGTGCTTTCCTGCGCCACCACGGTATTGCGGTTTTCCCTTTCCTGGATGATCGGCAGATCTCGGACTCTTCCTGGGATTCCTTACTGGAGGCTCTGTCCTTTACTCTGGACCTTTCTGGCAAACTGGAAATTACTGTCAATGTTCCCAAATCATTTAGTTTAGTTAGCTTTTGTTGACCGGGTAAGTGCAGTAGACAAATTCTGCCTATTTTCAGGCACGAACCGGGGGAGGGGGATACAGATGAATGCCAACTGACTTTGAACCAGATTAAGCTGCTGTTGGTATTTTAGTGACTGGGGAGAAATTTGGCCAGGACTCCGGGGACATTTCCCCTACTCTTTTCGAGAAGTGCCATGGGATCTTTAACATCCATCTGAACTACCACCAGATCAGGCAGATGGGACCTCGGTTTAACGTCTCACCCGAAAGGCGGCACCTCAGGAGTGCAGCACTCCCCTCATGCTGCACTGCAGTGTCAATATTGGGATATTAACCCAAGTGCCTGGTGTGGGGATAGAACCCATAGCCTTCTGATCTCCCAGCCTCAGAGGCAAGGGTGCTACCTGCTGAGCCACTGACACTTTCATCATCCATGTTACCATCCCAGAGACTTCAGTTAATTGGGGCGGTTCTGGATACGGTCCAATGCAGAGCCTTCCTTCCTCCAGACAGGATGGAGACACTGGTCCATCAGGCTTCCTTAGTGGCCTCGTCCAGGACCATCCCAGCCCGGGAGGTCCTTCGACTTCTTGGCCCTATGGCAGTCTCCATCACCACCATTCCCCTTGTGAGGCTACACATGAGGATTATTCAGTGGTCCTTGCGGGTGCAGTGGGATCAACTCCTGGATGACCTTGGCCACCTAGTCCTGGTGTCATCGGCAGTTCAGAAAGAATTGCTGTGGTGGAGGGACCCCTGCAACCTTTCCTTGGGTCTTCCTTTCAAACAACATGAAGTCTTGCTGTATTCTGACATATGCAGCGATGTCCAACCTTTGAACTGCCCCGGAGATGAAAGAGTTAACTTTCCATGCCAGGCATGGAACGCTGAGCTCGAGCTCGGTTGAGACTCTGTCTGTTGCTGTTTGAACTCAAACCGTCAGATTCTTTACTCCGCCTCACTGAACAGTCACTCCGGAGATTTCTCCTTTGCTCGGTTCAAGTTTGTCGGTTAAAGTACCGTTTTTCTCGGTTTTCGACCGAATTTAATCCGTTAACCTGTCTGTTCAGTCTCTGTCTGTGGTATTGTGAGTACTAGATAGGTTTATTTCTTGTTCTTCTGTGTGGAACTTGTAAACGTGGGATCAGTTCGGTTTGAACCGATCAGATTGTTTAAGAAAAGTTTATTCTACTTTTAGAGTGTGGTAACCGGTCCTTATCGGTTCTAAAAAAAAAAAAACGGATTTTCATTACAGTTTTTTCCACGACCCGTAACACAGTCAGGAACCGATAAGAGTGTCATGCCTGGCGGATTGCCGAAAAAAGGGTAAGTTTTGTTAGGACTGGCCATGTCTGAGAAACCCAAAAGGAAAACTGGGCCCACTAGGTTTCAACACTGTAGAGTGTGTGTGGGGAAGCCTTTGCTAAGGCTGATCCCCACACCACCTGTGTTTATTTTCTGGGGTTTGACCACCTCGATTCAGACTGCCAGATTTGCAAGAATTTGCCTGCAGCTACCCTGGAAAAGAGAGTTGGTAGGCTCAGGGAAAGGGAGGCCAAGGAGTCCGCTGACTCGGATGGCCAGCCCGGTTCGGTTCCAGCCGAACCAGAAGGAGTGCCCTCTGACCAGGGCGAAACTTCTTCGGGCAAAAGGAGAACCGACTCCGAGGAGTCGGTTCCGGTTAAAAGAAAAAGAAGGGATAAATCAGCCGGTGCAGATCCACAAATTCTTTCTCCAACCGCTGATAAAATAGCCAAAGCGATAAGGATTGTTCAGTCGCTAACCCTGGTTCCGACCGAACCGGCACCATCAGGAAGGGGCTTGGTTTGGTCGGTTCCCCCGGTTCCAGATTATAATTTAGAAGATTTTTATGAACCGGAGGAGGAGGAAGGAGAGTATGAGGATAGTGATGGTGATTACGAAAGTCTGGATGTGCCCATTGACTCGGACATCTCCCCAGACAGACCTTCAGGGGTTTCTCCTCCTAGGCTTTCTGAGTCCCCTTCCCATTTTATGTTCTACAAAACAGTGGCTGAAACTCTTCAGCTTCCTATGG
The DNA here is from genome assembly GCA_016271365.2 of Neoceratodus forsteri. Taxonomy (NCBI): domain Eukaryota; kingdom Metazoa; phylum Chordata; order Ceratodontiformes; family Ceratodontidae; genus Neoceratodus; species Neoceratodus forsteri. Next base: position 806,545,584 of record CM028136.1, read on the forward strand.
AAGAAGCTGTGGACGACCAGGAAGAGCCTGACTATGTTGACATGATGGATATCCCAGAGTCTAGGAGGTTGTCTATCCCCCTTCATAAGTCCTTTGGGAAACAGGCAATAAAAATTTTAAAGACTCCTAATTCTATACCTCCTATGGACAAGAGGTATACTCTCTCAGGCTCTGATACAGAGTTCCTTACCCAGCAATGCAGCCATGTTGGGGTAATGCAGGCTGCTGCCTGTGATAAGGCAAATATTCCCTTGGCTTCACACCCCCCAGATAAGGACTCCAGGAGGATTGATGCCATGGCAAATAAACAGTACATGGCAGCATCCTTGGGACTCAGGCAGGCTAATTATATGGCCTGTACAGCTAGATATCAGAAATCTAGATGGGACGCTGTCATGGCCTTATCTAAACAGGTCCCTGGCCAGCTTGCCAAGGAGCTGGAGCAGGTGGCTGCGGATGGTATTGAGGCATCCAAGGTGCAATTCCATGCTGTAGTGGACTCCAATGATGTTTCATCTAGAGTCATGGCTACATCTGTGGCCCTTCGTAGGATGGCTTGGCTCAGATGTACTAGCCTATCTCAGGATACCCAGACTAAGGCCATGGATTTTCCTGTTGTGGGTAATTCTCTGTTTGGGGAGCAAACAGAGAACTACATGAAGAAAATGGATGAATACAGAACCACGTATAGGACTGCTCAGACCAAGGAAAGGCAGGCCACTCCCCAGAGGCAGCATTCCAGGGGCAGGGGCAGGCCTTTTCATAGGCCTTTCTACCAAGCCCAAGCCTCCTCTTCTGCTTGTGCTCATAGGGGGTTCTTCAGAGAGAGAGAGGCAGACGGGGTACAAGCAGGCCTGCTTCCACCCCTCAGCCTAAAGCCCTTGCCAAACAGGCACCCTGATAGGTTTGCCAGGGCCGATTCTCCACCACCGGTAGGGGGCAGGCTGGCTTACTTTGTCCAGGACTGGATGTCTTTAACATCAGACAAATGGGTCCTGGAAGTAGTAAGCCAGGGACTGGTTCTCAGCTTCAAAAAATTCCCAAAGATAAGAACCAGATCCTTTCCACCTGCAAGTCCTTCAGAGGCACTTGCCCTAGAGGCAGAGGTCTCTTCCCTCTTGGCTCTGAGAGCCACAGAGAGGGTTCCACTCCTACACAAAGGAAATGGATTGTACTCCAGGTACTTCCTAACCCCCAAAAGACAGGAGAATGGCGGCCCAGCCTGGATCTCAGATATTTAAACAAGCACCTTTTAAAGCCAAAGTTCAAAATGGTGACTCTCAGAATAATTCTATCCACTCTAAGGCCAGGGGACTGGCTAGTTTCCCTGGACCTCAAGGATGCCTATTTCCATATTCTCATCAGAAGCTCCCACCAAAAGTACCTCAGGTTCGAGCTGCCCTCAGGCCATTACCAATTCAGAGCAATGCCCTTCTGACTAACTTCTGCTCCAAGGGTGTTCACAAAATGCCTGGCAGTAGTGGTTGCCTTCTTAAGGAGAAAAAAGATCTCCATCTTTCCATACCTGGACGACTAGCTCATAGTAGGCCAGTCTCCTGACCAAGTCAGGTCACACCTGCAGATAACTCAGCAACTGCTCACTTCTCTAGGTTTCCTTCTGAATCTTTCAAAGTCAGTTCTAGAGCCTGATGGCTCCTCACCTTCATAGGGGCAGAGCTGGATACAGTAAAGGCAAGAGCCTTCCTTCCCCTGGACAGGGCAAGGACCCTTATCTCACTGGCCTCTTCATTCACCCTCCAGGTGTCTCGACCAGCAATGCATTTTCTGCAGCTCCTGGGGCAGATGGCTGCCTCTACAGCAGTGGTCCAGGGTGCAAGATTTCAAATGAGGGACATCCAGTTCCACTTGAGAGCCTTCTGGTCTCAGAAAAAGGATCCTCTAACCAAACTAATCCCAGTGACTCGAACCTTGATCCAGGCGTTACAGTGGTGGCAGGAACAGGATTATCTAAGACAGGGAGTTACTTTTGTCACTCAGTCTCATTCTCTAATCCTTACTACAGATGCCTCTCTCTTGGGGTGGGAAGCCCACTTGGGGGACCTGGCCACCCAAGGGTTGTGGTCTCCACAGGAATCTCTGCTTCACATCAGTCTGTTAGAACTCAGAGCAGTGTTTCTAGCACTTCAAGCTTTTTCCAAGTCTGTTCAGAACAAAGTAGTTCAGATCAGGACAGACAATACCACCACAATGTGGTATATCAACAAGCAGAGGGGCGCTCGGTCTACGGCCTTGTGCACAGTGGCAATGAAGTTGTGGTCTCTGGCCTGTTCCCTGAACGCCTCTCTTACAGCAGTGCACCTCCCAGGGAAGGACAATGTCCTGGCAGATGCTCTCAGCAGGATATCTCAGGGCCCTCACGAATGGTCCCTGGTTCCCTGATTTTGAAGGATGGGGCACCCCAGAGATAGATCTTTTTGCAGCCCCAGACAATCACCAACTTCCTCTCTTTTGCTGCAGGCCCCCAATGTTGGGCTCAGTCCCCATGGATGCCCTAGTTCTCAATTGGAAAGGGAAGTTCCTGTATGCTTCCCCCCCCCTTCCCTCTCCTGTTCAAAGTGCTAATCAAAATCAGGTCTCAATCCTGCAAGGTGATTCTGATTGCTCCAGATTGGGCCAGACAGCCCCTGGTACCCTCTCTTGTTGTCCTTAGCAGTCCACCTTCCCCTGTCTCTTCCCAGGAATTACAACCTGTTAACATGTGCTATGGGGAGGGTTTGGTATCCGAATCTCTCAATCTCAAGGCCTGGCTCTTGAAGAGTTAGTTTGCTGATTTGCACCTCTCTCAAGGTGTTCTGGATATCTTAAAGGCTTCTCGAAAGCCGTCCAGCAGAAACACTTACAATTCCAAGTGGAAAAGATTTACTATATGGTGCTCTGGGAAGCATATTTCTCCAGAGTCTGCTGGCCTGCCCACAGCCCTTGACTATATGGTTCATCTTAATAGCTTGGGACTCAGACCAGCTACACTAAGAGTGCACCTGGCAGCTGTCTCTGCCTTCCTCTCAGCGGTCAAGCACTCTTCCCTTTCAGCTCATCCTGTATTTTCAAAATATTTTTCAAGGGATTGCTGCATACCAATCCTCCCTTCAGGGACCCTGCCCCTGCTTGGGACCTTAATGTTTGCATTGCTCAGCTTATGCAACCCCCTTTTGAGTCTTTGTCCTCAGCAGAGCTTAAGTACTTGACTTGGAAAACTGTTTTCTTGGTGGCCATCACTTCTGTCAGACGCATAAGTGAGTTACAGGCCCTGTCAGTGGAACCTGATTTTATCTCTTTCCATAGAGATAAGGTGGTCCTCAGGACTAATAGGAAGTTTTTGCCTAAGGTGGTTTCAGATTTCCACCTTAACTAGTCTGTCTTTCTGTTTTCTTCACTGACCATTCCTCCTCTGGGGAGAGGAGGCTGCACAGTTTGGATGTGAAAAGGTCCCTTAGCTACTACATAGAGCGCACCAAGGGTCACAGGTTTGACTCCCTCCAACTGTTCCTCACTTATGGCGAGGTTGGTAAGGGTAAACCTGCCACTAAGAGATCTATTGCCATGTGGATTGTCTCTTGCATTCAATTTTGCTATGAAAAACTAGGTAGGATCCCACCCTCAGGCCTGAGGGCTCACTCTACCAGAGGTACAGCTGCTTCCCTGGCTGCTGCCAGGGATATTCCTATCTTAGAGATTTGTCACAGCCACCTGGAAAACAGTACATACTTTACCAAGCATTACTCTCTGGATATCCAGGCTAGAGTGATGCTCGGTTTAAGTACAGCAGTGCTTCAGAGCCTATTTCAAAGTAGGTTCTGTCCCTCCTCCATGGAGGTACTGCTTATTAGTCTGCATATATCAGAATACAGCAAGACTTCATGTTGTTTGAAGAAAAAATTACTCACCTTAGTAATGTTGTTTCTTCTAATGGAGTCTTGCTGTATTCTGACCTCCCCCCCGCCTCCCCTCTCAGAACCTGGGTTCTAGGGACATGGATATGTTGTTCATCCACACTCTCTGGCAGGTATCCTTGCCACTTTAATTCTTGACGGAAGGTCTTCAAGCTGGCTTCTCCCACCCACCCGGGTGGTAAAACTCTCTGCTCCGCCTCATGACGCCAGATCTTCCTTACTGCTTGGAAGCTCAGGTTCCCTCCTTAGCGCTCTGCGTTTTAGACTGGATCCTATTCTTCGGTTCGTCCGAAATTGATTTTGGAGTTTTCCAAACTTCCGTCTTCATCTTCCCTCGTGGCTGCACTGGACAAATTTGTTCTCGGCTTTCGGAGGTGCCTTTGCGGGCAGAAGATGACCAGGACAGATCCGCACTCCACGTGCGTCTACTGCTTAGGCCCAGATCACGACCCGCAGGCTTGCGAGTTGTGTCGTTCTTTCTCGGCCAATGTTCTGAATGATCGCGCTGCCAGTTTGAAGCTCGGGCACCCCGAGAACTGTTTTCCGCCGGTAAAATCCAAAGAGGCTCGTTGGGCGGTGTCCGCGGCGGCTGGCTCGGCTGAGCAGCTCGAGCAGTTGATCGCCCTCGAGGAGGAGGAGGCGGCCCATGCCGCATCTTCTTCCTTCTCGGCCGTGGCATTTATCCCGCTCTCTCTGAGTTCCTCGTATACAGCTTCGCTCAAGGGCTTTGCCAGTCCCTTTCCACCGAAGGAGAGGGGCCTTGACATTCTTCTCGGCCCAAGAAAAGGGAATCAAAGGTAAGTCCCATCGTGCGGCGTTAGGTGGGGCGGGGAGGTCCCCTCCTCGTGCAGCCGCCCGCCGACTTCGGTCGAGGTTGAGGCTGAGGCTGCTGGCTTCATGGTGCCCCCGTCAGGCCAGCCTGCCGAGACGCCCATCGACGAAGTCGAGATTTTTCTCGATCCGTTAGACTGGCTGTCGACTGGAGAAGCCGACAACCCTACTTTACCGGTTCCCCCGGTGGATACCGAGGATCTGCCTGCTCCTTCAGGACCGCAGTCCCCGGTTAAAGTTCTCGAGCCGATGGAAGAGCGAGTTCCCCCCGGCCCTTCCCAGACCCACACTCAGTCCCCGGGGTCTCGGTCTCGGACCTCTTCTCGGTCCAGCCGTTCCCACCGACATTGGCGGTCTTGTTACAGAAGTAAGCAGCGACGCCGTTCTTCCTCGTCCTCCTTGGGTGAGGAGAGGCTACTGCGCAAACTGCGCCGGCGCTACGAGGATCTTATGTGGCAGCAGTTGCTGTTATCCGGGCCTAAGCCAACCCCGGCCAAGACCCCGGCCATCAAGTGGCTGTCGCCTGAACGACCGAAGCAACCACTCGTTCCAGTCGAGTTGCCCGCCCCAGGGCCGGTTGCTAAGCCGAAACCAGCTGGTCCACCGATTGTGGTGGAACCTCCGCCTCCACAACCAAAGTCGGGGGCACTGACCAAGAATTCTCGGTCGGGTCATGGCCTGCCCCACAGGTTGTCGGTCACCCTCACTCCCGACCGTCCTCGGCAGGCGGAGGGTGGCTCAGGGCCGAGGCAGCTCTTCGCAGAGTCTTCGGAATCCGACGACGATTCCTCCCTGTTCTCCAGGCAGTGCGATCTCCGGGGGCCAGTCAGTGGACGATTGCCCATCATCCTTCTTGGGTCTGCTTCGACTCATCTCGGAGTCCACCGGGATGCAGCTCGAGCCCGTGTCCAAACTGGCCAAGTATCCCCTGACTGAGATTCTGGACCGAGGGGATTCTCCCACGGAGGCCTTTCCGGTGGCTGAGGCCATTGTCGGCCCAGCCTTGGAGCTTGGCAGGGCCTGCTTCCTGTCCTTGCCCTCGGCCAGGATGGCCAGGAATCATGCGGTCCCTACCCTCTTCTGAGTTTCTCGGAACACCCTCTGCTGAGGGTTAGTCACTGACAGCATTTTCCAGCGTTCGGTAACGCTTGGGATGTGGTCAAGCCTCCGACAAAGTCCAAAAGCTGGTTTGCGGGTGCAAGGTGTCGCTTGCATCCTCCCTCGGCCTCCGACAGGCCAGCTCGGCCGTGCTGATGGCACTTCTCCCATGCACTCATTGGCTCTGGATGAGGTTTCCTCATCTCCCGCCTGACCTGCAGACCACGGTCACGCCGGGTGCGGGACCAGGGGTAGGGAGGTAGCGAGCAGCAGCTCCAGACTGCTCTGGACATAGGTGATTCCTGTGCCTGGGTCAGTAAGCGCGGTGGCCGTAATGGGCGCAGTGCGGCTGAGGATATCCACCTTCCACGCGGGATACCCAGCACAAGTTGGCGGACGTCCCCTTCTTGGGGACTGACCTCTTTGGCCCTGGAGTGGAGGGACACCTCCAGCGGATCGAGAAGTCCAGTGCCACTCTGGACTTTGTCACCTCCGCCCAGAGGGACAAAGGCCGCCGTCAGCAGCATAAGTCCTTTCGTCCTTCGGTCCCTGCTCCTCGACCGGCCCGGCAGCACCAGCAGCAGGGCCAGCAGGCTCGCGCTTGGCGTCCCAAGCCCAAGCCGATGGCTTCCTCCAACAGGAAGCAAGGAGGTAAGGGCCCGGGAGGTCCCTCGGCCAGTTCTTCCTCCAAGCCTGCCCAGTGATGGGTTGAGGGGTGCCGCCCCCAACCTCGTCACTCCCCACTGGGTTCCCCCCGTGGGGGGACGGCTCCGCCACTTCCTTTCCGCCTGGTCCGCTATCACCATGGACCGCTGGGTGTTGGCGGTGGTAGGAAAAGACCTGCCTCTGGAGTTCGAGCAGGTTCCACCTTTTCGAGCCGTCGCCCTTCGGGGGGCCACGGGGTCCGCAAACTCGCTGTCGGCCCTCTGGGCCGATATTGCCCTGCTCCTCAAAAAAGAGGTAATCAGGAAGGTGGCGGATCCTCCTCCAGACCCGGGGTTTGTGTCCAGGTACTTCCTGGTCCCAAAACGGACGGGGGGCTGGCGCCCCATTCTCGACCTGCACGACCTGAACAAGTTCCTAAGGTCTCGGACCTTCAGGATGGTCACTCGGGCTCAGATAATCCCATCCTTGGAACAAGGCATGTGGTTCTGCTCCCTGACCTCCAGGGCCGCGTTCTTTCACGTCCCAATCCGTCCTTCCCATCAGAGGTTCCTCCGCTTCAGGCGGAGGGATCCCTCTGAGTTCGGGCCATGCCCTTGGCCTCTCCTAGCTCCCAGGGTCTTCATCAAATGCATGGCAGTGGTGACAGCATTCCTGCGGCGTCAGTGTCCGGGTGTACCCTTACCTGGGCGATTGGCTGATACACCCAGCCTCCAGACTGGAGGCGGAGCGGTCCAGAGATCTGACCCTCCAGGTTTGCTCTCAGGTTGGCCTCCTCATCAACGAGGCCAAGTCGGAACTCGTGCCAAAGCAGGTGATTCTGTTCATCGGGGCAGAGCTCGACTCTCTGCGAGCCAGAGCACGGCTCCCGGTGGACAGGGCCAAGGTTCTCTCCTCCTTTGCCCAATCATTTCTGTTTGGGCAATTGTGCCCTTCCCGGGACTTCCTGGGCCTCACGGCGGCCTGCACCAGCGTGGCCTGTTAGGCCCGTTGGTACATGCGTCCCCTTCAATGGGGACTGGCCAGCCAATGGTCACAATGCTGCAATCCGCTGGACAGGCCCGTGACAGTGACCCAGGATATGTGGAACGCTCTCCAATGGTGGATTGTTCCAGCACATCTGCAGGAGGGTATCCCATCCGTCCGCCCCGAGCCGACGGTCTCTCTCTCGACTGACGCATCTCTGATGGGTTGGGGTGCCCATCTGGGGGAACACCGAGCGCACGGCCTCTGGTCCCCTCGGGAGTCCCGATGCCATATCAACCTGCTGGAGTTCCGGGCGATCCGTCTAGCTCTCACCTTCCCTCCGTTTCTACAGGGTCAAGTGGTTCCAGGTCCAGGCGGACAACACCCGACCATGTACTCCTGAACTGCCATGGCGGGGCGCGCTCCTTGCTGTTATGCGAAGGCTCTCCGCATTTGGTCCCTAGTGCGCAGCCTGGAGGCGGATCTCCTAGCCATTCACGTGGCAGGAGCCTCCAGCACCCTGGCCGATGCCCTAAGCCAGATAGGGGCTGTGTCTCACGAGTGGTCTCTCCTGCCGGAGGTAGTGCAAGATCTTTTCTCCCACAGGGTCACGCCTCAGGTGGACCTGTTTGCCTCCAGGGAGAATGCGAAGCTGAGTCTGTTCCATGCCCCCCCCCCCCCAGCAGGGCTCGCTGCAGGGGGATGCCTTCTCGAGGCCGTGGACCCCGGGCCTCTTCTACGCCTTTCTCCCATTTCCCTGGATCCACAAGGTGTTTCTCAAGGTGAGGAGGGACAAGGACAGGTGATTCTGGTAGCCCCAGACTGGCCCCGCCAGTTCTGGTATCCAGATCTCCTGAGCCTCAGCTCCAGGCTCCCGAGGCGGCTTCCAGTCCGCCCGGACCTGATCTCAGTCAATCAGGGGAAGGTATTCCATCCGGACCTTCAATCCCTGCACCTGACGGCCTGGTTCCTGAGTGGCTAGAGTTCCAGGCCTTGGGTCTTTCCGACGAGGTCCTCAAGCGTGTGAGGCGTCCCATAAGGGTCGACCAGAAAATGCTCGCTTCAAATGGAAGAGGTTTTCCATTTTGGTGTCAGAAGGGCTTGGACCCTTCCGACTGCCCCTTGACAAGCATTCTGGACTACCTGTGGTCCCTTTCTCAGCAAGGCCTTCGGTCGACGACCCCTAAGGTGCACCTGGCAGCCATCTCTGCTTACCGGGCGCGGGCCAGGTAGCAGTCGGTGGCGCAGGAGAAGGTGGTCGGGCGCTTTTTCAATGGCCTTGACCACATTTCCCCTCCGGTGCGAGAAGCTCCACCTCCATGGGATCTACTGCTGGTATTGGCCAAGCTCAAGGGCAAGCCATTCGAACCAATGCACAGGTGCGATATTTCACACCTGTCATGGAAGACCGCCATCTTGGTAGCTATCATGTCAGTCCGAAGGATGGGAGAGCTCCAGGTGCTTTCCATCGAGTCTCCTTATCTGGTCTTCCACAGGGACAAGGTTGTCCTTCGCCCCCATCCGAAATTCTTTCTGAAGGTGGTGTCGGAGTTTCACCTTAACCAGGTGTTGACTGTGCCGGTGTTCTACCCCAATCACACTTGGAGGCGGGAATATAGGCTCCATACTTTGGACCCTAGGCGCTCGCTTATTATAAGGAGGCGGAGGCTGAGTTCGGGGAGAGGTTCGCCAGCTGTTTGTCACCTACGCTGAAGCCGCACCTGGCAGACCTGCAGCCAAGCAGACGATAAGCAGGTGGGTCACCTCCTGCTTAGAGCTCTGCTATAGGTTGACGGGCATGGAGCTTCCCAGAGGGATAAGAGCTCATTCTACCTGCCATACCGCTGCATCGGTATCTGCTTCCAGGGACGTCCCTATCCAGGATATCTGCAGGGCTGCTACCTGGAAGTCGGCACATACCTTTATTACCCTCTACCACATCGACGTCGAGTCACGCCGGGATGCTGGTTTGGGGGCCTCAGTTCTCCAGTCTCTCTTTCCCTAGTAAGTATTGGGGGTGTGCGCCTTGCCTCCCTCTTCCCGGAGAACTGCTAGGAGTCTGCCAGAGAGTATGGATGAACAACATATCCATGTCCCTAGAAATACAGGGTACTCACCTGTAACAGGAGTTCTAGGAATGGTATCTGTTGTTCATCCACCTGACCACCCGACCTCCAGCCGATGCTGTACCTGAGCTTCCAGCTGGCCAGATCTTGCGTCATGGGGCGGAGCCAAGAGTTTTACCACCCGGGTGGGTGGGAGGAGCCAGCTTGAAGACCTTCCTTCAAGAATTAAAGTGGCAAGGATACCTGCCAGAGAGTGTGGATAAACAACATATACCATTCCTAGAACTCCTGTTACAGGTGAGTAACCTGTATTTTTGGGATGTGGGTGGGCAGTAGCAGTGTTGGCACTCGGGAGGTGCCACCTCCCTTTTTTTTCTCACCCCTTTAGTTTGGGTGTATGGGTGTTGTGTTTTGTTCTATTTTTTGGGTTTCCTGTCTTGAGTCTTTGTTTTGGGACCAAAAAATATTTTTATTATATTTAGTAGCCAGTTGGCTAGTGTAAGTTTACAGTTTCCACACAGTACACCCAGTGAGTATTGCTCGTAAAATCTGACGGTTTGAGTTCAAACAGCAACAGACAGAGTCTCAACCGAGCTCAAGCTCAGCGTTCCATGCCTGGCATGGAAAGTTAACTCTTTCATCTCCGGGGCAGTTCAAAGGTTGGACATCGCTGCATGTGTCAGAATACAGCAAGACTCCATTAGAAGAAACAACATTACTAAGGTGAGTAATTTTTTCTTCAGGAGCCTGGCTCCCTCAGCACACCTTGGGGAGCACCAAGCACAAGGACTGTGGTCCAGCTTGGAAGCATCATTGCACATCAGTGTTCTGGAGATGGATGAGAGCGGGCTTGTACGCCTTACAGGCCTTTCAGACCCTCCTTACCAAGGGATCACTGCTTGTCCAGGTGGACAATATGTCAGTAGTTTGGTACCTCAACAAACAAGGTGGAACTCACTCGTGCCCCCTTTGCAGGGAGGCAATGCGGTGTGGAACTTGGCGGTCCAGCACAATCTGGCCTTAGTGGATGTGCATGTTCCAGGCATTCAAAATGTCCTGGCGGACAGTCTCAGCAGGTCTCGGACCCTAAATTACGAATGGGAACTAAATCAGGAAGTGGCAGAATCTCTCTTCCTAAAATAGGGGCATCCGGATCTCGACCTCTTCGCCTTCCACTTCGACACAAAACTTCCCAGTTTTTGCTCACTCGTTCCAGGGCATGGTGCTTTCTGGCACAATGCGCTGTCTCTCTCTTGGACAGGGAAATTTTTCTATGCCTTCCCTCCGTTTCCCATTCTCCAGAGCATTCTCAAGTTTCAAGCAGGGAAGGCGAGGATGATCCTCATTGCCCCTCTCTGGCTGAGAGAAATTTGGTTCCCGCTGCTGCAACAGCTATCGAGAGAACCACCAGTTCCACTTCCATTGACTCACTACCTCCTGGCCCAGGATAGAGGTCGTTTTCTTCATCCGGGGCTCAGGGCACTGCATCTTCATCCATGGCTCTCACAGACATAGCCGTTTCCCGCTTCGGGGTCTCCTCTCAATTCAGCTTGGCTCAGTTGGTAGCACTTCCGCCTCTGGACCAGTAGGTCATGGGTTCTCGTCCCACACCGGGATTGGACTTGCACCTAAAAATCGCTGGCATCCGAGTGCAGTATTGGGGGGTGCTGTACTGCTGGGGTGTGCCGTCCTTCGGATGAGACGTTAGACCGAGGTCCCTTCTGCCCATCCTGGTGTTGTCCTGGTGGCTGTCCAGGTGGAAGTAAAAGAACCCAGGGCACTCTTCGCAAAGAGTAGGGAACATTCCCGTTGTCCTGGCCAACATTCCCCTTCCCTAAACCGGTTCATGCAATTATCCAGGCTGTGTGTGGGTGATGTGCGATATGGCCGCCACCACACATTCAGTCACTTCACTACCAGTCTAGCATTGCTTGTAAAGCGCTTTGGGATGTATGAAAAACGCTATATAAATGCTGATTCTTCTTGTTCTTCTTCAAGTCGCTCAGGTCCTAATAGAGGCTCAAAAACCCTCTTCTCGTTCCATTTATTCCATGAAGTGGAAACGTTTTTCCATTTGGGCAACTTCCAAGAATTGGAATCTATTTTCTTGTTCTGCCTCACAAGTCATGGAATATCTCCTCCATCTTTCAGACTTGGTTCTGTCTTATTCTTCCTTGAAGGTCCAGGTCTAGGCAGTTTCAGTGTACCATGAGCTGGTGGATGGTAAACCCGTGTCTCAGGTGGAAGTCTCTAAAACCTTTCTGAAAGGGATATTCCATCTGAAACCCCCCATCTGCAGCCCTACACCCCCTTGGGATTTGAACTTTGTGTTGGAGAAATTTACTCTTCCCCCCATTTGAACCAGCGATGAGCTGAGATTTATGCTTCCTCTCTTGGAAGATGTTACTTTTGGTTGCTGTTACTTCAGCTTGAAGGATTTCAGAGCTTCAGACTCTAGTATGTAAAGAGCCTTATCTTATTTTCCATGAGGACCGGGCGGTCCTCAGGACAAATCCTAATTCTAGGGACATGGATATGTTGTTCATCCACACTCATTGGCAGTATCCTTGCCGCTTTAAATCTTGCTGGAAGGTCTTCAAGCTTGCTCCTCCCACCCACCCGGGTGGTATAACTCTCGGCTCCGCCCCATGACGCCAGATCTTCCTTACCGCTTGGAAGCTCAGGTTCCCTCCTTAACGCTCTGCGTTTCGCGACTGTTCCTATTTCTCCGTTTGCGGTTAAAATAAAATTTTGCAAAAGACTTCAGTCTTGATCCCTCATGACTGCGATGGACCGTCGACTCCAGTTTGGAGATGCCCATGCGGGTCGAAGATGTCTCGGACGGATCCACACTCCGCGTGTGTCTATGCTTAGGCCTTGAGCACGACCCGCGGGCTTCGCGACCTGTGCTCATCTTTCTCGGCCCTCGTCCTCGAAGACGTGCTGCCCGATTGCAACTGGGCCGTCCGAAGCGTTCCCTCGGTTGAAGTCAAGGAGGCCGTTTAGCGGTGTCAGCGGTGGCGTTGTCGGCGGATCCAGCTCGGCGGATGGTCGCCCTCGAAGAGGGCGGCAGCGGGCCGTATCTTCCTCGACCGCGGCATTTATCCCGCTCTCTGGGTTCTTCCTGCACGGCTTCCTTTAAGGAGCTTTGTCTGTCCCTCTCCACTAAGGAGAGGGGCCTGCGTCTGCTGGACCTTATTCTCGGTCAAAAGAGGGACAAGGAGTGATCCCTCGGTCGGCGCTCTTGGGGCGGAAGGTCCCCTCCCGGGCCGTCGACCGTCGGCTTGGTCGACGCTCGGCGACAGCCACTGGCCTCCACGGTGTCCCCGTCAGGTCAGTTGACCGAGACTCCCACTGATGAAGTCGAGATTTTCTCGACCCATTGGACGAGCTGTCGCCTTTAGCAGCGAGATTCCCTCTCCCGGTTCCCGGGAGAGTTGAGGATCCCGATGGGCTGTGCCTGTGCCTCCGGTTCCGGCCCTCGGATGGACCTTCCGGGCGGAAGGGAGTGCGGTTCCGGCCGACACCTCCCGCGCCGACCCGGAAATTCCGGGACTCTCGGTCTCGGTCTCCGGACCTCTTCGGCGGTCCAGCCGATCCCACCGTCGTATAGGCGGTCTCGGCTCGGCACAGCGGTAAGCGGGCGTCGCCGTCTGTCTCCGTCCTCCTCCTCCGGATGAGGGTCGGCTTAAATTACGTCGACGGTATAGGACCTATGTTGCAACAGCCCTGGTCGAATGTCATTCTGCTTTCCTCATTATGGCTGCGGTCAACGCGGCCAACCCCGACTTGTCCGAGGCGCCTTACCCAGGCGGTTGTTCGCCAACCAGTTGCTCCACCGATCGGTGGAACCTCCTCCTCCTCAGCCACCAATTGGGGCTCCGACCAAGGATTCTCGGTCAGCTAAGGGTTTTCCCCATCGGCTGTCAGTTACCCTCACTACCCGACCTCGGCAGGTGAAGGTGGCTCAGGCCAGAGCAGCTCTTCGGGGACTCTTCGAGGTCGAAGATGATTCCTCCTTCTTCTCCAGCGACTGGACTTGGAGTCTTCAGGAGGTCAGGTCAATGGGGATAGCCCGTCGTCCTTCCTAGGGCTGCCGGCTCATCTACGGAGTCTACGGGATGGAGCTGAAGACCCGTTCCAAAGCGGGCCAGGTATCCCCTCACGGAGATTCTGGACGAGGGATTCTCCGGCGGAGGCCTTTCGGGTGGCGAGCCATAGTGGGTCCGGCACTGGAACTTTGGCAGCGCCCTGCTTCCTGCCCTGCGCGGCCAGGATGGCCAGGAAGTATCGGTCCCTACCGGTTCCTTGTCCGGGTTTGAACACCCTCTGCTGAGGGTTGGTTTACCGACAGCGTTTTCGGCCGCGCCCGGCAGCGCCAGGGATGTGGACAAACCTCCTGACAAGGGTCCAAGAGATTGACTATGTCCGGGACGAAAAGTCTACGCAGGTCCTTTCCTCGGTCTTCTACAGGCCAGTTAGCGCCGCCTCATGGCATTATTTTCTCATGCCCTGTTGGGCTCCCTGGATGAGGTCATCCCTCATCTTCCCGCCGATCTGCAGACTACGGTTAAGCAGGTCGGGACCAGGCAGGCAGTGGCCAAACCAGCAGCTCCAGACTGCTTTGGATGTGGGGACTCATGTGCCAGATCGGTGGCTGCCGCAGTGGCTATGCGTCGGTGCAGCTGAGGATATCCACCTTTGCTCGGATACCCAGCACAAGTTGGCGGATGTTCCCTTTTGAGGACTCACCTCTTGGCCCTGGGGTGGAAGGTCACCTGCAGAGGATCGAGAAGTCAATGCCACCTTGGACTCTGGGTCTCTTCCGCTCAGAAGGACAAGGCCGCAAACCACAGCCCTAAGCCCTTCGTCCTTCAGCTCCTCGGCGCGCCGGCCCAGCAACGTCAGGGCCAGCAGGCTCGGCATGGCATCCCAAACCCAAGCCGCCCGGCTTCCTCTAACAGGAGGCAGGGAGGAAAGGGCCCAGGAGGTCCCTCGGCGGTCCCTCCTCCAAGCCTGCCCAGTGGCCGGGCTGGAAGGGTGCGCCCCATCCCCGTCACCTTACCCCTGGGTCCCCATGTGAGAGCCGGCTCCAGCACCTTCCGTTCCGCCTGGTCCGCTGTTACCACGGACAGGTGGGTCTTGGAGGTGGGAAGAGGCCTGTCTCTGGGTCGGGCAGGCACCACCCTTCAGAGCCGCGTCGCCCCTCGGGGGCTCAGATCCCCAGCCTCACTGGCGGTCGTCGAGCCGACATGTCCCTCTCCTCCTCCAGAGGAGGTGGTAGAGAGGTGGTGGACCCTCCCTTCAGACCCAGGGTTTGTGTCCAGGTACTTCCTGGTTCCAGAAGCAGACGGGGGCTGGCGCCCCATTCACAAACCTACGACTAAACAAGTTCCTAAGGTCTGGGGCCTTCAGGATGGTCCTCTGGCTCAGATAATACCATCCTTGGAGCCGTGTGTGGTTCTGCTCTCTGGACTTGCAGGACGCGTTTTTCATGTCCTATCCGTCCGTCTCACCAGAGATTCCTTCGCTTCGGCGGAAGGATCCTCTTGATTCAAGCCATGCCCTTCGAGCTTGTCTCCAGCTCCCAGGGTCTTCACCAAATGCATGGCAGTGGTGACAGCATTCCTGGGCGCCGAGGGGTCCGGGTGTGCCCTTACCTGGACGACTGGCTGATAGCAGCTCCCTCCAGGAAGGGAGGCGGGTGGTCAGAATCTGGCCTCCAGGTCTGCTCTCAACTGGGCCTCCCCTTATCAAGGCCAGGCCAGACTCGAGCGAGCAGGTGATTTTATTCATCGGGCGCATTCGACTCTCTTCGAGCCAGGCGCGGCTCCCGGCGGACAGGGCCGAGGTTCTTTCCTCCTTTGCCCGATCATTTCTGGTTGGGCAGTGCCCTGCCGGGACTTCCTCTCCTGGGTCATGGCGGCCTGTACCAGCGTGGTCCGTTGGGCCCGCTGGAACATGCGTCCCTTCAGTGGGGACTGGCCAGCCAGTGGTCAGCACGCTGCGATCCCTTGGACCAGCTTGTGTCGGTGACACAGGGATGTGGAACGCTCTCCAGTGGTGGACCGTTCCAGATCATTTGCAGGAGGGCATCCGTTGCCTCGTCGCCCGAGCCGGTCTCTCTGTCGACCGATGCCTCTCTGATGGGTTGGGGTGCCCATCTGGGGAACACCGGGCTCATGGCCTCTGGTCCGGGAGTCCGATGCCACATCAACCTGTTGAGCTCCGGCGGTCCGCCTAGCTTTCTCACCGCCTTTGCTCCGTTCCTCCGGGGTCAAGTGGTCCGAGTCCAGGCGGACAATACCCGACCATGTACTATCTAAACCGCCAGAAGCGGAGGCCGCGCTCCATGCTTCTATGCAAGGAAGCTCTCCGCATTTGGTCACTCGTGCGCAGCCTGGAGGCGGATCTCCTAGCCATTCACGTGGCAGGAGCCTCCAACACCCTGGCCGATGCCCTGAGCCGGAGAGGGGCTGCATCCCACGAGTGGTCTCTCCTGCCGGAGGTAGTACAGCATCTGTTCTCCCTTTGGGGCACACCTCAGGTGGACCTGTTTGCCTCCAGGGAGAACGCGAAGCTGAGTCTGTTCCATGCCCGCCCCCCATCAGCAGGGCTCGCTGCAGGGGATGCCTTCTCGAGGCAGTGGACCCGGGCCTCTTTCACCTTTCCCCATTTCCCTTGATCCACAAGGTGCTTCTCAAAGCGAGGAGGGACAAGAGGCAGAGTGATTCTGATAGCCCCAGACTGGCCTCGCCAGTTCTGGTACCAGATCTCCTCAGTCTCAGCTCCAGGACTCATGGCAGCTTCCAGCTCGCCGGACCTGCTCTCAGTCAATCAGGGAAGGTGTTCCATCCGGACCTTCAATCCCTGCACCTGGACGGCCTGGTTCCTGAGCTGCTAGAGTTCCAGGCTTTGGGTCTTTCCGACGAGGTCCTCAATGTAGTTGAGGCGTCCCGTAGAGTCGACCAGAAAATGCTATGCCTTCAAATGGAAAAGGTTTTCCATTTGGTGTCAGGGCAAGGCTTGACCCTTCCTCCTGTTCCTTGGCAAGCATCTTGGACTATTTATGGTCCCTTTCTAGTCAAGGGCTTAGGTCGGCGACCCTAAGGGTGCACCTGGCAGCCATCTCTGCTTACAGTAGCGGGCGGGAAGCAGTCGATGGCATAGGGGGAAGGTGGTCTGGCGCTTTTCAAGGCCTTGATCACATTTCCCTCAGTCCGGGAACCCCCACCTCCGTGGGATCTACTGCTAGTACTAGCAAGCTCATGGGCAAGCCATTGAACCTATGCACAGGTGTGCTCTCTCTCACCTGTCGTGGAAGACCGCCTTCTTGGTGGCTATCCGTCAGCCAGAAGGATGGGAGAGCTCCAGGCGCTTTCCATCGAGTCTCCTTACCTGGTCTTCCACAGGGACAAGGTTGTCCTCTTCCCCACCGAAATTCCTTCCGAGGTGGTGTCGGAGTTTCACCTTAACCAGGTGTTGACTCTGCCGGTGTTCTACCCCAATCACACCTCGGAGGCCGAATATAGGCTCCATACTCTGGACCCTAGAAGGGCGCTCGCTTATTATAAGGAGCGCACGGCTGAAATTCGGGGAGAGGTTCGCCAGCTGTTTGTCACCTACGCTGAAGCCGTATCTGGCAGACCTGCAGCCAAGCGGACGATAAGCAGGTGGGTAACCTCCTGCATAGATCTCTGCTATAAGTTAGCGGGCATGGAGCCTCCCAGAGGGATAAGAGCTCATTCTACCCGCCATACTGCTGCAACGGTGGCTGCTTCCAGGACGTCCCTATCCAGGAAATCTGCAGGGCTGCTACCTGAAGTCAGCAAACACCTTCATTACCCACTACCACATTGTCCTTGAGTCACGCGGGATGCTGGTTTTGGGGCCTCGGTTCTCAGTCTCTCTTTCCCAAGTAAGTATATGGGGGTGTCGTCTTGCCTCCCTCCTCCCGGAGAACTGCTAGGAGTCTGCCAATGAGTGTGGATGAACAACATATCCATGTCCCTAGAAATACAGGTTACTCACCTGTAACAGGAGTTCTAGGAATGGTATGTTGTTCATCCACACCCACCCGACCTCCCCAGCTTCGACGCACAACCTGAGCTTCCAGCGGGCCAGTCTGGCGTCATGGGGCGGAGCCGAGAGTTATACCACCCGGGTGGGTGGGAGGAGCAAGCTTGAAGACCTTCCGGCAAGATTTAAAGCGGCAAGGATACTGCCAATTAGTGTGGATGAACAACATATACCATTCCTAGAACTCCTGTTACAGGTGAGTAACCTGTATTTTTTTCCCAAGGTTGTGTCAGAAGTGTCACTGACTTTTTGTTTCCTTTGCCACCAGGTCGGCGGGCAAAGCTGTTTCTAAGCAGTGCCTTTCCAACTGGTTAGGTAACTGTGTCCCTTACTGTTACCAGAAGTACGACAAACCTATGCCAGGTTCCATCAGAGGTCATTCTTCCAGGGGCATGGCTGCTTCCGTAACTTTTTTGTGGAACGATTCCGCCGCAGATATTTGCACTGCAGCAAGTTGGAGTTCTGTCCATACCTTTACCAAACATTATAGTCTGGACATTGCTCCTAGGCGGAGGGCAGGTTTAGGCCTAGCTGTCTTGCACAGCCTTCTGTCCTAGGCTGGGTCTATTCTAGTTCCCAGTTTTTGTTGGAGTTTGTTTTTTCTACTCCTCCCTTGTTTATCTCTGTCTCTCTCTGTGGAGGGACTGCTTGGGATTCAGTCCTATATGTAATGACCTACTGAAGGAACCCTCTTGAAGTAAGATAGTATAGTTACGTAGGAACTTACCGTAACGTTAGATCTGCGAGAGAGGTTCCTTCTGTAGGTCATATTTTTCCCCTCCCTCCTTCCCCCTTTCATTTTATACACAGGGACTGCAAATCCTATTTACTCCTGCTGTCAGGCCTCTTCCAGGCTCTGGCGGGAGAACTGAAGGGCGGGCGTGGGGACCACCTACTATATACGGCCACGCTGACGTCGCTCACATGACAGGTGGGCGGTCCCCCATCGGGTATTGCTAGAAAAGTCTGCCATGCGGCCCAGACGCCAGGTGGCGCTAATCCAGTTTGACCTACTGAAGGAGCCTCTCTCGAAGATCTACTGTTACGGTAAGTTCCTACATAACTGTACTTTCCTCCTCAACAGCCTCCTGCCCCTGCTCTGGGTCGCCAGGCTGGCAGTAATGTGCAACCCTCCTTTCAGGGGAAACTTAATGATGCTGATGATGATTTTGGTGAGTAGGACGAACTTATAGAACCTGAAGTGTCCCCCGAGCAGGACTTTGATTCTCCCCCAAGAGTGTCTGAAGATTATTCCTCTCATTTTACATTTGTCAGGAGGATGTGAGAGGCACCAGACATCTCCACTGTGGAACACATTGAGGATGAGGAGGAAGAATACCATTGAAATGATGGGTTTGACACCCACAAAAATCCTCCTCCCAGTTTACAAGTTCTTTAAAAAAGGTGCCTTGAAACTCCTACAAACACCAAACTCCATCCCTCCCCTCGACAGGAGGATGGATAAGAAATACCAACTGGATAGGGAAGGAACTGAATTCCTCTGCTCACATCCAGAACATCAGGGGGTAATTCAGCAAGCTGCCTGTGACAAAGCTAGTGTCCCTCTGTTGTCACACCTTTCGGACAAGGACGCCAGGAAAATAGATAGTATGGGCAAAAAAGGCTATTTGTCAGCCTCTCTGGCTATTCGACAGGCTAATTTCCAGGCCTATGCTGCCCAATACCAAAAATCACTGTGGCAGTCAGTTTTGGTTATGTCCCAGAAAGCCCCCTCACCTTTGTCAGATGACCTGGCTGAAACTGCCAGGTTTGGGCTAGAGGCAGCTAAATGTCAATTCCAAATGGCTACTGACACCGACGACACTGCAGCCAGATGGATGGCAAACATGGTGTCACAGAGGAGATTTGCTTGGCTCAGGGCCACAAATCTTACTCAGGATACCCAATCCAAAGCACTGGATTTTCCCCTGGAGGGAAATTCTCTTTCTAGGAGCATGGATATGTTGTTCATCCACACTGTCTGGCATTGTCCCTTTCCCCTTTAAGTCTTGCCGGCAGTCTTCAAGCTGGCTCCTCCCACCCACCCATCCGGATGGTAAATACCTCGGCTCCGCCCCATGACGCCAGATCTTCCTTTCCGCTGGAAGATACATGTTCCCTCGTGCTACTTTGCAGCAATAGTGGCCCTGGAGTCAAATCGACGGTTTTCGCTGCGCTTACTCGCCCCCAGGCCTTCTCTACGCCTTCCCTCCATTTCCCTTGATCCACAAGTTGTTACTCAAGGTGAGGAGGGGCAAGGCGAAGGTGATCCTGGTAGCCCCAGATTGGTCACGCCAGTTCTGGTACCCAGATCTTCTCAGCCTCAGCTGCAGGGCTCCTGAGCGGCTTTGTACACACCTGGACCTGATATCGTTGAGCCATGGGAAAGTATTCCACTCAGACCTTCAATCCCTGCACCTCACAGCCTGGTTCCTAAGCGGCTAGAGTTCCAGGCTTTGGGTCTTTCTGAAGATGTCTACACCGTGGTGGAAGCATCTCGAAAAGAATCGACCAGGAAATGTTATGCCTTCAAATGGAAAAGATTTTCTATTTGGTGTCAGGGAAAAAGCCTGGACCCCTTATCCTGCTCTGTGGCTAACATTCTAGACTACTTTTGGTCCCTCTCAAAGGGGTCTTTGGTCATTGACCTTAGGGTGCACCTGGCAGCCATCTCTGCTTACTGGGCGCGGGCGGTCAGACAACTTTGGCACAGAGGGCCGGTGATCGGGCGTTTTCAAAGGCCTGGATCACATATCTCCTCCGGGGCGTGAACCTCCACCTCTGTGGGATCTCTTGCTGGTTTTGGCAAAGCTCATGGGCAAGCCATTCAAACCAATGCACAAGTGTGAGCTCTCACACTTGTCATGGAAGACTGCCTTCCTGGTGGCTATCACGTCAGCCAGAAGGACAGGGGAGCTCCAGGCGCTTTCAGTGGACTCCCCTTATTTGGTCTTTCACAGGGACAAAGTTGTCCTGCGCTCCCACCCAAAATTCCTTCCGAAGGTGGTGTCAGAGTTTCACCTCAACCTGGTGTTGACTCTGCCGGTATATTACCCTAACTACACCTCAGATGCCGAGTACAGGCTCCATACTCTGGACCTCAGGCGTGCTCTTTCCTACCATAAGGAGAGGACGGCTGTTTGTCACCTACGCTGAAGCTGCTTCTGGCAGACCTGCAGCCAAACGGACCATTGCAAGGTGGATTACATCATGCATAGGTCTGTGCTATGAGTTGGCGGGCAAGGAGCCTCCCAGAGGGATAAGAGCTCATTCTACCCGCCATACTGCTGCTTCGGTGGCTGCTTCCAGGGATATCCCTATCCAGGAAATCTGTCGAGCTGCTACCTGGAAGTCAGCGAACACCTTCATTACCCATTACCACATCGACCTTGAGTCACGACGTGATGCTGGTTTTGGGGCCTCGGTTCTCCAATCTCTGTTTCCTAAGTAGGGGGTGTGTGCCTTGCCTCCCTCCTCCCGGAGAACTGCTAGGAGTCTGCCAGACAGGGTGGGTGAACAACATATCCACGCTCCTAGAAAAACAGGTTACTCACTTGTAACAGTAGTTCTAGGAGTGGTATATGTTCATCCACACGCACCCACCCGACCTCCCCGGCTTAAAGCGCACAACCTGGCTTCCAGCGGGCTAGATCTGGCGTCATGGGGCGGAGCCGAGGTATTTACCACCGGGTGGGTGGGAGGAGCCTGCTTGAAGACTTCCGGCAAGATTTAAAGGGGAAAGGGACAATGCCAGACAGTGTGGATGAACAACATATACCACTCCTAGAACTACTGTTTCAGGTGAGTAACCTGTTTTTCAAACACCATGAAGTCTTGCTATATTAGGACTTCTTGCAGTATGCCACTGCACTTGAACTGCCCCGGAGAGGACACAGTTAACTCCAGAGAAACCTGGAGTTCCACAGCGCGAGGGCGCTGTTCAAAGCTTTATCTGGCCAGTTTCAAATGAAACTGCCAGATTCTTTACTCCGCTTCACTGAACAGTCGCTCCGGAGATCAGCTCCTTCAGCTCGGTTCGAGCGAGTATTTTTTGGTTCATTTTGAACCGGCAAAAAGTATTTATTTTACCGCATTTCGGTTAAAGCTCTATCTGGTAAACCGTAAGTACAATATTGAAAGTCTGTGTGGAAATCCAATTATCGGTTCGGTTTTGAACCGATCGGTTTGCTTAATTTAACGTTTTAAAAGTGTTTTGGGCTTTTAGAGTGCGGTTCCTGGTTCTTATCGGTTCTAAAAAAACCTTGAATTTTAAAGGGTTTTTCAAATACCCGTGACACGGTTAGGAACCGATAAGGGTGTCTTGCCTGGCACTGCCATTAAAAGGGCAAGTTTTTGGTTAGGCTGGCATTATGTCTGAGAAACCCAAAAGAAAAACCGGGCCCACTGGGTTTCAACACTGTGATGTTTGTGGGGAAGCCTTTGCTAAGGCTGACCCACACACCACTTGTGTTTATTGTCTGGGGGCTGACCACCTCCTGTCAGACTGCCAGGAGTGTAAAAATTTTACTGCAGCCACCCTGGAAAAGAGATTGGGCCGGCTCAGGGAACGAGAGGCCAAAAAGTCCGCTGACCCGGATGGCCAGCCCGGTTCAGTACCCACTGGACCAGAGGGAGTGCCCTCTGACCAGGGCGAGACTTCCTCGGGCCAAAGGAAGGCTGGTTCAGAGGAACCAGTCCCAGCAAAAAAGACAAAGAAATCAGCAGGTCCAGAGTCCAAAATTGTCTCTCCAACTGCTGCAGATATAGCTAAAGCCATACAGATTGTTCAGTTTTTATCTCAGGGATCTGTCGAACCCTCTACAACTGCAAAAAGGGTGGTTCGTTCAGTCCCAGTGGTTCAGGATTATGATGTTGAGGATTTTTATGAACCACAGGAGGGGGAGGAGGAATTTGATCAGTTATGTTTGTGACTGGGACGGTCTGGACGTGCCCATTGAACCGGACATTTCTCCAGACAGACCTTTAGAATCTCCCCCTATGCTGTCTGAGTCCCCTTCTCATTTTATGTTTTACAAAAAGGTTACAGAAACCCTCCAGCTTCCTTTAGAAGAGGCTGTGGATGAGCAAGAGGAGCCTGATTATGTTGAAATGATGGATATTCCAGAGTCTAGGAGGTTGTCTATTCCTTTGCATAAGTCATTTAGGAAGCAAACAACAAAGATTTTAAAATCCTCATTCTGTCCCTCCTGTAGATAAAAAATGGACAGGCGGTATACTTTATCAGGTCCTGATACAGACTTCCTCACTGAGCAGTGTAGTCATGTAGGTGTTGTTCAGCTGCAGCCTGTGACAAGGCTAATATTCCCTGGCCTCACATCCTCCTGATAAGGATTCCAGGAAGATTGATGCCATGGCGAAAAACAATATATGGCAGCGTCTGGGACTCAGGCAGGCTAATTATATGGCTTATGTGGCTAGATATCAGAAATCTAGATGGGACACTATAGTGCAGTTAGCCAAGCAGGCCCAGGGCCAGCTGGCTAGTGAGTTGGAACAAGTGGCTGCTGATGGCATTGAAGCCTCTAAAGTTCAATTTTATGCTGCTGTTGATGTTAATGATGTTTCCTCTAGGGTCATGGCCACTTCTGTAGCTCTCCGTAGGTTGGCATGGCTCAGATGCACTAATCTGTCCCAAGATACTCAGTCAAAGGCTATGGATTTTCCGTGGTAGAAATTCTCTGTTTGGGGATCAAACAGAAAATTACATGAAAAGATGGATGAATACAGAACTACCTACAAAGTGCCCAAGCTAAGGAGAGGCATGCCACTCCACAAAGGCATGCCCCCAGGGGTAGGGGCAGGCCTTTCCACAGGCCTTTTTATCAAGTTCAGGCCTCTTCAGCCTTTGCACAGAGGGTTTTTTCAGAGGCAGAGGTAGACGGGGCACAGGCAGACCATCTCTCTCTCCTCAGCCTAAAGCTGCTGCCAAGCAGGCACCCTGATGGGGTGCCCAGGGCCGATTCTCCTATACCGGTGGGGGGCAGGTTGGTTTATTTCAGCCAGAACTGGTTGTCCCTAACTTCGGACAAATGGGTTCTGGAGGTGGTAAGCCAAGGTCTGGTTCTCAGCTTCAAACAGTTCCCAAAGATGAGAGCAAGACTTTTTCCACCTGCAAATCCTTCAGAAGCCCTTGCTTTGGAAGCAGAGGTTTTTTCTTCTGGCTGCAAAGCAGTGGAAAGGGTTCTCCTTGCCATCAGGGCAAGGGGCTGTACTCAAGATACTTCCTTACCCCAAAAAAGACAGGAGAATGGCGGCCCATCCTAGATTTAAGGTTCCTGAACAAGCATCTTTTGAAACCAAAGTTCAAAATGTTAACTCTGGCAATTATTTTGCCTTCCCTAAGGCCAGGGGACTGGCTAGCTTCCCTGGACCTCAAGGATGCCTATTTTCATATCTTGATCAGGCCTTCTTACCAAAAGTACCTCGGGTTCGAACTGCCCTCTGGCCACTACCAGTTCAGAGCAATGCCCTTCGGCCTCACCTCTGCTCCAAGGGTTTTCACAAAATGTCTAGCTGTGGTAGTGGCTCACTTAAGGAGGCAGGTCCTGTGTTTCCCTACCTGGACGACTGGCTCATAGTGGGTCAGTCTCAGATCAGGTAAAATCCCACTTGCAAGTCACCCAGCAGCTTCTCACTTCTCTGGGATTCCTGTTGAATTTTCCAAAGTCAGTTCTGGAACCAGTTCAGGTACTAACTTTCATAGGTGCAGAATTGAACACAAAGTCAGCCAGGGCATTTCTTCCCTTGGAAAGAGTGGACAGACTCATTACCCTGGCATCCTCCTTTACCCTCATGGGTCTCTCGACCAGCAAGGCACTTTCTGCAACTCTAGGGCACATGGCTGCTTTCACAGCTGTCGTGCAGGGAGCAAGATTTCAGATAGAGACATTCAGTTCCACTTGAGGTCCTACTGGTCTCAAAGGAGGACCCCCTTACCAAATTAGTCCCAGTGACCAAAACCCTGATCCTGGCCCTTCAGTGGTGGCAGGATCAAAGCAATTTAACTCAGGGGGTTCCCTTCTTACCCGTTCTTCATTCCCTCACCCTCACCACGGATGCCTCCCTGTTAGGGTGGGGGGCTCACTTGGGCGACCTTTCCACTCAGGGAGTGTGGTCCCCTCAGGAATCTCTGCTCCACATCAATCTTTTGGAACTCAGAGCTGTCCTCTTAGCTCTCCAGGCTTTTTCAGCTACTGTCCAGAACAAGGTAGTTCAAGTCAGGACAGACAATACCACAACAATGTGGTACATCAACAAGCAAGGGGGCACTCGGTCTTCAGCCTTGTGCACCGAAGCAATGAAGTTGTGGTCTCTGGCTTACTCCGTGAACACCTCCCTGATAGCAGTTCACCTTCCAGGGAAGGACAATGTCCTGGCGGATGCCCTCAACAGGATTTCCCAGGGTCATCACGAATGGACTCTGAATCCCCAGGTTCTGGGGTCGGTCTTTGCCAGATGGGGCACCCCTCAGATAGATCTCTTCGCAGCCCCAGACAACCACCAACTTCCTCTATTTTGTTGCAGGCCTCCAGTTTTGGGCTCAGTCCCCCTGGACGCCTTTCTGTTGGATTGGGAAGGGAAATTCCTGTATGCCTTTCCCTCCTTCCCTCTCCTCTTCAGGGTACTAGTGAAAATCAGAACTCAGCCCTGTAAAGTGATTCTGATTGCTCCAGACTGGGCCAGACAGCCCTGGTACCCTCTTCTCCTGTCCCTGACATTCCACCCTCCCCTGAGCTTGCCCAGAATCCACGACCTGCTGACCTGTGCACAGGGGAGAGTGTGGTACCCGGACCTCAATTCCCTCCACCTCAAGGCTTGGTTCTTGAGGAGCTAGAATTTGCTGATTTACACCTTTCTCAAGGTGTCTTGGACATTTTAAAGGCTTCTAGGAAGCCTTCCACTAGGGACCACTTACAATTTAAGTGGAAGAGGTTTTCCTTCTGGTGTTCTGAGAAACAAATTGTACCAGAATCTGCTGACTTGGCCATTTTATTGGACTATTTGGTCCATCTGAATTCTAGGCCTCAAACCAGCTACCTTGAAGGTTCATCTGGCAGCTGTTTCTGCTTTTGTCTGCAGGGAAACCCGTTTCTCTCTTCTCACCCTGTGTTTTCCAAGTTTTTAAGGGGTTGCTTCACACTAACCCTCCCTTTAGGGAACCAGCTCCTGCCTGGGACCTGAATGTTTTACTCAGCTAATGCAACCCCCCTTTGAGCCTCTGTCTTCGTCAGATCTCAAGTTTTTAACTTGGAAGACTGTTTTTCTAGTGGCTATCACTTCTGCTAGACGTATAAGTGAATTACAAGCCTTGTCAGTGGAAAAAGATTTTATTCCTTTTCACAGAGATAAGGTAGTCCTCAGGACTAACAGAAAGTTTTTACCTAAAGTGGTGTTAGATTTTCATCTAAACCAATCCATCTCCCTTCCAGTATTTTTCACTGAGCATTCCTCCTCAGGGGAGAGGAGATTGCACAGTCTGGACGTCAAAAGAGCCCTAAGCTACTATTTGGAACGCACCAAGGGTCACAGGTTCGAATCCCTCCAACTCTTCCTTACCTATGGAGAAGTTGGCAAAGGGAGACCTGCCACTAAGAGGACAATTGCAAGGTGGATTGTCTCTTGTGTCCAGTTCTGTTACCAAAAACTAGGTAGAGAACCTCCCTCAGGACTGAGGGCCCACTCCACCAGGGGTACAGCTGCATCTCTAGCGGCTGCTAGAGATATTCCCATTTTGGAAATTTGTCAAGCTGCTACCTGGAAAACAGTCCACACCTTTACTAAGCATTTATTCCTGGATGTCCAGTCCAGGAGATGCTTCGTTTTAGCACAGCTGTGCTTCAGAGCCTATTCCCTACGTGGGTGCAGGCGCTCCTCCATGGAGGTACTGCTGTGTAATCTGCAAAAGTCCTAATATAGCAAGACTTCATGGTGTTTGAAGAAAATTACTCACCTTAGTAATTGCTTTTCTTCTCATGGAGTCTTGCTATATTAGAACAACCCTCCCTCCTACCCTCTCAGAACTCCTACTTGGGTATGGGGTTGGCAAATTAGTGCAAGCACTGTGTCATGCCATTTAAGTTCCTCCTAGTCCCCCTCTTTTCTCATTTGGTTAGGGAACTAGGTGATTCTGTTTTTGTTAAGTGGTATATGGCCCCCTTCCTGGACTTGAGTCTTTTGGGGAGATGGGGTCTACTAGTTCTTGTCATGGGTGATACTAATAATATGTAATATTGTTATTCTTTGATTGTTGTTGTGTTTTTGTTGTTTTACTACTGGTAGGTAGCCACTGGCTAGTGTAGAGCTTTTCCACAGACTTGCTATGTTAGTTTAGCTTCGTAAAGAACCTGGCAGTTTCATTTGAAACTGGCCAGATAGAGCTTTGAACAGCGCCCTCGTGCTGTGGAACTCCAGGTTTCTCTGGAGTTAACTGTTTCCTCTCCGGGGCAGTTCAAGTGCAGTAGCATACTGCAATAAGTCCTAATATAGCAAGACTCCATGAGAAGAAAAGCAATTACTAAGGTGAGTAATTTTTTTCTTTTGGAGGGTCCACTGTTGCCTACATGAAGAAGGTGGATGAGTATAAGGCCACTTACAGAAGCAACTCTGATAGAGAGAGAACTTCCTCATCCATCAGGCCCTATGGAAGGGGGGACAGGGGCAGGTCCTTCAAACAACATGAAGTCTTGCTATATACTGACATATGCAGTGAGTCCCAACCTTCGAACTGCTCCGGAGGTGAAAGAGTTAACTTTCCATGCCAGGCATGGAACGCTGAGCTCGAGCTCGGTTGAGACTCTGTCTGTTGTTCTTCAAACTCAAACCGTCAGATTCTTTACTCCGCCTCACTGAACAGTCGCGCCGGAGATTTCTCCTTCTGTTCGGTTCATTTTGTCGATTAAAGTACCGTTTTTCTCGGTTTTCGGCCAAATTTAAACCGCAACCTGTCGGCCCAGTCTCTGTCTGTGGTATGTGTGAGTACTAGATAGGTTTTACATTAATTCTGTTCTGTGTGGAACTTGTAAACGGTTTATCGGTTCGGTTTGAACCGATCAAGTTGTTTTAAAAAAATCATAATTTGTGATTTAGAGTGTGGTTAACGGTTCTTATCGGTTCTAAAAAACGGATTTTATTACGTTTTTTTCCACGACCCGTGACACGGTTGGGAACCGATAAGAGGGTCTTGCCTGGCGGATTGCCATAAAGGGTAAGTTTGGTTAGGACTGGCACTATGTCTGAGAAACCCGAAAGAAAAACGGACCCACTGGGTTTCAACACTGCAGTGTGTGTGGGGAAGTCTTTGCCAAGGCTGACCCCCACACCACCTGTGTTTATTGTCTGGGGTTTGACCACCTCAATGCAGACTGCCAGATTTGCAAAAATTTCCCTGCAGCTACCCTAGAAAAGAGAGCTGGTAGGCTCAGGGAAAGGGAGGCCAAAAAGTCTGCTGAACCGGATGGCCAGCCCGGTTCGGTTCTAACCGAACCAGGAGTGCCCTCTGACCAGGGCGAGACTTCTTCGGGCAACAGGAGAGCCAATTCTGAGTAGTCGGTTCCGACTAAAAGAACTAGAAAAGAGAAATCAGCTGGTGTGGAGCCAAAACTTTCCTCTCCAACCGCTGAAGAGATAGCCAAAGCGATCAAAATTGTTCAGTCGCTTTCCCCGGTTCCGACCGAACCGGCACCATCAGGCAGGCGGTTGGTTTGGCCGGTTCCACCGGTTCAAGATTATGATTTGGAGGAGTTTTATGAACCGGAGGAGGAGAAAGAGGAGTATGAGGAATGTGAATGTGGTTTTGAAAGTCTGGATGTGCCCATTGACCTGGACATCTCCCCAGACAGACCTTCAGGGGTGTCTCCTCCTAGGCTTTCTGAGTCCCCTTCCCATTTCATGTTCTATAAAAAAGTGGCTGAAACCCTCCAGCTTCCTATGGAAGAAGCTGTGGATGACCAGGAGGAGCCTGACTATGTAGAAATGATGGATATCCCAGAGTCTAGGAGGCTGTCTATTCCCTTGCACAAATCTTTTGGAAAATAGACATTTAAAATTTTAAATATTCCTAACACTATACCTCCTGTGGATAAAAGAATGGACAAGAGGTATACATTGTCAGGCTCAGACACGGAGTTCCTTA
This sequence comes from Neoceratodus forsteri, assembly GCA_016271365.2. Lineage (NCBI taxonomy): Eukaryota > Metazoa > Chordata > Ceratodontiformes > Ceratodontidae > Neoceratodus > Neoceratodus forsteri. The sequence continues at coordinate 806,574,350 of CM028136.1, forward strand.
CACAACAATGCAGCCATGTTGGGGTAGTGCAGGCTGCAGCCTGTGATAAGGCAAACATTCCCTTGGCTTCACACACCCCGGACAAGGACTCCAGGAGGATTGATGCCATGGCAAAGAAGCAGTACATGGCAGCACCCTTGGGACTCAGGCCAATTATATGGCCTATACTGCTAGGTATCAAAAATCCAGATGGGACACTGTTATGGCCCTAGCAAAACAGGTCCCTGGCCAGCTTGCCAAGGAGCTGGAGCAGGTGGCTGCTGATGGTATTGAGGCATCCAAGGTGCATTTCCATGCTGCAGTAGACTCCAATGATGTGTCTTCTAGAGTCATGGCTACATCTGTGGCACTTCGAAGAATGGCTTGGCTCAGATGTACTAGCCTGTCACAGGATACCCAGACTAAGGCCATGGATTTTCCTGTTGTGGGTAATTCTCTGTTTGGGAGCAAACAGAGAATACATGAAAAAATGGATGAATATAGGACCACCTATAGGAGTGCACAGGCCAAAGAAAGGCAGGCCACTCCTCAGAGGCAGCTTTCAGGGGTAGGGGCAGGCCTTTTCATGGCCTTTTACCAACCCAGGCCTCCTCCTCTTCTGCTTATGCCCAGAGGGGTTCTTTAGAGGAGAGGCAGCGGGTACAAGCAGACCTGCTTCCACCCTCAGCCCAAAGCCCTTCCAAGCAGGCACCCTGATGGGGTTGCCAGGGCCGATTCTCAGCTATCTGTAGGGGCAGGCTGGCTTACTTTGTCCAGGACTGGGAGTCTCTGACATCAGACAGTGGGTCCTGGTAGTAAGCCAGGACTGGTTCTCAACTTCAAAAGTTTCAAAGATGAGAACCAGATCCTTTCCACCTGCAAATCCACCAGAGGCACTTGCCCTAGAGGCAGAGGTCTCTTCCCTCCTGGCTCTCAGGGGCCGTGGAAAGGGTTCCACCCCTACACCAGGAGCAAAGGGTTGTACTCCAGGTACTTCCTTACCCCAAAAGACCAGGAGAATGGCGGCCATCCTGGATCTCAGATACTTAAACAAGCACCTTTTAAAACCAAAATTCAAAATGGTGACTCTGGGAATTATTCTACCCTCTCTAAGGCCAGGGGACTGGCTAGCGTCCCTGGACCTCAAGGATGCCTTCTTCCATATTCTCATCAGAAGCTCCCATCGAAAGTACCTCAGGTTCGAACTGCCCTCAGGCCATTACCAGTTCAGAGCAATGCCCTTTGGCCTCACCTCTGCTCCAAGGGTGTTCACAAAATGCCTGGCAGTAGCAGTTGCTTCTCTAAGAAGGCAAAGAATTGCCATCTTCCCTTACCTGGACGACTGGCTCATAGTAGGCCAGTCCCCAGACCAAGTCTAATTACACCTACAGATAGCTCAGCAACTGCTCACCTCTCTAGGTTTCCTTCTGAATCTTTAAAAATCAGTCCTAGAGCCTGTCCAGCTTCTCACCATCATAGGCGCAGAGCCGAACACAGAGAAAGTCATAGCCTTCCTTCCCTTGGACAGGGCAAGGACCCTGGTCTCTCTTTCCTCCTCATTCACCCTGCAGGTGTCTCGACCAGCAAGGCATTTTCTCAGCTCCTGGGGCACATGGCTGCTTCTACAGCAGTAGTGCAGGGAGCAAGATTTCAGATGAGGGACATTCAGTTCCATTTGAGAGCCTTTTGGTCTCAAAGGAAGGACCCTCTAACCAAATTGATCCCAGTGACTTGAACCCTGATCTAGGCCCTACAGTGGTGGCAGGATCAGAGCAATCTGAGACAAGGGGTTCTTTTTGTCACTCAGTCTCACTCCTTAATCCTTACTACAGATGCATCCCTCTTGGGGTGGGGAGCTCACATGGGCGACCTCACCACCCAGGGGTTGTGGCCCCCTCAGGAATCTCTGCTCCACATCAATCTGTTGGAACTCAGAGCAGTTTTTCTAGCACTGCAAGCTTTTTCCAAATCTGTTCAGAACAAAGTTGTGCAGGTCAGAACAGACACCATCACAATGTGGTACATCAACAAGCAAGGGGGCACTTGGTCTACGGCCTTGTGCACCGAAGCAATGAAGTTGTGGTCTCTGGCTTACTCCCTGAACACCTCCCTTACGGCAGTTCACCTCCCAGGCAAGGACAATGTCCTGGCAGATGCTCTCAGCAGTATTTCCCAGGGCCATCATGAATGGTCACTGGATCCCCTGGTCTTGGAGGTGATATTTTCCAGATGGGGCACCCCGCAGATAGATATTTTTGCAGCCCCAGACAATCACCAACTTTCCCTTTTTTGCTGCAGGCCCCCAGTGTTGGGCTCAGTCCACCTGGATGCCTTAGTTCTCAATTGGGAAGGGAAGTTTCTCCATGCTTTACCCCCTTCCCTCTCCTGTTCAAAGTGCTAGTCAAAATCAGATCTCAACCCTGCAAGATGATCCTGATTACTCCAGACTGGGCCAGACAGCCCTGGTATCCACTCCTACTGTCCTTAGCATTCCATCTTCCCCTGTATCTTCCCAGGAATTACAACCTGTGCTCAGGGGAGGGTTTGGTACCCGAACCTCAAATCTCTCAATCTCAAGGCCTGGCTCTTGAAGAGTAAGAGTCTGCTGAGTTACACCTCTCCCAAGGTGTAATGGATATCCTGAAGGCTTCTAGAAAACCTTCCACCAGGGCGACTTATAATTCCAAATGGAAAAGGTTTTCCATATGGTGCTCTGGAAAGCATATTTCCCCAGAATCTGCTGATTTGCCCGCAGTCCTGGATTATGTGGTCCACTTAAATACCTTGGGGCTGAGGCCAGCTTCCCTGAAAGTGCATCTGGCAGCGGTGTCTGCTTTTATTTCAGCAGGTAAGCCGTCTTCTCTTTCTGCTCACCCTGTATTCTCCAAGTTTTTCAAGGGGTTGCTTCACACCAACCCTCCATTCAGGGACCCTGCCCCCGGCTGGGATCTTAATGTTTGCATTGCTCAGCTCATGCAACCCTCCTTTGAGCCTTTGTCTTCAGCAGAGCTTAAGTACCTGACTTGGAAAACTGTGTTTCTGGTAGCCATCACTTCTGCCAGACGCATAAGTGAATTACAAGCTTTGTTAGTGGAGCCTGATTGTATCTCCTTTCACAGAGATAAGGTGGTCCTCATGACTAACAGGAAGTTCCTGCCTAAGGTGGTTTCAGATTTCCACCTTAATCAATCTATACCTTTTCCAGTGTACTTCACTGACCATTCCTCCTCTGACGAGAGGAGGCTGCACAGCTTAGATGTGAAGAGAGCCCTTAGTTACTACATAGAGCGTACCAAGGGTCACAGGTTTGACTCCCTCCAACTGTTCCTCACTTATGGTGAGGTTGGCAAAGGGAAACCTGCCACTAAAAGATCCATTGCCAGGTGGATTTCTCTTGTATCCAATTTTGCTATGAGAAAGTGGGTAAGGTTCCTCCCTCAGGCCTGAGGGCTCACTCTACCAGAGGTACAGCTGCTTCTCTGGCTGCTGCCAGGGACATCCCTGTTCTAGACATATATCAAGCAGCTACCTGGAAAACAGTTCACACTTTTACCAAGCATTACTCCTTGGACATCCAGGCTAGGAGTGATGCTCAGTTTGGCACAGCTGTGCTTCAGAGCCTATTTCCTAAGTAGGTTCTGTCCCTCCTCCATGGAGGTACTGCTTTGTAGTCTGCATATGTCAGAATATAGCAAGACTTCATGTTGTTTGAAGAAAAAATTACTTACCTTAGTAATGTTGTTTCTTCTAATGGAGTCTTGCTATATTCTGACCTCCCCCACCTGCCCCTCTCAGAACCTCTGTTTTTGGGATGTGGGTGGGCAGTGCAGTGTTGGCACTTAGTAGGTGCCCACCTTATTGTTTTCACCCTCCTTTCTTGGGGTGACTTGGTGTTGTGTTTTTCATTTTTTGGGTCTCCTGACTTGAGTCTTTGTTTTGGGACCAAAAAATGTGTTCTTATATTTAGTAGCCAGTTGGCTAGTGTAGGTTTACAGCTTCCACACAGGACCTTAGTGAGTTTTACTCGTAGATATCTGACGGTTTGAGTTTGAAGAACAACAGACAGTCTCAACCGAGCTCGAGCTCAGCATTCCATGCCTGGCATGGAAAGTTAACTCTTTCACCTCTGGAACAGTTCGAAGGTTGGGACTCACTGCATATGTCAGAATATAGCAAGACTCCATTAGAAGAAACAACATTACTAAGGTGAGTAATTTTTTCTTCTATACCAGGCCCTTCTTCCAGCCAGTGGCCTTGCACCAATACCAGCAGTATCTACAGCGAAGATACTCCAGGGGTAGAGGCAGAAGGGTCTCCAGGCGGGGTTCTCGGGCTCAACCTCAGCCCCAACCTAAACAGAACCCCTGTGGCTCAGGCCACCTACTCCCTTTTTGTCAGAGGCAGACTGTCCCACTTCCTCCAGGCTTAGTTGAACATCACCACAGACCGGTGAGTCCTGGAGGTGGTGGGTCAAGGTCTGTCTCTGGATTTCCAAACATTTCCTTTTCTAAAGACCAGGGTCTTTAGCTCGCCTTCCCTAGTAGAAAAAACACTGCTAGAGGCAGAGGTTTGAAACCTGCTGCAGATTAGGGCAGTGTAGAACCAGTTCCAATCACCCTGAGAGGAAGGAGTTTTTACTCCAGATACTTCCTTACTACAAACAACAAGCATTTGTCAATGCCGAATGTTGATTGCTTTGATCTGTTGAACTCATTCTGTTTCTCCTGGTGTTGCAGGCTGCTCTTTTGTACTGGGCTTCTGCCTGCATTGGCAGGTTTTGCTGCCCACAAAGAAATCTACAGCAGTCCTGACACAGGTCCGTTGGGGTAGCTCACTCCCCCTCTCTCACTCACTCATTCCGTTTCTGCTGACGGTGCAGGCTGCCCTTTTGTACTGGGCTCCTGCCTGCATTGTTGTCTTTTCCTGCCCACAAAGACATCCGCAGCAGTCCCAACAGAGCTCAGTTCAGCTCGGTCACTCCGCCCCAGTCGCTCGATCCTAATCTGTCCCAAACACTGATTTCTGACAGCAGCTGCGGTATTTTGCACCGGAAGCGCGGAAACACATTTCGGCCAGTATGTGAAAAATGATAGCTGTACTGTTCATAAGAAGGTGTGAACAAATGCCAGTGTTGAAAATCTGGCATGAAAATATTACTAATTTGCCAGCTTACAAGAGTGCATGGCACCTGCACAACACACGCTCGTAACAGTCATTTTATGGAGTTTAATCACAAAACTATTAACATAGGCATTTTAGGACCTCTGCTCATGAACAGTGTCAGTGTGATTTTCTTAATATGTCCTGAACGCCGATTTCCCACAGCAACCACGCTATTGTGCGCCGGAAGAGCGAAAACACATTTCGGCCAGGATGTGAAAAATGACAACTGCACTGTTCATAAGGAGGTGTGGCAGAATGGCAGTGCTGAAAATTTGGAGTGAAAATATTGCAAAGTTGAGAAGGTACGAGCATGCGTGGTAACTGCGCAATGCACATTCGAACACACTCATTTGATGGACTTTTGTCACCAAATTTTCAACATAGGCATTTTTGGACCTCTGCTAATGAACAGTGTCACTGTCATTTTCATAATGTGTCCCGAACACAGATGTCGCATAGCGACTACGCTATTCTGCGCCGGAACTGTGAAAACACATTTCGGCCAGGATGTGGAAAATGACAGCTGTACTGTTCATAAGGAGGTGCAGAAGAATGGCAATGTTGAAAATCTGGAGTGAAAATATTATAAATTCGTGAACTTACGAGCATGCATGCACACTGCGCAGTGCACGCTCGTAACACAGTCATTTTATGGAGTATCGTCACCAGATTTTCAACATAGGCATTTAAGGACCTCTACTGATGAACAGTTCCACTGTCAGTTTCTTAATCTGTGCGGAACACTGATTTCCCACACCACGTGCTACTCTGCGCCGGAAATGCGAAAACACATTTTGGCCAGGGTATGAAAAATGACAGGTGTACTGTTCACAAGGAGGTCTGGAAAAATGCCAATGCTGAAAATCTGGGATGAAAATATTGCAAATTCTCAAAGTTACGAGCGCGTTTAGCATCTCGCAACTGCAACTCGCTAAAGTCATTTTTTTTAATTTTCCCCACTAGATTTGTAACATAGGCTTTTTGAGAGCCCACCTCATGAACACTGGCACTGTCATTTCGTTAATCTGTCCCGAAAGGTAATTCCACTCAGTGATTGCGGAACCACCTTTTGGGGCCGTTTAACGCCATGACAGTGACAGAATTCATGAGGAGGGGTCCCAAAAAAACCCATGTTGAGAATTTAGTGCCAAAAGTCCAAAAAAATGTCTGAGATATGCATCAAAGTTGAAAAAACCCTATTTATTCCATTATACAGCTTACCAGCATTTCCTCAGTTCGCAGTCGGCTTTCAAGAGTGCAGACATGTTCCCAGTCCGCTGAAGATCGTCGCGCCGGTCTCCAGAAGGTAAGTATGGGGTGGGGGAGGTAGGGTCTTGGGTGGGTGGGCGGGGGCTTGGAAACCCCGTGGGACGTTTCCTTCTTTACAGGTCACAAAAAAGACATCAGCGGGACCGTTTTATTTTGCGAGGCGTGTGGCACGCTGGGTGGGCTCCCAGCGTGCCAGCAAAGTTTTCATTTTGGGGGCAGCTGTAGCCAACAGAGTTGGGCATCCCCATCTGCACTGTTTCATGGGTGGGGGACATAATGGCTGGAGTGGGGCTCCCCGTCGACAACTTATAAATATTGAGGGCACATATTGCCAGGGGATTGGGCACCCTTCGACAGGACTTAATATTGTTTGTGAACATGGCGGCAAGCTGCCTCCATGTTCTAAGCAAAGATCCGCCCTGCAATGACGGGTCGCTCCCTCATTGCAGTGAATGGCTGATGCTGCAATGACGAGGCGGCCCCTGATTGCAGCGGCTGATTTTTTTTACAGGTTGATGGCACGCTGGCCGAATTAGTGTCAGCAGCAGTGTGCCACAGCATCACGAGAAGCAGGACAAGCCTTTACAGGCTGTGGGGGCAATGGCCACAACAGTGCCGCGCCTCCACAGCCTGCTTGTGGAGAAACCTGCCACAACATGTTTCTTGCACATGCGCACAGTCAACATAAAAATGAGGAGTGGCAGCCTATATTGAATCTCAGAGCTCTGAACAAGCACGTGAAAAAAACAAAGTTCAGAATGGTAACTTTGGCTTGGATACTGCCAACAATCCAAAAAGGGGATTGGCTGGCATCATTGGACTTGAAAGACAACTATTTCCACATCCCCATAAGGGAATCTTTCAGAAAATACCTAAGATTCAGACTCCCTTCAGGCCATTACCAGTTTTTAACCCTGCCTTTTGGCCTTTCTTCTGCCCCAAGGGTATGCACAAAGTGCCTAGCAGCTGTAGTGGCACATCTTCGAAGGCAGGGAGTAACTGTTTTTCTGTATGTGGACGACTGTTTGGTGGCAGGAAAATCACCAGACCAGGTCAAGCTTTACCTAAAGGTTACCCAAGATCTTCTGGAGTCTCTGGGTTTCATTATCAATCTCAAGAAGTCAGTCCTCATACCTACATAAATACTGCAGTTCATAGGGGCAGAGATCAACACTTTTCAGGGCAGAGCTTTTCTGTCTCTGGATAAGGTAAAAAAATCTTCAGTCATTAGCAAATTCCTTCAGACTACACATACCAAAAACTATAAGACAGTTCTTGCAGCTAGTGGGCCATATGGCTGCCTCCACAGGCACAGTGTAAGGTTCCAGATTTTGCATGAGAGACATCCAGTTCCACCTCAGGACTCACTGGAATCAAAGAAAAGATTCCTCCTCAAAGCTAATTCCGGTAACAAGGTCTCTGTTACTGGCCCTCCAGTGGTGGAAAGAGGACTTAAACTTAAGACTGGGAATTCCATTTCAAAAGGAATATCCTTCAGTTCTCACAACAGATTCATCCCTCTTGGGCTTGGATGCCCATTTAGGGGATCACACAATCCAGGGTGCCTGGTCAGCTACAGAGTCCCTTTAGCACATATACTTGCTGGAACTCTGAGCTGTGCTAATGGCTCTAAAAGCTGTCTCTTCTCTAGTACAGGGCAAGGTGGTACAGATCAGAACAGACAATACCACTACAGTGTATTACATAAACAAGCAGGGAGGCACCAGGTCAGACCTCCTCTGCACAGAAGCCATGAAAATATGGACTTTGGCTTACTCCTTGGGAGTATCCCTGCAGGCAGTCCACTTGCCAGGAAAAGACAACACCCCGGCAGATGCCTTGAGTCGAATCAACCAGGCCCATCACGAATGGACCCTGAACAAACAGGTGGTACAAGTTATTTTCCGAAGCTGCGGCACTCCAGAGATAGACTTGTTCGTGTCCTACTAGAACCACCGCCTGCGACAGTACTGTTGCAGACCACCAGATCAGGGCACACTTCCTCTGGATGCTCTGACTCTAGATTGGTCAGGGAGGTTCCTGTATGCATTCCCGCCTTTTCCTTTGGTTTTCATGGTACTATTGAAGCTCCCACACAGCATCTCTAATCTCGATAGCTTCAGACTGGCCCAGGCAGCCATGGTACTCTCTTCTGCTCTCCATGTCTGTCACCAAACCGATACACCTTCCTTGGAGGTACAATCTATTGACCTCAGATCAGGGAACTCTGTTGTATCCGAATCTCAAGTTCCTTTAATCTCAAGGCTTGGCTCTTAAGGAACTAGAATATGCTAATTTAAACCTCTCTGAAGCTGTGTTAGATATCTTAAGAGGTTACAGAAAACCTTCCACTAAGAAAACCTATTTCTCAGAATGGAAAAGATTCTCTATCTGGTGTTCAGCTAGACATTTGGTGCCAGCTCAAGCTGGAGTCCCAATTGTCCTTGACTGTCTTATTCATTTGCATTCTCAGGGTTTACAACCCAGTTCTTTAAAAGTTCATCTTGCAGCAGTGTCTGCTTACTTTCTGCTGGAGCAAAGGTAACAATGGCCTCAGAACCTATTTTCAGGAGGTTCTTTAAAGGTTTGAGTCACTTGCATTCCCCTCACATGGCACCAATGCCAGCATGGGACCTCAACGTGTGTATAGCTAAACTCATGGGCCCTCCCTTCGAGCTCATGGCTACAGCACATTTAAAATATGTCACATGGAAAACAGTTTTCCTAGTGGCAATGACTTCTGCAAGAAGAATCCGTGAGCTCCAGGCTCTCTGTATCGACCAGGACTATATCTAATTTCACAGAGATAAGGTAATCCTCAGAACAAACAGAAAATTTCTCCCCAAGGTGGTTTTGGATTTTGATCTGAATCAAGCCATTACTCTTCCTGTTTTTTCATAGACCATGCCAGCTCTGGCGAAAGAAGACTTCACAGTCTGGATGTAAAAAGGGCTCTCAGCTATTACATGACCGCCACTAAAGACCATAGGCAGGATAGAAAACAGCTATTCCTGACATATGGGGATGTAGGAAAAGGCAGTCCAGCCTCCAAAAGGTCTGTCTCTCGATGGATAGTCCAGTGTATTCAATTCTGCTACACTAAATCTGGTAGGGAACCCCCAACAGGATTGAAGGCACACTCTACAAGAGGAACAGGTGCTACTCTAGCAGCTGCAAGAGATGTCCCATTAGTGGACTTTTGTAAAGCAGCTACGTGGAAAACGCTACACACCTTTACAAAGCACTGCTACCTGGATATTTTGTCCAGGAGTGATGCTAGGTTTGGAACAGCAGTCCTGCAAAGTTGGTTTCCAAAATAAGTCCTGTGCCCACCTCCAGTGGTACTGCTTGGTAGTCTGCATAAAGTTATGAATATACTGAGCATTACTGGGGTTAGAGAAAAAAATTACTTACCATAATAATCTTGTTTCTTCCCAGTGATGCTCAGGTATTCATAACTTCCCTCCCTACCTTCCCTTCCAGAACTTCAGCCTCTGCACTCCACATGCTGGTGCCACCGAATCTCAGTTATACCCCTAGAGTGCATGTTTTCTCCGCACCTGGTAACAGTTTTAAATAAGAGTTCATTTGTGTTCTCTCTTTTTACAGTTTTTCTCTGATGTTTTGTTCTAACTTTTGCAAACAATTATTGTTCCTCCCTTGGAGGTTGATTATGATCCAAATTTTAAAATTCTGGCAAAACCCCAATTTTAATAGTTATTATACTCATTACTGAAAGCCTGCCTTTCTAGGCTCCTTACAAAATCTGAAGAGGTTAGAACACAGGCAGTTGGTAGAGTCAGTGTTTGAAAGGTGATCACGTGCAAAGTGTTCCATCATTTGTATGTGTTCTCTCTCTCCGGGCAGTCCAACCCCTCAGACTTACTGCATGAGGTTATGAATATCTGAGCATCACTGGGAAGAAACAAGACTACTATGGTAAGTAATTTTTTCTTACTTACCTGTAACTGTAGATCTTCCACGGAGTGGCCTCTTGCAGCATGTAATACAGTTGGGTCTTCGCCAGAGGTTCCTGTGGTGCACGGCAGCTCTTCTAGCAGTTTTTTTCCAGGGACCGCCCACACATGACATCAGCTTCCTGTTTCCCATATAAACGTTGGCGGTCTCTGGTATCCTCAGTTCATTTTCCCGCTGTCTTCAGCTCGCACGCAGCAAGCTAGAGCAACTTCAACAGCAGTCATCGAGAATTTGAGCACTACAAGCAAGAAATTATCTCTCATGGAGGATTGGGGGCTCATCCAAAGAGCTCCCCATCCACTGTTTCTCATCACTGACACAAAACAGAAGGAGGCCCTCCTCAACCTTTGTGCTTCACTCACTTGTCGATGGCCATCGTTACATGTGCCCCACCGTTGATGATACATTCATATTCTGCCTCCTCATCGACAGTAGGTTACACCCTCTCGTCGATAGCACCTTCTAGCGCTTCAAAGGCACTCTATGATGAACCCTTTTCTGGGCTCCGTCAACGGCACATCAAAGAGAAGGAGAAGTCCTCCTCAGCCTCTGTGCCTGCATGCTCGTCGATGGCCACCCTTACAGGTGCCCCACCGTCGACTATGAGTTTACATACTGCCTCCTTGTCAATGAGAGGTTACACCCTCTCGTCGATGGCACATTCTAGAGCGTGGTCGGCAGTCTGTGATGAACCTCTTGTGGATCCCATCGACGGGGGCTCTTCTCCCATCGATGAGGATGTCATTTTCACTTCCTAGTAACGTTTCCCCAGCAGTTCCGTCAACCTGGGGCCACTTTCTAATGGGGAAACCTACTGCATTTGCTATGCATTCCGCCCCTCTACCCTCACAGGTGTATACTCAAAAGGGGCAGGCGGACAGGGTTCGGGACCCTGCACTTTACCACCCAAGGGCAAGACCTGCTCAGGCTACACTTCCAATCCCTCGGTTTCCCATAACCCCCACCAACACCCCAGTTCTCAACTGGACGTTACTTCAGTAGTTCGGCAGGTCTCGCATGCCTTGTAGCATACTCAGCCCTCCGATCCAGGAGTGCCAAGTCACCTGTCCCATTCTCCTACTTCTCTGCCTAAACGCTTTCAGTGTGACAAGGACCCTTTACCACCCTGGTCATCTCCCTCATACATGGATGACTACCTATCAGACAAGGCTGAATTTCCAGTAGAGTTACCAGAGATCAGGAGGCTGAGGAACTCCAGGACTTGGATTTCCAGTCCCAGTCTCCTCTGTCAGATATTTCCTTCCTAGATGTGGATTTATCCAGGCAGGCGGCTGCCTCTCCTCCAGATGACTCATCCTTCTATGAGATGATGGTCCAACTTCAAAAGGTCATGAGATTCTCTACCAAAACATGACAAACAACGTAAGGATATGGCAGACTACCTAGAATTACCAGAGGATCCGGTCTTAGTGGTACCCCCACTAATCCAAACCTACCAAAAATGCTATGTTTACAACCTGGAACTAGCCTTCCATTGTTACAGCTGTTCTCCGCAAGGCGGATTGCCTCTATCAGGCTCCTCTGGACCACCCTTTTCTATCCACTACTCCTGAAGCAGAACCAGTAGTGATTGTTGCTGTTCATGTTCATACTCAACGACCAAGACACATGAGCTCCTTATCGCCTGATAAAAATTCCCATAGGAATAAAGGTATTCCAAGTAAAAAGGGACGGCCTATAGATGCCCTGTCCCAAGCGTGGATAGGACTCTTCTTATATGCTTCCCCCTGTCCCGCTCCTTGAAATTACAACTCGAACCTGCCACCACGATCCTCGTAGCCTCTCTGTGGCCTCGGCAGGTGTGGTTCCCCCTGCTTCAACAGTCCTCAGTAGCGGAACCCATTCCGTTGCCAATCAGACCAGATCTCCTGATGCAGAATTAAGGGACTCTTCTACACTCCTACCTGAAGGTGCTACACCTTCACAGTTGGCTCCTGAGGATGCTTTCATAGCGCGTTTACAAGTCCTCCCCTATTGCCAATATATTACTGGCCTCACATAAACCAGCAACCAAGGAAACGTATATTACCAAATGAAAACACTTTTCCATCTGGGCTGCTTCCTGGTCATTGGATCCCTATTCCTGTCCACTTATGAAAGTTTTGGATTACCTGGCCTCGATTGCCGAGACAGGGTTAAGCTATTCCTCCATCAAAATCCATTTGGCTGCTATTTCGGCCTTCCACGAACCTCTGGATGGCAGATTACTTTATCTAACATCATCTAGCCAAAATATTTCTAAAAGGAATGTTACAAATTAAGTCTCCTATCAGAAGACCCACTCCTCTGTGGGATCTCAGTTTTCTAAATAGAGAAATTAACTCTTGCTCCCTTTGAAATGGCGTCCACTTGTGCCCTCCGTTTTCTTTCTTGGAAAAACATTATTCTTAGTGGCTGTCACTTCAACTCAGCATATTTCCGAGCTCCATGCCCTCATGTATTGGGAACCGTACTTGATTTTCAAAGAGTGGCACTTCGTACCAACCCTTCTGAACATACCTTAAATCATTTCCCGGTGTTACCAGTATATTATCCTGAACACTCCAATTGAGGTTAATACCTCTTCTAGGGACGTGGATATGTTGTTCAATCCACACTGACAGTTTCCTTGCCGCTTTAAATCTTGCCGGAAGGTCTTCAAGCTGGCTCCTCCCACCCACCCGGGTGGTAAAACCTTCGGCTCCGCCCCATGACACCAGATCTTCCTTACCGCTTGGAAGCTCAGGTTCCCTCCTTAGCGCTCTGTGTTTGTAGGCCTGGATCGTAATCCTTCAGAATTTCCGAAAATAATTTTAAAGTTTACGAGACTTAAGTCTTCATCTTCCCTCGTGGCTGCAATGGATACTAAATCTACTCCCGGCTTCCGTTGGTGCCCTTGCGGGCAGAAGATGTCTCAGACTGACCTGCACACCACATGCGTTTACTGCCTGGGACTTGCTCATGATCCGCAGGCCTGCGATCTATGCAAGTCCTTTGCGCCTTTGGTTCTTGAGGACGCTGCCTGACTTCAACTTGGGCGAAATGGTTTCTGCGGTGAGTCAGAAGGAGTCCAGTTGGGCGGTGTCAGCGGCTGCGGGCTCCATGGAGCAGCTGATTGCCCTCGAGGAGGAAGCGGCCCAGGCTGCATCTTCTTCCTCCTCGGCGTCTGCATTTATCCCGCTCTCCTTGGGCTCCTCCTACACTGCTTCTTTTAAGGAGCTTTGTCAGTCCCTCTCCACCAAAGGAGAAGGGCCCTCAGGGGCTCACACGAGTAGGTCGAAAAAAAAAGGAACCGAAAGATAAGTCCCACCGTCGACGTTCCTGGGAGCGGGAGAGATCGCCTTTCCCGGACCGTCGGCTTTCGACTTCAGTCGAGGTTGTGGCTAAGGCCACTGGCTTCACGGTGTCCCCTTCAGGTCAGCCTGCCGAGACACCCGTCGATGCGGTCAAGATTTTTCTTTACCCATCTGACGGTTTGTCGACTGAAGAAGCCGACAACCCTTCTTCACTGGTTCCCCCGGTGGTTACCTAGGACTTGCCTGTGCCTCCTGTGCCGAAGTCCCCGGTTAAGGTCCCTGCACCAAAGGAGGGGCGGGTTCCCCCGTCCCCTCTCTGACCCACCCTCGGAATCCCGAAGGTCTCAGTCTCTGTCCTCTTCCAGGTCCAGCTGGTCCCGCCAGTGTCGGCGGTCTCGGTCTTGGCACCATGGAAAGCAGCGTCGCTGCTCGTCCTCTTCGGAGGATAAGCTCCGGCACAAGCTGCGTCGGCACTACGAGGACTTGATGTGGCAGCAACTTTTACTGACCGGTAACAAGCCAACTCTGTCGCCTTCTCTGGCCTTTAAGTGGCTGTCACCGGAGGGGCTGAAACAACCCCTCGTGGTAGTCGAGGAGCCGCCCCCGGCGCCAGTTGTTCAGCCGAAACCGGCTGCTCCACCCATTGTGGTGGACCCTCCGCCTCCACAACCGAAGACTGGGGCCCCGACCAAGGATTCTCGGTCGGGTCAGGGTTGCCCCACAGGTTGTCGGTCACCCTCACTCCCGATCGACCTCGGCAGATGAAGGGTGGCTCATGTGCTCAGCAGCTATTCGCAGACTCCTTGGAGTCTGACGACGACTCCTCCCTGTTCTCCAGGCCGCTTGACCTGGAGTCTGCAGGGGGCCAGTCGGTGGACGAGAGCCCATCCTCGTTTTTGGGTATGCTTCGACTCATCTCAGAGTCTACTGGGATGCAGCTCGAACCCGTTCAAAAACGGGCCAGGTATCCCCTTACGGAGATACTGGACCGAGGGGATTCCCCTACGGAGGCCTTTCGGGTGGCCGAAGCCATTGTTGGCCCGGCCCTGGAATTGTGGCAGCGGCCAGCATCTTGTCCTGCACCTTCGGCCAGGATGGCTCGAAAGTATGCGGTCCCCACTGGTTCACTCTCCGGTTTCTCGGAACACCCCTCTGCAGAGGGGTTGGTGACCGATAGCGTTTTCGGCGTTCCTGGAACGCTCGGGACGTGGACAAACCGCCTGATAAGAAATCCAAAAAGTTGGATTACTCGGGGCGGAAGGTTTACGCTGCTTCTTCCTTGGGCCTTCGTCAGGCTAGCTCGGCCGTTCTGATGGCACATTTCTCACACGCCCTTATGGGCTCCCTGGATGAGGTGATTCCTCATCTCCCGGCTGACCTTCAGACGATGGTCAAGCAGGTGCGGGATCAGGGAAGGGCGGTGGCTAAACAACAGCTCCAAACTTCATTGGACATTGGTTATTCTTGTGCCCGTTCAGTAGTGGCCGTGCGCCGCAGAGCTTGACTGCGGATCTCCACCTTTACAGCGGATACCCAGCACAAGCTGGCAGACGTTCCCTTCCTGGGCACCGACTTCTTCGGGCCCAGAGTGGAAGGCCATCTCCAGAGGATTGAGAAGTCCAGTGCTACCTTGGACTCGGTCACGTCTGCCCAGAAGGACAAAGGCCGCCCACAGCAGCGTAAGCCCTTTCGCCCTTCTGCTTCTGCGGCACGTCCGGCCCAGCAACACCAGCATCAGGGCCAACAGGCTCACACTTGGCGCCCTAAGGCCAAGTCTGCCGCTTCCTCTAGTAGGAAGCCTGGAGGCAATGGTCCAGGAAGTTCCTCAGCAGGCCCTTCCTCCAAGCCTGCCCAGTGACGGGTTGAGGGGTGTCACCCCCAACCTCGTCACTCCTCCCCGGGTTCCCCCCGTTGGGGGATGGCTCCGCCACTTCCTTTATGCCTGCCTGCTATCACCACATACCACTGGGTGTTAGAAGTGGTCGGCAGGGGTCTGCCTCTGGAATTCGAGCAGTCCCCCGTCCCCCCCTTCAATTGAGCCAACATTGCCTTGCTCATCCAGAAGGAGGTGATCAACGAGGTGGCGGACCCTCCTCCAGACCCAGGGTTTGTGTCCCGGTACTTTCTGGTCCCAAATAGACGGGGGACTGGCACCCCATTCTCGACCTGAACAAGTTCCTAAGGCCTTGCACCTTCAGGATGGTCACTCTAGCACAGATCGTTCCATCCTTGGAACCAGGCATGTGGTTCTGTTCTTTGGACCTTCAGGACGCGTTCTTTCACGTCCCAATCCATCCGTCTCATCAGTGATTCCTCCGCTTCAGAGTGGAGGGATCACTTTATGAGTTCCAGGCCATGCCCTTTGGCCTTTCTCCAGCTCCCAGGGTCTTCACCAAATGCATGGCAGTGGTGACAGCATTCCTGCAGCGCCAAGGGGTCCGGGTGTACTCTTACCTGGGTGACTGGCTGATTGCAGCCCCTCCAGGTTGGAGGTGGAACAGTCCAGGGATCTGGCCCTCCAGGTCTGCTCTCCATTTGGCCTGCTCATCAACGAGGCCAAATCGGAACTCGTGCCATCACAGGTGATTCAGTTCATCGGGGGCAGAGCTCGACTCTCTTCGAGCCAGAGCCCGGCTCCCAGCGGACAGGGCTGAAGTCCTTTCCTCCTTTGCCCAGTCATTTCTGGTTGGGCAATTGCACCCTGCCCGGGACTTCCTGCACCTCCTGGGCCTCATGGCGGCCTGCACCAGCTGACATATGCGTCCCCTGTAGTGGGGGCTGGCCAGCCAGTGGTCACAGCACTCCAGTCCGCTGGACCAGCCGGTGACAGTGACCCAGGAGATGTGGGACGCCCTCCAGTGGTGGCTCATCCCAGCTCATCTGCAGGAGGGTATCCCGTTCGTCTGCCCCGAGCCGACGGTCACTAACGACCGATGCCTCTCTGGGTTGAGGTGCCCATCTGGGGAGCTCAGAGCCCACGGCCTCTGGTCCCCTCAGGAGTCTCGATGCCACATCAACCTGCTGGAGCTTCGATAGGTTCGACTAGCCCTCACCTCCTTCGCTCCGTTTGTACGGGGTCAGGTGGTTCAGGTCCAGATGGACAACACCACGACCATGTACTGGCTCAACTGTCAGGGCAGCACGCACTCCTTGCCTCTGTGCAGGGAGGCTCTCCACATCTGGTCTCTCGTGATCAGCCTGAAGGCGGATCTCCTAGCCATCCGTGTGGCAGGAGCCTCCAACAGTCTGGCCGATGCCCTCAGCCCGGATAGGCGCTGCATCTCACAAGTGGTCTCTCCTGCCGGAGGTAGTACAAGATCTGTTCTCCCATTGGGGCTACCCTGAGGTGGACCTGTTCGCCTCCAGGGAGAATGTGAAGCTGAGGCTGTTTCACGCCCGCCCCCCCCAAGCAGGGCTCGCTGCAGGGGGATGCCTTCTCAAGGCTGTGGACCCCAGGCCTCTTCTACGCCTTCCCTCCATTTCCCTTGATCCACAAGGTGCTTCTCAAGGCGAAGAGGGGCAAGGCGCAGGTGATTCTGGTAGCCCCGGACTGGCCCCAACAGTTCTGGTACCCGGATCTCCTCAGCCTCAGCTCCAGGCTCCCGAGGTGGCTTCCAGCCCGCCCGGACCTGCTCTCATTCGACAAGGGGAAGATTCTCCATCCGGACCTTCAATCCCTGCACCTGATGGCCTGGTTCCTGAGCAGCTAGAGTTCCAGGCCTTGGGTCTTTCTGACGAGGTCCTCAGCGTCGTTGAGGCATCCCGTGAAGAGTTGACCAGGAAATGCTATGCCTTCAAATGGAAGAGATTCTCCATTTGGTGTCAGGACAAAGGTTTGGATCCATCTTCCTGTTCCTTGGCTAGCATTCTGGACTACCTGTGGTCCCTTTCTCAGCTAGGGCTTCGGTCGACGACCCTTAAGGTGCACCTGGCTGCCATCTCTGCTTACTGGGCGCAGGCCGGCAAGTAGTCAGTGGCGCAGGAGAAGGTGGTCGGGCGCTTTTTCAAAAGCCTTGATCACATTCCCCCTCTGGTGCAAGAACCTCCACCTCCGTGGGATCTACTGCTGGAATTGGCTAAACTCATGGCCATGCCAATTGAACCGATGCACAGGTGTGACATCTCTCACCTGTCATGGAAGACCGCCTTCTTGGTGGCTATCACATCAGCCAGAAGGATGAGAGAGCTCCAAGTGCTTTCCATTGAGTCTCCTTATCTGGTCTTCCACAGGGACAAGGTTGTCCTTCGCACCTACCAGAAATTCCTTCTGAAGGTGGTGTCGGAGTTTCACCTTAACCAGGCGTTGACTCTGCCGGCGTTCTACCCCAGTCACACCTCGGAGGCCGAATATAGGCTCCATACTTTGGACCCTAGAAGAGTGCTCTCTTATTATAAGGAGCGAACAGCTAAAGTTCGGGGAGAGGTTCGCCAGCTGTTTGTTACCTACGCTGAAGCTGCTCCTGGCAGACCTGCAGCCAAGCAGACAGACAGACAGGTGGGTCACCTCCTGCATAGATCTCTGCTATAGGTTGGCGGGCATGGAGCCTCCCGAAGGGATAAGAGGTCATTCTACCCGCCATACCGCTGCTTCTAGGGACGTCCCTATCCAGGAAATCTGCACTGCTGCTACCTGGAAGTCAGCACACACTGTCATTTCCCATTACCACATTGACCTAGAGTCATGCCAGGATGCTGGTTTTGGGACATCTGTTCTCCAGTCCTTATTCTCTAAGTAGGGGGTGCGCGCCTTGCCTCTCTCCTCCTAGAGAACTACTAGGAGTCTGCCAGACAGTGTGGATTGAACAACATATCCACGTCCCTAGAAATACAGGCTACTCACCTGTAAATGGAGATCTTACTTCGAGATACAGCTCTTGCAGCAGGTAACACCATTAGGACTGAAGCCGGCAGGCGCTGTAGGGACCCCTGAGTTTTCTAGTAGCTATCTTCAGTGGGGACCGCCCCGCCGGTCCCTCCCTCCGACGTCAGGCGTAGTACATAAGGGGGCGGTCCCGCCAGATTCCCCAGTTCTTTTCCCGCCGTCGACTTGCATGTCTCGACCCTTCGGATCATTTCTAGCGCACGACGCGTGGTTAAGTTCTTCCTTCGGGAAAAAGTTCATTTTTTCAGCTCAGTTGCTGTCTGATGTCCTCTCCAACCTCCGTTGAAGGCCATCCCTCAAAGTGCGCCTGTGGGAAACAAATCCCGTTCAAGGATCCGCATTCGGCCTGCGTCCAGTGCCTAGGCCCAGACCACGACACCCGGTCCTGTATTTTCTGCCAGGGTTTCAACAGCCGGACCCGGATTCGTCGCCAGAAGGCTCTGCAGGCGGCTCCTGCTCGAGGAGAAGGTTAAGGCCATGGACACCTCCAAGGGGAGTTCTGCTGAGAAAGCCTGGAAACATTCTCAGAAGCACAGGGAGAAGGCTTCATCCAAGTCCCCGTCTAGGGCCTCCGACTCCCGTTCCGACCGTTCGCCTTCCCGGGCCCGTTCTGCATCGCCTCCTCCGCTGTGTGAAGAAACCTTCGGGCTCCTCTTCCTCCTCGCAGGCCAAGACCTCCAGGCCCTCTTCTTCCAAAGCCCTGGTTAGGTCTGGGGACCATCATCATCATCACCACAAGTCGGGTTCCCGCCATTCCGAACCCGACGTCAGGTCCACCTCCTTGCCTCCTCCTCCCCAGCGGAAGACCAAGGAGCTTACCTCGCTTAAGAAGCCGTCGGACTCGACGTCGGCCACTCATCACAGGCCCCAGGAGCCGTCGACCGCCAGACGCCCGTTGCCGGTCAGGCCTTTGCCCTCTCGGTCGTCGGCAGGAGGGCCGATGTCCGCACAAGTTGAGAAGAGGACCCCGACGCCTCCTACCGACATCGGTCAGGAGACTATTACGGAGGAGGAATTGACGCAGCCTGAGGACCAGACGGGCGAACCTGGTCCTGTCGAGCCTCCCAGGGAACCCTCCCCGCAACCTGAGGCCCCTGAGGAGCCGACGCCGGAACCCGACGACCGGCCACCGGCTCCCGGTCCGTTGTCAGGCCTTTCTTTCTCTGAGGTTAAGGAGCTATTTACCTACTGGTGGGATACCATTAAAAAGGATGTGGTTCCCACACCACCTCCTCTACCTCCTCCTCCACCTCCGGCCCCCTGCGCCCCCTTCCCCATCCGGGGCAGCAGGCCGAGTACCTTCCCCCCAGGAGCCTACGGACCCTCCAAGGGGAAGACCAGAAAAAAGGAGACCTCCGTCTAGATCCTCTTCAGGGTCACCCAGTCCTAAGAGACCCAGAAGACGCCGCCGTTCGCCTTCGACGGAGGATACAGGATCGGAGTCCTCGACTAGATCCAGATCCCTCTCTCCCCTTCCGATCCCCTCTCCGGACCCACGTGAGCTTCCTAGATCTCCTCCGGATGACCCATCATTCTCGGAAATCATGAGACATATCCAAGAGAACATGGGCCAGGATGCAGAAGAGTTAGACCCCGAGAGACTACGCCTCGCTAGATATCTTCGGCAGAAGGATCCCAAGCCTTTGGTGGACACTTTTGTGGACGTCACCAAGGCAGCGTGGAAGCGTCCACACTCGCTCCCGTCAATGCCGAAGAAAGCTGACCACCTGTACAAGGCTCCTAAGGAGGACCAGTACTTGGCTCAACATCCTCTGGCCGACTCGTCATCACAGCCTCTCATGACCGGTCCCAGAGACGCAACATTTGAGCACCCTGCCACGGACCCAGAGTCCAAACAGCTGGACGCTATGGGCAGGCACACGTATGTTTCGCTACTCATGCGATCAGATCCCTGAACTACTTGACTCCACATGGTGCACGGTTCCAAAATGCCTTGTGGGAACAGGGACTGGATTCATGGAGAAATTGCCAGAAGGTAGAGCAGAAGGAGGAGATGTTGAAGCTCCTCCATACGGGTTCGGACATGGGAACCCAGGTGTTGCGGAGTCACAGATGATTCCGGGCCGGGCTCCAGGCCAGAGCGACAGCTCAGGCGAGGTGCCTCCGGAGACACCTTGCTGCATCTCCCGATTTACCCCGGACGTCCAGAAGAACATCATGGACGCCTTGAAGGAGAAGTTCTCTTTGGTGCACCCTCTGAGAAGGTTCTCACCAAGCTCCAAGAGGCCGGAAGGCGGGCTCAGGTCAGTCCGAAAGCAATGTACCGACTCAAAGCTTAGTTCCTTTCAGGAACCAGCATGCTTTCGTGGACGGACACACAGAGAGACAACAGTCCCGCACCGTGTTCAACAGAGGGGCTCCGTTCCCGCAGAGCCAAGGGAAGACAGCCTGTGGGCAAGTCACGCCCAACTGTTGGCTCAGCCTGCGGCTCCCTCCGCCACAGCCTGGATTCCCTTCCCGGCCCGGCCCTCAGGATCACCTGGACATCAAGGTCGGGGTCGATTTAATTACCTGCCAGGATGGCAGTCCGTAACCACCGACAGGTGGGTTCTTCAGTTGGCCTAAAAAGGCCACTTTTATAGGAATTCTCAGCACAAGCCACCTCGAGGCCTCCTCTGCTCTCCTGCTACTGGTCAGCACAGATTGCTTATCAGGCAAGAAATACTGACGCTTCTGCAGAAGGTGGGGTGGTGTGTATGTTCCAGAGAACCAGATAGATTCCGGATACTATTCCCACTCTTTCTGGTTCCAAGAAAAGCAGGGGACCTCTGTCCAATCTTGGACCTCAGTAGATCTAAATATACATCGTCGCTTACAAACGACATTTCTCTGCATGGTGACCCTTCCGGCCTCATTCCTATGCTGAAGCAGGACGCCTTTTTAGCGCCCCAGACATGCAGGGCCTGCCCGCACATCCGGTGGCTCAAAGCGCACAGGAGGTTCCCTGCGCTTGAGTTCCTCGGCTACCATTTTCAGTTCGGGCCCTTCCGTTGGACTGTCATTGGCCCCCAGGGTCTTTACCAAATGCATGGCAGTCGTGGCAGTGTCCTTAATGAGACAGGGCCACTATGTGTTCCTTACTTGGGACGATTGGCTTTTCATGGCCGCCTCCAGAGGCGTTGTTGCTGGCTATTCAGGAGCACTCAGGACTTGTTCCAGTCTCTGGGCATTATAATCAACTCACGAGAAGTCTCTCTCGCACTGGCCACAGAAGCTGCAGTTCAGAGGCGCAGTTCTGGACACCGCTCAGGGAAAGCATTTCTCCCATTCGACAGAGCGGACACATCAGATCCTCATCAGGGATCTTCGTGAAGAAAACTGTCTCTGCCAGGCTGGTCCTTCGTCTGCTCAGACACATGGCTGCAGCTATTCCGACAGTCCCTTTGGCAAAGCTCCACATGCGGGTAACTCAGTGGATGCTCAAGGTGCAGTGGGACCAAAGGCAAAACCACATGCAGCATCCGGTCAGAATCACAAATGTCGTGATTCGAGACTGGCAATGGTGACTAGACCCAGGGACACTTTCTGCAGGTGTCCCATTTACAGCGCCGTCCCCGGAGATAATACTCTCCACAGACGCCTCAGGGCTAGGGTGGGGAGCGCACTTGAACGGGGTGAGGTCCCAGGGAACATGGACCCCTCAGGAAGCCCACCTCCACATCAACGTGTTGGAGATGAGGGCGGTCCTCTTTCGCCTGCAGGCCTTTCGATCAGAAATCCCGTCGTGCACTCTTCTGCTTCAGACAGACAACACAGCGGTGATGTATTACCTCAACAAACATGAGTAGACACTTACCCCCTTGCAGGAAGCCATGAGAGTGGGATTGGGTATTCGAGCATGGCGCGAACCTGATTGCAGTTCACTGCTCCCCGGAGTGGACAACACACCAGAAAGACGGCCTGAGTCACTCCCAGGCCACAGAGTCCACGAGGTGGGAAACTTCTCTCAAGGGGCCCAGGAGGATCTGTTTCTCCATGTGGCTCTAGAACTGGACTTATTCGCTTCCCCATCCAACGCAAAACTGCCCAGTTTTTTGCTCGCTTATCCAGGCCTGGTGTTTTCTGGCGAGACGTTGTCCCTCTCCTGGGCGGACAGATTCTCTCACGCTTCCCTCCCTTCCCGCTGATCCGAGAGTTCTTCTCAAACTGCGCAGGAGCATGCAACAATGATCCTGGTAGCCCCATTCTGGCCTACAGATCGTTCCTCTTTGCTAACGCAGCTGTCCTGGGAGCCTCCAATTCCGCTGCCTTCAGCTCTCATCTCTTGTCTCAGGAGGAAGGTTCTCTAGTCCACCGGGACTTACACTCACTGAACCTGCATGCTTGGCTCCTAGGAGATAGCTATTTTATCGACACGGTGTCTCGCAAGAGGTGGAGGAAGTTCTTCCGCAGCCAGAAAGCCAGCAACGCATTTGCATGAGTGGTGCTTTGCCTGTGGTCGCAACAGCAGCGGCCTTCCTTCTAGGTTGTCCGGTGAAAGTGGTGTTGAACACGTGCCTCCCTTTTCCATTCAGGTCTCGCCTACTCCTCTATTAAGGAGCACCTTTGTGCTATTTCTGTTACTCACTTCGGTGGGACAGCGCACAGTGGCGCAACTTGACCTCTCGAGACTTTCTGAGAGGGGTGTTACACCTTAGGCCACCCATTAAGGACCCTGTTCTTCCATGGATTTACTTTGTCCTGGAACAGCCTACGCCCCCTTTGAACCTGCCAGTGGATTTAAGTAGCCATGCTTTCTGGTCATGGAAAAATGCTATTTCTAGGGACATGGATATGTTGTTCATCCACACCCATTGGCAGTATCCTTGCCGCTTTTAAATCTTGCCTGGAAGGTCTCATGCTTGTTCCTCCCACCCACCCGGTGTGGTATAACTCCTCGGCTCACCCCATGACGACTAGATCTTCCTTACCGCTTGAAGCTCAGGGTTCCCTCCCTAACGCTTCCGCGCTCATGCATCGGTTCCTATTTCTCCGCTTATGGATTTAAAAATATATTTGCAAAAGACTTCAGTTTCGATCCTCGCGCCGCGCGGACAACCGATTCTGGATTTCGGAGATGCCCATGTGGCAGAAGATGTCTCGGACGGATCCATACCCACGTGTGTCTACTGTTTAGGCCTTGAGCACTAATTCGCAGGCCATATGGTACCTGTGCTCATCTTTCTCGGCCTACGCCCCTAAGACCGTGCTGCCCGATTGCAACTGGGCCGCCGCGAAGCCTCCGTGAAGTCTAAGGGAGGCCCGGGTTGGCGGTGTCAGCGGGCGGCGAAGCTCAAGGATCAGCTCGAAAGGATGGTCGCCTCGGAAGAGGAGGCGCGGCCGTGATCTTCTCGCCGCGGCATTTATCCCGCTTCTCTGGGTTCTTCCTACACGGCTTCCTTTAAGGAGCTTTGTCTGTCCCTCTCCACTAAAGGAGAAGGGCTCGCGCCTGCTGGACCTTTTTCTCGGTCCAAAAGAGGGACAAGGGTAAGTCCCTCCTGTCGACGCCTTTCGGGAGCGGGAAAGGTCCCTCTTCCTCGGCCGCCGACCGGCCGGCTTGCCGATCAAGGCTGCTTCGCCACTGATTCCTCACGGTGTCCCCGCCAGGTCAGTTGACCGAGACTCCGACTGATGAAGTCGAGATTTTTCTCGACCCATTGGACGGGCTGTCGCCTTAGCAGCCGAGATTCCTCTCCTGCTCCCCGGGAGGAGTTGAGGATCCCGTGGCTGCTCAGCCTCCGGTTCCGTGCCTCGATGGACCTTCCGAGCCAAGGAGTGCCGGGTTCCGCCGACACCTCCTGCACCGCCCCGAAATTCCGGGACTCTCGGTCTCGGCCCCGGGACCATGTCCAGCTGCTCACCCGCCATAGGCGGTCTCGGTCTCGGCATCATGTAAGCGGCGTCGCTGCCGTCTCGCCCTCCTCGGATGAGGGAGTTTCGGGAATTACGCTTAGACGGTACGAGACCTATGTTGCAACAGTTCTCCTGGCCGGAATAAGCCGACCGCGCCTTCCCCGCCATTAAGTGGTTGTCACCGAACGGCCGACACAACCCCGACTCTGTCCGGGAGGGAGCCTACACCAGGCCGGCTGTTCGGCCAAAACCAGCTGCTCCACCGGCCCGTGGAACCTCCGCCTCCACAGCCACCACACTGGGGCCCGACCAAGGATTTCGGTCGGGTTAAGGCTTACCCCATCGGCTGTCAGTTACCTCACTCCCACCGACCTCGCAGGTGAAGGTGGCTCAGGCCAGAGGCAGTTTTGAGGACTCTTCCGAGTCCGAAGACGATTCTCCTTCTTCCAAGCGACTGGACCTGAGTCTCTCAGGAGGTCAGCCAATGGACTAGTCTGTCCTTCCTAGGACTGCTTCGCTCATCTCGTAGTCCACTGATGGAGCCCAACCTGCTCTCAAACGGGCGCAGGTACCCCTCACGGAGATTCTGGACCGAGGGGATTCTCCGCACTGAGGCCTTCCGTGGCCGAGGCCATAGTGGGTCCGCACTGGAACTTTGGCAGCGCCCGCTTCCTGCCCTGCGCCGGCCAGGATGGCCAGAAGCATGCGTCCTCACCGTGCCCCTTGTCCTGTTTTTGAACACCCTCTGCTGAGGGGTTGAGCACGAAGCGCTTTCTCATGCCACAACGCCCAGGGATGTGGGACAAACCTCCTGACAAGGAGTCCAAGAAATTGGACTATTTCAAGGCTTAAAGTCTACGCCATGCCTTCTCTTGCCTCTGGCCAGGCCAGTCTGGCCGTTCTCATGGACATTTTTCTCATGCCCTGTTGGGCTCCCTGGATGAGGTCATCCTCATCTTCCCGCCTGATCTGCAGACTACGTTAAGCAGGTGCGACCAGGCAGGGCAGTGGCCAAACAGCAGCTCCAGACTGCTTTGATGGGGACCCATGTGCTAGATCGGTGGCGGCTGCAGGGCTATGCGCCAGTGGCTTGGCTGAGGATATCCACCCTTTACTTCGGATACCCAGCATGTTGGCTTGATGTTCCCTTTGGGGACTGACCTCTGTCGCCCTGGGGTGGAAGGTCACCTGCAGAGGATCGAGAAGTCCAATGCCACCTTGACTCGGGTCTCTTCCGTCAGAAGGACAAAGGCCGCAAACACAGCCTCCAAGCCCTTTCGTCCTTCTGTGCCCGCGCGCCCGGCCCAGCAACGCCAGGCCAGTGGCTCGGCCTGGCATCCCAAACCCAAGCCGCCGCTTCCTAACAGGAGGCAGGAGGAAGGGGCCCAGGAGGTCCTCGGCCGGTCCCTCCTCCAAGCCTGCCCAGTGACGGGCTGAGGTGTCGCCCCATCCCCGCCACTCAGCCTTGGCCCCTGTGGGACGGCCCGCACTCGCTCCGCTTGGTCCGCTGTTACCACGGACAGGTGGGTCTTGGAGGTGGGAAGAGGCCTGCCTCTGAATTCGAGCAGGCACCACCTTCAGAGCCGCCGCCTCGGGGCTTCTGGATCCCCAGTCTCACTGGCGGCTCGCCGAGCCGCATCACTCTCCTCCTCCAGAAGGAGGTGGTAAGAGAGGTGGTGGACCCTCCTTCAGACCCAGGTTTGTGTCCAGGTATCTCCTGGTTCAACGGACGGGGCTTGGCGCCCATTCTGACCCACACGACCCAAACAAGTTCCTAAGGTCCGAACCTTCAGGATGGTCACTTTGGCTCAGATTATACCATCCTTGGAACGCGGGCGTGGTGGTTCTGCTCTCTGGACTTGCAGGACGCGTTTTTCACGTCCCTATCCGTCTCGTCTCACTAGAGACCTTCGCCTGAGCGAAGGATCCCTCTTCGAGTTCCAAGCCATGCCCTTCGGCTTGTCTCCAGCTCCCAGGGTCTTCACCAAATGCATGGCAGTGGTGACAGCATTCTGCGGCGCCGAGGGGTCCGGTGTACCCACCTGGACGACTGGCTGATAGCAGCTCCTCCAGGAAGGAGGCGTAGTGGTCCAGAGATCTGGCCTCCAGGTCTGTTTCCTCAACTGGGCCTCCTTATCAACGAGGCCAAGTCGGAACTCGAGTCAAGCAGGTGATTTTATTCATCGGGCGCAGCCTCGACTCTCTTCGAGCCAGAGCTGCTCCCGCGGACAGGGCCGAGGTTCTTTCCTCCTTTGCCCTATCATTTCTGGTTGGGCACTTGCGCCTGCCCGGGACTTCCTGCGCCCTGGGTTCTTATGGCGGCCTGTACCAGCGTGGTCCGCTGGGCCCGCTGGAACATGCGTCTCTTCAGTGGGGACTGGCCAGCCAGTGGTCACAACGCTTGCATCCCTTGACCAGCTTGTAGTCGGTGACACAGGGGATGTGGAATGCTTCCAGTGGTGGACCGCTCCAGATCATTTGCAGGAGGGCATCCTGCTTCGTCCGCCTCCGAGCCGACGGTCTCTGTCGACCGATGCCTCTCTGATGGGTTGGGTGCCCATCTGGGAACATCGGCTCATGGCCTCTGGTCCCGCTGGAGTCCTGTTACATCAACCTGCTGATTCGGAAGGTCCGCCTTAGCTCTCACCGCTTTTGCTCCGTTTCCTCCGTGGGGTCAAGTGGTCCGAGTCCAGACGGACAATACCACCTACCATGTACTATCTAAACCGCCAGGGGCGGGACGCGCCCATGCTTCTATGCAAGGAAGCCTCCGATTTGGTCACTGCAGCAGCCTGGAGGCGATCTCTAGCCATTCACGTGGCAGGAGCCCAACACCCTGGCCGATGCCCTGAGCCGGATAGGGGCTGCATCCCACGAGTGGTCTCTCCTGCTCGGAGGTAGTACAGCATCTGTTCTCCCTTTGGGGCACACCTCAGGTGGACCTGTTTGCCTCCATGGAGAACGCGAGCTGAGTCTGTTCCATGCCCGCCAGCAGGGCTCGCTGCAGGGGATGCCTTCTGAGGCAATGGACCCCGGCCTCTTTACGCCTTTTCCCATTTCCCTTGATCCACAAGGTGCTTCAAGGCGTAGGAGGGACAAGGCGCAGGTGATTCTGATAGCCCCAGACTGGCTCGCCAGTTCTGGTACCCAGATCTCCTCAGTCTCAGCTCCAGGACTCGCTGGGTAGCTTCCAGCCCGCCCGGACCTGCTCTCAGTCAATCAGGGGAAGGTGTTCCATCCGGACCTTCAATCCCTGCACCTGACGGCCTGGTTCCTGAGCGGCTAGAGTTCCAGGCTTTGGGTCTTTCCGACGAGGTCCTCAATGTAGTTGAGGCTGCCCGTATGAGTTCGACCAGAAATGCTATGCCTTCAAATGGAAAGGTTTTCCATTTGGTGTCAGGGCAAGGGCTTGACCCTTCCTCCTGTTCCTTGGCAAGCATCTTGGACTATTTATGGTCCCTTTCTAGTCAAGGGCTTAGTCATCGACCCTAAGTGGTGCACTTGGCAGCCATCTCTGCTTACCGCGGCGCTGCCGGAAGCAGTCGGGTGGCGAGGAGAAGGTGGTCTGGGCTTCAAAGGCCTTGATCACATTTCCTCCAGTGCGAACCCCCCACCTCCGGGATCTACTGCTGGTACTGGCAAAGCTCATGGGCGCTTATTCGAACCTATGCAAGGTGTGTCTCTCCTCACCTGTCGTGGAAGACGCCTTCTTGGTGGCTATCACGCCAGCCAGAAGGATGGGAGAGCTCCAGGCGCTTTCCATCGAGTCTCCTTACCTGGTCTTCACAGGGACAAGAGTTGTCCTGCGCCCCAAATTCCTTCCGAAGGTGGTGTCGGAGTTTCACCTTAACCAGGTGTTGACCTGCGGTTCTACCCCAATCACACCTGGAGGTCAATATAGGCTCCATACTCTGATCCTCAGAAGGGCGCCGCTTATTATAAGGAGCGACGGCTGAAATTCGGGAGAGGTTCGCCAGCTGTTTGTCACCTACGCTGAAGCCGCATCTGGCAGACCTGCAGCCAAGCTGGATTGATAAGCAGGTGGGTAACCTCCTGCATAGATCTCTCATAAGGTTACGGGCATGGAGCCTCCCAGAGGGATAAGAGCTCATTCTACCCGCCATACTGCTGCAACGGGTGGCTGCTTCCAGGGACGCCCCTATCCAGGAAATCTGCAGGCTGCTACCTGGAAGTCAGCAAACACCTTCATTACCCACTACCACATCGACCTTGAGTCACGCTGGATGCTGGGTTTTGGGCCTGCCTCCAGTCTCTTTCCTATAAGTGTATGGGGTGCGTTGCCTCCTCTCCTCCCGAGAACCAAGTAGGAGTCTGCTAATGAGTGTGGATGAACAACATATTCATGTCCCTAGAAATACAGGTTACTCACCTGTAACAGGAGTTCTAGGAATGGTATATGCTGTTCATCCACACTACCCACCCGACCTCCCGGCTCGACGCACAACCTGAGCTTCCAGCGGCCAGATCTGGCGCCATGGGGCGGAGCGAGTTATACCACCCGGGTGGGTGGGAGGAGCAAGCTTGAAGACCTTCCGGCAAGATTTAAAGCGGCAAGGATACTGCCAATGAGTGTGGATGAACAACATATACCATTCCTAGAACTCCTGTTACAGGTGAGTAACCTGTATTTTTAGTTGCTGTTACGTCAGCAAGGAGAATTTCCGAGCTTCACGCTCTAGTGTATAAGGAACCTTATTTGATTTTCCACCAGACAGTGTCTCCTGAGGACAATCCTAAGTTCTTGCCTAAGGTGGTCTCTGCACTCACTCTCAATCAGGACATTGACCTGCCTGTATATTTCCTAAATATTCTAATGGAGAGAAGCTGTTTCACACCCTGGATGTTCACCGCTGTCTAAGGTATTACCTGAACAGGACTAAACAGCTTCTCAAGTCGGAGCAACTTTTCGCTTCCTTCGCTGAGAGAATGATGGGCCAACCAGTATCGAAGCAGTCCCTTCTCGCTGGCTTGTCCAGTGTATATCATACTGCTATGATGCTAAGCAGAAGCCCCTCCGGTACAGTCCGGGGCCATTCCACTAGGGGTGGCTACCTCCTTGCAGCACTTCGCAACGCCTCCTCTGCCATTTGTGCTGCAGCCACTTGGAGCTCTGTGCATACTTTATCAGGCATTACAGCCTGGACATTGCTTCACGGCTAAGAGCCGGTTTCGGCCTGGCTGTGCTACAGAGTTTCCTGTCCTAGAGTCAGGACTTGGATGGATTTTCCTGGTTTCCTCCTCCCAGAATGCTTACAAGCATTATTGCTTGGAAATCAGTCCTAATGGTGTTACCTGCTGCAAGAGCTGTATCTCGAAGTAAGATAGTACAGTTACGTAAGAACTTACCGTAACAGTAGATCTTTGAGAACAGCTCTTGCAGCAGGTACCTTCCCGCCCACCTACCCCCTTGGAGGAGGCATGGCTTACTGAGCCTTGAGCAGGGGCTTACGCCCTTTTTGTCTTCTGATGGTGGATCCTCAATCTCCCATTCTGATGTTGTCCTGGGACCGGAAGTCTCTGGCGGGAGAACTGGGGAATCTGGCGGGACCGCCCCCTTATGTACTACGCCTGACGTCGGAGGCGGGACCGATGTCGGGGGTGGTCCCCGCTGAAGTTAGCTAGCTAGAAGAATTCCGTGGGGTCCTGACGCCTGCCGGCTTCAGTCCTAATGGTGTTACCTGCTGCAAGAGCTGTTCTCGAAGATCTGCTGTTACGGTAAGTTCTTACGTAACTGTACTTTCTAGGAGTGGTATATGTTGTTCATCCACCTGACCTCCCCGGCTTCGACGTGCAACCTGGCTTCCAGCGGGCTAGATCTGGCGTCGTTGGGCGGAACTGAGGGTTTTACCACCCGGGTGGGTGGGAGGAGCCAGCTTGAAGACCTTCCGGGCAAGAATTAAAGCTCCAAGAAACCTGCCAGACAGTGTGGATGAACAACATAAACCACTCCTAGAACTCCTGTTACAGGTGAGTAACCTGTATATACCAGGGACTGCCGACACTTTTCTAGGAAATAGGAAGCTGAAGTCATGTGTGGGCAGCTCCTGGAAAAAGACTGCTAGAAGAGCTGCAGAGTGCCGCAGTGACCTCTTGCGATGACCCAAGTGTATTACTTGCTGCAAGAGACGCTCCTCAAAGATCTGCCGTTATGGTAAGTTCTTACATAACTGTACTTTCTAGGAGTGGTATATGTTTCACACTCATGCAACCCACCCAGCCTTCTCTAGTAAGTGGCACATGTTTCCCAGCTTCCAGCATACAAGATTTGACATCACAGGGCAGAGTCAGGGGAATATAATGCCCAGGTGGTGGGAGGGGCGTAGTCTAAGGGCATCCAGAAAATCTGAGCATACCAGTGAAACTGCCAGTGTGGATTTGAACCATATAGCACTATTTGAACTATGGTTACTAGAGAGTAAACTTTTTTTTCCGTCCAACGTCATTAGACCAAAAGACAACTATACAAAATTGATTAAAGTGTGCCTTGTTTGTGAACGAGTGTGGTTTCCACTTATCAGCATTTCCCCAAACAAATTTAGAAAAACAATTGCTTTTGCAAATCCATGTTTCTTCTGCATAGGTAAGCTTGAATTGCAAGGACAATATGAATAAGTCACAAAAAGTACCACCCACCCCAGACATCTTGACAGGATCATCAAGTTCTTTTTCATGCTCTCAACTTCACCGTTGATCTTGTCCGTGTTCATTGTCTGGTGCCTTATCCTCATCAGGCTGGGAGAGGGAACAATACGATCACGGCTTGTATGCCTTGGGTCAAGTTTGTCTGACTGAGATGGTCAGCACAGACCCCAGTCGTGCCTCATGTTGCCGATGGCACCTCAGTAACCTGTACCATTGCAGTCCCCACCACTGCAACCCTTGGTGGGTGCCTCAAACAAGGATTCCAGGCCTGGGATAGAACTGCCTCATACCTTTATTGTGGTCACTATAGATAAGAAACAGCTGGTCACTTCATCAGTCAGTATCCGCTTCTGTAATTGGACGTGGGCAAATTTGCAAGTTAGCAGTTTGCTAACAGAGAGGGCTGCCTTAGATGAATATTCATCCTTTGTCTTGTTGATGGACTAAATGTCCATTGGTCTGGATAGTCCACTGGAAGAGGTTCAGAAGAGGGAAACCTTCTGATTGAATGACATCTTGGGGGGACCTTCAGGATGCATACTCCCACAGTGCTTTTCCTTCCTTCCCAGAGATCATGCCTTTTGGCCTGGCATTGGTCCCCAGGGTGCTTATCAAGTATCTTTTGGTAGTGGCAGCATGCCTCAGATACAGAGGCATCAAGGTGTTCTCCTACCTTTACAGCTGGTGTCACGTGCTGTTGTGTGCAGGATGTGAAATAAGCCAGTGGTCTGGCCTTTCCAGACCTTAGAGCAGTAGGGTCTTTAAATCCAAGCTGACTACAGTGCAGGTGATTTTTTTTATTGGGGTAGAAGTAGACTTGCTGCAACCAGAGTGTGCCTTTCTCTGGACAGAACCGGGGATATCTCATTCTTTACCCAATTATTTTTGGTTGTGTGATGGGTCTGGCACAGTATTTCTTCAAGCTTCTGGACGTCATGGCATCTACCACTGCCTTGCTTTATTTTGCCTGTGTGGTACCAATAGTCTCACACGCACTCCTTTTCTTTTTTGGTGGCCTATCTGATGCTTGACACCGTTCTGTGGTGGCTATCCTTACCAGACCTCTTGGAGGGATTCCCCTTGTCTGGCTGGTTCCCCTTGGGTCATGCTGATAAGACTCCTCATGTGGAGGACCACAGATCCCAAGGCCTTTGATCATGGAACACATCCAAAATGCACATCAAACTGCTGGCTCTGCATGCAGTTTGCCTAGCACTGTCAGTGTTCACTCTGCAATTTGGAAGGAAGGTTGTCCAGATTAACACAGGCAACATGACCACCATGTTTTACGTACACAAACAGGGTGGCACACACTCCTTTTTAGCTGTCAGGAGTTGTTGCGGACATGGTCCGTAGCTTGCTCGCTGCACATTATGTTCCATGTGATGGAACTAAACAACCAGCTGGTTGACACCCTCAGTCTGTGGGGGAAGGCATTCCACAAGTGGTCTCTGCTCCTACATGTGGTGTCTCAGATGTTTTCAGTTTGGGGGACTTCATTAGTGGATCTGTTTGTCTCTTGAGCAACAGTTTTGTGTCTCTGTCACCCTCTACAAGGTACACTGCCAGTGAACATGCTTGTCCAGTCCTGGACATGGATCGTTGATATGCCTTTCCTTAGTTTTGTCTGTTCCACAAGTGGTTCTCAAGGCTGAGTGGGATGCTGCATATCTGATCCTGATAGCTCCAGACTGGCCTCTCCAATTATGGTAGTAGTATTGCTTCCACTGCAGGCCACCTCTATGTTACTGCTCTGTATGGACCTGCTTGTGAAGCATCTCTGGATCTGACTGCTTGGTTCATGAGCACCTACAGTTCCAGGTCCCTGGGCTTCACACCTTCCCCCAACTACTAGGAGACTGCCTAAATATGGAATAATGAGCAAAGTCTGGGTAGAAAAATAGGTTACTTATAATTATAAAAAGGGTCTGAGAAATGGAGCTTTCTGATTGGCTGCAAACATTCTAACAGCCTTATGTTAATCTTTTATTAACATACATGTACAGCTACACCTCATGCCACAGTACACCCCTAGAAGTTGATTAACAGACCATTAACATAACCCTTGGTCATGCCTCATTGCTTAATTATAGTTCATCCACTAACATTCATTTCACATCCACATGACCCACCCAGTCTTCCTTGGCAAGGCTTGCTTTCGATGCCCATTTCCAGCATGCAGCTATGGAGCAGTGGGGACCGAGCCAGTGGAGCACATGAGTGAGTGATAGGAGGAGTCAGGCTTGAAAAGTGTTTCTGGTGACTGAGTATGCTCAGTGAAAGACTGCTATAGTGAAATGAATACTTGTAGTAGAACTATGGTTACAGTTATTCCTGCCCCTCCAACACGCACACGACATGGCTTGGATATGGTGCAGTGAACCCAGAATCCTAATGTCTGAGTCGAAACTCCGTACCATAACAAGTATTTAGTTGATTAGATGGGGCAGTTACACTTGCTGTTTAAAGGAAAACACTGGAAAAACACAGCTTTTCTCAGACACTACAGAAACTCTCAATTAGTACTATCCGACAGTAACAATTTGTTTTAATGATTTAAAACCGCTACCAACAACTTCCACTTTCTGTTGCTGGCAGCCACTGTCTCATGAGCAGCAGGAAGCTTCCTGAGCTCACTTTATGCTAATATGCCTGTCTGACCTCTGCTATTGGTTGGCAGGATATATTAGCATTATGTGAGCTCAAGAAGCTCACGGCTACTCATGAAATGGTGGCTGCCAGCAATAGAAAGTGAAAGTTGAAGGCCACCGTTTAAATCACTAAAAAAGCAATTGGAGGGCATGGGGAAAAAAAAAAAAGACTGTCTGAAAGCCCTAAACAAACATTTTTGTAGCGCCTGGGTAAAGCTGTGCCCTTTCCGGTGTTTCCCAAGGTAAATATCGATCTGTATCTGGTTAATGGTAGTCCATGTCTGCAGTCTTATCTGGTGTGTGGAGCTGCTCTGGATTTGCACATTATTTCCATATTTTTTTTTATTTTTACTTACCCAGTCTCATATTTGCAGGTTGTGTGATCCTGTGAACGGCCCTAAAATCCCCAGTCGCTACATAATTAACAGGGCTCAGCAGCAGGACATTAAGTTTTATTACAGGCATCCTGTAGCGTTCAAATGCTCCAACATCCCTGTTACTAGTCCCGCATGACTACTGATGCCAAGTATACGTATTGCTGTCTGTAGTTAATTATAAAGTAGCGGGTACTGGTGACCAGCATCCAAGAACATTAGAAATCTCTAGGTTGCGTGTACGACAGTTGAATCACCCATTTCTCATCTCTAACTAGAGATGCTTACTGAGGAAATTTGGGGCTACTGCAAAAGCAGCTTTCATTTGTATCATGGTGGGGAAGGAGTTGCCAAATACATTTAGTTTGTTTATTTCAAAAGTTTTGCCAGGAAAGACCTACTGAGCAGATATCCGCTTATTTCCAGATGCGTCCTGGGGGTGAGAGGAAGGGAGAAAGTTCAAAAGGAGAAAAAAATTAAATAGTAATTAACAGCATTATGAAACTAGTCATATACAGTAAATCAAGAGTATACTCATAAACATTGTAAGGACAATCCATGCAAGAGGTACATACAGTAGATAACACTGAGCATTGATAGGCAGGGGGGAAATAACTCATACAAGGTACAGTGGGTGGAGGATGGGAGCAAAATGGCCAGGGCTATATTTATTTTTCCCAATTGTTTAACCAGGTGAGACACACAAAGTTGAAAGCTTGTTTACAGGTGCAATCTGCGAGCACAGGGAAGTTAAGTGACTTGCTCAGGGTCACACAGTATGCAAGTGGGGGCTGTGGGATTCAAACCCATGTCTCCATATTTGCAGCTCAGAGCCTTAAACCACTGCACTATACTGCCTCCCAGTAAAGGGAAAGGGTGGTAGTTAAGAGGCAGAGGGTCCATGGACAGTTGCAGGTGGGAGTAGAAAAGTCACGAAGAATACTTTAGATGGTTTGGAACAGGTGAGAACTATCATCTGTTTAACCTGACCTGATTTCCTACCTAGCATTACTGAAATCATTGTTAAGTTACCAAATGACACATAATGTGTAAATCTTGAGGAACCCCAAACATTAGGTGTGGAGCTGCACATACAGACATTCCCCACTGATAAAAACTCCAATGTGACATGAGATTTACTAACACACTGTTGTGTGACTGAAGGCAAGTCTAAGTTTGTGTGAAAATATAATCTTCTAACCCCAGTAATGTTCAGGATATTCATAACTTTATGCAGTAAGCCTGGAGGGTTTGACTGCCCAGAGAGATGGAACACATGCAGATGAGTAGAATTCTTTGCATGTGAGCATCTTTCAAATCCTGCCTCTACCAACTGTAGTGTTCTAACCTCTTCAGATTTTTCTCTCCGTCTGAAAGTCCGGTCGCTCGGAGTGGTCATCTTACTCTTTCGCGAGAAAGATGATTCAAAACTAAAAAAAAAAAAAAACGTAAGTATATTTCATTTTTTTTACTGCCTCTACTAATTGTCAGTATAAATCTTGTTTATTGTTTAAATTACTTATTTTTTCTGGTTTCTCGCGATTTGGTATAACCATGAGGGA
Organism: Neoceratodus forsteri; assembly: GCA_016271365.2. Classification (NCBI taxonomy): domain Eukaryota; kingdom Metazoa; phylum Chordata; order Ceratodontiformes; family Ceratodontidae; genus Neoceratodus; species Neoceratodus forsteri. Next base: position 806,610,020 of record CM028136.1, read on the forward strand.
ACCGGGTTAGTTATTTACTTCATCGGGGTTCTCTGATTAAAGAGCCTTGTTTTTTGTGTATTATTAGCTTAGTTTTTGTGTGTCTTTCACTGTTTTCGTAACCGCTTTTATCGGTTACAGAACTGCTGAACCAGTTCATTTATTGTCTCCTCGGTTCAGTTCCTCCGGTTCCGGAACCTACCTCGGAGAAAAAAAAAAAACAGTAACCGCATTTACTCTTCTTTATTTAGCGGTTAGTGTTTTTTTTCCTTTGGGCATTACTATGTCAGAGAAACCTAAAAAGAAAACTGGAGAACCCGGTTTTAAGAATTGTTTAAAATGTGGAGATGTGTTTGCTAAGGCAGACAAACACACCTCATCTGGGGTTCGAACATCTGGACCAAGATTGCCAAATATATAAAAGTTTCCTGGATAAAACCGTGGAAAAACGCATTGAAAGACTAAATAAAAGATTTCCTAGGGGTTCCTCAGGCTCTGACCAGCTGACACCCCAGTCTGCTGTGGCTAAACCCACAAGTTTACTTACTCTGCCCCTGAGACGGGCAAAAAAGGGGCAAAAAGAGGTAAAGAACAGTCTGGCTCCCCGGTTCTTTCAAAGAAATTGAAGAAAATGAAACATGCAGAACCCTCTCCTGCTAAACCAGGAACCTTCTGCATAAGTTCCTGTTCTGCCCTCAGCTCAAGAGATTGCCCAGGCTTTTAAAATTATCCCTGCACTACACAACATTGTCCCCCAGCAGCCTGCCCCTCCCCAGGGTCCCCAGGCTAGCAGTGGTGTGTTGTCTTCTTTACCAGAGGAGCAATATTTTGAGGAGGAGGAGGATGATCGTTTTGAGGAGGATGAACCAATTCCTCCAGAGGCGTCCCCTGAGCAGGATTTTGGTTCTCCTCCCAGGGTGTTGGAGGGTTACTCCTCACATTTCATGTTTGTGGGGGGAATGGCAGATGCCCTTGATATTGCTACCACAGAGCAGACTGAGGATGCGGAGGAAATTGAATATTTAAATATGATGGGTTTAACACACACAAAGGCTCTCCTCCTGCCAGTATATAAATTATTTAAAAGGACACCCTAAAACGCTTACAGACCCCTAATTCAAACACCATGAAGTCTTGCTATATTATAACAATAGCAGTCAGCCACTGCAGCTGAACTGCCCCGGAGAGGAAGGAGTTAACTCCAGAAGATCTGGAGTTCTACAGCGCGAGGGCGCTGTGCCCAAAGCTCTATCTGGCAGTTTCAAATGAAACTGTCAGATTCTTTACTCCGCTTCACTGAACAGTCGCTCCGGAGATCAGCTCCTTCAGCTCGGTTCATTCTCGGTTCAAGAGAGTATTTTTCGGTTCATTTGAACCGGCAAAAGTTATTATTTTTACCGCATTTCGGTTTTAAAGCTCTATCTGGTAACCGTAAGTACTAAAATTTAAGTCTGTGTGGAAAATTAATTATCGGTTCGGTTTTGAACCGATCGGTTGTTTTTTTTTTTTTTCTGCATTTTAAAAGTGTACAGTGGGTTTTAGAGTGCGGTTCCCGGTTCTTATCGGTTCTAAAAAAACCGGAATTATAACGTTTTTTTTTTTCAAAATACCCGTGACACGGTTAGGAACCGATGAGGGTGTCTTGCCTGGCACTTCATCAAAAGGGCAAGTTTTGGTTAGGCTGGCATTATGTCTGAGAAACCCAAAGAAAAACCGAGCCCACTGGGTTTCACACTGTGATGTCTGTGGGGACGCCTTGCCAAGGCTGACCCACACACCACTTGTGTTTATTGTCTGGGGCTGACCACCCTGTCAGACTGCCAGGTGTGTGCATTTCCCTGCAGCCACCCTGGAGAAGAGATTGGGCGGCTCAGGGAACAGAGGCTAAAAGTCCGCTGACCCGATGGCCAGCCCGGTCCAGTACCCACTGGACCAGAGGGAGTGCCCTCTGACCAGGCGAGACTTCCTCGGCAAAGGAAGGCTGGTTCAGAGGAACCAGTCCCAAGTAAAAAGACAAGGAAATCAGTAGGTCTGAGTCCAAAATTGTGTCTCCAACTGCTGCAGAGATAGCTAAAGCCATTCAGATTGTCCAGTCACTGTCTCAGGGATCTGTAGAACCACCAACAGCTGGTAAAAGGTTGGTCTGCTCAGTCCCAGTGGTTCAGGATTTTGAAGTTGAGGATTTTATGAACCACAGGAGGGGAGGAGGAATTTGATCAATATATGTGTGGCTGGGGGTCTGACGTGCCCATTGAACCGACATTTCTCCAGACAGACCTTTAGAATCTCCTCCTATTCTGTCTGAGTCCCTTCTTTCTTTATTTTTACAAAAGGTTGCAGAAACCCTCCAGCTTCCTTTAGAGGAGGCTGTGGATGAGCAAGAGGAGCCTGATTATGTGGAAATGATGGATATTCCAGAGTCTAGGAGGTTGTCTATTCCTTTGCATAAGTCATTTAGGAAGCAAACAACAAAGATTTTAAAGTCCTCATTCTGTCCCTCCTGTAGATAAAAAATGGACAGAAGGTATACTTTGTCAGGCTCGGATACAGACTTCCTTACTGAGCAGTGTAGTCATGTAGGTGTGGTACAAGCTGCAGCCTGTGACAAGGCTAATATTCCTCTGGCCTCACATCCTCCTGATAAGGATTCCAGGAAGATTGATGCCATGGCTAAGAAACAGTATATGGCAGCTTCTTTGGGACTCAGGCAGGCAAATTATATGGCTTATGTAGCTAGATATCAGAAATCTAGGTGGGACACAGTATTGCAGTTAGCCAAGCAGGCCCATGGCCAGCTGGCTAGTGAGTTGGAACAGGTGGCTGCTGATGGCATTGAAGCCTCTAAAGTTCAATTTCATACTGCTGTTGATGTTAATGATGTTTCTTCTAGGGTCATGGCCACTTCTGTAGCTTCCTCAGTAGGTTGGCATGGCTCAGATGCACTAATCTGTCCCAAGATACCCAGTCAAAGGCTATGGATTTTCCTGTAGTGGGAAATTCTCTTTTGGGAGCAAACAGAAAACTATATGAAAAAGATGGATGAATACAGAACTACCTACAAAAGTGCCCAGGCTAAGGAGAAGCATGCCATGCCACAAAGGCATGCTCCCAGAGGTAGGGGCAGGCCCTTTTCCAGGCCTTTTTACCAATTTCAAGCCTCCTCTGCTGTCTCGCAGAGGGGTTTCTTCAGAGGCAGGGGTAGACGTGGCACAAGTAGACCGTCCCCCTCCCCTCAGCCTAAGGCTGCTGCTAAGCAGGCACCCTGATGGGGTGTCCAGGGCCGATTCTCCTGTACCAGTGGGGGGCAGGTTGGCCTATTTCAGCCGGAACTGGCTGTCCCTAACTACGGACAGATGGGTTCTGGAGGTAATAGGCCAGGGTCTGGTTCTCAGCTTCAAACACTTTCCAAAGATGAGAGCCAGGCATTTTCCACCTGCAAATCCTTCAGAAGCCCTTGCTTTGGAAGCAGAGGTTTCTGCTCTGCTGGACTGCAAAGCAGTGGAAGGGTTCCTCCTTGCCATCAGGGCAAGGGGCTTTATTCAAGATACTTTCTTACCCCAAAAAAGACAGGAGAATGGCGCCCATTCTAGATTTAAGATACTTGAACAAGCATCTGTTGAAACCAAAGTTCAAAATGTTGACTCTGGCAATGATATTGCCTTCCGTAAGGCCAGGGGACTGGCTAGCTTCCCTGGACCTCAAGGATGCCTATTTTCATGTTCTGATCAGGCCTTCTCACCGAAAGTACCTCAGGTTCGAACTGCCCTCAGGCCACTACCAGTTCAGGGCAATGCCCTTCGGCCTTACCTCTGCGCCAAGGGTATTCACAAAATGTCTCGCTGTAGTAGTGGCTCACTTAAGAAGGCAAGGGGTTGCTGTGTTTCCCTACCTGGACGACTGGCTCATTGTGGGTCAGTCTCCAGGTCAGGTGAAATCCCACTTGCAAGTCACCCAGCAGCTTCTCACTTCCCTGGGATTCCTGCTAAACTTACCAAAGTCAGTTCTGGAACCAGTTCAGGTCCTAACTTTCATAGGCGCAGAATTGAACACAAGGTTAGCCAGGGCTTTTCTTCCCCGGAAAGGTGGACAGACTCACGCCCTGGCATCTCTCCTCTTACCCCGCGGGTCTCCCACTGGCAAGGCATTTTCTGCAACTCCTCGGGCACATGGCTGCTTCCACAGCTGTCGTGCAGGGAGCAAGATTCCAGATGAGGGACATTCAGTTCCATTTGAGGGCCTATTGGTCTCAAAGGAAGGACCCCTTACCAAGTTGGTCCCAGTTACTCAAACTCTGATCCTAGCCCTCCACTGGTGGCAGGTCCAGAGCAATTTAAGACAGGGGTTCCCTTCATTCCCATTTCCTACCCTCACCCTCACCACGGATGCCTCCCCTGTTAGGGTGGGGGCTCACCCCGCACCTTGCCACCAGGGGTATGGTCTCCTCAGAGTCTCTGCCCACATCAATCTTTTGGAACTCAGAGCTGTCTTTTTAGCTCTTCGGTGTTTTCAGATTCTGTCCAGAACAAAGTGGTTCAAGTCAGGACAGACAATACCACCACAATGTGGTACATCCAACAAGCAAGGGGCACTCGGTCTTCAGCCTTGTGCACCAAGCAATGAAGTTGTGGTCTCTGGCTTACTCCCTGAACACCTCCCTGATAGCGGTTCATCTCCCAGGAAGGACAATCCTTGGGGACGCCTCAGCAGAATTTCTCAGGGCCATCACGTAATGGGCTCTGAATCCACAAGTGCTGGGGTCTGTCTTTGCCAGATGGGGCACCCTCAGATAGATCTTTCGCAGCCCCAGACAACCACCAACTTCTCTTTTCTGTTGCAGGCCTCCAGTTCTGGGCTCAGTCCCTCTGGACGCCTTTCTGTTGGACTGGAAAGGGAAGTTCCTGTATGCCTTTCCCCTTCTCTCCTTTTCAGGGTACTAGTAAAAATCAGATCTCAACCTTGCAGAGTGATTCTGATTGCTCCCAGATTGGGCCAGACAGCCCTGGTACCCTCTGCTCCTGTCCTTGGCAGTTCACCCTGCCCTGAGCCTGCCCAGAGTCCACGACTTACTGGCCTGTGCACAGGGAGAGTGTGGTATCCGGACCTCAAATCCTCCACCTCAAGGCTTGGCTCTTGAGGAGCTAGAATTTGTTGACTTACACCTTTCTCAAGGTGTCATGGATATTTTAAAGGCTTCAAGGAAGCTCTCCACTAGGGCCACTTATAATTCTAAGTGGAAGAGGTTTTCCATCTGGTGCTCTGAGAGGCAGATTATCCCAGAATCTGCTGATCTTCCCATTCTGCTGGACTGTTTGGTCCATCTGAATTCCCTAGGCCTTAGACCAGCTACCCTGAAGGTTCATCTGGCAGCTGTCTCTGCTTTTGTGTCAGCAGGAAGCCTGCCTCCCTTCTTCTCACCCGGTGTTCTCAAGTTTTTTAAAGGGTTACTTCATACTAACCTCCTGGGAACCAGCTCCGCCTGGGACCTGAATATTTGCATTGCTCAGTTAATGTAACCCCTTGAGCCTCTGTCTTCGCAGAGCTCAAGTATTTAACTTGGAAACCGCTTTCCTAGTAGCTATCACCTCTGCCAGACGATAAGTGAGCTACAGGTCCTGTCAGTGGAAGAAGATTTTATCTCTTTCCACAGAGATAAGGTAGTCCTTAGGACTAATAGAAAGTTTTGCCTAAGGTGGTTTCTGATTTCCACCTGAATCAATCTATCTCTCTCCAGTATTTTTCACTGAGCATTCTTCCTCAGGTGAGAGGAGACTGCACAGCTTGGATGTCAAAAGAGCCTCTGGTTACTATTTAGAGCGCACCAGAGGTCATAGGTTCAATCCTCCAACTCTTTCTTACCTATGGCAGGTTGGCAAAGGAAACCTGCCACTAAGAGAACAATTGCAAGGTGGATTGTTTCTTGTATCCACCTGTTATCAGAAACTGGGTAGAGTACCCCCTCAGGATTGAGGGCCCACCCACCAGGGTATAGCTGCTGCCTCTAGCGGCTGCTAGAGACATCCCCATTCTGGAGATTTGTCAAGCTGCTACCTGGAAGACAGTTCACACCTTTTACCAAGCATTATTCCCGGATGTCCAGTCTAGGAGAGATGCTCGGTTTGGCACAGCTGTGCTTCAGAGCCTATTTCCTAAGTAGGTTCTGACCTCCTCCATGGAGGTACTGCTGTGTATCTGTTATTGTTATAATATAGCAAGACTTATGGTGTTTGAAGAAAAATTACTCACCTTAGTAATTGCTTTTCTCTCATGGAGTCTTGCTATATTATAACCACCTCCCTCCTGCCCCTCTCAGAACTTCTACTTGGGTAGGGGTGGCTAATTGTGCAAGCACTGTGTCATGCCATTGTAGTTTTTCCCTTACCCTCTTTCCTTTGGGTTAGGGATCTAGATTGTTTCATTTAGGTTATTTATATTGCCCCTTCCTGGACTTGAGTCTTTGGGGAAGGGGGTTCATATGTGCTTGTAGGAGGTATAAACGAACCATAATACCATCAATTTTTGTTTTATGGCTCTGAGTGTTTCTTTGTTCTTTATATTGTTGTTATTACTACTAGTAGGTAGCCATGGGCTAGTGTAGTTTTTCCACACAGACTTTTCTCGTCCTTTGATGTTAGTCAGAACATCTGACAGTTTCATTTGAAACTGCCAGATAGAGCTTTGGGCACAGCGCCCTCGCGCTGTAGAACTCCAGATCTTCTGGAGTTAACTCCTTCCTCTCCGGGGCAGTTCAGCTGCAGTGGCTGACTGCTATTGTTATAATATAGCAAGACTCCATGAGAAGAAAAGCAATTACTAAGGTGAGTAATTTTTTCTTCTGTTCCTTTTATTGATAGAATAGATAAAAAATATCAGCTGGACAGGACAGGAGCTGATTTCCTTTTCTCCCATCCTGACCATCAAAGGGTAATACAGCAGGCAGCCTGTGACAAGGCCAGAGTCCCTCTGTCCTCCCACCCTCTGGACAAGGACTCCAGAAAAATAGATAGCATGGCCAAAAAAGGCTATTTCAAACACCATGAAGTCTTGCTGTAATTAGGACTATAGCAGTCAGCCACTGCAGCTGAACTGCCCCGGAGAGGAAAGGGTTAACTCCAGAGAAGTCTGGAATTCCACAGCGCGAGGGCGCTGTTCAAAGTTTCATCTGTGCAGTTTGACGCCAAACTGCCAGATTCTTTACTCCGCTTCACTGAACAGTCGCCTCCGAGATCAGCTCCTTCAGCTCGGTTCACTACGGTTTTCGGTCGGTTCTTCCGGTTCAGAAAAACCGCAAAGTCTCAAAATTACCGCGTTTCGCTTAAGCTCTATCTGGTAACCGTAAGTAGAACTGAAAATTTAGTCTGTGTGGAATAATTATCGGTTCAGTCTGAACCGATCGCTTTGTATTTTGGTGAATTTTAGACGTGAGGTACCCGGGTTTCATCGGGTTCTAAAACCCTCGCTTTTAACCGGGTTTTTCCAATACCGCTGACACGGTTAGGAACCGATAAGGGTGTCTTGCTCTGGCACGGCCTGAAGAAAAGGGCAAGTTTTGGTTAGGCTGGCACTATGTCTGAGAAACCCAAAAGAAAACCGGGCCCACGGGTTTCAACACTGTGATGTTTGTAAAGCTTTGCTGGGGCTGACCCACACACCACTTGTGTTTATTGTCTGGGGCTGACCACCTCTTCAGACTGCCAGATATGAAAAATTTCCTGCAGCCACCCTGGAGAAGAGATTGGGCCGGCTCAGGGAATCTAGAGGCCAAAAAGTCCGCTGACCTGGATGGCTAGCCCGGTCTAGTACCCCACTGACCAGAGGGAGTGCCTCTGACCAGGGCGTTACTTCCTTCGGCAAGAGAAAGGCTGGTTCAGAGCAACCAGCACCAGCAAAAAAGACAAAGAAATCAGCAGGTTTGGAGTCTAAGATAGTTTCTCCAACTGTTGCAGAAATAGCAAAAGCCATACAGATTGTCCAGTCTTTGTTTCAGGGACTTGAAGAGCCCTCCACAAGTGGCAGAGGGGTGGCTCGTCCAGGTCCAGGGGTTCAAGATTATGTTATTGAGGAGTTTTATGAACCACAGGAGGGGAGGAGGAATTTGATCAGTGCATTTGTGACTGGAAGGTCTGACGTGCCCATTGAACCGACATTTCTCCAGACAGACCCTTAGAGTCTCCTCTGTTGTCTGGAGTCCCTCTCATTTTGTGTTTTATAAAGGTGGTAGAAACCTCCAGCTCCCTTTTAGAGGAGGCTGTGGATGAGCAAGAGGAGCCTGATTTTGTTGAAATGATGGATATTCCAGAGTCTAGAAGGTTGTCTATTCCTTTGCATAAATCATTTAGGAAGCAAACAACAAAGATAAAAAAAATCCTCATTCTGTCCCTCCTGTAGACAAAAAAAATGGACAGAAGGTATACTTTATCAGGCCCAGATACAGACTTCCTCACTGAGCAGTGTAGTCATGTAGGTGTTGTTCAAGCTGCAGCCTGTGACAAGGTATATTCCTTGGTATCACATCCCCTGACAAAGATTCCAGGAAGATTGATACCATGGCAAAAAGCAATATATGGCAGCTCTTTGGGACTCAGGCAGGCTAATTACATGGCTTATGTGGCTAGATATCAGAAGTCTAGATGGGACACTATTGCAGTTAGCCAGCAGGCCCAGGGTCAGCTGGCCAGTGAGTTGAACAGGTGGCTGCTGATGGCATTGAGGCTCTCAAAGTTCAATTTCATACTGCTGTTGATGTTAATGATGTTTCTTCTAGGGTCATGGCCACTTCTGTAGCTCTCCGTAGGTTGGCATGGCTCAGATGCACTAATTTGTCCCAAGACACTCAGACAAAGGCTATGGCAGACAGAAAATTACATGAAAAAAATGGATGAATACAGAACTACCTACAAAAGTGCCCAAGCTAAAGAGAGGCATGCCCCCCCCCAAAGGCATGCCCCCAGGGGTAGGGGTAGGCCTTACCACAGGCCTTTTTATCAAGCTCAAGCCTCTTCAGCCTTTGTTCAGAGGGGTTTCTTCAGAGGCAGGGGCAAACGGGGCTCAGGCAGACCGGCCCCTTCTTCTCAGCCAAAACAGCTGCTAAGCAGGCACCTGATGGGGTGCCAGGGTCAATCTCCTGTACCGTTGGGGGCAGGTTGGCTTATTTCAGCCAGAACTGGTTGTCCCTAACTCGACAAGTGGGTTCTGGAGGTGGTAAGTAAGGTCTGGTCCTCAGTTTCAAACAGTTCCCAAAGATGAGGGCTAGACATTTCCCACTCTGAATCCTTTGAAGCCCTTGCTTTGGAAACAGAGGTTTTTCTTCTGCTGGGATGCAAAGCAGTAGAGAGGGTCCCCTTTTTATCAGGGCAAGGGTCTTTATTCAAGGTATTTCCTTACTCCCCAAAAAGACAGGAGAATGGCGCCTATCTTAGATTTAAGGTTCCTGAACAAGCATCTTCTGAAACCAAAGTTCAAAATGTTAACTCTGGCAATGATTTTGCCCTCCCTGAGACCAGGAGACTGGCTAGCTTCCTTGGACCTCAAGGACGCCTATTTTCATTTCTTGATCAGGCCTTTCTCACAGAAAGTACCTCAGGTTCGAACTACCTTCTGGCCACTATCAGTTCAGAGCAATGCCCTTCGGCCTTACTCTCTCGCCCCAAGGGTTTTCACAAATGTCTGGCTGTGGTAGTGGCTCATCTGAGAAAGCAAGGGTGGCTGCTTTTTCCCTACCTGGACGACTGGCTCATAGTGGGTCAGTCTCCAGATCATGTAAAATCTCACTTGCTGGTCACCCAGCAGCTTCTCACCTCTGGGATTCCTGTTGAATCTTCCAAAGTCAGTTCTCGAACCAGTTCAGGTACTAACTTTCATAGGTACAGAGTTGAACACAAAGTCTGCCAGGGCATATCTCCTCCGAGAGAGTGACAGACTCATTGCCCTGGCATCTTCTCCTTCACCATGGGGTCTCTCAGCCAGCAAGGCACTTTCTGCAACTCCTAGGACACATGGCTGCGCCCACAGCTGTCGTGCAGGGAGCAAGATTCCAGATGAGAGACATCCACCTCACACCTGAGATTTTTGGTCCCAAAAGAAGGACCCTCACCAAATTAGTCCCAGTGACAAGATTCTCTGATCCTGGCCCTTCAGTGGTGGCAGGACCAGAGCAATCTAACTCAAGGGGTCCCCTTCTTACCCATTCCTCACTCCCTCACACTTACCACAGATGCCTCCCTCCCAGGATGGGGGCTCACTTGGCCACCTTTCCACCAGAGAGTGTGGTCTCCTCAGGAATCTCTGCTCCACATCAACCTTCTGGAGCTCAGGGCTGTCCTCTTAGCTCTCCAGGCCTTTTTCAGCTTCTGTCCAGAACAAGGTAGTTCAAGTCAGACAGACAGTACCACAACAATGTGGTACATCAACAAGCAAGGGCACTCGGCTCTTCTGCCTTGTGCACCAAGCAATGAAGCTGTGGTCTCTGGCTTACTCCCTGAATACCTCCTGATAGCAGTTCACCTCCAGGGAAGGACAATGTCCTAGCGGATGCCCTCAGCAGGATTTCTCAGGGCCACCACTAATGGGCCCCTGAACCTCTAGTGCTGGGGCTGTCTTGCCAGATGGGGCACCCCTCAGATACATCTTTCAGCCCCAGAGAACCACCAACTTCCTCTGTTTTGTTGCAGACCTCCAGTGTTGGGATCAGTCCCACTGACGCCTTCCAGTTGGATTGGGAGGGGAAATATCTATATGCGCTCCCTCCCTTCCCTCTCCTTTCAGGGTACTAGTGAGGATCAGAAACCCGTCCTGCAAGGTGATTCTGATTGCTCCAGATTGGGCCAGACAGCCCTGGTACCTCTCCTTCTGTCCTCGATTGTCCACCCTCCTGAGCTTGCCCAGGACCCACAACCTGTTGACCTGTGCACAGGGGAGAGTGTGGTATCCAAACCTCAGTTCCCTCCACCTCAAGGCTTGGTTCTTGAGGAGCTAGAATTCGCTGATCTACACCTCTCTCAAGGTGTCTTGGATATTTTGAAGGCTGCCAGGAGGCCTTCTACTAGGGCCACCTATAATTCTAAGTGGAAGAGGTTTTCCATTTGGTGCTCTGGGAAGCAAATCTCCCCAGAATCTGCTGATCCAGACCTCAAGTTTTGACTTGGAAGACTGTTTTCTAGTGGCCATCATCTGCTAGACATATATGAGATGTGCTTTGTCAGTGGAAGAAGATTTCATTCTTTTCATAGGGACAAGGTAGTCCTTAGGACTAATAGAAGGTTTTTACCGGTGGTCTCAGATTTTCATCTCAACCAATCCATCTCTCTCCCAGTATTTTTCACTGAGCATTCCTCCTCAGGGAGAGGAGATTGCACAGTCTGGACGCCAAAAGAGCTCTAAGCTACTATTTGGAACGCACCAAGGGTCATAGGTTTGAATCCTCCAGCTCTTCTTACCTATGGGAAGTCGGCAAAGGGAGACCTGCCACTAAGAGGACAATTGCAAGGTGGATTGTCTCTTGTATCCAATTTGTTACCAAAACTGGGTAAAGAGCCCCTCAGGATTGAGGGCTCATTCTACCAGAGGTAGTAGCTGCATCTCTAGCGGCTGCTAGAGATATTCCCATTTTGGAGATCTGTCAAGCTGCTACCTGGAAAACAGTTCACACCTTTACTAAACATTACTCCTTGATGTTCAATCCAGGAGGGATGCCTGCTTGGCACAGCTGTGCTTCAGAGCCTATTTCCCAAGTAGGTTCTGACCTCTCCATGGAGGTACTGCTGTGTATCTGCTATAGTCCTAATTACAGCAAGACTTATGGTGTTTGAAGAAAAAATTACTCACCTTAGTAATTGCTTTTCTTCTCATGGAGTCTTGCTGTATAGGACAACCCTCCCTCCTACCCCGCCTCAGAACTCCTCCTTGGTATGGGGTTGGCAAATTAGTGCAAGCACTGCGCCATGCCTTTTTCTTGCTTATTGGGTTTAGGAACCAGGTAATTCTGTTGTTCGTTGAGTGGTAGGTGGCCCTCCTGGACTTGAGTCTTTTGGAGAGAGGGGTCTGTTAATGCTTCTTTTCAGTGATGCTAACAATATTTAATAATTTGTTGCTTTTTGTGATTGTTGTGTGTTTTTGTAGTTCTACTACTGGTAGGTAGCCAATGGCTAGTGTAGGGTTTTTCCACACAGACTTGCTATATTAGTTTAGTTTCAGAAGAATCTGGCAGTTTGACTTCAAACTGCACAGATAGAGCTTTGAACAGCGCCCTCGCGCTGTGGAACTCCAGACTTCTCTGGAGTTAACCCTTTCCTCTCCGGGGCAGTTCAGCTGCAGTGGCTGACTGCTATAGTCCTAATACAGCAAGACTCCATGAGAAGAAAAGCAATTACTAAGGTGAGTAATTTTTTCTTATTGGCTTCTTTGGCCATGAGACGGGCTACCTTTCAAGCTTATGCTGCCCAGTATCAGAAATCCGTGTGGCAGTCGGTACTGGACATGTCCATGAAAGGCCCCTCACCTTTGTCTGAAGACCTGGCTAAAACCACCAGGTTTGGGCTGGAGGCAGCTAAGTACCAGTTCCAGATGGCTGCTGATTCAAATGACACTGCAGCCAGATGGATGGCTATCACTGTGGCACAGAGAAGGTTTGCCTGGCTCAGGGCCACAAACCTTATTCAAGATACTCAATCCAAGGCCCTGAATTTTCCTTTAGAAGGACATTTTCTTTTTGGAGAATCCACGGTTGCATACATGAAAAAAGTGGATGAGTATAAGGCAGCCTATAGAAGCAGCTCAGCTAAGGAGCAAGCTTCTCCATCCACTAGGCCCTATGGAAGGGGGGCAGGGTAAGGTCTTTTATAACCAGACCCTTCTTCCAGCCAGCAGCTGTGCACCAGTACCAGCAGTACCCACAACAGGGGTACTCTAGGGGTAGGGGTAGAAGAGGCTCCAGGAGGGGCTGTCAGGCCCAACCTCAGCCCAAATCAAAGCAAAGCCCCTGAGGCTCAGGCCGCCTCCTCCCTCCCTGTCGGAGGCAGACTCTCCCACTTCCTCCAGGCTTGACTAAGCATCACCACAGACAAGTGGGTTCTGGAGGTAGTGGGTCAGGGTCTGTCTCTGGACTTCAGATCCTTTCCTCCACAGAAGATCCGGGTTTACTGCTCACCCCCTTTAGCAGAGAGAACATTTCTAGAAACAGTGGTTCAGAAATTGTTACAGCTCAGAGCAGTGGAACCAGTTCCTACCACCCTGAGAGGAAGCGGTTTCTACTCCAGATACTTCCTAACAACAAAGAAAAGTGGGGAGTGGCGGCCACTATTGGATCTCAGAGCTTTAAACAAGCATCTGAAAAAAACAAAGTTCAAAATGGTAACTTTAGCTCAGATTTTGCCAATAATCCAAAAAGGGAACTGGCTGGCATCACTGGATTTGAAAGACGCCTATTTCCACATTCCCATAAAGGAATCCTACAGAAAATATCACAGATTCAGGCTTCCTTCAGGTCACTATCAGTTTTCAACTCTTCCCTTCGGCCTTTCCTCAGGACCAAGGGTATTCACAAAATGCCTAGTTGCTGTGGTGGCATGTCTTCGAAGAGGGAGTGACTGTCTTCCCATAACTGGACGATTGGTTGGTGGTAGGCAAGTCACCAGACCAAGTAAGGGATTCCATACAAATCACCCAGCACCTCTTAGAGACCCTGGGTTTTATAATAAACCAAAAGAAATCAATTCTAACCCCTGCTCAAACTTTGCAGTTCAGAGGGGCAGAGATCAACACACTTCAGGGCAGAGCCTTTTTACCCTTAGACAGGGTGCAAAGTCTTGAGTCAATAGCAAATAGCTTCATCCTGCACAAGCCAAAAACTGCAAGGCAGTTTCTTCAGCTACTAGGCCATATGGCTGCATCCACAGGCACAGTGCAGGGATCCAGGTTTCATATGAGAGACGTCCAGTTTCACCCCAGGACTCACTGGAGTCAGAGAAAAAAGACCCTTTCTCAAAACTTATACCAGTGACAAGGGCACTATTAAAGGCCCTCTTGTGGTGGAAGGAGGAATCCAGTTTAAGGCAACGAGTTCCTTTTCAGAGAGAGAACCCCTCTCTGGTACTCACAACAGATGCATCCCTCCTGGGCTGGGGCACCCACTTAGAAAAGCGCACGACCCAGGGTGCCTGGTCAGCAGCAGAGTCCCTTCAGCACATAAACTTACCGGAGCTCAGAGCAGTGCTGCTAGCCCTAAAAGTTTTCTCTTCACTGGTATTGGGCAGGGTGGTACAGAGCAGAACAGACGATACAACCACAATGTATTACATAAACAAGCAAGGAGGCACGAGATCAGGTCTCCTTTGCTCAGAGGCCTTGAAAATTTGGACTCTGGCATACTCTCTGAGGGTATCCTTGCAAGCATTACATTTGCCAGGAAAGGACAGTACCTTGGCAGATGTACTATGTCACATCAACCAGGCCCATCATGAATGGACTCTAAACAAGCAGGTGGTTCAAATTATCTTAAGGAGGTGGGGCACACTTGAGGTAGACTTGTTCGTATCCCACCAGTTACTTCAGTATTGCTGCAGACCTCCAGCACAGGGCACAGTCCCCCCTGGACGCTCTGGCTTTGGATTGGACAGGCAGGCACCTATATGCCCCCCATTCCCTCTGGTTTTCAGAGTGCTACTGAAGCCAAAATCCCTCTCAGCATCTCTGATCTTGATAGCTCCAGACTGGCCCAGGCAGCCATGGTACTGTCTTCTGCTCTCCATGTCTGTCAGAAAACCAGTACAATTACCTCTCAGACACAATCTCCTGACCTGCAGTCGGGGAACATTGTTGTACCCAACTCTCAAGTCCCTTCATCTCAAGGCATGGCTCTTGAGGAATTAGAGTATGCAGATTTAAATCTGTCAGAAGCTGTCTTAAATATTTTAAAGAGCTATAGAAAACCCTCTACAAAGAAAACTTATTCTTCCAAATGGAAGAGATTCTGTCTTTGGTGTTCAAGTATGAACCTTATTCCACGTAAGGCTGGAGTTTCAGTTGTCTTAGGCCCTGTCCACACTACACCACTTACAGTCTGTAACGGTTCCAAACCGTTACAGTGTGTCCACACTGCCAGCAAACAGTTTCAATAACGGTTTGGAACCGTTACAGCCTGTCCACATTGGTGGGTGCCCTGTAACGTTACAGCTGCACCCTATCCCACAATGCAGTTCGTGCTGCACTGGGGAATACTGAGCTACACGCCACGCATCTACATTATAGGCTGGTAACGCT
Source organism: Neoceratodus forsteri (assembly GCA_016271365.2). Taxonomy (NCBI): domain Eukaryota; kingdom Metazoa; phylum Chordata; order Ceratodontiformes; family Ceratodontidae; genus Neoceratodus; species Neoceratodus forsteri. Next base: position 806,625,251 of record CM028136.1, read on the forward strand.
ATTAGGCATAATCATGCCAGAATCGTTGTTCAAACCACCTCATAAGTGGTTTCACCAACGTTACGAAACGCCTCTCTGTAACGTTACAGATGTAAACGCAAACTGTTGCGGTAACGGTTTGAGCCCTCTGTAACGTTACAGAGGCATAGTGTGGACAGGGCCTTAGACTATCTTACTCATTTGCATTCATAGGGTTTGCAACCCAGTTCCCTTAAAGTTTATTTGGAAGCAGTATCTGCCTACCTTTCTGTGGGGGCAAAGGTGTCAGTAGCATCAGACAAACTTTTCAAAAGATTTTTTAAGGGACTGTTGCATTTGCACCCACCTCACAGAGCACCAGTGCCTGCTTGGGATTTGAATGTGTGTATAGCTAAGCTCATGGGCCCTCCTTCTGAGCCCAAGGCTACTGCCCACTTGAAATACCTTACTTGGGAAACAGTCTTTCTAGTAGCTATTACTTATACAAGAAGAATTAGCGAGCTTCAGGCTCTCTGCCTTGATCAAGACTATATCTCATTTCACAGAGACAAGGTAGTCCTCAGAACAAACACAGTTTCTTCCTAAAGTGGTTTCAGACTTTCATCTGAATCAATCAATCATTCTACGTGTCTTTTTCACAGACCATGCCAGTTCTGATGAAAGAAAGCTCCATAGTCTGGACGTCAAAAGGGCTGTCAGCTGTTACATGTAGGAAGGGGCAAACCAGCCTCAAAAAGAGCCATTTCCTGATGGATAGTCCAGTGTATTCAATTCTGCTACACTAAAGCAGGTAAGGAGCCCCCAACCGGGTTGAGGGCACATTCTACAAGAGGGACTGCTGCCTCCCTTGCAGCTGCCAGGGAGGTCCCCTTGATGGACATTTGCAAAGCAGCTACCTGGAAAACAGCACACACATTTATAAAGCATTACAACTTGGACAGGGAGGCAATATAGCGCAGTTGTTTAAGGCTGTGAGTTGCAAATCTGGAGACCTGGGTTTGAATCCCACAGCCCCCACTTGCGTACTGTGTGATTCTGAGCATGTCACTTAACTTCCCTGTACTCCCAGGTTGCACTTGTAAACAAGCTTTCAGCTTAGTATGTCTCACCTGGTTAAACAGTTGGGGGGCTATTAGGAACTACAATTGGAAATTCTGTCCAAGAATGATGCTAGGTTTGGCACAGCAGTCCTGCAGAGTCTGTTTCCAAAATAAGTTCTGTGGCCACCTACAATGGTACTGCTTGGTACTGCTTGGTGGTCTGCATAAAGTTATGAATATCCTGAGCATTATTGGGGTTAGAAGAAAAAATTACTTACCATAGTAATCTTGTTTCTTCCCAGTGATGCTCAGGTATTCATAACTCTCCCCCTTCCAGAACTTCAGCCTCTGCACTCCACATGCTGGTGCCACCAAGCCATGTTGTTTGTTGCATATTATCTGGTTTTAATCATTTTAAAACTTTTTTTTAATGTGATCTCCTTTTGGAGTGTTCTTTGATGTGGTTTTGTCAAATATTATTATTATTCTCCTCCCTTTGGAGGTTTTCTCTGTTAAAAATGTAATGCTTTAATTAGGGGGTAACCCCTCTATTTAAAAAAAAAAAAAAAAAAAAGTTACATTAGTTTCCTAATGCCCAACTTCCAGGCTTCTCACAAATCTGAAGAAGTTAGAACACTACAGTTGGTAGAGGCAGTGAAAGATGTTCACGTGCAAAGAATTATACTCATTTGCATGTGTTCCATCTCTCCGGGCAGTCCAACCCTCCAGGCTTATTGCATAAAATTATGAATATCTGAGCATCACTAAGAAGAAACAAGATTACTATGGTAAGTAATTTTTTCCTGGTGTCACCTGGCCTTACTATTGGTTTTAGTGTGCATCGTATAAAAGGTCTGTGAAGCAATTAAAATATATGAGCTTTATTGCTTTGGGAAAATAAATGTATAGCTAAGATGCTTTTCTTGCTAAATACTTCTTATTTTGTTAGATTGCTGAGCAGAAGCAAGCTGACAAAAGGCTTCGCTTTACAGCTGCTGCTTACCATCACCTCAGTGCTCTTCGAATCCAAAGAAAGTACAGAGTTTACGTTGCACTGAAAAGAGCCAAAAGTCAGATCCATTTTGTTATCTACATACAGGTAAAAAAATAAAATGTTATTACTGATAAACCCACAAAAATGTTGGATTTTAAAAGTGTAATTTTGCTGTTTGAATAAAAGCAGTCCAATTACCTGGATTCCTTCTACATGTCAACAGTATTTAATTCTCTTTTAAACATGTGCAAAGTCATTGGAGATCTGTTGACTGGATTTTAGATTGCTACCCTAATTCCTCATACTCTATATCTTTCTGCACTAAATTGTGAAGTCCTTTCAAGGGGTCTGCTGAAGTTTGGGCTTTTTTGTTTTGTTTTCCCATTCGTCATAAGAAACTAATTCAAACTACCTTCCTACCCCTAATTTGAGACTTACCAACGCTGTAGAGTGCTGGGGATTGCTCGTAGGAGAGTGAGGAGGGCGGGGTGGGCGAACAGGTGAGGATGAATGAGCGTGGCCACTGTTTCGGGGTTATTAAGTCCAGAAGGCGCCCTTGGGCGAAATGGAATCCAGACAGGGGTTCCCCATGTCTGGTGCCCATACCCAAGGGCACTGCCGAATCTGGTGAGCAGATAGGTCGGACGGCCTCTGAGGTTTGTCCAACGCGGGCGGTGTTATGCAATGCCAGGTCTGTTAGGAATAAGACCACTATTATTGCTGATCTTATTAGCTCAGCTGACTGGGCTTGCATCACCGAGACCTAGCTGGATGAAAATTCTGGCCCCATATTGGAGGCCATGGTTCTGGCCAGGTATTCGGTGATACACCACCCGAGATTGGACCACAGGGGAAGGGGAGGTTGCAGTCTGTTTTAAGACTAAATTGGGCCTCACGAATGTGGTAGTAGGTGAGGCGGAATCCTTTGAGTGCACAGTTGTAGCAGGTGTAGGCGTTCGAATCGTTCTCATCTACCATCCACCTGGAGATGGGAAACGTTTCTTACAGGAAGTAGCAGACTTCCTCGTCGACATGTCGTTTGAGTCTCCCAGATTGATGGTTCTGGGTGACTTTAACGCCTGGATCGACGATGAACTCTCATAATTTGGTAATTACTTCCTCCAACTTATGTCTTCTTTGGGCCTCACACAGGTAGTTTCTACTGCTACACATAGATCTGGGCACTCTCTGGATTTAGTCTTCCTCTTAGGGATTGATTCATCCGACGTGGGGATGGAACCAGTCGCTTGGTCTGACCACCACACCGTGAGGTTCAATTTTTGCACCCCCCTGAGAAGGCCTTCCCCTGTGGAGATGGTCAGGTACCGCCCATTACGGAATATCACTTCCCAGGGCCTTGCTGCGGTCCTTGATCTCTCATCCCCTGTGTTGGCTAGCAATAATCCAGGGGAACTGGTGTCAACTTATAATATGGCCGTTACGGTAGCCCTGGATCTTATTGCTCCTGTTCGTGAGCGCCCCTATCCCTTCACCCCAGGTTCCCTTGGTTTGATGGGACACTGAGGGAGTTGCGGAGACAGGGGCGAAGGTTAGAGTGGTGCTGGCGCAAGTCTGCCCTTGATGCCGACCACCTTAGATTGATGGAACATTATTCTATCTATCAATCTGCAATCACCCATAAGAAGGCAGAATTCCTGTCCAGGGAGATTGCAGTTACACAGAATCGACCGGCTCAGCTGTTTCGGACTGTGGACAGACTGTGCAACCCAGCCTGTCTACAAGTCCGAAAAGCTTTTTCGCAATTGGAGTGTGAGGAGCTCGCTCGGCTCTTTGCAAATAAGGTGGCTGACATCAGGGCGGGCTTGCGTCCGGCAGTCTCTAAGGGTGATGTTGTGGAACAGTGCAAGTTCACAATGCCTCAATTCTCTTGGAGTTCCTTTTGCCAACCGGAGGTCGTGGATATTATGAGGATCATCCATAGTGTGGGGCCCACAAGCTGTAGTTTAGATCCTGGACCAACTCCCCTAATTTTGGGTTGTCTTGAGATCATCGGTCCAGTTATGGTGCAAATAGTCTAGTGCTCCTTAGAGTCAGGTGAGTTTCCCAACTCCCTGAAAGAAGCAGTGGTTACACCCCTACTGAAGAAAGCTACTTTGGACCCAGACTGTTTCTCAAACTATAGACCTATCTCTAACCTTCCCTTTATTGGGAAGGTTATTCAGAAGGTAGTGGCAGCCCAATTGGAAGACCATTTAACCATCCATAATGTCTACGAATTCTTCCAATCTGGTTTTCGTAAAAGACACAGCAGCGAGACTGCGCTGGTTCGGGTGCTTAATGATCTTCTGAGGGCGAGGGATCAGAAGAGACGTTCCATTCTAGTTCTTCTTGATCTGTCGTCAGCCTTTGACACTGTTGATCACCTGGTGGTGTTAGCACGCCTGAGGCAAATATGTGGAATGTCGGGAACTGTTTTAAAATGGTTCACCTCATTCCTTACTGGGAGATCACAAAGAGTTGTGTCGGGGGTCCATTCCTCCGGCCCTACTTCTTTGTTGTGTGGGGTGCCTCAGGGTTCAGTGCTGTCACCCATGTTATTCGCAGTGTATATGCTGCCCCTTGGAGACATTATAAGACGGTATGTGCTGAGGTTTCACTGCTAGGCAGATGATACACAGCTATACCTGTCTTTCGCGCCTGACCAGGATGGAGCTATCTCGGTGTTCAGTAACTGTCTGGAAGAAATCCAAGGGTGGATGGATTCTAGTTGGTTGAAGTTGAACTCAGAGAAGACAGAGGTATTAGTGGTGGACCCCGGTGGTCAGATAGTGAGGTCGCATGATGGCACGCCCTCTGGAATTTTTCTTGATGGCTTATCACTTCCAACCTCTGAACGGGTGCGCAACCTTGGGATTGTCCTAGACGGCAGGATGACCCTTCAATCTCAAGTGTCGCCCGTTGTCAGGACTTCCTTTTACCATCTTAGGAATATTGCCAGGGTGCGTCACCTTGTTCCGTCTGGCTGTTTGCCAGTGTTGGTCCACGCCTTTGTGTCCTCGCGTCTGGACTACTGCAACGCCCTTTACTTTGGGCTTTCTGGGGTTGAAATCCGTCGCCTACAACTGGTACAGAATGCTGCAGCCAGAGTGCTGACTGGGACAAGGAGATCCAGTCATATTACCCCGGTACTGCGCGAACTGCACTGGCTTCCCATACGATGGCGGATCACCTTTAAAGTCATTTTATTGACTTTTAAAGCCCTTCATGATCAGGGTCCGACTTATCTGAAAGAACTTCTGGTGTCTTACTGCCCCGGCCGATCGCTACGCTCTGCCGACGAGGGGTTGTTAGAGATTCCAAGAGCGAGTTTAAAATCTTCTGGTAGTAGAGCTTTCTCTTGTGCTGCTCCCACTCTTTGGAATTCTCTACCACGCCAGTTAAGGGAGTGCACCTCCGTGGAGGTATTTAAGAAAAACTTGAAAACCTACCTGTGGCATATGGCCTTCTTGGAAGATTAATCGATATCTGAGTACAAATATTATTTTTGACTGCATGGATGATTTTATTGTTGTTTTTTAGGATATGTTGTTGCTACGTATTTATTGTATTTATATGTTTTTAATTGATATTTTATATTGTGGCTTCTGATATGTAAAGCGCCTTGATATTTTGAAAGGCGCTTTAAAAATCAAGTTTATTATTATTATTAATTTACTATGCTGACACTATTTACTGCCGCTGCACAGCCACCACCTTGAATCAGCTTCACTTGCTCTACAACAGAGCCATTAGATTTATTATAGATGCATCTTATAGAACGCATCTTGCACCCTCTATTTCGTGGTAGGTCGGACCTCACTGGCCCTCAGAAGGAAGAAGGCAGACTCACATGGGGCTACAAAGTACTTATGCACAAAGTCCCAAAGTATTTGCTAGACCTCTTTAAATGATCTACCAACTTCAAACAACATGAAGTCTTGCTGTATTCAGACATAATGCAGTTAGCCCCAGCACTTGAACTGCTCCGGAGAGGAAAGAGTTAACTCTATGTAGCAGCATAGAACATTGAGCTCAAGCTTGGTTTTCAAACCTTTGTCTGTGGTACTTCCCAGTGTAACCATCAGATTCTTTACTCCGCCTAACAGTGAAGTCGCTCCGGAGATTTCCTCTGTTCGGTTTGGTAAAAGTAAAGCGGTGGGTTTAAACCGCATAGTTTTTTGTTATTTTCGGATTTCCAGCCTCTGTCTACGGTACAGGTAGTGTGTAGATAGGTAGTGACTGTGTTTTATTTTGATGAAAAAGCGGAAATTGTTTTTTTTTTTTTCCTGGGATCAGTGTGGTGTTCCAGTACCGATCGGTTTCAAAAGAACTGGACCTTTTTGCTGGTTCTTTTAAAAAGCCCGTGACACGGTTTGTAACCAGTCGGTTATTATATTACCTGACTTGAAAGCTGCAAAAGGATAATTTGTTAGGTTGGCCATGTCTGAGAAACCCAAGAAGAAAACCGTTCCCACTGGGTTTCAACACTGTATTGAGTGTGGGGAGGCCCTTGCTAAGGCTGACCCCCACCTCATCTGTGTTTATTGTCTGGGGTTTGACCACCTCAAGTCAGACTGCCAAATTTGTAAAAACTTTCCTAAATCCACTCTAGATAAAAGACTGAGTAGGCTGAAGGAAAGGGAGACTGAGAAGTCCGTAGATCCTGATGGCCAGCCCAGTTTGGTTGCGGCCGAACCTGAGGAGGTGCCTACTGACCTAGGCAATACCTCCTCGGGCAAAAGGGGAGCCGATCCCGAGGGGTCTGTTCCGTCAAAGAAGCGTAAGTCTGCCAGTTCGGATCCTGTATCTCACTTTCCAACCACGGACGAAATAGCCAAAGTGATTAGTATTGTTCAATCGCTTAGAATAGTTCCGTCCGAACCGGTACTGCCGGTTACGCGGTCAGTTCAGTCGGATCCGTCTCCTCCGGATTATGATCCAGACACTTATTATGAGGAGTGGGAGGGAGACTAAGACTATCCCGGCGATGACGATGACCAGGGGGGTCTGGATGTGCCCATTGAACCGGACATCTCCCAAGACAGGCCCTTAGGTGTCTCTCCTCCCAGGCTCTCTGAGCCCCCTTCACACTTTTTGTTCTACAAAAAGGTGACAGAAACCCTGCAACTTCCCTTGGCTGAAGCTTCAGAGGAGGATGAAGAGCCTGATTTTGTGGAAATGATGGATATCCCAGAGTCCAAAAGGCTGTCTATCCCTCTTCATAAATCCTTGGGGAAACAGACACACAGAATTTTACAAACTCCTAATTCAATACCTCCTGTGGATAAGAGAATGGACAGGAGGTATTTATCAGGCTCCGCTGCGGAGTTCCTTTATAGTCATTGCTGCCATGTTGGAGTAGTGCAGGCTGCAGCTTGTGACAGGGCTAACATTCCTTTGGCTTCACAGTCCCCGGATAAGGACTCCAGGAAAGTGGATGCCATGGCCAAAAAACAGTATTTAGCATCATCTTTGGGACTCGGGCAGGCTACCTATATGGCCTACACAGCCAGGTACCAGAAATCCAGATGGGATACAGTTCTGGAACTGGCTAAACAGGCCTCTCCCCTGCTAGCCAAGGAGCTGGAGGGGGTGGCTGCTGATGGAATCGAGGCATCCAAAATGCAATTTCATGCTGCTATGGACTCCAATGATGTGGCATCTAGAGTCATGGCTATATCTGTCTCTCTCAGAAGACATGCTTGGCTCAGATGTACTAGCCTTTCACAGGATACCCAGACTAAGGCCATGGATTTTCCTATAGTAGGTAACTCTCTGTTTGGGGAGCAGACAGAGGCTTACATGAAGAAAATGGGTGAATACAGGACCACGTACAGGAGTGCACAAGCCAAGGAAAGACAGGCCACTCCACATAAGCAGCAGTCTGGGGCAGGGGCAGGCCCTTTCATTCTCCCTTCCCACAGAGGGGGTTCTTCAGAGGGAGGGGCAGGAGGGGGATGCGCAGGGCTGCTCCCTCCTCCTCTCAGTCTAAGGTTCCTGCCAAGCAGACACCCTGATGTGTCAGCCTGGGTCGACTCCTCATTTCCAGTAGGAGGCAGGCTGGCTTACTACTTCCAGGCCTGAAGGTCTGTGACCTCAGACAAGTGGGTCCTGGAAGTAGTAAGCCAGGGACTGGCCCTCAGCTTCAGAAATTTCCAAAAAAGAGGGCCAAGTCTTTTCCACCTGCATCAATCTCAGAAACCCTTGCCCTAGAGGCAGAGGTTTCCTCTCTTCTAGCTCTCGGAGCTATAGAGAAAGTTCCTACTCAGCACATGGGAAAAGGACTGTACTCCAGGTACTTCCTTACCCCAAAGAAAACAAGGGAGTGGCAACCCATCCTAGGCCTAAGGTATTTGAACAAACACATTTCAAAGACCAAATTCAAAATGGTAACTCTAGGAATAATTCTTCCCTCTCTAAGGCCAGGGGATTGGCTAGCATCTCTGGACCTCAAGGATGCCTACTTCCATATTCCTATCAGGTGCTCCCACAGAAAATACCTCAGGTTCAAGTTGCCTTCAGGCCATTACCAATTCAGAGCCATGCTATTCGGCCTAACATCAGCTCCAAGGGTGTTCACAAAGTGCCTTGCAGTAGTGGTGGCTTACCTCAGAAGACAGGGTATCACCATCTTCCCGTAGTTGGACTGGCTTTTAGTGGGTCAGTCACCTTTACAGGCCAAGTCAGCTCTTCAAACTACCCAGGACCTACTCAGCTTCCTGGGGTTTCTTCTCAGTCTGTCAAAGTCTGTCCTCAAACCAGTTCAACTTCTCAACTTTATAGCCATAGAGTTGGATACTGTACAAGCAAAAGCCTTCCTTCCGCTGGCAAGGGTGAAGGCCCTAGTGGATCTCACTTCCTCCTTTCGACCTCAGGTCTCCCGCCCAGCAAGACAGTTCTTCCAGCTCCTGGGCCACATGGCAGCTTCCAGGGCAGTAATGCAGAGAGCAGGGTTCCAGATGAGGGACATTCAGTATCATCTAAGTCTTTTTGGTCTCAAAAGAAGGATCCACTTACCAAACTGATTCCAGTGACTCAGACTCTGGTCCAAGCTCTCCAGTGGTGGCTGGACCAGGACAACCTCAGACAAGGGCTTCCATTTCTCCCTCAAGTCCCATCAGTAGTTCTGACTATGGATGCTTCTCTCATAGCATGGGGAGTCCACCTGGGAGCCCTGACAGCTCAAGGGGTCTGGTCTCCACAGGAGTCTCTCCTTCATATCAGTCTTCTGCAACTCAGGGCAGTTTTTCTAGCCCTGCAGAGCTTCTTGGATTCAGTCAAGGGCAAGGTGGTCCAAGTCAGAACGGACACCACCACCACAATGTGGTACATCAACAAGCAGGGAGGCACTTGGTCCTTGACCTTGTGCACAGAAGCCATGAAGCTGTGGCCTCTGGCCTATTCTCTTCAGACTTCTCTGGTAGCAGTTCACCTTCCAGGGAAGGACAACGCACTAGCAGATGCTCTGTGCAGAATTTCACAGGGACACCACGAATGGTCCCTGGATCCTCACATCCTGAAGGTAATCTTCTCCAGGTGGGGCACTCCAGAGATGGATCTCTTTGCAACTCCGGACAATCACCAACTCCCCTTGTTCTGTTGCAGACCTCCCCTCCTGGGAACTGTTCCCCAGGTTGCCCTGATTTTGGACTGGAAGGGCAGGTTCCTCTATGCCTTCCCTCCTTTCCCTCTGCTGATCAGAGTCCTGATCAAGCTCAGAACCCAACCTTGCACAGTGATCCTAGTAGCTCCAGACTGGGCCAGGCAGCCTTGGTATCCTCTTCTCCTGTTCCTGGCAGTGTCTCACCCCCTGTCCCTTCCCAAGGAGACAATCTTCTGTCCTCCCCCTCCCAGGGGAGGATCTGGTGGGGGCTTAATTGGTGGACAAATTCAAGAGGGTGCGGGACAAGCATATGGGGCTAAGTATTAGGGGGAGGTCAGGAGCTGGCAGGGAGGAGGAGGAGGTGTAGGGGGAAAAAAAGGGCAGACTAGATTGGCCAGGATGGTCCTTTTCTGCCCTCAGGCTTCTATGATTTTGTGAACGTTGATTTCCCACAGCGACCGCGCCATTGTGTGCCACATGTGCGAAAGCATATCTCGGGCAGGCTGTGAAAAATGACCGCTGTACATTCATAAGGAGGTGTGAAAAAATGGCAATGTTGAAAATCTGGAGTGAAAATATTAAAAAATTGCCGAACGTTACAAGCATGCATGGAAGCTGTGCAATGCATGCTTGTAACACAGTCATTTTTTGGAATTTTTTCACCAGATTTGCAGCATGGGCTTTTTGGGACCCCACATCATGAACAGTGGCACTGTAGTTTCGTTAATCTGTCCCAAAAGGTGATTCTGCACAATGATCGTGAAATCACCTTTCGGGACCGAATAACGAAATGACAGTGCATGTGTTCATGAGATGGGGTCCCAAGAACCCCATGTTGAAAATTTGAGGTGAAATTCAAAAACTGGCTGAGATGGCCACCTGTTGAATCCCCATTGATGCCATTATGCAGCTTACGTAATTTTTCTTCTTAGATCGGCTTTTAAAGTTCAGGCGTGTCCCACTCCACGAAGATCGCTCGTCAGCACCTCGGAGGTAAGTATGGGGTGATGGGGGTTGTGGGCAGGTGGGGTGAGAGGGTGGGTGTGGGTTGGGGATGGAGGGGTGTCCTTATGATGAGGGGCTGTTTTCTTTTTACAGGGACAAAAAAACAAACACTTGGAATGTTTTCTCTATTCACAGGTTTTACAAAAGCATTATATTTGGGCACGCTGGGGTGGGCTCCCAGTGTGTCTAGGAGTTTTATTTTTGGGGGGCTGAAGCGATTTCTTGATTGGGCACCCTCACAAAGAAAGCGTGTGGAGGGGGGGAAGAGACATGATGCCGATAGGGATTGGGCACTTCCAAAGTCGGCTTTCTGGGATTGTGTTGTGACAGCAGGAGCACGCCATGTTTATTGAAATGCTTTACCAGGAAAGACATGCATACAGAAGGTGTGTCATCTGTGCCGCCGCATGACTAGCTTGTCTCTGATTGCAGCGACAGGTTTGTTTCAAGTTGGTGACACTTTGCATATACTTATCAATGCTAGCATGCTGGCTAATTGGGAAATGAGGGACACACCTACTAAAGCGTGCCCTACATTCACCAACACTGACACACCTCTGCATTTCTCCTACTACCACAAGATTTTGCTTGCGCATGTGCAAGACAACATAAAAATGCATTCTTACTGACAGGTACAATTCATGCTTGGCCTGTCTCCGCCCAGCCTTGGACACTGAGCATTGCTAGCATTGCCAGGCCATGTTAATGAAATCCCCTGGTCACCTGCTGGCTTGCTTTTGGGCTTGTCCTTCTCTACCCTGAGTGACTTGGCCCCTTTTTCAGGCCAAGCTTTGAGCTGAGGTCCTTCTGGACCCTGTGCTGCTCAAGTGAGGCTGTGACCAAATGTTTGCTACCACCCTCCCTTGTGAAACATAGGCATCAAGGAGCTGGCACTGAAATATGGTTGGGGTTAAGGCTGTCTTTAAGGACAATGCTATAATGCTGTTGTCAGTTTCTTACTACTATCCTCACTTGTTGAACAAGGAGATAAAGGAGCTGGCACAGAAGTATATAGTCTGATCTGAGGCAGTGTGAAAGGACAGCCTCCTCTGTGTTGCAGTCTGTGGCTCCAAGAGTCTTTAGTGGAATGTTTTGAGTGCTTTTCTGCTTGTTAACTCCGAATGTGACTTGCTGTAACCAGAAATCTGAACATAACCCTGCAGCTGATAACAGAGCTGTGCTGCAGCAGTGGAAGAATCAATAGCTTATAGTGTATGTTAGTGCTCTTATAAGCTCTGATTGGATGTTTTCCAGTTCGGATGTTCTCCTGGGGCTAAGTACAGTCTGCTGTGACCATACTGCGCCCTGAGGGAACAGGGGGACCAGCAAACAAAAGATGAGAGCTTATAAAAACTGAAACATATGATGATATCCCACTGCTGCAGCCCAGCTCTGACATCAGCTGCAGGGGATTCTGGGATTTCTGGTTAAAGCAGATATCAGCTTGGGAGTCAGCAGAAACAACCTGATAGTCTACTGTATTGCAATAAACAGTGAGTGAAAACAATTGTTATAGGGGCGTGGATATAGTTCACACCCCAACGTTGGCAGTTCCTCTGGAAGTGCAAATTCGTTGGAATGTATTTAAGCTGAGTTCCGCCCAGCACCCAGGCAGTATATCCTTCGGCTTGACCCTGTGACATCAGATCTTCCTTTCCACTGGAAGAGTTAGGTCTCCTCCTTCACAGCTCTGTGTGTTGTAGTGCCTAAAGTATGCCATTGGCGATTTTAATTATTTCCTCACAGGTTTTGTCGGTATTGCTTCATTCCTCGGTTCTGGTTCTACCTCGACAATTAGGAGATGGAACACGAAGAAGCAAAACCAGCTGCTGGCTTCAAGTTTTGCATCTCGTGCTAACAGATGTTGCAAACCAACCCACGCATGTCATACCTCTACTACCTGGGGACAGCACATGTTTCGTGTTGCAGCTTGTGCCAGACGATGCTCCCCTCTTCCTGGAGGATTGCGCAGCTGGCTTCTCACCAACCAACCAGCTGAGATGGACCCAAAACTATGGTCGAAAGGTTGCATAAAGGCCTCTGCTGTGGCGGGACCAGCAGCTCAACTCGTGGCTATGGGAAACGTGGTTACCTCTGCTGCAGCAGGCACCTTGCTGACCTCGGTGCTGCTCCCAGATGGGGCCATCTTCAGAGCATCATTCACCAGTGAACTCTGGGAGATGTCGGGCCCTCAAGGCCTTTGGGTAGAGTGCCCACCACGGTATAAAGTATAAAAAACACTGTCACTGGTCATGGGACTGGGAAAGATCACACTCATCTTGCTCCCTTGGATCCCTCAATACATGTCGAGCAACTGATTTTGGTCAAGCCAGAACTGATTGAGGGCCAGATGGCAAGCTGCACTATGCCTCGTGTGGCTTGTCGACCTCAACACTGGCCAACCATGTGGTAGAGAAATTCCTCAACCTTGTTGACTTGTTGGAGGTTGAGGAGTCTATACCCAAGACCTTGGTGTTCCTGGTCCTCAACCAGGAGGATGTGGACCAGTTGGTGTCCCTGAACAGCACTACTCAGGAACAGCCTCCACTGGAGTTGGTTGCACCTCAGCATCGGCCCTTGGGTTAATAGTTTAGGTTGAGGCACCACTTGTGCTTTCACTTGACTGGGAGGCATTGCCGCAGTTACTCATCCTTTGTTGAGGATTGGCTTCGCCATCACTATGCGGCCATGCTATGAGAAACGCATCTGGCGGCAGTGGACCATGGTGGAGCAGGGAAGCGCTTTAACCCCTGACCCCTGTGGTGATCTTGCCAGCACCGGTCAAATCCACACCAGTCCACCCAAGGCAGTTGTCTCTTACACCTGTCTGTCCACCCTTGCAGGTGGAGTCACCTGCATCACAGCCTTTGATGAGGACCCTGACCAGTGACTGTCGTGCTGCGACTGGTTTACCAGGTTGGCTCTCAGTGGAAATCACCCTGTCTCAAGGCTCTAGGGTTGTCCACTGTGGCAAATTGTCGGGTCCTTATTTTATATATATAGTCATTCTGCTGTTTTTGACCAGTTTCTTTCCTGTATCCCAGGGCCCTAGCTCATGGGTGTCGTGTGTGCATGGATGCTGACGCACACCTCGTGTCGCCAGCTCGGCCCCTTCTGCCCCTCCCTGTGGCTATTGCTGGAGCTTCCTCAGGTGAGCACCGCCATCTGTCCTCCACTGGGTGGCAGCCAGTGGCCGAGGTGCCTTCAGTCTCTCCCAGGAGGAGCGAGCTGCCTTGCGGCCATTCACTGACCCTCTCCCCCCCCCCCAACAACCTAGGCTTGTTCCTCAACTTGGGTCGCCTGTACAGCGCGAGGTGTGGCATCCAGTGCCTCAATCCTCTGCACTATCGGGCCAGCGAGGTCCTTTTTAGAGGAGTCCTTGGACAACTCGGATGACTCATCCATGCAGTCATCGAGGTTGCATACCTTTCAACCATGGGTCACTCGAATTTACTATGGATCATGGGCCGGTGTCATTCGGGGCTTTTCTCCAATTCATTTCGGAGTCCATGCTGATAATATCCTCCCTGCTGACCAGCAGATGCTGGTGAAGTTGGTCAGAGAACAAGGTCAAGCACTGGCTAAACACCAGCTCCAGTTGGCCTTAGACATGGATGAGTCTTTGCCCAGGCCATGGCAGCATCCGTCATGATGCATTGCAGTGCCTGGCTGAGGATTTCCACCTTTAGGGTGGGCACTCAGGTTAAGCTGACCTATGTTCTTTTCTTGGGCACCGAGCTCTTTGGCCCTGGGGGTAGAAGGTCATCTCACAAGTGTTGAGAAGTCCAAGACCACCTTGAAATCTGGGGTATCATCCCAGAAGGACCTGAAGGGCCAGAAGCTGAAAAAGGTCTTTGTTTCTGTCCTTGCTGCATTGGCAGCAGCAGCTGCCGAGCCGGCCTACTGGCGCAGTATTAGGTTTTCTCTTGCGCCGTTGACGCCGCGGGTTCGGGAACGGACCTAATGAATCGGAGGGCTGGCTGGGGGAGGAGGATTGAGCATCCTATGGACTACCTTCCTCAAGGGGGAGGGTGGGTGAGTGCCTGATGCATGACTGACCTTTGTGGGGGGTTAGGAGCAGCTGCTGGAGTCCAAGATGTGGGGAGGCGTGCCAGACGTTGGCACTTCAGTGCCCCACGTCATTGTACGCTACACCTCCCATAGGGGAACAAGCATTTGAAAAAGTGCTGCCCCGTGAATGATGTCCCTCTCCACTGGTCCCTCCCCACCTACATGGGCACTAGCCTGATGTGACCGAGGTTAGTATTCTTTTGGGACTGGCCCGACCCCATGGCCCTGCCCGGGGAGGGCAAGCCCGGAAGGCATACCGATAACAGGAGGTCCACTAGGAATCTTATTCAGATTTCCTTTGAGGGTGCCCCCCTTGGCGGCCCCACCCATGGGGTCAAACCCAGAGCGGCGATGATTGGGGGGACCTGGGAAGTGGGGGCTGAACCACCGGCTCTGACACACCACACAAAAAAAAAAAAATGCTGCCCCAGCAGTGGCAATACCAAACCTAGCATCCCAAGGTCACGTTCTCTGGTCAGCGGCCCAGAAAAGGCGTGGGGGGGGGAGTGGTTAGCATCCAGACCTAGTGGCCAGTGCTCTCCAAAACTGCCCATTGACAGGTCATGGGGTGTTTGCCTCCCACCAGTCCAATCCCTGACCCAGCTCCCTGTGGAGAGTCAGGTTTGCATCTTCTGGCAACACTGGTCTGTCATTACAGCAGACAAGTGGGTTATCTATGGTAGGCAGAGGACTGCTGCTCGATTTTCGAGGCTCTCCCACCTTACCAATCCTACACTCCAGGGGGGTCCTCACACGGTGGGGCTAGCATCACATACTATTATCTGTTGGGCTTTTTTAGGCTGTTTTAGACTACTTTTATAAATTTTAGTAGCCACTTAAATAGATCTTCCTGGACTCAAGTCTCCACCACTCTTTCACACTAATGGGACTATGCCAGAGGCGCTAGGACCCAGCGGGAATCAAAAATCTTCAGGAGTGCCGGCGCCGGGATAGGAACACGCATGCACAGCACTGTGAGACTAGCTTGCGCCTGTATAGGCTATCTCTTCGTCGACCCTCCAACCACCTCAGTTCCTTTTCTCCCATCGTCGAGTCGCTTCTATGTTGACGCCACGCCTACCGGAGTTTAAGTCTTCGTCTATACGACAGTAGCTTAGCCATTCGGGTATCTGCTTAACATTTTAGTGTTCTTTCTCTCAGACCCACCTCAATCTCTGGTCTCCGGCTCGGTCATGGACCTCTTCCAGGTCTCGCACCATGGAAGCGGGGGGCTCCATCCTCGCTATCCTCCTCTGAGAATAGGCTCCCGCATGTTGGCGCCGGGTGCTACGCAGGATCTAATGCGGGCGAGCTCCTTTTGTCCGGGAATAAGCCGACACCATCGCCTTTCCCCGCCATTATGGTTGTCACTGGAGCAGCTGAAACAACCCTCGTAGGTCGAGGAGCCGAACTGCACCGGTTGTTCAGCCGAAACCAGCTGCGCTGCCCATTGTGGTGGAATCCCCCGCCTCCACAACCTAAAACTGGGGCCCCGACCAAGGATTCTCGGTCAGGTCAGGGCTTGCCCCATTGATTGTCGGTCACCCTCACTTCCGATCTACCTCGGCAGGTGGAGGGTGGCTTAGGCACTCGGCAGCTGTTCGCAGACTCCTCGGAGTCTGACGATGACTCCTCCTTGTTTTCCAGGCCTGGAGTCCAGTGGAGGTCAGTCGGTGGATGAGAGCCCATCCTCATTCCTTGGAATGCTTAGACTCATCTCAATCCACTGGGATGAAGTTCAAACCCATTTCAAAACTGGCCAAGTATCCCCTCATGGAGATTCTGGACCGAGGGGATTCCCCTACGGAGGCCTTCCCGGTGGCCGAGGCCATTGTAGGTCCAGCCCTGGAGCTATGGCAGCGGCCAGCTTCTTGTCCAGCACCTTCGACCAGGATGGCTCAGAAGTATGCTGTTCCCACCGGTTCACTCTCTGGTTTCTCGGAGCATCCCTCTGCGAGGGCTAGTGACCCACAGTGCCTCGGCATTCCAGGAACGCTGGGATGTTGACAAGCTCTCCCGACAAGGAGTCCAAAAATTGACTCACGGGCAGAAAGTCTCATGCTGCTTCCTCCCTAGACCCTTCAGTGGGCCAGCTCGGCCATCCTGATGGCACACTTTTCATACGCCCTTTTGGGCTCCCTGGATGAGGTGATTCCTCATCTCCCGGCTGACCTTCAAATGACAGTCGAGCAGGTGCGGGATCAGGGAAGGGCGGTGGCCAAACAGCAGATCCAAACTTCCTTGGACATCGCTGACTCGTGTGCCCGGTCAGTAGCAGCCGCAGTGGTCATGTGCCACAGAGCTTGGCTGCAGATCTCCACCTTTACGGCAGATACCCAACAGAAGCTGGCAGATGTTCCCTTCTTGGGTACCGACTTGTTCAGTCCCGGGGTGGAGGGTCATCTGCAAAAGACTGAGAAGTCCAACACCACCTTGGATTAGGTCACTTCTGCCCAGAAGACAAAGGCCGCCAGCAGCAGTGTAAGCCCTTTCGTCCTTCAGCCCCTGTGGCATGTCCGGCCCAGCAACACCAGCATCAGTGCTAGCAGGCTCGCACTTGGCACCCCAAAGCCAAGCAAGCCTGCTGCTTCCCTCCAGCAAGCCGTAGGTAGGAAAGGTCCAGGCGGCACGGCTGGCCCTCCTCCTGCCTCCGCCCAGTGACGGGTTCAGGGGTATCGCCTCAGCCTCATCACTCCTTTCCCAGGTTCCCCGTGGAGGGCTGGCTCCGCCCACTTCCTTCCGCCTTGGTTCGACATCACCACGACCACTGGGTGTTGGAGTGGCAGGCAGGGGTCTGCCTCTGGAATTTGAGCACCCCACTCATCTGAGCTCACGCCTCACGGGTGCCACGGAGTCCCAGCCTCTGTCGGCTCTGTCGCTGCAGGACATTGCCCCCAGCTCCTCCGGAAGGAGGGTGGACCAGGGAGGTGTGTGGATCCTCCCTCCAGACCCAGGGTTTGTGTCCAGGTACTTCCTGTCCCCAAACGAATGGGGTTGCACCCCATTCTAGCCCCATGACCTGGAATAAGTTCCTAAGGTCTGTGACTCCAGGATGGTCACCTGGCTCTGACTCATCCCCATCCTTGGAACGAGGTGTGTGATCTGTTCTTTTTGACCTCCAGGACACGCTCTTTCACGCCCCAATCCATCCGCCTTACCAGCGATCTCCTCCACTTCTGACAGAGGGATCCCCTCATTTGAGTTCCTCCGGGCCATGCCCTTCTGCCTCTCCAGCTCCCGGTCTTCACTCAAATGCATGGCAGTGGTGACAGCATTCCTCATGTGTCAAGGGTCCAAGTGTACCCTTACCTGGATGACTGGTTGATTGCAGCCCCTCCAAGTTGGAGGTGGAGCGGTCCAGGGATCTGGCCTCCAGGTTCTGTTCTTAGATTGACCTCCCTCATCAACGAGGCCAAATCGAACTCGTGCCAACGCAGGTGATTCAGTTAATCGGGGCAGAGTTCGACTCTCTTCGAGCCAGAGCATGGCTCCCGGCTGACAGGGCCGAGGTCCTTTCCTCCTTTGCCCAATCATTTCTGGTTGGGCAGTTGCGCCCTGCCCGGGACCTCCTGGGCCTCATGGCAGCCTGCACCAGTGTGGTCCATTGGGCCCGCTCGCACATGCATCCCCTGCAATGGGGGCTGGCCTGCCAATGGTCACAACACTCCGGTCCTTTGGACCAGCCAGTGACAGTGATCCAGGAGATGTGAAACGGTCTCCAGTGGTGGCTCGTTCCAGCTCATTTGCAGGAGGGTATCCCGTTTGTCCGCCCAGAGCCGATGGTCACTCTGATGACTGACGTCTCTCTGATGTGTTGGGGTGCCCATCTGGGGGAGCTCAGAGCGAATGGCCTCTGGTCCCCTCAGGAGTCTCGAGGCCACATCAACCTGCTGGAGCTGTGAGCGGTCCTGACTAGCCTCACTGCCTTCGCCTCCATGAGAGCACGGGAATATGGTCCAGGGTCCACCTGACATACCACAATAATGTACCTCTGACCGCCAGGTCACACACCCCTGTTCCCAAGAGGCTGTCCGCGACTTGGTCTCTCGAGCAGTCTGGAGGTGGATCTCCTAGCCATCCATGTGACAGGAGCCTCCAACACTGTGGCCCATGCCCTCAGCCGGATAGGTGCTGCATCTCACGAGTGGTCTCTCCTGCAGGAGGTAGTACAAGATCTGTTCTCCCACTAGGGCACTTCTCAGATGGGCCTGTTTGCCTCCAGGGAGAATGCGTAGCTGAGCTTGTATCATGCCCGCCCCCATCAGCAGGGCTCGCTGCAGGGGGATGCCCTCTCAAGGCCATGGACCCCGGGCCTCTTCTACGCCTTCCCTCCATTTCCCTTGATCCACAAGCTGCTTCTCAAGGTGAAGAGGGACAAGGGCTGATGTCTGGTAGCCCCAGACTGGCCCCACCAATTCTGGTATCCAGATCTCCCCAGCCTCAGCTCCTGGCTCCCATGGCAGCTTCCAGCCCACCCAGACTGATCTTAGTCAACCAGGAAGGTATTCCATCCGGACCTTCAATCCTGCACCTGACGGGCTGGTTCCTGAGCGGCAGGAGTTCCAGGCCTGGGTCTTTCCTGACGTAGGTCCTCAACGCTGAGGCATCCCATCAAGGAGCTCTACTAGAAATGCTATGCCTTTAAATGGAAGAGATTTTTTCATTTGGTGTCAGGGCAAGGCTTGACCCTTCCTCTAGTTCCCTCGGCAAGCATTCTGACTACCTGTGGTCCCTTTCTCAGCTAGGCCGGTCGACTACCTTTAAGTTGCACTCTGGCAGCCACTTCTGCTTACTGGGCACGGGCCGGAAGCAGTCAGTATGCAGGAGAAGGTGATCGGCACTGTCAAAGGCCTTGATCACATATCCCTCCGGCGCAACCTCCACCTCCATGGGATCTACTGCTGGTATTGGCTCACATGGGCGTTTCATTGAACCGCATGCACAGGTGTGACATCTTCTCACCTGTCGTGGAAGGACCACCTTCTTGGATGGCTATCACATCAGCTCAGAAGGTTGGGAGAGCTCCAGGCGCCTTTCCACTCTAGTCTCCTTATCTGGTCTTCCACAGGGACAGAGGTTGTTCTGCGCCCCCACCCGAAATTCTTCCAAGTGTAGCTGGAGTTTCACCTTGGCTCAGGTGTTGACTCTGCCGGTAAATTTACTCCAATCACACCTCAGAGGCCGTAATATAGGCTCCATACTTTGGACCCTAGAAGTGCACTCTTCATTATAGTGAGCGGACGGCTTAGTTCAGGGAGCGGTTCACTAGCTGCTTGTCACCTACGCTGAGTCAGCACCTGGCAGACCTGCAGCCAAGCCGGACGACAGGCAGGTGGTCACCTCCCTGCATAGATCTTCACAGGTTGGCAGGCATGAGCCCAAAGCGAGCAAGAGCTCCACCCGCCATACCGCTGCTCTAGGGACATCCCTATCCAGGAAATCTGCAGGGTTGCTACCTGGAAGTCGGCACACCTCATTACCCATTATCACATCAACCTAGAGTCACCGAATGTTGTTTTGGGACCTCTCCCTCCAGTCCTTATTCCTCAAGTAGGGGTGTGCCTTGCCTCCTCCTCCTGGTAGAATTGTTAGATTCTCTGATAGATGGTGAATAATATCCATGTCTCTAGAAATACAGGTTCTATGGACATGGATGTTGTTCATCCACACCATCTGGCAGGTTCTTTGACGCTTAAATCTTGCCGGAAGGTCTTCGTTAGCTCTCCCACCCACCCGGTGGTAAAACCTCGGCCCGCCTCATGACGCCAGATCTTCCTTACCGCTTGAAGCTCAGGTTCCTCCTTAACGCCTGCAATGATCTTGGTGCCTAACTCTTCTAACTTTGAAACTTGTTTTAAGATACGGCTAATTACTGGTCTTCTTCTCTCCTTCATGGCGGACAGATTACCCCGATCGGAGATGTCCTCATGGCAGAAAATGTCCGGACAGACCCGCATCTATGTGCCTACTGTTAGCCTTGAGCACGATCCGCAGGCTTGGCGACCTGTGCTCTTCCTTTTCGATCTATGTCTCAGCGATCGTGGCCTGCCTCAGCTAGCGCCCCAAAGAGATTTCCTCCCGTTAAATCAAGGAGGCCGGATTGGCGGTGGTCCGGCTGCAGGCTCATGAACAACTAGAGTAGGCGATATCAATGAGAGGCGGCGAGGCCGCCTCCATCTTCGACGTGCATTTGTCCGCTCTCTCGGGCGCCTTATTCGGTTTTTGGTAGCTTGCCTTTGACCTTCGATAAAAGGCGTAGGGTCCATCCTCTTGGACCTTTTCTCGGTCAAAAAGAGTAAGGTAAGTCCCATCGCCACGTTTCGGAGCGGGAAGATCTCCCTCCCCCGCATAAGTCAACTTCGTCGATCCTTCAGCTTTCGCCACGGTTTCACGGGTCCCGCCAGGCTGGTTGATGAGAGCCGGCCGACGCTGTTGAGATATTTCTGACCTGGACAGGTTGTCGCGGTGAAGTTGAAATTCCCTCTCCCGTTCCCCCGGCGAGTTGAGGATCCTGCCGCGCCTGATCATCTGTGCCTCCGGGTTCCGGAGCCGCTGTGCAGTCGTCGGTGGCGCGGGCGGCCTGATTTCGGCCTACCGATTTGCCTAGCGAGGGTTTGTTGACCTCTTCATGTTCAGCCGATCCCGCCATAGGCGAGCCCGTCTCTGCACTGGCCAGCGGGTGTCACGGGCTCTTCCTCCCTCTTGATGAGGGGAGGCTTCGCTAGTTAAGGCCGCAACATGAGGAGCTTGCGGCAACAGCTTCTGTTGGCTGGAATAAGCCGAACCAGTCGCCTTCTCAGCCATTAAGTGGCCGTCACTGAGCTGCCAAACAATTCCTCGTAGTGTCGGTAGTTTGCTCCCAGGCCGTTGGCAAATTATTGCTGCCCCACCATTTGGTGGAACCGCCTCCTCAGCTATTGGTTGGGCTCCCACCATGGCTCCCGGTTCTAGGGCTGCCCATAGGCTGTCGGTCACTCTCACTCCGGTAAAACTCGGCAGGTGGAGGGTGTCTCAGGCTCAAGGCAGTTGTCTCGAAGACCTCGTCGGAAGCCTGAAGATGACCTCCCTGTCTTCCAGGCGGGATGGGACTTGGAGTCCCTCAGGGGGGCAGCTCGTGATAGCCCCTTCGCCCCTTCTTAGCTATTTCGCTCATCTCGGAGCCCATACCGGCTGAAGTTTCAACCCGCTTCCAAACAGAGAGGCCAGGTATCCCTCACGGAGATTCTGGACTGAGGGATTCTCCGACGGAGGCCTTCCGTGGCCGGGTTGTTGGTCCGCCTTGAACTGTGGCAGTGTCTCTGCTTCCTGCCCTGCGCCTTCGCCAGGATGGCTAGGAAGGCTGTCCCTACCGTTCCTCGTCCGTTTCGGAACACCCGCCTGCCGAGGGGCTGCCACGACAGCGTTTTCGGCGCCAGGAAGCTTAGGGCGGACAAACCACTCCGACAAGGAACCAAGAAATTGGATTACGCCGGCTAAAAGTCTATGTTGCTTCTTCTCTCGGCCGTGCCAGGCCAGTTGCGCCGTTCTGATGGCACACTTCTCCCATGCCCTGGGCTCCCTGGATGAGGTTGTTCCCATCCTCCCGCGGACCTGCGGACCACGGTCAAACAGGTGCGGGATCAGGGCAGGAGCAGTGGCTAAGCAGCAGCTCCAGACTGCTCTCGACATCAGAGATATTCTTGTGCCAGGTCAGTGGCGACGCGGCTACATGCGTCAGCGGGCGTGGCTGAGGATATCCACCTTCACCTCTGATGCCCAGCACAAACTGGCTGTTCCCTCCTGGAACAGACCTCCTTCGACCCTGGAGTGGAAGGCACCCAGAGGATCGTAAAGTCCAAATGCCACCTTGACTCGGTCTCCTCTGCCCAGAGGACAAAGGCTGCAGCTCTTCCCAGCCTTCGCCTTCTGTGCCCTGCGCGCGCCAGCCCCAGCAACGTCAGGGCCAGCAGGCTCGACCTCTGGTACCCCAAGCCAAGCCGTCGTCTTCCTCTAATAGGAAGCAGGAGGTAAGAGCCCAGGAGGTCCTCGGTCGTCCCTCCACTAAGCCTGCTTCCAGTGACGGGCTGAGGGGTCGCCCCATCCCCTTGCCTTACCCTGGCTCCCCATGGGGGACGGCTCCGCACTTCCTTTCCGCCTGGTCCACTGTTACCACGGACAGGTGGGTTTTGGAGGGTGGTGGGAAGAGGCCTGTCTCTAAATTCGAGCAGGCACACGCCCTTCCAGAGGCCGTGCCCTGGAAACCAGTGTCCCAGCTCAGTGGCTCGTCGAGCCGACATCGCTCTCCTTCTCCAGAAGGAGGTGATAAGAGAGGTGGAGGACCCTCCTTCATACCTGGGGTTTGTGTCCAGGTATTTTCCTTGATCCCGAAGCAGATGTGGAAGTTGGCGCCCATCCTCGATTCTACGACCTAAACAAGTTCCTAAGGTCTCGAACCTTCAGAATGGTCACTCTGGCTCAGATAATACCATCTCTGGAACACGCGCGTGTGGTTCTGTTCTCTGGACTTTCAGGACGCGTCTTTCACGTCCCTATCCGTCTGTCTCACGGATGTTCCTCCGCTTCGGCGGAGGGATCCCTATTCAGTTCCAGGCCATGCCTCGAGCTTTCTTCAGCTCCCAGGGTCTTCACCAAATGCATGGTGTTGACAGCATTCCTCAGGCGCCGAGGGGTCGGGTGTACCCTTACCTGGACGATTGGCTGATAGTAGCCCCTCAGTCAGGCCCGAGGCGCGGTCCAGGGACCTGGCCCTCCGGTTTGCTCTCAAGTCGGCCTCCCTTATCAGCGAGGCCAAACCGAACTCGAGCCAAGCAGGTGATACTGTTCATCGGGCAGAGCTCGACTCTTTACGAGCCAGAGCACGGCTCGGCGGACAGGAGCCGAGGTTCTTACCTCCTTTGCCCAATCATTTCTGGTTGGGCAATAGCGTCCCTACGGACTTCCTCGCCTCCTGGGTCTCATGGCGGCCTGTACCAGCTGGTCGTTGGGCACGTTGGCACCATCGTCCCTTCAGTGGGGACTGGCCAGCCAATGGTCCACCGCCACGATCCCTTGGACCAGCTTGGTGACGAACCAGGAGATGTGGCACGCTCTCCAGTGGTGGACCGTTCCATCCCATCTGCAGGAGGGCATCCTGTTTGTCCGCCCCGAGGCTGTCGGTCTCTCTGACGACCGGCGCCTCTTTGATGGGTTGGGGTGCCCATCTGGGGAACACAGAGTGCCGGCCTCTGGTCCCGCGGGAGTCGATGCCACATCCAACCTGCTGGGGCTCCGTGCGGTCCGCCTAGCTCTCACCTTGCTGCTCCCGTTCTCCGGGGTCAAGTGGTCCGAGTCCAGGCGGACAATACCACGACCATGTACTACCTGAACCGCCAGGGGCGGGGCCAGCTCCATGCTTCTGTACGAGAGCTCTCCGCATCCTGGTCACTTATGCGCCAGCCTGGAGGCAGATCTCCTGGCCATTCATGTGGCAGAGGCCTCCCTACACCCTGGCCGATGCCCTGGGCGGATAGGGGCTGCATCGCACGAGTGGTCTCTCCTGCGGAGGTAGTACAAGATCTGTTCTCCTTTGGGGCACACCTCTGGTGGATCTGTTTGCCTCCAGGAGAACATGAAGTTGAGGCTGTTTCATGCCCGCCCCTCAGCAGGGCTCGCTGAGGGGATGCCTTCTCGAGGCCATGGACCCCAGGCCTCTTTTACGCCCCCTTTCCCCTGATTCACAGGGTCCTGCTCAAAGCGAGGAGGGACAAGGCGCAGGTGATTCTGATAGCCCCAGACTGGCCACGCCTGTGTCTCTGGTACCCAGATCTCTCAGCCTCAGCTCCAGGCTCGAGGCAGCTTCCAGCTCGCCTCGGACCTGCTCTCAGTCAATCGGGGAAGGTGTTCCATCCGGACCTTCCAATCCCTGCACCTGATGGCCTGGTTCCTGGGCTGAGAGTTCCAGGCCTTGGTCTTTCCACGTAGGTCCTCAACGTCATTGAGGCGTCCCGTAAGATCGACCAGAAAATGCTACGCCTTCAAATGGAAGAGATTCTCCATTTGGTGTCGGGTAAGGGCTTGGACCCTTCCTTGTGTTCTGTGGCCAGCATTTTGGACTATCTATGGTCCCTATCTAGTCAAGGGCTTAGGTCGGCGACCTAAAGGTGCACCTGGCAGCCTTCTCTGCTTGCGCGCTGCGGGTCAGCAGTCGGTGGGCGCAGGAGAAGGTGGTCGGCGCTTCTTCAAAGGCCTTGATCATTTCCTCAGTGGGAACCCCCACCTCCATGGGATTTACTGCTGGTACTGGCAAAGCTCATGGGCAAGCCATTGAACCAGTGCACAGGTGTGGTCTCCCACCTGTCGTGGAAGAACCGCCTTCTTGGTGGCTCACGTCAGCCAGAAGGATGGGAGAACTCCAGGCGCTTAGCATCGAGTCTCCTTACCTGGTCTTCCACAGGACAAAGGTTGTCCTCGCCCTCACCCGAAATTCCTTCCGAAGGTGAACAGCCGAGATTTCACCTTAATCAGGTGTTGACTCTGCGGTGTTCTAGCTTAATCACACCTCGGGCAGATATAGGCTCCATACTTTGGACCCTAGAAGAAGCTCGCCTATTACAGGAGCGCACGGCTGGGATTCGGGAGAGGTTCGCCAACTGTTTGTCACCCACGCGAAGCCACACCTGGCAGACCTGCAGCCAAGCGGACGATAAGCAGATGGGTCACCTCCTGCATAGACCTCTGCTATGAGTTGGCGGGCATGGAGCCTCCCAGAGGATAAGAGCTCATTCTACCCGCCATACTGCTGCATCGGTGGCTGCTTCCAGGGACGTCCCTATCCAGGAAATCTGCAGGGCTGCTACCTGAAGTCAGCGACACCTTCATTACCCACTACCACATGCGACCTTGAGTCACGCCGGGATGCTGGTTTTGGGTCCCGGTTCTCCAGTCCTTATTCCCCAAGTGTATTAAGGAGGTGTGCGCCTTGCCTCCTCCCCCGGAGAACTGCTAGGAGTCTGCAGATAGTGTGGATGAACAACATATCCATGTCCCTAGAAATACAGGTTACTCACCTGTAACAGGAGTTCTGGGAATGGTATATGTTGTTCCATCCTATATTCACTCCAAACCTCCGACCCGGCACTGCTACAGAACTTCCGCGGCCAGATCTGTGCGTGTGGGAGCCGAGTTTTACCACCCGGGTGGGTGGGAGGAGCTAGCTTGAAGACCTTCCGGCAAGATTTAAAGCGGCAAGGAACCTGCCAGATAGTGTGGATGAACAACATACCATTCCTAGAACTCCTGTTACAGGTGAGTAACCTGTATTTACTCACCTGTAACAGGAGATTCTGAATGTTATGTTCATCTGCAAACCCCACCCAGCCTCCCCTGGCTTCAACGCACAACCTGGCTTCCAGTGGGCTAGATCTGGCGTCATGGGGCAGAGCCGAGAGTTTTACCACCCGGGTGGGTGGGAGGAGCCAGCTTGAAGACCTTCCGGCAAGATTTAAAGCGGCAAGGAACCTGCCAGTCAGTGTGGATGAACAACATGTACCATTGCTAGAACTCCTGTTACAGGTGAATAACCTGTATTTTTCACCTGCCATCAGTGGAGTCGACCTTAGATAAGTAGAGGTGACGGTAGGAAGACTTCGTTTGAAAGTTGTGATGGCATTGGAGCTGGGTCCGGTCCACCGCCCTTTGGGAAGGGAGGTGATCCGATCACAGGCAGTCCAGTGCTTCGGGGGGGGCAGTCTGCCAAAGCACAAAACTGGCAGTGCGGGTATCCAGCTCCACTAGACCTCAGCTCTTCTTCCTCCTGTTGGGGAAGAAGAATCGGTCTATTTCCGGTGCTAGTCTGATACCTCTCTTGCAGGGATGATGGTGGTGAAAACATTAGCCTGAACATGACTCTGGTGGGTTCCACTCTGGCCCCGCTCTTAACGGCCACGTTCTTCAACACCGGATCCCATCTCTGTCCTCGATGGGGTTCTGGTGAGCAGTTTCACCTCTGGGCTGCTCCTTTGGAGCAGTGGGTTCAGCGTCTGTTCTGTTTTCCTGGCCAGAGGTCCCAGTTCTGGGGTCTTGGAGTCGCTGGGCCAGGATGTGCACGGTGCCCTCCTTGGTTCCATCGACCCCTCATGCCTACCCCCCTCTCCTTTTTTCCATGCAGGGGCCGGCACGGGTACCACTTTCCTTCTCCCTTTCTTCAGGTCCACAGTGGGCGGTGCTGTTGGTGCTGTGGGCGGTGCTGCATGGGCCGCCCATGGAATAATCTCACAGGTGCTGTGGCGGAGCTGTCGGTGGCATCGGCACTGCCCGGTGCCCATCCCGTTGCCATGGGAAATGCCAGTGCAATGGTTGGTATTGTGTGGCGGAACAAGTTGGCGGAGTTTAATTTCTTCGCGGATCTCTTCTTTTCCGCAGAAGTTGTTGCGGAGTGATTTTCCGCAGAATAAAGTGCTGTTCTCCTAGTGGGTGGAGATCCACGGAGGATCCAGTGAAATTCCGGCAGTATTTCTACTGGCGGAATTGTTATTCCACGCTGTTCTGCCGTCAGAATTCCGCATTCTTCGCAGCACTAGTGCCGGCTCCATGAAGTAGCATCGCGCTCCTCTACACCGTTCCACGTGGCAGAGTCTCTAGTGATTCTGATCTAGTCCTCCTTTTGGAGGGTCTTCTGGGGTAGAAGTGGATCTGGATGAGTCTCTTTCCTACCCTAGCTGTCAGTGATACAGCGGGTGACTCATTTTAGAGGCTGGAATGTAAGTCTTGTGTATCAGTAGAGTCTGTGAAGGTAGATCTTCTTTTCAGGTTTTCCTCTGGGATATGGAGTCCACCATAACGTTTCAGGCTTGAACTGTGGAACTAAGGTTCTGCGTCTGGACTTCTTTCAGTCGTCAGTACAAGTACACCCTGTGGGACGCACTAATTCAATGGTCGAGAGCCTTCTGGACTCTTTGATAGGGGTATATAGCCCCCCTGTGACACTGCCCCTATGGTGGCTACCATTGGCAATGGGTGATTAACATCTCCTCAGCTGTGATTATTGGTTCGGTCCTCAGATTAAGTTATGGAGGGCGCTCAGGCTTCTACTGCCCCTCAGAGGGATGACATCATTGTCATTCTTGTAACAGGCAGTCCTTTCAAGGTAAAGGCTGAAAAGCCTTTGTCAGGAACCATCTAATTACCTGTAAAAAAGAAAAAAAAATCTCAGCAGAGGGCCTAGGTCCAAAGGCACCGGGTACCATCCTTCTGGATCTGGCCAGGTCCCACCTCAGCTGCCTGAGGTGGTCTCCTCTCGACAACGGTGGAGGGCACCTGACTTGTTCTACTAACTAGGGGAGGTCCAATCCAGCGGCGGTATGGGTCATCAGGATTTTCCAAGAGGGATTCCCTCTTAATTCAGAGATTTTTCGTAGACCTAGGCAGCAGCCCAGTGTGTGTTTTTTTTTTTCCCTCTCAGACTCTAGAGCAACATAAGTGACTCCATGGCAAAACACTGGTTCTTACTTCCTTGCCTGATTCCAGGATAACAGACAGCATGCTCCCTTTCTCGACCTTGAAAGGTCAAGTAGGTACTTGTTCAGGAAGGACTTATCGGTTTTCAGGCCTTCGCTTCCTGGTCATTTGACTCCGAGCCAGCCACTCCAAGTTAAACTCTTGAAAGCCTCAGCTTCCCCTCTAGTTTCTCCAGGAGGGTGTTTTTTGATTCAGGGAAGATGTCAGTATCACCTTCCTGGCAGCTCCTTCTCTGAGGAGCTCCCCTAGATACCTCCAGGGCGAGGGAGGCCCTCTGTCACAAAGTTATTCCACTTTGGGCAGATGACAAAATTGTGATGTTTTCATCAGCAAGCAAAGTGGAGCGCTTTCCTACCCCCCTGTACAGAAAGGCTGTGGTGAGTGGTGCCTTGAGCGCATTGCATCAGTTCAGTCATCGTGCAGTCGCTTCGATGAGTAGGGTAGTCCGAACCTGGTCCTTTCTGCGTCCCCTCTCGACAAAGATCTGTCCCTATCCTGCTTCAGAAAGCCAGACCCTGGTGTCTTCTTTCAGGATGCATTACCACAGTAAACAAGTATCTTACTTCGAGAGGGCTCTTGCAGTAGGTAATTACATATAGGACTGACGCCGGCCGGTGGCAGGACCCCACGGAAAAATTTCTAGCTAGCAGTCCCTGGTGGGGACCGCCCACACGTCAGGTGACCGGCGTCAGACGACGTCGGTATAAAGGGGCGGTCCCAGACGCCCGCCTTCCAGTTCTTTCCCGCCGTCAGCTCGTGCAGCGCCTTGCGGTGAAGTTCATAACGCTCAGTCCTGTTGCTTCATCGGTTTTTCTGAAAAGTATCAGTATTTTGTATTTTCTTCGTCAGGTAAATGTCAGTATATGTCGTCCCCTTCAAAAAATAAGTGCGACTCGTGTGGCGCCCAACTGCTTCACAAAGACGGTCACTCCCTCTGCCTTTTCAGTTTAGGCCCCAACCACACGGTCGACAAGTGTCCGCACTGCCTTCATTTCAACGCGGCCACCCGCAGACGACGCCAGCAGTCTCTAGAAGCCCATCTCCTCAAAAAGAAGATGTCCGCGATGGAGAAGGAGTTGAAGAAGCTTCGGCAGGCGTCGACCTCCCCTGAAGGACACAAGAAGCGGGACAAAGAAAGGCACCGGGAGAAGGCCGCCTCCTCCGCGACTCCGGCCGGAGCCACGGCCAAGGTAATGTCCCCTCCGGGGGATCGCCCCGACGGCAGCCTCCAAGGCTTTGGAGGAGGCGTCAGCCTGCCCGCCGGGTTCGCGTTCGAGCCCGCCGGGTGCCTCCGGGCAAAAGGAGGCTTCAGCCCCCAGTACCGCCGCAGGTTTGTGGCCTACTGGTGCGGGCGCCTCCCATAAGCCGGACATCGGCTCCTCCGACGTCCGCCGGGAGAAGGCCGCTAAAGACGCCCAACCCTTCAGGGCGGCGCATGGCAGCGTCCCCCTCAGACCAGGCCTCTTCACATCCTCGGCCCACCTCTGACGAGGGACCCCCGAAGTCGGACGCCGGCTCCTCTGGCGTCCCACCGAGTCGGCTCCTATGTCGCACGCCGGCTCCTCCGACGCGCGCCAGGGCCCTCGAGCCTACGGCAGACCCTGCTCCGCCTGTCATCCCAGGTTCCCCGCAGCCCTAGTTGCCGTCCAGGGAGCCCGAGTCCCCCCTGCCCCTCCGACGCCGGCGGGGATATTCCTCTTCCATCGGGCCCTCCACCCCACGGGCCTATCACGGTCGATCCGCCCATGGAGTTCCCTACTGGGCCATCTGCTCTGGCAGCTCCTCCGGTGCCTGGGTATCCACCGTCTTATCGACGCCGGTTTTCCCAGGTCCACAGTATCCTGCGCCGCAGTACCCGGCGCTGACTCCACCGTCGCCGCAATACCCAGCTCCAGTATTTCCGCAGCCGGGTTACGGATACTCTCCTTACGGATTTCATCCGTACAACTATCCCTCCACCGCCCCCTAGGCCGCCGGTGGATCTCCAGGAGACTCTGGCCTCCTGGTGGGCTGAGGCCAAGGCTCAGCTCACCAAGGAAGTTGAGAGCCATCTTACGGCGACGGTGCCACCCCCGGCTCCCGTACGCCCCAGACGGCACACTCCCTCTCCCTCCGGATTCCCGGGCTCTGCCCTCGGGATCCAGAGAGGGGCAGGACACGCGTCTTGGGATCCCCCCCTAAGGAACCTGTTCCTCCCCCTAGACGAGCCAGGGAGTCTTACTCTGCTTCGAATTCCTCTTCTTCTTCTCTCTCGGACTCCTCAGATTCCTCCGATGGTTGTTCCGAGAAAGAAGACAAGCCGCGCGCTCCGTCCAAGCCCCGGCCGAGGACTCCTCTGAAGTCTCCTCCAGAGGTTTTTTCCTTCACGGAGTTGCTCAGGAAGATCCAGGAAGTCCATCAGTGGCGTTCCTTAGAGCCAGATCCTCAGCGGGCTAAACTCGCCGAACATCTGAACTTGCCCCTTACGGCCCCTACTCTAGTTGCCACCCTGGATCGAGCCTCACGCCCACCTTGTTTCCACCATTTGGAAACAACCGTCGGCTTTAGCCCCACTTCCTCGGAAGTTCAACAGGCTATACCAGGCTCCGGAGGGTGTAGACTTTCTACACTCTCACCCCCATGCAGACTCGGTTGTGATTAGCACCGCTCACGGCCGGTCAGCACACCCGAAACATTTGAGCTAGTCTCCCCCAGATAAGGAATCTCGCCTTCTGGATCAGTATGGAAGGAAGATCTATGCTTCTTCCACACTGGGGATTAGGGCCCTAAATTATGTAGCACATATGGGGGATTACCAGAAGGCTGTCCTTACCCAGGCGGAATCCAAGATTGACTCCTTGCCTGATTCCCAAGTCAAGCAGGAGTTCTAGGAGCGTGGATATGTTGTTCATCCACACTGTCTGGCATTGTTCCTTCCCCTTTAAATCTTGCCGGAAGTCTTCAAGCTGGCTCCTCCCACCCACCCGGGTGGTAAATACCTCGGCTCCGCCCCATGACACCAGATCTTCCTTTCCGCTGGAAGATACAGGTTCCCTCGTGCTTTTCTGCAGCGATTGAGGCCCTGGATTCAATTCGACGAGTTTTCACCGCATCTTCTCGCTTGAAACCGTAAGAGTTTGATGACTCAGATTCGGACATGGCTGACAAGTTATTCCCGGAGCTCACCGTGTCCTTATGGACAGAAAATGTCACAGACCTACTCCCCACCCTCCGTGCGCTTACTGCCTCGGTACTGTCCATGATACCTGTAATGTACCATTTGCTCTTCCTTCCATCCGACCGTTTTGAGATGCGTCGAAGCGCCTGAAGCTGGGGAGACTGGAGCTTAGAATCCACGGTCAAATCTAGGGAGGCCAGGTGGGCGGTTTCATGGCTGCGGGATCCGCCAGCAGCTCGCACAAATGGCGGTGCTCGAGGAGGGAAGCCGCCCCAGCTTCGCCAGCTGAGCTTCTTCCGTGCCGCTCAACTTGGGCTCCACTTGTCAGGATCCTTTGGGTTTGTGCCAGTCTCTCCTTACGGTGCGGGCGCCTCGGGCTCGCCTCCTCCCGTTCTAGAAAAAGGATCCAAACCACCGCTTCAAGAAGACGCTCCTGGGATCGGGAGCGGTCCGAGGTCTCGCATTTGATGGCCAGATCGCCTCCTCTGCTGCCGGTTTTCAGACCTTCCATCTGGACCAGGTACAGAAGTCGAGAGATGGCTGAACCGGCCGAGATTTTCTCGACCCTATCGAGGCTGTTGTCACCGACACCTGTCGATGATTCTTGGAAAACGCTCATTCTCTCCTTCCCTGATGAGGAGACCCTCCCACGGGCCTCCGATCGAGGACAGGAACCAGATCCTCGGTTTTGCCGGTCCGGTTTCTCCTGATCGACAAAGCTGAGACCAGTCGGATTTCGATCGAAATCAGTCCTCTTCATTCAATCGACCCAGAAAGGACACAAACACTCCCGGAAGACGTATACCGTTAATCCTCATCCTCCTTGGGCGAGGAGAGGCTTTCAACGGAAGATCCGTCGACGCTGTGAGGATCTTTTGTGGCAGCAACTCCTGCTAGGCAGAAGCCGGCTCCCTCGGCGGTCCTGCCATTGTTGACCTCTCGCCTCTTCGGCCTGCTCAGACACGATTCCTTCGGCAGGTCCCTTCGGGGGCTCGGTGCGCCCTCGCGCGGACGGTTACAGGCTACCCACCAATATTGGTGGAACCTCCACTGCGGCTGCCCCTTGGGGATCCCTCCAAGGAGGACCCATTCAGTCTCCTGGTCTGCCTCGCGACTGTCGACATGTCACCCCTGATCGCCTCTAGGCATATCGCGGGAGATTTAGGTGGACAGCCTTGTCTCTGGACTCCACCTATTCAGATAATACAGGCCTTCATGTCTCACGATGAGCTATCGGTGTCAGGCATGGAAGAAGGGCCTTCCTCCTTCCAGGGCATCCCCGGCTCATTTCTGAGTCCACGGAATGCCCCTGCAGCCTATTCAGAAGAGGCAGAGTAGTCCTCGGATATTCTTAAGAGGAGATGCCCCTCACGGAGGCCTTGCCAGTCGCCCGAAGCCATAATTGGCCCAGCTCTGGAACTCTGGCAGCGTCCTGCCTCCTGCCCAGCTCTGTCTGCCCCGCCTTGCACGCAATCGCCGCGGTGCCCACAGGGTCCTTGGCGGGTTTACTGAGCACCTCGGCTGAAAGTCTGGTGACTGCCTCAGTTTTCAGGCGGATGAAGGCAGCTTCGGCGGATACTGGCGCCCTCCGGACAAGGAGTCCAAACTTATGGTCCACTCAACCCGGAAGGTCTATGCAGCATCTTCCTTGGGCTTCGTCAGGCAAGCTCAGCAGTGATTATGGCACACTTCTCTCCCTTTTTGCGGTCGCTGGAACGAGTTCTTCCTACCTCCCAGCTGACATGCAGACTACAGTCAAGCAGGTCAGGGATCAGGCAGGGCTGTTGCTAAACAACGGCTCCTACTGCACTGGTTATGGATGATTCCTGTGCCCGTTCACTGGCTGCAGCGGTATCCTCGCCCGCGGGGCTTGTCTGAGTTGTCCTCCTTTCCGTGGATACTCAGCACAAGCTAGCTGATGTGCCTTCCTTGGCACCGACCTCTCGGGCCAGGGTGGCAGGTCATCTGCAGTGCATCGATCAGTTGTCTAATGCTACCTTAGATGCCACCTCTGCTAAAAGTTCTTCTCAGTAAGACCCAGCAGAGCGCGGGAGATGTGCCTTTCGCCATTCTTCCTGTGGTCAGACAACCTTCCTTCCAGGGGGTCAGCAACAGTAGCAGTCTCAGGCTTGGCCCTAGGCCTAAGCAAGGTCCCCAGGCAGCCCCAGGAGGCGGCGGCGCTGGTCCAGGTGCCTCCTCCTCCTCCTCTAAGCCTGCCCAGTGACGGCCAGGGTTGCCTCCCGTGCCTGTCACACCAGCTCTGGGTCCTCCATAGGGGCAGCTGCCTCCATTTCCTTTCCGCCTGGTCGGTGTCACTTGGACAGGTGGGTCTAGAGTGGTCGGGCAGGGTCTGTCCCTAGAATTTGAGCAGTTCCCTACCAGCCGAGCCGTGCCCCGAGGAGGAAAGGATCTCAGCCGCCCAGTCTCGCCCTTCGGGACGACATTTTTCTCCTCCTCAAAGAGGCCAGTGGCCCAGTGCGGATCCTCTTCAGACCCAGGCTTTGTCTCCAGGTATTTCCTGTTGCTCCAAGCGGACAGGGGTTGGCGCTCATTCTAGATCTGCTCACGACCTGAATCGGTGCTCGCGGGTCTCACACCTTCGGATGGTAACTCTGAACCAGATCATACCATCTCTGTGAGCAAAACATGTGGTTCTGCACACTGGATCTTCAGGATGCTTTTTCCACGTCCCTATCCGTCCATCCCATCAGCAGTTCCTCAGCTTCTGGGTGAGAGGGACCTTGCACGGAGTTCAGTGCCATGCCGTTCGGCCTGTCATCCCAGCCCCACTGGTCTTCACCAAATGCATCCGTGTGGTGGCAGCCCATCTGACGTCCAGGGGTTTGTATTTCCCCTCACCTAGGCGACTGGCTCCTGGTAGGGTTCCTTCCTTCAGGAGGTGGAGGTCCAGGACCTGACCCTCCGAGACCTGCTCACACTTGGGCCTTCGATCCTTGAGGCCAAATCGGAACCTCGTACCTTCTCCAGGTGATGAGCTTCATCGGGGCCGAGCTCGACTCTCGTCCAGAGTCTCGGCCCGGGCGGACTGGGCGGAGGTTCTCTCCTCCTTTGCCCAATCATTTCTGGTTGGGCACTCTCACCCTGCCTGGGAATTTCTGCGCCTCCTGGGTTACATGGCGGTGTGCACTTCAGTGGTCCGCTGGGCCAGACTGCACTTGCGTCCCCTTCAGTGGGAGCTGGCCGCCCAGTGGTCTCAGCGTCAGGGTCTTTTCGACCAGCTGATCACAGTCATCCAGAGGATGTGGGACGCTCTCCAATGGTGGACCGTCCCGAGTCATCTGCAGGAAGGAATCCCATTTGTCCGCCCCGAGCCGACGGTCGTCCTTACGACCGATGCCTCTCTCATGGGCTGGGGAGCCCTCATGGGGGACTACAGGGCCCACGGCCTCTGGACCCCTGAGGAGTCCCGATGCCACATCAACCTGCTGGAGCTCAGGGCAGTCAGACTGGCTCTGTCAGCTTTCGCTTTTCAGCTCCGGGGCAAGTGGTTCAAGTCCTGACGGACAATACCACGACCATGTACTACCTCAACAAACAGGACGGCGCCTCCCGTCTATGCAGGGAGGCGCTCGGATCTGGACCTTCGCTAGCTGGCTGAGGCGGATCTCCTAGCCATCCATGTGGCAGGAGTCGCGAACCAACTGGTGGATGCTCTCAAGCCTTGAGGCCAGACATCCCATGAGTGGTCTCTCCATCCAGAGGTAGCTTACGACCTGTTCTCTCATTGGAGCAAACCGTTGGTGGACCTGTTTGCCTCCAGGGAGAACACCAAGCTGAGGCTGTACCATGCCCGCCCCCCTTAGCAGGGTTCGCTGCAGGGGATGCCTTCTCGAGGCCGTGGACCCCAGGCCTCTTTACGCCTTTCCCCCATTTCCCTTGATCCACAAGGTGTTACTCAAGGTGAGGAGGGACAAGGCGAGGGTGATCCTGGTAGCCCCAGATTGGCCACGCCAATTCTGGTATCCAGATCTCCTCAGCCTCAGCTGCAGGGCCCCGGAGCGGCTGTGTACACGCCCGGACCTGATATCAATGAACCAGGAAGGTCCTTCATCCGGACCTTCAATCCCTGCAGCTCACAGCCTGGTTCTGGCGGCTAGAGTTCCAGGCTTTGGGTCTTTCCGAAGATGTCTACACCGTGGTTGAGGCATCTCGAAAGAATCGACCGAAATGTTATGCCTTCAAATGGAAGAGATTTTCCGTTTGGTGTCAGGGCAAAAGCCTGGACCCCTTATCCTGCTCTGTGGCTAACATTCTGGACTACCTTTGGTCCCTCTCCAAAGGGGTCTTGGTCATCGACCCTCAGGGTGCATTCCTAGCAGCCATGGCGGCTTCACGGTAGCATGGGGTCGGTCAGCCGGCGTTGGCTCAGGAAAAGGTGATCGGGCATTTTTCAAAGGCCTGGATCACATTATCCCCTCAGTCGTGAACCTCCACCTCCATTGGGATCTTTTGCTGGTTTTGGCAAAGCTCACGGGCAAGCCATTGAACCCATGCACAAGTCTGCGCTTTCGCACTTGTCGTGGAAGACGGCCTTCTTGGTGGCTGTCACGTCAGCCAGAAGGACGGGGGGACTCCAGGCGCTTTCAGTGGACTCCCCCTATCTGGTCTTTCACTGGGACAAAGTTGTCCTGCGCCCCCACCCGAAATTCCTTCCGAAGGTGGTGTCAGAGTTTCACCTCAACCAGGTGTTGACTCTGCCAGTATACTACCCTCACTACACCTCGGATGCCGAGTACAGGCTCCATACTCTGGACCTCAGGCGTGCTCTCTCCTACTATAAGGGGAGGATGGCAGAAATTCAGGGAGAGGTTCGCCAGCTGTTTGTCTCTTACGCTGAAGCTGCTTCTGGCAGACCTGCAGCCAATCAGACTATTGCGAGATGGATTACATCATGCATAGGTCTGTGCTATGAATTGACGGGTAAGGAGCCTCCCAAAGGGATAAGGGCTCATTCTACCCGCCATACTGCTGCTTCGGTGGCTGCTTCCAGGGACATCCCTATCCAGGAAATCTGTCGGGCCGCTACCTGGAAGTCAGCAAACACCTTTATTACCCATTACCACATCGACCTAGAGTCACGCCGGGATGCTGGTTTTGGAGCTCTGTTCTCAATCTCTGTTCCCAAGTAGGGGTGTGCCTTGCCTCCTCTCCTCCCGAGGAACTGCTTGGAGTCTGCCAGACTGTGGATGAACAACATATCCACGCTCCTAGAAGAACAAGTTACTCACACCTGTAACAGTAGTTCTACAGTGGTATATGTTTTAATCCACTGCACCCTACCTCCTCGGCTTTAGGTGCACAACCTGGCTTCCAGCGGGCTAGATCTGGTGTCATGGGGCGGAGCCGAGGTATTTACCACCCGGGTGGGTGGGAGGAGCCAGCTTGAAGACTTCCGGCAAGATTTAAAGGGGAAGGAACAATGCCAGACAGTATGGATGAACAACATATACCACTCCTAGAACTACTGTTACAGGTGAGTAACCTGTTCTTAGCCGACCTGGTCTGTTCTGCTCATTCGGCCAGTCGTCACATTCTGAGGACGACCTACGACGCAGTGGACACTGCAGGACGGAACTCTGCATTCGCCGTAAGTCTTCGGCATCATGCATGGCTCCGTGTGTCAGGTCTGGTCCCGGCGGTGCAGTCAGCAATCCAAGAAGCACCTTTCAGAGGTTCTGTGCTTTTCGGTGGTGATGTCAAGGACATCGTCACTGACTTGCAGGAGAAGGGGATGGCCCTTAAATCTGTTGATTCAATGTACCGTCCCCATCCCCCACTGCGCCGTCTCTTTCACAGACGCAGCCGGCCTCAAGCGAAACCTCAGGGAAGGCGGCCCACTAAACGTCGGGCCCCCACAGCTGCCAGGCCCCCGCCGCCCAAAAAAGCAGCGGGTGCCCCAGCTGCGGGACTGCCTCACACCACCTGACTCCTTCCCTCTCCCACCGCCTCCGGACACCCCGGAGGAACCGGTAGGAGGGAGGTTCTCCCTCCACCTTCCGGGTTGGGAGAGGATAACATCGGCTTCATGGGTGCTTCAGATCATAGCAGAGGGGCACTCCATAGAGTTTCTGCAAAAACCTCCACGTCACCCCCCTCTGAACTCCTCTTACTTAAGGGACCATCTTCCTTTGGTCAAGGAAGAAATCTCTTCTCCTTTGAGCAGCGCAACATGAGCCGTCCCCCTCATCTTCACGGGATGGTTTACTATTCCCATTTCTTCCTTGTACCAAAGAAGGACGGAGATCTCAGACCCATTCTCAATCTCAGCTCCCTGAACCTATATGTGGAATACAAGAGGTTCAGGATGTTCTCCCTTCAGACACTCTTGCCCCTGCTTCGGCCGGGCCAGTGGCTTTGTGCACTGGATATGCAGGATGCGTACCTGCACATCCCCATCCGCCCTTCGCACCGAAAGTACCTCAGGTTTGCGTTCCAAGGGGACCACTACCAATTCCGGGCACTCCCTTTTGGTCTTTCCTCGGCTCCCCGAGTCTTTACCAAATGCCTGGCGGTGGTAGCGGCCCACCTGCGTACTTTGGGAGTTCAGGTTTTTCCCTACCTGGACGACTGGCTCCTGGCGGCCCCGTCCAGGGAGGAACTCCTGCATTTTCTCTCCCTCACCCAGCAGGTTTTCTCTGGCCTGGGTATCACCATCAGCCATTCCAAGTCTCACCTGGATCCTTCTCAGAGACTCCAGTTCATCAGGGCAATCCTCAATACGACAATGTGCAGGGCCTTCCTGCCTCCGGACAGGGGGGCCTCCCTTCAGTCCCAGATTTCCCTTCTATTGAAATACAGGAGGGTTCCGGTGAGGTCGGTGCTCCGTCTCCTGGGGCTTATGGCGGCTGTCATCCCGACGGTGCCGCACGCGTACCTCCACATGAGAATCTCTCAGTGGACTCTCCGCTCTCAGTGGGATCAACTGGTAGACGATCTAGATCATCTGGTACTGATCTCCTCGCCGATGATAAGAGACTTGCAATGGTGGATGGTTCAAGAGAACCTATTCCGGGGGATCCCCTTTGTCATCCTCCCCCTGCTCAGACTCTGACCACGGACGCTTCAGGCGAAGGTTGGGGAGCCCATCTGGGTCCTCACCGAACCCAGGGCTTATGGTCAAAATTGGAGTTAGTTCTCCACATCAACGTGCTCGAGCTTCAAGCAGTGTTGTATGCTCTCCAGGCCCTTCACCAATACATCCTTCCCGGTCACCTAGCTGTCCAAACAGACAACATGTGCGTGGTGTGGTACATCAACAAGCAGGGAGGGACTCGGTCCTACCCGCTGTGCAGGGAAGCGATGAGGGTTTGGGAATGGGCAACGCTTCACAACCTTCACCTCACAGCGATCCATGTTCTGGGAGTCGACAATGTCCTGGCAGACGAACTAAGTCGTTCGTCGGCTCTGCCACACAAGTGGGAACTGGACGAAAAAGTCCTAAAAAGCATCTTCCAGATTTGGGGGACTCCACAGATAGACCTGTTCGCTTCCTCCCAAAATGCAAAGCTTCCAACCTTTTGCTCGCTCGCTCCAGAGCGAGGCGCTTTCTCTGGAGCGACGCTCTGTCTCTAAGCTGGAAGGACAGATTTGTCTATGCTTTTCCCCCAATTCCACTGGTCCCTTGTGTGTTGCAGAAACTTGCATTGGAAGGAGTGAGAATGATTCTGATCGCTCCTTTCTGGCCCAGGCAAATCTGGTTCTCTCTTCTACAACAATACTCAGAGGTTCCTCCTCCTCTTCCTCTTCCTTTATCTCCAGGATTGCTGACCCAGGATCAGGGGACCCTGGTCCATCCGGGACTCAAGTCCCTTCAACCTCATGCATGGCTCCTGCAGACCTAGCCCAATCTCACTTTGGCGTCTCTCCTAAGGTGGCCGAGACTCTGGTGGAGGCTAGAAAAACCCTCCACTAGGTCCAACTATGCCATGAAATGGAAAAGATTTTCCACTTGAGCTCCGTCCGGGAACGTGGAGCCCTTTTCCTGTCCTGTACCCATTCTGCTTGATTACCTGCATCATCATTTTTTCAACCTGGGTCTCAGTCACTCCTCTTTGAAAGTCCATATGGTGGCTATTTCAGCCTACCATGTCCCTTTCACTGATAAGGCATTTGCCCAACTAGAGGTATCCAAAACTTTTCTTAGAGGGGTCCTTCATCTCAGGCCCCCTGTCCGGACTCCAGCTCCTCCTTGGGACTTAAACTTTGTCCTCGAGACTTACCCTTCCTCCCTTTGAGCCTGCGGCTTCCATGACTTGAAGTTTTATAAATGGAGGCGCTCTTCTTGGTGGCCATTACTTCTGCTCAGAGAATTTCGAGCTCCAGGCCCTGATGTGCAAAATCTCTTATGCGATTTTTCACAAAGAACGAGTAGCTCTTCACACGAATCCTAAGTTCCTCCCGAAGGTGGTATCGGAATCTACCTTAAATCAGTCTATTGAATTACCTGCCTTTTTCACGCAGTACTCCAACCAAGGAGAATACTTGCTCCATACCATGGATGTCCACAGGATTCTGAGATACTACACCAATAGGATGAAGGATCTCAGAAAGACTGATCAGTTGTTCGTCTATTTTGCTCACAAAAGAGAAGGCAATGCTGTTTCTAAGCAATGCCTATCAAAGTGGTTGGCTCATTGCATCACTTTCTGTTATGACAAGTACAAGACCCTCCCGGGTCAAGTCAGAGGTCACTCCACTCTTGGAGTAGCAGCCTCTGCGGCTTGTTTCAAGAACGTGTCTGCGGCAGACATCTGTGCTGCCGCCACTTGGACTTCAGTCCATACCTTTACTAAACATTACGGTTTGGACATTGCCTTTCGCCGTAGAGCAGGCTTCGGGTTATCTGTCTTGCAAGGCCCCCTTTCTTGAGGCTTGCAAGATTATTTGCTACTTCTTGGAGTAGTTCCTCCTCCCGGTACCTTTTATTTGTTCCAGACTGCTTGGGATTCTGTCCTGTATGTAATTACCTACTGCAAGAGCCCTCTCGAAGTAAGATAGTACAGTTACGTAAGAACTTACCATAACAGTAGATCTTCGAGAGAGGCTCTTGTAGTAGGTAATACCCTTCCGCCCTCCATCCCCCTAGGCTTTTTCAGCTCCTTTTCCATTGAGGAAATATCTGCTTCTCTCTCGTCCGGGCCTGTGGCGAGAAGGAACTGAAGGTGGGCGTCTGGGACCGCCCTTTATACCGGCGTCGTCTGGCGGCTGGTCACCCTGATGTGAGGCGGTCCCATGGGAGACTGCAGCTAGAAATTTTTCCGTGGGGTCCTGCCGACGGCCGGCATCAATCCTATATGTAATTACCTACTGCAAGAGCCTCTCTCGAAGATCTACAGTTACGGTAAGTTCTTACGTAACTGTACTTTCTACTGTTCACTTTCCTACTCTTCCCTTAGTTCACAGTGCTCTGCTCGAGTTGTAGGCAAACAGGGGCAGAATGATTCTTCATCGAAATGGAAGTGGGTAGGCTCTGGTTTCTTCCAGACCATCACAGATGTCTTCTAAGTTGTGCATAGGTCTTCCACCTGGTGGAAGGCTTATGTAGCTAAATGAAAACCCTTCTCCATTTGATGGGCAAATCCCACCTGGACCTTTTGGTTCCCTGCCAAGTAAGATGTCCGAGTGCTTCTTGGACCTTTCATTCGCAGGTCAGCCATACTTGGTAGTGGAGTTACACATCGGCACTTTTTCAGTCTAGCTTGAACCAGTAGACGTTGCCTCTGGCTCTTACCATTGGTCTAATTTTTGCCTTAACTCCAGAAGGAAAGGAAGTGCTCCCTTCACTCTCTAAATGTTAGGACGGTTCTGCGATTCTCATCTACAGAACGAAGAACTACACTTTCGAACAATTTTTGTAGTTTCAGCATGCCTCAGCTGGGTCAACTTCTTGCTCTGAGATGTTTTCAGCTAGGTTAATAGCATGTCTAGACAATACTAATTCTTGTCTCAGGCCAAATTGAAAGGCCAAGTTTACACTGCTCTGTCAGAGTGGTTGCGGCTTCCTGGCAGAAATTCGTAATGTGTCAGTTACAGTCTTCTGCAAGGTAGTGAGCTGGAGCTCAGTGCATACCTTTGTAAAGCACTATGTTCTGGATGTCCTTTCCAGACAGCTCTTTTCTTGGCAGGACTGTCCTTAGGGCTCACTCAGAATGGAAGTCCACTCTCCGACCGCCCTACTCAGAGTGGTTTGGTTTTAGCTTGGTATTCTCCCTTTAGTGTGAATGAGCGGTAGAGACTTGAGTCCAGGAAGATATGGAAATTGCGTGCTTACCGTAATTCTTGATCTTTCTGGATGCAGTCTCCACCATTCATTCACATATGCACCCACCGGGCACACTCATTTTGTTTCTTGAGTCTTCACTGCCTTGTTGTTCAGGCTGTGAAAACATTGTTCGGTTCACCCTTCTTACATGGGTCATCCGGGCTTTCACATGTCCGGAGGTTAGGGTAAATTATATATCTTATTAGTTATGTTGCACCTCCTCAGTCGAAAAGGTACGGAGGCGGTTGGAGGGTCAATGGCGAGATAGCTTATACAGGCACGAGCTATTCTCGCGGTACTGCGCATGCGTGGTCCTAGCCCGGCGCCAGCCCTCCTGAAGATTTTTGACTGCCGCAGGTTCCTATTGCCTCTGGCGTAGTCCCATTAGTGTGAATGAGTGGTGGAGACTGCGTCCACGAAGATCAAGAATTACGGTAAGTACATAATTTCTGTTTCTAATGGTCGCTACTCCCCTGGCTATAGAAACATATCTGATGTTTAATTCAGCAGGGGAGTGTGACCACAGTGCAGAGGCTGAACTGGCATTCCACATTCTGTCAATCGCATAAGTTCTAACTCCGGAGCAGCAGACGTCTGTGGACTGATGCTATTTTTAAGGCTCATTGATGAATCCCTGAGAAGAAACAGCATTAATATGGTTAGTAATTTTTTTCTTAAGACCTAAGCATTTTTCACGTGGCAGTCCTGCTTCAAAGCACTCTACCTTGATGGATCATTCATGTTATTCTGTGTATACTGAATGTCACTGCTAAACCGTTTTTAATGTCTGCCTCTTGAAGGCCTGTGGCATTTTTCAGTTATTCTCACTGCTGCAACTAGGTGCATCCCACTTGGTGTGCTCTGATGGGCTTCCACTATTCTGCTCTCGTGTTTGACCTGCAGTCAGTGATGCTACCTTTGAACTGTCATTTCTTTTTTTTTGTGTGTGTGTATGTGTTATTTGTTTTTGGCTCCCCCCTGCCAATGCGGCCGGCCTCTCCTTCAGGCGCCTAGGACCTACTCGTCCCAGACAACCCCCGTTGCCAACTGCCGTCCCATACTGCAGCGTCTCCCCCCCCCCCAAGTAAGCCGACATATTCCCTTGTCGGGCGGGTCCTCTCCTTCCAGGGAGAATGTGCCTTACGGCTTTCCTGCTTGGCCCTGGGTGCTGCTGGGGTCTTTCCCGGCTGTCCTGGGGCTCTGTGGCAGCAAGGGTCCGGCAGCCGTCATCCGACCAGCCGAGATGCAGTTTTTTCATGTTTCTGTGTTCTGCCCATCAAGTTCTCGGCCTTGCGTGGGTGGCGTGGTCGGGCAGGGGCATGCAAGGGGCGTGCCGAGGCATCAAGTCCCCTAAGCACGCACCCAATCCATCTAGAGTTGCCTAGGCATTCCCAAGCCCCTGGGAGGAAAGTGTCCAATGGATGCTTGTGCATTCCCTCCCTGCCGGTTTCTGCTCCTGGTACCTGTGCTCAGGGTGTGAACCCGGGTTGACAGCGTGTCGAGCAAATCCCTTTGCTTGGTGCCATGGAGCCGGCATTGGATTGTCATTTCTAAAGGCTCTCTTAACATAAGTTGATTGTGGTTCCCAGTCAAGTCTGTGCCAACAAAATAGCGCAGTATAAGACCACACAGACAATATCTGTGCCGACCACCACCGTGCAGCAGTATATCCATAAGTTTCTTCGGGGGGCTATGTCCCCCGCACCTCACTTATCTAATATAAGAAACTCCACGGGGGGCAGCTAACTGGATGGT
Organism: Neoceratodus forsteri; assembly: GCA_016271365.2. Classification (NCBI taxonomy): domain Eukaryota; kingdom Metazoa; phylum Chordata; order Ceratodontiformes; family Ceratodontidae; genus Neoceratodus; species Neoceratodus forsteri. The sequence goes on from CM028136.1 coordinate 806,668,631, forward strand.
GTGGTTCTGTCTCGAGCTGCAATCCAGGCAATTTACGTGGTTTTGTACCGCACTATTTTGTCAGCACAGACTTGGCTGGACATGATTGACCGTCTACCCTTCTCTTCCTTAGACAGTGCTTGTTGTAGCCTATAATCTTGTAAATAACTGGAAGAAATCCATATAGTTTTCACTGTAGTTGCACTTTAGATTCTCACAGCCCATCTGGTCTCCCCTGGCTACAGGCCCTTGAGGGATTGAATGATTGCTTCTCGTTTTGTATTGTTGAATGATTTGTGTTATTGTGGGCTGGGGATTTGAAAAAAGGAAGGGTACCCAGGAGTATTTCTGTAGCTTTCAGGGACTTCACACATGCTCAGTGCTGATTGCAAAAGGGGGGATAAATGAAAGGAATCCCAGGAGTAGAACTATAGTTACAAGTAAGCAAGAGTCCGCCTTTAAGTGTTAAAACAGCTGGCTGTCAGTTACATTTTATTGATTTCCTTTGGGGAATTGCATTACCACAGAAGATAGGATAGCAATAAAAACATCTGATTTATTAATAATATGTGTAAACCACTATTAGAATTCAAAACGATTTGTGTTGCATGCCTTTAGGATTCTTATCAAGAATTTATTTTGTTTCAGAGATGGATCAGAACCAAGCTGCAGCGGAAAAAATTCCTTCAGGATAGGCTTTGTATTATAAGACTACAACGAAGGGTGAGAGCTTGGCTGGAGCACCGAAAGAAAGCTGCTACTATTATTCAGAGAGCTGTGCGCCATTTTCTGTTCAGGAAACATCAAAGAAAAGCAAAGAATGGAATTGTGAAGATGCAGGTAATTAGAATATTTATTTGAGACAGTATGAAAAGGGAAATGCACTTAACTGCCAGTATTGCAGTAGTATTACCCCTGTTTATGGGATGGTTGTGGGTAACTTTCTTGGAGAAGAATCTCAGCACATTTTCAGCAGAGTCGCTGTTGTATTTATAGTTCTAGGGACATGGATATGTTGTTCATTCCACACTTGATGGCAGGTTCCTTGCCACTTTAAATCTTGCCGGAAGGTCTTCAAGCTGGCTCCTCCCACCCACCCGGGTGATAAAACCCTCGGCTCCGCCCCATGACGCCAGATCTTCCTTACCGCTTGGAAGCTCAGGTTCCCTCCTTAGCGCTCTGCGTTTAGACTGGATCCAAACTCTTCGGTTAACCCGAAACTAATTTTAAAGTTTACAAGACTTCAGTCTGTTTCTTCCTTCACGGCTGCGATGGATAAGTCGACTCCTGGTTTTCGGTGGTGCCCATGCGGGCATAAGATATCTTGGACCGATCCGCACTCCACGTGTGTTTATTGCCTCGGGCTTGACCACGAACCGCAAGCCTGCGATTTGTGCAAGTCTTTCTCTGCCAATGTCCTCGAAGACCGTGCTGCCAGACTCCAACTTGGGCGCCCCGCGAGACATATTCCACCGGTGAAGTCAAAGGAGGCCCGTTGGGTGGTGTCTGCGGCGGCGGGCTCTGCTGAGCAACTTGAGCAGATGATCGCCCTCGAGGAGGCAGCCCAGGCCGCATCTTCATCCCCCTAAGTCGCGGCATTTATCCCGCTCTCCTTGGGCTCCTCCTACTCAGCTTCTTTTAAGGAGCTTTGTCAGTCCCTCTCTACCAAAGGTGAGAGTCCATCGGGACACTCCTCTCGGTCCAAGAAGAAGGACTCGAAGGGTAAGTCCACCATCGTGCGGAGGGCGGGAGAGGTTCCTTTCCCGGACAGTCGACACTCAACCGGTGAGGTTGCGGCTAAGGCCGCTAGCTCCGATGTCCCGTCAGGTCAGCCGGCCGAGACACCGTCGGCCTTGATCGAGATTTTTCTCGACCCGTCAGATGGGCTGTCGACTGGAGAAGCCGACAACCCTTCTTTACTGGTTCCCCCGGTGGAAACCGAGGACTTGCCTGCGCCTCCTGTGCCAGAGTCCCCGGTAAAGGTTCCCGAGCCGGTGGAGGAATGGGTTTGCGCCACTCCCTCCCAGACCCACCCTCGGAAACACTGGCGGTCTTGGACCTCATCTCGGTCCAGCCGATCTCGCTGACACGGCGGTCTCTGTCTCGACGCGGAGGAACAGCGGTGCGCTCGTCCTTGTCTTCTTCCTCCTCGGGAGGCTTGGCGGTTAACGTCGACACTACAAGGACTTAATGTGGCAGCAGCTCCTTCTGACCGGGAACAAGCCGACCCCGTCGCCTTCCCCAGCCATTAAGTGACTGTCACCTGAATGGCCGAAACAACCCCTCGTGGTTGTCGAGCGCACACTGGAGCCGGCTGTTGAGCCGAAAACAGCTGCGCTACCTATTGTGGTGGAACCCCCGCCTCCACAACGTAAATCTGGGGCTCTGACCAAAGATTCTCGGTCGAGTCAGGGGTTGCCCCATCGATTGTCGGTCACCCTCACTCCCGACCGTCCTCTGCAGGTGGAGGGTGGCTCAGGCCCTAGGCAGCTGTTTGCAGACTCCTCAGAGTCTGATGATGACTCTTCCCTGTTCTCCAGGCCCCTTGACCTGGAGTCCACTGGGGGACAGTCGGTGGATGAGATCCCATCCTTGTTCATGGGTCTGCTTCGGCTCATCTCAGAATCTCCTGGGATGCAGCTCGAACCTGTGTCCAAGCTGGCCGAGTATGCCCTCACGGAGATACTGGACCGAGGGGATTCTCCCATGGAGGCCTTTCCGGTGGCTGAAGCCATCGTTGGCCCAGCCTTGGAGTTATGGCAGCGGCTGGCTTCTTGTCCTGCTCCTTCGGTCAGGATGGCCAGGAAGTATGCGGTCCCCACCAGTTCACTGTCCGGTTTTTCGGAGCAGCCCTCTGCGGAGGAGCTTGTGACTGATAGTGTTTTCCAGCGTTCCAGGAACATCAGGGATGTGGACAAGCCTCCCAACAAAGAGTCCAAAAAGCTGGACTACACCGGGCGTAAGGTGTATGCTGCGGCCTCCATCAGGCCAGTTCGGCCGTACTGATGGCGCACTTCTCCCCGCCCTTATGGGCTCCCTGGATGAGGTGATCCCTCATCTCCTGGCTGATCTCCAGACTACGGTCAAGCAGGTGCGGGATCAGGGAAGGGCGGTGGCGAAGCAGCATCTCCAAACTGCTCTGGATATTGGAGACTCTTGTGCCCGGTCAGTAGTGGCCGCAGTGGCCATGCGCCGCAGAGCTTGGCTGCGGATCTCCACCATCACAGCGGATACCCAGCACAAGCTGGCAGACGTCCCCTTCCTGGGTACCGACTTGTTTGGGCCTGGGGTGGAAGGCTGTCTCCAGAGGATCGAGAAGTCCATTGCCACCTTGGACTCGGTCACGTCTGCCCGGGAGGACAAAGGCCACCAGCAGCAGCGTAAGCCCTTTTTGGCCTTCTGCCCCTGCGGCACATCCGGCCCAGCAACACCAGCATCAGGGCCAGCAGGCTCACACTTGGCACCCCAAAGTCAAGCCTGCAGTTTCCTCCAGCAGGAAGCTGGGAGGAAAAGGCCTGGGAGGCCCCTCGGCCGATCTCTCCAAGCCTGCGCAGTGATGGGTTGAGGGGTGTTGCCCCCAGCCTCGTCCCTCCCCCCCCCGTGGGGGGGCGGCTCCACCACTTTCTTTCCGTCTGGTCACGGACCGCTGGATGTTGGAAGTGGTAGGAAAGGGTCTGCCTCTGGAGTTCGAGCAGGCCCCGCCCTTCCGAGCCATCACCCCACGGGGGGCTACAGGGTCCGCGGCCTCTCTGTCGGCCTGTCGAGCCGACATTGCCCTGCTCCTCCAGAAGGAGGTGATCAGGGAGGTGGCGGATCCTCCACCAGACCCAGGGTTTGTGTCCAGGTATTTTCTGGTCCCGAAACGGACGGGGGGGCTGGCGCCCCATTCTAGACCTGAACAGGTTCCTAAGGTCTTGAACCTTCAGTATGGTCACTCTGGCTCAGATCATTCCATCCCTGGAACGAGGCATGTGGTTCTGTTCTATGGACCTCCAGGACGCGTTCTTTCATGTCCCAATCCGTCTGTTCCACCAGCGATTCCTCCACTTCAGAGCAGAGGGATCCCTTTACGAGTTCCGGGCCATGCCCTTCGGCCTCTGTCCAGTTCCCAGGATCTTCACCAAATGCATGGTAGTGGTGACAGCATTCCTGCGGTGCTGAAGGGTCCGAGTGTACCCTTACTTGGATGACCGGCTGATTGCAGCCCCCTTCAGACCGGAGGTGGAGCGGTCCAGAGATCTGGCCCTCCAGGTTTGCTCTCAGGTTGGCCTCCTCATCAACGAGGTCAAGTTGGAACTCGTGCCAAAGCAGGTGATTCAATTCATCGGGGCAGAGCTCGACTCTCTTCGAGCCAGAGCATGGCTCCCGGCGGACAGGGCTGAGGTTCTTTCCTCCTTTGCCCAGTCATTTCAGGTTGGGCAATTGCGCCCTGCCTGGGACTTCCTGCACCTCCTGGGCCTCATGGTGGCCTGCACCAGCATGGTCCGTTGGGCCCGTTGGCACATGCGTCCCCTACAATGGGGACTGGCCAGCCAATGGTCACAGCACTCCGGTCCTTTGGACCAGCCAGTGGCAGTGACCCAGGAGATGTGGAACACACTCCAGTGGTGGATCATTTCAGCTCATCTGCAGGAGGGCATCCCATTTGTCCAACCCGAGCCGACGGTCTCTCTATCGACCAACGCCTCTCTGTTGGGTTGGGGTGCCCATCTGGGGGAGCACAGAACACCTGGCCTCTGGTCCCCTCGGGAGTCCCGATGCCACATCAACCTGCTGCAGCTTTGAGCAGTCCGTCTAGCCCTCACCGCCTTCACTCTGCTTGTACAGGGTCAAGTGGTCCAGGTCCAGACGGACAATACTACGACCATGTACTACCTCAACCATCAGGGCGGGACGCACTTCTTGCCCCTGTGCAAGGAGGCTCTCCATATTTGGTCTCTTGTGATCAGGCTGGAGGCGGATCTCCTTGCCATCTATGTGGCAGGAGCCTCGAACAGTCTGTCCGATGCTCTCAGCCGGATAAGTGCTGCATCTCACGATTGGTCTCTCCTGCTGGAAGTAGTTCAAAACCTGTTCTCCCAGTGGGGCACCCCTCAGGTGGCCTGTTCCCAGGAGAATCTGAAGCTGATACTGTTTCATGCCCCCAAACAGGGCTAGCTGCAGGGGGATGCCTTCTTGAGGCCGTGGACCCCGGGCCTCTTCTACGTCTTCCCTCCATTTCCCTTGATCCACAAGGTGCATCTCAAGGTGAAGAGGGACAAGGCATAGGTGATTCTGGTAGCCCCAGACTGGCCTCGCCAGTTCTGATATCCACATCTCCTCAGCCTCAGCCTCGCGAGGCGGCTTCCAACCCGCCCAGACATGATCTCAGTCAACAAAGGAAAGGTGTTCCATCTGGACCTTAAGTCCCTGCACCTGACTGCCTGCTCCTGAGTGGCTAGAGTTCCTGGCCTTGGGTCTTCCTGACGAGGTCCCCAACGTCGTTGAGGCGTCCCGTAAGGAGTCGACCAGAAAATGCTATGCCCTTAAATGGAAGAGATTCTTCATTTGGTGTCAGCGCAAAGGGTTGGAGCCTTCATCCTGTCCGTTGGCTAGCATTTTGGAGTACCTGTGGTCCCTTTCTCAGCTAGGGCTTCGGTTGACGAGCCTTAAGGTGCTCCTGGCAGCCATCTCTGCTTACCGGGCACGGGCCGGCAAGCAGTCGGTTGCGTAGGAGAAGGGGGTATGGCCCTTTTTCAAAGGCTTAGATCACATACCCCCTCCGTTGCGAGAACCTCCCCGTCCGTGGGATCTACTGCTGGTATTGGCTAAGCTCATGGGCAAGCCATTCGAACCGATGCACAAGTGCGATATCTCCCACCTGTCATGGAAGACCGCCTTCTTGGTGGCTATCATGTCAGCCAGAAGGATGGGAGAATGGTAAATGATTTCCTTCGAGTCTCCTTATCTGGTTTACAGGGACAAGGTTGTCCTTCGCCCCTACCCGAAATTCCTTCCGAAAGTGGTGTCGGAGTTTCACCTGAATCAGGTGTTGACTCTGCCGGTGCTCTACCCCAATCGCACCTCGGAGGCCGAATATAAGCTCCATACTCTGGACCCTAGAAGAGCACTCGCTTACTAAAAGGAGCGGACTGCTGATGTTCGGGGGAGAGGTTTGCCAGCTGTTTGTCACCTACACTGAAGCCGCACCTGGCAGACCTGCAGCCAAGTGGATGATAAGCAGGTGGGTCACCTCTGCATAGATCTCTGCTGTAGGTTGGCGGGCATGGAGCCACCCAAAGGGATAAGAGCTCGTTCAACTCACCATACCGCTGCTTCTAGAGACAACCCTATCCAGGAAATCTGCAGGGCTGCTACCTGGAAGTCAGCAGACACCTTTATTTCCCATTACCACATTGACCTAGAGTCACGCCGGGATGCTGGTTTTGGGACCTTGGTTCTCCAGTCTTATTCCCCAAGTAAGTATCGGGGGTGCATGCTTTGCCTCCCTCCTCCCGGAGAACTGTTAGGAGTCTGCCCATGAGTGTGGATTGAACAACATAGCCACGTCCCTAGAAATACAGGTTACTCACCTGTAACAGGAGTTCTAGGAGTGGCATATGTTGTTCATCCACACGACCCACCCAACCTACCCGGCTTCGACGTGCAACCTGGCTTACAGCGGGCTAGATCTGGCATCATGGGGCGAAGCCGAGGGTTTTACCACCTGGGTGGGTGGGATGAGGCAGCTTGAAGACTTTCCGGCTCATCTTAAAGTGGCAAGGTACCTGCCAACGAGTGTGGATGAACAGCATATACCACTCCTAGAACTCCTGTTACAGGTGAGTAACATGTATTTATGTGCTTGGTGCAGGTGGGGTGAAGGGCCAGGTGGGTGGGAGTAAACCTATGCCCTCCAGAAACAATCAACTACAACTCTGACCCTCCACCCCGGGGAGTGCCTTCCTTCCTTTCAGACACCTATTTCACAGAGGTTAAGTAACAGGTCAAGTCACAAATGACTCCAAATATCTTCCAGCTACAGTTCCTCCCTGACAAATTAAAGTTAAGCTAAGAAAAGTCAACCCCAAAAGCAGAATCAATACTAGTTAGTTACACAAGTGCAAAAAGTTATAATTCAATTCAGTGTAGTCTAGAAAATAACCTCCTAGATTTAAGGAAGCTTTGGCTGCTTTCTCTCTCTCTCTCTTAGCTGTGAACACCAAACGTTTGTTCTGAATGACATGTTGGACACCAGACTTGAGTTGTTAATGTCACAAAGACACCAAACAAGAGTGTAAGTTCATGCAACTACTAATTGTCTTCTATTTTGTAAACACCTGCTACATACTGTGCTCAGTGGAGAAAATATATGAAATATGTGCAAATTCTGTAGTGTCAATCTGTTTGCAACTTTGACTACTGTCCAGAAGTAAAAAGTTTTCACTTCCAGTGCTGCAGGAGCTTTTCATATTTTGTGCTGATAAAATGCTGTACATCGGGTGCAATTTTAGAATTGCCTTGTCCATATAGGCCCATGATAGTCTCTGTTCAAACAACATGAAATCTTGCTGTATTCTGACTGTATGCAGTTAGCCCCAGTACTTGAACTGCTCCGGAGAGGAAAGGGTTAACTCTTGGCAGGAGCATAGACCATTGAGCTCGAGCTCGATTTTCAAATCTCTGTCCCTGGTACATTCCTATGTAACTGTCAGATTCTTTACTCCACCTAACTGTGAAGACGCTCCTGAGATTTCTTCTTTGCTACTTCTGTTTGGTACTAGTAAATCGGTCAGTTTTACTCAACCTTTTAATTTCTTTCGGTCCTGAAATCTCTGTCTATGGTACAGGTAGTGTAAGTGGGTAGATAGTGATTACATTGTGATAGAAATTGTTTTTCTTTCGGTTTCCCATCGGTCGGTCCGGTTGGGAACCGAAACAATTCTAGTTTGTTTTAATTTACTGTCTTTCTCTGTGGTGTCCAGTACTTATCAGTTTAAATAAAAAAATAGTTCAAACAACATGAAGTCTTGCTATATTATAGACATTAGCAGTTTGATCCAGCTCTAGAACTGCCCCGGGGTGAAATGGTTAAAACCATTCCAAAATAGAATTTTGGCACGAGAGCAGCTCTATCTGTGTCATTTCAAACTTGAACTGTCAGATTCTTTGCTCCGCCTCAGTGAACAGTCGCTCTGGAATTTCTCCTTCTGCTTGGTTCATTTCTCGGTTTAAAAAGTGTTTTCTCGGTTGGATTTAACGAGAATAGTTTATTTAACCGCAAAACCGTTCGGTTCAAGCTCTATCTGTGGTAACCGTAAGTAAATGAAGGTTTTGTCTGTGTGGAACTTGTAAGTTATCGGTTCGGTTTTGAACCGATCAGTGAGTTTAAACTCATTTAAAACTAAAAGTTACTATTTGAAGTCGGTTCCGGTTCTTATCGGTTCTAAAAAGCGGTTTATTCTGGTTTTCCAATACCAGCGTGGTTAGGAACCAATAAAGGTGTCTTGCCTGGCACTGCCGTTAAAAGGGCAAGTTTTTGGTTAGGCTGGCATTATGTCTGAGAAACCCAAAAGAAAAACCGGGCCCACTGGGTTTCAACACTGTGATGTTTGTGGGGAAGTCTTTGCCAAGGCTGACCCACACACCACATGTGTTTATTGTCTGGGGTTTGACAAGCCACTCCTCAAAGGCATGCCCCAGGGGTAGGGGTAGGCCTTTTCACAGGCCTTTCTACCAGACTCAGGCCTCCTCTGCCTATGCTCAGAGGGGCTTCTTCAGAGGCAGGGGCAGACGAGGGGTGGGCAGACCTGCTCCCACCCCCCAGCCTAAAGCTCCTGCGAAACAGGCACCCTGATGGGGTGCCCAGGGCGATTCTCCTGTACCAGTGGGGGCAGGCTGGCTTACTTCAGTCAGAATTGGGCTTCTTTAACCTCAGACAAGTGGGTTCTGGAAGTAGTAAGCCAGGGTCTGGTTCTCAGCTTCAAAAGTTTCCCAAGTTGAGAAGCAGACTTTTCTACCTGCAAGTGCTTCAGAGACCCTCACTCTGGAAACAGAGGTCTCATCCCTGTTAGCTCTCAGAGCAGTAGAGGGTTCCTCCCTGCATCAGGGCAGGGGTCTGTATTCAGATACTTCCTTACCCCAAAAGACAGGAGAATGGCGGCCCATTTTAGATCTCAGATATCTGAAGAAGCATCTTTTGAAACCAAAGTTCAAAATGGTAACTCTGGCAATGATTTTACCTTCCCTAAGGCCAGGGGACTGGCTAGCCTCCCTGGACCTCAAGGATGCCTATTTCCATGTCCTAATCAGAAGATCCCATCGAAAGTACCTCAGATTCGAACTGCCCTCAGGTCATTACCAGTTCAGAGCAATGCCCTTGACCTTACCTCTGCTCCAAGGGTATTCACAAAGTGTCTAGCAGTGGCAGTGGCCCCTTAAGGAGGCAGAGGATTGCTGTTTTCCCTATCTAGGCGACTGGCTCATTGTAGGCCAGTCCCCAGAACAGATAAAATCTCACCTGCAGGTCACCCAGCAGCTTCTCACCTCCCTGGGTTTTCTGCTAAACCTACCAAAGTCGGTTCTGGAACCAGTCCAGGTACTCACCTTTATAGGGGCAGGATTGGACACAAAGCTAGCCAGAGCCTTTCTTCCCCCAGAAAGGGTAAGGAATTTAGTGGCTCTGGCCTCTTCCTTCACTCTGCAGGTCTCTCGACCAGCAAGACACTTTCTGCAGCTCCTGGGGCACATGGCTGCATCCACAGCTGTTGTGCAGGGAGCCAGATTTCAGATGAGAGACATTCAGTTTCACTTGAGAACCTTTGGTCTCAGAGAAGAGACCCCCTTTCCAAGTTGGTCCCAGTGACTCGAACCTTGATCCTAGCTCTCCAGTGGTGGCAGGATCAGAGCAATTTAAGAGCGGGGGTCCCCTTCATTTCCCCTTCTCACGACTTGACTCTCACTACAGATGCTTCTCTTCTGGGTTGGGGAGCCCACATGGGCGACCTTTCCACTCAGGGAGTTTGGTCCCCCCAGGAATCTCTGCTCCACATCAATTTGCTGGAACTCAGAGCTGTCTTTTTAGCTCTTCAAGCTTTTTCTGCATCTGTCCCGACAAGGTGATACAAGTCAGAACAGACAACACCACAACAATGTGGTACATCAACAAACAGGGGGGCTTTTCGGTCTTGACCTTGTGCACCGAGGCAGTGAAGTTGTGGTCTCTGGCCTATTCCTGAACACTTCCCTCATAGCAGTTCATCTTCCAGGGAAGGACAATGTCCTAGCGGATGCCCTCAGCAGGATTTCCCAGGGCCATCACGAATGGTCCCCGGATCCTCAAGTGCTGGGGATAGTTTTTGCCAGGTGGGGCATCCCTCAGATAGATCTTTTTGCAGCCCCAGATAATCACAAACTTCCTCTGTTCTGTTGCAGGCCTCCAGTGCTGGGCTCAGTTCCCCTGGATGCCCTTCTTCTGGATTGGGAGGGGAAGTTCCTCTATGCTTTCCCCCCCTTTCCTCTCCAATTCAAAGTACTAGTCAAAATCAGATCTCAGCCTTGCAGGGTGATTCTGATTGCCCCGGATTGGGCCAGGCAGCCCTGGTACCCACTCCTTCTGTCTCTGACAGTCCATCTTCCCCTGTGCCTCCCAGGAATCACAATCTGTTGACTTGTGCCTAGGAAGGGTTTGGTATCGGACCTCAAATCCCTCAACCTCAAGGCCTGGCTCTTGAGGAGTTAGAGTTTGCTGATTTACACCTCTCTCAGGGTGTTCTTGAGATCCTAAAGGCTTCCAGAAAGCCTTCCACTAGGAGCTACTTATAGTTCTAAATGGAAAAGGTTTTCCATTTGGTGTGCTGGAAAAATATTTCCCAGAATCTGCTGAATTGCCCTTTTGTTAGATTACATGGTACATCTTAATTCCTTGGGTCTCAGACCAGCTACCCTGAGAGTTCATTTGGCAGCTGTGTCTGCTTTTGTGTCAGCAGGAAAGTCATCCCTCTTTCCTCTCATCCTGTGTTTTCCAAGTTTTTAGGGATTACTCCATACTAATCCTCCCTTTCGTGAACCGGCCCCTGCTTGGGACCTTAATGTTTGCATTGCCCAGTTAATGCAACCCCTTTTGAACCTCTGTCTTCTGCAGAGCTTAAGTACCTAACTTGGAAAACTGTTTTTCTAGTGGCTGTCACTTCTGCCAGACGCATAAGTGAATTGCAAGCCTTGTCAGTGGAGACTGACTTTATTTCTTTCCACAGGGATAAGGTAGTCCTTAGGACTAATAGGAAGTTTTTGCCTAAGGTGGTTTCAGATTTCCATCTTAATCAATCTATCTCCCTTCCAGTATTTTTCACTGATCACTCCTCTTCGGGTGAGAGGAGGTTGCACAGCCTGGATGTTAAGAGCTCTAGTTATTATATAGAGCGTACCAAAGGTCACAGGTTGAATCCTCCAACTTTTCCTTACCTATGGTGAAGTTGGGAAAGGCAAACCTGCCACTAAGAGATCAATAGCCAGGTGGATTGTCTCTTGTATCCAATTTTGTTATCAGAAAGTGGGCAGAGCCCCGGGTTTGAGGGCTCATTCTACCAGGGGTACAGCTGCGTCTCTAGCTGCTGCCAGAGATATCCCTTTATTAGAGATTTGCCAGGCTGCTACTTGGAAAACGGTACACACTTTTACCAAGCATTACTCCCTGGATGTCCAGGCCAGGAGAAATGCTCGGTTTGGCACAGCTGTTCTTCAGAGCCTATTCCCTAAGTAGGTTCTGCCCCTCCTCCATGGAGGTACTGCTATGTATTCTGCTAATGTCTATAATATAGCAAGACTTCATGTTGTTTGAAAAAAAATTACTCACCTTAGTAATGTTGTTTCTTCTAATGGAGTCTTGCTATATTATAACCTCCCAACCTGCCCTCTCAGAAACTCTACTTGGTGGGGTGCGGGCAACTTAGTGTGGGCACTACTTATGTCCTGTTAGCATTTTGTCCTCTTTGGGGGTGTGTATGTGTACGCGTGTGTGTGTTTTATTATACTTATGTTCCATTTTCATATTATTAGAATGGTGTTAGTATTTCTGGTCCCCTGACTTGAGTCTTGGGACCATCAATGGTTGTTATTATTTTGGTAGCCATTTGGCTAGTGTAGGTTACAGCTTCCACACAGACCTTAGTGAGTTTGGCTCGTAAAGCTCTGACCGTTCAAGTTTGAAATGACACAGATAGAGCTGCTCTCGTGCCAAAATTGTATTTTGGAATGGTTTTAACCATTTCACTCCGGGGCAGTTCTAGAGCTGGAATAAACTGCTAATGTCTATAATATAGCAAGACTCCATTAGAAGAAACAACATTACTAAGGTGAGTAATTTTTTCTTGCTGACCACATCAATGTCCTGTTGTCGTGGCCATGTGTAAGATCCATTGTCACGTAGGTATAGAAATTTAACAGTAAAGGCACGTTTCACACTGTCGCATTCAAGCACCTGTCCAATATAAAATTTCTTGGAATAGTACACAACATAGAATTTTCCCAGTTCTATTTTGTCTGAGTTAAACTTTCTTTTTTGAGTTCGTGGATATACTGTGTTCTGAACAGAAGTGGTGGCGAGATGTGTCGCAGTTCTGCCTGGAGGAGGAGAAGAGGGGTTAGTCGATGGTGTGCCTGGATCAGCTGAGGCATTCATCACTGCAGTGTTGGTTATCAGTGGAGGTTTCTGTCGCTGAACTGACAGAACCAGTGGAGGGGTCCACCACTGAAGTGCTGGGGGCATTGGAGAGGTCTATCAGTGGAGTGCTGGAAGGAGTGCAGGTATCCATCACTGGAGTGTCAGGAGCAGTGTGGTGGTCTGTCACTGGAGTGCCAGAAGCAGGGTTGATGACCATCATTTGAGTGACAGGAGCAGTGGTGGTGTCACTCACTGAGACTCTGGGTACAGCAGAGTGGTCCATTATTTATTTATTTATTTATTTTATTTTTGTCTTTATCCCTCCTTACTCCCTCTGGTGCCCCCTCCTTCCATCCGCTCATGCCCCCACCCCGGAGCCATCCTGGGATCTGTCCCTAGAGTGCCCTACCTCCCTCTCCCTGCACATTGGGGTCTGTCCTTGGTGGTCAGGCGGGCTAAGGCGACGCTTCATCTAGGGCTGAGTGGAGGTATTTTCCCTGGTTTCTCCCTTCATTCAGCCCTCTGAGACATCGCGTTTGGGACTTACGTCCCGAGTGACAGCGTGCTGGCGCGCAAGCTCCTGCAACGCCAGCGTCTCCCTCCCGACTCCGGCCAGATGGAGCCGCTCCATCCTCTTTGGTCGGTGCTTCCACCGGCCGTGAGAGCGATGAGAACATGGAAATATTCCATGTTCGTGGGTTCCCGCCCTGAGGAGGAGAGCATCCGTTGGGACTCTCAATCCTCCCGCCGACCCCAGCGACCCGAGTCCGTCCCCGAACCCGGGTCGCCGACGTAGCACGAGGTGTGACGTCCAGCGCCTCAACCCTCAGCGCCACCGGGCCGGCTCATTATTATAGTGCTGAGTGCAGTGGAGGGGTCTGTTATCAGAGTGCCAGTAGCAGTGGATTGGTGAATCACTGGTGTGTCAGGAGCACAGTCAGAGTTCATCCTGTTATCATACAACTGCACACTCTGTGATGTCATATGGTTATTTGAAACTGTAAGCCTCCTTATTGTCCACGGTTGCACATATTCACTGTTCACGCATGGTCCATCATCGGTTTGGCAGTGGAAGCAGAAACAAGTCAGATTTCAGCTGGCTACTACACCAGCCTGCACTGACGTGAGACTTTGTAAGCAACGAGTTCCGAGCACAGTTTTCACAAGTTTTTCCTTTGATCTTCTTATGTGTTTGTCAGTAACCCAGAAAAAAGTTCTCTGAGAGTGGCTGCACCCCTCACTTGCAGGTTCTCGTGTTAGGCTATCCCGACAGTAAACGAACAACTCTTCCGCGTTAGAAATTACTCCAAGACAGGACTTCACAGCACTCATTGTGGTTGATTTAACCACAGCACACTTTCCATCTGAAGGTCCTTTCCTATGCCTTGATCCAAAGTACACCCTTTCAATTGAAAATCCAAATTCTTTGGGTGCTATTGAAATTGCATTAAAGGACCAATTTGATGTGTGTCAGGCCTTTGACAGATGTGCGTTGCCTGTGTTTGTCACAGACGCACACCTGGGGTCAGTCTCTCTGCTTCCACAATGCCAAACCCCAAAGTGCAATATGTGAACAGGCGACAAATAAGGTAAACCTCCTGTCTGTTTTGGGTCTGAACAACTACCAGTCTCGAGTCCTAGGGTCAAATATGGACCCTTTTTCGTTAGCACGCCCAGGTAACATGTCCAGATATCACACCCTCTTCGGGGGAATGCAGTGTAATACTTAACCCAGCAGGCACACAACCTGGTTCACAATCTCCCTTCCGGCTCAATTGAGACCTAGGTACTGTATTTCCTTACCTTGGTGCATATGGCAACACACTATAAGCACTTAACAGTTCTGTCAGAATTATCAACGCTGTCCCAGCATTCACACTCAAAATGTGAAAAATGCTCAGGCAGGATTTCAAGGAAAACAGAGTTTACTAAAATTAAAAATAGTAAATGAAATACAAAACACAGAACATACAACATTAATGGTACAGTCATAAAATTAATGGAAATTACAGAAACCAAATGCCTTTTTACTGAGTAACCGATCCTACCCTGGCTTCAGTCGGTAAATATTGGTGCTGAAATTACCTAACTTTGGTAGAAGTGCTTCTTAAGACTCCAGAAGTAAAAGTCTCTTGAAAGTCCAAACACAAGTATCCATTGTTCCCTCTGCAGCTTGACAGTCGTGAGGGGAAAAAGGACCCACCCAGCTGGTGAGGTCACAGCTCTGTGGTGATACTGGCTGTGAGGTCACTGTCATTCCTGCATACCAGATTAGTCACATGCAACTGCATATTGCTAAGCATCCCACTTAAAAAAATAAATCAATAAAAAAAAATATATATATACTTTTTAATTAGTGAGGCTGGCAGAGCAGGATTTATGACAGGTCAGAATTGCCGCTTTGTTCTTCAGAAGGACATCTTGAAAGCTATTTCTCCTATCTGTGTGAGGATTTTCACAGGTATCTGTCAGAAGTTGCTTTCCTCCTGATAGGTCATAAAATGCAGTGTGTTCTGGCCAGGTCCCATCTGCTTGGATTGGTGGTAGTTCAGGTGGATGTTAAAGATCCCATGGCACTTATTGAAAAGAGTAGGGGAATTTCCCCAATGTCCTGGCCAAATTTCCCTCATTCACTAAAAATACCACCGACAGCTTAATCTGGTTGAAAGTCAGTTGGCATTCATTTGTATTCCCCTCCCGCATGTCATGCCTGAAAATAGGCAGGATTTGTCTAGTGCACTTACCCGGTCAACAAAAACTTAAAAAAGTAAATGCTGGTGTTACAATCTGTTACAACCCGATGTCTAAAGGAAGCTCTTAATTAGATTTTTCACTGGGTCAGGGATATTGCAGATCCCCTCTTTTTTCTCTGTTCAGAAATCCCATGTGGCTTTGCTGCTTGGCCTGTGTTTCTAAGCAGAAGTCTAAACATGTATTTATATCAAAAATATAATACAAATAATAACAAGCAGATGGCTATCGTCTCAATGTTCACAAAATGCTGAACTGCATGGTGGTCATGTGTGAGGTCCCGTGAAATGAATACAAGTGACTCTTTGATGGTACCTTCACAATGAGGACATCTGTAGTATGTAACAATGGGGTGCTCTGTCGCCTGTTCGTGATGCCAGTGGCAGGATTGGATCTCATCCTGGTACTTGCAGGCATAGTTTTCAGCAAAGTCCAGCACCATGAGGACTAATCCCTTGAGGTATTTGCTCCTTGAGTGTGTTGAACTGGTGCTATTGCCATGCAGCCACATGCAGGTGGCGGCCCAGGAACTAGATATCCTCCATAAGCACGCCAACCAGTTGCTGGAGCGTTGTCCTCTTGCTCTTAAGAATTTTTCACTTTTTTTTTTATTTCCAGCCCATCTACTGTTTTTGACATGTTGATGCTTTCCCACTGATACCATCTCACATGTTCTGCCCCATGTTGACTCATAAGTTCATCTGCCTTCTTTTCTATGGCATTTACAGTACATTTGTCAAACACCTTCTCCACACAGTCACTTCTGAAGAACCTTTGAGCTCCTTATATTCAGGACCTTGCAGTCAGTCTTTCTGTGAAGGTTGGCCATGTGGTTGAATGTGCATAGTTTTAATGTGGCATTTGCACAGTACTCACAAAGGCACTGGTCTAGTTTCTGTTCTTTTGCAAGTTTAATATGTGTTGGTCACAGACTGTTGAATTTAATGTGCCCGATATTGCACTCTGGATTTTACTTTTGAAATTCTTCATGCAGTGCATTGAGGAGGTTTGAAAGGAAGGCTTTGGCACATTGACTTCTTTTCCAAAATGCCTCCTTATAAGGCAGAGGTGTGTCTGACTATTCAAAAAAGGGTTTCACTTTGTTGGCAGTTTTTACAGGCAACGGTGATTTGTGTACAATTTTTCACATAGTTCTTTTCCATGTGTGATGCGTTCATAAGTGCTGTCCAGCTGATCCCAAGGGTTCTGCTTCCCTCTTGTAGCATCTTGTGTTTTCTCAAAACCAGAAGTGCTCGTACGCATTCACTTTTTTGGTTTTGTCCACTCTTGACTTTTTCCCGAATGCTCTGTACCAGTTTCTTCAGTTTTCCACAGCAGCCCATGTTTTGTCCTCTTTTTGATAGTGCTGCCTTTTTCGCTGGTGAACGTGACTATATCAACTTATGGACTGTAGATACAAAATGGTTAGGTGACTGCAGTGGAGTTGAACATGCCCTTTGAAGCACCTTCCGGAAGGCACTGTCAGATCGTGGTTCCACAACTACGGCTGTATCCAGAGTACCAGGTGCATTGACTTGCACTGATGCATTGTTATTCTCCACTTCTAGTTGTTGATTTGCCTCCTTGCACTTTTGCCTTTTTTCATTAATTCTCCTCCTCTTCTGACATTGCTGCATGTTGCTGTCTTTTTTTGTTCCTTCCATCTTTCTCTTTGCTTTTTTTTTTTTGTCATCTCCTCTTGTGGTCGGTCTGATCTTCCTGGGCATAAAGTCTTCACCACTCATTCACACTAATGGGTTCTGCACCGGAGGCACTAGGACCCAGCGGGAGCAAACTTTTTTGCTAGAGGGTCGACGCCGGAGATGGAGCCGTGAGGAGCAGCACCGCGAGCCTCTGCTCGTGCGGTAATGACTGTCTCGAAGTCGACCCTCCAGCCGCCTCAGTTCGTTTTTTCCCACCGTCGAATGCGCTTCAGTGACGACGACGCTCGCCCGCCGGGAGTCAAACTTCAAACTAGCAGCATAGTTTTCAGTTTATTATTTTGTAACATTTTCTCGAATAAAGTACCGCTACAGTAATTTATTCTTAAGAAAGAAGTCTCAGCCTACTTTGACTGAGTCGACCATAGACGGGTCAGGTGACAGTAGGGAGACTTCATGTAAGCTGTTCAGTCAGCTGGGCTGGGTCGGTCTGCCCACCTTCTCCGGAGGTGGGTCCCTGACAACGGTTGGTCCAATGCCCGAGGGGAGGGGCGGTCCCCCCAGAAGCATAAACGAAAACTGTCGCATTCTCGGCACCGTTCGGCCTCGAGCTCTTCTTTGGCCCGTAGGTCAAGAAAGAGAAGGCATCACTTGAGGCCGCCCTCTGATATGTCTGCACGTAGACGGTCAGTCATTGGGGCCAGTTGCCGGTCTCTTCTTTCAGAGTCGCCGGTTTCTGGTTCTGGTCACTGACCTCTTCGACATCGGAGCCCTTCCCCGCCTTCTGGTAGGGCTTCCAATGAGCAGTTTCATCAGTGGGCTGCTCTGATGGAGCAATGGGTTCGGAGATTGGTCCAGTTGCCTGGCCCATTCGCCCCGGGGCTCTCCGGCTCTTGGGGCGATTGGGCCTCCCTAGTCATGCGGCGCCTTCTTCGGTGCTGTCAACTCCGCGCCTAGGTGTCTCCCCCCCCCCCCTCACATGGCTGCGGCGCAGGGGGCCACACCGATACCTTGATCTCCTGATATTCTTCCTCCTTTTCCCTCAAATCCTGGTTTTCAGGGTCCTGGGTTGGTTTCGGCACCCCTGGCACCGGTGGGTCGCTCGGCGCCGTTTGGGTTTTTGGCGCCGTGTTCCGAGGCCTGGCTCTTTGCCAGCCAGTCCTCAGGGCCGCTCCTCTCCGAATTCTTTTCCTTCCTCTTTTCCTGCTGATTTTCATTCTTTTCCTGTCCATACAGTCCCTCCTGGACTGTCAGGAGATGATGTTGAGCCTGACCCAGATCTTAGACTGGGTGCTGATGTGGAAGGAGCAGGTTCTGATCCTGCTGCGTAGCCTGTAGTTGAAGACCTGTCATTTAAGTCTCTGCTGAAAAATTTGAATTCCACTCTTTCTCTCCAGACTATGGACATCGATCCTGGGAAGCTTTTGAGACTACTGTACCTTCATGTTCCGGACATCCCTATGGATTTAACTCCCCCGGTACCACCCTCCTTTGAGACACTTTCTCAAATGGTATGGAGTAATCCTGCTCTCATTCCTTCTGTGGCTAAGTCCATAGATAGGAAATATGCTGCTCCCAAAGATCGACCCATTTTGGCACCCCAAGCCTTTGCGGATCCTATTGTAGTCTTGGCAGAGAATGATAAGGCCGTCCTTCCTCAGACTACTACAGCTCAACCTATAAACAAATAATCTCGTAAGATAGACACTTTAGGTAAGAGAGTCTTTGCTGCCTCCACCCTAGGTATGCGTATTGCCAGCTACCAGGTCTGTTTCTCTCAATATGAGTATATTCTTTGGCATTCACTCAAACAGATGGTTGAAGCTTTTCCAGAGCTGGACACTAATTCAGAGCTTCTTCAGACCATAACCAGGGGTATCGAGTCCAACAACCAGCAGGTTAAAGCAGCTATGGATGCCTTCGATACTGCCTCCCGAGTGAAGGCGGCGGGCATTTGTACCCGCCGTCATTCCTGGCTGCGCACTTCAGGTTTTATGAATGATGCCCAGCAACAGGTCATGGCATTGCCCTTTGATGGTGTGTATCTCTTCGACCCTCAAGTAGAGCAGGCTCTAGGATACACAAGAACTAGGTCAGCCATTAAATTGGCTTGACCTCCTCCTGCTCCCTTCGAGGGGGTGTTAACAAACGCCAGTTTCATAACCGTCAGTCTTTTCGGGGGCAAAGGCAGGGGAGGTTTGAATAAAAACCAAGCCCCTCAGCCTCAAAAGAAAACGCAACAGAAGGCACAAGGACCCAAAGCGCCTAGTGCCGCCTTCTGAGTTTCTGGCCCAAGTCCCACCTCAGCTGCCCATGGGAGGGATTCTTCCTCAGTGGTGGGAGGTCATCTGACTCAATTCTATGATCGGTGGAAGTCCATAACATCGGACAAATAGATCCTCCGGATAATCCGCAGTGGATATTCCCTCAATCTTTTAAAGACCCCTCCAGATCGTCCCCCCAAACGTCAGCCCAGGCTGTCAGTACTTCAGTCAGAACTTCTTGCCTCCGAGATACACGGCCTTCTGAACAGCAGGGCAGTGGAACACAGGGTTCTACTCCCATTATTTTCTGGTTCCAAAGAAAACCGGGGGCATGCGCACCATTTTAGACTTCAGAAAATTAAACAAATTTCTTCCCAAAGAGAAATTCAAAATGATATCGCTAGGAACCCTGTTACCTTTACTTCATCAACACCACTGGTTAGCCTCCCTGGACATGCAGAATGTTTACCAGCATATTCCTGTTCATCCAAAGCATCACAAATGCCTAAGGTTCGTAGCTTTGGGACAGCATTATCAGTTCAGAGTCCTGCCCTTTGGGCTATCCTCGGCGCCGGGAGTTTTTACAAAGTGTTGTGCAATTCTCGCAGCGCATCTCAGAAAAATAGGATTACAAGTGTTCCCATATCTGGATGACTGGCTTCTAGCAAGTCCCTCCAGGCAGAGAACTCTAGACGCCGTAGCCACAGCCTCACACTTTCTCACGTCCATGGGAGTCCTGCTAAACCTCAAAAAATTGCAGCTGCAGCCCTCTCAGAGGCTCCTTTTCATAGGAACTCTTCTGGACCTCCTATGTGAAAGCATTTCTTCCAGAGGACAGGAGGAGCGATATCCTTCAGATGGCCCGATACAATGCATAGAACTGCTCGGTTCCGGCTATCTCGATGCAACGGATGCTAGGTCTCATGGCATCCTCAGTGTTCACTGTACCTCTAGCACGCCTTCACATGAGAACCTCTCAGTGGATGCTCAGTACTCAGTGGTCCCTGACCACTCGCCCTCAGTCCTTTCTCATCAAGGTGACAGAACCTCTGAAGAGATCACTCACCTGGTGGTCGCAAGAGGACAATCTTCTGGAAGGGTTTCCCTTTGCTCCTCTGGATCATCAGATTTCCACTTCCACAGATGCGTCCCTGATGGGGTGGGGAGCTCACTGTCAGACTCTCCACACTCAAGGTAACGTGGACCCAGCATGAGTCAAAGCTTCACATAAATGTCCTAGAAATGAGAGCCGTCCTTTATGCAATCCGGGCTTTGAAGGACATTCTCTGTGACAAGAACATGCTCCTTCAAACGGACAACAAAGCAGTGATGTATTACATCAACAAGCAGGGCGGTGCTCACTCTTACCCCTTATGCAGTGAAGCGATGAGGGTGTGGGAATGGTGCTTGGAGCACAAGGCTCTAATTCATGCGGTCTACCTGCCGGGGGTGCAGAACGAACTGGCAGACCGTCTCAGCAGAACAGAGACAGATCCTCACGAATGGTCTCTTAACTCAGCCATAGTTCAGTCACTATTCGCAGAGTGGGGAACTCCAGACCTGGACCTTTTTGCATCCTCACTCAACACAAAACTGCCTCTCTTCTGCTCCAGAAATCCAGGGCCTGGCATTTTCTGTCAGGATACGTTCAGGCTGCAGTGGACAAAACGCTTTCTACATGCCTTTCCACCTCTTCCTCTAATTCAGAGAGTACTTCTCAAGTTCGAGTCCCAGGAGGACAAAATGATTCTCATTGTTCCCTTCTGGCCTCGACAGATATGGTTTCCATTACTCAACAGTGTGTCGGAAACCCCTCCAAAACTGCTTCCCCTTCAGACGAACCTTCTAACTCGGGGGGCCTGTGGTCCATCCCAATCTGAGATCGCTTCACCTTCGGCTCCTGAAGAGATAGAAGTGAACCGGTTCAATGTCTCTCGCAAAGTTTCAGATATTCTTCTGACTGCGCGTAAGCCAGCCACTAGGAAAACTTACACAGTCAAATGGAAGTGTTTTTCACTCTGGTGTGCAAAAGCCTCTTTGAATCCTTTTTCTTGCCCACCAGATAAAGTTCTAGAGTACCTTTTGGACCTCTCAGTTTCAGGTCTGCAATACTCTACTGTCAAAGTTCATCTTTGTGCCATTTCAGCTTATCATGAGCCAGTATTTCCTTGTCACTGGCTCAGTTTCCTGTAGTTAAGAGGTTTCTTAAGGGAATTCTACATACCAGACCTCCTATCAGACATCCAGTTGCAGCCTGAGACATTAATCTTGTGCTAGACATGCTCACTCAAACCTTTCGAGCCTCTAGCTACCTGTGAGTTAAAATTTCTCACTTGGAAAACGGCCTTCCTGGTGGCCATTTCCTCGGCCCGCAGGGTCTCTGAGATGCATGCCTTGGTCACAGACCCTCCATATACTGTGTTTCATAAAGCTTCTCCTGTACTGCTTCCTTTAAGGAGCTTTGTCAGTCCCTCTCCACTAAGGGAGAGGGGCCCTCAGGGACTCACTTCAGTTGGCCTAAGAAAAAGGAACCAAAAGGTAAGTCCCAACGTCGACATTCATGGGAGCAGGAGAGATCTCGCTCCCCAGAATGTCTCTTATCGACTTCGGTTGCGGCTAAGGCCGCTGGCTTTTCGGTGTCCCCGTCAGGTCAGCCGGCCGTGACTCCCTTCGATGCGGTCGAGATCTTTCTCGACCCGTTGGACGGGTTGTCGACTGGAGAAGCCGTTAACCCTCTTTGACCAGTACCCCCGGTGGTTAGCCAGGACTTGCCTCGGCCTCCCGAGCCAAAGTCCCCAGTCAAGGACCCTGAACCGAGGGATGAGCGGGTTTCCCCCTCTTCTACCCACCATCGGCGACCCCGACGGTCTCGGTCCTCCTCCGTGTCAGGTAAGTCCTGCTGACATTGGCGGCCTCGGTCCCGACATCACGGAAAGCGGCGCCGCCGCTCTTCCTCATCATCCTCTTCAGAGGATAGGCTCTGGTGCAAGTTGCGTTGGCACTATGAGGATATGATGTGGCAGCGGCTCTTATTGGCCGGCAATAAGCTGACTCCGTCACCTTCCCCAGCAGTTAAGTGGCTTTCGCCTGAACGGCTGAAGCAACCTCTCGCCATCGGCTCCTTGGTCGAGGAGCCAACTCCAGCACCGATTGCTCAGCCGAAACTAGCTGCTCCACCCATTGTGGTGGAACCCCTGCAACTGAAGACTGGTCGGGTCAGGGCTTGCCCCACAGGTTGTCGGTCACCCTCGCCCCCAGTCGGCCTCGGCGAGTGGAGGGTGGCTCAGGCACTGACGACTCCTACCTGTACTCCAGGCCCCTTGACCTGGAATCCTCCAGGGGTCAGTCGGTGGACGAGAGCCCATCCTCATTCCTTGGTATTCTTCAGCTCATCTGAGAGTCTACTGGGATGCAGCTCGAACCTGTGCAGAAACGGGCCAGATATCCCATCACAGAGATTTTGGACCGAGGGGATTCCCCACGGAGGCCTTTCCTGTGGTCGAGGCCATTGTTGGTCCAGCCTTGGAGTTATGGCAGCGGCCTGCCTGCCTGTTGTCCTCCGCCTTCAGCCAGAGTGGCCCGCGAGTACACAGTCCCGACCGGTTCCCTGTCCGGTTTTTCAGAGCACTCCTCGGCTGAAGGGTTGGTAACCGATAGCGTTTTCCGGCGCTCTGGAAATGCCAGGGACATAGAGAAGCCCCCGGACAAGGAGTCCAAATAGCTGGACTACTCCGGGCGCAAAGTTTATGCTGCCTCCTCCCTCGGCCTTCGGCAGGCTTGCTCGGCTCTACTGATGGCACACTTCACATGCCCTTTTGGGCTACTGGATGAGGTGCTTCCTCATCTCCCGGCTGACCTTCAAATGACGGTCAAGCAGGTGCGGGATCAGGGAAGGACGGTAGCCAAGCAGAAGCTCCAGACTGCTTTGGACCTCGGAGACTCTTGCGCCTGGTCAGTAGCGGCTGCAGTAGCCATGCATCACAGAGCTTGGCTGTGGATCTCCACCTTCACAGCAGATACCCAGCACAAGCTGGCAGACGTCCCCTTCTTGGGCACTAACTTATTCGGGCCCGGGGTGGAGGGCCATCTCCAGAGGATCGAGAAGTCCAGTGCCACCTTGGACTCAGTCACGTCTGCCCAGAAGGACATAGGCCACCAGCAACAACGTAAGCCCTTTTGCCCTTCCGCCCCTGTGTCATGTCCGGCCCAGCAGAGCCAGCAGGCTAACGCTTGGTGCCCCAAGGCCAAGCCTGCTGCTTCCTCCAACAGGAACCCTGGAGGCAAAGGTTCAGGTGGCTCCTCGGCCGGCCCTTCCTCCAAGCCTGCCCAGTGACGGGATGAGGGGTGCCGCCCCAGCCTTGTCACTCCTCCCCTGGGTCCCCCCGTGGAGGGATGGCTCAGCCACTTCCTTTCTGCCTGGTCCTCTATCACCATGGACCGTTGAGTGCTGGAAGTGGTCGGCAGGGGTCTGCTTCAGGAACTGCGGACCCTCCGCTGAAACCGTCGCCCCTTGGGGGCTATCGGTTCCGCAGCCTCTCTGTCGGCTCGTCGAGCCGACATAGCTCTGCTCCTCCAGAAGGAGGTGAATCAGCAAGGTGGTGGATCCTCCTCCAAGCCCAAGGTTTGTGTCCAGGTACTTCCTGGTCCCAAAACAAATGGGGGGCTGACACCCCATTCTCGATCTGCATGCCCTGAACAAGTTCCTAAGGCCATGCACCTTCAGGATGGTCACTCTGGCTTAGATCATACCATCTTTGGAACTAGGCGTGTGGTTTTGCTCTCTGGATCTCCAGGACGCGTTCTTTCACATCCCAATCCATCCATCACATTGGCGATTCCTCCGCTTCAGAGCAGAGGGATCTCTCTACGAGTTCCAGGCCATGCCCTTCAGTCTTTCCCCAGCTCCCAGGGACTTCACCAAATGCATGGCAGTGGTGACAGCATTCCTGTGGCGCCGAGGGGTCCGGGTGTACCCTTACCTGGACGACTGGCTGATAGCAGCCCTCCAGGTCAAAGGTGGAGCGGTCCAGAAATCTGACCCTCCAGGTCTGCTCTCAAATTGATTGTCTGATCAACGAGGCCAGATCGGAACTTGTGCCATCGCAGGTGATTCAGTTCATCAGGACAGAGCTCGAGACTCTTCGAGCCAGAGCCCGGCTCCTGGCGGACAGGGCCGAGGTCCTTTCCTCCTTTGCCCAATCATTTCAGGTTTGGTAATTGCACCCTGCCAGGGACTTCCTGTGCCTTCTGGGTCTCATGGCGGCTTGTACCAGCGTGGTCCATTGGGTCCGCTGGCATATGCGTCCCCTGCAATGGGGGCTAGCCCGCCAGTGGTCTAAGTGCTCTGGTCCTCTGGACCAGCCGGTAACCGTGACCCAGAAGATGTGGGATGGCCTGCAGTGGTGGCTCATTCCAGCTCATCTGCAGGAGGGTATCCCGTTTGTCCACCCAAGCCGACAGTCATACTCACGACCGACACCTCTTTGATGGGTTGGGGTGCTCATCTGGGGGAGCTCCAGGCCCACGGCCTCTGGTCCCCTCAGGAGTTTCGATGCCACATCAACCCGCTGGAGTTTCGAGTGATACGGCTAGCCCTCTCCGCCTTCATTCCGTTTGTACAGGGTCATGTCTTTCAGGTCCAGACGGACAACACCACAACCATGTACTATCTCAACCTTCAGGGCAGGTCGCACTCCTTGCTTCTGTTCAAGGAAGCTCTCCGCATTTGGTGTTTCGTGATCAGCCTGGAGGCGGATCGCCTAGCCATCCACGTAGCAGGAGCCTCGAACAGTCTGGCTGATGCCTTCAGCCAGATTGGCGCTGCATCTCACGAGTGGTCTCTCCTGACGGAGGTAGTTCAATACCTGTTCTTCCATTGGGGCACACCTCAGGTGGACCTGTTCGCCACCAAGGAGAATGCGAAGTTGAGGCTGTTTCATGCGCCCCCAGCAGGGCTCGCAGCAGGGCGATGCCTTCTAGAGGCTGTGGACTCCGGGCCTCTCGCCTTCCTCCATTCCCTTGATCCACAAGGTGCTCCTCAAGGCGAAAAGGGACAAGGCGCAGGTAGCACATTCGCCTCTGAGGCCGGGAGATCAGAGGGCTGTGGGTTCAGTTCCCACATATGGCACTTGGGTTAATATCCCAGTACTGACACTGTAGTGCAGCATAAGAGGGTGCTGCACTTCTGAAGTGCAAATCTTTCAGATGAGATGTTAAACCGAGGTCACATCTGCCTGGATTGGTGGTAGTTCAGGTGGATGTTAAAGATTCCATAGCACTTATCAAAAGAGTGGAATTTCCCTTTGTCCTGTCCAAATTTCCCTCATTCACTAAAAATACCACCAACAGCTTAATCTGGTTCAAGGTCAGTTGGCCTTCATCTGTATCCCTTCCTGGGTCATGCCTGATAATAGGCAGGATTTGTCTAGTGCACTTACCTGGTCAACAAAAACTAAATAAATAAATTCTGGTTGCCCCAGACTGGCCTTGCCAGTTCTGGTACCCAGATCTCCTCAGCCTCAGGTCCAGGCTTCCGAGGCAGCTTCCAGCCCGCCCGGACCTGATCTCAGTCAACAAGGGGAAGGTGCTTCACCCGGACCTTCAGTCCCTACACCTGACGGCCTGGTTCCTGAGCAGCTAGAGTTCCAGGCCTTGGGTCTTTCCGACAAGGCCTCAGCGTCGTTGAGGTATCCCGTAAGGAGTCGACTAGAAAATGCTATGCCTTTAAATGGAAGAGATTCTCCATTTGGTGTCAGGACAAGGGGTTGGACCCCTCTTCCTGCCCGTTGGCTAGCATTTTGGACTACCTGTGGTCCCTTTCCCAGCTAGGCTTTGGTCGGCGACCGTTAGTGCACCTGGAAGCCAGCTCTGCTTACCGGCGCGGGGCCGGCAAGCAGTCGGCACAGGAGAAGGTGGTCTGGCACTTTTTCAAAGGCCTCTATCACATATCCCCTCCGGTGCGAGAACCTCCACCTCCGTGGGATCTACTGCTGGTATTGGCTGAGCTCATGGGCAAGCCATTTGAACCGATGCACAGGTGTGATATCTCCCACCTGTCGTGGAAGACTGCCTTCTTGGTGGCTAGAGCGTCAGCCAGAAGAATGGGAGAGCTCCAGGTGCTTTTCATTGAGTCTCCTTATCTGGTTTTCCACAGGGACAAGGTTGTCCTTCACCCCCACCCGAAATTCCTTCCGAAGGTGGTGTCGCAGTTTCACTTGAATCAGGTGCTGACTTTGCCGGAGTTCTACCCCAGTCAGACCTCGGTGGCCGAATATAGGCTCCATACTCCGGACCCTAGAAGTGCGCTCGCTTATTACAAGGAGCAGATGGCTGAAGTACTGGGAGAGGTTCACCAGCTGTTTGTCACCTACGCTGAAGCATACACCTGGCAGACCTGCAGCCAAGCGGACAAGTAGGTGGGTCACCTCCTGCATAGATTTCTGCTATAGGTTGGCTGGCATGGAGCCACCTGAAGAGATAAGAGCTGATTCAACCTGCCATACCGCTGCTTTGATGGTTGCTTCTAGGTACGTCCCTATCCAGGAAATCTGCAGGGCTGCTACCTGGAAGTCAGCACACACCTTTATTTCCCCATTACCACATTGACCTAGGGTCATGCCGGGATGCTGGTTTTGGGACCTCTGTTCTCCAGTCCTTATTCCCCAAGTAAGTAGCGGAGGTGCGCGCCTTGCCTCCCTCCTCCCGGAGAACTGCTAGGAGTATGCCAACAAGTGTGGCTTGGACAACATATCCACATCCCTAGAAATATAGGTTACTCACGTGTAAAAGGAGTCCTAGGAGTGGTATATGTTGTTCATCCACATGACCCACCCGAGCTCCCCGGCGTCATGGGGTGGAGCTGAGGATTTTACCACCCGGGTGGGTGGGAGGAGCCAGCTTGAAGACTTTCTGGACCATCTTAAAGTGTCAAAGAACCTGCCAGCAAATGTGGATGAACAACATATACCACTCCTAGAACTCCTGTTACAGGTGAGTTACCTGTATTTATTGGTCAGACATAGGACCCACCAAAATCGAACATTTTCTGTACCACATAAACAGCAAGGAGAAGCCCACCCCACCTTATGGCCATGGCTGAACACCAAGCACAAAACAAAAGGGCTTTTGTCATCCAGCCATGTTACAACCATGCAGTGTTGAATTCTGTTTTCTTGGCCAGACTAAGGACCCACAAAACGCAACCATTTTATTACATAATCAACAATGCACTATCCCCTACACCAATGGCCACACAAACACATGCATACACACACATACACACATTTACAGTATCTGTTTGGCACTTGCAGCCAAAACACCACCTATAAGGGGTCATGATCAAAAGGGGGTGGCAACACAAGTCGGCATTAATGTTTGTATTAAATTATTTTTAAAATAAATTCCAAACACAGAACTGAAGCACTATTTAATCTGGACAGGAACATTATGGGATGGAAAAGTGAGTAGGAATACATCAGTATAATCTGGAGAATAATGGGACAGCTCATTTTCATTTGATAAGATCAAGGGGGGGAGGGGCAACACCAATCGGCATTTCTGTTTTGTAAATTCTCTTTTAAAATACTCCTAACACAGAACTTAAGCACTACTTGATCTGAACTGAAAAAGTGGGTATGAATAGATCAGGATCATCTGTGGACTAACATTTTATTTGGGGCACTAGGGCAACTGAATTGCACAAGCAGGATGTACTAGGGTTAGGTGTGCAATACACATTATGGGCAGTCAGACCAGACCTATGGAACATACCCAGAAGCAAAGGATTTTCTGTTGCCCAGAGATGAGCAGGACATTATTCACTGAAATCACCCCCCTCCCACCCCAAAAAAGATCAATGTTAATTTGAAACCTTTTATACAGTGCCAGTTACAGGGCTACAGTCACAACTAACAGTGCTGCTGTGACAAACGATATTTAAGTTAAGTTCCAGCGATTTACAACAATCCAGCCTCCCCTGCTTTTTATGGCTGTGGGCAGAGCTAACAGCCATTTTGCTATCTGTAGCTTGAAAATGGAGTTTTGCGGAACACATGTTTTGGACGTTACTGTGTATCCTTCCATGCAAACTGAAACAAAATTTTCCCCTTCTTTCTGTTAAGAATGTTGGAGACATAACTCCAAGCTGCTTATCAGATGCCATTAGGAAACTGAAACAACTTGTTAAATATTGGTTGCCTATGAAACTGGAGATTTGCACATTTAAATAGTAAACATATAAACAGCTTCTTGATGCTAGTTTATCTTGGGAATGTATTGTCTTTCAAGAAAGTCATACCTCATAAATGTCACCTTTTCCCCAACAAATCTATGATTTACACTGGTTTTTAACCCCCGGAGCCTACTCCCCTCTTGCTATCTGTAGCTGGAAAATTAAGTATCATGGAACACTTTTTTTTTTTTGTTAAATTTCATCTTTATTTCATTTTTACTTACAATCGATTGTGTCCAAGCAATAGGAGCAAATGAATCAAGAAAAGGTACTTACAGAAATCCTTCTGGTCACAGTACACTGAGTGCTCAAAGGAAAAATTAAGGGTTAATACCAGGATGACTAGAGTTCATTGTCCATGAAGGGGCCAGAAGATTCAGAAGGACCCCAACTTCGGAATTGCTTCACTTCTTAAAGAGCTGTTTAACAAGGTGCTGGCTGTCAGACAGAACAATGGGAGTTCAAATATATAATATAAACAACAAATGTATTATTGTTTCTAATCAGCTGCAGGGCACCCAAACCTGGAAGACCAGGAAAGGCCACCCGGGACCCACGCAGACCAGTCCTCCACAGCAAATGCGGGGGAGGGGGAAGAAGAGAGAAGGGGGGTAGTTTTGTTACCTTATGGTACAAAAGTTGCATCCTTAAGCATATAGTACAAAAGCCATCTATTCCATCGGGATCTAAAACTTTCCTCTCTATCATTTAAACTATATGTTATTCTTTCCAGCTGGTAGGTTTGCTTGGTTATGATCCACCAATCCTGCACGGTTGGGGTTTTAGGAGTCAACCACATTTTAGTGATAGCCTTTTTCGCTGCTCATAGCAAAATAGCTATAAGGTAACGGATGCCCTGGTCCCTAAAGCATCCAGGAAGTATTAACAGAATAAATGCCTGCGGGGTTAATTGGAAGGGCCTATCAAATATTTCTTGGAGCTCTGACTGTAGTGAACCAATAAATGGTTCCAACTTAGGGCAAGTATGCATTACATGTATGAGGTGGGCCTTACCCTCACCACATTTACGCCAGCAGGAGGCTGAATGCCCTGGGGTGTAGTGACTTGTGACCTCAGGGGTCTTGAAGTAACGAATCAGGAATTTCCATGCAAACTCCTGCCATTGGTGTGAACTAGATGTGCGTGACACCTGTTGGCAGGCCTGTTCCCACTGTTTGTCTTCTGTGTGCACCCAGCTCCTGCTGCCATTTCTCTCGGATATCTATAAGATTTGCCAAGGGGTTTGACATCAGTGCTCGGTAAAAGGTAGATATCAGATGACTCTGATTTAAAGAGGTAAATAAAGACTGCAGTTTAGCAATCAAGGGAGGCCAGTGTTCAGGATTTGTCACCTCAGAGGGTAATGCTTCGTGGTAATGTCTTAATTGCAAATATCTATAATGGTATGTGTTAGGTAGGTTGAATTTTGCCTGTATTTCCCGAAATGACCACAGTGCCCCTCCAGTTGTAATTTGAAACTGGTAATTCAGGCCATATCTGCTCCACTGTCGGTAGGCATGGTCCATTTTACCGGGTAAAAAGTCTGGGAGTACAGCTATTGGGCATATTAATGGTATAAAAGGGGAAATCGAAAATTGCCTCTTAATCTGATTCCAAGCTGTCACCCTGTGCTGTAGCTCCAAGGTTAAGTTTAGGCTTACAGCTGGGAATCCACTCCCACAGTAGAGTATGGCTAAATATTCCGAGTCAGGGATGAGTGCCTGCTCCAACTCTGCCCAGTGCTCTTCGTTTACTGATAGCTGCCTAGCCATGACATGTGACAGATGCGCAGCTTGGTAGTACCGATAGAGGTCTGGGAGGGCTAGCCCACCCAGGCCTCTCGGTTTAGTAAGGAGTTTCAGCCTAACTCTCGGCCTGCGACCCGCTCAGATAAAATGAGAAATCGCCCTCTCCCAGTCTAGGAACATGGAGCGCGGCAGATTAATAGGAATATTATTAAAAAGATATAGGGCTCTGGGAAAAGTCATCATTCTAATGATATCTATTTTTCTGGCAAGGCTCAGTGGAAGTGTACTCCAGCAAGCCAAGTCCTCTTTAAGATGACCGGTAAAGGGAACATAGTTCTGCTTGTAGGCGTCCCGCAGATCTTTAGTTAAACTTATCCCTAAGTATTTTATCTTCCCCAAGTCCCATTTATGAACACACGTTGTAAAGTTTTCAATGTATCCTTCCATGCCAACTGAAATAAAATAGTTTCTTCTTTCTGTTAAGAATGTTGGAGACATAACTACAGGCTGTTTATTAGATGCCATTAGAAAACTGAAACAGCTTGTTTAATATTTGTTAAATATTGGTTGCCTATTAAAGTGGAGATTTGCACATTTAAATACTAAGCATTTAAATAGCTTCTTGATACTAGTTTAACTTGAGAATGTATTGTATTTCAAGAAAGATTCATACCTCATAAATGTCACCCTTTCCGTAGGAAATGTGTGATTTACACTTTTTTTTTTTCTTCTCTCTACAGACACTATCCGATGTGCAGTCACAGACATAGGCCAGGTCTTCAGTGAACTGTTTAGACTAAATATGTATCAATAAGAAGCAATTTTTTACTATCTTTTTGGGGAAAAAATATATTGAGCTACAGCAACACACACACACACACACTCTATATATACGCACCATCCTGAGCCACAACATTCAGAATAAACATTGCATTCTAATATGTTAGAAAAAAAAAAAAAACTTTTCGTCAGTGAATACAGTGAAGTTCAGTTTAGATTAGATTTCCTTTAAATATTTCTTATCTTATATTTTTGCGCACACACACACACACACACACACACCCCATCCTCATGGCCACAATACTGCCAGGTGGCCTGGGTTCAAGTACCAGCTGAGGCACTTATTCTTCCTCACCCTTGTTTGTATGTGTGCCATAAAATATGCACACTATACTCCTGTGTGATTGTTACAAGGAAATATTTGTGTTATCATTTGGGTTGTGCATTTCAAAAAGATTAATGTGCTCGAATATGGCCTAGGGTCCAGTTGTCTCGGTGGTGCAGCTGGTTAGCGCAATCAGAACGGTATTCCGGGTAGCCTGGGTTCAAGTCCCAACTGAGGCACTTATTCTTTCTTACCTTTGTTTGTATGTGTTCCATAAAATATGCACACCACACTCCTGCGTGACTGTTACAATAAAGAAACTGTTTGTTTATGTCAGTGACCACAATGAAGTTCAGTTTAGAGTAGATTTCCTTTAAATATTTCTTATCCTATATTTTGTGTCCTGGATAGCGCAGGGGAGATGTTACATCTCATTGTCATAGGGATCTTCATTTACACATTTCTGCACTGTATTTTCTCAGGCTGTCCCAGATTAGATGCAATATCTTGTTTTTACTGGGGTCATGATTTTTCCATTTTGATAATATATTTCTTCAAGGTAGCCTAGTCCAGGGCCCCCATATTCAAAGGAGATGGGCAGTGCATCCCAGTGGAAATGTGAGATGTGCCATGCAACTCCAACAATGCACCACAGCATGATATTCAAACATGCGTGATGCACCTGCCACAAGGGAATGGGCCAGCGTGCACACAAACACTATGCTGTGCAAGTCGAGGGTATGTTCCCATGCATATACCGTGCTGCGGCATACTCAGTGGGAAATTCACCCCTCACAGCCCAGAGCAACGCAGCCCACAGCTAGGCCATGAATTGCTGGCCTAAGCCGGCCACCCACAGGTGGGCTGTGGAAGTGCACCCGGGTGCACTGCAGCCTGGCAGCCCTGGTGGACTAAAGGTACCCCTCCAATCGATCAACTCCATCCCCGAAGAGCTCCATAGTGTAGGGCCCCCCTAGACCCAGTCGCACCAGAGGAAACCACTGTCCATATCCATAGCATAGAGGACTCACACCCACTGCCTTGGTACATAGACAACCCCGCTCCCCCATACCAGAGCTGTTGCGGAGACTGACACTGCCCTCCAGGCCCTGCCACTGACTGTACTGGATCCGGGCTGGGCACCTTCACTTCAGAATGACCCAAGTGGCTATACCATACATCGTGGCACTACACAAGCTGCGGACCCACCAGTGTATGCATCTGTGTGTATGTCCCTGGCAAACTGTAAGCGGGAATTGACATGCCTCCAGTGCATGCCTTGTTGATGCTATATCTTCCTGCTGTCATACACTCTTCCCCATTCCTCTGTGTAACATGCCACCCTCCAGACTGCTGAGTTGTCCTGGGTGCCATGGGGTGTGGTATCCTGCAGTGGTATTTGTAGTGTACGCTCCAGGCTATGGATAGTGCATTTGTGGTTCCCCAATTGTACAAACAAATAGGTCAGCCGTAACATGCCTGTTCCGGCACCTGTATGAGTGAGTACAGCATTGGCTTTCACCCACACTGAGTAGTGCAATGGCACCGGGACGATGGATCCACATGCGAGTGCCTAAGGTGTATGGCCTCTGGGCGTTCTCGCCCGCACACATCTTGTACCGATGTATTATCCACTCCAGTGTCCTACTGCTAGTGCTTCACCACCCGAAAATAAGATGTCATTTTTTTCTGTGAACTATCCAGGCTAAATATATAGCAATCAGGAGACATATTCTAGGAAAATACATTGTAAAAATGTATAAAAATAAAAAAAAAAAAAGACCACATTGAAACTGCCTCTCAGCAGATCTGCATTGTGCAAATTCATTAGAAATAATGGGTAAAAGCGTCCCAAAAGCTCTCCACAGCCATATCGGCACTGAGCAAAACTTGTTATAAATACCCACAGCAGTTCTGAATGTTTTGTAAATGCTACACACTCGACTGCAGTAACGCACCAAGACACAGTCGGGTGTGGCATCCACAAATAACACAAATTGCTTAAATCTGTCGTCAAGCAAACCCATTACAGAAGCACACATCACTCGGTTGCAAACTTAAAGGCGTCTGGATACAACCGGTGGATGAGAGAAGTGCAAATATGCACCCTACCTTGCCTTTCTGAATACAGCACAGTGTTTCGAATGATCAGAAGAGGTGACCCGTTATGAACGTGGCTCAAAAAAAAGTGGATGCAAGCACAGGCTTGGCTACAAAAGGGACAAGGACAATAAAAATGGCAGTTTATGTATTGTCCTGTGACTGGCTCTGAATGGCAAACGGTGGGAATCAAGGTGTCATAGAGCATTCATGTTTAGAGGCCCCTTCTGGTTTCACAGCATTCTGGTACACATTCAGTCCACACCCAATATTGGCCCCTTCAAAAACTGTCCTCTGCAACACCTAGTAAACCTTAGCGGCTGTGGTTGTCACAATTAACACTTGTGACCCTCAGTACATAACTCTACAGCCCCCCACTTGACAAGGCCCGCCCCCAGGCCGCTACTCTGTCTTACCACCAGGCCCCCGGTCTCCCTCTTCTTTCCCTTACTAGGCCTGTAACTACTACCAGCTGTCCTCCATTAAGTGAGCCCCACTCCGGCTTTACTACCTTCTCTTCTCCCCTTCTAGTGCCCCCTAAACTCCTCTTCCTTTCCCACTGCTATTAAACTACTTTCAGCCCTCCTCTGCCCCTAGATCCTCCTGTTAACCTCTGATTTTCTCCATAACTATAGCACTTAATATATTTTATTAAGCCTAGTACTTTAGTTTGGTTGTTCAGTTATCCATATGCATAGCTCTTAGTATAATTTGTTATGCTTAGTACTATAGGTGTTCAGTCAATCCTCATGTTGTATCTCACACATTGTGCCTATGTTGTTTTTGTTTTTTTTCCTCTTCTGTATAATTCATTTTTGAATGTGGAGCCTTTGTAAATGAGCCCATGGCTCAAAGGTCTTAATTCCAAGAATCAAATAAGTAAAAAAATAGTAACTTACTGTTGGGGGTGGGCAGCCTGTTCCGAGCGCGAACCCATGAAATCAGACACCAGTGGAGGGGGCGGGAGTACATCACATAGTACTCCCACAGGACATGAAAGGTGACAATGAGGCAAGCCAATGGGGAATTCATCAGAGGCAAACAAAAGTGTAACAAATTAAATTGCAATGTTATGAATGTTGCACCATGGGACACAAGTGGTAACATTCAGAACGCAAAGTAAAATGAAAATTATATCAGTATCCATAATGATCTCCAACAGCCACTGGAACAAGTTCACAGCTTTAAATACTTTGGGGTGACCCTTGACAGCTCCCTATCATTTCAGGAGCACGTAAACCAAGTCTGCAAAGCGGTCAACATTGGAATCTGGCTGCTTTTTAGGCACAGGATTTGCATAACACCCAATGCCCTCTGGCTGGCTGTAACCAGTTCTATCCTTTTGATAGACTATGGCCTAGTTATCTGTGGCTCTGCCACTGAAACTGTCCTCAGTAGAATTAAGGTTACTCTTAACAAAGCCTGTCGACTGGTTACTGGTGCCCCGAGACTCACCCACACCTGTGACCTCTATTCGAGTGCTGGCTGGCTAAACCTTAAAAGGAGGATTTCCTGTCAGTCCTGTCTGTTAGCCACGAAGATCACCCTTGACCTCACCCCACCTTCCCTGCAGTCTCTCCTCACTCTTGCTGCTATTCCCAGAAACACAAAGAGCCCTTCTAAACCTTAATTCTCTGTCCCATGTTGCAGGACATCCCTTGGCCGGCGTGCCTTCATGTCACAGACACCTACGCTGCTAAACAGCCTTCCCACTGCAGTATCTGCAGAGCGTAAGTTAGGACTCTTTAAGTCCAAACTACAGTAGCGCCTTCTGATTGGTTGCTTCTGCAACTGTACTTAATCCTCCGCCCCCTAACCCCCTTACCTTGCTGTCTCCTTTTGTGTTTAACCTATGTCCATCTGGACTGTTACCTGTTAGATCATAGTGTTTATTATTTGAACTGAGCTGCTGGGCAATGTACTCTTCCTGCTGTATTTTTTTTACCTCATTCCGTTTGTATCAGCCTTGATTTATTTCGAGCACTGTAGTTAGGTTTTTGTATACATTTCAGCTTGTAAACTGCTGTTTATTACTGTAACTGTTTTACTCAGAACATATCTTGTATATTGACTGCCCCTCCACTCCTGCTGTTTTTCCCTCAACGTGTTGTTACTTTGTACCATTTTTTATCTTAGTTCTATTTTTGTATTACTTGTTACACATGTTGTTCTTATTATCTGCTGTTGCCTCTTATTTGTATTGACTGACATGGAGCCTTTGTAAATGATTCCTTGACTCAAAGGTTTGTAATTCCGAGACTCAAATAAATAAAATAAGGAAACAGAGGTGGGGCCTTTGCAGGGAAATAGTGAGGAAATGGACAGCTTCAGAGAATTAAAATAACAGCTTACTGCAATAAGGTGACACGAAATACGGTTGTTTTCAAGCCCCTTCCTCTACATGCCTTACATTTGGGCTGCTGAACTGAACCAACCTCAGTGGGTGGACAAGGGAAAATAAAACTTTTGAAATGGAAGACGACTGCACAGTTATCTTATGTATGTCTATTTATTTTAAACTTTTGAACTGCATTTTTTTTTTTAAACAGATTACCTTTTGCTTTACAAGACATTTTAGCAATTAATTTAGCAGCCCACTGGTGCTGTACAAGTTTTTCATGAACAGACCCATACATGAGAATAAATACTACTACTTCTGACATTGAGGGTGTGGTAATTGAGCAGCTTGGTGTGGGTGGGTTTCTGTTTACTAAAAATAGAAAGCTCTAGGGACCATGGATATGATGCACTATCCATACTTAAGTCAGTTTTCCTTTCCCTTTAAATTCAGCCAGAATGTTTTCAAACTAAGCTGCCCCCACCGACCCACCCAGGTGGTATATTCCTTGGCTCTGCTCTTTGATGTCAGATCTTCCTTTCCACTGAAAGAATCAGGTCTCCTCGTTTGCATCTGCATGTGTGGTGTAGGCCTCTGCTGTTAAAGTGCACCTTTGGCATT
This sequence comes from Neoceratodus forsteri, assembly GCA_016271365.2. Lineage (NCBI taxonomy): Eukaryota > Metazoa > Chordata > Ceratodontiformes > Ceratodontidae > Neoceratodus > Neoceratodus forsteri. The sequence continues at coordinate 806,705,067 of CM028136.1, forward strand.
TCGTCTTCGAACTTCAGTTGTTTTTCTCGGTTTCTACATCATGCTATGGATCAAGAGGAAGCCTGGTGCAGTCAGGGATTTAAGCATTGCATTCAGTGCAACCAAAAGATGTCCAGGATGGACCTGCTCTTGTCATGTGGCTAGTCTCTCGTGGCAGAGCAGAACGTTCAGGCCTGCGGCCTTTGCAAAACACTGTTGCCCTCATCCTTAGAGGATCACTACATGTGTCTTCTGCTCAGTTGGCTGGATGAACAGGACCCCCTCAATCTGCTCAAAAGATGCCCGTAAGGCGGTGTCCAGGGCGGTGAGCGCAGCAGCCCAACTTGTCCCCTTGGAAGAGGCAGTGGCTCAAACTGAGGCAGAAGCATTATTGGCATCAGCTGGGGCCAGTTCTGGAAGATGTTCAGATCCCTCCAGACCCTTGGGGGAAGGCCCTTCCCATAGCAAGAAGTCTAAAAAGAAAAATCCTGCCATTGGTCATGGGACTGGGAACGAGCATGCTATTTCCACTCCTGTGATTCTCTCGACCACTTGACTGCTGTCAAGTGCTCGGCCTTGACCAAGCTTGTCTGGTCGAGGGCCTGGCCGCTAGCTCCATGGTAACCCTGTTGGACTTGTTGGCTATGACACTGGCTGACCAGGTGGTGAAGATTTTTCTCAATCCAGTCGACCTGTTGTCTGAAGGGGTCAAGGATAACTTGTTCTCCAGGACTCTGGTCCTTTTGACTCTCTCCCAGGAGGATCGAGAGCAGTCGGTGGACCTGGCAGTCTCATCTCCGGATGTGCCACCTGCTGGGGTTCTGTGGCAGGAGCCAGCTTGTGTTATTTACATGGCCTCTTTGCTTGCCTCCCCTCATTATCAACAATCAAGTCATTGTTCGAGATCTCAGTCGAGGGAATCCTCGCACTCCTGTTCTCAATCCTTGTCCTGGAGGCGCCACAGGTGCTCTACTTCCTCCTTGTCTTCTGACAAGGAGAGTCTCCGTCTCAGGCTGTGTCGACACTATGAGGGTCTGATGTAGCAGCAATGGGTTCTCAGGCAGTGTGGGCCTCCCACCATGGCGCTTCCCCAGTCTGGCCTGCTGGCCTTGTCCAGCACACCCAATGTTGCCTGCACCAGCATCTCTCCCAATTAGGGTGAAATTGATGCCCAGGCAGCGATTACGGGGAGCCCTTACTGAGAGGCCTCCTCTCTGGCCACCGGCTTGCCAGGCCAGTTGTTGGTAAAGATTAACACTTGGAGGAGTCCAGAGTTGTACACAACGAGAAGTTGCAGAGGGTGGTCTTCAAGGAATGTTTGAACTCCAGTGGTTCCTCTATGCAGTCCCCGAGGACCCCAGGCTTCAACTGTGAATTGGCTATAGAGTTGATCACCGACCACAGCCCAGTGTCCTTTGGGTCTGTGCTCCAGTTGATCACCAAATCTGAGGAGATTCCCTTAGAACCTGTCCAGAAGTGGGATAAGAACTCCCTCACAGAAATATTGGACAAGGATTATTCCCTAGGGGTCACTTTCCCAGTGGCAGAGGCCATCCTGGGACCTGCGCTGGAACTCTGGCAGCATTGGGCCTCTTGTGTGGTGCCCTCTGCCCATATGGTCTGTAAGTATGTAGGCCTGACTGGTTCCCTGCCTGACAAGGAGTCCAAGAAGCTGAATCACACAGTGAGAAAAGTATACACTGTGTCCTCCTGGGTCTGTGTCAGGCGAGTCGCGCCCTTGATGATGGCCAACTTAGGTCGCTCCCTGATAGGAGCCCATGACCACATACAACCTCGCCTTTCTGCGGATTTGCTGTCGGCAGTTAAGGTGGTCAGAAACTATGGTCGAGCGCTGGCTAATCACCACCTCTGAATGACCTTGGGCATTGGCAGCTTGTGCACCTGGTCCATGGCATCAGCCATCAAAGTGCATCACAAGGCCTTTGTGCAGATTTCCACTTCATGGTGGACACCCAGCACACATTGGCTGATGTTCCCTTCTTGGGCACCGACCTTTTCGACCCTGAGAAGTCTGGACATCTTACCAGGATTGATAAGTCCTATGCCACCCTCGATTCTGTGGCAACCGCACAGAGAGACCAGTCAGGAAAGCAGCCAAAAAGGAAGCCCTTGCAGATTTAGCCCTTGCAACCCAGGCAGCAGCAGCCCCAGCAGGGGCAATCACAGGTCTGGCGACCCAAGACTTAAGTTCACTAGTCAAGGCTTCAAGAAGCCCATGGGTATGGGTGGTAGTGTCCCCTTGCAGCTGGTGCCAGTGCCCCCTCCAGGGCTGCCCAGAGACAGGTCAGGGGGTGTCTACCTCCTGCCTGTCCAGTACCTACCTCAGCTCCCTGTGGAGGGTTGGATATCTGGTCTGTCATCACCTCGGACAAATGGGTGCTAGAAGTGTGGAGGGCACACGGTTGTCTCTCAACTTTGATGCTCATCTGTGGTGTCACTTGACACATGGTCCGCTTTTCAGGGAGGACATTACTCAGTTCCTAGAGAAAGGGGCTGTCCCCCGTGTCCCAGGCACCACGGCAAGCCAGGGCTTTGTGTTCAGATACCTCCTGGTCCCAAAACGGACAGTAGACTGTCGACCCATACTGGATCTTCACGATCTCAATCAGTTCCTAAGGAAGTGCACATTCTGGGTTGTCACTCTGAACCAAGTCATTCCACCCCTGGAGCAGGGCATGTGGTTCTGCCCTCTGGACCTCCAGGATACCTTCTTGCACATTGCAGTCAGTCTGTCCTACTGGCGGTACCTCAGGATCTGTGCACAGGGGTTTCTCTACGAGTTCCAGGTCATGCCTTTTGGCTTCTCCTCGGCCCCCAGGGTTTTCACGAAGTGCATTACAGTGGTGGCAGCATTTTCTGCAGTGCTGAGTAGTCCGGGCTTACGCTTATCTGGACAACAACTGATAGCTGGGCCATCCAGGGAGGCAGTGGAGCAGTCCAGGGACCTGGCCTTCCAGACCTGCAGAGATGTGGACATTCTGGCCAACTTGGCCAAGTCCAAACTTAACTTCTCCCAGGTGATCCACTTTATTTGGGCAGAGTTGGACTCCCTCTGGGCCATGGCACGGCTCCCTACTGACCGGACATTAATCTTACGTACTTTGTCCATTCACTTCAGGTTGGGCACTCATGCCCTGCCCGATACTTCATGCAGCTGCTGGGGTACATGTCACCCTGCATTAGTGTGGTCAGATGGACCAGCTGGGGGATGAGCCGCCTGTAGTGGGGGCTGGCCTGCCAGTGGTCTCGGTGCCTAAGTCACCTCAAAAAGCCAGTCACGATGACCCAGCTGATGCCCAGAGCTGACCATCGCTTTGACATCCAACCCATCTCTGGAGGGATGGGAAGTGCTCCTGGGGCACCACAGGATCCATGGGTTCATGACTCCAGGGAGTCCCATTACCGCATCAACCTGCTGAAGCTCCATGCAATGTGCCTGGCCCTGACAGAATCCGTGCTATTTATCTGGGGTTAAGACATGCAAGTCCAGACGGACAATACCACGACCATGCACTACCTGAACAAGCAGAGTGACATGCACTTCCTCCTGTTGTGCCAGGAGGCCCTCTGCACCTGGACCCTCATGTGCAGCTTGGATTCTGACCTCCTGGCCATTCATATGGCGGTAGTCTCCCACCAATTAGAGGATGCCCTCAGCTGAGTGAGCAAGGTGTCTCACAAGTGGTCCCTGTATCACGAGGTGGTGAACTACCTGTTCTCCCAGTGAGGCACTCCCACAATCGACCTGTTCACCTCCTGGGATAATGCAGAGCTGAGGCTGGTCTGGGCCAGACTCCCACAGTGCAGAGCAGTGGTGGGAGATGCTTTCATGAGGCCCTGGACCCCCGTTTGTCTTTATGCTATCCCTCCCTCCCTTTGCCCTCATCCACCAAGTGCTGATCATTGTGCATAGGGACAACACATGGATTATCCTGATAGCCACGGACTGGCCACAGCAGTTTTGGTACCCGGATCTCCTCAGCCTCAGCAGCAGGCATCCATGGCAACTTCCCCTTCACCTGGACCTGCTCTCCCTGCATTTAGACCTTCAGTCCCTGCACATGACAGCCTGGGTCCTGAGCAGCTAGATTTCCAGGCTTTGGAGGTCTCTTACGAGGTTCTCCATATCATGGTAGCTTCCCAGAAAGAGTTGACCCGCCAGTGCTACGTCTTGAGATGGAAGAGGTTTTCTATTTGGTGCCAGGGCAGATAGCTAGACCCCCCTGGCCTGCCCTTTGACTAGCATTCTGGATTACCAGGGTGCACCTGGCAGCCATCTCTGCATACTGGGCACAGGCTGGTATGCCAACGGTGCAGGAGAAGGTGATTGTGTGCTTCTTTAAGGGCCTGCACCAACTGTCCCTGCCGCTGTGTGACCCACCACTGCCTTGGGACTCTCTGCTGGTACTGGCAGTACTCATGAGCCATTTGAATCAGTGTGACATGTCATACCTGTTATGGAAGACTGCTTTCTTGGTGGGTATCACTTCGACTAGGAGGATCAGTGAACGCCAGGTGCTCTTAGTGGAATCTGCATATTCATATTTGGTGTTCCACAAGGATAGGTTCTCTGCTGTTACTCAAAGTTCCTCCCAAAGATGTCAGAGTTTCACCATAATCTGGTAATCAACCTCCCAGTTTACTTCAGCAGTCTCAACTCAGAGGCCAAGCGCAGGTGCAGTCTCCCCTCAGAGGCCAAGCGCAGGCTGCACACGTTGGAGCTGAGGTGAGCGGTCGCTCATTACAAGGAGCACATGGCTGGAGTTTGGGGAAAGATTTGCCAGCTATTTGTAAAATATGCTGAAACTCCACCTGGCAGATGGATTGTTTCCTGCATTTACCTCTACTATACGTTGACTGGTAGGGAGCCTCTCGTAGGGCATAGGGCTCATTCCACCAGACATATCTCTACCTCAGTGGCTGCTTCTAGAGACGTCCCTATCCAGGTAATCTGCAGGGCTGCTACCCAGAAGTCAGCACACAACTTTATTTCCCACTATCACTTCAACCCTGAGTCACGCCGGAGTACTGGTTTTGGGAACTCCATTTTCCGCTCCCCGTTTGGCAAGTAGGGGTGTTCTCCTGTCCCCCTCCTTTCGGACAACTGCTGGGAGTCTTGTCAGAATGTGGATAGTGCACCATATCCACGCACCTAGAAATGAGGGTTACTCACCTGTAACCATAGTTCTAGGAGTGGTATATGGTGCAGATTCACACAACCCACCTGACCTCCCCTGGCAAGTAACACATGGATCCCTGCTTCCAGTGTGCAAGATCTGATGTCATGAGGCAGAACCAAGGAGTATACCATCTGGGTGGTGGGAAGAGCTTAGCTGGGAGAACTTCCAGATGGATTTAAAGGAAATGGAAGAATGCCAGAATGTACACAATATACCACTCCTACAACTATGGCTGCAGGTGAGTAACCCTCATTTTCTCTTCCTCCCTAGGCACTGTGGAGAGGCTACTGTTGGCGGAAAAACAATGACACTAATAAAATAGTAGCTGTGCGTCATCGTCTGGAACAAGCTAACAAAGAGAGCAGAGAGGAGGACAAACTGTATAACAGAACTGCTCTTGCCTTGGAGTACCTCCTAAAGTACAAAGATCTCGCTTACATTCTTGCAGCCTTAAAACATTTAGGTTTGTATAATCCTTACTACATTGGGCTGATAACTTCAATAATTTTTTGTTGATTGTGCACTAAATGTTTAGTGTAAAACCTGAAGAAGGATGTGAAGTTAATTACACAACCATTTTAATAGCTGAGAATGTCTAATAGTGCTATTTACGAAACAAGCTTGATAAATAATTTATCTGGCCAGGTTCTACATTCTAAATGCAAATAACCAGTTTATTGTCTTCAGTATTAATTGATTCACACACTCCACATGTCTCGTCCCTTCCTCCCATGAAGCAGCAGCTGTTGGATCACAGTAAGATTCCAGCATTACAATGTAATGTGGCCCATCAGAAACTCTGCATCCTCCCATTCAGTGGCTGGTGTAATTGCAGCACAATACTGACAAATTAACGAAATAATTCCACATATGTTGTTTATTAGTGCACGTACTTAAAGCAATTAAGGGATACCTGAAAAGCAAACCAAAGTGCACAAATCAGATAGCAACAAAGGCAGTGTTTGGATAAGTTTTTCATCCATATTTGTGGTTACCTTGCATACACTTCACTTGTGACTGCGCTCCACTCTGCCACTCGTGAGGTCATCTGTGGTCACCACAACTCATATGGATAAAGAAATTATACAATACTGTCTTGTTGAATATCCCCTGTTCATTTATCATGTTCTTTCTTTTTTAAATGTTCTGTCCTGTAGTCCATCCCTGGAGCACATGACATTGTCAGGTTGGGGCACGCCTCACTCATGTACGTCCTCCTCTTGAGACCGACAGTTGAAAAGCTGCTGACACCTCAATGAAAACTTTGAAAAACATAATTTGGTACAATTCAGATTACATTTTAAATATAGTCTTGAATTTTGATAACCGGGTAGGCCCACTGGGACAGACATATCCCTTTTTCAGGGGCGACCCGGGGAATAGAGACAATCCATATATAGAGAGTATAATGCACTATACATAATGTGGCTAGAGCGTAAATACAATGATACAGCAATATTAACAAATTACTCACCTTAGTAATTATGTTTCTTCTAATGGAGTCTTGTTGTATTCTAACTATTGCAGTTAGCCCCAGCACTCAAACTGCCCCGGAGAGTAGAGGGTTAATTTCTGTGCCGAGCATAGAACGTTGAGCTCGAGCTCGGTTCAAACCTCTGTCTGCTGCACTTTGAAGCACAACCCTCAGATTATTACGAGCTATTACTAACTAACTACTATTTGGAAATTGTAAACTTTTTACTAGCCAAATGGCAACCAAATATTTTGGATCCCCAAAAGACTCGAGTCAAGAAATCCAAAATCAAAAGCGGTGTTGAACAACTTAAAACTGTTAAATAATATAACCCACTCCCCCTCTTCTAAAAGGGGGGAGTACCCAAATGCACCCCTGGGTGCAACACTGCACCTGCCAAACCACTTCCCAAACACAGGTTCTGAGAGGGGAGGCAGGGAGGGAGGTCAGAATACAGCAAAACCCCATTAGAAGAAACATAATTACTAAGGTGAGTAATTTTTTCTTCAAACAACATGACATCTTGCTGTATTCTAACTATTGCAGACTATCAAGCAGTACCTCCATGGAGGAGGGAATCGAACCTACCTTGGGAATAGGCTCTGCAGTACTGCTGTACCAAACTGAGCATCACTCCTGGCCTGGATGTCCAGGGAGTAATGCTTGGTAAATGTATGGACTGTTTTCCAGGTGGCTGCTTTACATATCTTTAGCAAAGGAATATTCCTTGCCACAGCCAGGGAAGCAGCTGTACCTCTAGTTGAATGAGCCCTCAGGCCTGAGGGGGAGATATTTTGCCTAGCTTCTCATAGCAGAATTGAATACAAGAGACAATCCACCTGGCAATAGTTCTCTTAGTGGCAGGTTTGCCCTTCCCCACTTCCCCATAAGTGAGAAACAACTGGAGGGAGTAAAACCTGTGAGCCTTAGTACGCTCAGTGTAGTAACTAAGGGCTCTTTTAACATCCAAACTGTGTAAACTTCTTTCTCATGAAAAAGAATGATCAGTGAAGAACACAGGGAGAGACATAGATTGGTTCAGATGAAAATCTGAAACCACTTCAGGTAAAAACCTCCTATTAGTTCTAAGGACCATCTTATCTCTATGGAATGAGATAAAATCAGGCTCCACTGACAGAACTTGCAATTCACTGATACGCCTGGCAGAGGTAATAGCTACCGGGAACACAGTTTTCCAAGTCAAGTACTTAAGCTCTGCTGAAGACAAAGGTTCAAAAGGGGGTTGCATAAGCTGAGCAATGCAAGCATTAAGATCCCAAGCAGGGGTAGGACCCCTAAAGGGGGGATTGGTATGAAGCAATCCTTTGAAAAAGTTATAGAATACAGGCTGAGATGACAGTGAGGAAGGCTTTCCCACTGACAGAAAAGCAGAAACAGCTGACAGATGTACTTTGAGAGTAGCTGGTCTGAGGCCTAGGCCATTGAGATGAACCATATGATCCAGAACTGTAGACAATTCAGCAGTGTCTGGGGATATATGCTTCTTGGAACACCAAATGCTGAATCTTTTCCATTTGGAGTTATAAGTTTTTCTGGTGACAGGCTTTCGAGAGGCTTTGAGAATATCCAGAACTCCTTGGGACAGATGCAAATCTGCATACTCTAACTCTTCAAGAGCCATGCCTTGAGATTGAGAGACCGAAGATTGAAGTACGAAATCCTCCCCTGAGAGGAGGTTAACAGGTTGTAATTCCTGGGTAGAGACCGGGGGAGATGGACTGCTAGGGACAGTAACGGAGTACCAAGGCTGCCTGGCCCAGTCTGGAGCAATCAGAATCACTTTGCAAGGTTGTGACCTTACCTTGACCAGAACCTTGAGCAGTAGAGGAAAGGGAGGGAAGACGTATAGAAATTTCCCTTCCCAGTTCAAAATCAGAGCATCCAGAGGGACTGAACCCGAGACTGAGGGTCTGCAGCTAAAGAGAGGAAGTTGGTGATTGTCTGGGGCTGCAAAGAGATCTATCTCTGGAGTGCCCCACCTTGCAAAAATCACTTTCAACACCAGAGGGTTCAGGGACCGTTCGGGATGGCCCTGGGAAATCCTGCTCCATGCATCTACTAGCACATTGTCCTTCCCTGGAACGTGGACTGCTATCAGAGAGGTCTGTAGACAATAAGCTAGGGACCACAATTTCATGGCTTCTGTGCACAAGGCCGTGGTCCGAGTGCCTTCCTGCTTGTTGATGTACCACATGGTGGTGGTGTTGTCTGTCCTGACCTGAACCACCTTGTTCTGCACTGACTGAGAGAAAGCTTGCAGGGCCAGAAAGATTGCCTTGAGTTCCAAGAGATTGATATGAAGAAGGGATTCCTGAGGGGACCACAGTCCCTTTGCTGTGAGAGCCCCCAGATGGGCTCCCCACCCCAATAGAGAAGCATCCATGGTTAGAACCACAGAGTGAGACTGAGTGATGAATGGGACTCCTTGCCTGAGGTTGCACTGATCCTGCCATCATTGGAGAGCCTGGATCAGAGTCTGAGTCACTGGAACTAGTTTGGTTAGAGAATCTTTCTTCTGAGACCAAAAAGCCCTCAGGTGAAACTTGAATGTCCCTCATCTGAAATCTGGCCCCTTGGACCACTGCTGTAGAAGCTGCCATGTGGCCCAGAAGCTGAAGGAAGTGCCTTGCTGGCCGAGAGACCAGAAGGTGGAATGAAGAAGCCAGCTCTACAATAGCCATTGCCCTTTCCAGGGGAAGAAAAGCTCTTGGTTTGACTGTATCCAACTCTGCCCGTATGAAGGTGAGGAGCTGTACAGGCTTGAGAACTGACTTGGGAAGATTGAGAAGGAATCCTAGGGAAGTGAGCACTTGCTGAGTCACTTGAAAGTCTGACTTGACTTGGTCTGGGGACTGATCCACAATGAGCCAGTCGTCCAGGTATGGAAATATTTTTCCTTTTTTAAAAAGGCCACTACTACTGCTAGGCATTTTGTGAATACCCTTGCTGATATCAGGCCGAAGGGCATAACTTTGAACTGATAATGGCCTGAAGGCAATTCGAACCTGAGGTACTTTCTGTGGGAGCACCTGATGGGAATGTTTAAGTAGGCATCTTTTAAGTCCAGGGAGGCTAGCCAGTTCCCTGGCCTTAGGAAAGGATTATTCCCAGAGTCACCATTTTGAAGTTTGGTTTTAAAAGAGGTTTGTTCAGGTATCTTGTCTAGGATGGGTCGCCACTCCCCTGTCTTTTTTGGAGGTAAGGAAGTACCTGGAGTACAGTCCTTTGCCCCTGTGCAATGTAGGAACTCTCTCTACAGCCTTGAGAGCCAGTAGAGATGAAACCTCTGCCTCTAGGGCAATGGTTTCAGAGATGCTTGCAGGTGGAAAAGATCTGGCCCTCAGCTTTGGAAATTTCTTGAAGCTGAGAACCAGCGCCCTGGCTTGGCTTACCACCTCCAGGACCCACTTGTCTGAGGTAACAGACATCCAGTCCTGGACGAAGTAAGTCAGCCTACCTCCTACAGGAATGGGGGAGTCGACCCGGGCTGACACATCAGGGTGTCTGCTTGGCAGGAGCCTTAGGTTGAGGGATTGATGCAGCCCTGCTCATCCCTCTTCTGCCTCTCCCTCTGTAGAACCCCCTCTGAGGAAACAGGCTTGTGCTTGGTAGAAAGGCCTATGAAAAGTTCTGCTTCAGCCCCTAGCTTGCTGCCTTTGAGGAGTTGCCTGCCTTTCTTTGGCCTGAGCACTCCTGTAAGTGGTCCTGTACTCATCCATTTTCTTCATGTAATTCTCTGTCTGCTTCCCAAACAGAGAATTACCCACTACAGGAAAATCCATGGCCTTAGCCTGGGTATCCTGCAAGAGGCTAGTACATCTGAGCCAAGCCATTCTCCAAAGAGCCACAGATGTAGCCATGACTCTAGATAACACATAATTGGAGTCCTCAGCAGCACGGAACTGTACCTTAGATGCCTCAATCCCATCAGCAGCCACCCCCTCCAGCTCTGAGGCTAGCTGGAGGGAGGCCTGCTTAGCCAGTGCCAGTACAGTGTCCCACCTGGACTTCTGGTACCTGGCTGCATAGGCCATATAATTAGCCTGCCTGAGTCCCAAGGCTGATGCCATGTACTGATCTTACTTCGAGATACAGCTCTTGCAGCAGGTTACACCATTAGGACTGAAGCCGGCAGGCACCAGGACCCACGGAAAAATTCTAGCTAGCTATCTTCAGCGGGGACCACCCGGCCTTGATCCCGCCTCCGTCATCAGGCGTGGTACATAAGAGGCGGTCCTTGAATTCCCCAGTTCTTTCCATGATCGACTTGCATGCCTCGACCTCGGTCTTAGTCTAGCGTCTGCGGCCAGCGTGGTTTCGCAGAGCTTTCTCACGGAATTTCATCCTACTTGAAGAATTTTCGCTGATGTCCTCTCCGACCTCCGGGCATACATTGAAGTGTGCTTGCGGAAGCAGATCCCTTTAAGGACCCCCACATGGCCTGCATCCGGTGCCTGGGCCCAGAGCACGATACCCAGGCCTGTTCCCTCTGCCAGGGGTTTAATAGCCGCACTAGGATCCGGCATCAGAAGGCTCTTCAGGCGTTCCAGCTGGAAGAAAAGTTGAGAGCCATGTCCTCTAAAGGGAATCTTGAAATCCCACAAACATGCCGGAAAGAAGAGAAGGGAGAAGGACCCTTCCAGGTCTCCGGCGAGGGCCTCCAGGTCCCGCAGCTCAGGTCGAAGTCTGACCGGTCTCCATCCAGGGCCTCTTTTCTCCCCCTGGCTGCGGTTACTGTTTTCGCTCTTCTCAGGGCCCTCGCCCAGGCCGTCGTGCGTCCTCCACCACCAAGGCCTCGGCCGAAGTCCGAGTGTCGCCATCACCACCATAGGTCGGGGTTCCGCCCGTCGGCACCCGGCGTCGGGCCTCTTCCGTTCCACCCACAAAGCGTTGGAACTTACCCCTCTGAAGAGGCAGTAGAGCCCGGCCTCGGCTCAACCTCGTCAACCATCCATCATCCCTCCTCGGGCCGTCGTCGGCAAGCCTTCCACCAGGCGTCGGTTGGGGACCCGGCGTCCGCCTCCGCCTGAAGAGGACTCCTGTGCCTCCGACCGTCGTCGGGCAGGAGTCGCTGATGGAGGAGGATCTAACACAGCCCGAAGACCAGACGGGCGACCCCGGCCTCGTGCAGTCTCCTAGGGCTCCCTCGCCGCCGCCCGAAGTCCCTGTGGAGCCGTCGCCGGGACCCGACGACTGCCCTCCGGCGCCTGGGCTGTCGTCGGGATTGTCTTTAGCGGAAGTGAAGGATCTCTTCACGTACTGGTGGGACACCATCAAGAGGGATGTGGTGCCCTGCTCCTCCTCCTCCGCTCCGGCCCCCCTCACCGGGTGCGACTGGCGCGTCCAACCCTCCCAGGGGAGTCAGATCTCCTCCAGGGGTCGATCAGATAAGAGGAGACCTCCGTCAAGATCGTCTTCTGGATCACCCAGCCCCAAGAGATCCAGGGGACACGACATTCCGTCGGCCGAGGAGGACACGGGATCAGTTTACTCCACCTCTAGATCCCCATCTCCAATTTCCATCCCTTCTCCGGACCCACGTGAGACGCCACGGTCTCCTCCGGATGACCCCTTGTTCATGGATATCATGCGCCATATCCAGGAGAATATGGGGTGGGATGCGGAAGAGTTAGACCCCGAAAGGCTACGCCTTGCCAAGTATCTTCGGCAAAAGGACCCCAAGCCTGTGGTGGTACCACCCTTGGTGGACACTTTTGTGGACGTCACCAAGGCCGCGTGGAAGCGTCCACATTCGCTCCCGGCGGTGCCGAAGAAAGCTGACCGTCTATACAAGGCTCCTAAGGAGGACCAGTATCTGACGCAACAACCTCAGGCCGATTCTCTGGTCATCACAGCCTCACATGACTGGTCACAGAGGCTGCAGCATTTGAGCACACTGCCACCGGATCCAGAATCCAAGCAATTGGACTCTCTGGGCAGGCGCACGTATGCTTCCGCTACCTGTGCCATCAGATCCTTAAATTACTTGACCCACATGGTTCAGTTTCAGAACGCTCTGTGGGAACAGGGTCTGGGGATCGCTGAGAAACTACCCGATGGTGAGCAGAGGAGGAGATGCTCCAGCTCCTCATACCCGGTTCGGCAGTAGGGACCCAAGTGCTTGAGCCACGTCACGATTCAGCGGACTCATCGGCCCGAGCAGCAGCCTCCGGCGTTTGCCTCTGGAGACACTCCTGGCTCCGTGTCTCGGCTTTACGGACGTCCAGAAGAACATTATGGACGCCACTTTGAGGAGATGTTTTTTTGGTAATCCTTCGAGGAAGATTGTTCCAAACTTCAGAGGCCGGGAAGGCAGTGAGGTCGGTCAGGCCATGTACCGACCTAGGCTTAGTTCCTTCGTAGGACCCAAGCCGTTTCATTGAAGCGGACACAGAGGCAGTAGCCCAGCTCCGCTACACACCAGAGGGGCTCTGGTTTCCATAGAACCCAGGGTAAACAGCCCGCTAGCCGAGGTCAGCGCCCCCTAGGCCTACCAGCAAGCGAGGCCCATCTGCCGCCACAGCCTGACTCCTTTCTGGCCCCGCCCTCAGGATCAGCGGAAATTATGGTCAGGTGCATTACGAACTTCCTGCCGGGATGGCAGGCTATCACCACAGACAGGTGGGTTCTGCAATTGGTCAGTCTTGGCCACTTTATAGAGTTCGCAGAAAAGCCACCCTCGAGGCCTCCTCTGCTCTCCCAGTATCCGGGTCAGCACAGAAACTTAATTTGGCAAGAGGTACTCGCGTTCCTAAAAAGGGGGGCGATAGAGTACGTCCCGGAGAACCAGAGAGGACAAGGATATTCCCACTTCTTCCTGGTTCCAAAGAAAACAGGGGACCTCCGTCCGATTCTGGACCTCAGCGTGCCAGTCGCCTACAAAAGATCCCGCATGGTGACTGTTCGGCCTTATTCCATGCTGAAACAAGGCGCCTTACTAGCGTCCCTAGACATACGGGACACGTACCTGCATATCCCCATAACTCAGCGCACCAGAAGTTCCTGCGCTGAGTTCCTCGACCACCATTTTCAGTTCGAGCTCTTCTGTTCGGACTGTCATCCCTCAAGGGTCTTTACCAAGTGCATGGCAGTCGTGGCAGCGTCTCTAAGGAGACAGGGCCACTATGTGTTCCCGTACCTCGACGACTTGCTTCTCATGGCAGCCTCCAAGAGGCGTTGTTGCTTGCGGTCCAGAGCACTCAAGACTTGTTCCAGTCTCTGGGCATTCTCATAAATTACGAGAAGTCTCTCTTGGTACTGTCGCGAAACTGCAATTTATAGGCGCAGTTCTGGACACTCTTCAGGGAAAAGCCTTTCTTCCGGGCGACAGGCGGAACGCATCAGGTCCCTCTAGGGATTTGTCTTCAAACAAAGTCGTACCTGCCAGGTCGGTCCTTCCGTCTGCTTTCGGACACATGGCTCTGCGGCCATTCCGGCCGTCCCTCTCGCTTGCGGCACCACCTGCGGGTAACCCAGTGGATGCTCAAGGTGCAATGGGACCAAAGGCAAGACCACTTGCAGCATCCGGTCAGGATCACGAAATCTGTGATCCACGACTGGCAGTGGTGGCTAGCCCCCGGGTCGCTTTCCAAGGGCGTCCCGTTTGTAGCGCCGTCCCCGGAGGTAACCCTCACCACGGATGCTTCAGGTCTCGGGTGGGGGGCACACCTGGACGGGGTGAAGTCTCAGGGTTCGTGGACCCCGTTGGAGGCTCATCTCCATATCAATGTTCTAGAGATGAGGGCGGTCCTCTATGCCCTGCAGGCTTTTCAGTCGATAATCCCACCGTGCACTCTCCTGCTTCAGACAGACAACACGGCGGTGATGTATTACCTCAACAAACAAGGAGGCGCACACTCTTACCCCCTTTGCAGGGAGGCCATGAGAGTGTGGGATTGGGTAATCGGACACGGCGCAATCCTGATTGCTGTACATGTTCCGAGGGTGGACAACACAATCGCATGAGCGGCCTGAGTCGCTCCTAGGCCAGAGTCCATGAGTGGGAACTTCTTCAGGAGGTGGCAGAGGATCTGTTCCTCGATGGGGAACTCCAGAGCTGGACATGTAGCATCCCCATCAGCATAAAACTGCCCAATTTTGCTCGCTAGATCCAGGGCCTGGTGCTTTCTGGCGAGACTCGTTGTCCCTCGCCTGGGCGAACAGATTCCTCTATGCCTTCCCTCCCTTCCCGTTGATCCAAAGAGTTCTTCTCAAGCTGCGCAGGGAGCATGCACAAATGATTCTGGTGGCCCCATTCTGGCCCAGACAGATCTGGTTCCCCCTGCTGGTACAGCTATCTCGGGAACCCCCGCTCCCGTTGCCGCTCAGCTCCCACCTACTGTCTCAGGAGAATGGTTTGTTGCTCCATCCGGATCTGCGTTCTCTGAACCTGCATGCTTGGCTCCTAGAGACATAGCCATCTTGCGTCACGGGGTCTCGCAAGAGGTTGCAGAGGTTCTTTCTGCAGCCAGAAAGCCGGCAACGCATGCGACGTATGCCATGAAGTGGCGCCATTTTTGTTTATGGTCACGGGCTCGTGATCTTTCCCCTTTAGGTTGTCCTGTGGGAGTAATTTTGGATTATCTCCTCTCTTTTTCATTCAGGCCTAGCCTACTCCTCTATTAAGGTGCACCTTTACTTCTCTGCATACCACCTTCCGGTGGGACACCAGCACTGTTGCTCAATTAGATGCATCTAAGAGAATTTCTTAGAGGGTGTTATACCTTGAGGCCTCCCATTAGGTCCAGGTGCCTCCATGGGATCTGCTCTTTGTCTTGGAACAGCTCACACTCCCTCCCTTTGAACCTGCCGCGGATTGCGAGCTACGTTTTCTGTCGTGGAAGACGTTATTTTTAGTTGCTGTTACTTCAGCTAGAAGGATTTCTGAGCTTCACGCTCTCATGTGCAAAGAGCCTTATTTAGTTTTCCACCGGGACAGAGTATCCCTGAGGACGAACCCTAAGTTTCTGCCTAAGGTGGTTTCGGCACTCACTCTAAACCAGGATATTGACCTTCCAGTCTATTTCCCGAGTTATTCTAATAGAGTAGAGGCCTTGCTCCACACCCTGGATGTTCACCGCAGCCTGAAGTATTACCTCAACAGAACTAAACCCTCTCGTAGTTCTGACCAGCTTTTTGTTTCCTTCTCTCAGAGAATGATGGACCATCCAGTATCCAAACAGACCCTGT
This sequence comes from Neoceratodus forsteri, assembly GCA_016271365.2. Taxonomy (NCBI): domain Eukaryota; kingdom Metazoa; phylum Chordata; order Ceratodontiformes; family Ceratodontidae; genus Neoceratodus; species Neoceratodus forsteri. Next base: position 806,720,931 of record CM028136.1, read on the forward strand.
CTCGCTGGCTTGTTCAGTGTATTTCATACTGTTATGATATTAAGTAGAAGCCCCTCCCGGGTTCTATCCGGGGTCATTCTACCAGGGGGATGGCTACTTCCTTTGCAGCACTTAAAAACGTCTCCATCTCTGCTATTTGTGCTGCAGCCACTTGGAGTTCTGTGCATACCTTTATCAGGCATTATAGTCTGGATATAGCCTCTCGGGAAGCCGTTTCGACCTAAGCGGTGCTGCAAGGTCTCCTGTCCTAAGTCAGGACCTGGAACATTTTCCTTTCATTTACCTCCTCCCAGATCTTCTGGCAGCGTTACTGCTTGGGAATCAGTCCTAATGGTGTAACCTGCTGCAAAGAGCTGTATCTTGAAGTAAGATAGTACAGTTACGTAAGAACTTACCGTAGCAGTAGATCTTGAGAACAGCTCTTGCAGCAGGTACTGCTTCCATACCTTCCCCCTTGGAGGAGGCATGGTTCTGCTCCCTCTTTTATTGGGATTTTCTTCATTATTGTCTTATGACGGTGGATCCTCGGTCTCCCCTTCTGATGTCATCCTGCGGCCGGGAGTCTCCGGCGGGAGAACTGGGGAATCTGGCGGGACCGCCCCCTTATGTACCACGCCTGACGTCGGAGGCGGGACCGGCGTCGGGGGCGGTCCCCGCTGAAGATAGCTAGCTAGAATTTTTCCGTGGGGTCCTGGCGTGTAACGCTTCAGTCCTAATGGTGTAACCTGCTGCAAGAGCTGTTCTCGAAGATCTACTATGCAGTGAAGTCTCACGTAACTGAACTTTTCTTTGCCATGGCATCCAGCTTCCTAGAGTCTTTATCTGGGGGGTGTGAAGCCAAGGGTATGTTAGCCTTATCACAGGCTGCAGCCTGCACAACCCCAACATGGCTGCATTGATGATACAAGTACTCTATACCTGAACCTGATAAGGTGTACATTTTGTCCATCCTTCTGTCGACAGGAGGTACTGAATTTGGAGTTTTTAAAATATTTTGTGTCGTGATTCCCAAAAGACTTATGAAGGGGAATAGACAGTCTCGTGGGCTCTGGAATGGCCATCATCGCCACATAATCAGGTTCCTCTTGTTCGTCTACAGCTTCTTCCACAGGGAGCTGGAGGGTTTCTGCTTCTTTCCTGTAAAACATGTTGTGAGAAGGGGACTCAGAAAGCCTAGGAGGGGAAACACCAGAAGGCCTGTTTAGGGAGATGTCTGGTTCAATGGGCTCAACTAGACCTTCCACGCCATCGTCATCATCATAATCTTCAACCCCCTCCAAATCCAGTTCATAGAAATCTTCAGGGGCATAATCTTGAACCGAGTGCCTGCCAGAAGGTGCCGGATCAGACGGAACCGTGCGAAGCAATTCTACAATTCTTGTCACTTTGGCGGTCGGAAAATGGGTCTCTGGATCTGAACCGGCCGATTTTTCTTTTCTTTTTACTTTTGTAGGAACCGATCCTCAGGATCGCTGTCCTGCCCCAAGAAGTATCGCCCTGGTCAGTAGCATTCCTCAGGTTCGGGTCGAACTCGTAACCAGGCTGGCCATCCAGGTCAGCAGACTTCGGCCTTCTTATCCCTAAGCCTACTTAATCTTTTTTCCAGGGTAGACTTAGGGAAATCTTTACAGATTTGGCAGTCTGAATCAAGGTGGTCAAATCCCAGACAATAAACACAGGTGGTGTGGGGATCATCCTTAGCAAAGACCTCACCACACACACTGCAGTGTTGAAACCCAGAGGGCCCGGTTTTTCTTTTGGGTTTCTCAGTCGTAGCCATCCTAACCACAGACTTACCCTTTTTATGGCAAACAACCAGGCAAGACACCCTTATCGGTTTCTAACCGTGTCACGAGTATTGGAAAAAAACACAAGAAAATGCGGGGTTTTTTTTTAAAACCGATAAGGACCGGTAACCACACTCTAAGCTTAGAAACAAAGACAGAATATATAATTCACTAAGCACCAGTTCAACTGACCGGCCGAAAATCAATTATTAAAATTTCACAAGTTTACTATGTCTAGTTCACTGCCTAGTACTTACTGTACCACAGGCAGAGATCGAACGAAACTTCAAAAATAATCTGTAAAACTGAGGACTTTGGCTTTGAACCACGAGCAAAGGAGAAATCTCCGGAGCGACCGTTTAGATAAGGCGGTGTAAAGAATCTAGCGGTTGTGTTTCAAAGTGCAGCAGACAGAGGTTTGAACCGAGCTCAAGCTCAGCATTCTATGCTCTGCATAGAAATTAACCCTCTACTTTCCGGGGCATTTTGAGTGCTGGGGCTAACTGCAATAATCAGAATACAGCAAGACTTCATGTTGTTTGAATGACAGCGAGGTGAGGACCAAGAATAACAAAAGTACATCTTCAATTACATATTAATCTAAGGCTGCATAATAGAATATGGTGCAAGTACTTAATGAACTTAGTCAATAAGGCAGTAGCAATTATAATACAATATTTTACATGTAAACACATAGAGAGGTGAAATCAAAGAGAGAAGGAGTGGAGAAGACAGAGTATCAGGGTGGGAGGGAGACAAAGGTTGGCAGGAGAGGATTAAGTGCAGCTGCTGTTACAAGTAGGAGATGGGAAGAAATTGCTTTGTAGAGTCTCTTAACGGGTAGAGACACTCAAAGTAGACTGTGTGGGACGTTGTTCCATTTATGAGGTGCTGCGGAGAGAAGGATCTTTGCCTCTGGCTAAACTGGTTTTGGGTATGCTTAGTAAGGGGAGGTGGAGGATCTGAGTGTCCTAGGGGAAGGTTTTAGCATGAGAGGATGGGTGGGGAGGGAAGATGGATGAGTTTGAAGACTGTGCATAGTACAAGGAAGTCCATTTTGGTCTCAAAGGACGGCCAGTCCAGGGATTTAAGTATGTCGCAGTGATGGACCCGGGCTGGTGCTTTGGTCGCAAAGCATGCTATTCTGTGATAGGCCTGTTTTAGTTTGGCCGAAATAGAAGTCATGACAGAGTGAATTACTGGAGCCCCATAGAACAGACCTGGGAGAAGGGTGGTTGATGCAATAATCTGGGCATGGGGTGCGAGGTGTGGGGGTGGTACAGTATAGGAGGCCAATTTTGATTAGTTGCTTTTATAACATTTGTTCTAGGAGAGTGGATATGTTGTTCATCCACACTCTTTGGCATGTCCCTTTCCCTTTAAATCTCGCTAGAAAGTCTTCAAGCTGGCTCCTTCCACCCACCCGGGTGGTAAATACCTCAGCTCCGCCCCATGATGCCAGATCTTCCTTTCCGCTGGAAGAATCGGGTTCCCTCGTGCTAACTCCAGCCATCGTAGGCCCTGGATTCGCATCGTCTGTTTTTTCGATTTTATCTCTCAAACTCATCAGAGTTTTCGATTCCAATAAGCGCGATCGAATATGGCGGACAAGTTGTCCCCCGGTTTTCGCGTGTACGCAAGGCGCCAGAAAATGTGCACCGATCCCCACCCTACCTGCGTGTATTGCCTAGGTGTTGGTCATGACACCACCACTTGTACCTTTGCTTGGCTTTCCATCCCAATGTCCCAGCGACCGCATGGTGTGCCTTAAGCTGGGGAGACCGGAGAAAAGGAACCCACCGGTGAAATCAAAAGAAGTGAGGTGGGGCGGTTTCCACGGCGGGATCCGTCAAGCAGCTAGAGCAGATGAGGCCTTGAAGATGAAGCTGCCAAGCTTGCCAGCCAAAGTTTCTTTATGCCTCTCAACCTCTGTTCTTTCTTTCACAGGTTCCTTTGGGAGATATGCCAGTTTCTCCCCACCAGGGTGAGGCACCCGGCTCGCACTCCCCTCCCCTCAGAAGAGGGACAAGGATCCAATGTCTTCGAAAGGAGACGCTCCTGGACCGAAGAGGTCTGAGTCCCAGGACACTGCGACCTTGACTTCTGTCGAGATCGCTTCCTCAGCCGCCGTCTTCACGGATCTTCCGTCTGGCCAGGCAGAGACCAAGGAATCAGCTGATCCGGCCGAGATTTTCTCGAGCCGATTTCGCCGACTCCGTTCGATGATTCTTTAGAGAGGACCCCGGTTCTTTCTTTCCCCGATGATGAGACACTTCCTTCGGGTGTCCCCATCAAGGGAATTGATCCGGAACCTAGATTTTCACCAAGCCCAGTTTCTCCAGATCCTGGTCTCGATCAAGGACTCTGTCTCCTTCTTCAGTGGGAAAACCAAAGAAAGGCCACAGACATTCAAAAAAGAGGCGCCGCCACAGGTCCTCATCCTCCTCTGACCAGGAGAGGCATCGACGGAAACTCCGTCGACGCTATGAGGAGCTTATGTGGCAACAGCTGATTTTGGCCATACAGAAGCCAGCTACGCCATCCACCCCGGCCATTACTTGGCCTGTGTCTCAGGGGCCGAGGCTGACCCCTTCAGACCCGAAATCTTTAGTTCCTCCACCTGTGGTGCCTGCCGTTATTCCTAAGCCCATACCGGTCTCACCACCAATTAGGTTGGAACCACCACCTAAACAGCCTATCTTGGGGGCTCCCTCGAAAGGGGACCGTCCAGACACCGGGCTTCCCCGATGCTTGTCCATCACAGTTACCCCGACCGCCCTCGGCGTATCGAGGGGGACATAGGCGGGAGACCGCTGTATCCCAACTCTTCAGATTCGGACGCCACCGGTTTGCACTCCCATCCGGGTGATGAGGAGTCACTCTCGGAAGGCCTGGAGGAATGTCCTTCCTCCTTTCAGGGCATCTTCTGCCTCATTTCCGATTCCACCGGAATGCCCCTGGAGTCTATGCAGAAAAAGGCGGAGTTCCCCTTACAGATATCCTTAAGAGGGGATACCCGGCGGAGGCCTTCCAGTGGCTGAAGCCATTACTAGTCCAGCCCTAGAACTTTGGCAGTGTCCAGCCTCCTGCACAGCACCATCTGCCATTATGGCCCATAAGTATGTGGTGCCTATAGGATCCCTCCGGATTCACGGAACATCCTTGAGCTCAGAGCCTGGTGACTGCTTCCGTCTTTAGATGTAATGGTAGCTCGGGACACCGACCGACCTCAAACAAAGGGTCCAAGAACATGGACCACTCTGCCCGTAAGGTCTACACAGCCTCTTCCTTGGACCTTCGTCAGGCCAGTTTGGCTGTAATCATGGCACACTTCTCCTATGCCCACTGAATGAAGTACTTCCTCACCTCCCCGCAGACATGCAGACCACGGTCAAGCAATTCCGTGATCAGGGCTGTGCTGTCACCAAACAGCAGCTCCAGACGGCCCTGGACATCAGGGATTCTTGTGCCCACTCTTTAGCAGCCACAGTGGCCACCCGCCGCAGGGCTTGGCTGCGGTTATCCTCCTTTCCAGCGGATACCCAGCACAAGTTAGCTGATGTGCCTTTCCTTGGTACCGACTTGTTCAGCCCAGGAGTGGCAGGCCACCTTCAGCGTAGTGAACAGTCCAATGCCACCTTGGACGCCACTTCTGCTGAGGGTCCTCGGGCAAGAACCAGCAGAAGAGGAAGCATTTTCGGCAGTCCTCCCCTGCAGTCAGGCAGCCCTCCTATCAAGGAGGTCAGCAGCAGCAGGCTCAAGCTTGGTGCCCTAGGCCCAAGCAGGGCCCTCAACAGCCCCGTAAAGGAGGCCGAGGCGCTGGTACAGGAGCTTCCTCCTCCTCTAAGCCTGCTCAGTGACGGGTTGGGGGTTGCCACCCCTATTCCCGTCACGCCTGCCCTGGGTCCTCCCATGGGGGGTCGGCTCCACCACTTTATTTCCATCTGGTCCGATATCACTTTGGACAGGTGGATTCTAGAAGTGGTCGGGCAGGGACTGCTTCTGGAATTTGAGCAGTACCCACCCAGCCAAGCCCGCACCCCTCTGGAGGAAAGGATCTCAGCTCGCACGCAGTCTGCTCTTCGGGACGACATAGCTCAGCTCCTCCGCAAGGAAGCGGTAGCTCCAGTGCCGGATCCGGCTGTAGACCCAGGCTTCGTATCCAGGTAGTTCCTGGTGCCCAAGCGGATGGGAGGGTTGGTGCCCCATCCTAGATCTCCACGACCTGAATCAGTATCTCAGGTCTCGCACCTTCCGGATGGTAACTCTGAACCAGGTCATACCATCCCTGGAGCGAAACATGTGGTTTTGTTCTCTGGATCCTCAGGATGCGTTCTTTCACGTCCCAATCCGTCCGTCCCACCAGTGGTTCCTCCGCTTCAGGGTCGAGGGAACCCTGTCACGAGTTCGAGCCATGCCGTTTGGCCTGTCATCGACCCTGCTGGTCTTCATCAAGTGCATTGCGTGGTGGCAGCCCATCTTGGCGTCCAGAAGTTCGAATCTACCCTTATCTCGACGACTGGCTTCTGGCGTGTTCCTCCTTCAGGAGGTGGAGATCGGGATCTGACTCTCAGAACCTGCGTTCAGCTTGGCCTCCTGATCAACGAGGCCAGGTCGGAACTCGTGCCGTCTCAGGTGATGGGCATCATCGGGGCAGAGCTCAACTCTTGTGAAGCCAGAGCCCAGCTCCTGGCGGACAGGGCGGAGGTTCTTTCCTCCTTTGCCCGATCATTTCTGGTTGGGGTCTTGCACCCTGCCTGGGACTTTCTTCGCCTTCTGGGTTACATGGCAGCGTGCACCTCAGTGGTTTGTTCGGCCAGGTGGCACATGCGCCCCCTCCAATGGGAGCTGGCCTCCCAGTGGACTCAGCCCCATGGTCAATTCGACCAGCTGATCACGGTAACCCAGAAGATGCGGGGCGCTCTCCAATGGTGGACCGTCCCAGAACGGTTGCAGGAAGGGATCCCGTTTGTCTTCCCCGAGCCGACAGTTGTCCTCATGACCGACGCCTCTCTCATGGGCTGGGGAGCCCACATGGGGGACAACAGGGCCCACGGGTTCTGGACCCCCGAGGAGTCCCGATGCCACATCAACTTGTTGGAGCGCAGAGCAGTCAGACTGGCACTGTCAGCGTTCGCTCCTCAGCTCCGAGTCAAGTGGTTCAAGTCCAGGACGGACAATACCATGACCATGTACTACCTCAACAAACAGGGCATCATGCACTCCCGTCTGCTGTGCAAGGAGGCTCTGTATCTGGACCCTTGTCAGCCAGTTGGAGGCAGATCTCCTAGTCATCCATGTTGCAGGAGTCTCGAACCAACTGGTGGATGTTCTCAGCCACATAGGCCAAACATCCCACGAGTGGTCCCTCCATCTAGCGGTAGCTTACAGTCTGTTCTCCCATTGGGACAAACCATTGGTGGGACCTGTTTTCCTCCAGGGAGAATGCCAAGCTAAGTCTGTACCATGCCCGCCCCCCTCAGCAGGGCTCGCTGCAGGGGGGATGCCTTTCGAGGCCGTGGACCCCAGGCCTCCTCACGCCTTCTCTCCATTTCCCTTGATCCACAAGGTGTTACTCAAGGTGAGGAGGGACAAGGCGAAGGTGATTCTGGTAGCCCCAGATTGGTCGTGCCAGTTCTGGTACACAGATCTCCTCAGCCTCAGCTGCAGGCCCCCGGAGCGGCTTTGCACACGCCAGGACCTGATATCATCAAACCAGGGGAAGGTCTTCAATCTGGACCTTCAATCCCTGCACCTCACCGCCTGGTACCTGAGCGGCTAGAGTTCCAGGCTCTGGGTCTTTCCGAGGATGTCTACACTGTGGTGGAGGCATCTGCTAGGAATCGACCAGGAAATGTTATGCCTTCAAATGGAAGAGATTTTCCATTTTGGTGTCAGGAGTAAGTGTCTGGACCCCTTATCCTGCTCTGTGGCTAACATTCTAGACTACCTTTAGTCTCTCTCCAAAGGGGTCTGCGATCTTCAAACCTTAGGGTGCACCTGGCAGCCATTTCTACTTCAGGCGCGGGCGGTCAGCTGACACTGGCACAGGCGACAGTGGTCGGGCGCTTCATCTAAGGCCTGGATCACATCCCTCTGGTGCATGAACCTCCACCTCCATTGGATCTCTTGCTGGTTTGGCAAAGCTCATGGGCAAGCCATTCGAACCTATGCAGATGTGAGCTCTCACACTTGTAGTGAAGACAGCCTTCCTGATGGCTATCACGTCAGCAGAAGGACAGGGGAGCTCCAGGCGCTTTCGGTGGACTTCCCTTATCTGGTCTTTCACAGGGACAAAGTTGTCCTCGTCCCCATCTGAAATTCCATCCGAAGGTGGTCTCAAAGTTTCACCTTTATCAGGTGTTGACTCTGCCGGTATACTACCCTAACTACAGTACACCTCACATGCCGAGTATTGGCTCAATACTCTGGACCTTAGACGTGCTCTCTCTTGCTATAAGGAAAGAACGGCGGAAATTTGTGGAGAAGTTCGCCAGCTGTTTGTCACCTACGCTGAAGCCGCGTCTGGCAGACCTGCAGTCAAACGGACCATTGCAAGATGGATCACATCATGCATAGGTCTGTGCTATGAGTTGGCGGGCAGGGAGCTTCCCAGAGGGTTATGAGCTCATTCTGCCCGCCATATGGCTGCATCGGTGGCTGGTTCCAGGGACATCCCTATCCAGGAAATCTGTCGGGCTGCTACCTGGAAGTCAGCAAACACCTTTATTTCCCACTACCACATCGACCTTGAGTCATGCCGGGATTCTGGTTTTGGGGCCTCGGTTCTCCAATCTCTGTTTACTAAGTAGTGGGTGTGCGCCTTGCCTCCCTCCTCCCGGAGAACTGCTAGGAGTCTGCCAAAGAGTGTGGATGAACAACATAGGGGCCCCCTTCTTGGCCCGTCCGATCTCCCACATTCTTAACTTCTCGCTCATATCGGGGTTTGTCCCTGCCATTTGGAAGGTGGCCTGTGTGATCCCTGTCCTCAAGCATGGCAATCCCAAATTACTTAAGAACTATCAACCCATAGCGATTCTATCTGCAGTTAATAAGCTGCTTGAAAAAGTAGTGGCCTCCCAGATTGTCCTCTTCCTACAAACCTATGGCCTTCTCTCCTCTGAGCAGCACGGTTTTTGAAAAGGACACAGCACCTCCACTGCCCTTGCACAGGTCACCTCCAAAATCAGTATTGCGATTGATCAAGGCAAACTCACAGGGGCTGTTTTCATCGACTTGTCCAAGGCCTTCGATCTGGTTGATCACACCCTCCTGGGCTCTGCTCTCAAGTCTTTTTGGCCCTCTCCCCCATCCTAGCCTGGTTCTCTAATTATCTCTCAGGTAGGAAACCATACACGAGGTTCCAAATGCTATCTCCGGCCTATCACCAGTAGCCTGTGGATTACCTAAGGTGTAGGTCCTTGGTCCCTATTGATCTTACTTTGGTGGGAGCTCTTGCAGCAGGCTATAACATTCAGGACTATGCACCGAGCACTAAATACGATCTGGAAAACTTCTCAGCCAGCAGTATACAGCAGGGACCGCCTCCGGCCTTGGCCCGCCCGACTTCTGCCCTGGTACAAAGAGGCGGACCCAGCTTCACCTCAGTTCTTTCTCGCCGCGTCCCACACGTGAAGAGAAAAGATGTACATTCAGCTTGCCAGGAACAGCAAATTTTCTACAAAACCCACTTTTCTTACCGTTTTTCAATGGTTTTTTTCTAGTTTAACCGACGTCGGACCGTTTCCGACGGTTTTTGAAGTTTCCCGATGGATATCTTCACCGTCGTCGGCCTCGATTGAAGACCATCAAAACAAGTGCGAGTGTGGGAGGCTGATCCCGGCCAAGGACGGCCATCGACGCTGTGTGTTCTGCCTCGGGCCAGACAATGACACCGTGGCCTGCTCCGCCTGACAGGCATTTACTAGCAGGACCCGCATCCGCCGTCTGAAGGCTTTTCTTCTAGAGAAGAAGTTCAAGTTTATTGGATCTGCACTCCTCAGAGGGGAAACGTAAAGAGAAGAAGCATCACGGTAAAGACCGTAGTCGGTCCTGGCACCGGTCCCCGTCTCACTCACGGCCCTCTCCCAAGACGGCCCGCCCTTTGGGATCAGGAGAGCGTCTGACATCGTCTCAGGCCAAGGCTGGCCCTTCGGTGGAAAAGCCGGCCAAGCCGAAGGTAACCTCGCTAAGGTTTACCACCAAGCCCTTGGAGGTGAAAGCTGCAACCCCACCTTCCAAGGCACCGGCACCGCCTGCTGAAGGCACGCCTCCAGAGCCCAAGGACTCTCCTGCGCCTCCCGGCGGCACCCCGTCGTTGGTACCACTAACAACGCTGGTCGAAGGGGCAAGGGTGAGGGATCGGCTGTGGATGAGCCGGCGTCCCGTCGCCCAAGTCCCTCCTCCCCTGGGCCTCCAGGAGGCTCTCCTTCATGGGCTGACATTCCAGACACTCCCTTTCCGGGCGAGCAGCCAAACTTTTTTCAAAGGATGAGCTGCAGGAGCTGTTTTCCTTTTGGTGGGACCCCCCTTCCCGTTGCCAGCCCAGACACCGGTACTGGACCCAGCTGGCAAACCACAGCCAGGAGGTGAGCCTTCCCTGCGGAAGTCCCCAGAGCGACCGCCTACACCTCCTTCTAGGGCTCGTTCCCGCACCCAGTCTGGAGACCGCCGACGTTGCTCCAGGGACTCTGGAGACCGTCGTCGGTCTAGGTCACGTTCTCTGAGTTCTTCTCATTCTTCTAGACGAGAACGCTCCCGACGTCGGCCCTCTGCTCTGTCGCCGGTCTTCGGACCGACGTCGGTCCTCCATTTACCGACGACAGTGGGAGTCTGGTCATAAGGAGAGGTCAGACTATTCTAGCTCTTATAGTCGATCTCCCTCATCCTCTTCTTCGTCATCTTCCTCTCTCAGCTTGCAGCAGTCCTCGGAGGAGAAGGACCAGCCTCGCTCGCCTCCAGACGATCCAACCTTCGTGGATGTCATGAGGCATATCCAGGCCTCCAACGAGTGGGAGACGGAGGACCTGGATCCGGAATGCCAGAGACTGACAAAGTACCTGAGGCAGAAGGAGCCAAAACCACTGGTGATCCCTCCTTTGGTGGATACTTTCCAGGACCTTACGCGGACTACCTGGAAACATCCAGCTTCCGTCCCGGCTGTTCCTAAGAAGTTGGATAGGCTGTACAGGGCCCGAGGCAGAATCTTTCCTAGCTGAACACCCTCAGGCGGACTCCTCGGTGATCACGGCTGCCCATGATAAATCCAGACAGCGAAGCACCTCAGCTAACAGCCTCCGACCGGAGTCTCGCTATTTGGTCCAGGTGGGCAAGAAGGTTTATTCTGTCTCCACCTGTTCCATACGGTCCCTCAGTTTCTTGACACATATGGTCCAGTACCAGAATGCGCTATGGGAGTGAGGACAAGAGCTTTTGAAGGCCATACCAGATTCTGATCAGAAGACAGAGCTTCTGGACATCTTGAAATCGGACTCAGACATAGGCTCCCATGTCCTGAGAGCCTCGTATGACACCGCAGATACTGCAGCCAGGGCAGCCGCTTCCGGGGTGTGCCTACGGCGCAACACCTGGTTGAGAGTCTCGGGCTTTCACCAGGATCTGCAGGCCGGTATCAAGGACTTACCCTTCCACGGTACCGTGCTATTTGGGCAGGAGACAGAAGCTTTGATTTCTTGTCTCCAAGAGTCGGGCAAGTCTATCTGGTTGGTCCGCAAGATGTACCGGGGCGACCAGCGAAGACAACATGAAGCCTCCATTTCATAAGCCCTCAGGTGGCCAAGGTCATGCCCGTGGTAACCAGCACGGGCAGAGAGGCAGCTTCCGTAGGAGATCCGGTAACCAACAGCCTGGAGGCACTCCTACCTGTGGGCCCAAGTCCTCCCAGGCGCCTCTGCCCACACCCGGCTCAGCCCAATGACTCCCTTCCATCCCCCCTTCCACAGGAAGACCGAGGGGAGACAGTTGGGGGCCACTTCTCCCTTCATTTCGAAGCGTGGAAGTCGATTACTGCAGTCCAATGGGTTCTAGATATCGTCAGGAGAGAACACACGCTGGATTTCACGGAGTTTCCCCAAATACTCGCCAAAGCACTCCTGTCATCCTCCTTCTTACATCCCACTAATAGAAGGAGAAATTCAGACCCTCTTGCAGAAAAGGGCAAGAGAGGTAGTCCCCATCAATGAGGGAAAGGGGTTTACTCCCATTTCTTCCTGGTCCCCAAAAAGATGCAGGATCTTCGTCCCATTCTAGACCTCAGCTCTCTAAATCTCTTTATAGAGTACAAAGGTTCAGGATGGTGACCCTCCAGTCTACTTCCTCTGCTGCACCAAGGGGACTGGCTGTGCTCCCTAGACATGCAAGATGCATATCAGGGTCTTCCCTCCCCACAGGAAGTTTTCTGAGGTTCCACTTCCAAGGGGAGCACTACCAGTTTGGAGTTCTTCCATTCGGCCTCTCTTCCACTCCGCGAGTCTTTACAAAATGCTTGGCAGTAATGGCTGCGGCTCTAAGGCGCATGGGACACTACGTTTTCCCATACCTAGACGATCGGCTACTTACGGCCTCGTCAAGGGCAGGCCTACTTCACGCCCTCGGAGATACCTATACACTATTCTGAGAGCTGGGTATCACCCTGAATCTACGAAAATCGTCCCCCGAGCCCCGTCAAAAGCTCGTCTTCATTCTTTCCAGGGCGTGGCCTTCCTCCCCTAGGACAGGGGCGATCACCTACGGGAGATTGCCGAAGGGATCTCAACTCCTCAAGTTCCAGCATGGAGCTTCCTCAGGCTACTGGGGCACATGGCGGTGGCCATTCCTGTCACTCCCTTGGCCCGCTTCCACATGCAGATCCCACAATGGATGCTCAGGGTACAGTGGGACCAAGGCTACGACGATCTAGACTTCATGGTCAGGATCACCGAGCCAGTCAGGAGAACTTTGCGTTGGTGGATGGACCCCCAGAACCTGGAGAAAGGGGTCAGCTTTCGTCCGGAGCCACCAGGTCAGACTCTTACAACAGATGCATCAGACCTGGGATGGGGGGCGCACCTGGGTGCTCATCAAATGCAAGGTGTTTGGTCACCCGGGCAGCGGTCCCTTCATATCAGTGTACTGGAGATGCGAGCAGTTCTCTATGCCTTACAGGCCTTTCAAGAGGATCTAGTGCCAGGCTCTCTTCCGGTTCAAACAGACAATATGGCAGTTGTCTTCTACATCAACAAGCAAGGGGGTACTCATTCGTACCCCCTTTGCAGGGAGGCGATGAGAGTCTGGCACTGGGCGCTGGAGTGGCGCATTCTGCTGCCCGCAGTTCACGTTCCAGGCGTCCTCAATGATCTGGCCGACAGCCTAAGCAGGTCTTGATCCAGAGCACACAAGTGGGAGCTGCTACAGTCCGTGGCAGATCAGCTCTTCGACAAGTGGGGTCATTCAAAGCTGGACCTCTTTGCGTCACCACGCAATGCCAAACTGCCAATGTTTTGCTCGCGAGACCACGCACCTGGAGATCTTACTTCGAGAGGGCTCTTGCAGTAGGTAATTACATATAGGACTGACGCCGGCCAGTGGCAGGACCCCACGGAAAAATTTCTTGCTAGCGGTCCCTGGCGGGGGACCGCCCCGTTAGGTGACCAGCGTCATCGGCGTTAAATTATAAGGCGGTCCCGGATCCCTCTTCCAGTTCTTTCCCCCGTTAGCTCATGCAGCGACGCAGTAAAGTTCATGCTTCGTCAGCCCTACCTTTCGTGAGGTTTTTACCGAAAAATAGTTATTCTTTTATCAGTCGTCGGGTACATCGTTGGTGTATGTCGTCCTCTACACCCTCCAAGCACAAAAACAAGTGCGACTCGTGCAGCGCCCAACTGCCACACAAGGACGGCCATTCCCTGTGCCTTTTCTGCCTAGGCCCCGATCACCCGGTCGAGAAGTGCCAACATTGCCTCAACTTCAACGCGGCTACCCGTAAATGCCGCCAACAGTCCCTGGAAGCCCATCTCCTCAAGAAAAAGATGTCTTCTATGGAAAAGGAGTTGAAAAGGTTGAGGCAGGCGTCTCACTTCCCAAGGACATCAGAAAAGAAGGACAAGGAGAGACACAGGGAGAAGTCCTCCTCTACCGCGTATCCCCCTCCCGGAGGGACCGTTCAAACGGCCTCCTCCAAGGTTTTGGAGGGCGTTAACCCGCTCCCGTCTGGCTCGCGCTCAGACCTTGCGGGCGCCTCAAGCGAAAGGCCTCCGCCCGGTTCGGCCGCGAGGCTTCTGCGGCCTACTGGTGTGGGCGACTCCTCTGAGTCGGGTCGGCTCCTCAGGCGTCCCATGGAAGAGGTCGATAGGGCGCCCGACCCTTCAGGGGCGGCGCATGGCCCACCCCCCCAGGCCGGGCTGATCCTCCCCTCGGCCCGCCTCCTGTGAAGGACTCCCGTATGCGGACGCCGGTTCCTCAAACGCCCGCCGGGAACTCGCGCCTAAGCCGCACGTTGGCTCCTCCGACGTGCAACGGAACTGATGACGGACCCTTCCAAGTCCATTGTACCCGGTTCTCCGCAGCCTTCGCTGCCGTCTGGGGAGCCTGAGTCACCCCAGCCTGACCCCGAGGATTTCTCTCCTCCATCTCCAGACGATGCAGGGGATCTTCCTCCTCCATCAGACCCTCCTCCGTTCGAACCGGATCTGACGCCGGGCCCGACACGGTGCCTCCGACACTGGCCTGGGCGCAGTTCCTCTGGCCGTGGTTCTACCGGCCCAGCAGACATCCGCTTCCGGATGTTCCCCTCCGTCCTGGCCCTCCACCTTCTGGGCCCCTAATGTCAGACCCGCCCTTGGGCCGCCGGCGGGCCATGTGCTCCAGCAGCTCCCGTCCCGGTGCCCGCCATCTTATCCGGCGCCCGTCGTACCGGGACCACAGTATCCAGCGCCGCAGTACCAGCGCCGGGTTTCCCACAGCCGGGTTTTGGATACTCGCCTTACGGGTACAACCAGTACACTTTTCCCTCTCCTCCTTCACCTCTACTGCTCCCCACGGCCACCGGTGGATCTGCAGGAGACTCTGGCCTCCTGGTGGGCCGAGGCCAAAGCTCAACTCACCAGGGAGGTAGAAAGCCGGCTTATGACGACGGTACCACCACCGGCTCCCGTATGTCCGAGACAGCACACTCCCTCACCACCTCTGGACTCCAGAGCTCTTCCCTCTGGGTCCAGAGAGGGGCAGGACTGCAGCGTTCTGGTACCACCCAAGGAACCGTTCCTCCCCAAGTCGCGTAAGGAGTCTTATTCTTCTTTTCTTCTTCTTCCCTCTCGGACTCCTCAGAGGGATGCTGAGAGAGACAACGAGCCCGCTCTCCATCTAGGCCCGGCGAGTACCCTCGAAGTCTCCTCCGGAGGATCCATCTTTCATGGAGTTGCTAGAAAAATCCAGGAGGTACACCAGTGGCACTCTTTGGAACCTGATCCTCAGCAACAAACTTGCGAACATCTGGATCTGCCGTGACAGCTCCAACATTAGTGCCACCCTGGATTGAGCCTCACGCCGACCTTGTTACCACGATTTGGAAACAACCGTCGGCGTTATCCCCACTTCCCAGGAAGTCAAACAGGCTGTACCAGGCTCCTGAGGGTGTGGACTACCTAGACTCTCACCCTCGGGCCGACTCTGTCATGATTAGCCCCGCTCACGGCCGGTCGGCACATCCAAAACATCTGAGCTCATCTCCGGAGAGATAAGGAATCTCGCTTTCTGGACCAGTATGGAAGAAAGATTTACACCTCCTCCACACTGGGAATTCGGGCCCTGAATTACTTCGCCCATATGGGGGATTACCAGAAAGCTGTCCTTACCCAGGTGGAATCCAAGCTGGACTCCTTGCCTGACTCCCAGGTCAAACAGGAGTTAGCCCACCTCGTCCGTTCTGCTCGTTTGGCCAGTCGCCACATTTTGCAGGCGACATACGATGCTGTGGACACTGCCAGGCGGAGCTCGCGCTTCGCCGTGGGTCTGACCTCATGCCTGGCTTGCGTGTCAGGTTTGGTCCGGAGGTGCAATCCGCTATTCAGGAAGCACCTTTTCAGGGGTCAGTGCTTTTCAGGGGTGATGTCAAGGACATCATCACCGATTTGCAGGAGAAGGGGACGGCTCTGAAATCCGTGGATTCCATGTACCGTCCCCAACAACAGCAGCGCCGTCCCTTTTGCATACGGATTCGGCCAAAGGCGAAACCACAGGGAAGGCGGGCCACCAAACGGGCCCCCGCAGCTACTAAGCCCCCCGCCCAAAAAAGCAGCGGGTGCTTCAGCTGCGCTGCTGCCCCACACCACCTGACTCCTTTCCTCTCCCACCGCCTTTGGACTTTCCAGAGGAACCGGTAGGAGGGAGGTTTTCCCTCCACCTTCCGGGATGGGAGAGGATAACCACGGATTCTTGGGTGCTCCAGCTTATAGCGGAAGGGCACTCCATAGAGTTTCTTCAGAAACCACCCCACCACCCACCTCTGAAGTCTGCCTATTCAAGGGAACATCTTTCTTTGGTCCGGGAAGAAATTTCGGCTCTTCTCTTGCAGCAAGCGATAGAGCCCGTCCCCCTGCATCTTCAGGGAATGGGTTACTAGTCCCATTTCTTCCTGGTCCCAAAGAAGACGGGAGATCTCAGACCAATTCTAGATCTCAGTTCCCTGAATCTTTATGTAGAATACAAAAGGTTCAGGATGCTCTCTCTGCAGAGCCTTCTGCCCTTCGGATGCCTATCTGCACATTCCCATTCGCCTTTCTCACCGCAAGTATCTTCGTTTTGCGTTTCAGGGGGACCACTACCAATTCAAGGCACTCCCCTTTGGTCTATCCTCGGCCCCCCGAGTATTTACCAAATGCCTTCCTGTGGTAGAGGCTCACCTGCGTACAATGGGAGTTCAGGTGTTCCCTTACCTGGACGACTGGCTTCTGGCGGCCTCATCCAGGGAGGAACTCCTGCGTTTTCTCTCCCTCATCCAGCAGGTTTTCACCTGCCTGGGTATTACCATCTTCTGGGGCTCATGGCCGGCGCCATTCCGACGATCCCCTGAGCTCGACTCCACATGAGGATCTCTCAGTGGACTCTTCGCTCTCAATGGGATCAACTCATGGACGACCTAGATCAATTAGTTCTGATCTCATCGCCGATGGTGCGAGACTTGCAATGGTGGATGGTTTGAGAGAACCTGTTTTGGGGGTCCCCTTCTTTCATCCTCCCCCTCCCAGACTCTGACTACAGACGCGTCAGGTGAAGGTTGGCGAGCCCATCTAGGACCCCCCGGACCCAGGGCTCCTGGTCCAAGCTGGAACAAGCTCTCACATCAATGTGCTAGAGCTTGGGCTGTGTACACTCCAAGCCCTTCACCAATACATTTCTCCCCAACCACCTAGCCGTTCAGACGGACAACATGTGCGTAGTGTGGTACATCAACAAACAGGAGAATTTGATCCTACCTCTCTGCAGGAGGCAATGAGGGTTTGGGATTGGGCAACACAACCGACCTTCACCTACGGCGATTCATGTTCAGGGGTCGACAACACTCTGGCAGACAAGCTAAGCCGCTCCTCTGCCCTGGCTCACGAGTGGGAACTGGATCGAGGGGTACTAGACGACATCTTTCAGCTTTGGGGGACTCCGCAGGTGGACCTGTTCGCCTCCCCCCAAAACGCAAAACTTCCCACCTTTTGCTCGCTTGTTCCAGAGCGAGGTGCTTCCTGGAGCGACGCCCTGTCTCTGAACTGGAAGGACAGATTCGTCTATGCTTTTCCCCCAATTCCTCTGATCCCTCGAGTATTACAGAATCTAGCCACAGAAGGCGGAATGATTCTGAGCTCCTTTCTGGCCCAGGCAAATCTGGTTCTCTCTTCTACAACAATATTCAGAGGATCCTCCTCCTCTATCTCAAGGTTTACTGACCCAGGACCAGGGACCCTGGTGCATCCAGGGCTCAAATCCCTTCAACTGCATGCATGGCTCCTGTAGACCTAGCCCAATCCCGTTTTGGAGTCTCCCCAAAAGTGGTGGAGATTTTAGTGGAGACTAGAAAGCCATCCACCAGGTCCACTTATGCCAAGAAATGGAAGAGATTCTCTCTTTGGGCAGCCTTCAAGAACGTGGAGGCTTTCTCCTGTTCGGTGGCCTTTCTGCTGGAGTACTTGCGTCATCTGTTCGATCTGGATCTCAGCCATTCCTCCTTGAAGGTTCACATGGCGGCTATCTCAGCCTACCATATTCCCTTCGCAGATAAAGCTTTCGCTCAACTGGAGGTCTCAAAGACTTTTCTCAGAGGGGTCCTCCATCTGAGGCCCCCCATCCGTACTCCTGCCCCCCCTGGGGACTTGAATTTTGTCCTCGAGAAACTTACTCTTCCTCCTTTCGAACCTGCAGCTTCTGCAGATTTGAAATTTCTTTCGTGGAAGACGCTCTTCTTGGTGGCCATTACTTCGGCTTGAAGAATCTGCAAGCTTCAGGCCCTGATGTGCAAAATCCCTTATTGATTTTTCACAAAGAATGAGTTTCTCTTCGCACGAATCCTAAGTTTCTACCTAAAGTAGTAGCAGTCTCTACCTTAAATCAGTCCATAGAGCTACTGCCTTTTTTACGCAGTACTCTAACCAGGGGGAATATTTACTCCATACTATGGATGTTCACCGGATTCTGAGATACTACACCAACAGGACGTAGGATCTCAGAAAGACTGATCAGTTGTTCGTCTCTTTTGCTCAGAAAAGGGAAGGCAATGCAGTTTCCAAGCAATGCCTGTCTAAGTGGTTGGCTCATTGCATCACTTTCTGTTATGACAAGTACAACAAGACCCTCCCAGGTCAAGTCAGAGGCCACTCCACAAGAGGAGTAGCTGCCTTTGAGCTTGTTTCAAGAATGTTTCTGCAGCAGACATATGCACTGCTGCTTCCTGGTTTCCGTCCATACCTTCTGAGAACACTACAGTTTGAACATTGCCTCTCGCTGTAGAGCAGGCTTCGGGCTGGCTGTTTTGTAAGGCCTCCTGTCTTGAGGCTTGCACAGCTAGAGCTACTTCTTGGAGTAGTTTCCTCCTCCCGGTGCCTTTTCTTTGTTCCAGACTGCTTGGGATTCAGTCCTATATGTAATTACCTACTGCAAGAGCGCTCTCGAAGTAAGATAGTACAGCTACGTAAGAACTTACCGTAACAGTAGATCTTCGAGAGAGGCTCTTGCAGTAGGTAATACCTTCCCGCCCTCCATCCCCCTAGGCTTTTACAGCTCCTTTTCCAGGAATGGAATCATCCGCTTCTCTCTCATCTGGGCCTTCCTGGCCTGTGGCGGGAAAGAACTGGAAGGCGGGTGTCCGGGACCGCCCCTTTATACCGACGTCGTATGGCGGGTCACCTGCGATGAGGCGGTCCCTACCAGGGACTGCTAGCTAGAAATTTTTCTGTGGGGTCCTGCTGCGGCGGCGTCAGTCCCTATATGTAATTACCTACTGCAAGAGCCTCTCTTGAAGATCTACTGATCTTACTTGAGATACAGCTCTTGCAGCAGGTAATCATTAGGACTGAAGCCAGCAGGCGTCGGGACCGCAGAAATCTTCTAGCTAGCAGTCTTCAGCGAGGACCGCCTCCGTCGGTCCTGTCCCTGATGTCAGGCGTAGTACATAAGGGGCGGTCCGCCTAGAATCTCAGTTCTTTCCGCCCGTCGACTTGCATGTCTCGACCCTTTGGTCTGTTTCTAGCGCACAACGCCTGGTAAAGTTCTTTCCAACTTGGAAAACTCCATTTTTCTACAAAGTCTGCCATCTGATGTCCTCTCCAACCTCCGCGAAAGGCCATCCATCGAAGTGCGCCTATGGGAAGCAAATCCCTTTTAAAGACCCGCAGTCGGCCTGCGTCCGGTGCCTAGGCCCAGATCACGACACCCGGGCCTGTACCTTCTGTCAGGGATTCAATAGCCGGACCCGGATCCGTCGCCAGAAGGCCCTGCAAGCGTTTCTTCTCGAAGAAAAAGTTAAGGCCATGGATTCTGCCTCCAAGGGGGAATCGTCTGAGAAAGCCCGGTGACACCTCGAAAAACACAGGGAGAGGGTGAGATCAAAATCCCCTTCTTGGGCTTCCGACTCCCGTAGCTCCGGCTCCCAGTTCGAATCTTATTTAATTTTCCACCAGGACAGAGTGTCTTTGAGGACGAATCCTAAATTCCTGCCTAAGGTGGTCTCTGCCCTTACTCTTAAGCAGGACATCGATCTGCCTGTGTACTTTCCGAAGTACACTAATAGAGGAGAGGCATTGCTTCACACCCTGGATGTTCACCGCTCCTTAAGGTACTACTTGTACAGGACTAAACAGCTTCGCATGTCTGAGCAGCTGTTCGTATCCTTCGCTGAGAGGATGTTGGGCCAACCAGTCTCAAAGCAGACTCTCTCTCGCTGGCTTGTCCAGTGTATTTCTTTTTGCTACAACAACAAACAGAAGCCCCTTCCGGGCACAGTCCGGGGCCACTCGACAAGGGGGTGTGGCTACCTCCTTTGCAGCTCTGCGTAATGTCTCCACCTCGGCCATTTGTGCCGCGGCTACTTGGAGCTCAGTGCACACATTCATTAGGCACTATAGCCTGGATATTACCTCATGATGGAGAGCCGGTTTCAGCCTTGACGTTCTACAGGGTCTCCTGTCCTAGAGTCAGGATTTGTTCAAGATCTCTCCGTTATGCCTCCTCCCAGAATGCTTAGAGGCGCTATTGCTTGGGAATCGGTCCTAATGGTGTTACCTGCTGCAAGAGCTGTATCTCGAAGTAAGATAGTACAGTTACGTAAGAACTTACCATAACAGTAGATCTTCGAGAACAGCTCTTGCAGCAGGTACCTTTCCGCCCACCATTCCCCCTTGGAGGAGGTATGGCCTATCCAGGCCTTGGCAGTAGCTAACGCTCTTTCTTCTTCTTCTCATGGCAGATCCTCAGTCTCCTCTTCTGATGTCATCCAGCGGGCGGGAGTCTCCGGCGGGAGAAATGAGGATTCTGGCGGGACCGCCTCCTTATGTACTATGCCTGACATCGGGGGCGGGACCGACGTCAGAGGCGGTCCCCGCTGAAGACTGCTAGCTAGAAGATTTCCGTGGGGTCCTGACGCCTGCCAGCTTCAGTTCTAATGGTGTTACCTGCTGCAAGAGCTGTTCTTGAAGATCTACTGTTACGGTAAGTTCTTACGTAACTGTATTTTTCTGCCAGACACCTTATCCCTTTGCTGGGCAGGAGGTTTCTCTATGCCTTCCGCCCTTCCCTCTCATTCAGAGTCCTACTGAAGTTACAGGCAGAAGGGCCCAAATGATTCTGTAGCCCCAGATGGCCTCTGCAGATTTGGTTCCCACTCCTGCAGCGGTTATCCACGGAGCCTCAATTCCGCTGCCCATATGCTCTGTTGCTGTCTCAGGAACAGGGTTTGCTAGTCCATCCGGACCTTGGTCCTTACACCTACATGCTTGGCTCCTTCAGGCGTAGCTCAACACAGATCTGAGGTTTCCCGAGTGGCGGCAGTCTAGTTTCGGCGAGAGAGCCCTCCACCCGCTCCACTTATGCTATGAAGTGGAAGCGTTTTTATCTATGGGCCTCGTCACAGCGTTTGGACCCTGTCACTTGCCCAGTGAACTCAGCGTTGCACTATCTCCTCTCCTTGTATCAAAATCGCCTGAGTTACTCCTCTATCAAGGTGCTTATGTGGGCTGTCTCCGCCTATCATGCTTTCATTGGAGATAAGGCGTTGGCACAATTGGATGTCACCCGCACCTTTTTAAGAGGAATTTTGCATATGAGATCTCCATTCGGGACCCTATCCCACCCTGGGTTCTCCTTTATGTGTTGGAAAGCTCACCTCCCTCCCCTTTGAACCCGGCGGTTGTGAGCTGCATTACCTTTCTTGGAAGGTTTGTTTTTTGGTTGCTATTACCTCAGCTCGAAGAGTTTCCAAGCTTCAGGCTCTGATGTGTAAAGAGCCGTAGTTGATTTTCCACAGGGAAAGGGTTTCCATTAGAACAAATCCAAAGTTTCTTCCGAAAGTGGTCTCGGAGTTGACCCTCAACCAGTCGGTTGACCTTGCAGTTTATTTTCCTTCCCCATCTAGTAGAGGGGAGGCTCTCCTTCACACACTGGATGTCCACAGGACTTTAAGGTATTACCTCAAGCGGACAACTGCACACCATCAATCGGAGCAACTTTTTGTGACTTTTGCGCCACAATGCTTGGGTAAACCGGTGACCAAGCAGACGATATCGAAGTGGATAGTCCACTGTGTGTCCTTCTGCTATGAGAAACACAATAACCCCCTACCGGGCCCGGTTAGTGGGTCACTCCACCAGAGGAGTCTCTGCTTCATTCGCCACCCTGAGAAATGTCTCTGTCAGGGACATATGTGCGGCCGCTACCTGGAACTCGTTGCATACCTTTGTTAAGCATTACAGCTTGGATATCATCTCTAGACGCCGAGCTAGCTCCGACCTGGCTATTTTACAAGGACTTCTGTCCTGAGGCCTCTGGAGTCAGGATATTCCACCTCCCGGGGTCATCTACTTCTTTGGCGTGGACTGCTTGGTATTCAGTCCCGAATGTTATAGCCTGCTGCAGGAGCTCCCACTCGAGGTAAGATAGAACAGTTACGTCAGAACTTACCATTACAGTAGATCTTCGAGAGTAGCTCTTGCAGCAGGCGTTACTTTCCCACCCACCTTCCCCCTCGAGGTGTGCAGATCCATCTTCATTTACATTTCCTACAGTCGCTTCGTCTCATTCTCTTGTCAGGGCTTGTTGCAGGCCTTGGCGGGGGAACTGAGGTGGAGCTGGGTCCCACCCCCTTTTGTACCAGGGCCGATGTCGGGGGTGGTCCCTACTGTATACTGCTGGCTGAGAAGTTTTCCGGATGGTCCTAGTGCCTGTGGCATAGTCCTGAATGTTATAGCCTGCTGCAAGAGCTCCTCTCGAAGATCTACTGTGTAAGTTCTTACGTAACTGTACTATACTGTACTACACCACTAGGACGAAGGATCTCAGGAAATCTGATCAGTTTTTGTCTCTCTTGCTCACAAAGAGAAGGCAGTGCTGTTACCAAGCAATACCTATCTAAATGGTTGGCTTATTGTGTCACTTTCCATTATGACAGGTATCACAAGACCCTGCTGGGTCAAGTCAGAGCCACTCCACTAGGGCTATCGCTGCCTCTGTGGCTTGTTTCAGAATGTATCAGCAGCTGACATTTGTGCAGCTGCCACTTGGACTTCTGTCCATACCTTTACGAAACACTACAGTTTGGAAATTGCCTTGCGCCGTAGAGCAGGCTTCGGGCTGGATGTTCTGCAAGGTCTCCTTTCTTGAGACCTTTACAACCGGAGGTTCTATGGTTCTGTAGTTTTCCTCCTTCCGTGTGCTTCTCCATGTTCCAGACTGCTTGGAACTCAGTCCTATATGTAATTACCTACTGCAAGAGCCTTCTCGAAGTTAGATAGTACAGTTACGTAGGAACTTACCACAACAGTAGATCTTCGAGAGAGGCTCTTGCAGTAAAATAATCTATCTCGCCCTCCATCCCCTTAGCGTTTTCTGCTCCTTTTCAGAAAGGAACTATCCACTTCTCTCTCATCTTACCTTTTTGTGCCTTTGGCGGGAAAGGTGAAGAAAGGCGAGCATGGCGGACCACCCCTTTATACTGGCGTCGCCTGTTACTGACATGAGGCGGGTCCCCGCTAGACTGCTAGCTAGAAATTTTCCATGTGGGATCCTGCCGTCTTCGACTTCAGTCCTATGTATAATTGTGTACTGCATGAGCCTCTCTCGAAGATCTGCTGGCACGGTAAGTTCTTGTGTAACTGTACTTTAAAAAAAAGCTTAGGCAGGCGTCCACTTTCCCCAAAGGCCATAAAAGGAAGCGTAACAAGGAGAAGCACCGGGAGCGGGGTCTTCTTCCACAGCAGCCACAACTTTGGCTGGAGTTGTGACCCTGAAGGCAACATCCCCTCCGGTGGATCGTTCCTCGTTGGCCGTCTTGGTGACTACCAAGAAGGGTGTCTCCCCTCCCGTCGGGCTCTGGCCGTTCGGAAGCCTCCGGGGCAGAGGAGGCCTCCGCTTCCGGTCAGAGCAGGTCCTGTAAGTCTGGCGTCGGTGGACCGATGCCCACCCTGGACAAGGCTACTAAGCCGCTCACCTCCTGGTGGCGTAATAACCCCTTCCGACAAGGCCAGCATTCGCCGGCGGCCTTTCCTCGCATAGGGAGTCTGATAAAGTCGTACATGGCTCCTCTGGCATCTGCCCAGACACTGCCGATAAGTTGGACACCAGCTCCCCCAACGACTGCCTGGCCAAAAAGCCTGTGTCAGACCCTATTGTCCTGTCTGATGCCCGAGGCTATCCGCAACGTCTCACCACGTTGCGCACTGAGGTCCCCGCATTCCCTCGACTGACATCCAGAGATTTTAATCCTCCTTCCCTGTTCGTCACCTAGGACCTCGAGACGCTGCCATCAGGGCTCCCTCCCCCTGCACTGGACCCCCTGACGTTGGATCTTCAGACTTCGGTCCCATTGCTGGCCGACCCAGCGCCACCCTCCGGCGTCCCTTTGCCCAACTGAAGACCTATTCCTCCATCAGGACAGTTGAACCTGGACTATGGTATACCCATGCGAGCCAGCGCCTGCGGGGCCAATGCTTCCTCCATCTGGCCTACCAGCAGGGCCTCTGCCAGGTACCTCTGCTCTGTCAGAGCCCCTGGGACCAGGGTACCCGAGACCACAATACCCAGTGCTGCAGTAGGCATCGCAGTACCCGATGCCTCAATAGCCGATGCCGGGCTACCCGCCGTCAAGTTATGGATACTCATTTTACAGGTACCCTCAGTACCCATGTCCCCCACCTCCACCTCCCACTCCACAGCCACCGGCAGATCTGAAGGAGACCTTGGCTTACTGGTGGTCTGAGCCCAAGGCTCAGATCTTACTTTGAGAAGGCTCTTGCAGTAGGTAATTACATATAGGACTGACATTGGCAGGCAGCAGGACCCCACGGAAAAATTTCTAGCTAGCAGTCTCTGGCGAGGGACTGCCCCCCATCAGGTGACGGCGTCCAGGAGGCGTCGATATAAAGGGCGGTCCCTCACCCGCTTCCAGTTCTTCCGCCATTAGCTTATACAGCGCCTCGCGGAAAAGTTCTCTGCTCGTCAGGTTCCTTCGGTAGTTTTACTGAGTATTTTCGATTTTTTTTTTTTTTTCTCAGCTGTCGCCAGGTACCCATCGGGTGCATGTCGCCCCTCACACCTCCGAGCACAAAACAAGTGCAGTTTGTGCGGCGCTTCTTCCGCACAAGAGCGGCCATTCTCTGTGCCTTTTTGCCTAGGCCCCGACTATCCGGTCGAGAAGTGCCAGCACTGCCTCAGCTTTAACGTGGCCACCCGGAGAAGGCGGCAGCAGTCCCTGGAAGCCCACATTTTAAAAAAGAAAATGAGCTCCATGGAGAAAGAATTGAAAAAGCTTCGGCAGGCATCTACCTCCTGAAGGCCATCGCAAGAAGGATAGGTAAAGGCACCGGGACAAGGGCTCCTCTCCACGCATCTTCCTCGGGAGTCGCCGTGAAACAGGTAATCTCTCCCAGGGGTGCCGCTCTAACAGCCGCCTTAGAAACTACAAAAGCCTTGGCCATATCTAGCTCCTTCGGGTCCTTCAGGCGCCTCCGGGCTCGTGGAGGCCTCCGTTCCCAGTAAAGCCGTGGTTTCGTGGCCTGTTGGTGGTGGCGGCTCCGATAAACCGGACGTCGGCTCCTCCGGCGCCCGCTGAAAGGTCGGTAAGTCGCCTGACCGCGCGCGTGCAGCGGCCCCGTTCGCCTGACCAGGCGCGCCTCCATCGCGGCCTGCCTTGGCGAAAGGTCCGTTAAGTCGGATGCCTGCCCCTCTGGCGTCCTCCGGATCCGCTGCTAAGCCGTACATCGGTTTGTCGATGTCCGCTGTGAGATAGTCGACGCGGACCCCCGTCCATGGTCCCTGGCCACCACAGCTTCGCTGCCCTCCGAGAACCCGAGTCTCCTCAGCCCGATCCTGCGGTTTTTCCCCCATCCCGGGGGCGCTGAGTTTCTGGTCCACCTCTGTCAGACCATCCACCTTCTGGTCCAACTGATCTGGCGTCGTTCCCGGACCAGTGCCAGTCCATATACTGGATCCCCACGTCAGAACCAGGAGACTCCCTCCCTTGCCAGACACCAGTGGAGAACCGTCCGGTGCCCAAGGCGAGGAAGATATGCACCCAGGAACTCACCAGAAGTCGTTCCTCCCCTACTAGGGAGGAGTAGCTTCTCTTCTTCAGACTTCTGACTCCGATTCAGAATCCGGCCACTCTGACCCGAAGAGCCCAAAACTCAGGAATGCTCCAGGCGAAGGAATCCTCCGGAGGACCCTTCCTTTCTGGAGTTATTGAGGAAAATCCAGGAAATACATCAGTGGTAATCAGTGGAGTCAGTCCCACAGCGTAAAAACTTGCTGCCGATCTGGATCTGCCCGAGACCGCTCCTACACTGATTCCACCCTGGATAGAGCCTTGCGCAAATCTTGTTTCCACCATTTGGAAACCTTCTGCATTAGCCCCCCTTCCGAAGAAGGCGGACAGGCTATAACAGGCTCCTGAGGGTGTAGACTTTCTCAGCCTTCACCCCAAGGCGGATTCGGCTGTCATCAGCCACGGCCGCTCCGCCAATCCTAAACATCTAATCTCGTCTCCACCTGATAAGGAATCCCGGCTTCTGGACTAGTACGGGAAGAAGATATATTCCTCTTCTACCCAAGGCGTCGGGGTCTTTAACTATGTTGTTGATATGGAGGATTTCCAGAAGACCATCCTTAGCCAGGTGGAATCTAAATTGGACTCCTTCCCGGTCATCTCCTCATACAACCAGACAACATGTGCATAGTCTGGTACCTCAACAAACAGGTAGGAGCATGTTCCTACCCCCTGTGCCGGGAAGCGATGTGAGTCTGGTATTGGTTAGCCCAACATCACCTTCACTTGACCACAGTTCATGTTCCAGGAGTGGAAAACACACTGGCAGACGAACTCATTCGGTCCTCAGCCAGGTTCCACGAATGGGAGTTAGATCAGCAAGTTGTAAATGACATCTTGGGAACACCTCAGATAGACCTCTTCACCTCTCCCCAAAACGCAAAACTTCCTGCCTTCTGCTCATGAGACATTTTTGGCAGAGTGCTCTGTCTCTCTGGAGGGACAGATTTGGTTATGCCTTCCTCCCATTCCTTTAATTCCAAGGGTCCTGAACAAACTCAGATTGGAAGGAGCTTGAATGATTCTCATTGCTCCCTTCTGGTCCAGGCAAGTTTGGTTCTCTCTTCTGCAACAGTTTTCAGGCAATCTCCTCTTCCTCTGTCACAACAATTGTTGACCCAGGATCAGGAACCCTTGTTCATCCAGTTCTCAAATCCCTTCATCTCCATGCGTGGCTCCTGCAGATTTAGCTAAAGCACGCTCGGAGGCTCTCCTTTAATAGCGAGCAGTTTGATGGAGCCAGGAAGCCTTCCCAAGGTCCACCTACACTATGAGTAGAAGCAGAGTTCTTTCTGGGCCAAATTCAAAAGACTTCGAGCCTTTCTTGTGCCCAACCAACAAAGTACTGGACTACATTTTTTTTTTTTTTTTAGTTGTTTAACCAGGAGTAGCACACTAAGCGGAAAGCTTTTTTACAGGAGCGACCTGGGAGCTCAGGAAAGTTAAGTGACTTGCTCAGGGTCACACAGTATGCAAGTGGACGTTGTGGGATTCAAACCCAGGTCTGGTCTGCTGGATGTCACCAGATTTGCAGCTCAGAGCCTTAAACCACTGTGCTATACTGCCTCACCTCTCGTGCGTCACCTCTTCAATCTGGGTCTCAGCCATTCCTCGTTGAAAGTCCACATGGCAGCTATCCCAGTCTACCATGTTCCCTTTGAAGACAGGATTTTTACTCGAAGTCTTTAAGACTTTCCTTAGAGGGTTCTCCATTTGAGACCTCCCCACCCAAGTCCGCATTCCTGACCCTCCATGGGACCTGAATTTCATCCTGGAGAAGCTTACTCTGCCTCCCTTGAGCCAGCACAACAGCAGCTGATTTGAAGTTCCTTTCTTGGAAGACACTCTTCCTAGTGGCCATTACTTCTGCTTGACGGATTTCCAAGCTTCAGGTCTTAATGTGTAAAATCCTGTACTTGATTTTTCACAAGGAAAGGGTGGCTCTACGTACCAACCCTAAGTTTCTCCCTAAGGTGGTGGCTGAATCTATTGAGCTTCCCGCTTTCTGTACGCAGCACTCCAATCGGGGAGTACCTCTTGCATACTTTGGATGTTCACAGAATCCTGAAATACACCAATGGGACTAAGGATCTCAGGAAGACTGATCAGCTTTTTGTCTCTCTTGCTCACAAAAGAGAAGGCAATGCTGTTTCTAAGCAATGCCTATGAAAATGGTTGGCGAATTGTATCACTTTCTGTTACAAGTACAACAAGACCTTCGGGTCAAGTCAGAGGATACTCCAGCAGAGGAGTAGCTGCCTCTGTGCTTAATTCAAAAACGTGTTAGCGGCAGACATCTGTGCAGCTGCAACTTGGACTTCTTTCCATGACTTCACGAAACACTACAGTTTGGACATCGTCTCTCACCGTAGAGCAGGCTTTGGGTTGGCTGTCCTACAAGGTCTTTTTTCATGAGACCGGTTCAGCCCATGAGGTTCCATGCTGTGGATAACAGTCCTCCTCCCGAGTGCTTTTCCTTGTTCCAGACTGCTTGGGACTCAGTCCTATATGTGAATACTTGCTGTAAGAGCCCTCTCGAAGTAAGATGTACAATTACATAAGAACTTACCGTAACAGTAGATCTTACTTGAGAGGCTCTCTAGCAGCAATCACATATAGGACTTCCTCCATAAACATCAGGACCCCCGCAGGAAAATTTCTAGCTAGCCGTCTCTGATGGGGGACCGCCCCCGTCAGGTGACCGGCATCATCTGCGGCGTCAGTATGAAGGGTAGCCCCACACATCTTCAGTTCTTTCCGTCGTCGGCTTGAAAGTTCCCGTGGTAGAGTTAAACATTTCGTCAGTGCGTTCGTCGGTCTAGTTTTCAAACTTTTCAACCTTGGTTTTCTTCTATTCTCGCTTAATTATCGATTCTCTGTGTATGTCGCCCTGATGCCCTCTGAATCGTGATAAAATAGCAGACTCAGGTGGCTGTCAACTGCCACACAAGGACAGCCATTCCCAGGCTCTTCTGTCTGGGGCCCAGACCACCCTGTGGAGAAGTGCCAACACTGCCAAACATTTAACTCTACCCGGTAAAGACGGCAACGGTCCTGAAAGCCCATGCCATCAAGAAACAAATGGCATCCATGGAGAAGGAGCTAAAGAAATTAAGGCAGGCATCCACTTCCCCGAAGGTCACAAGAAGAAAGCGTGACAAGGAGAAGCATTAGGGCGTGAAAACAGCTTCCGCGACACGCGCAGCTCCGTCCGGTCATGACTCTTAAAAGATAACGTCCCTCTATGGGATCGCTCCTGGCGGCCGTCTTGGGTAGTGTAAAGAAGGCATCACCCCTCCTGTCTGGCCAGCGCTTGGGCACTTCGGGGGAGCCTCCAGGAAAAGGGGCCTCCTCTCGGGAGAAACCGCTTCACCTGTGGTCATTAGGTTTGGTAGGTCCGATCGATCGGACGCCCGGTACCACCGATGTCCACCCAGATTTGGCTGATAAGCCAGGCGCCTGCCCTACCGTGGCACCACCTGTCCAAGGAGCCCTGCGCCGGACCCTAACGATCAGTCACGCCCCAGACTCTCCCGCCATCGTTGCGTTGCCTTCTGAGGTCCCTATGTCCCTCTGCTGACCCCAAAGGATTCTAATCCTCCTCCCAGTCATCACAGAGGACCTCGAGATGCTGCCGTCAGGGCACCTTCCTTCAGAACCCAATACCCTGGCGCTGGAACATCAGGCGCCAGCATACCCGCGCTGCTCGACATCCTCTTACCGGCCAGCATACCTACGCTGGTCCCGACACCCATGGGGCCAGCTTTTCCTTTGCTTGGGCCTCTGCTCCATCAGAGTCCCTGGCTCCCGGGTATCCATCACTAAAATATCCGGTGCCACCATACCTGGCTCTGCAGTATCCGGCGTCTCAGTACCCGACGCCAGGTTACCCGCCGTCAGGTTATGGATACTCCTTCTGCGGATATCCTTAGTATCCGTAGACCCCTCCTCCTCCGCCGCCCACTCTCCAGCCACCGGCGGACCTGAAGGTGACTCTGGCCTCCTGGTGGGCTGAGGACAAGGCTCAGCTCATCAGAGAGGTCAGAAAGTCAACTTCCGACGTCGGACCCTTTACAGGATCCCCTCGACCAGAGACAGGAGACTCCTCCCCCTTACCGACACCAGAGGAAGAGCCCTCTGGCTCTTGTGGGGGAGGACTCGTGCTCAGGGAACTCCCCAAAGGTCGTCCCTCCCCTCATGGGGAGGAGTCTTTCTCTTCTTCATCGGATCGTCTGACTCGGACTCAGAGACTGGGCGCTCTGATCCTGATGACGAGCCACCTACTGCGGACTGCCCCAGGCCAAAGACCCCTCCGAAGTCTCCTTCAGAGGATCCTTCCTTTCTGGAGTTGCTGAGAAAAATCCAGGATGTCCATCAGTGGCAATCACTGGAGCCAGACCCACAGCGTAAGAAGCTTGCTGCTCATTTGGATCTGCCTGAGACTGCTCCTTCGCTGATTCCACCCTGGATAGAGCCTCACATGGATCTTGTTTCCACTATTTGGAAACAACCTTCCATGTTAGCCCCCCTTACGAGGAAGGCAGACCAACTACATCAGGCTACCAATGGCGTAGCTCTTTGAACCTGCACCCCAAGGCAGATTCAGTCATTATTGGCGCCACTCATGGCCATTCCGCTAACCCAAAACACCTCAGCTCATCCCCACCTGACAAGGGGTCACGGCTTCTGGACCAGTATGGGAAGATGATTTATTCCTCCTCTACCCTGGGTATTATGGCCCTGAACAATGTGGCACATATGGGGGACTTTCAGAAGACCATACTTAGTCAGGTGAAATCAAAATTGGACTCCCTTCCTGAGTGTTAGACTAAGCAGTAAGTGGCAGATCGTGTCTTTTCTGCTTGTTCGGCCAGTTGGCACATGCTTCGTGCCACTTACGCAGTGGACACAGCTGGAAGGAGCTTGGCTTTCGCCATAGGCTTACGGCGTCATGCCTGGCTCCGAGTGTCAGGGTTGGTTCCTGAGGTGCAATCCACTATTCAGGATGCTCCCTTCAGGGGTTCGGTGCTGTTTAGGGGTGATGTCAAGGACATCATCACCGACCTGTAGGATAAGGGCACTGCATTCAAGTCTGTAGATTCTGTGTACAAGCCCCCTCAAGGACAGCGGTGTCCTTTTTGTAGACTAAGCTGACAAAAACCAAAACCATAGGGCAAACGGGGCCAACAAGCATCGGGGCCCCTCCAGCAGCGAAGCCTCCCCCTAGCAAAAAGCCGTGAGCCTCGGCTGCTGCTGTGCCCCACACCTCCTGACACCCCGCCTCTCCCACTGCCTCTGGAGGCTCCAGAGGAACTGGTAGGGGAGAGATTCTCCCTCCATCTGCCGGGCTGGGAGAGGATAACGTCAGATGCTTGGGTGCTCTAGTTGGTATCAGCGGAACTCTCAGTCGAGTTTATTCCCCGCAACATCTTTCTCTGGTCCTAGATGAAATTATCTCCCTTCTCTCGAAGGTGGCGATAGAGACAGTCCCCGACCATCTTTGTGGGATAGGCTACTCGCATTTCTTCCTGGTTCCAGTGAAGTCTGGAGATGTGAGGCTGATTCTAGACCTCCGCTCCCTGAACATGTTCAAGGAGTACAAATGCTTCAGAATGCTCTCTTTGCAGAGCCTTCTACCACTCCTTCGGCAGGGGCAGTGGCTCTGCGCTTTGGACATGCAGAATGCCTACCTGCATAGCCCCATATGCCCTTCACACCACAAATTCCTCCATTTTTGCTTTCAGGGGGACCACTACCAGTTCAAGGCCGTCCCATTTGGTCTTTCCTTGCCCCCCTTCTCCCCCCCCAAGTGTTTACCAAATGCCTTTCTGTGGTAGTGGCCCACCTGCTTAACCATTGAGTACTGGTTTTACCGTACCTGGACGATTGGCTCCTGGCACCCCGTCCAGGGAGGAACTCCTGCACTCTTTCCCTTAACCTGCAGGTTTTCACCAGCCTGAGTATCACCATCAACCAGGCGAAGTCCCATTTGGTCGCATGCCAGCGCCTCCAGTTTATAGGGGCGATTCTGGACATGACCATTGGCAAAGGCCATTTTGCCTCTGGACAGGGTGGACACCCTCCAGACTGAGGCCCATCTTCTGTCCGGTTGCAGGAGGGTCGGCGCCAGGTCAGTTCTTCGCCTTTTCGGGCTAATTGCGGCTGCCATTCAGACAGTTCCACATGCTTGGCTGCATATGAAGATCTGTCAATGGACACTTCGGTCTCAATGGGACCGAATCCTGGATAATCTAGACCAAGAGATACTAGTTTCCGATCCCATGATTAGGGACTTACAGTGGTGGATGGTGCAGAAGAACCTATGCCTGGGAGTTCCCTTCAACATCGAACCCCCCTTCCAGATGCTGACAAAAGATGCGTCAGGAGAAGGCTGGGGAGCCCATCTCGGGTCTCAGGACTCGGGGCAGCTGGTCCAAGTTCAAACAAAAACTACACATAAATGTGCCCAAACTGAATGCAGTCCTTTATACCCTTCAGGCTCTACACTCTGTTACCCTTCCCGGTCATCTCCTCATACAAACAGACAACATGTGTGTAGTCTGGTATCTCAACAAGCAGGGAGGAACACATTCCTACCGTCTGTGCCAGGAAGCGATGAGAGTCTGGAGTTGGGTATCCCAGCGTCACCTTCACTTGATGACGATTCACATCCTGGGAGTGGAAAACACACTGGTGGATCACCTCAGCCACGGCCCATGAATGGGGAATTGGATTCAAAAAGTTGTAAACGACATCTTTCTGCATTGGGGAACACCTCAGATAGACCTCTTTGCTTCTTCCCAAAATGCAAAACGCCCTGCCTTCTGCCCGCTCACTCCAGGGCGTGACATTTTTTGGCGGGACACTCTGTCTCTCGATTGGAGGGACAGATTTGTTTATGCCTTCCCTCCTATTCCCTTAATTCCGAGGGTCCTGAATAAACTCAGGTCGGAGGGAGCTTGAATGATTCTCATCGCTCCCTTCTGGCCCAGACAAGTTTGGTTCTCTCGTCTGGAACAGTTTTCAGAGGAACCTCCTCTTCCTCTGTCACAACATTTGCTGACCCAGGATCAGGGAACCCTTGTTCATCCAGTTCTCAAATCCCTTCATTTGCATGCATGGCTCCTGCAGATGTAGCAAAAGCCTGCTTCAGAGTTTCTCTGCTCGTAGCGGACATTTTGGTAGAGGCCAGAAAGCCTTGCACCAGGTCCACCTACGCCATGAAGTGGAAACGGTTCTCTATTTGGGGCACTTAGAAAGCCTGCGAGCCTTTCTCATGCCCAGCCAATAAAGTCCTGGACTGCATGCGTCACCTCTTCGATCTGGGTCTCAGCCATTCCTCCTTAAAGGTCCACATGACAGCTATTTCAGCATTCCATATTCCCTTCAGGGACAGGACTTTTGCACAGTTGGAAGTCTCCAAGACCTTCCTCAGAGGGGTTCTCCATTTGAGACCCCCCATCCGCATTCCCGCCCTTCCTTGGGACTTGAATTTTATTCTGGAGAAGCTTACCTTGCTTCCCTTTGAGCCGGCAGCAACGGACGATTTAAAGTTCCTCTCTTGGAAGACTCTCTTCCTAGTGGCCATTATGTCTGCTTGGTGCATTTCCGAGCTTCAGGCCTTGATGTGCAAAATCCCGTACTTGATTTTTCACAAGGAACATGTGGCTATTTGTACCAACCCTAAGTTTCTCCCTAAGGTGGTGGCTGAATCTATGCTGAATCAATCGATTGAGCTACCCGCATTCTTTATGCAACACTCCAATCAAGGGGAATACCTCTTTCATACTTTGGATGTTCACAGAATACTGAGATACTACACTACTTGGACTAAGGATCTCAGGAAAATTGATCAGCTTTTTGTCTCTTTTGCTCACGGAAAAGAAGGCAATGCTGTTTCTAGGCAGTGCCTTTCAAAATGGTTGGCTCATTGTATCACTTTCTGTTATGACAAGTACAACAAGACCCTGCCAGGTCAAGTCAGAGGTCACTCCACCAGAGAAGTAGCTGCCTCCGCGGCTTGTTTCAAGAATGTGTCAGCGGCAGACATCTGTGCAGCCGCAACGTGGACTTCTGTCCATACCTTTACGAAACATTACAGTTTGGATATTGCCTCTGGCCGTAGAGCAGGCTTCGGGTTGGCTGTACTACAAGGTCTCCTCTCATGAGACCCTTTTTAGCCTGAGGTTTCATGCTATGGATGTCTATCCTCCTCCCAGTGCTTTTCCTTGTCCCAGACTGCTTGGGACTGAGTCCTATATGTGAATTCCTACTGCAAGAGCCCTCTTGAAGTAAGATAGTACAGTTACATAAGAACTTACCGTAACAGTAGATCTTCGAGAGAGGCTCTTGCAGTAGATATTGCCTTCACACCCTTCATCCCCCTAAGCTTCTTTGCCTCCATTTGCATGGGGTGGGGGAATATCCTCTTCTCTCTCATCTTGCCTCTTTTGGCCCTTGGTGGGAAAGAACTGGAAGGTGGACGTGGGGGACCGCCCCTTTATACTGACGTTGCATGGTGCCGGTCACCTGACGGGGCGGTCCCTCGCCAGAGACTGCTAGTTAGAAAATTTTCCATGGGGTCCTGACACCTGGCGGGTCAGTCCTATGTGTGAATACCTACTGCAAGAACCTCTCTCGAAGATCTACTGTTACAGTAAGTTCTTACGTAACTGTACTTTCCACTGGAGCAGTGGAACACAGTTTTCTACTCCCATTACTTTCTAGTTCCAAAGAAGACAGGTGATATGCACCCTATTCTCGATCTGAGAAAGTTAAACAAGTTCCCTTACAAGGAAAAATTCAAGACGATATTACTCGGTACTCTCTTACCCCTGATTCATCAACATGACTGGCTAGCCTCCCTGCACATGTAGGATGCTTATCAACACATTTTCATACACTCAAACCACCAAAAATACCTAAGATGAGTGGCATTGGGTCAGCACTACCAATTCAAAGTCCTGCCCTTTGGGCTATCCTTGGTGCCTCGAGTTTTTACGAAGTGCTGTGCAGTTCTCGCGGCGCATTTGAGCAAAATCGGAATTCAGGTGTTCCCATATCTGGACGATTAGCTTCTTTGCAAGCCCCTCCAGAAAAGAGACTCTAGAAGCCGTGGCCACGGCCTTAAACTTCCTCAAGTCCATTTGAGTTCTGCTAAACTTGAAAAAGTCGCAGCTACAGCCCTCCCAGAAGCTCTTCATAGGAGCCCTTCTGAGCACCTCCGGCGTGAAAGCCTTCCTTGAGGAGCACAGAAGGGGTGATATCCTCCAGATAGCCTGCTTCATCAGAGAAAACAGCTCAGTCCAAGCTCACTCGATGCAGCAGATGCTGGGTCTCATGGCATCCTTAGTTTTCACTGTGCCTCTGGCTCGTCTTCACATGAGAACTGCTCAGTGGATGCTCAGCACTCAGTGGTTGCCAACCACACACCCTCAGTCCTTTCACATCAAGGTGACAGAACCACTGAAATGGTCACTCACCTGGTGGTCTCAGTATCCCTTTGCCCTTCTAGATCCCCAGATCTCCATCACCACGGAAGTGTCCCTGCTGGGATAGGGAGCTCACCACCAGGATCTCCGCACCCCGGGCTGATGGAGTCAGGACGAGTCCCAACTTCACATAAATGTCCTGGAAATGAGAGCTGTCTTTATGCTGTCTGGATCTTGAAGGAGATACTCTATCACAAGACCATTTTCCTTCAAACGGACAACAAGGCAGTGATGTACTACATCAGCAAGTAGGGGGAGCACACTCTTACCCGTTATGAAGGGAAGTGATGAGAGTGTGGGAATGGTGCCTGGAGCACAAAGCTCTGTTCCAAGTGGTTTACCTGCCAGTAGTACAGAAGGATCTGGCGGACCATCTCAGCAGAACGGAGGCAGATCCACACGCGTGGTCTCTTGACACAACCGTCGTGCAGTCACTCCTCGAAGAATGGGGAACTCTGGACCTGGACCTTTTTGCATCCCCACTCAACGCAAAACTGCCTCTCTTCTGCTCCAGAAATCCAGGACCTGGCGTTTTTTGTCAGGATGCATTCAGACTGCGAAGGACAAAATGCTTTCTATACACATTTCCTCCTCTGCCCCTAATTCAGAGGGTACTGCTCAAGCTGGAGGCACAGGGAGGCAAACTGATTCTAATTGCTCCACTCTGGCCTCATCAAATCTGATTTCGTTTAATCAACAGGCTGTCGGAAACCTCCTCGAAACCATTTCCACTTCAGATGAACCTACTGACCCAAGGCCCTCTAGTCCCTCTAGTACATCCCAACCTGAGGTCCCTTCACCTCCACGCCTGGCTGCTGAAGAGATAGAGGTGAACAGGTTTAACGTTTCATATAGAGTTTAAGATATTCTGTTAGCTGTGTGCAAGCCTATTACTCAAAAGACTGACACAGTTAGGTGGAAGCGTTTCTCTACCTGGTGTGCGAAATCCTCCTGGAACCCCTTTCCCTGCCCACCGAGCCATGTCCTAGAGTATCTTCTGGACCTCTCTAACACAGGTCTACAATACTCCACTGTCAAAGTTCATCTTTACGCAATCTCTGCGTATCATGAGCCTGTAATCTTCATGTCTCTGGCTCAGCTGCCTGTGGTTAAGAGGTTTCTTAAGGGCATTCTGCATACCAGGCCACCAACTAGACATCCTGTAGCAGCCTGGGACATTATCCTTGTGCTAGACATGCTCACCCGTAAATCTTTTCGAGCCTCTAGCTACTTGTGACTTGAAATTTCTGACTTGGAAGACAACCTTCCTGGTGGCCATCACTTC
The DNA here is from genome assembly GCA_016271365.2 of Neoceratodus forsteri. Classification (NCBI taxonomy): domain Eukaryota; kingdom Metazoa; phylum Chordata; order Ceratodontiformes; family Ceratodontidae; genus Neoceratodus; species Neoceratodus forsteri. Next base: position 806,757,783 of record CM028136.1, read on the forward strand.
TGCCCGCAGAGTATCAGAAATACATGCTTTGGCCACAGACCCCAGTATACTGTATTTCACAAAGACAAGTTAGTTCTTAGGACTCACCCCAAGTTTCTTCCTAAGGTTGTCTCAGAATTTATTTTATTTTTATTTTATTTTATTTAAACAGCAGTTTGAAAACCTTTGAGCCATAGGCTCATTTACAAAGTTACCTTGTCACAGTAAGACAAACCAAAATACATAGTATAGCAGTACAACACATAAGTATAACAGTAAATTAAGACATAGATACAAACAAGCTGGTACAGGTAGGATGGATGCAAACAATACCAGAGTTATGTTGTCCTTAGCAGCTTAGTAATAAGCTTTGTCATAAGTATTGAGTACGGCTTTGACTAGTGGCAGTTACAGCATCGGGTGTTAATAAGGTGGTTACGTAAGGAAGTTTTGAAGCACGATATAGTTGGAGCTTCGGAGATGGAGGGGGGCAGTGTGTTGAACCAGGAGGGGGCCCTAAAGCTGAAGGCTCTTTGGCCATGAGAGGTCCTAGCTCTAGGGATAACAAGAGGTTTTCCCAGAGGTCGAGTATGAACTAGTGGGACAAGCGGCGATGGTGGTGGTCAATCCCGTGGGGAAAGCCTAAGGAGGGTCTTTTTGTAAGGGTTCAGGTAAGATATTTGAGGCTCTACGAGATCAAGTACCAGCGCTTTAGCATACAGTAGACAGGTGTGTGTCATCCTAGGTGCTCCAGTAATTAACCTGCAGGCCTTATTCAGAGTAGTAGCGAATTTTATGGAGTGCGGTCTGATCAGCAGCACCATACACTGGCAGTCCATAGTCCACTAGGGACAGGATAGAGGAGGTGACTGCAGTCGAAGAGCCTCCGGGGAGGCAGTGTTTATACCGATGTAAGATGCCCAATCGGATATTAGTGGCAGTGGCTAGGCAGCGATGTGTCCATGGAAGGAGAGGGAGGGGTCAAATGGATCCCTAGGTATTTATAGGAGCAAACTTGTTCGAGTGGGAATGAGGACCCAGAGTGAATGAGGAGTTTGAAGTTGCAGGACTTGTTTTGGGGATGAGTGAAGAACATGGTTTTTGTTTTTTTAAGATTTATCACCAATCTATGTTCCTTGAACCAGCCCTCGGCTTCAGTGAAGGACTTCTGCAGCGAGTCCTGGAGGGCAGTAGGGTTACGATTTGAGGCAAAGATGACTGCATCATCAGTGTACAATAGAATGTTTCCCGAGCAAGAGCGTGGAAGGGTGTTAAGGTAAAGGGAGAATAGTAAGGGGCCCAGAATGGAGCCCTGGGGAAACCCAGAAAAGATGGGACAGATGTCTGAGTAGGTCCCATTAATTTTTACACGCTGTGAGCGGTCAGACAGATAACTGGTGCACCAGGAGATAGGCCCAGCAGCAAAACCAGAGAGATTAAGGGCATCAAGAAGGAGGGGGTGGGAGACAGTGTCGAAAGCTTTCGAGAGGTCAATGAAGACAGCACCAGCCAGAGAACCAGTGTCTAAGGAGGAGTGGAGAAAGTTGGAGAACTCTAGGAGGGCTGTGTTGGTACTGTGGCCCGCTCGGAAGCCATGCTGCTCAGGACAAAGGACATTGTAGGTGGAGAGGTAGTCAGAGATTTGAGAGGCCACCACTTTTTCCAAGGCCTTGGAGAGAGGAGAGGAGAGAGAATGGAGATCGGTCGATAGTTTCCAGCCACAGTCCTATCACCACCTTTAAAGATAGGGGTGACAGTGGCGACTTTCCAGGCAGTTGGAACCTTCCCCAGGCAAAGAGAGTGGTTGATGAGGCATGTGATCGGGGTAAGGACTGTGTCTAAGACCAGCCGTAGGATACACGGATCCAGGGTGTCACTGCCTGTACTATTACTCTTGAGGGCAGTGACAAGGTGTGGCCTAAGTTCTTGGGCAGAAACACGGCGGAGGAGAAAATAAGGGCGAGAAAGATTTACGGCAGGTGCTGGGGGAGGAGGGTCAAAAAAATTTGTAGGGAGGATAGGGCTAAGGTCAGTAAATGAGGTGTTGAGGTGGTTGGCTATGAGGGCTGGGTCTGAGGAGATCACACCATTAATGTTGATCTGGGTGGGTGGGAGGGGGAGTGTGCACTCCCATTTAACTGTTTAATGTTATCCCAGAAGGTTCTGGGATTCCCCCATGAGTAGTGAGTGAGGACCGATGGTGCTCCAGACTTGGCCTTTCTGGTGGCCGAGTGCACTTGTTTCGGGCGGCAGCATATATACGCCTGTCATTGGGCGGCCAGTCTCAATGGCACGGTGCCATAGGTTGTCCCTATGTTTGAGCTGGTGGATCAAAGCTGGGGTAACCCAGGGGGCATTCTTCCTTTTAGAACGGCGGGTCAACACTGGGGGCAAAGATATCACAGGCATTATTAAAAGTTTGGGTAAAGAAGGAGAGAGCTGTGTCGATGTCAGGAGTTGCCTGTATAGACCAGTCAATTTGGGACAGAAGTTCCTTAAGTTTTATCAGTCCACCAGGTATTAGACGCCGCCGGCATGTGGACTGTGCTATGGGTTTGGGGACTGAGGTTGAATTGCAAATGAATAAGCCTTTGGTCCTTCCTACCTACTTCTTGAACTTCCAGAATGAGGGAGTGTGTACCCTTCATTCCCTGGATGTGAGAGTGCCTTGCGGTCCTACTTAGACAGGGGTAAGGAAATCCGAACGTCTGAACAACTTTATCTCCTTCAGCCCGACCCAGCTGGGTCAACCTGTTGCTATCAGGTGTATTTCAGCATGGATATTAGCATGCCTCCACCACTGCTACTCTATGGCACAGGTTAAGTTCGAAGGCAGAGTGTATGCTCATTCTACCAAAGCAGTCGACGCATCGCTGAAATCTGCAATGTGCCCATTGCGGACATCTGCAGTGCAGCCACTTGGAGCTCCGTGAACACTTTCGTAAAGCACTACGCCTTGGATGTCCATGCCAGACATCATCAGTCCTTTGGCAGGGCAATCCTTAATGGGCTCTTGTTCTAGGTGAGCTCCTCTCTTCTCCTGCTGCCCATTTCGGGGGGATTATTTTAGCTCGGTACTCTCCCATCAGTGTGAATAAGTGGTGGAGACTTTGTCCAGTAAAATATGGAAATTACGTACCTGCCGTAATTCTTGAGCTTCTTGGACAAAGTCTCCACCACTCATTCACACACCCACCCGCCATCACCCGAGCTCACTTCTGTTTGTGGTCTTCACTCCCTCAATGGCTGGGTTGTGAAGACTGCTTTGTTGGCTCTTCTTACACAGGTCATTCGGACTATTTTATGTCCTATATTAGGTTAGTCTTTCACTAGGATAGTTACACTGCACCTCCTCGGAAAAAAAGGTACTGAGGCGGTTGGAGGGTCAATGCAGAGGTAATCTATACGGCGCTAGTGCCTGGCTCACGGTGCCGCTGCCTCATGGCCCTAACTCTGCGCCGGCCCTCCTGAAAAATGTTGGCACCCACTGGGTCTTAGTACCTCTGGCATAGTTCCCATCGGTGTGAATGAGTGGTGGAGACTTCATCCAAGAAGATCAAGAATTACGGTAGGTACGTAACTGACTGTTTTTTAGCTTCCAAACAGAGTGCTGCTCCACTCATCAGCCCATTACTGCCAGGTGAAAAATCTCCTAATTTGCAAATGGAAAAGAAAAAAATACTTCAGATATAGAAAGTGATAGCTGACAGCATCTGAAAATTACTGTTAATTCCAGGCAGCACACTAGCTCTATAATTGGGACATTAGGGTTGTGGAACGTAAAGTGCACAGAGTAAGGAAATTCAAAAATTAAGATTTGGTGTCTCATAGGTCTAGGCAAATTAGTGGCATGATGTTCCTTGTGGTCCTCAACCCTCATGACCACCCCCTGCCTCAGCCTCTTGACAACGGACAAGCTACAGGTCTGGGGCATATTCAGTTGCTGTGTGAGGGCCCTGTGCAAAGAAAATGTATACACGATCTCTACTTCATGCAGGGCCTGGTGCAAAGTTATATATGATCTCCTGATTCTGTGGGCCACGTGTTGAAAACTACAGTTGTTTAGCTTCAAGCACCAAAGCTATAAGGCAAAGGCTTGGCTTGTGCTTGGGTCATGAGACTCTGGGCTCATAGAGGGGGGAAATAGATGAGGAGAGAAAAAAATGGTGGCAGGAGAGGTCTTGACCTCCAAATCCCCTTTTTGCTGTGTTGCCTTGTTGAATAGGCACGGTGTAGATGTGGACTGAATGCCAGTAGTAGAACTACATTTAACAAGAAGAAACTTTTGTAAAAGTGTTATTTTTTTGGTTTTTATAATTTTGTTTTACAGAGGTCGCAACCAGACTGTCTTCTGTTTGCTGTGAATATCTTGTGCAAAGTGGAGCTATCTTAAATATTTTTATTTTGATCCGAAGTTGTAACCGCAGTGTTCCATGTATGGAGATCATTAAATTTGCAATTCAAGTCCTGCTTAATCTTTCAAAGGTATTTATTTAAATGTAAATGTTTTGATGCAGTTTAAATCAGTCTAATTATAGATTTTTTTGGGAGAGATGGGGTATATAACAACCTGACTCAATATGAATGATGTATTTGTATATATGTAGATATTCTTTGGTAATCAAGTAAGGCCCACTAGACACAAGGCCTGTTTTCAGGGTGACCCGAGAGCACTGGGGAGGTTAAATGACTTGCTCAGAATCACACAGTATGCAAGTGGAGGTTGTGGGAATCAAATCCAGGTCTGCTGGATGTAGCAAGAACTTTCACAGCTTGTTATTCTAATCGCTTGGCTATACTGCCAGCTAAAGTCATCTTAAGTGAGAGGACAGGACCATAACTCAGGTGAGGTGAATCCATAATTGAGGTATAATGCTCCCGACCCCTCACAAATTATGATATATGGCATACTTTGAGTCATGCCATTACTTGCTGGTTTAATACCACACATTTTTAAATGTAATGCTTTTAAATTTGCTCTGTTTTGGAGCTGGTACAGGAACTGCATATCTTCTTAAAGGATACCTCATCGGGTCACACCTCTGTGACCATAAGTAGTCAGGCATTAGGACCACACGGAAACTTCCAGAACAGTCTGCTGGGGGCCACCCACAAAGGCATTGGATGCCGACATCCCTATGTATATAAGCATGGATGGCCCCGCTCTCTCCTCGGTTAATTTCCCGCAATCGACCATACTCACAGACTCCATGGAGACATCGTCATACAGTCAACTGCCAAAATATCTTTTTCCTTTTTTTCTCCCTAGTAATTATCACTTTATTTTAAAGTGATTACCATCATCATGTATGTCGAGAATGCAAGAATCCACTAAATTGTTTCATTACTGTGGCTGCGGTAAGGACATGAACCAACCTTTGCGTTTGCTGTTTGTGCCTGGGCCATGACATCAAGGTCTGCGAGATCTGCCAGAACTTCAGTCAAGCTACCCAGCGGCGCCATTGGAAAGTCTTGTGCTCCTTTCTGCTTGAGGAACAAGTAGCCAGTATGGAAATGAAGGGCAAGCCCATAGGCGCTGAGAGTTGAGGTGCTGGATGCCACAGCCCACGCCACGCCGGTGACCCGAGTTTGACAGGGGAGGGAGTAGGATTAAGCATCCAGAGGACTGCTGTCCTCTCCCCGGAGAGGGATCCGTGGTTCTTTGGTGCAGTAGTGGCCCCTTGTGGAGACCGGTTGCACAGCTTGTGCTGGAGCAGTTTGGAGAGGAGCGTGACAGACACCTACAGCAATGCTGTACTGGCATCACTGCACATCGCGCTTCTAGACGACAAAGCCAAAAAATCCCCTCCCCGACTCCTGATAGGCGATGGCTCTTCTCAGGGCTCGCAGAACACCGGGCCTTGTCTAGGTTCCTCCCTGTGTCTCCACCCAGAAACCGGCACACTCGATTGTAGATAAAGTGCCAGAATAGAGAAGGCCCCACCACAGGGACCCAGATCTGGGGAGTCCGCCGGCTCAAGGGTGCTGTGGGACAGTTGCATCTCCAAGACGGGTGACCAGGTGAGCAGTAGGAGCAGCCTGAGAGAGTTCAGGATAGGGTACATAAATAAACGATACCAAAAAAAAAAAAGTATGGAAAAGGAGCTCCAGGGAAAGAGCTCTACCCTTTTGCTGGACAACTCCTTGGGCCGTTATTCTCCTAAAGCCCACCACTAGTCTTCAGAGAAACACTCCCACCGGGAATGTGAATGGAGCAAGGAGTGCCTCCTCCCAAACAGAGTGCACTCCTGATCTCCACTTTCCCCAGCGCCATCAACTGCTCCTGCCGCCCAGGCCTCAGCTTCCTCAGAGTAGGTTATGGCAGCGGGTTCCAACGGATCTTCAGCTGGGGAAGGCCCACCGACATTGTGGTTGCCCATGTTGATATCACAAGCCCTATTGCTCCAACCTTCAGAACCACAAGGTCAGTTGGTAATGTGCTCCGCCGGACTCTCTTTGGCTGGCAGTGGCCCGTTAAAAAGCTGGTGACACATTCGGGACAACTTTAACAAAACCTAAGATTTAGACACAGTCCAGCTTGTATTTGCTATTAGTGCTGTATTCCCACCCCACCCCCAATTATTTAATACCGAGGTCATCTGTATGAAAACAGGATGTTTGCTCCCAAAGAATTTTTCTTTTCCTGCTGCTTTCTCCCTGCCCGAAATCATAGAGCACTGCTTGTGACATCACAGTTACTCCCATGGCAACAGATTGTAATGTCACAACATAGGATTATGACTTGAAGTATGGAGTAAGCTATAGAGGCAGATGGACTCTAAAGAAATTCCAAGGGATAAAGATCATATATTCATGCAAATTTCTTTAGTAATAATGTGGAGGAGAAATACATAAAATATAAATGGAAGCAGGTAGAATTGTACCTAATTATTGTGCTTTTTAACATTTTCTTTGAGGCGTCAGTAGCTCTTTAACGTCAGGGTTCCAATCACCACTGTCAATGCTGCAAGATGTTTCTCCAGTACAGGCCCCTGTTGATATCCAGAGGGCGCTTTCCTCTTTTGTAGCCATCATTCAGCATCTCCTGCCTCCTCCAGGCCATACGATGCCAGGACTGCTTAGACCAGCTCCCGCGTCGACGCCTGTAAAGCCGCCATGCCCTGTACCCTCCCAGGTGTTGATGTCCTTGTTCCCTACGCTGACTCCTTCAGAGCCCATTGACATGGAGCATGAGTATCACCCTCACCACCTCCCTCCAGATAAGGATTAGAAGGAGTAGAATATGTATGGGAGCCACAGTGAGATGTCTGGCTCCACAGTTTCTACCAGGAGTGAGGACTCCATAGTGCATACTCGAGATTCCCTCCTGAAGACCCCCTTTTTTTTCTCTCTCTACAATAAAGCAGCTTCAGACTGCCATGGGGTTAGAAGCTGAAGAGAAAGATACCACCCAAAGGAATCTGGTGGAGTGTCTAGAAATTTCAGACTCATCACCTCAGGTGATACCCCTATGCTTGCTGCATTAAAGGATACCACCATGGCCACCTGGCATAGGCCAAACATGATTCCTGCCATGCCCAAAAAGGCAGACAAGCTGTACCAGGCCCTATCAGGAAAGCCCTTTTTCTCAGGCCAACCTGCGACTGACAGTGGAAATGAAAGCAGACCATGATGGGGCAAAGGTGCCCAAACATCTCAGATCTTCATCAGGGATATCTTTCATCAAGTCACACCTTTTGGAATTACCGGCATCAGGCACCAGGAACTCATGGAAGCTTTTTCTTTAGCAGTCTACTAAGGGCAGCCCACTCAGATGTCATACGCTAATGTCGCCTAGATATATGTGAGGGTGGCCCCGAGCCCATCTCAGTTTTTTTCTGCCGTTGACCTTATGTGCATGGACTCTGAGGAAGCTTTATTATTCAGTTGATCGCCAAAATTTACTTAGCGATTATTTTTCTTTTGCCTTCAAATCACTTTCCTTTTTGTATATCAAGTACTACAGATCTTCAGGGGTATCTGTCATCAGGTTACGCCATAGGAATCTTTGCCGTCGGAGACTGGAAATCCACACGGAAGATTTTTGAGCAATACAACTGGGGCCGCCCACGCCATTGACTTCTGCCAACGTCACCAACCCTGTATAGCCGTGGGTGGTCCCACTCTGACCTCAGTTCAAACAACATGAAGTCTTGCTATATTATGAAAATTGCAGTTTGTCCCACCATTAGAACTGTCCCGGAGGTGAAAGAGTTAACTACCATTCTAAGAATGGAGTTTAGAGTGCGAGCTCGGTTAGAGAAGCTCTGTCTGGATAATTTCAAACTGAAACTGTCAGATTCTTTACTCCGCCTCACTGAACAGTCGCTCCGGAGATTTTTCCTACTGCTCGGTTCATTTCTCGGTTTAAACAGTATTTTCTCGGTTAAATTCAACCGCGAGTATTACTATTTTAACCGCAAACCGATCGGTTCAAGCTCTGTCTGTGGTATTGTAAGTAATAGACAGGTTTTATTTCTGTGTGGAACTTGTAAATGTTTAGATCAGGTTGTTTAAAACTTTAAAGAATAAGCATTTTAAAGCTTTTAGAGTGTGGTTCCCGGTTCTTATCGGTTCTAAAAAAAACGGATTTCATTACGTTTTTTCCGACCATATTCACAGTTGGGAACCGATAAGAGTGTCTTCCTAGCACTGCCGTTAAAAGGGCAAGTTTCTTGGTTAGGCTGGCATCATGTCTGAGAAACCCAAAGAAAAACCGGGCCCACTGGGTTTCAACACTGTAATGTCTGTGGGAAGCCTTTGCCAAGGCTGACCCACACACTGTGTTTATTGTCTGGGGTTTGACCACCTCAATTCAGACTGCCAGATTTGTAAAATTTCCCTGCAGCCACCCTGGATAAGAGAGTGGGCAGGCTCAGGAACGAGAGGCCAAAAAGTCCGCTGACCTGGATGCCAGCCGGTTGCGTGTAACCGAACTCGAGGAAGTGCCCTCTGACCAGGGGCGATATTTCTGGCAACGGCAAAGCTGGCTCTGAGGAGCCAGTTCCAGCAAAGAAAACTAAAAATCAGCAGGTATGGAGTCCAACCTTCTCCAACTGCTGCAGAAATAACAAAAGCTATACAAATTGTATAGTCACTTTCTTCGGTTCCGTCCGAACCGCCACTGTCTGGTAAAAGGTCGGTTCGGCCGGTTCCACCGGTTCAAGAATATGATATTGGAGATTTTTATGAACCAGAGGAGGGGGAGGAGGATTATGAACAATGTGAATGTGACTTTGAGAGTCTGGATGTGCCCATTGAACCTGACATCTCCCCAGACAGACCTTTAGTATCCCCCGCCTCTATGCTTTCTGAGTCCCCTTCTCATTTTCTGTTTTATAAAAAGGTTGCTGAAACCCTCCAGCTTCCATTAGAAGAAGCTGTGGATGAGCAAGAGGAACCTGATTTTGTGGAAATTATGGATATCCCAGAGTCTAGGAGATTATCTATCCTTACATAAATCTTTTAGGAAGCAAACAATAAAAATTCTAAAAGCCCTAATTCTGTGCCTCCTGTTGACAAAAAGATGGACAGGAGGTACACTTTGTCAGGTCCTGATACAGACTTTCTTTCACAGCAATGCAGTCATGTTGGGGTAGTTCAGGCTGCAGCCTGTGATAAAGCTAACATTCCCCTGGCTTCACATCCTCCTGACAAGGACTCCAGGAAGATTGATGCCATGGCTAAAAAACAATACATGGCAGCATCCTTGGGACTCAGACAAGCAAATTACATGGCTTATGTAGCAAGATACCAAAAATCTAGATGGGACACTGTCATGGCTTTGGCTAAACAGGCCCCTGGCCAGCTTGCCAAGGAGCTGGAGCAGGTGGCTGCTGATGGTATTAAGGCATCCAAGGTGCAATTCCATGCTGCTGTGGATTCTAATGATGTATCTATCTTCTAGAGTCATGGCTACATCTGTGGCCTTTCGTAGGTTAGCTTGGCTCAGGTGTACTAATTTGTCACAGGATACCCAGACTAAGGCTATGGATTTTCCTGTGGTGGGGAATTCTCTGTTTGGGGAGCAGACAGAGAATTACATGAAGAAAATGGATGAATACAGAACAACTTATAGGAGTGCACAAGCCAAGGAGTCACAGGCCTTTTTACCAAACCCAGGCTTCTTCTGCTTTTGCTCAGAGGGGGTTCTTCAGAGGCAGAGGCAGACGTGGTGCAAGTAGGTCTGCTCCCACCCCTCAGCCTAAAGCCCCTGCCAAACAGGCACCCTGATGGGGTGCCCAGGGCCGGTTCTCCATTACCTGTAGGGGGCAGGCTGGCTTACTTCGTTCAGGACTGGGAGTCTCTGACATCAGACAAATGGGTCCTGGAAGTAGTAAGCCAGGGTCTGGTTCTCAGCTTCAAAACATTTCCAGCGATGAGAGCCAGATTTATTCCACCTGCAAACGCTCTAGAGACCTTTACCTTAGAAACAGAAGTCTCAACCCTCCTAGCTCTCAGAGCTGTGGAAAGGGTTTCCCCCCTACACCAGGGCAAGGGTCTGTACTCCAGGTACTTCCTTACCCCAAAAAAGACTGGAGAATGGCGGCCCATTTTAGGCCTAAGATATCTGAACAAGCACCTTTTGAAACCAAAGTTCAAAATGGTGACTCTGGCAATGGTTTTACCTTCTCTAAGGCCAGGGGACTGGCTAGCTTCCCTGGACCTCAAGGATGCCTATTTCCATGTTCTAGTCAGAAGCTCCCACCGAAAGTACCTCAGATTTGAACTGCCCTCAGGTCATTACCAGTTCAGAGCAATGCCCTTCGGCCTCACCTCTGCCCCAAGGGTATTCACAAAATGTCTGGCAGTAGCAGTTGCTCATTTAAGAAGGCAAAGGATTGCTATCTTTCCCTATCTAGACGACTGGCTCATTGTAGGCCAGTCTCCGAGACAGGTCAGATCAACTCTGCAAGTTCCCAGCAGCTGCTCACCTCGCTGGGCTTCCTGCTCAATCTTCCAAAGTCAGTTCTGGAACCTGTTCAGGTACTCACCTTCATAGGTGCAGAATTGGACACAAAGCAGGCCGAGCCTTCCTACCCTTAGAGAGGATAAGGAACCTGGTGGCCCTGGCCTCCTCCTTCACTCTGCAGGTCTCTCGACCAGCAAGGCACTTCTTACAGCTCCTAGGACACATGGCTGCTTCCACAGCTGTAGTGCAAGGAGGCAAGATTTCAGATGAGGACATTCAGTTTCACTTGAGAGCCTTTTGGTCTCAAAGAAAGATCCCTTTCCAAGTTGTTCCCAGTGACTCGAACCCTGATCCAGGCCCTTCAGTAGTGGCAGGATCAGAGCAATATAAGACTAGGGGTCCCCTTCATCCCTCTGTCTCATTCCTTGACCCTCACTATGGATGCGTCCCTTCTGGGATGGGAGATCACCAGGCGACCTCTCCACCCAGGGTGTGGTCCCCTCAGGAATCCCTGCTCCACATCAATTTACTGGAACTCAGAGCTGTCTTTCTAGCACTTCAAGTGTTTTCTGCATCTGTTCAGAACAAAGTGGTACAAGTCAGAACAGACAACACCACCACAATGTGGTACATCAACAAACAAGGGGGCACTCGGTCTTCGGCCTTGTGCACCGAAGCAATGAAGTTGTGGTCTCTGGCTTATTCCCTGAACACTTTCCTCATAGCAGTTCACCTCCCAGGAAAAGACAATGTCCTGGCAGATGCTCTCAGCAGGATTTCCCAGGGCCATCACGAATGGTCACTGGATCCCCAAGTACTGGGGATAGTTTTTGCCAGATGGGGCACCCCTCAGATAGACCTTTTCGCAGCCCCAGACAATCACCAACTTCCACTGTTTTGTTGCAGGCCCCCAGTGATGGGCTCAATCCCTCTGGGTGCCTTTCTCCTAGATTGGGAAGGGAAGTTTCTATATGCCTTTCCCCCCTTCCCTCTCCTATTCAAGGTGCTAGTCAAAATCAGGTCCCAGCCTTGCAGGATGATTCTGATTGCTCCAGATTGGGCCAGGCAGCCCTGGTACCCACTCCTTCTGTCCTTAGCAGTCCATCTTCCCCTGTGCCTCTCCAGGAGGCACAATCTGTTATCTTGAGCCCAGGGGAGAGTTTGGTATCCGAACCTCAAATCCCTCAACCTCAAGACCTGGTTCTTGAGGAGTTAGAGTTTGCTGACCTACACCTTTCTCAAAGTGTTCTCGACATCCTGAAGGCTTCTAGAAGCCTTCCACTAAGGCTACTTATAATTCTAAATGGAAAAGGTTTTCCATCTGGTGCTCGGGGAAGCATATTTCCCCGGAATCTGCTGATTTGCCCATTGTTTTGGACTATATGGTCCATCTTAATTCTTTGGGCCTGAGACCAGCTACCCTGAAAGTACATTTGGCTGCTGTTTCTGCTTTTATTTCAGCAGGAAAGGCCTCTTCCCTTTCCACTCACCCTGTATTTTCTAAGTTTTTCAAGGGATTACTTCATACTAATCCACCTTTCAGGGACCCGACCCCTGCCTGGGATCTTAATGTTTGCATTGCTCAGTTGATGCAACCCCCTTTGAACCTCTGTCTTCTGCAGAGCTCAAGTATTTGACTTGGAAAACTGTTTTCTAGTAGCCATCACTTCTGCCAGGCGCATAAGTGAGTTACAAACCTTGTCAGTGGAGACTGACTTTATTTCCTTTCACAGGGATAAAGTAGTCCTTAGGACTAACAGGAAGTTTTTGCCTAAGGTGGTTTCAGACTTCCATCTTAACCAATCTGTCTCCCTTCCAGTGTTCTTCACTGATCATTCCTCCTCTGGTGAGAGGAGACTGCACAGTTTAGATGTTAAGAGGGCCCTTAGTTACTATATAGAGCGTACCAAGGGTCATAGGTTCGAATCCCTCCAACTTTTTCTCACTTATGGTGAGGTTGGGAAAGGTAAACCTGCCACTAAGAGATCCATTGCCAGGTGGATTGTCTCTTGTATCCAATTTTGTCATCAAAAACTGGGAAAGGTTCCCCCTTCAGGCCTGAGGACTCACTCTACCAGAGGTACAGCTGCGTCTCTAGCTGCTGCCAGAGACATCCTATTTTAGAGATATGTCAAGCAGCTACCTGGAAAGCAGTACACACTTTCACTAAGCATTACTCCTTGGATATCCAGGCCAGGAGGATGCTAGATTTAACACAGCCATGCTTAGAGCCTATTCCCTAAGTAGGTTCTGTCCCTCCTCCATGGAGGTACTGCTGTGTATTCTGCAGTTGTCATAATATAGCAAGACTTCATGTTGTTTGAAGAAAAAATTACTCACCTTAGTAATGCTGTTTCTTCTAATGGAGTCTTGCTATATTATGACCTCCCAGCCTGCCCCTCTCAGAACTTCTACTTGGGTATGGGGTGGGCAGTCCAGTGTGGGCACTGGTTATGCCCATTATATGTTTTTCACCCCTTCTTGGGGTTTTAGGGTGTGGTGTTTTATTTTACCTTATTTTATTATTTTCTGATTCCCTGACTTGAGTCTTTGTGTTGGGACCAGGAATATGTGCTAATATTTAGGTAGCCAGTTGGCTAGTGTAGGTTACAGCTTCCACACAGAACCTTAGTGAGTTTTTGCTCGTAAAGATCTGACAGTTTTAGTTTGAAATTATCCAGACAGAGCTTCTCTAACCAAGCTCGCGCTCTAAACTCTATTCTTAGAATGGTAGTTAACTCTTTCACCTCCGGGGCAGTTCTAATGGTGGGACAAACTGCAATTGTCATAATATAGCAAGACTCCATTAGAAGAAACAGCATTACTAAGGTGAGTAATTGTTTCTTCTTTCCCACCGTCTACTTTGTCATTGTAGTGTTCACATCTTTTTCAGCCTATGGCCATTTTTCTGCAGTTTCTCTCAAATCTCTTGAGATTTTTTTTTTTCTTTTGTTTGTTGAGAGTTAATCCATCCTCCTCTTCTCTTTTCCGGCACTGCCGCTATGGGAAGAAGATTGCCTCTGCTGCCAAACCATGAAGTCTCCGACTGTGAGCTGTGCCAGAAATTCAATCAAGCAGCCCTTAGGTGATGCAAGAAGGCTCTCAAGAAATTCCTGATGGAGTAGCAGGTAGCCAGCTCTGAGAAGGGGTCCTCCAGGTCCTCGGCTGCTTCTCTCCCACTGGTTCCACGAGCTTGCAGGCCTCCAAACCCGAGACAAGTCCTTGGAGGAAAGTCACAAGAAAGACCGGAGTCGCAGTTGCTCCCCCTGTTGGCCATCCTGTTCCCCGTCGGCCTCTTCTTTGGGGGGGTTCCGTCAATGGCAGCTGCCCTGACAGAAAGACCAGCTGTAATGGTCTGTCTCTCTTCCAACCAGACCATTACCGACAGCTTGTCCGCCTGAATCTCATGGCGCCTGGCCATCCACCTCCGGGTCACCTGCCCCTCCTCCATCAGTGACGGGCTTGTCATCGATGGTCACCCTGTCGTTGCCTGCCTCTTCCTCTGATGGCTGTGGGCTTGCTAGGCTCTCAGGTCACCAGAGTCTGTGCCCTCAAACCCCCTTCAATGATGACCATGAACCTGAGCGCGATCTTGGTTAAATTTACCAATGTTCTGGTCCAGCACTTAAATGCCTTCAATAAGCCATCTTTGATGGCAGCTTTTTCGTCGCCCATTGATCGTCCAAGGTAGCTCCCCTCGGGACTCCGACAACTCTTCCGATGCCAGACCCAGATGAGGAGGTCGTCGTCAAGGAGGAATAACACCCAGACCTCATCCTCTCTGTTGACATTGAGGAGGAGGAGGAAATCCTCCTTTCTGATAAGTCTACTGCCTCTTCGGTTAGTGAGGACTCAGTTAAGCATACTCCAAGGTCTCCCCTGAAGAGACTGCTTTTCATAATGTCTTGAAACAGCTGTTTGCCACTATGGGTTTCCAGACTGAGGAGGATGTCCCCAGAAAGGACCTGGCTGACCACTTGGAGATCCCTGATTCTCCACCTAAAATTATCCCTCTGATGCTGCCAGCCCTGAAAAGATGCCACTATGGCAGCCTGACCTAGGCCAGAAATGGTGCAAGTTATGCCTCACAGGGTGGACAGATTGTATAATGCCCCCAGGGTCTTCCTTACTTTGCGGCCCAGGCTGAAACTGACTTGGTTGTCAGTAAGGCAGCTCATGACAGGTCTAAGGCCCCCAAGCACCTTAGCTCCCCTCCCCCAGACAAAGAATCCCACAGGATTGACCTCTGGGGTAAGAGGGTTTACGCTTCCTCTACCTTAGGTCTGAGGATTGCAAACTACCTTTCATATGTTGTCAAGTTCCAGAATGCCAACTGGAGGAAGGGCAAGGCGGCTGCCCAAGCTCTCCCTGATGTCACCCAGAAGCAGGGATTGCTAGTGTCTGCAAACTGCAGAGGATGTCAGCAAACACCTTCTTCGGGCCCTCTGTGATTTGGCTGACAAAGTGGCTAGGGAAGATTTCTGGTTGAGCAGCCTCGAGGAATGCAGCACTGAAGGAACCTCTCCAAGGGGGCCCGATAATCAGACTCCCCAAACCAAAGCAAAACAGATCAAAATTTAAATCATACACACCAGGGGAGTCGCGGAACTGAATGGGAGCCAGAAAAAACAAAAAAAATTACCTCCATGGCTGGGCAGCAAGCAAAACAGCTAGTCGACTCTCAGAGTGCTGCTAGAGGCCTGGAAGACATGGCGGAAGCACCGCCAACATCTAGTGGGCAACCCAGAAATGCCGCAATCCTGGCAGAGCTTCGGGGCTTTTGAGATGAAGTCAGATCCTTTCGCACAGAGCTATCCTCAGAATTAACTAAAATTAGTCCAAAACTAACTGAATTGGAGATAACACATACAAAAATAGGCTCCAGAACTGATAGCTTAGAGAGAGTGGTGGTGCACTTATTGAACGAACAAAAGCTGTTGCATGAGAATTGTGAGGCTCTTGAGAAAAGCTCCAGGCGAAACAATATACACAATTATGGGGTACCAGAGGACGAGGAAGGCAGGGACATGATTAAGTTTGTAGATATGTTACTGAGGGAAGTCCTACAACTTGACCCAGCCATTAAACTAGACATCGAAAGAGCCCACCGGGGCACTTAACCCAAAACCTCAGCAGGCTGACCAGAGACCACGCTCTGTTGTGTTCAGGCTGCTCAACTATTCAGTAAAACAGCGGCTTTTGACACGAGCGTGGCAAATGAAAGATATCCAGTATAAAAGCCGTCGCCTGTACTTCGATAATGATTACTCACCACAAATTGCAGCTAAACGAAGAGCTTATGCACCCACTCAGAGTCCTGAAACAGCAGCAATTGAAATTCTTTACACCATATCCAGCCAAGCTCACAATAATGTTCTCAGATGGCCCTCAGACTTTTGAAACCCCAGAGGAAGCAGCAAAAGCTTTACAGGCCATGAATATCGTGGTGATTCAACCCCCACACAAGAAATACCAGACCAGCAGAATCAGCAACAAGGAAGGCTTTGGGAGAAAGTGCAATCGGCACAATCCAGGAAGCGACAAGGATATTCCACACTGCAGGACATTAAAACAAGCATTTGTCAGTGCCGACTGTTTGCTTGCTGGCATTAGCATTGAAAGAGAGCTGCATAACAGGAATGGCAGTGAAGTATTGAACTGAAGCCAACCCCGCCACCACCCTGCAGAGACTGACAGGCATTGGGGTGTGCCTTTGGGTCGTCAGGCATAACAGCCACGCCATTTCACCACACACCCTACCCTGCAGACACCGTCAAGTGTCACGGTGTCCCTTGGGGTCTTTGGCTCTTATGCTCACCCCATTCCATCAGGAAATATGGTGAGATGGGTGCTGTATAGGAGAATGGTGTGAACTTTGGGGCCGAAGAGTCAAAGGCACACCTCGATGCCTCTCACTAGCTGCAGGGTGTGGAATGGTATGAGCATTACAGGCGAGAATCCTAAGTCACACCCCTGATGCCTGTCATTCTCTACAGGGTGGTGCGTTATGGTCGGAAGCCCTAACGCCTCGGGCGTTTGTTGGCATTTTTAGTCCAAATTTTCAACATGGGTCTTTTGTGACCCCCACCTTATGAATAGTGGCAATATCAGTTTGTTAGCCAAAAGCTGATTTTGCACAGCGACTACGCCATTTGGCACCACAGGTGTGAAAACGCATTTCGAACAGGATGTGAAAAATGATAGCTGTACTGTTCCTGGGGAGGTGCAAAAAATGGCAATGTTGAAAATCTGCAGTGAAAATATATAAAAAAAAAACTGGTGGTCACGAGCATGCGTAGAAACTGCGCAACGCACACCCGTAATGCAATTAGTTTGGGGATTTTTTACAGCAGATTGTCAACACAGGCATTTTGGAACCTCCGCTCATGAACAGTGTCATTGTGATTTTCTTAATCTGTCCCGAACAGTGATTTCCCACCACAACCACGCATTTCTGCGCTGGAAGTGCTAAAATGCATTTCGGACATGGTGTGAAAAATAACAGCTGTACTGTTCATAAGGAAGTGTGGAAAACTGCCAGTGGTGAAAATCTGGACTGAAAATATTGGAAATCCATTAACTTACGAGGGTGCGTGGAAACTGCGTAATGGTCGCTCATAACATTCATTTTATGGACTTTTTTTCACCAAATTTTTAACATACCCATTTTAACACCTCTGCTCATAAACAGTGTCACTGTGATTTTCTTAATCTGTCCCGAACATTGATTTCGCACACCGACTGAGCCATTGTGCGCTACATGCGTGGAAACACGTTTTGGGCGAGATGTGAAAAATGACAACTGTACTGCTCATAAGGAGGTGTGGTAAAATGGCAATGTTGAAAATCTGGAGTGAAAATATTGAAAATTCGCAAACTTACGAGCGTGCATAGGAGCAGCGCAACGCATGCTCGTAAAACAGTCATTTTTGGGAACTTGTTCACCAAATTTTCAACATAGGGTTTTTGGGGGGCCTACCTTATGAACTATGACACTGTCGTTCTGTAAATCAGTCCCGAAAGGTGGTTCCGAACAGTGACCGCGAAATCACCTTTCGGGGCCGATTAACAAAATGACAGTGACAGAATTCATGAGGTGGGGTCCCAAAACCCCCATGTTAAAAATTTGGTGAAAACATTTCTCAAAAATGCCTGAGATATGCATCAAAGTTGAAAAAAAAACTATTTATTCAATTATACAGCTTACCGGCATTTCCTCAGTTTGCGGTGGGCTTTGAAGAGTGCAGACGTGTTCCTGGTACACCAAAGATCGTCGCGCCGGACTCCGGAGGTAAGTATGGGGTGAGGGGGGTGTATGGGGAGGCAGGGTGTGGGTGGGGGGACGGGGTCAGGACATTTTCAGCGAGGGAAGGTTTTTTAATTTTTTTGTTCTTGGACGATGCGGGACTTGTGCCACTCTGGGGTGGGCTCCCAGCGTGGCAGCTGGAAGGCTGCTTGAGGAGGGCAGTGGAGCCGACAGGGTATTGGGCACCCCCCATCTGCCATACAGACTGTTGCCACGCTGGGGTGGGCTCCCAGCATGGCACCCGGTAGTCTGTTTGGGGGGACAGTGGAGCTGATGGGATTGGGCACCCCATAGGCCATACGGACTGTTACCACGTTGGGGTGGGCTCCCAGCGTGGCACCTGGAACTCTATTGGGGACGCAGCAGAGCCAACGGGGATTGGGCACCTCGTCGGCCATACATTGTGCATGGGGGGGGGGGCACATGAGCACGCAGTATGCATGGTGTGTGTGTTTGGGTGGAGCACATGAGCACACATCTTATTGCTGCTCACTTAAGCGGAGCTCTCCCTTTCAACTGTACGGCACTGCATTTTTTTTGTTTATAAATTTCATCTTTATTGCTATTTCAACGACACACATCAACTGATCTGTAAAATTACATTTCATTTGTACAGGATAGAAAGGATTGTGACAGCTACATGTCATGCACTGCATATTCAATAAGGAATCTAGTAAACATTGTTTATCAATACTTCATATTTTGAACAATCTAGTACATCAGTCTTTGGGAACCATTTGCCTAGCATATTCTCCTTGGAAATGGAAACCCTAACTGGTTCTGCAGTCTTCAGTATAGTCCTCAGTCGTTACCATCATCTCCCACCAGTGTTATGTTCTGTGATTATACCTAGACTTCTGGAGGTGCCTGTAGGGTGTTATACCCCACCATACGCCCATACCTCAGCAAAACTTGGGTGGGGTTAAGGGTGGGATTGGATGAGTCCACAGGGCAATTTCATGGGACAAAGGAATCGTCTTCTAGCATATAATATAGTTGCCAACAGATCCACCTTGAAGTAAAATGTTCTGCTCTTTCATTTAGTTTATAAGTTATTCGTTCAATTTGGTAGATCTGTTTGGTGATTGCCCACCAGTCCTGTATTGTTGGAAATTTTGTGGATAGCTAGGCCTTGGTAACTGCCTTCTTTGCCGCTGTAATGAAGAGGTGTAAAACATATTGGACATCAGGATTTCTAAATGCTCGAGGAAGTATGAGAAAGAGATGCAGATCTTACTTCGAGATGGCTCTTGCAGTAGAGTGATACATATAGGACTATGGGCGGCCTTGGACCTAGGAAAAAAATTTCTAGCTAGCAGTCCTGCAGGACCCCCCATATCAGGTGACCGCGCCATACGACGCCGGGTATAAAGGGGCGGTCCCGGGCTGCCTGCCTTCCAGTTCTTTCCCGCCAGCCTCGTGTAGCTACCGTGGTTAAGTTCTTATCACCAGTCCTGTTATCAGTTTTTCTGAAAAGTTTTCAGTATTATTATTTTATTCTTCTATCGTCAGGTGAACGTTGGTTTATGTTGTCCCTTCAAAGAATAAGTGCGACTAAATGCGGCGTAACACCTCCTGGGAGGTCACTCCCTCTGCCTTTTCTGCTTAGGCCCGACCATGCAGGTCAACAAGTGCCCGCACTGCCTTCGTTTTAATGTGGCCACCCGCAAATGACGCCAGCAGTCCCTCGAAGCCCATCTCCTCAAAAAGATGATGTCCGCGATGGAGAAGGAGTTGAAGAAACTTCGGCAGGCGTCGACCTCCCCTGAAGGGCGTGAGAGCGGGACAAAAGAAGGCACCGGAGAAGCCCTCTTCTTCATTGACTCCGGCCAGTCGCGGCTGAATAGCTATATCCTCAGAGGATACGCCCGCACAGCAGCCTCCAAAGGCTTTGGAGGAGGCATCGACCCGCCCGTCGGGGTTCGTTCGAGCCCGCCGGCGCCTCCTGCAAAAGGAGGCCCCAGTATCGCCAGGGCCTACTGGTGCAGGCACCTCCCTTGAGCCAGACTTGGCTCCTCTGGCGTGCACACCGGGAGAAGGCCGCTAGGCCTTTCGACCCTTCGGGAGCGCATGGCAGTGTCCCCGCCGGATCGGGCCTCCTCTCATCCTCGGCCCGTCTCCAGCGAGGACCCCTGAAGTCGGGACGTCGGCTCCCTCTGGCGTCCGCCAGGACTCGGCCCAGGAGCCTACGGCAGACCCTGCCGTCTGTCATGCAGGGCTCCCGCGGGCTTAGCTGCCGTCAGGGGCCCAGTCTGCCCGACCCGGGAGTTTTTCCCCCCTGTCCCGGACGGACTCGCGGGATACAGGGCTACCGTCCGATCCTCTTCTTAAAGAGCCGGATCTGGCGTCAGCTCCCTAGCGCCGGCTTCTCCGACACCGCCCCTCCGGCGCGGACGGGGATATTCCTCCCATCAGGCCCTCCACCACGGGCTATCCGCGGATCTGCCGTGGAGTACCCAGCTGGGCCGTCTCTGGCAGCTCCTCCAGTGCCTGGGTATCCTCCGTCATATCCGGCCCGGTTTTCCCAGGTCCGCGGTATCCTGCGCAGTACCGGCGCCAACTCCTGGCGCCGCGGTACCCGACACGCAATCACGTGGCTCCGGTATATCCGCAGCCGGACTACGGATACTCTCCTCCGGATTTCCTCCGCATAATTATCTCCCTCCTCCCCACTACAACCCCTAGGCCGCTAGTGATTTTCACTAGACTCTTGCCTCTTGGTGGGCTGAGGCCAAGGCTCAACTCACCAAGGAAGTTGAGAGCCGTCTTCTGGCGACGGTGCCACCCCCGGCTCCCGTACGCCCCAGACGGCACACTCCCTCTCCACCTCCGGATTCCCGGGCTTTGCCCTCAGGAACCAGAGAGGGGCAGGACACGCGTTCTGGGATACTTAGAACCAGATCCTCAACGGGTGAAACTCGTCGAACATCTGGACTTGCCCATTCCGGCTCCTACCTTAGTGCCACCCTGGATCGAGCCTCACGCCCACCTTGTTTCCACTATTTGGAAGCAACCGTCGGCTTTAGCCCCACTTCCCAGGAAGTCAAACAGGCTATACCAGGCTCCGGAGGGTGTAGACTTTTTAGACTCTCACCCCCCGTGCAGACTCGGTTGTGATTAGCGCCGCCCACGGCCAGTCAGCACACCCAAAACACTTAAGCTCGTCTTCCCCGGATAAGGAATCCCACCTTCTGGATCAGTATGGAAGAAAGATCTATGCTTCTTCCGCACTGGGAATTAGGGCCCTGAACTATGTAGCACATATGGGAGATTACCAGAAGGCTGTCCTTACCCAAGCGGAATCCAAGATTGACTCTTTGCCTGACTCCCAAGTCAAGCAGGAGTTGGCCGACCTGGTCCGTTCTGCTCGTTCGGCCAGTCGTCACATTCTGAGGACGACCTACGACGCAGTGGACACCGCAGGACAGAGCTCTGCATTCGCCGTAAGTCTTCGGCGTCATGCATGGCTCCGTGTGTCAGGTTTGGTCCCGGACCAAGGGACCAGCTTCCCTTGGTCAGGGAAGAAATCTTGGCGCTCCTTGCGAAACAGGCTATAGAGCCCGTCCCCCCTCATCTGTACGGGATGGGTTACTATTCCCACTTCTTCCTTGTTCCAAAGAAGACGGGAGATCTCAGACCTATTCTCGATCTCAGCTCTCTGAACCTGTATGTGGAATACAAGAGGTTCAGGATGCTTTCCCTTCAATCCTTTTTGCCCCTGCTTCAGCCGGGCCAATGGCTTTGTGCACTAGATATGCAGGATGCGTACCTGCACTTCCCCATTCGCCCTTCGCACCGAAAGTACCTCAGGTTTGTGTTTCAGGGGGTCCACTACCAATTCCAGGTGCTCCCATTTGGTCTTTCCTCGGCCCCCCAAGTCTTTACCAAATGCCTAGCGGTGGTAGCGGCCCACCTGTGTTCTTTGGGAGCTCAGGTTTTTCCCTACCTGGACGACTGGCTCCTGGCGGCCCCATCCAGTGAGGAACTCCTGCATTTTCTCTCCCTCGCCCAGCAGGTTTTCACTGCCCTGGGTATTACCATCAACCATTCCAAGTCTCACCTGGATCCTTCACAGAGGCTCCAGTTCATTGGGGCAGTTCTCGACACAACATTGTGCAAGGCTTTTCTGCCCCCGGACGGGGGGGGGCCTCCCTACAGTCACAGATTTCCCTCCTATCAGAAAACAGGAGGGTCCCGGCGAGGTCAGTGCTCTGTCTACTGGGGCTTATATCAGCGGCCATCCCGACAGTTCTGCGTGCACGTCTCAACATGGGAATCTCTCAGTGGACTCTCCAATCTCAGTGGGATCAACGGGTAGACGACCTAGATCATCTGATTCTGATCTCCTCGCCGATGGTAAGAGACTTGCAATGGTGGATGGTTCGAGAGAACCTATTCCGGGGGGTCCCCTTTTTTCATCCTCCCCCCGATAAGACTCTGACCACGGATGCTTCAGGCGAAGGTTGGGGAGCCCATCTGGGTCCTCACCGAACCCAGGGCCTATGGTCAAAGTTGGAGATAGTTCTCCACATCAACGTGCTCGAGCTTCGAGCAGTGCTGTATGCTCTCCAGGCCCTTCACCAATACATCCTTCCCGGTCACCTAGCTGTCCAAACGGACAACATGTGCGTGATGTGGTACATCAACAAACAGGGAGGGACTCAGTCCTACCCGCTGTGCAGGGAAGCAATGAGCGTTTGGGATTGGGCAACGCTTCACAACCTTCACCTCACGGCGATCCATGTTCCGGGAGTCGACAACGTCCTGACAGACAGACTGAGTCGCTCGTCGGCTCTTCCATACAAGTGGGAATTGGACGGAAAAGTTCTAAAAAGCATCTTCCAGATTTGGGGGACTCCTCAGATAGACCTGTTCACTTCCTTCCAAAACGTAAAGCTTCCAATCTTTTGCTCGCTCGCTCCAGAGCGAGGCGCTTTCTGGAGCGACGCTCTATCTCTAAGCTGGAAGGACAAATTCGTCTATGCTTTTCCCCCAGTTCCTCTGGTCCCTCGTGTGCTACAGAAACTTTCTTTAGAAGGAGCGAGAATGATTCTGATCGCTCCTTTCTATCCCAGGCAAATCTGGTTCCATTTTCTACAACAATACTCAGAGGTTCCTCCTCTTCCTCTTCCTTTATCTCCAGGATTGCTGACCCAGGATCAGGGGACCCTGGTCCATCCGGGACTCAAGTCCCTTCAACTTCATGCATGGCTCCTGCAGACCTAGCTCAGTCTCGTTTTGGTGTCTCTCCTAAGGTGGCCGAGACTCTGGTGGAGGCTAGAAAACCCTCCACTAGGTTCACCTATGCCATGAAATGGAAGAGATTTTCTATCTGGGCTACGTCCAGGAACGTGGAACTGTTTTCCTGTCCTGCGACCATTCTGCTTGAGT
This sequence comes from Neoceratodus forsteri, assembly GCA_016271365.2. NCBI lineage: Eukaryota > Metazoa > Chordata > Ceratodontiformes > Ceratodontidae > Neoceratodus > Neoceratodus forsteri. The sequence goes on from CM028136.1 coordinate 806,781,371, forward strand.
ACATGCGTCATCTTTTCGACCTGGGTCTCAGTCACTCCTCTTTGAAAGTCCATATGGCAGCTATCTCAGCCTACCATGTCCCTTTCGCTGATGAGGCTTTTGCCCAGCTGGAGGTCTCCAAAACCTTCCTTAGAGGGGTCCTTCATCTCAGGCCCCCTGTCCGGACCCCAGCTCCCCCTTGGGACTTAAACTTTGTCTCAGAAACTTACCCTTCCTCCCTTTGAGCCTGCAGCTTCCTTGAACTTGAAGTTTTTATCGTGGAAGACGCTCTTCTTGGTGGCCATTACTTCTGCTCGCAGAATTTCCGAGCTCCAGGCCCTCATGTGCAAAATTCCTTATTTGATTTTTCACAAAGAACGAGTAGCTCTTTGCACGAATCCTAAGTTTCTTCCGAAGGTGGTAGCGGAATCTACCTTGAATCAGTCTATTGAATTACCTGCTTTCTTCACTCAGTACTCCAATCAAGGAGAATACCTGCTCCATACCATGGATGTTCACAAGATTCTGAGATACTACACCGATAGGACAGAGGATCTCAGAAAGACTGATCAGTTGTTTGTCTCTTTCGCTCACAAAAGAGAAGGCAATGCTGTCTCTAAGCAATGCCTATCAAAATGGTTGGCCCATTGCATCACTTTCTGTTATGACAAGTACAACAAGACCCTCCCGGGTCAAGTCAGAGGTCACTCCACTCGTGGAGTTGCCGCCTCTGTGGCTTGTTTTAAGAACGTGTCTGCAGCAGACATCTGTGCTGCCGCCACTTGGACTTCTGGCCATACATTTACTAAACATTACAGTTTGGACATTGCCTCTCGCCATAGAGCAGGCTTCGGGTTAGCGGTCTTGCAGGGCCTCTTTTCTTGAGGTTTACAAGCTTTCTTACTACTTATTGGAGTAGTTCCTCCTCCCGGTGCCTTCTCACTTGTTCCAGACTGCTTGGGATTCTGTCCTATATGTAATTACCTACTGCAAGAGCCCTCTCGCAGTAAGATAGTACAGTTACGTAAGAACTTACCGTAACAGTAGATCTTCGAGAGAGGCTCTTGCAGTAGGTAATACCTTCCCGTCCTCCATCCCCCTAGGCTTTTTCAGCTCCTTTTCCATTGAGGAAATATCTGCTTCTCTCTCGTCTGGACCTTCCGGGCCTGTGGCGGGAAAGAACTGGAAGGCGGGCGTCTGGGACCGCCCCTTTATACCGACGTCGTGTGACGCCGGTCACCTGACGTGGGGGCGGTCCCCGCCAGGGACTGCTAGCTAGAAATTTTTCCGTGGGGTCCTGCCGCCGGCCAGCGTCAGTCCTATATGTAATTACCTACTGCAAGAGCCTCTCTCGAAGATCTACTGTTACGGTAAGTTCTTACGTAACTGTACTTTCCTTCGTCATATGAAGCCGAGGGCCATAAAGTTCTTGCAGGTGTACCTGCATTTGTTGGAGGAAGTGCTTGAGTTTGGTGCAAGCCCACATTATATGAATGTGAGTTGCCTTAGCCTCTCCACATTGACGCCAACATGCCGCTATGCCAGCGAGGGAGTAGTGAACGGTAACAACCGGGGTTCTGAAGTACCGTATAAGGTTTTTCCATGCGTATTCACGCCATTGGTGTGAGCTGGTAACTCGGGCTGCATATCTGCAAGCAAGTTGCCATTGCTCAGGCGGGAGGGGACTACCCAACTCCTCCCGTCATTGAAGACATATCTTTTCTGTGAGGGATCCTCGTTGTGTGTTTAGTGTTTGATAATATAAGGAGACCAGGTCCCAGTCGGGAGAGGTGTTATGGTGTGTCTGAGTATTGATTTTGGGTGGGGGGGCATATTTCAGGCATTCGAACAACCATTGTAAGGGTTTCTAAGTAATGGCGAAGTTGCAGATATTGGTAAAAGTCTTGTTGTGGGAGAGAGAACCTCCTTTGGATCTCTATGAAGGTCCAGAGATTCCCTTGGGATATGATTTGGGAGAGATATTTTAGGCCGTATCTTTCCCAGCTCCAGAAACCATGATCCAGTCTGTTGGGAGAAAAGGAGGTTAGGCTAGAGATCGAGCAGATGAGAGCCTGGAAGGGGTTTAATTGTTGTCTCTTCTTTATGGAGTACCAGTTCTTCAAATAATGCTTTAACCAGGGGTTTGAAAGGTGCTCCTGTCCCGGCTCCGTTACCTGCTGATACATGGATTGGAGGTATGCATCATTGTCCAAGAAAAATTGTTCGATCTCCAATCAAAATGGCAGAGAGGTAATAGTGTGTCTAGCCATCAGGTGTGTTAGGGTCGCTGCCATATGATATAACTGTAGGTCAGGGAGCGAGGACCCTCCCTCAGGCGAGGGTAGGGTGAGTGGCTTTTCAGCCAAACCCGAGGTCTCTGGCCTGCCCATGTAAGTTTGGAGATGAGATGATTCCAGTCCCGAAATGTTTTCTAGAGAATTAAAATGGGGACATTTTGAAACGGGTAGAGTGCTCTGGGAAGTGTAACTATTCTAACCAAATCAATTCTCCTTGTAAGACTTAAGCGGAGGGTATTCCAGGAGGCCAGGTCTGACCTGAGCTGTATAGTAAAGGGGGCCTAATTATTTTGTAATAAGCTTATGGGGACTGTGACAGATAGGCACCTAGGTATTTTAGTTTCGTTAAATCCCATTTTCCCAGGATGATTTCCTGGATATGTATTGAAGGAGAGTAGTGAAAAGTGAGGGCTTCGGTTTTTGTTAGGTTTAACTTGTGTCTTGACAGCTGGCCAAAATTATCTAGGATTTGTTATACTATTGGGAGTGTTCTCTCCGGGTCTTGGAGGTAAAGCAATATGTCATCTGTGTATAGTGCTATGCGATGTTCAGAATCCCCAAGTGTCACCCCCTTTGATATAATTTGTTTCCCAGATCTGTTGCACTAATGGTTCTGTAAAGGCTGCAAACCACAGCGGGGAGAGAGGGCATCCTTGTCTTGTCCCACGTTTCAGGGCGAAGTATGGGGAGTGGTGCCCATCAATTTTCACGCAGGCCATGGGGGACAGGTAGATATTTTGTATGACTGTGATTAAGGATTGCGGGATTCCCAATTTGGCTAATACCTAGTAAAGAAAGGGTCAAGCTACCCTGTCAAATGCTTTTTCTGCGTCGAGGCTAACCAAGACTGAGGGGGATTGGGAGATATGCATTTGATGGGTAATGTGAAGGGTGCATTTGATATTGTCTGTAGTGGAGCGGGTTCTCACAAATCCCATCTGGTCATTCGCTATTGGGAGAGGGAGATAGGTGTCTATGCGGTGTGCCAGAATACTGATAAATGATTTATAATCTACGTTTAATACCGAAATTTGCCTATATCAGCTACAAAGTTGTGGATTCTTACCAGGTTTGGGAATAACTGAAATAGTAGCATGTGAACAGGAGGGCGGAGGGAGATCCCCCTCCAAAACTGAGTTAAATAATGTTAAGAGTCTAGTGCAGGTTTGTGGTCTAGTGCTTTATAAAATTCTATGCCATATCCATCTGGCCCCAGAGATTTAAGGGTCTTTGCTTTTGCTATCACTGCCCTAAGTTCGACCTCTGTAGTAGGAGTGGTCAGTGCCTCACCTTGATTGGTACTAAGTTTAGGTAATGTGATAGTCCTAGAGGTATTCTGTAATCTGTTGTTCGGGTGGGTTTTGTTCAGGGGTGTACAGGGTAGAGTAATAAGAGGTGAAGGCATCTGCTATATCTTGAGTTTCAGTTAGGGGCTGTCCTCCAGTTGGGTGCCTAGTTGTAGAGATGGTAGATGCCTTTCTCTGCTTGCGGATCTGATATGTCAGTAATCTCAAGGCATCAGGGCCCACCTCATAGTACCTCTGCCTTAAAAAGGATTTCTGTCTGTTGGAGTATCAGACGATCAAGCTCTGCCTTAGTTTGCTATAGCTGAGCCTCCACCGAGGTATCTCCCTGTTTGTGTGCCATTTGTAAAAAGTGGAGGGTATTCTTCAGTGTGGTCTTCTGCTCCTTGAGCTGTCTATTTAGCTCCATTGTGTGCTGTATAATGTGGCCCCGAAGAACCGATTTTTATAGTATCCCAATGCATTGCTGGGGAGGTATCAGCTGGGGGGTTATCTCCAAGTATTTCGGTAATCCGTTCTGAAATATATTCTTAGAACTGTCGGGATCGCAGGTAATAAGGGTTAAGCCTCCAGCGTGTGCTCTTAGGTTGGAGGCCCAAGTCCCAAGTGGAAACCAGGGGTGCATGGTCCGAATGGAAGATATCACATATTTGGGCGTCCTATAGGGCACTTAAGTTTTCCACTTGTGTGTAAGTTTGGTCAACGCGTGAGTGTGTTTGGTGGACAGAGGAGTAATTTCTTGTATGGGGATGAAGGTGTCTCCACACATCACACCATCCAACCTCAGCAAGAAATTTTTTAAAGAATTTTTGAGCAACCGATTGCCTGGGGGGTCTCGGGTTCGTGAAATCAAGAGTAGGGTCAGGGATAAGATTAAAATCTCCTGCAAGTAGGAGAGCTCCATTTGTATTTTGTACTATTTTATCTAGCAGCATTTTTATCTGGGGAATAGGTAAAGATGGGGGGAAGTAAGCACTGACCAGAGTGACCTGTTTACCATTTCTTATTCCCTGGACAATGACCAATCTATCCTCTGGGTCTGCCCCATGAGTATCCTGGTTGGAAGGGAGTTTGGGGAATCAATATAGCAACCCTTCTTCATCTGCCCCTTAGCTAGAGGACTAGAATACCCTTTCCTACTAAGCTTAGCCAGCTTTCTATGCTCTGAGTCACCCAGGTGGGTCTCTTGCAGGTAAATAAAATCGGTCTTACTCTTCTTAAGATGGGTAAAAACCCGCGTCCTCTTGATTGGGGAGGCTAAGCCATTAATATTGAGGAAAAAAAGCTACAGGTGGGAGGTATGCATCTTAAAGTCTGAGGGGGAAGGTTTACCTGTGAGCCTATTTTAATCTCCCTATTGGGGGGGTCTCCAATTTCGGACAGTAGCATTATGGTCTCAAAACCTTTCAGATAGCATATGTCGACATTCTTAACAAACCAGTAACAACATAAATACAATTGTTGACAACAAACAACATGAACCATACAACATAACATTGTAATTAAACTAACCCATGATGCAGTCAACTGGGCTCTTGCAACAGGTAAAAAGTGAACTGCAACTTCCATTAATCAGAATCAAAACCTGATCCAGGGGTAAGGACGAATCCTTACTTTGAGACTGTATCTCAATTGAGATGCCTGTAGACACGTAGTGTCCAGTGAGGGAAAGGTGGAATTGGGACGTCTAAGGTGGTACACCAAGATCTTCTTGCAATACAGTAATTCATCTAAGGGGGGTGAAACTCAGATTGGTTCTAAGGTTTCTGTTCATTTCCAGGATGAAGTAGGCCAAACTCCCTCATTGCATGCATAAGCTTACACATGGGATATTGCCTTTTAGCGTGGATCCTTCAGTCACCCAAAACCATACTGGTAAGACTGGTTGCTTCTGACTACAACCCCCCCAACCCCACCTGCAGATATTTATGCACCTCACAATCTCAGATATTGTCTCCAAATCCCCCAGGAGGGGGAATCCCCCATTCCCTCAACAAGAGCCTAACCAGGCCTGGTTGTGGCCAACTCAAAGTAGTAGCTCAGGGAGTGTTTAAATTCGGTGCCCAAATGTAGAGGAGGGGTGAAAGAGTAAGGGGAGGGCTAATTGCCCATCCTTAGCGTCTGTGCTGACTTAAGATAGACCAGGAGTTTTGTTTTGCACAGACGCTACATAGCCTATTAGAGTTCTTATGCATCATGGCCTGCGCTATAGGAGGGGAAGTAAAATCATTTATTTATTTTTTATTTTATTTAAAATTTTGATAACTGGGTGAGCCCACTGAGACCAGAGGTCCCTTTTTCAGGGGCGACCCGGGATTAGTTACATAAAAACATACTTTCACACTTTGGACAGCATACAGTGGTTGTAATAGTTATATACATTGGAATGACAGTAATTACAAATGACAGCATAAGTTACACCTGTGGTACGATACAATGGGGTAGCATTAGACACGGTAGATACTATCGTAAAAATGAGCGTGGAGTACCATGGTCACGGGTAAGACCTGTGTAGGGGGGATGATATGCGGGGGCTAACGATTGCAGCCACAGATGTTGAGTTCCAGGAGGTAAACTTTGAGGCCCAGCTTGAAGCTTTGGAGAGAGACGGCTTGTTGACCAGGTAAGCTGGGAGGGTGTTCTATAGGTGGAGGGCAGAGTATGTAAAGGAACGCCTGCCAGAGTTGGTGCTGACCCGAGGGGTGGCCAGGGGACAGCCAGCAGAGGACCTCGTGTCACAGACATGTGCCCTAGGGTTGAGCAGGCCCTGCAAGTGAGGAGGGGGGCCTGTGGTGGAGAATTTATAGGTCAGGCAGGTGGAGGAGTAGGCCAGTTTGTGCCTTAAGGAGGGCCAATGGAGGTGGGCAAGGACCTCGCATTGATGTCTCCTAGGGGCGTCATTGTTTGCAAAGCATGCTACTCGATGGTAAAGCACAGAGAGAGAGTACGTAGATCCCCTTCCCAAAGGGACTGGAGGAGGGGGGCCCCATAGAGGAGGATGGGAAGAAGAGTGCAGTTGGCGATAGCTCGCCGAGCCTCATCAGAGAGTGAGTGTCCCAGGCGGTAGAGGAGCCCAATCCTCTGGTGGATGGTTTTAGTTAAAGTGTCAGTATGAGGTTTGTAGGACAGCTCCTGGTCAAGGAGGATTCCAAGGTAATTGATCTTGCCAAGGACCTCGACTCTCTTCCCCTGGGCTGTTTGGAGTTTGAGCAGGTCAGATATGACGGACCCCAGATGCCTGGTTCCAAACAGGACCGCTTTAGTCTTTTCCTCATTCAGGACTAGAAGGTTGGTGGAGAACCAGGCTTCAAGTGCTGAGAGGCTAGCTTGCAGTTTGGTAGTGATGACACTAGATTGAGGGTCACTGCAGTAGACAACGGTGTCATCTGCATAGAGGATTAGATTACACGGCCTGCAACCCCTTTCAGTGTCATTGACAAAGAGGGAGAACAGCAAGGGGCCCAAGATAGAGCCCTGGGGTACCCCAGAGACCACTGGTCGGATACCAGATTGGACACCTTTCCAGACAACTTTTTGGCTTCGGTTGAGCAAGTAGCTCTTAAACCAGGAGAGTGAGAGCCCATCCAGTCCAAGGAGGTGGAGTTTGGAGAGAAGGAGTTGATGGGAGACACGATCAAAGGCTTTGGACAGGTCAATAAACAGGGCTGCCGTTGGGGAGCCATTTTCCATTGCCTCAAGGACATCAGACGTGAGCCGGATAAGGGCCGTGTCCGTGCCATGGCCTTTCCTAAAGCCATGTTGGATGTCAGTTAGGACAGAGTGCGTCTCAAAGTAATCTAGCATTTGGTTATAGACTAGCCTCTCCTGCACCTTCCCTAGTGGACAGAGAATGGAGATGGGCCCAAAATTCCCCACGTTATCACAGGGGCCTTTTTTGTGCACTGGGACTACGGTCGCAACTTTCCACTTACTGGGAACTGTACCCTCAAGGAGGGACCTGTTGATGAGCCAGGTGACAAGGAGGGCAATGGCCGAGGCAGCTGCCCTCAGTAGTTTTGGTTCGAGCAGGTCGTGTCCCGGGGTGGAGTCCGGTTTAATTTTGAGTAGGAGTGGGAGAACCTCTTAGGGTTTAACAAGTTTCAGGTGAAACTGGGGCCCAGTAGGTTCACTGTTGGGACTGGTATATTGGGAGGCCCCAGGCGGGACAGGGGGGAGATATGCCATCGAGGTTAGAAAAAGCGGTATTGAACTCCTCTGCTATTGAGGAAGGGTCATTGGTCAAGGTATTCCTGACCAGGGGAGCTCCATCCTGGGCATTAGGGGCACCCTTAAGTAGCAAGTTTATATGGCCCCAGAATTTCTTGGGATCCCTTAGGTGACTAGTCTGGAGGTCTCGCAAGTATGAGGACTTCGCTTGTTTGGCGGCTTTCTTACAGTAGTTCCTCAGTACCCTGTATTTTTCCCAGTCAGCAGAAAAGAAACACAAATTGACCTCCCAACCGAATCCGTACAATGAGTCCAGCAAGAACTATCAGGAATAGTTCAGGCCCTGTTTATCAGAAGGGGAGCTAATGTTACAGGGTGTTGTTGGACCATCTGCTAGGTCTCACCCCTCCACACTTCAGTGCTCTGGGAGGTCGGTTTTGGTGAGCTTCTGTTGGGCCTGAGTGTGCTGATGATATCTTGGATCGCGTCTGCTCCTTGGCGGCGTCTTGCCTCTCGATGGGTGCTGCTCCATAGCTGTTTTGCCGGTTTGGAAGTGATTGAGGAGTCCGCGTTGGATCTCTGCTGTGGGACATCTGTCTTCCGGATTTTCAGCTCTTCCAGGGCTGCTGCTGTATTCTCAAAGGTGAGGGGGCCATCAGCGAAGTACTGTATATAGTTATTTTCTCCAGGTAAGGGGTTCTGAAATGGATACCAGCTGTTTTGAGAGATCTCATCACAGGGATAAAGGACCTGTGCCTCACCATGATTTCCGGCGCATAATCGTTCTCAAAAAGTCTCTGGCCAGAGAAGAGTACACAGCCAGTTTTCCTCGCAGTATGGAGGATGCACACTTTTTCCATAAACCGCAGAAATCTGAAAGGGATGGCTCGTGGGTGTACTCCAGGTGCTGGTTTCGGGCCCAGCGTACGATGGGCGCGATCTATTTCCAGGGACAGACCATCAGGCAGGGTTAAGACTTCTCAGAGTGTTTTCTGGATGAATTTGAGCATATTAGGACCCTCAGCCCCCCTCCAGAACACCGGAGATTCTTAACTTATTACGCCGGTTTCTGCTCTCCGCATCTTCGGCCCTGTCCTGCAGCATCCTGATGCTGTGATGAAGCTGCACTATGGCCCGTTCGGAATTGTCCATTTGCTTGTCCGTGGAAGTAACTTGAGCTTCAGTGGTCTCCTGTCGTTTCTCTAATTTAGAGATGTCTGTTCGGAGAGCTGTGGCCTTAGAACGCATTTCTTTGTGGAAATCTCTGAGCTCTCTAAGTACTTGGGCCATTTGACTTTGGAGGGTGGTGAAGGGGACCTGGCTGCATGCTGCGCTTCTGTGGGGGTGGATGAGGACTGCAAGCCTTCACTCTCTGAGCCGTCTTCCAGCAGTCGCTCTTCACCCTGCGGGTTTTAAAGGTCTGACTTTTGCACGGTCCCTTTTCCTTGGCATGCTGTAACCCCAGTTGATGTATTTAGTTGATATTTGTTCAAAATAAACTGTATTTAGGGGGTTTCTAGGGACATGGATATGTTGTTCAATCCACACTTCACGGCAGGTTCCTTGCCGCTTTAAATCTTGCCAGAAGGTCTTCAAGCTGGCTCCTCCCGCCCAACCGGGTGGTAAAACTCTCAGCTCCGCCCCATGACGCCAGATCTTCCTTACCGCTTGGAAGCTCAGATACCCCAAAGCCAAGCCTGCAGCTTCCTCCAGCAGGAAGCCGGGAGGAAAAGGCCCAGGAGGTCCCTCGGCCGGTCCCTCCTCCAAGCCTGCCCAGTGACGGGTTGAGGGGTGTCGCCCCCAGCCTTGTCGTTCCCCCCGGGATCCCCCCGTGGGGGGACGGCTCCACCACTTTCTTTCCGCCTGGTACGCTATCACCATGGACCGCTGGGTGTTGGAAGTGGTAGGAAAGGGTCTGCCTCTGGAATTCGAGCTGGCCCCGCCCTTCTGAGCCGTCGCCCCACGGGGGGCTAAGGGGTCCGCGGCCTCTGTCGGCCCGTCGAGCCAACATTGCCCTGCTCCTCCAGAAGGAGGTGATCAGGGAGGTGGTGGATCCTCCACCAGACTCTGGGTTTGTGTCCAGGTATTTCCTGGTCCCGAAACGGACGGGGGGCTGGTGCCCCATTCTAGATCTGCACGACCTGAACAGGTTCCTAAGGTCTCGAACCTTAATGATGGTCACTCTGGCTCAGATCATTCCATCCTTGGAACGAGGCATGTGGTTCTGTTCTCTGGACCTCGAGGACGCGTTCTTTCACGTCCCAATCAGTCCGTCCCACCAGCGATTCCTCCACTTCAGAGCAGAGGGGTCCATTTAAGAGTTCCGGGCCATGCCCTCGGCCTCTCTCCAGCTCCCAGGGTCTTCACCAAATGCATGGCAGTGGTGACAGCATTCCTGCGACGCCGAAGGGTCCTGGTGTACCCTTACCTGGACGACTGGCTGATTACGGCCTCCTCCAGACGGGAGGTGGAGTGGTCCAGGGATCTGGCCCTCCAGGTTTGCTCTCAGGTTGGCCTCCTCAACGCTGCCAAATCGGAACTTGTGCCAAAGCAGATGATTCAATTCATCGGGGCAGAGCTTGACTCTCTTCGAGCCAGAGCACGGCTCCCGGCGGACAGGGCCGAGGTTCTTTCCTCCTTTGCCCAGTCATTTCAGGTTGGGCAATTGTGCCCTGCCCGGGACTTCCTGGGCCTCATGGCGGCCTGCACCAGTGTGGTTCATTGGGCCTGTTGATACATGCGTCCCCTACAATGGGGACTGACCAGCCAATGGTCAGAGCGCTCCGGTCCCTTGGACCAGCCAGTGGCAGTGACCCAGGAGATGTGGAACGCTCTCCAATGGTGGATCATTCCAGCTCAGCTGCAGGAGGGCATCCCATTTGTCCGCCCCAAGCCGACGGTCACTCTATTGACCGACGCCTCTCTGATGGGTTGGGGTGCCTATCTGGGGGTGCACAGAACACATGGTCTCTGGTCCCCTCGGGAGTCCCGATGCCACATCAACCTGCTGGAGCTTCGAGCGGTCCATCTAGTCCTCACTGCCTTCGCTCCGTTTGTACGTGGTCAAGTGGTCCAGGTCCAGACGGACAATACCACGACCATGTACTACCTAAACTGCCAGGGCGGGACGCGCTCCATGCCCCTGTGCAAGGAAGCTGTCCACACTTGTTCCCTCATGCGCAGCCTGGAGGCGGATCTCCTAGCCATCCATGCATCGCCGCTATGAGGATTTAATGTGGCAGCAGCTCTTATTGTCCGAAAATAAGCAGACTCCATCACCTTCTCTGGCCATTAAGTGGCTGTTACCCATTGTGGTGGAACCTCCGCCTCCACAACCAAAGACTGAGGCCCCGACCAAGGATTCTTGGTCGGGTCAGGGCTTGCACCACAGGTTGTCTGTCACCCTCACTCCCGACTGACTTCAGCAGGTGGAGGGTGGCTCAGGTGCCCAGCAGCTGTTTGCAGACTCCTCGGAGTCTGACGACGACTCCTCCCTTTTCTCCAGGCCACTTGACCTGGAGTCTGCAGGGGGCCAGTTGGTGGACGAGAGCCCATCCTCGTTTTTAGGTTTACTTCGGCTCATCTCGGACTGCACTGGGATGCAGCTTGAACCCGTTTCAAAATGGGTCAAGTTTCCCCTCACGGAGATACTGGACCGAGGAGATTCTCCTACGGGGCCTTTCCGGTGATCAAAGCCATTGTTGGCCCGGCTCTGGAGTTGTGGCAGTGGCCAGCATCCACGCCTTTGGCCAGGATGTCTCGAAAGTACGCAGCCCCCAACGGCTCACACTCTGGTTTCTCGGAACACCCCTCTGCAGAGGGGTTAGTGACTGATGGCGTTTTCCGGCGCTCCGGGAACGCTCGGAACGTGGACAGACCACCCGATAAGGAATCCAAAAAGCTGGATTACACGGGGAGGAAGGTTTACGCTGCTTCCTCCCTAGGTCTTCGTCAGGCTAACTCGGCCGTTCAGATGGCACATTTCTCACACGCCCTTATGGGTTCCCTGGATGAGGTGATTCCTCTTCTCCCAGCTGACCTTCAGATGACGGTCAAGCAGGTGCGGGATCAGGGAAGGGCGGTGGCAGAAAAGCAGCTCCAAACTTCGTTGGACATTGGTTATTCTTGTGCCCGATCAGTAGTGGCTGCAGTGTCCATGCGCCGCAGAGCTTGGCTGCGGATCTCCACCTTCACGGCGGACACCCAGCACAAGCTGGCAGACAATCCCTTCCTGGGCACCAATTTGTTCAGGCCGGGGGTGGAAGCCCATCTCCAGAGGATCGAGAAGTCCAATGCCACCTTGGACTCTGTCACGTCTGCCCAGAAGGACAAGGGCCTCCAGCAGCAGCGTAAGCCCCTTCGCCCTTCCGCCCCAGCAACACCAGCACCAGGGCCAGCAGGCTCACACTTGGCACCCTAAGGCCAAGTCTGCTGCTTTCTCCAGTAGGAAGCTTGGAGGCAAGGGTCCAGGAGGTCCCTCAGCGGGCCCTTCCTCCAAGCCTGCCCAGTGACGGGTTGAGGGGTGTCACCCCCAACCTAGTCACTCCTCCCCAGGTTCCCTCCGTGGGGGGATGGCTCCGCCACTTCCTTTCCACCTGGTCCACTATCACCACGGACCACTGAATGTTAGAAGTGGTAGGCAAGGGTCTGCCTCTGGAATTCGAGCAGTTCTCCCCATCTAGCCGTCGCCCCACGGGGGGTCAGTGGGTTCCGTAGCCTCTCTGTTGGCTCATCAAGCCGACGTTGCCCTGCTCCTCTAGAAGGAGGTGATCAGCGAGGTGGCGGACCCTCCTCCAGACCCAGGGTTTGTGTCCAGGTACTTCCTGGTCCCAAAACAGACAGGGGGGCTGGCACCCCATTCTCGACCTGAACAAGTTCCTAAGGCCACTCACCTTCAGGATGGTCACTCTGGCTCAGATCATTCCATCCTTGGAACTAGGCATGTGGTTTTGTTCTCTGTACCTTCAGGACGCGTTCTTTCACTTCCCAATCCGTCCGTCTCATCAGCGATGCTTCCGAGCAGAGGGATCTCTTTACGAGTTCCGGGCCATGCCCTTCGGCCTCTCTTCAGCTCCCAGGGTCTTCACCAAATGCATGGCAGTAGTGACAGCATTCCTGTGGCGCCAAGAGGTCCGGGTGTACCCTTACCTGGACGACTGACTGATTGCAGCCCCCTCCAGGTTGGAGGTGGAGCGGTCCAGGGATCTGGCCCTCCAGGTCTGCTCTGTGATTGGTCTCCTCATCAACAAGGCCAAGTCGGAACTCGTGCCATCGCAGGAAATTCATTTCATCGGGACAGAGCTTGACTTTCTTCTAGCTAGAGCCCGGCTCCTGGAGGACAGGGCCGAGGTCCTTTCCTCCTTTGCCCAGTCATTTCTGGTTGGGCAATTGTGCCCTGCCCGGGACTTCCTGCGCCTTCTGGGCCTCATGGCAGCCTGCACCAGCGTCGTCCATTGGGGCCTCTGGCATATGCTTCCCCTGCAGTGGGGGCTGGCCCCCAAATTGTCACAGCGCTCTGATCCTCTGGACCAGCCAGTGACTGTGACGCAGGAGATGTGGGACGGCCTACAGTGGTGACTCATTCCAGCTCATCTGCAGGAGGGTATCCCGTTTGTCCAGCCCGGGCCGACGGTCACTCTGATGACCGACGCCTGTTTGGGTTGGGGTGCCCATCTGGGGGAGTTCAGGGCCCATGGCCCCTGGTCCCCTTAGGAGTCTCGAAGCCACACCAACCTGCTGGAGCTCCGAGCAGTGCGTCTAGCCCTCACCGCCTTCACTCCGTTTATACGGGGTCAAGTGGTTCAGGTCCAGATGGACAACACCACGACCATGTACTACCTCAGCCGACAGGGCGGGACGCACTCCTTGCCTCTGTGCATGGAGTCTCTCCGCAGTTGGTCTCTCATGATCAGCCTGGAGGCAGATCTCCTAGCCATCCATGTGGCAGGAGCCTCCAACAGTCTGGCCGATGCCCTCGGCCGGATAGGCGCTGCATCTCACAAGTGGTCTCTCCTGCCAGAGGTAGTACAAGATCTGTTCTCCCATTGGGGCACTCCTCAGGTGGACCCGTTCACCTCCAGGGAGAATGCAAAGCTGAGGCTGTTTCATGCCCGCCCCCCTCAGCAGGGCTCACTGCAGGGGGATGTTTTCTCGTGGCTGTGGACCCTGGGCCTCTTCTACGCCTTCCCTTCATTTCCCTTGATCCACGAGGTGCTTCTCAAGGGGAAGAGGGACAAGGCGCAGGTGATTCTGGTAGCCCCAGACTGTCCCCTCCAGTTCTAGGGACATGGATATGTTGTTCATCCACACTGTCTGGCAGGTATCCTTGCCGCTTTAAATCTTGCCAGAAGGTCTTCAAGCTGGCTCCTCCCACCCACCGGGTGGTAAAACTCTTGGCTCCGCCCCATGACGCCAGATCTTCCTTACCGCTTGGAAGCTCAGGTTCCCTCCTTAACGCTCTGCGTATAAGACTGGTTCCTAATTCTTCGGTTTTCCGAATTTAAGTTTTTTGCATTATAGACTTCGGTCTTCTATCCCTCGCGGCTGCGATGGAAAAATCGACTCCCGGTTTTCGGCGGTGCCCTTGCGGGCAGAAGACGTCTCGGACAGATCCGCACTCCACGTGTGTCTACTGTTTAGGCCTTGAGCACGACCCGCAGGCTTGCGACCTGAGCTTTTCCTTCTCAGCCTACGTCCTCGAAGACCGTGCTGCCCGTTTACAACTGGGGTGCCCCGAGAAACGTTTTCCTCCGGTAAAGTCAAAAGAGACCAGGTCGGCGGTTTCCGCGGCGGCGGGCTCGGCAGATCATCTAGAGCAGATGATCGCCCTCGAAGAGAGGGCGGCGCGGGCCACATCTTCCTCGACCGCGGCATTTATCCCGCTCTCCCTGGGTTCCTCTTACACAGCTTCCTTTAGGAGCTTTGTCTGTCCCTCTCCACTAGAGGAGAGGGACCAGCGATCTGCTGGACCTTCTTCTGGGTCCAGAAGAAGGCAAGGTAAAGTCCCTCCGTCGGCGCTCTTGGGCCAGGAAAGGTCCCTCTCTCTGGTTGTCGGCCATCGACTCGGTCGATCATTCGGCTTTGCACTGGTCTCACGGAGTGCCCCATCAGGTCAGTTGGCCGAGACTCCCATCGGCGCGGTGAGATCTTTCTCGACCCGTTAGGCGGGTTGTCGACCGCGGCCGAAAATCCCTTCCCCCGGTGGGAGTTGAGGATCGCCGGGCTTGCCAGTGCCTCGGTTCCGGAGTCCTCGGTGAACCCTCGAGCCGAGGGAGGCGGTTCCACCGTCCCCTCCCCAGCCGTCCTCGGAAGGCCGAGGTTCTCGGTCTCGGACTTCTTGGCTGTCAGCCCGATCCGCCACCCTCGTCCTCCTCCTCCTCTGATGAGGGAGGCGCGGCGTAAGTGCGTCGGCGTCGAGACCTCATGTGGCAACAGCTCCTTCTGACCGGGGAACAAGCCGGCGTTGCCTTCCCCTGCCATTAAGTGGCTGTCACGGGCGGCGAAACAACCCCTCATTTTACCCGAGCCTGTTCCCAGGCGGTTGTTGACCAAAACCAGCTGCCCACCAATCGGTGGAACCTCCGCCTCCACAGCCGCTGTTTGGGGCTCCGACCAAGAACTCCTCGGTCGACTCAGGGTCTGCCCCATAGGCTGTCGGTCCCTCACTCCCGATCGCCCTCGGCAGGTGGAGGTGGCTCAGGCCGAGGCAGCTCTTTGCAGGACTCTTCTGAGTCCGGCAGCGATCTCTCCTTTCTCCAAGCGAGTGGACTTGGAGTCCTCTGGAGGTCAGTCGGCTGGACTGACAGCCTCTCCGTCCTTCCTGGGTTTGCTCAGGCTCATCTCGGAGTCCACCGGGATGCAGCTCAGTCCGTATCCAAAGCGGTGAGTATCCCCTCACGGAGATATTGGACGAGGGGTTCCCCTCCCAGGCCTTTCCTGTGGCCAGAGGCCATTGTAGGCCCGGCCTTGGAGCTCTGGCAGCGCTAGCTGCCCAGCACCTTCGGCCATGATGTGGCCAGGAGAGTATCACGGTCCCGACCTGTGCCCTGTCGGGTTCTCGGAACATCCCTCAGCCCGAGGGTTAGTTACCGACAGTGTTTCCGGTGTGCGGAAGCGCTAGGAAACGTGGACAAACCTCCCGACAAGGAGTCCAAGAAATTGGACTATGCCGGGCGAAAGTCTCACGCTCGTCCTCCTTGGCCTTCATCAGGCCAGCCCGGCCTGCTTATGGCACATTTCTCCCATGCCCTGTTGGGCTCCCTGGACGAGGTAGTCCCTCATCTCCGGCTGACCTGCAGACCCACGGTTAGGCAGGTGCGGGACCAGGGCAGGCAGTGGCCAAGCAGCAACTTCAGACTGCTCTGGACATTGGAGACTCATCGCCCAGGTCAGTCGCGGCCACAGTGGCTATCGCCCGTCGGGCATGGCTGAGGATATCCACCTTCTAGCGGATACCCAGCACAAATTGGTGGATGTCCCTTCCTGGGACCGACCTCTTCGGCCCTGGGTGGAAGGCCACCTCAGAGGATCGAAAAGTCCAATGCCACCTTGGACTTTGTCTCATCAGCTCAGAGGGACAAGAGGACGCAGACACAGCCAAGCCCTTTACGTCCGTCTGCGCACCCGGCACGTCCGGCCCAGCAACACCAGGGCCAGCAGGCTCGCTCTTGGCGTCCCAAACCCAAGCCCGTGGCTTCCTCCTCCAGGAAGCAGGGAGGTAAAGGCCCAGGTGGTCCCTCGGCTGGTCCCTCCTCCAAGTCTGCAGATGACGGGTTGAGGTGTCGCCCAAACCTCGTCACACTCACCCAGGTTCCCCGTGGGGAAGCGGCTCCGGTTCTTCCTTTCCGCCTGGTCTGCTATTACCACAGACGGTGGGTGTTGAAAGTAGTAGGATGGGGCCTGCCTCTGGAGTTCGAGCAGGCCCCACCATGAAGAGCCATCGCACCTCGGGGGGCCTCGAGATCGAAGCCTACTGTCAGTTCGCCCGAGCCGACATCGCTCTCCTCCTCGAGAGAAGGAGGGTGATAAGAGGTGGCGGACCCTCCCTCAAACCAGGGTTTGTGTCCAGGTACTTCCTGGTTCCAGCAGACGGGGCTGGCGCCATTCTCGACCTACCACGACCTAAACAAGTTTCTAAGGTCTCGAACCTTCAGGATGGTCACTGCTAGCAGATAATACCATCCTTGGAACACAGCGTGTGGTTCTGCTCTCTGGACCTACAGGGCCAGCGCGTTCTTTCACGTCCCTATCCGTCCGTCCCATCAAGGTTCTTTTGCTTTCGAAGCGGAGGGATCCCTTTCGAGTTCAAGCCATGCCCTTGACTTATGTCCAGCTCCCAGGGTCTTCACCATGCACGTGCGGCAGTGGTGACAGCATTTCGCGGCGCCGAGGGGTCCGGGGTTTACCTTACCTGGACGATTATTGATTGCAAGCCTCCAGACAGGGAGGTGGAGCGTCCAGAGATCTGGCCCTCCAGGTTTGCTCTCAGGTCGGCCTCCTCATCAAGCGAGGCCAAGTGAGACTCGAGGGCGAGGCAGGTGATTCTTTTCATTGGGGCAGAGCTCGGCTCTCTTGAGAGCCAGGGCACGGCTCCCGGCCCGGACAGCGGGGTGAGGTTCTTTCCTCCTTTGCCCAGTCATTTCTGGTTGGACAGTGCCATCCCTGCCGGGACTTCCCTCGCCTCCTAGATCTCATGGCGGCCTGTACCAGCGTGGTCCGTTGGGCCCATTGGAACATCGCCCCCAGTGAGGGGCTGGCCAGCCAGTGGTCCCAACACTAGGATCCATTGGACCAGCTAATGGCCGGTGACCCAGGGATGTGGAATGCTCTCCAGTGGTGGACCGTTCCAGTTCATCTGCAGGAGGGCATCCCGTTTGTCCGCCCTAGAGCTGACGCTCTCTATCAACCACGATGCCTTTCTGATGGGTTGGGTGCCCATCTGGGGGAACACCGGCGCACGGCCTCTGGTCCCCGAGGAATCCGATGAACACATCAACCTGCTGGCAGCTCAGGCGGTCCGCCTAGCTCTCACCACCTTTGCTCTGTTCTTCGAAGTCCAAGTGGTCCGGTCCGGAGCGGACTTCCACGACCATGTACTGTCTAAACCGCCCAGAGGCGGGCCCAGCGCTCCATGCTTTTATGCAAGGAGAGCTCTCACATCCCCAGTCACTCGTCGCGCAGCCTGGGGCGGATCTCCTAGCCATTCATGTGGCAGGAGCCTCCAACACCCTGGCCGATGCCCTAAGCGGATGGGGGCTGCGTCCCCAGCAGTGGTCTCCTACCGGAGGTAGTACAGATCTATTGTCCCATTGGGGCACGCCTCAGGTGGACCTGTTTGCCTCCAGGGAGAATCCCGGAAGCTGAGGCTGTTCCATGCCCGCCCCCCCCCTCAGCAGGGGATCGCTGCGGGGGGATGCCTTCGAGCCGTGGACCCCGGGCCTCTCGCCTTTCCCGTTTGCTTGATGCAGGTGCTTCCCAAAAGCAAGGAGGGACAAGGCGCAGGTGATTCCTGATAGCCCAGACTGGCCCGCCGATACTGGTACAGATCTCCTCAGCCTCATCCCAGGCTCCCGAGGCGGCTTCCAGCTCGCCGGACCTGCTCTCAATCAATCAGGGAAGGTATTCCATCCGGACCTTCAATCCCTGCACCCTGACCTGAACCACAAAGCCTAGAGTTCCAGGCCTTGGGTCTTCCGGCCGTGGTCCTCAACATAATTGGGCGTCCCGTAAGAGTCGACCAGAAAATGCTCGCCTTCAAATGGAAAGATTTTCCATTTTGGTGTCAGACAAGGAATGGACCCTTCCTCCTATTCATGGAGCGAGTATTGGACTACCTTTGGTCCCCTTCTCAGCAAGGGCTTAGGTCGATGACCTTTAGTGCACCTGTGTCATCTCTGCCCACCCGGGCGGGGCCGGGAAGCAGTCGTTAACCTGGGAGAAGGTGGTCTGGCGCTTTTCAAAGGCCTTGAATAAAATTTCCCCTCTGGTGCGAGCCTCCACCTCCGGGATCTACTGTTGGCATTGGCAAAGCTCAGGCAAAGCCATTCTAAATCCAATGCACAAGGTGATCTCTCTCACCTTCATGGAAGACCATTTGGTGGCTATTATCAGCCAGAAGGGAGATTCCAGGCGCCTCCCAGTCTCTACCTGGTCTTCCACAGGGACAAGGTTGTCTGCACCCACCCAAATTCCTTCCAAAGTGGTGTGGGTTTCACTAATCGGTGTTGACTCTGCGGGCCCCAATCACACCTCGGAGGCGAATAGACTCCAGGCTCCGGACCATGAGGGCCGCCACTATAAGGAGCGCATGGCTGAAATTGAGAGAGGTTCGCCACTGTTTGTCACCCACGCTGGAAACCACACCTGGCAGACCTGCAGCCAAGCCCGATAGGCAGGCAGGTCACCTCACCATAGATCTCATAAGTTGTGGGCATGAGCCTCCCAGAGGATAAGAGCTCATTCTACCCGCCATACTGCTGCATCGGTAGCTGCTTCAGGGCGCCCTATCCAGGAAATTTGCAGGGATGCTACCTGAAGTCAGCACACCTTCATCACCCATTACACATCGACCTGAGTCACGCCGACGCTGCCTTTGAGACCTCGGTTCTCCAGTCTCATTCCCTGTAGGGGTGTATGGCCTTGCCTCCTCCTCCCGAGAACTGCTAGGAGTTGCCTGTGGATGAACAATATCCATGTCCCTAGAAATAAGATACTGTCGCGAAACTGCAATTTATAGGCGCAGTTCTGGACACTCTTCAGGGAAAAGCCTTTCTTCCGGGCGACAGGCGGAACGCATCAGAGTCCCTCACTAAAGGATTTGTCTTCAAACAAGATCGTACCTGCCAGGTCGGTCCTTCCGTCTGCTTCCGGACACATGGCTGCGGCCATTCCGGCCAGTCCCTCTCGCATGCGGCACCACCTGCGGGTAACCCAGTGGATGCTCAAGGTGCAATGGGACCAAAGGCAAGACCACTTGCAGCATCCAGTCAGGATCACGGAAATCTGTGATCACGACTGGCAGTGTGTGCTAGCCCGGGTCGCTTTCAAGGCGTCCCGTTTGTAGCGCCGTCCCGGAGTAACCCTCACCACGGATGCTTCAGGTCTCGGGTGGGGGCACACCTGGACGGGTGAAGTCTCAGGGTTCGTGGACCCGTTGGAGGCTCATCTCCATATCAATGTTCTAGAGATGAGGGCGGTCCTCTATGCCCTGTAGGCTTTTCAGTCGATAATCCCACCGTGCACTCTCCTGCTTCAGACAGACAACACGGTGATGTATTACCTCAACAAACAAGGAGGCGCACACTCTTACCCCCTTTGCAGGGAGGCCATGAGAGTGTGGGATTGGGTAATCGGACACGGCGCAATCCTGATTGCTGTACATGTTCCCGGGGTGGACAACACAATCGCAGACGGCCTGAGTCGCTCCTAGGCCAGAGTCCATGAGTGGGAACTTCTTCAGGAGGTGGCAGAGGATCTGTTCCTTCGATGGGGAACTCCAGAGCTGGACTTGTTCGCATCCCCATCCAACGCAAAACTGCCCAATTTTGCTCGCTAGATCCAGGGCCTGGTGCTTTCTGGCGAGAGCGTTGTCCTGCCTGGGCGAACAGATTCCTCTATGCCTTCCCTCCCTTCCCGTTGATCCAAGAGTTCTTCTCAAGCTGCGCGGGAGCATGCACAAATGATTCTGGTGGCCCCATTCTGGCCCAGACAGATCTGGTTCCCCTGCTGGTACAGCTATCTAGGAACCCCGCCCCCTGCCGCCTCAGCTCCCACCTACTGTCTCAGGAGAATGGTTTGTTGCTCCATCCGGATCTGCGTTCTCTGAACCTGCATGCTTGGCTCCTAGAGACATAGCCATCTTGCGTCACGGGGTCTCGCAAGAGGTTGCAGAGGTTCTTTCTGCAGCCAGAAAGCCGGCAACGCATGCGACGTATGCCATGAAGTGGCGCCATTTTTGTTTATGGTCACGGGCTCGTGATCTTTCCCCTTTAGGTTGTCCTGTGGGAGTAATTTTGGATTATCTCCTCTTTTCATTCAGGCCTAGCCTACTCCTCTATTAAGGTGCACCTTTAGCGTATTTCTGCATACCACCTTCCGGTGGGACATCAGCACTGTTGCTCAATTAGATGCATCTCGGGAATTTCTTAGAGGGGTGTTATACCTTAGGCCTCCCATTAGGGTCCCGGTGCCTCCATGGGATCTGCTCTTTGTCTTGGAACAGCTCACACTCCCTCCCTTTGAACCTGCCGCGGATTGCGAGCTACGTTTTCTGTCGTGGAAGACGTTATTTTTAGTTGCTGTTATTTCAGCTAGAAGGATTTCTGAGCTTCACGCTCTCATGTGCAAAGAGCCTTATTTAGTTTTCCACCGGGACAGAGTATCCCTGAGGACGAACCCTAAGTTTCTGCCTAAGGTGGTTTCGGCACTCACTCTAAACCAGGATATTGACCTTCCAGTCTATTTCCCGAGTTATTCTAATAGAGTAGAGGCCTTGCTCCACACCCTGGATGTTCACGGCCTGATATTACCTCAACAGAACTAAACCCTCTCGTAGTTCTGACCAGCTTTTGTTTCCTTCTCTCAGAGAATGATGGACCATCCAGTATCCAAACAGACCCTGTCTCGCTGGCTTGTTCAGTGTATTTCATACTGTTATGATATTAAGTAGAAGCCCCTCCCGGGTTCTATCCGGGGTCATTCTACCAGGGGGATGGCTACTTCCTTTGCAGCACTTAAAAACGTCTCCATCTCTGCTATTTGTGCTGCAGCCACTTGGAGTTCTGTGCATACCTTTATCAGGCATTATAGTCTGGATATCGCCTCTCGGCGGAGAGCCGGTTTCGGCCTAGCGGTGCTGCAAGGTCTCCTGTCCTAAGTCAGGACCTGGAACATTTTTCCTTTCATTTT
Source organism: Neoceratodus forsteri (assembly GCA_016271365.2). NCBI lineage: Eukaryota > Metazoa > Chordata > Ceratodontiformes > Ceratodontidae > Neoceratodus > Neoceratodus forsteri. The sequence goes on from CM028136.1 coordinate 806,803,023, forward strand.
ACCTCCTCCCAGATCTTCTGGCAGCGTTACTGCTTGGGAATCAGTCCTAATGGTGTAACCTGCTGCAAGAGCTGTATCTTGAAGTAAGATAGTACAGTTACGTAAGAACTTACCGTAGCAGTAGATCTTGAGAACAGCTCTTGCAGCAGGTACTGCTTCCATACCTTCCCCTTAGGAGGCATGGTTCTGCTCCCTCTTTTATTAGGGATTTTCTTCATTGTTGTCTTATGACGGTGGATCCTCGGTCTCCCCTTCTGATGTCATCCTGCGGCCGGGAGTCTCCGGCGGGAGAACTGGGGAATCTGGCGGGACCGCCCCCTTATGTACCACGCCTGATCGGGAGGCGGGACCGGCGTCGGGGGCGGTCCCCGCTGAAGATAGCTAGCTAGAATTTTTCCGTGGGGTCCTGGCGCCTGCCGGCTTCAGTCCTAATGGTGTAACCTGCTGCAAGAGCTGTTCTCGAAGATCTACTGTTACGGTAAGTCCTTACGTAACTGAACTTTTCTTTGCCATGGCATCCAGCTTCCTAGAGTCTTTATCTGGGGGGTGTGAAGCCAAGGGTATGTTAGCCTTATCACAGGCTGCAGCCTGCACAACCCCAACATGGCTGCATTGATGATACAAGTACTCTATACCTGAACCTGATAAGGTGTACATTTTGTCCATCCTTCTGACGACAGGAGGTACTGAATTTGGAGTTTTTAAAATATTTTGTGTCGTGATTCCCAAAAGACTTATAAGGGGAATAGACAGTCTAAATGAGCTCTGGAATGGCCATCATCGCCACACTAATCAGGTTCCTCTTGTTCGTCTACAGCTTCTTCCACAGGGAGCTGGAGGGTTTCTGCTTCTTTCCTGTAAAACATGTTGTGAGAAGGGGACTCAGAAAGCCTAGGAGGGGAAACACCAGAAGGCCTGTTTAGGGAGATGTCTGGTTCAATGGGCTCAACTAGACCTTCCAGCCATCGTCATCATCATAATCTTCAACCCCCTCCAAATCCAGTTCATAGAAATCTTCAGGGGCATAATCTTGAACCAGTGCCTGCCAGAAGGTGCGGATCAGGCGGAACCGTCTTGAGCAATTCTACAATTCTTGTCACTTTGGCGGTCGGGAAAATGGGTCTCTGGATCTGAACGCCGATTTTTCTTTCTCTTTTACTTTTGTGGAACCGATCCTCAGGATCGCTGTCCTGCCCGAAGAAGTATCGCCCTGGTCAGGGAGCACTCCCTCAGGTTCGGTCGGAACCGAACCAGGCTGGCCATCCAGGTCAGCAGACTTCTCGGCCTTCTTATCCCTAAGCCTACTTAATCTTTTTTCCAGGGTAGACTTAGGGAAATCTTTACAGATTTGGCAGTCTGAATCAAGGTGGTCAAATCCCAGACAATAAACACAGGTGGTGTGGGGATCATCCTTAGCAAAGACCTCACCACACACACTGCAGTGTTGAAACCCAGAGGGCCCGGTTTTTCTTTTGGGTTTCTCAGTCGTAGCCATCCTAACCACAGACTTACCCTTTTTATGGCAAACAACCAGGCAAGACACCCTTATCGGTTTCTAACCGTGTCACGAGTATTGGAAAAAAACACAAGAAAATGCGGGTTTTTTAAAACCGATAAGGACCGGTAACCACACTCTAAGCTTAGAAACAAAGACAGAATATATAATTCACTAATCGGCCAGTTCAGCCGAACCGGCCGAAAATCAATTTTTAAAATTTCCACAAGTTTACTATGTCTAGTTCACTGCCTAGTACTTACTGTACCACAGGCAGAGATCCGAACCGAAACTTCAAAAAATAATCTGTAAAACTGAGGACTTTGGCTTTCGAACCACGAGCAAAGGAGAAATCTCCGGAGCGACCGTTTAGTTAGGCGGTGTAAAGAATCTGACGGTTGTGTTTCAAAGTGCAGCAGACAGAGGTTTGAACCGAGCTCAAGCTCAGCATTCTATGCTCTGCATAGAAATTAACCCTCTACTTTCCGGGGCATTTTGAGTGCTGGGGCTAACTGCAATAATCAGAATACAGCAAGACTTCATGTTGTTTGAATGACAGCGAGGTGAGGACCAAGAATAACAAAAGTACATCTTCAATTACATATTAATCTAAGGCTGCATAATAGAATATGGTGCAAGTACTTAGTGAACTTAGTCAATAAGGCAGTAGCAATTATAATACAATATTTTACATGTAAACACGCATAGAGAGGTGAAATCAAGAGAGGGGAAGGAGTGGAGAAGACAGAGTATCAGGGTGGGAGGGGAGACAAAGGTTGGCAGGAGAGGATTAGGTGCAGCTGCTGTTACAAGTAGGAGATGGGAAGAAAATTGCTTTGTAGAGTCTCTTAACGGGGTAGAGACACTCACGAAAGTAGACTGTGTGGGACGTTGTTCCATTTATGAGGTGCTGCGGAGGAGAAGGATCTTTTGCCTCTGGCTAAACTGGTTTTGGGTATGCTTAGTAAGGGGAGGTGGAGGATCTGAGTGTCCTAGGGGAAGGTTTTAGCATGAGAGGATGGGTGGGGAGGGAAGATGGATGAGTTTGAAGACTGTGCATAGTACAAGGAAGTCCATTTTGGTCTCAAAGGACGGCCAGTCCAGGGATTTAAGTATGTCGCAGTGATGGACCCGGGCTGGTGCTTTGGTCGCAAAGCATGCTATTCTGTGATAGGCCTGTTTTAGTTTGGCCGAAATAGAAGTCATGACAGAGTGAATTACTGGAGCCCCATAGAACAGACCTGGGAGAAGGGTGGTTGATGCAATAATCTGGGCATGGGGTGCGAGGTGTGGGGGTGGTACAGTATAGGAGGCCAATTTTTGATTAGTTGCTTTTATAACATTTGTTCTAGGAGAGTGGATATGTTGTTCATCCACACTCTTTGGCATGTCCCTTTCCCTTTAAATCTCTCCAGAAAGTCTTCAAGCTGGCTCCTTCCACCCACCCGGGTGGTAAATACCTCAGCTCCGCCCCATGATGCCAGATCTTCCTTTCCGCTGGAAGAATCGGGTTCCCTCGTGCTAACTCCAGCCATCGTAGGCCCTGGATTCGCATCGTCTGTTTTTTCCGATTTTATCTCTCAAACTCATCAGAGTTTTCGATTCCAATAATAGCGCATCGAATATGGCGGACAAGTTGTCCCCCGGTTTTCGCCGGTGTACGTGCGTCCAGAAAATGTGCACCGATCCCCACCTTACCTGCGTGTATTGCCTAGGTGTTGGTCATGACACCACCACTTGTACCTTTTGCTTGGCTTTCCATCCCAATGTCCTTGACGACCGCATGGTGTACCTTAAGCTGGGGAGACCGGAGAAAAGGAACCCACCGGTGAAATCAAAAGAAGTGAGGTGGGCGGTTTCCACGGCCGCGGGATCCGTCAAGCAGCTAGAGCAGATGAAGGCCTTCGAAGATGAAGCTGCCCAAGCTTCGGCCAGCCAAAGTTTCTTTATGCCTCTCAACCTCTGTTCTTTCTTCACAGGTTCCTTTAGGGAGATATGCCAGTTTCTCCCCACCAGGGGTGAGGCACCCTCGGGCTCGCACTCCCCCCCCCTCAGAAGAGGGACAAGGATCCAACGTCTTCGAAAAGGAGACGTTCCTGGGACCGAAAGAGGTCTGAGTCCCAGGACACTGCGACCTTGACTTCTGTCGAGATCGCTTCCTCAGCCGCCGTCTTCACGGATCTTCCGTCTGGCCAGGCAGAGACCAAGGAATCAGCTGATCCGGCCGAGATTTTTCTCGAGCCGATTTCGCCGACTCCGTTCGATGATTCTTTAGAGAGGACCCCGGTTCTTTCTTTCCCCGATGATGAGACACTTCCTTGGTGTCCCCATCAAGGGAATTGATCAGACCTAGATTTTCACCAAGCCCAGTTTCTCCAGATCCTGGTCTCGATCAAGGACTCTGTCTCTTCTTCAGTGGGAAAACCAAAGAAAGGCCACAGACATTCAAAAGAGGCGCCGCCACAGGTCCTCATCCTCCTCTGACCAGGAGAGGCATCGGCGGAAACTCCGTCGCGCTATGAGAAGCTTATGTGGCAACAGCTGATTTGGCCTACAGAAGCCAACTCACGCATCCACCGGCCATTACTTGGCCTGTGTCTCAGGGGCGGCTGACCCCTTCAGACCCGAAATCTTTAGTTCCTCCACCTGTGGTGCCTGCCGTTATTCCTAAGCCCATACCGGTCTCACCACCGATTGGGGTGGAACCACCACCTAAACAGCCTATCTTGGGGCTCCCTCGAAGGGACCGTCCAGACACCGGGCTTCCCGATGCTTGTCCATCACAGTTACCCGACCGCCCTCGGCGTATCGGGGGACACAAGTGGAGACCATTGTATCCCAACTCTTCAGATTCGGACGCCACCGGTTTGCACTCCCATCCGGGTGATGAGGAGTCACTCTCGGAAGGCCTGGAGGAATGTCCTTCCTCCTTTCAGGGCATCTTCTGCCTCATTTCCGATTCCACCGGAATGCCCCCTGGAGTCTATGCAGAAAAAGGCGGAGTTCCCCCTTACAGATATCCTTAAGAGGGGGGATACCCCGACGGAGGCCTTCCCAGTGGCTGAAGCCATTACTAGTCCAGCCCTAGAACTTTGGCAGTGTCCAGCCTCCTGCCCAGCACCATCTGCCCGTATGGCCCATAAGTATGTGGTGCCTATAGGATCCCTCCCGGGATTCACGGAACATCCTTCGGCTCAGAGCCTGGTGACTGCTTCCGTCTTTAGATGTAATGGTAGCTCGGCCGACACCGACCGACCTCCAAACAAGGAGTCCAAGAACATGGACCACTCTGCCCGTAAGGTCTACACAGCCCTCTTCCTTGGACCTTCGTCAGGCCAGTTTGGCTGTAATCATGGCACACTTCTCCTATGCCCACTGAATGAAGTACTTCCTCACCTCCCCGCAGACATGCAGACCACGGTCAAGCAATTCCGTGATCAGGGCTGTGCTGTCACCAAACAGCAGCTCCAGACGGCCCTGGACATCAGGGATTCTTGTGCCCACTCTTTAGCAGCCACAGTGGCCACCATGCCCAGGCCCAGCTCTTGATTTATCCTCCTTTCAAGCGGATACCCAGCACAAGTTAGCTGATGTGCCTTTCCTTAGTACCGACTTGTTCAGCCCAGGAGTGGCAGGCCACCTTCAGCGTAGTGAACAGTCCAATGCCACCTTGGGCCCACTTCTGCTGAGGGTCCTCGGCAAGAACCAGCAGAAGAGGAAGCATTTTCGGCAGTCCTCCCTGCAGTCAGGCAGCCCTCCTATCAAGGAGGTCAGCAGCAGCAGGCTCAAGCTTAGTGCCCTAGGCCCAAGCAGGGCCCTCAACAGCCCGTAAAAAGGAGGCGGCGTTGTACAGGAGCTTCCTCCTCCTCTAAGCCTGCTCAGTGACGGGTTGGGGTTGCCACCCCTATTCCCGCCACGCCTGCCCTGGTCCTCCCATGGGAGTCGGCTCCACCACTTTATTTCCATCTGGTCCGATATCACTTTGGACAGGTGGATTCTAGAAGTGGTCGGGCAGGGACTGCTTCTGGAATTTGAGCAGTACCCACCCAGCCAAGCCCGCACCCCTCTGGAGGAAAGGATCTCAGCTCGCACGCAGTCTGCTCTTCGGGACGACATAGCTCAGCTCCTCCGCAAGGAAGCGGTAGCTCCAGTGCCGGATCCGGCTGTAGACCCAGGCTTCGTATCCAGGTAGTTCCTGGTGCCCAAGCGGATGGGAGGGTTGGTGCCCCATCCTAGATCTCCACGACCTGAATCAGTATCTCAGGTCTCGCACCTTCCGGATGGTAACTCTGAACCAGGTCATACCATCCCTGGAGCGAAACATGTGGTTTTGTTCTCTGGATCCTCAGGATGCGTTCTTTCACGTCCCAATCCGTCCGTCCCACCAGTGGTTCCTCCGCTTCAGGGTCGAGGGAACCCTGTACGAGTTCCGAGCCATGCCGTTTGGCCTGTCATCGGCCCCGCGGGTCTTCATCAAGTGCATTGCGTGGTGGCAGCCCATCTTCGGCGTCCAGAAGTTCGAATCTACCCTTATCTCGACGACTGGCTTCTGGCGTGTTCCTCCCTTCAGGAGGTGGAGAGATCCAGGGATCTGACTCTCAGAACCTGCGTTCAGCTTGGCCTCCTGATCAACGAGGCCAGGTCGGAACTCGTGCCGTCTCAGGTGATGGGCATCATCGGGGCAGAGCTCAACTCTTGTGAAGCCAGAGCCCAGCTCCTGGCGGACAGGGCGGAGGTTCTTTCCTCCTTTGCCCGATCATTTCTGGTTGGGGTCTTGCACCCTGCCTGGGACTTTCTTGCCTTCTGGGTTACATGGCGCGTGCACCTCAGTGGTTTGTTCGGCCAGGTGGCACATCGCCCCCTCCAATGGGGCTGGCCTCCCAGTGGACTCCACCCCATGGTCAATTCGACCAGCTGATCACGGTAACCCAGAAGATGCGGGCGCTCCAATGGTGGACCGTCCCAGAGCAGGTTGCAGGAAGGATCCCGTTTGTCTTCCCGAGCCGACAGTTGTCCTCATGACGGCGCCTCTCTCATGGGCTGGGGAGCCCACATGGGGGACAACAGGGCCCACGGGTTCTGGACCCCCGAGGAGTCCCGATGCCACATCAACTTGTTGGAGCGCAGAGCAGTCAGACTGGCACTGTCAGCGTTCGCTCCTCAGCTCCGAGGTCAAGTGGTTCAAGTCCAGACGGACAATACCATGACCATGTACTACCTCAACAAACAGGGCATCATGCACTCCCGTCTGCTGTGCAAGGAGGCGCTCTGTATCTGGACCCTTGTCAGCCAGTTGGAGGCAGATCTCCTAGTCATCCATGTTGCAGGAGTCTCGAACCAACTGGTGGATGTTCTCAGCCACATAGGCCAAACATCCCACGAGTGGTCCCTCCATCTAGCGGTAGCTTACAGTCTGTTCTCCCATTGGGACAAACCATTGGTGGGACCTGTTTTCCTCCAGGAGAATGCCAAGCTAAGTCTGTACCATGCCCCCCCCCTCAGCAGGGGCTCGCTGCAGGGGATGCCTTTCGAGGCCGTGGACCCCAGGCCTCCTCACGCCTTCTCTCCATTTCCTTGATCCACAAGGTGTTACTCAAGGTGAGGAGGGACAAGGCGAAGGGTGATTCTGGTAGCCCCAGATTGGTCGTGCCAGTTCTGGTACACAGATCTCCTCAGCCTCAGCTGCAGGCCCCCGGCGCGGCTTTGCACACGCCAGGACCTGATATCATTAAACCAGGGGAAGGTCTTCAATCTGGACCTTCAATCCCTGCACCTCACCGCCTGGTACCTGAGCGGCTAGAGTTCCAGGCTCTGGGTCTTTCCGAGGATGTCTACACTGTGGTGGAGGCATCTAGCAAGGAATCGACCAGGAAATGTTATGCCTTCAAATGGAAGAGATTTTCCATTTGGTGTCAGGGTAAGTGTCTGGACCCCTTATCCTGCTCTGTGGCTAACATTCTAGACTACCTTTGGTCTCTCTCCAAAGGGGGTCTGCGGTCTTCGACCCTTAGGGTGCACCTGGCAGCCATTTCTACTTACCGGGCGCGGGCCGGTCAGCTGACACTGGCACAGGCGACAGTGGTCGGGCGCTTCATCTAAGGCCTGGATCACATATCCCCTCTGGTGCATGAACCTCCACCTCCATTGGATCTCTTGCTGGTTTTGGCAAAGCTCATGGGCAAGCCATTCGAACCTATGCAGATGTGTGAGCTCTCACACTTGTAGTGAAAGACAGCCTTCCTGATGGCTATCACGTCAGCAGAAGGACAGGGGAGCTCCAGGCGCTTTCGGTGGACTTCCCTTATCTGGTCTTTCACAGGGACAAAGTTGTCCTGCGTCCCCATCTGAAATTCCATCCGAAGGTGGTCTCAAAGTTTCACCTTTATCAGGTGTTGACTCTGCCGGTATACTACCCTAACTACAGTACACCTCACATGCCGAGTATTGGCTCAATACTCTGGACCTTAGACGTGCTCTCTCTTGCTATAAGGAAAGAACGGCGGAAATTTGTGGAGAAGTTCGCCAGCTGTTTGTCACCTACGCTGAAGCGCGTCTGGCAGACCTGCAGTCAAGCGGACCATTGCAAGATGGATCACATCATGCATAGGTCTGTGCTATGAGTTAGCGGGCAGGGAGCTTCCCAGAGGGTTATGAGCTCATTCTGCCCGCCATATGTCTACATCGGTGGCTGGTTCCAGGGACATCCCTATCCAGGAAATCTGTCGGGCTGCTACCTGGAAGTCAGCAAACACCTTTATTTCCACTACCACATCGACCTTGAGTCATGCGGGGATTCTGGTTTTGGGGCCTCGGTTCTCCAATCTCTGTTTACTAAGTAGTGGGTGTCTTCCTTCTCCCTCCTCGGAGAACTGCTGGAGTCTGCCAAAGGTGTGGATGAACAACATAGGGGCCCCCTTCTTGGCCCGTCCGATCTCCCACATTCTTAACTTCTCGCTCATATCGGGGTTTGTCCCTGCCATTTGGAAGGTGGCCTGTGTGATCCCTGTCCTCAAGCATGGCAATCCCAAATTACTTAAGAACTATCAACCCATAGCGATTCTATCTGCAGTTAATAAGCTGCTTGAAAAAGTAGTGGCCTCCCAGATTGTCCTCTTCCTACAAACCTATGGCCTTCTCTCCTCTGAGCAGCACGGTTTTGAAAAGGACACAGCACCTCCACTGCCCTTGCACAGGTCACCTCCAAAATCAGTATTGCGATTGATCAAGGCAAACTCACAGGGGCTGTTTTCATCGACTTGTCCAAGGCCTTCGATCTGGTTGATCACACCCTCCTGGGCTCTGCTCTCAAGTCTTTTGGCCCCTCTCCCCCATCCTAGCCTGGTTCTCTAATTATCTCTCAGGTAGGAAACCATACACGAGGTTTCAAAATGCTATCTCCGGCCTATCACCAGTAGCCTGTGGATTACCTAAGGTGTCGGTCCTTGGTCCCCTATTGATCTTACTTTGAGTGGGAGCTCTTGCAGCAGGCTATAACATTCAGGACTATGCCGCAGGCACTAGTACGATCTGGAAAACTTCTCAGCCAGCAGTATACAGCAGGGACCGCCTCCGACGCCGGCCCCGCCCCGACTTCTGCCCTGGTACAAAAGGGGGCGGACCCAGCTTCACCTCAGTTCTTTCTCGCCGCGTCCCACACGTGAAGAGAAAAGATGTACATTCAGCTTGCCAGGAACAGCAAATTTTCTACAAAACCCACTTTTCTTACCGTTTTTCAATGGTTTTTTTCTAGTTTAACCGACGATCGGACCCGTTTCCGGACGGTTTTGAAGTTCCGATGGATATCTTCACCGTCGTTCGGCCTCGATTGAAGACCATCAAAACAAGTGCAGTGTGGGAGGCTGATCCGGCCAAGAACGGCCATCGACGCTGTGTGTTCTGCCTCGGGCCAGACAATGACACCGTGGCCTGCTCCGCCTGACAGGCATTTACTAGCAGGACCCGCATCCGCCGTCTGAAGGCTTTTCTTCTAGAGAAGAAGTTCAAGTTTATTGGATCTGCACTCCTCAGAGGGGAAACGTAAAGAGAAGAAGCATCACGGTAAAGACCGTAGTCGGTCCTGGCACGGTCCCGTCTCACTCACGGCCCTCTCCCAAGGCGGCCCGCCCTTTGGGGATCAGGAGGCGTCTGACATCGTCTCAGGCCAAGGCTGGCCCTTCGGTGGAAAAGCCGGCCAAGCCGAAGGTAACCTCGCTAAGGTTTACCACCAAGCCCTTGGAGGTGAAAGCTGCAACCCCACCTTCCAAGGCACCGGCACCGCCTGCTGAATGCACGCCTCCAGAGCCCAAGGACTCTCCTGCGCCTCCCGGCGGCACCCCGTCGTTGGTACCACTAACAACGCTGGTCGAAGGGGCAAAGGGTGAGGGATCGGCTGTGGATGAGCCGACGTCCCCGTCGCCCAAGTCCTCCTCCCCCTGGGCCTCCAGGAGGGCTCTCCTTCATGGGCTGACATTCCAGACACTCCCTTTCCGGGCCGAGCAGCCAAACTTTTTTCAAAGGATGAGCTGCAGGAGCTGTTTTCCTTTTGGTGGGACCCCCTTCCCCGTTGCCAGCCCAGACACCGGTACTGGACCCAGCTGGCAAACCACAGCCAGGAGGTGAGCCTTCCCTGCGGAAGTCCCCAGAGCGACCGCCTACACCTCCTTCTAGGGCTCGTTCCCGCACCCAGTCTGGAGACCGCCGACGTTGCTCCAGGGACTCTGGAGACCGTCGTCGGTCTAGGTCCCGTTCTCTGAGTTCTTCTCATTCTTCTAGGCGAGCGCTCCCGGCGTCGGCCCTCTGCTCTGTCGCGGTCTTGGACCGGCGGTCGGTCCTCCATTTACCGGCGACAGTGGGAGTCTGGTCATAGGAGAGGTCAGACTATTCTAGCTCTTATAGTCGATCTCCCTCATCCTCTTCTTAGTCATCTTCCTCTCTCAGCTTGCAGCAGTCCTCGGAGGAGAAGGACCAGCCTCGCTCGCCTCCAGGCGATCCAACCTTCGTGGATGTCATGAGGCATATCCAGGCCTCCAACGAGTGGGAGACGGAGGACCTGGATCCGGAATGCCAGAGACTGACAAAGTACCTGAGGCAGAAGGAGCCAAAACCACTGGTGATCCCTCCTTTGGTGGATACTTTCCAGGACCTTACGCGGACTACCTGGAAACATCCAGCTTCCGTCCCGGGCTGTTCCTAAGAAGTTGGATAGGCTGTACAGGGCCCCGAGGGCAGAATCTTTCCTAGCTGAACACCCTCAGGCGGACTCCTCGGTGATCACGGCTGCCCATGATAAATCCAGACAGCCGAAGCACCTCAGCTAACAGCCTCCCGACCCGGAGTCTCGCTATTTGGTCCAGGTGGGCAAGAAGGTTTATTCTGTCTCCACCTGTTCCATACGGTCCCTCAGTTTCTTGACACATATGGTCCAGTACCAGAATGCGCTATGGGAGTGAGGACAAGAGCTTTTGAAGGCCATACCAGATTCTGATCAGAAGACAGAGCTTCTGGACATCTTGAAATCGGACTCAGACATAGGCTCCCATGTCCTGAGAGCCTCGTATGACACCGCAGATACTGCAGCCAGGGCAGCCGCTTCCGGGGTGTGCCTACGGCGCAACACCTGGTTGAGAGAGTCTCGGGCTTTCACCAGGATCTGCAGGCCGGTATCAAGGACTTACCCTTCCACGGTACCGTGCTATTTGGGCAGGAGACAGAAGCTTTGATTTCTTGTCTCCAAGAGTCGGGCAAGTCTATCTGGTTGGTCCGCAAGATGTACCGGGGCGACCAGCGAAGACAACGCAAGCCTCCATTTCATAAGCCCTCAGGTGGCCAAGGTCATGCCCGTGGTAACCAGCACGGGCAGAGAGGCAGCTTCCGTAGGAGATCCGGTAACCAACAGCCTGGAGGCACTCCTACCTGTGGGCCCAAGTCCTCCCAGGCGCCTCTGCCCACACCCGGCTCAGCCCAATGACTCCCTTCCATCCCCCCTTCCACAGGAAGACCGAGGGGAGACAGTTGGGGGCCACTTCTCCCTTCATTTCGAAGCGTGGAAGTCGATTACTGCAGTCCAATGGGTTCTAGATATCGTCAGGAGAGAACACACGCTGGATTTCACGGAGTTTCCCCCAAATACTCCGCCAAAGCACTCCTGTCATCCTCCTTCTTACATCCCACTAATAGAAGGAGAAATTCAGACCCTCTTGCAGAAAAGGGCAAGAGAGGTAGTCCCCTTGCATCAGCGGGGAAAGGGGTTTTACTCCCATTTCTTCCTGGTCCCCAAAAAGATGCAGGATCTTCGTCCCATTCTAGACCTCAGCTCTCTAAATCTCTTTATAGAGTACAAAAGGTTCAGGATGGTGACCCTCCCCGGTCTACTTCCTCTGCTGCACCAAGGGGACTGGCTGTGCTCCCTAGACATGCAAGATGCATATCAGGGTCTTCCCTCCCCACAGGAAGTTTTTCTGAGGTTCCACTTCCAAGGGGAGCACTACCAGTTTGGAGTTCTTCCATTCGGCCTCTCTTCCACTCCGCGAGTCTTTACAAAATGCTTGGCAGTAATGGCTGCGGCTCTAAGGCGCATGGGACACTACGTTTTCCCATACCTAGGCGATCGGCTGCTCTACGGCCTCGTCAAGGGCAGGCCTACTTCACGCCCTCGGAGATACCTATACACTATTCTGAGAGCTGGGTATCACCCTGAATCTCCGAAAATCGTCCCCCGAGCCCCGTCAAAAGCTCGTCTTCATTCTTTCCAGGGCGTGGCCTTCCTCCCCTAGGACAGGGGCGATCACCTACGGGAGATTGCCGAAGGGATCTCAACTCCTCAAGTTCCAGCATGGAGCTTCCTCAGGCTACTGGGGCACATGGCGGTGGCCATTCCTGTCACTCCCTTGGCCCGCTTCCACATGCAGATCCCACAATGGATGCTCAGGGTACAGTGGGACCAAGGCTACGACGATCTAGACCTCATGGTCAGGATCACCGAGCCAGTCAGGAGAACTTTGCGTTAGTGGATGGACCCCCAGAACCTGGAGAAAGGGGTCAGCTTTCGTCCGGAGCCACCAGGTCAGACTCTTACAACAGATGCATCAGACCTGGGATGGGGGGCGCACCTGGGTGCTCATCAAATGCAAGGTGTTTGGTCACCCGGGCAGCGGTCCCTTCATATCAGTGTACTGGAGATGCGAGCAGTTCTCTATGCCTTACAGGCCTTTCAAGAGGATCTAGTGCCAGGCTCTCTTCCGGTTCAAACAGACAATATTGGTTGTCTTCTACATCAACAAGCAAGGGGTACTCATTCATTACCCCCTTTGCAGGAAGGCGATGAGTCTGGCACTGGGCGCTGAGGGCGCATTCTGCTGCCCGCAGTTCACGTTCAGGCGTCCTCCATGATCTGGCCGACAGCCTAAGCAGGTCTTGATCCAGAGCACACAAGTGGGAGCTGCTACAGTCCGTGGCAGATCAGCTCTTCGACAAGTGGGGTCATTCAAAGCTGGACCTCTTTGCGTCACGCCAATGCCAAACTGCCAATGTTTTGCTCGCGAGAGCACGCACCTGGAGATCTTACTTGAGAGGGCTCTTGCAGTAGGTAATTACATATAGGACTGGCGCGGCCAGTGGCAGGACCCCACGGAAAAATTTCTTGCTAGCGGTCCCTGGCGGGGGACCGCCCCGTTAGGTGACCAGCGTCATCGGCGTTAAATTATAAAGGCGGTCCCGGATCCCTCCTCCAGTTCTTTCCTCCCGTTAGCTCATGCAGCATCGCAGTAAAGTTCATGCTTCGGTCAGCCCTACTTTCGTGAGGTTTTTACCGAAAAATAGTTATTCTTTATCAGTCGTCGGGTACATCGTTGGTGTATGTTCGTCCTCTACACCCTCAAGCACAAAAACAAGTGCGACTCGTGCAGCGCCCAACTGCCACACAAGGACGGCCATTCCCTGTGCCTTTTCTGCCTAGGCCCCGATCACCCGGTCGAGAAGTGCCAACATTGCCTCAACTTCAACGCGGCTACCCGTAAATGGCGCCAACAGTCCCTGGAAGCCCATCTCCTCAAGAAAAAGATGTCTTCTATGGAAAAGGAGTTGAAAAGGTTGAGGCAGGCGTCTACTTCCCCCGAAGGACATCAGAAAAAGAAGGACAAGGAGAGACACAGGGAGAAGTCCTCCTCTACCGCGTATCCCCCCTTCCCCGGAGGGACCGTTCGACGGCCTCCTCCAAGGTTTTGGAGGAGGCGTTGGCCCGCCCGTCTGGCTCGCGCTCAGACCTTGCGGGCGCCTCCGAAGCGAGGCCTCCGCCCGGTTCGGCCGCGAGCTTCTGCGGCCTACTGGTGTGGCGACTCCTCTGAGTCGGGCGTCGGCTCCTCAGACGTCCGCATGGAGAAGGTCGATAGGGCGCCCGACCCTTCAGGCGGCGCATGGCCCACCCCCCCAGGCCGGGCTGATCCTCCCCTCGGCCCGCCTCCTGGCAAGGACTCCCGTATGCGGACGCCCGGTTCCTCCAACGCCCGCCAGGAACTCACTAAGCGCACATTGGCTCCTCCGGCGTCGCGGAACTGGATGACGGACCTTCCAAGTCCATTGTACCCAGTTCTCCGCAGCCTTCGCTGCCGTCTGGGAACCTGAGTCACCCCAGCCTGACCCCGAGGATTTCTCTCCTCCATCTCCAGACGATGCAGGGGATCTTCCTCCTCCATCAGACCCTCCTCCGTTCGAACCGGATCTGACGCCGGCCCCGACACCGGTGCCTCCGACACTGGCCTAGGCGCCAGTTCCTCTGACGCCGGTTCTACCGGCCCCAGCAGACATCCCGCTTCCGGATGTTCCCCTTCCGTCTGGCCCTCCACCTTCTGGGCCCCCTAATGTGGACCCGCCCTTGAGGCCGCCGACCGGGCCATGTGCTCCGGCAGCTCCCCGCTCCCGGGTACCCGCCATCTTATCCGACGCCGTCGTACCCGGGACCACAGTATCCAGCGCCGCAGTACCCAACGCCGGGTTTCCCACAGCCGGGTTTTGGATACTCGCCTTACGGGTACAACCAGTACACTTTTCCCTCTCCTCCTTCACCTCTACTGCTCCCCACGGCCACCGGTGGATCTGCAGGAGACTCTGGCCTCCTGGTGGGCCGAGGCCAAAGCTCAACTCACCAGGGAGGTAGAAAGCCGGCTTATGACGACGGTACCACCACCGGCTCCCGTATGTCCGAGACAGCACACTCCCTCACCACCTCTGGACTCCAGAGCTCTTCCCTCTGGGTCCAGAGAGGGGCAGGACACGCGTTTACGGGTACCACCCAAGGAACCCGTTCCTCCCCCAAGTCGCGTAAGGGAGTCTTATTCTTCTTTTTCTTCTTCTTCCCTCTCGGACTCCTCAGAGGGATGCTTCGAGAGAGACAACGAGCCCCGCTCTCCATCTAGGCCCCGGCCGAGTACCCTTCCGAAGTCTCCTCCGGAGGATCCATCTTTCATGGAGTTGCTTAGAAAAATCCAGGAGGTACACCAGTGGCACTCTTTGGAACCTGATCCTCAGCAACTTAAACTTGCCGAACATCTGGATCTGCCCGTGACAGCTCCAACATTAGTGCCACCCTGGATTGAGCCTCACGCCGACCTTGTTACCATGATTTGGAAACAACCGTCGGCGTTAGCCCCACTTCCCAGGAAGTCAAACAGGCTGTACCAGGCTCCTGAGGGTGTGGACTACCTAGACTCTCACCCTCGGGCCGACTCTGTCATGATTAGCCCGCTCACGGCGGTCGGCACATCCAAAACATCTGAGCTCATCTCCGGAGAGATAAGGAATCTCGCTTTCTGGACCAGTATGGAAGAAGATTTACACCTCCTCCACACTGGGAATTCGGGCCCTGAATTACGTCGCCCATATGGGGGATTACCAGAAAGCTGTCCTTACCCAGGTGGAATCCAAGCTGGACTCCTTGCCTGACTCCCAGGTCAAACAGGAGTTAGCCCACCTCGTCCGTTCTGCTCGTTTGGCCAGTCGCCACATTTTGCGGGCGACATACGATGCTGTGGACACTGCCAGGCGGAGCTCCGCTTTCGCCGTGGGTCTACGGCCTCATGCCTGGCTTTGCGTGTCAGGTTTGGTCCCGGAGGTGCAATCCACTATTCAAGAAGCACCTTTTCAGGGGTCAGTGCTTTTCGGGGGTGATGTCAAGGACATCATCACCGATTTGCAGGAGAAGGGGACGGCTCTGAAATCCGTGGATTCCATGTACCGTCCCCAACAACAGCAGCGCCGTCCCTTTTGCATCGGATTGACCAAAGGCGAAACCACAGGAAAGCGGGCCACCAAGCGAGCCCCATAGCTACTAGCCCCCGCCCAAAAAAGCAGCGGGTGCTTCAGCTGCGTCGCTGCCCCACACCACCTGACTCCTTTCCTCTCCCACCGCCTTTGGACTTTCCAGAGGAACCGGTAGGAGGGAGGTTTTCCCTCCACCTTCCGGGATGGGAGAGGATAACCACGGATTCTTGGGTGCTCCAGCTTATAGCGGAAGGGCACTCCATAGAGTTTCTTCAGAAACCACCCCACCACCCACCTCTGAAGTCTGCCTATTCAAGGGAACATCTTTCTTTGGTCGGGAAGAAATTTGGCTCTTCTCTTGCAGCAAGCGATGAGCCCGTCCCCTGCATCTTCAGGGAATGGGTTACTAGTCCCATTTCTTCCTGGTCCCAAAGAGGCAGGAGATCTCAGACCAATTCTAGATCTCAGTTCCCTGAATCTTTATATAGAATACAAAGGTTCAGGATGCTCTCTCTGCAGAGCCTTCTGCCCTTCGGATGCCTATCTGCACATTCCCATTCGCCTTTCTCACCGCAAGTATCTTCGTTTTGCGTTTCAGGGGGACCACTACCAATTCAAGGCACTCCCCTTTGGTCTATCCTCGGCCCCCCGAGTATTTACCAAATGCCTTCCTGTGGTAGAGGCTCACCTGCGTACAATGGGAGTTCAGGTGTTCCCTTACCTGGACGACTGGCTTCTGGCGGCCTCATCCAGGGAGGAACTCCTGCGTTTTCTCTCCCTCATCCAGCAGGTTTTCACCTGCCTGGGTATTACCATCTTCTGGGGCTCATGGCCGCCGCCATTCCGACGATCCCCTGAGCTCGACTCCACATGAGGATCTCTCAGTGGACTCTTCAGCTCTCAATGGGATCAACTCATGGATGACCTAGATCAATTAGTTCTCGATCTCATCGCCGATGGTGCGAGACTTGCAATGGTGGATGGTTTGAGAGAACCTGTTTTGGGGGTCCCCTTCTTTCATCCTCCCCCTCCCAGACTCTGACTACAGACGCGTCAGGTGAAGGTTGGCGAGCCCATCTAGGACCCCATCGGACCCAGGGCTCCTGGTCCAAGCTGGAACAAGCTCTCCACATCAATGTGCTAGAGCTTCGGGCTGTGTTGTACACTCTCCAAGCCCTTCACCAATACATTCTCCCCAACCACCTAGCCGTTCAGACGGACAACATGTGCGTAGTGTGGTACATCAACAAACAGGGAGGAATTTGATCCTACCCTCTATGCAGGGAGGCAATGAGGGTTTGGGATTGGGCAACACAACACGACCTTCACCTAACGGCGATTCATGTTCCAGGGGTCGACAACACTCTGGCAGACAAGCTAAGCCGCTCCTCTGCCCTGGCTCACGAGTGGGAACTGGATCGAGGGGTACTAGACGACATCTTTCAGCTTTGGGGGACTCCAGGGTGGACCTGTTAGCCTCCCAAAGCATAAAACTTCCCACCTTTTGCTAAGCTTGTTTCCAGAGCGGGTGCTTCCTGGAGCGACGCCCTGTCTCTGAACTGGAAGGACAGATTCGTCTATGCTTTTCCCCCAATTCCTCTGATCCCTCGAGTATTACAGAATCTAGCCACAGAAGGGGCGCGAATGATTCTGAACGCTCCTTTCTGGCCCAGGCAAATCTGGTTCTCTCTTCTACAACAATATTCAGAGGATCCTCCTCTTCCTCTATCTCAAGGTTTACTGACCCAGGACCAGGGGACCCTGGTGCATCCAGGGCTCAAATCCCTTCAACTGCATGCATGGCTCCTGTAGACCTAGCCCAATCCCGTTTTGGAGTCTCCCCAAAAGTGGTGGAGATTTTAGTGGAGACTAGAAAGCCATCCACCAGGTCCACTTATGCCAAGAAATGGAAGAGATTCTCTCTTTGGGCAGCCTTCAAGAACGGAGGCTTTCTCCTGTTCGGTGGCCTTCTGCTGGAGTACTTCGTCATCTGTCTGATCTGGATCTCAGCCATTCCTCCTTGAAGGTTCACATGGCGGCTATCTCAGCCTACCATATTCCCTTCGCAGATAAAGCTTCATCAACTGGAGGTCTCAAAGACTTTTCTCAGAGGGTCCTCCATCTGAGGCCCCCATCTACTCCTGCCCCCTGGGGACTTGAATTTTGTCCTCGAGAAACTTACTCTTCCTCCTCGAACCTGCAGCTTCTGCAGATTTGAAATTCTTCGTGGAAGGCGCTCTTCTTGGTGGCCATTACTTGACTTGAAGAATCTGCAAGCTTCAGGCCTGATGTGCAAAATCCCTTATTGATTTTCACAAAGAATGAGTTTCTCTTCGCACGAATCCTAAGTTTCTACCTAAAGTAGTAGCAGTCTCTACCTTAAATCAGTCCATAGAGCTACTGCCTTTTTCGCAGTACTCTAACCAGGGAATATTTACTCCATACTATGGATTTCACCGGATTCTGAGATACTACACCAACAGGACGTAGGATCTCAGAAAGACTGATCAGTTGTTCGTCTCTTTTGCTCAGAAAAGGGAAGGCAATGCAGTTTCCAAGCAATGCCTGTCTAAGTGGTTGGCTCATTGCATCACTTTCTGTTATGACAAGTACAACAAGACCCTCCCAGGTCAAGTCAGAGGCCACTCCACAAGAGGAGTAGCTGCCTTTGCGGCTTGTTTCAAGAATGTTTCTGCAGCAGACATATGCACTGCTGCTTCCTGGTCTTCCGTCCATACCTTTACGAAACACTACAGTTTGAACATTGCCTCTCGCTGTAGAGCAGGCTTCGGGCTGGCTGTTTTGTAAGGCCTCCTGTCTTGAGGCTTGCACAGCTAGAGCTACTTCTTGGAGTAGTTTCCTCCTCCCGGTGCCTTTTCTTTGTTCCAGACTGCTTGGGATTCAGTCCTATATGTAATTACCTACTGCAAGAGCGCTCTCGAAGTAAGATAGTACAGCTACGTAAGAACTTACCGTAACAGTAGATCTTCGAGAGAGGCTCTTGCAGTAGGTAATACCTTCCCGCCCTCCATCCCCCTAGGCTTTTTCAGCTCCTTTTCCAGGAATGGAATCATCCTTCTCTCATCTGGGCCTTCCTGGCCTGTGGCGGAAAAGAACTGGGCGGGTGTCGGGACCGCCCCTTTATACCGGCGTCGTATGACGTGTCACCTTGCGGGGCGGTCCTCGCCAGGGACCAAGGCTAGAAATTTTTCTCAGGGGTCCTTGCTGCCGGCAAGGGTCAGTCCTATATGTAATTACCTACTGCAAGAGCCTCTCTTGAAGATCTACTGATCTTACTTCGAGATACAGCTCTTGCAGCAGGTAACACCATTAGGACTGAAGCCAGCAGGCGTCGGGACCCAACGGAAATCTTCTAGCTAGCAGTCTTCAGCGGGGACCGCCTCCGTCGGTCCTGTCCCTGATGTCAGGCGTAGTACATAAGGAGGCGGTCCCGCCAGAATCCCCAGTTCTTTCCCGCCGTCGACTTGCATGTCTCGACCCTTTGGTCTGTTTCTAGCGCACAACGCCTGGTAAAGTTCTTTCCAACTTGGAAAACTCCATTTTTCTACAAAGTCTGCCATCTGATGTCCTCTCCAACCTCCGCGAAAGGCCATCCATCGAAGTGCGCCTATGGGAAGCAATTCCCTTTTAAAGACCCGCATTCGGCCTGCGTCCGGTGCCTAGGCCCAGATCACGACACCCGGGCCTGTACCTTCTGTCAGGGATTCAATAGCCGGACCCGGATCCGTCGCCAGAAGGCCCTGCAAGCGTTTCTTCTCGAAGAAAAAGTTAAGGCCATGGATTCTGCCTCCAAGGGGGAATCGTCTGAGAAAGCCCGGTGACACCTCGAAAAACACAGGGAGAGGGTGAGATCAAAATCCCCTTCTTGGGCTTCCGACTCCCGTAGCTCCGGCTCCCAGTTGAATCTTATTTAATTTTCCACCAGGACAGAGTGTCTTTGAGGACGAATCCTAAATTCCTGCCTAAGGTGGTCTCTGCCCTTACTCTTAAGCAGGACATCGATCTGCCTGTACTTTCCGAAGTACACTAATAGAGAGAGCATTGCTTCACACCCTGGATGTTCACGCTCCTTAGGTACTACTTGTACAGGACTAAACAACCGCATGTCTGAGCAGCTGTTACGTATCCTTCGCTGAGAGGATGTTGGGCCAACCAGTCTCAAAGCAGACTCTCTCTCGCTGGCTTGTCCAGTGTATTTCTTTGCTACAACAACAAACAGAAGCCCCTTCCGGGCACAGTCCGAGAGCCACTTTCGACAAGGGGTGTGGCTACCTCCTTTGCAGCTCTGCGTAATGTCTCCACCTCGGCCATTTGTGCACTGGCTACTTGGAGCTCAGTGCACACATTCATTAGGCACTATAGCCTGGATATTACCTCATGATGGAGAGCGGTTTCAGCCTTGGCGTTCTACAGGGTCTCCTGTCCTAGAGTCAGGATTTGTTCAAGATCTCTCCGTTATGCCTCCTCCCAGAATGCTTAGGCGCTGTTGCATCAGAATCGGTCTAATGGTGTTACCTGCTGCAAGAGCTGTATCTCGAAGTAAGATAGTACAGTTACGTAAGAACTTACCATAACAGTAGATCTTCGAGAACAGCTCTTGCAGCAGGTACCTTTCCGCCCACCATTCCCCCTTGGAGGAGGTATGGCCTATCCAGGCCTTGGCAGTAGCTAACGCTCTTTCTTCTTCTTCTCATGGCAGATCCTCAGTCTCCTCTTCTGATGTCATCCAGCGGTCGGGAGTCTCCGGCAGGAGAAATGAGGATTCTGGCGGGACCGCCTCCTTATGTACTATGCCTGACATCGGGGGCGGGACCGACGTCAGAGGCGGTCCCCGCTGAAGACTGCTAGCTAGAAGATTTCCGTGGGGTCCTGACGCCTGCCAGCTTCAGTTCTAATGGTGTTACCTGCTGCAAGAGCTGTTCTTGAAGATCTACTGTTACGGTAAGTTCTTACGTAACTGTATTTTTTCTGGCCAGACACCTTATCCCTTTGCTGGGCAGGGAGGTTTCTCTATGCCTTCCCGCCCTTCCCTCTCATTCAGAGAGTCCTACTGAAGTTACAGGCAGAAGGGGCCCAAATGATTCTCGTAGCCCCCAGATGGCCTCTGCAGATTTGGTTCCCACTCCTGCAGCGGTTATCCACGGAGCCTCCAATTCCGCTGCCCATATGCTCGCAGTTGCTGTCTCGGGAACAGGGTTTGCTAGTCCATCGGACCTTGGTCCTTACACCTACATGCTTGGCTCCTTCAGGCGTAGCTCAACACAGATCTGAGGGTTTCCCGAGTGGCGGCAGTCTAGTTTGTGGCCCTCCACCGCTCCACTTATGCTATGAAGTGGGCGTTTTATCTATGGCCTCGTCACAGCGTTTGGACCCTGTCACTTGCCCAGTGAACTCAGCGTTGCACTATCTCCTCTCCTTGTATCAAAATCGCCTGAGTTACTCCTCTATCAAGGTGCTTATGTGGGCTGTCTCCGCCTATCATGCTTTCATTGGAGATAAGGCGTTGGCACAATTGGATGTCACCCGCACCTTTTTAAGAGGAATTTTGCATATGAGATCTCCATTCGGGACCCTATCCCACCCTGGGTTCTCCTTTATGTGTTGGAGAAGCTCACCCTCCCTCCCTTTGAACCGGCAGCGGATTGTGAGCTGCATTACCTTTCTTGGAAGGTTTGTTTTTTGGTTGCTATTACCTCAGCTCGAAGAGTTTCCAAGCTTCAGGCTCTGATGTGTAAAGAGCCGTATTTGATTTTCCACAGGGAAAGGGTTTCCATTAGAACAAATCCAAAGTTTCTTCCGAAAGTGGTCTCGGAGTTGACCCTCAACCAGTCGGTTGACCTTGCAGTTTATTTTCCTTCCCCATCTAGTAGAGGGGAGGCTCTCCTTCACACACTGGATGTCCACAGGACTTTAAGGTATTACCTCAAGCGGACAACTGCACACCATCAATGACAACTTTTTGTGACTTTTGCGCCACAATGCTTGGGTAAACCGGTGACCAAGCAGGCGATATAAAGTGGATAGTCCACTGTGTGTCCTTCTGCTATGAAACACAATAACCCCCTACCGGGCCCGGTTAGTGGGTCACTCCACCAGAGGAGTCTCTGCTTCATTCGCCACCCTGAGAAATGTCTCTGTCAGGGACATATGTGCGGCCGCTACCTGGAACTCGTTGCATACCTTTGTTAAGCATTACAGCTTGGATATCATCTCTAGACGCCGAGCTAGCTTCGACCTGGCTATTTTACAAGGACTTCTGTCCTGAGGCCTCTGGAGTCAGGATATTCCACCTCCCGGGGTCATCTACTTCTTTGGCGTGGACTGCTTGGTATTCAGTCCCGAATGTTATAGCCTGCTGCAGGAGCTCCCACTCGAAGTAAGATAGAACAGTTACGTCAGAACTTACCATTACAGTAGATCTTCGAGAGTAGCTCTTGCAGCAGGCGTTACTTTCCCACCCACCTTCCCCCCCGAGGTGTGCAGATCCATCTTCATTTACATTTCCTACAGTCGCCTCGTCTCATTCTCTTGTCAGGGCTTGTTGCAGGCCTTGTCGGGGGAACTGAGGTGGAGCTGGGTCCCACCCCCTTTTGTACCAGGGCCGATGTCGGGGGTGGTCCCTACTGTATACTGCTGGCTGAGAAGTTTTCCGGATGGTCCTAGTGCCTGTGGCATAGTCCTGAATGTTATAGCCTGCTGCAAGAGCTCCTCTCGAAGATCTACTGTTACGGTAAGTTCTTACGTAACTGTACTATACTGTACTACACCACTAGGACGAAGGATCTCAGGAAATCTGATCAGTTTTTTGTCTCTCTTGCTCACAAAAGAGAAGGCAGTGCTGTTACCAAGCAATACCTATCTAAATGGTTGGCTTATTGTGTCACTTTCCATTATGACAGGTATCACAAGACCCTGCTGGGTCAAGTCAGAGGCCACTCCACTAGGGCTATCGCTGCCTCTGTGGCTTGTTTCAAGAATGTATCAGCAGCTGACATTTGTGCAGCTGCCACTTGGACTTCTGTCCATACCTTTACGAAACACTACAGTTTGGAAATTGCCTTGCGCCGTAGAGCAGGCTTCGGGCTGGATGTTCTGCAAGGTCTCCTTTCTTGAGACCTTTACAACCGGAGGTTCTATGGTTCTGTAGTTTTCCTCCTTCCGTGTGCTTCTCCATGTTCCAGACTGCTTGGAACTCAGTCCTATATGTAATTACCTACTGCAAGAGCCTTCTCGAAGTTAGATAGTACAGTTACGTAGGAACTTACCACAACAGTAGATCTTCGAGAGAGGCTCTTGCAGTAGGTAATGCCTTCTCGCCCTCCATCCCCCTTAGCGTTTTCTGCTCCTTTTCCAGAAAGGGAACTATCCACTTCTCTCTCATCTTACCTTTTTTGTGCCTTTGGCGGGAAAGAATTGAAAGACGAGCATGGCGGACCACCCCTTTATACTGACGTCGCCTGTTACCTGACATGGGGGCGGTCCCCCGCCAGAGACTGCTAGCTAGAAATTTTTCCGTGGGATCCTGCCGTCTGTCGGCTTCAGTCCTATGTATAATTGTGTACTGCATGAGCCTCTCTCGAAGATCTGCTGGTACGGTAAGTTCTTGTGTAACTGTACTTTAAAAAAAAGCTTAGGCAGGCGTCCACTTTCCCCAAAGGCCATAAAAGGAAGCGTAACAAGGAGAAGCACCGGGAGCGGGGTCTTCTTCCACAGCAGCCACAACTTTGGCTGGAGTTGTGACCCTGAAGGCAACATCCCCTCCGGTTGGATGGTTCCTGAATTGGCCGTCTTAGTGACTACCAAGAAGAGGTGTCTCCCCTCCGTCGGAGCTCTGGCCGTTGAGCCTCCGGGGCAGAGGGCCTCCGCTTCCGGTCAGAGCAGGTCCTGTAAGTCTGGCGTCGGTGGACCCGATGCCCACCCTGAACAAGGCTACTAAGCCGCTCACCTCCTGGTGGCGTAATAACCCCTTCCGACAAGGCCAGCATTCGCCGGCGGCCTTTCCTCGCATAGGGAGTCTGATAAAGTCGTACATGGCTCCTCTGGCATCTGCCCAGACACTGCCGATAAGTTGGACACCAGCTCCCCAGCGACTGCCTGGCCAAAAGCCTGTGTCAGACCCTATTGTCCTGTCTGATGCCGAGGCTATCCTAGCGTCTCACCACGCTAAGCGCACTGAGGTCCCGTGATTCCCTCGACTGACATCCAGAGATTTTAATCCTCCTTCCCTGTTCGTCACCTAGGACCTCGAGACGCTGCCATCAGGGCTCCCTCCCCCTGCACTGGACCCCCTGACGTTGGATCTTCAGACTTCGGTCCCATTGCTGGCCGACCCAGCGCCACCCTCCGGCGTCCCTTTGCCCAACTGAAGACCTATTCCTCCATCAGGACAGTTGAACCTGCTCGATGGTATACCCATGCCGAGCCAACGCCTGCGGGGCCAATGCTTCCTCCATCTGGCCTACCAGCAGGGCCTCTGCCAGGTACCTCTGCTCTGTCAGAGCCCCTGGGACCAGGGTACCCGAGACCACAATACCCAGTGCTGCAGTAGGCATCGCAGTACCCGATGCCTCAATAGCCGATGCCGGGCTACCCGCCGTCAAGTTATGGATACTCATTTTACAGGTACCCTCAGTACCCATGTCCCCACCTCCACCTCCCACTCCACAGCCACCGGCAGATCTGAAGGAGACCTTGGCTTCTGGTGGTCTGAGCCCAAGGCTCAGATCTTACTTTGAGAAGGCTCTTGCAGTAGGTAATTACATATAGGACTGACATTGGCAGGCAGCAGGACCCCACGGAAAAATTTCTAGCTAGCAGTCTCTGGCGAGGGACTGCCCCCCACGTCAGGTGACCGGCGTCAGGAGACGTCGATATAAAGGGGCGGTCCCTCACACCCGCCTTCCAGTTCTTTCCCGCCATTAGCTTATGCCAGCGCCTCGCGGAAAAGTTCTCTGCTCGTCAGGTTCCTTCGGTAGTTTTACTGAGTATTTTCGATTTTTTTTTTTTTTTCTCAGCTGTCGTCAGGTACCCATCGGTGTATGTCGTCCCCTACACCCTCCGAGCACAAAAACAAGTGCAGTTTGTGCGGCGCCTAACTCCCGCACAAGAACGGCCATTCTCTGTGCCTTTTTTGCCTAGGCCCCGACTATCCGGTCGAGAAGTGCCAGCACTGCCTCAGCTTTAACGTGGCCACCCGGAGAAGGCGGCAGCAGTCCCTGGAAGCCCACATTTTAAAAAAGAAAATGAGCTCCATGGAGAAAGAATTGAAAAAGCTTCGGCAGGCATCTACTTCCCCTGAAGGCCATCGCCAAGAAGGATAGGTAAAGGCACGGACAAGGGCTCCTCTCCCACGCATCTTCCTCGGGAGTCGCCGTGAAACAGGTAATCTCTCCCAGGGGTGCCGCTCTAACAGCCGCCTTAGAAACTACAAAAGCCTTGGCCATATCTAGCTCCTTCGGGTCCTTCAGGCGCCTCCGGGCTCGTGGAGGCCTCCGTTCCCAGTAAAGCCGTGGTTTCGTGGCCTGTTGGTGGTGGCGGCTCCGATAAACCGAGACGTCGGCTCCTCCGGCGCCCGCTGAAAGGTCGGTAAGTCGCCTGACCGCCGAGCGGTGCGCGGCCCCGTTCCGCCTGACCAGGCCGCCCTCCATCGCGCCTGCCTTGGCGAAAGGTCCGTTAAGTGGGATGCCTGCCCCTCTGGCGTCCTCCGGATCCGCTGCTAAGCCGTACATCGGTTTGTCGATGTCCGCTGTGAGATAGTCGACGCGGACCCCCGTCCATGGTCCCTGGCTTCCTGCAGCTTTCGCTGCCCTCCGAGGACCCCGAGTCTCCTCAGCCCGATCCTGCGGATTTTTTCCCCCCATCCCCGGGGGACGCTGAGATTTCTGGTCCACCTCTGTCAGACCATCCACCTTCTGGTCCAACTGATCTGACGTCGGTTCCCCGGACCAGTGCCAGTCCATATACTGGATCCCCTACGTCAGAACCAGGAGACTCCCTCCCCCTTGCCAGACACCAGTGGAGAACCGTCCGGTGCCCAGGCGGGGAAGATATGCACCCCCAGGAACTCACCAGAGGGGTCGTTCCTCCCCCTACTAGGGAGGAGTAGTCTTCCTCTTCTTCAGACTTCTGACTCCGATTCAGAATCCGGCCACTCTGACCCCGAAGGGGAGCCCAAAACTCAGGAATGCTCCAGGCCGAGGAATCCTCCGGAGGACCCTTCCTTTCTGGAGTTATTGAGGAAAATCCAGGAAATACATCAGTGGTAATCAGTGGAGTCAGTCCCACAGCGTAAAAACTTGCTGCCGATCTGGATCTGCCCGAGACCGCTCCTACACTGATTCCACCCTGGATAGAGCCTTGCGCACATCTTGTTTCACCATTTGGAAACCTTCTGCATTAGCCCCCTTCCGAAGAGGCGGACGGAGGCTATAACAGGCTCCTGAGGGTGTAGACTTTCCCCCCCTTCAACCCAAAGGCGGATTATTGTCATCAGCCACGGCCGCTCCGCCAATCCTAAACATCTAATCTGTCTCCACCTGATAAGGAATCCCGGCTTCTGGACTAAATGCGGAAGAAGATATATTCCTCTTCTACCCAAAGCGTCGGGGTCTTTAACTATGTTGTTGATATGGAAGATTTCAGAAGACCATCCTCAGCCAGGTGGAATCTAAATTGGACTCCTTCGGTCATCTCCTCATACAACCAGACAACATGTGCATAGTCTGGTACCTCAACAAACAGGTAGGGCATGTTCCTACCCCTGTGCCGAGGCGATGTGAGTCTGGTATTGTTAGCCCAACATCACCTTCACTTGACCACAGTTCATGTTCGGGAGTGGAAAACACACTGGCAGACGAACTCATTCGGTCCTCAGCCAGGTTCCACGAATGGGAGTTAGATCAGCAAGTTGTAAATGACATCTTGGGAACACCTCAGATAGACCTCTTCACCTCTCCCCAAAACGCAAAACTTCCTGCCTTCTGCTCGCGAGACATTTTTTGGCAGAGTGCTCTGTCTCTCTTGGAGGGACAGATTTGGTTATGCCTTCCCTCCCATTCCTTTAATTCCAAGGGTCCTGAACAAACTCAGATTGGAAGGAGCTTGAATGATTCTCATTGCTCCCTTCTGGTCCAGGCAAGTTTGGTTCTCTCTTCTGCAACAGTTTTCAGACGAATCTCCTCTTCCTCTGTCACAACAATTGTTGACCCAGGATCAGGGAACCCTTGTTCATCCAGTTCTCAAATCCCTTCATCTCCATGCGTGGCTCCTGCAGATTTAGCTAAAGCACGCCTCGGAGGCTCTCCTTTAGTAGCGAGCAGTTTGATGGAGGCCAGGAAGCCTTCCCCAAGGTCCACCTACACTATGAAGTAGAAACGAGTTTCTTTCTGGGCCAAATTCAAAAGACTTCGAGCCTTTCTTGTGCCCAACCAACAAAGTACTGGACTACATTTTTTTTTTTTTTTTAGTTGTTTAACCAGGAGTAGCACACTAAGCGGAAAGCTTTTTTACAGGAGCGACCTGGGAGCTCAGGAAAGTTAAGTGACTTGCTCAGGGTCACACAGTATGCAAGTGGACGTTGTGGGATTCAAACCCAGGTCTGGTCTGCTGGATGTCACGGATTTGCAGCTCAGAGCCTTAAACCACTGTGCTATACTGCCTCACCTCTCGTCGTCACCTCTTCAATCTGGGTCTCAGCCATTCCTCGTTGAAAGTCCACATGGCAGCTATCCCAGTCTACCATGTTCCTTTGAAGACAGGATTTTACTCAGAAGTCTTTAAGACTTTCCTTAGAGGTTCTCCATTTGAGACCTCCCCCAAGTCCGCATTCCTGACCCTCCATGGGACCTGAATTTCATCCTGGAGAAGCTTACTCTGCCTCCTTGAGCCAGCACAACAGCAGCTGATTTGAAGTTCCTTTCTTGGAAGACACTCTTCCTAGTGGCCATTACTTCTGCTCGGATTTCAAGCTTCAGGTCTTAATGTGTAAAATCCTGTACTTGATTTTCACAAGGAAAGTGGCTCTCACTACCAACCTAAGTTTCTCCCTAAGGTGGTGGCTGAATCTATTGAGCTTCCCGCTTTCTGTACGCAGCACTCCAATCGGGGAGTACCTCTTGCATACTTTGGATGTTCACAGAATCCTGAAATACACCAATGGGACTAAGGATCTCAGGAAGACTGATCAGCTTTTTGTCTCTCTTGCTCACAAAAGAGAAGGCAATGCTGTTTCTAAGCAATGCCTATGAAAATGGTTGGCGAATTGTATCACTTTCTGTTACAAGTACAACAAGACCCTTCCGGGTCAAGTCAGAGGATACTCCAGCAGAGGAGTAGCTGCCTCTGCGGCTTAATTCAAAAACGTGTTAGCGGCAGACATCTGTGCAGCTGCAACCTGGACTTCTTTCCATAACTTCACGAAACACTACAGTTTGGACATCGTCTCTCACCGTAGAGCAGGCTTTGGGTTGGCTGTCCTACAAGGTCTTTTTTCATGAGACCGGTTCAGCCCATGAGGTTCCATGCTGTGGATAACAGTCCTCCTCCCGAGTGCTTTTCCTTGTTCCAGACTGCTTGGGACTCAGTCCTATATGTGAATACTTGCTGTAAGAGCCCTCTCGAAGTAAGATGTACAATTACATAAGAACTTACCGTAACAGTAGATCTTACCTCGAGAGGGCTCTTGCAGCAGGTATTCACATATAGGACTGTCCCGCCAGGCATCAGGACCCCACGGAAAAATTTCTAGCTAGCCGTCTCTGATGGGGGACCGCCCCCCACGTCAGGTGACCGGCATCATGCGACGTCAGTATGAAGGGGTAGCCCCCCACGCCCATCTTCCAGTTCTTTCCCGTCGTCGGCTTGTGAAAGTTCCCCGTGGTAGAGTTAAACACTCGTCAGTCGTTCGTCGGTCTAGTTTTCAAACTTTTCAACCTTGGTTTTCTTCTATTTCTCGCTTTAATTATCGATTCTCTGTGTATGTCGTCCCTGATGCCCTCTGAATCGCATAAAAATAAGTGTGACTCGTGTGGCTGTCAACTGCCACACAAGGACAGCCATTCTTTGTGCCTCTTCTGTCTGGGCCCAGACCACCCTGTGGAGAAGTGCCAACACTGCCAAACATTTAACTCCGCTACCCGGTAAAGACGGCAACGGTCCCTGAAAGCCCATGCCATCAAGAAACAAATGGCATCCATGGAGAAGGAGCTAAAGAAATTAAGGCAGGCATCCACTTCCCCCGAAGGTCACAAGAAGAAACGTGACAAGGAGAAGCATTAGGGCGTGAAAACAGCTTCCGGCGCCGCAGCTCCGTCCGGTCGTGACTCTTAAAAGTAACGTCCCTCTATGGGATCGCTCCACGGCGGCCGTCTTGGTGGTGTCAAAGAAGGCATCACCCCTCCTGTCTGGCCCGCGCTTGGGCACTTCGGGAGCCTCCAGGGAAAAGGAGGCCTCCTCTCGGGAGGGCCGCTTCCACCACGCGGTCATTGGGTTTGAGCGGGTCCGATAAATCGGACGCCGGTACCACCGATGTCCACCCAGATTTGGCTGATAAGCCAGACGCCTGCCCTACCGTCGCCCACCTGTCCAAGGAGCCTGCGCCGGACCCTAACGATCAGTCCCACGCCCCAGACTCTCCGCAGCACGTTGCGTTGCCTTCTGAGGTCCCTATGTCCCCTCTGCTGACCCCCAAGGATTCTAATCCTCCCTCCCCAGTCATCACAGAGGACCTCGAGATGCTGCCGTCAGGGCACCTTCCTTCAGAACCCAATACCCTGACGCTGGAACATCAGACGCCAGCATACCCAACGCTGCTCGACATCCTCTTACCGGCCAGCATACCTACGCTGGTCCCGACACCCATGGGGCCAGCTTTTCCTTTGCTTGGGCCTCTGCTCCATCAGAGTCCCTGGCTCCCGGGTATCCATCACTAAAATATCCGGTGCCACCATACCTGGCTCTGCAGTATCCGGCGTCTCAGTACCCGACGCCAGGTTACCCGCCGTCAGGTTATGGATACTCCTTCTGCGGATATCCTTAGTATCCGTATACCCCTCCTCCTCCGCCGCCCACTCTCCAGCCACCGGCGGACCTGAAGGTGACTCTGGCCTCCTGGTGGGCTGAGGACAAGGCTCAGCTCATCAGAGAGGTCGAAAGTCAACTACCGACGTCGGACCCTTTACAGGATCCCCTACGTCAGAGACTGGAGACTCCCTCCCCCTTACCCGACACCAGAGAAGAGCCCTCTGGCTCTTGTGGGGGGGAGGACTCGTGCCTCAGGGAACTCCCCAAAGGGGTCGTCCCTCCCCCTCATGGGGAGGAGTCTTTCTCTTCTTCATCGGATACGTCTGACTCGGACTCAGAGACTGGACGCTCTGATCCTGATGACGAGCCACCTACTGCGGACTGCCCCAGGCCAAAGACCCTTCCGAAGTCTCCTTCAGAGGATCCTTCCTTTCTGGAGTTGCTGAGAAAAATCCAGGATGTCCATCAGTGGCAATCACTGGAGCCAGACCCACAGCGTAAGCTTGCTGCTCATTTGGATCTGCCTGAGACTGCTCCTACGCTGATTCCACCCTGGATAGAGCCTCACATGGATCTTGTTTCCACTATTTGGAAACAACCTTCCATGTTAGCCCCCCTTACGAGGAAGGCAGACCAACTACATCAGGCTACCAATGGCGTAGCTCTTTTGAACCTGCACCCCAAGGCAGATTCAGTCATTATTGGCGCCACTCATGGCCATTCCGCTAACCCAAAACACCTCAGCTCATCCCCACCTGACAAGGGGTCACGGCTTCTGGACCAGTATGGGAAGATGATTTATTCCTCCTCTACCCTGGGTATTATGGCCCTGAACAATGTGGCACATATGGGGGACTTTCAGAAGACCATACTTAGTCAGGTGAAATCAAAATTGGACTCCCTTCCTGAGTGTTAGACTAAGCAGTAAGTGGCAGATCGTGTCTTATCTTCCTGGACATAAGTCTCACCACTCATTCACACTGAGTGGGATTGGCGCCGGAGGCACTAAGACCATCGAGGAGCCAAACTTTGCTGGGTGGTGAGGCAGCGCCCGGGGCCGCCCATGACAGCGGCTCGGCCAGTAATGACCATCTCGTGACAGCGACCCTCCAACCGCCCTCAGTTCCTTTTTCCCGCGCCGTCAGTGCGCTTCAGTGGCGGCGTCGCTCGCCTGTCCCGAGTCAAACTTCAAACTAGCGCATAGTTTTTCAGTTTGTTTTGTTTTTGTAACATTATCACGATAGTGATATCGCTTAGTTTTTATTCTATTTTACGTGAAATTTTTCTAATATTTAAATTTAACTTACTTGAAGAAGTCTCGGCCTACTGGGACATTCGCCTCCCAGGTGCGAGACTGGGGTAGACACCGCAGAGTCAATACCTGATTGTGTGAAACCCGGACACCACCTTCGAAGGAATTTCGTGAAGGACAACCTTGTCCCCGTGGAAGACCAGGTAAGGAGACCGATGTCAGCCTGAGTTCTCCCATCCTCTGGCTGACGTGATACCACCAAGAAGGCGGTTTTCCACCACAGGTGGGGAGTCCACCTGCATTGGTTCAATGGCTTGCCCATGAGTTTTGCCAGTACCAGTAAAATCCCACGGAGGTGGGGTTCCGACTGGAGGAAATGTGATCATGGCCTTGAAAAAAGCGCCCACCACTTTTCCTGCGCCACTGACTGCTGACCGCCCGCCCGTAAGCAGAAATGGCTGCTGTGGTGCACCTTGGGGGTCAGCTGATCTAAGCCCTGACAGATAGGGACCATAGATAGTCTAAATGCTCGCCATATGACACTCAGAAAGGGTCCAACCTTTTCCACACCAAATGGAGAACCTCTTCCATTTGAAGGCATAGTATTTTCTGGTCGACTCTTACGGGACACCTCAACGACGTTGAGGACCTCGTCGAAAGACCCAAGGCCTGGAACTCTAGCCAGGAACCAGGCCGCCAGGTGCAGGGATTGTTGGTCCGGGTAAAACTCCCCGATTGATTGAGAGCAGGTCCGGCGAGCTGGAAGCTGCCGCGAGTCCTGGAGCTGAGACTGAGGGGATCTGGTACCAGAATGATGGGCTGGTCTGGGGCTAATAGAATCACCTGCTTGTCCCTCCTCGCCAGCAGGACCCCTGTGAATCAGGGAACGGGGGAAGGAAGAGGCCCGGGTCCACGGGCTCGGTGGGCATCCCTGCAGCGATTCCTGCTGAGGGGGCGGGTATGAACAGCCAGCTTCGCCTCCCTGGAGGCAAACAGACTACCAGAGGTGTGCCCCAGTGAGAACAGGTCTGTTCTATCTCGCAGGAGAGACCACTGCGTGGTGCAGCCCCTATCCGCTCAGGGCATCGGCCAGGGTGTTGGAGGCTCCTGCCATGAATGGCCAGGAGATCCACCTCCAGGCTGGGTGACTAGTGACCAGATGCGGAGAGCTTCCTGCATAGAGGCAAGGGAGCTGGCCCCGCCTGGCTGCCGATAGGGGCAAGGCGGTCGTGGGTGGCTGTCCGCCTGGACCCCGGGACCACTTGGACCCCGGAGAAACGGAGCAGCGGTGAGAGCTGGGCGACCGCACGGGAGTCTGCAGGTTGATATGGTATCGGACTACCGCTGGGACCAGAGGCTGCACTCAGGTTCCTCTGATGGGCAATTCCCAAACTCCATCAAAGAGGCTGGTCGATAGAGAGACCGGGCTGGCTCGGGCGGACAAATGGGATACCCTCCTGCAGATGGACGAACGGTTCACCACTGAGAGCGCTCTACATCTCCTGGGTCGCCCACACGCTGCTGGTCCAGAGGGTTTAACGCTGGATCAGTGGTCGCCAGACCTTACTGGAGGGCGCATGTGCCAGTGGCTCAACGGACTACGCTGGTACAGGCCGCCATAAGACCCAGGAGTCGAGGAAGTCCCGGCAGGGTGCATTGCCCAACCAGAAATGATTGGGCAAAGGAGGTAAGAACCTCGGCCTTGTCCGCTGAGCCGTGTTCTGGCTCAAAGAGAGTCAGCCTGCCTCGGGATGAAGGATATCACTTGCTTCGCTCAGAGTTCACTTGGCCTCGCTGATCAGGAGGCCCAGTTGAGAGCAAACCCCTGAGGGCCAGATTTTTTGACCGCTTCCACCTCCAACCTGGAGGGGCTGCTGTCAGCCAATCGCCCAGGTGTAAGGGTCCTGCCCCGAGCCCTCGCTTCGCGAAAGCTGTCACCGCTGCAATGTACGGTAGAAGACCCTTGGAGCTGAAGAAAGGTCAAGGGCATGGCCTGAACTGGAGGTGATCTCTCCGGCTCTGAAGCGGAGGAATCTCTGATGAGACGGACGGATGGGGACGGAAAGAACGCGGCCCTGGAAGTCCATGCCAGAGAACAGAAACGCGCCGTGTTCCAGAGATGGTGGCTATTCGAGCCAGAGTGCATTCTGAAGGTTCAGACTCGGAACTTGTTCAGGTCGTGAGGGTTCAAGATGGGGCTAGCCCTCGTCTGCTTGGACCAGGAAGTACCTGGACACGAACTTGGTTCTGGTGGAGGGTCCTTCTATCTCTCTTTTATCACCCTTTCTGGAAGGGAGGAGGGCTGGCTGTCGGCTCGACGAAGCCTGTAGAGACTTGGGGACCCTGTGCAGTCAAGGGCTTACGTGGCTCTGAAGGGTGGAGCCTGCTCGACCCAGAGGCAGGCTTCTTCCCACCACCTCCAAACCCACCCGTCCGTGGGTAAATATGACCAGGCGGAAAGGAAGTGTCGGAGCTGCCTCCCCACGGGGAACTAGGACGCAGGTAACGGGATGTGACACCCCCAGCCCGTCACTTAGCAGGCTTGGAGTAAGGACCGCCTGGGGACCACCAGGGCCTTTTCCTCCTTGCTTCCTATTAGAGGAAGCCGATGGCTTGGGCTTGGCATTCCGCGGTCTAGCCTGGCTGGCCCTGACGCTGTTGTTGGGCCGGGCGTGCGGCGGGAGTAGAGGGACGAAAGGGCTTAGACTGGGGCTTATGACCCTTGTCCCTCTGCGCGGACGAGACCGAATCCAAGGTGGCATTGGATTTTTCGATCCTCTGGAGGTTCCCAGGAAAGGAACGTCCGCAAGCTTGTGCTGGGTATCCACGGTAAAGGTGGATATTCGCAGCCACGCCCGCCGACGCATGGCCACAGCGCCCGCCACTGACCGGGCACATGAGTCTCCTATATCCAGAGCAGTCTGGAGCTGTTGTTTGGCTACTGTTCTGTTGCCCTGATCCCTTCATCTGCTTGACCGTGAGTCTGCAGGTCAGCGGGAAGATGAGGGACCGCTTCATCCAGGGAAACCCAACAGGGCATGGGAGAATTGTTATGAGGACGGCCAAACTGGCTTGACAAAGGTCGTAGAGAAGAGGCAGTATACACTTTCCTCGGTAGTCCAATTTCTACTTTTTGTTACGGTTTGTCCACGCCCTTGGCATTACCGCACGCCGGAAACACTGTCCGCGGGATTCAACCCTTCAGCCAGGGGTGTCTGTAGAAACCCCGACAGAGAGCCAGTGGGGACCGCGATACTTCTGGCCATCCTGGGTCAAGGCGAGGACAGGAAGACGGACTGCTAAAGTTCCAGGGCCGGCTCGACAATGGCTTCGCCACTGGAAAGGCCTCTCGGGTGGGAGAATCCCCGTCCGGTGAATCCTCGCGAGGGGATATCTGGCCCGCTTGGATACGGGTTCGTGCTTCATCCCAGTGGATTCTGAGATGAGCCTAAGAAGTCCTAGGAAGGACGAAGGGCTATCGCCCACTGACTGCCCCCTCCAGAAGACCCTATTTCAAAACGCTTTGAGAACAGGGAGGAGTCATCCTAATTTACGAGTTGTCTAATAGCTGCCTGGAGCCTGAGCCACCATCCACTTGCCGGCGGTGGCTTGTCAGGCGTGAGAGTGACCGACAGCTCACGGGAAGGCCGAGGGCCAACCGCGATCTTTCATCGGAGCCCCAGCTGTCGGCTGAGGTGGAGGCGGTTCCACCACCATCGGGGCAGCCGGAATGGGTCAGACAACTGGCCTGGAAACAGCCTCGATCACTTGGTCCGGTGGCAACCACTTAATGGCCGGAGGAGAGGCCTGAGCCGCTTATTGGCCAGAAAAATTTGTTGCCACATGAGGTCTCTCAGATGGGCGTAGCCACGCCGAAGCCTTCCCTCCTCGGCCGAGTAGTGAAGAAGAGGAAGAGCGGCGACGCCACTTGCCGCGGTGCCGAGACCGAGACCAGCTTTATGTCGACGGGAACGGGTACTGGGCCAAGATGTCTCGAGATCGAATCTTGCTATAGGCCGAGGTCGTGAGAAGGGAGTCGAGGATCGGCGTGATCCTGGGTTCGGGTCGGCAAAATCGACGGCTCCGGATTCACCGCACGGGAGCCGACGGTATCCTCAGCCCTCACCGGGGAACCGAGGAGGGACTCGCTTCCCAGCCGACAACCCGTTTAACTGGTCGAGAAAATCTCGACTTGCCGGGCGGAGTCTCAGTCACCTGGCCTGACGGGGCACCGGTAGCCAGTGGTCGGGCCGAGAAATCGATCAATTCCGATTGCTGACGAGGGAGCGGATCTTTCCCGGCCCCAAGAGCCGCTTCTTTATGAGACTCATTTAGACTTCAATCGACAAACGGACTAGTTGTGCCAGGACCCTCACCTTGAAGGCTGAGAGGGTCAAGCAAAGCTCTCTTAAAGGAAGCTGAATATGAGGTCCTGAGGGAGGAGGGACAAAGGCCGAGAAGAGGAAGTTGCCACCTGAGCCGCCTGCTCTTCAAGGCGACCAACGCTCTAGTTGTTCTGGGCGATCTCTGCAGCCAGCGGAAACCGCCAGTCGGGCCTCTTTTGGATTTGACCGGTGGAAATCTTCTTCGACGCCCCAGATGAAGCGGGCAGCGCTGTCCTCGAGGACGAGACCGAGTGAAGGTGAACACAGGTCGCAAGCCCGCGGGTCGCAAGGTTCTTGACCAAGGCTATAAACACACGTGGAGCTGGGTCCGTCCCCGAGACATCTTCTGCCCAGGACATCTCCGAACTGAATCGATTTGTCCATCGCAGCCGCCAAGGAAGAAGACCGGTGAAAAAGTTATGAATAATGTTTTTAAACCGGAGGATTTTAGGCCCAAAACTTAATCGCAGAGCGTTAAGGAGGGAACCTGAGCTTCTAAGCGGTAAGGAAGATCTGGCGCCATGGGGCGGAGCCGAGTTTTACCACCCGGTGGGTGGAGGAGCTAGCTTGAAGACCTTCCGCAAGATTTAAAAGCCGGCAAGGAACCTGCTGATAGTGCGTGTATGAACAACATATCCATGTCCCTAGAAACTGGGCAGTTCTTTTATGCTTGATGGGAAGCTTAATAAGTCCAACCTTGAGTGCCCCATCAAGAAACAGATCCTCTGCTACTCTCTGAAGGAGTTCCCATTCGTGGACTCTGGCCTGGGAATGACCCAGGTCAGTCTCAGCGATTGTGTTGTCCATCCGGGAAACGTGAACTGCATCAGGTTTGCGCGCCGTGTCGCATTACCCACTCCCACACTCTCATCACTTCCCAGCAAAGGGGGTAAGAGTGTGCGCCTCCTTGGTTGTTGAGGTAATACGTCACCGCTGTATTGTCTGTTTGAAGCAGAAGAGTACTCGGCGGGATTTCTGACTGAAAGGCCTGCAGGGCATAAAGCACCGCCCTCATCTCCAGAATGTTGATGTGGAGGTGAGTTTCTTGAGGGATCCACGTTCCCTGGGATCTCACCCCGTTCAGGTGTGCTCCCCACCCTAGCCCTGAGGCATCTGTGCAGAGGATTACCTCCGGGGACGGCGCTGCAAAAGGAACACTGCAGAGAGTGTCCCTGGGTCTAGCCACCATTGCCAGTCCCGAATCACAGCGTTCGTGATTCTGACCGACTGCTGCATGTGGTCTTGCCTTTGGTCCCACTGCACTTTGAGCATCCACTGAGTCACCCGCATGTGGAGCCTTGCCATAGGGAAAGTTGGAATGGCCGCAGCCATGTGTCCGAGCAGGCGAAAGACCAGCCTGGCGGGGACAGTCTTTCGCTGAGAGGTCCCTGATGACGGACCTGCTGCAAGTCTCCTTTCCTCGGGAAGAAAGGCTTTCCTTGACGGTGTCCAGAACTGCCTCATGAACTGCAGCTTCTGGGACGGTACCCAGGAGAGACTCCTCAGAGTTGATAAGAATGCCCAGTGACTGGAAGAGAGCTTGGGTGTTCTGGATACTTAAATAGCCTCTGGAGGCGTGCCATGAGAAGCCAGTCGTCTGTAGTATGGAACACGTGAGTGGCCCCATCCCTTAGAGACGCCAAGCACACTGCCATACACTTGGTAAAGACCCTGTGGCGATGACTGTCCGAAAGGAAGAGCCCGGAACTTAGAGTGGTGGCCGAGAAACTGGAAGCGCAGGAACCTCCTGTGCGTTTGAGCTACGGGGATGTGCAGGTAGGCATCCTGCATGTCCAGAGACACTAGAAAGGCGTCTTTTCTCAGCATGGGAATAAGCCCTTGGAGGGTCACCATGTGAAAACGTTTGTAGTCGAATGACATGTTGAGGTCGCTGAGGTCCAATAATGGACGGAGGTCCCTGTTTTTGGAACCAGAAAGAAGTGGGAATAGTGACAGTTCCTCTGGTTCTCCGGGGACGTACTTATCACTCCTTTTGAAGGAGCGAGTACTTGCCTGATGAGTGATCTGTGCTGACCCAGGTAACGGGAGAGCAGAGGAGGCCTGTGGGTGGCTTGTCCACGAATTCTATAAAGTGGCCTTGTTTGACCAACTGAAGAACCCATCTGTCGGGTGGTTACAGACTGCCACCCTGGCACGTGGTTCCACCACGCACCCCGGCACCTTGGGTGTGTCCCGCGATCCTGAGGGCGGGGCCGGAAGGAGTCATGCTGTGAGCGGGTTGAGGGTCCGGCAGGCTGGGCCGACTTGGTAGGGGGCTGCTGGCCTTGGCCTGCGGATCTACTTCTCCTGGGCTCTTCGGGAGAAGGAGCCCCTCTGTTGCGGACCGGTGCGCGACTGCTGTCTCTGCATCCGGCCTCCAAAACGGCTCTGGTTACTTCGAAAGGAACCAAGCTTGGGTCTGTACATGGCTTGGACAGACCGTACCGCCTTCCCGGCCTCTTGAAGTTTGGTGAGAACCTTCTCCGAGGACTCACCAAAAAGAACGTCTCCATGGAACGAGGCGTCCAGAATGATGTTCTGGACGTCCAGGGTAAATCCGGAGACACGGAGCCAGGAGTGTCACCCTGAGGCATATGCCGGAGGCTGCCGCTCTGGCCGAGGAGTCCGTAGAATCATGGCGTGGCTCGCAGCACCTGGGTTCCCACGTCCGAACCCGTGCGGAGGAGCTGCAGCAACTCCTCCTCCTCCTTCTGCTCACCTTCTGGCATCTTTTCCGCCAGATCCAGTCCCTGCTCCCACAAGGCATTCTGAAACTGGACCATGTGGGTTAGATAGCTGAGGGACCTGATGGCGCAGGTAGCAGCTGCATACGTGCGCCTGCCAATAGCGTCCAGTTGCTTGGACTCTGGGACCGGTCATGTGAGGCTGTGATGACCAAAGAATCGGCCAGAGGATGGGATTCCAAGTATTGGTCCTCCATAGGGGCCTTGTACAGGTGGTCAGCCTTCTTCGGCATCGCCGGGAGCGAGTGTGGACGTTTCCACGCTGCCTTGGTGACGTCCACGAAGGTGTCCACCAAGGGTGACACCACCACAGGCTTTGGGTCCTTTTGCCGAAGATAACGGGCAAGGCATAGCCTCTCGGGGTCAAGTTCTTCTGCGTCCCAGCCCATGTTCTCCTGGATATGGCTCATAATCTCTGAGAACTATGGGTCATCCGGAGGAGATCTTGGGAGCTCACGTTGGTCCGGAGAGGGGACGCTGATGGGAGAAGGGGATCTGGATCCGTCGGAGAAGTATGATCCCGAGTCCTCCGTCGAAGGCGAGTGGCGGCGTCTTCTGGGTCTCTTGGGGCTGGGTGACCCTGAAGAAGATCTGGACGGAGGTCTTCTTGTGCCTAGTCTGCCCCAGGAGGTTCCTAAGTGGCTCCTGGGAAGGTACTCGGCCTGCTGCCCTGGAAGGGGTGGGGGCGCTGAGGCCGGCGGAGACACTGGAGGAGGAGGAAGAGGTGTGGGAAAGGTCCTTCTTTATGGTATACCACCAATAGGTAAATAGCTCCTTAACCTCTGAAATACTGAGGCCCGACGACGGGCCGGGCGCCGGTGGTCGGGTTCCTCAGTGGTCTCTGGTTCTGGGGAGGGCAGGGAACAACACAACCGGGATTGCCTGTCTGGTCTTCAGGCTGAGTCCGCTCCTCCTCCGTGAGCGCCTCCTGGTCAACGTCAGTAGGAGGAGTAGGTGTTCTCCTCTCTACTGGAACAGGCGCCGGTCCCCGGCCAGTCCGAGGTGGAGAAGGCCTGACCGCAACGAGTGTCCGCAGTGCGCGGTCTTGGGACCGTTGAAAAAGGTTTCCAAATTGGAAAAAAACTTTTCCAGGCGCCACGCTAGAAACAGACCAAGGGTTTAGACATGCAAGTAGACGTATGGAAAGAAATACAGGTTACTCCACCAGTAACAGGAGTTCTAGGAATGGTATATGTTGTTCTATTCAGACTGTCTGGCAGGTATCCTTGCCACTTTAAATCTTGCCAGAAGGTCTTCGTTGGCTCCTCCCACCCACCCGGTGGTGAAAACTCTAGCTCTGCCCCATGACGCCAGATCTGGCCCGCTGGAAGCCTCAAGGCTGTGCATCGGGCTGGAGGTCATGGAGTTAGGGATGAACAATATATACCATTCCTAGAACTCCTGTTACAGGTGAGTAACCTGTATTTCTAGGGACATGGATATGTTGTTCATCCACACTGTCTGGCAGGCTCCTAGCAGTTCTCCGGGAGGAGGGAGGCAAGGGGCACACCCCCGATACTTACTTGGGAAATAAAGACTGGAGAACCGAGGCCCCAAAACCAGCATCCCGGCATGACTCAAGGTCGATGTGGTAGTGGGTGATGAAGGTGTGTGCTGACTTGCAGCAGCCCTGCAGATATCCTGGATAGGGACGCCCTGGAAGCAGCCACCGATGCAGCAGTATGGCGGTAGAATGAGCTCTTATCCTCTGGGAGGCTCCATGCCCACCAACTTATAGCAGAGACCTATGCAGAAGGTGACTCACCTGCCCATCGTCCGCTTGGCTGCAAGTCTGCCAGGTGCGGCTTCAGCGTGGGTGACAAACAGCTGGCTAACCTCTCCCTCGATTTCCCAGCCGCGGCGCCTCTGATAGTGAGCGCCTTCTAGGGTCCAGAGTATGGAGCCTATATTCAGCCTCGAGGTGATTGGGGTAGAACACCGCAGAGTCAACACCTGGTTAAGGTGAAACTCCGACACCACCTTCGGAAGGAATTTCGGGTGGGGGCGCAGGACAACCTTGTCCCTGTGGAAGACCAGGTAAGGAGACTCGATGCAAAGCGCCTGGAGCTCTCCCATCCTTCTGGCTGATGTGATGGCCACCAAGAAGGTGGTCTTCCACGACAGGTGAGAGAGTTCCCACCTGTGCACTGGTTCGAATGGCTTGCCCATGAGCTTTGCCAGTACCAGCAGTAGATCCCACGGAGGTGGAGGTTCTCGCACCGGAGGGAAAATGTGATCAAGGCCTTTGAAAAAGCGCCAGAACACCTTCTCCTGCGCCACCGACTGCTTCCCGGCCCGCGCCCGGTAAGCAGAGATGGCTGCCAGGTGCACCTTAAGGGTCGTCGACCTAAGCCCTTGCTGAGAAAGGGACAAAAGGTAGTCCAATATGCTTGCCAAGGAACAGGAGGAAGGGTCCAGGCACTTTCCCTGGCACCAAATGCAAAATCTCTTCCATTTGAAGGCGTAGCATTTTCTGGTCGACTCCTTACGGGACGCCTCAACTACATTGAGGACCTCGGCTGGAAAGACCCAAGGCCTGGAACTCTAGTCAGCCAGGAACCAGGCTGCCAGGTGGGGATTGAAGGTCCGATGGAATACCTTCCCTGACTGACTGAGAGCAGGTCCGGGCGAGCTGGAAGCTGCCTCGGGAGCCTGGAGCTGAGGAGATCTGGGTACCAGTACTGGCGGGGCCAGTCTGGGGCTATCAGAATCACCTGCGCCTTGTCCCTCCTTGCTT
This sequence comes from Neoceratodus forsteri, assembly GCA_016271365.2. NCBI lineage: Eukaryota > Metazoa > Chordata > Ceratodontiformes > Ceratodontidae > Neoceratodus > Neoceratodus forsteri. The sequence goes on from CM028136.1 coordinate 806,843,929, forward strand.
TGAGAAGCACCTTGTGCATCAAGGGGAACGGGGGAAAGGCGTGGAAGAGGTCCGGGGTCTACGGCCTCGAGAAGGCATCCCCCTGCAGTGATCCCTGCTGAGGGGGGCCGGCATGGAACAGCCTCAGCTTCGCATTCTCCCTGGAGGCAAACAGGTCCACCTGAGGTGTGCCCCAATGGAAGAATAGATCTTGTACTACCTCCGGTGGAGAGACCACTAGTGGGACGCAGCCCTATCTGGCTTAGGGCATCGGCCAGGGTGTTGGGCTCCTGCCACATGAATGGCTAGGAGATCCGCCTTCAGGCTCGCGCAGTGACCAGATGGAGAGCCTTGCATCAGAAGCATGGAGCGCCGGCCCGCCCTGGCGAAGTTTAGATAGTACATGGTCGTGGTGTTGTCCGCCTGACCCGGACCACTTGGACCCCGAAGAAACGGAGCAAAGGCAGTGAGAGCTAGGTGGACCGCTCGGAGCTCCAGCAGGTTGATGTGGCATCGGGTCTCCCTCGGGGACCAGAGGCCGTGCACTCGGTGTTCCCCCAGATGAGCACCCCAACCCATCTGAGAGGCATCGGTCGATAGAGAGACCGTCGGCTCGGGCGGACAAACAGAATGCCCTCCTGCAGATGAACTGGAACGGTCCACCACTGGAGAGCGTTCCACATCTCCTGGGTCACCGTCACTAGCTGGTCCAATGGATCGCAGCGTTGGGACCACTGGCTGGCCAGCCCTCACTGAAGGGGCGATGTTCCAGCGACCCAACGGACCACTGGTACAGGCCGCCATGAGACCCAGGAGGCGAGGAAGTCCCGGCAGGCGCAATTGCCCAACCAGAAATGATTGGGCAAAGCAGGAAAGAACCTCAACCCTGAACCGCCGAGCCATGCCCTGGCTCAAAGAGAGAGCTCTAGCCTGCCCCGATGAAAAGAATCACCTGCTCGCTCGAAGTTCCAACTGGCCTCGCTGATGAGGAGGCCGACCTGAGAGCAAACCTGAGGGCCAGATCTCTGGACCGCCTCCACCTCCTGCCTGGAGGGGGCTGCTATCAGCCAATCGTCCAGGTAAGGGTAAACCCGACCCTCGGCCACGAGGAATGCTGTCACCACTGCCATGCATTTGGTGAAGACCCTGGGAGCTGGAGATAAGTCAAGGGCATGGCTTGAACTCGAAGGGATCCCTCCAGCCAAAGCGGGAGGAACCTCTGATGTGACGGATTTGATAGGGACGTGAAAGAACGCGCCCTGCAGGTCCAGAGAGCAGAACCACACGCCGTGTTCCAAGGATGGTATTATCTGAGCCAGAGTGACCATCCTGAAGGTTCGAGACCTTAGGAACTTGTTTGGGTCGTGTAGGTCGAGAATGGGGTGCCAGCCCACCCGTCCGTTTCGGAACCAGGAAGTACCTGGACACTAACCCCGGGTTTGAGGGGGGGTCCACCACCACTCTTATCACCTCCTTCTCGAGGAGGAGAGCGATGTCAGCTCAGCGAGCTGACAGCGAGGCTTCGGACCCCGAGGTGCGACGGCTCTGAAGGGTGGGCCCTGCTCGAACTCCAGAGACAGGCCCTTTCCCACCACCTCCAACACCCACCGGTCTGTAGTGATAATGGACCAGGAGGAAAGAAAGTGGCGGAGCCGCCCCCCCCCAACCCATCACTGGGCAGGCTTGGAGGAAGGACCAGCCGAGGGACCTCCAGGGTCTTTACCTCCCTGCTTCCTGGAGGAGGAAGCCGCGGGCTTGGGTTTGGGACGCCAAGCGCGAGCCTGCTGGCCCTGATGCTGCTGGGCCGGACGTGCCGTGGGCGCAGACGGACGAAAGGGCTTGGATTATGGTCTTTAAATTCGGAAACCCAAGAATTAGGAACCAGTCTTATACGCAGAGCGCTAAGGAGGGAACCTGAGCTTCAAGCGGTAAGAAAGATCTGGCGCCATGGGGCGGAGCCGAGGTTTTACCACCCGGGTGGGTGGAGGAGCCAGCTTGAAGACCTTCCGCAAGATTTAAAGCGGCAAGGATACCTGCCAGACAGTGTGGATGAACAACATATCAATGTCCCTAGAACTGGGGATTCTGGCAGGACCGCCTCCTTATGTATTACGTCTGACGTCGGGGGCGGTCCCTGCTGAAGACGGCTAGCTAGAAGATTTCCGTGGGGTCCTGACGCCTGCCGGCCTCAGTCCTAATGGTGTTACCTGCTGCAAGAGCTGTATCTCGAAGTAAGATCTCCGTATCTGAGCCTGACAGAGTATACCTCTTGTCCATTCTTTTATCCACAGGAGGTATAGTATTAGGAATCTTTAAGATCTTAAATGTCTGTTTCCCAAAAGATTTGTGTAAGGGAATAGACAGCCTCCTAGACTCTGGGATATCCATCCTTTCCACATAATCAGGCTCTTCCTGGTCATCCACAGCTTCTTCCATAGGAAGCTGAAGGGTTTCGGCCACTTTCTTATAAAACATAAAATGGGAGTGGGACTCAGAAAGCCTAGGAGGAGACACTCCTGAAGGTCTGTCTGGGGAGATGTCCGGGTCAATGGGCACATCCAGACTTTCAAAACCACATTCACTTTCCTCATACTCCTCCTCCTCCGGTTCATAATACTCCTCTAAATCATAATCTTGAACCGGTGGAACCGGCTGAACCGAGCGCCTTCCTGATGGTGCCGGTTCGGTCGGAACCAGGAAAGCGATCTGCAACAATTTTTATCGCTTTGGCTATTTCTTCAGCGGTTGGAGAAGAAACTTTTGGATCCACACCAGTTGATTTTTCCCTTTCTTATTCTCTTAGCCGGAACTGACTCCTCGGAATTGGTTCTCCTTTTGCCCGAAGAAGTTTCGCCCTGGAAGTAGAAATAAAGATTTTACCACAACTTGATCGGTTCAAACCGAACCGATGAACCGTTTACAAGATCCACACAGAAGAGAAAACAATATAAACCTATCTAGTACTCACGAATACCACAGACAGAGACTGAACTGACAGGTTGCGGTTTAAATTCGGTTGAAAACCGAGAAAAATGGTACTTTAACCGACAAAATGAACCGAGCAAAGGAGAAATCTCCGGAGCGACTGTTCAGTGAGGCGAAGTAAAGAATCTGACGGTTTGAGTTCAAACAGCAACAGACGGAGTCTCAACCAAGCTCGAGCTCAGCGTTCCATGCCTGGCATGGAAAGTTAACTCTTTCATCTCCGGGGCAGTTCGAAGGTTGGGACTCACTGCTATTGTCAGAATACAGCAAGACTTCATGTTGTCTGAATTTCTTCTTCTTCATAATCTTCTTTTCTTTTTAAATAAGAAAAGAACACTAAAAATGGTTAAACGAATACTGAATGGCTGTCGAGCTGTCGATAGATGAAGCTCTCGACCTCGCAGGCTTATGCCGAATGCTATTGATGCGACTGGACGCAGCGGCAGAAAAGGAACAGACGGGCGAGGGTCGCTGCCAAGATAGCCTGTATGGTGAGCTAGTCTTGTGGCGCCGAGCATGCACGATCCTATCCCAGTGCCAGCCCTCCTGAAGATTTTTGGCTCCTGCGTGGTCCTAGCACCTCCGGCATAGACCCATTAGTGTGAATGAATGAGTGGTGGAGACTTTTAGTCCCGGAAGACCTAATCTCCTGTAGACAACTCTACAAAAGAGTTTATGGAGGACAAACTGCATCTCAAAGTTAACCCCTTGAGTTCCAAACAGCTTTTTGCAATCATTTCAACAATATTAACTATATATGTAACTCGAACATTTTCAAACCAAAGGGATCCCAGTTTCACATAAAGATCCACATATATTTTTACAACCACATATATGCAAAGGAGAAGATAGAAGAGCAAGAAACAGCAAGTGAAGACAGAGAAAGAACGGGACGGGAAGGAATTGTGATACCATCAGAGTGATCAGTTTTTAAGTATCCTGCAGAAGGAAAAAAATCAAAAATAAAAATCTCCTGTTAACTTTGTAAGAGTTCGTGGGGAACAAACTGCATCTCAAAGTTTAACCCTTGAGTTCCAAACAGTTTTTTACAATTACCTCAACAATATTAACTATATACCTTTTCAAACCAAAGGATCCCAGTTTCACCTAAAGAACCACATACATTTTAAAACCACAGATATTCAAGTAGGAAGAACGAAAAGCAAGAAACAGCAAGTGAAGACGGAGATAGTGGGATGGGAAGGAATCGTGGGATTGTCAGAGTGACCAGTTCCTAGGTCTCACAAGAAAATTTGATTGTGCAGACAGAAAAGTAACTGTAAATGGAGTCCACTCTGAAGAAAGAGAGGTTACTAGTGGGGTACCGCAGGGTTCAGTATTGGGTCCAGTCCTTTTTAATGTCTTCATCAGTGACATTGCAGAGGGACTGGAAGGAAAAGTATGCCTTTTTGCAGATGACACAAAGATCTGCAACAGGGTTGATACACAAGGAGGCGTGGAAAGGATGAAAAGGGACTTGGCAAGGTTGGAGGAATGGTCGAAGTATGGCAGCTAGGATTCAATGCAAAAAGTGCAAAATAATGCACCTGGAAACAAGAACCCAGGGGAAGAATACACAATGGGTGGGGAGGTAGTAACAACAACAAAAAAGGAAAGGGACCTGGGGGTAATCATATCAGATGACCTTAAGGTTAGCAAGCAATGTGAGAAGGCAGTAGGGAGGGCTGGAGGTATACTGGGATGTATAGGGAGAGGCATCAGCAGCAGAAAACAGAAGTTGTTATCCCTCTGTACAGACAGTGGGTGAGACCCCATCTGGAGTACTGTGTCCAGTTCTGGAGACCCCATCTCCGCAAGGACATAGACAGAATAGAGGTAGTCCAGAGGAGGGCAACTAAAATGGTGCAGGGTCTGCAAGAGAAGCCGTATGAGGAGAGACTAAAGGAGCTTAATATGTATACCCTTGAGGAAAGAAGGGAGAGGGGGGACATGATAGAAACTTTTAAGTACCTCAGTGGAATCAACAAAGTCCAAGAGGGTAGCATCTTTCAGAAAAAGAGACTTGCAAGAACAAGGGGACACAATTTAAAGATAGAAGGAGGCGGTTCAGGGGCAATGTGAGGAAGTATTTCACAGAGAGGGTAGTGGATGCATGGAACAGCCTTCCTGAGGAGGTTGTGGGGTCTAAAACTGTGGGAGAATTCAAGAATGCATGGGACAGACATAAGGCAATTCTTGTGGGGGGTAGGAAGAAATAGGCTGTAGGTTAACTAGGATCTACGGCCTATCCTGTAGGTAGGGAAATGGGCAGACTAGATGGGCCAAGCGGTCCTTATCTGCTGTCAAAGTCTATGTTTCTATGTAGGAGAGGATAGAGTAGATCCTTGCATTTAACTCTCATCGTATAACAAATGGGATAGGGTCTTATTCTGTCACAGAGAGGAGAGGAGAGGAGGGTATTGCATCATGAGTGACTGCACTGCTTGGTGGTGGTTCTAATGTTCAGTAAGTATGTAATAAGGGTAGATTAGGTATTTGAAACAAAACACGGCTGTGTATAGTTACAGCATTAGCATGCATTTCAGTTCTACAAAATGAAGAAGATAAAACAACCAGCAACATCAATGCATTTTAAAGTACCAAAGCAATGAAAAAATAAATTGGTTTTGACTAGAAATAATATGATGAAAAAAGGGCTGACAGTGTCTAACTTCTCAGTGCTCTGGTCCTCCCAGATGAGGAAACAGGTGAAAGCAGGAGCCCACTGAAAATGAGACGTTCCAGCTGATCTAGGCAATCCAGGTTAAATAAATTGTAAAAACGTCATAAATTAAAAAATAAGCACATTTTTAAATCAGTGTTATGAAGTTATTTTTAAGAAAAGAGGAACCAATACACCGAAACAGTTCCTACCTAGAAACCACTCTTGTTCTAACAGGAGTAGCGGGTACACAGAAGCTGGCATTTAGGGAAACGGTCATCTTTAGTTTCGTAATTGTTCTTGTAGTATCCATCTTGTGTTTACGTGACGTAAGCCTATATATGCTACGAATGCGTGCTGTTGCTTCTGGCAGCTTCCGAATCTCCTACAAAGGGGGGGAAGCAAAGGTTAAAAGTTGCTCATGATGTGATGAAACCCCTATAGTGTAACCTTCCTCAAATATGTATTATTCATAAGGGAAATAAAATCTTGAAGCCAAGCCTGAAAGACAATGCAGACCTATTTACAGTCATGGTGATCTCGGCACACCACCATGGTTTCTCAGAAGCCCATACCATCCTTTTTTACCCTCCAGATCAGAAATTTGTCAGTTTCTTCAAGTTGCTGATGTCCTACCAGAACTTCCTGCACCTTCCTCACTGATTACCAATTGTACTATGCCACCCCACACAAATTCAAAACTGCAGCTACTGTGTTAAGAACCTGCCTTAACCTACTGACCACAGCCTTACAGTTCCTGTATCAGGCAAACAACTGAGCCATTGACTGGCATTTTAGAAAGACAATCAGGCAAAAAGTGCTATTAACTGTTGGCTTCACCAGATGCACTAGATGCTTTCACAACACTTGGCTAACAGTTTTAAATTCCAGGCTGCTTATACTTACTTGCAGGTGGGGTGGGAGTAGGGACTGCTGTTGGAAATAAGAGGCCTGCAGCTCCATCCAGATTAATATGCACCACAACAGCATCGCCTACTGAGCAAAAAAACAGGTTACTCACCTATAACAGTAGTTCCAGGACTGGTATATGTTGTTCATCCACACTTATTGGCAGACTCCCAGCAGTTCTCTGGTAGGAGGGAGGCAAGGCGCACCCCCCCACTGATAATCACTTGGCAAATAGAGATTGGAGAACTGAGGCCCCAAAACCAGCATCCCGGCGTAACTCGAGGTCGATGTGGCAGTGGGTAAATACAGGTTACTCACCTGTAACAGGAGTTCTAGGAATGGTATATGTTGTTCATCCACACTTATTGGCAGGTTCCTTGCCGCTTTAAATGTTGCCGGAAGGTCTTCAAGCTGACTCCTCCCACCCACCGGGTGGTAAAACTCGGCTCGCCTCTATGACGCCAGATCTAGCCCGCTGGAAGCTAGGTTGTGCGGCTGGTGGAAACAGGGATGAACAATATATCATTCCTAGAACTCCTGTTACAGGTGAGTAAATACAGGTTACTCACCTGTAACAGGAGTTCTAGGAATGGCATATATTGTTCATCCACACTTATTGGCAGGTTCCTTGCCGCTTTAAATCTTGCCGGAAGGTCTTCAAGTTGCCTCCTCCCACCCACCCGGTGGTAAAACTCCTCGCCCGCCCCATGACGCCAGATCTGCCCGCTGGAAGCTCAGGTAATGCGCTGAAGACGGAAGTCGGAGGAAATGTAGGATGAACAACATATACCATTCCTAGAACTCCTGTTACAGGTGAGTAACCTGTATTTCTAGGACATGGATATGTTGTTCATCCACACTTATTGGCAGACTCCTAGCAGTTCTCCGGGAGGAGGGAGGCAAGGCGCACACCCCCTACTTAGGGAATAAAGACTGGAGAACCGAGGGCCCAAAACCAGCATCCCGGCGTGACTCAAGGTCGATGTGGTAGTGGGAAATAAAGGTGTGTGCTGACTTCCAGGTAGCAGCCCTGCAGATCTCCTGGATAGGGACATCCCTGGAAGCAGCCACCGAAGCAGCAGTATGGCAGGTAGAATGAGCTCTTATCCCTCTGGGAGGCTCCATGCCCGCCAACTACAGCAGAGATCTATGCAGGAGGTGACCCACCTGCCTATCGTCCACTTGGCTGCAGGCCTGCCAGGTGCGGCTTCAGCGTGGTGACAAACAGCTGGCTAACCTCTCTCCGATTTCAGCCGGCGCTCCTTATAATAAGCGGAGCCCTTCTAGGGTCCAAAGTATGGAGCCTGTATTCGCCTCTGATGTGATTGGGGTAGAACACCGCAGAGTCAACACCTGGTTAAGGTGAAACCTCCGACACCACCTTCGGAAGGAATTTCGGTGGGGGCGCAGGACAACTTTGTCCCTGTGGAAGACCAGGTAAGGAGACTCAATGCAGAGCACCTGGAGTTCTCCCATCCTTCTGGCTGACGTGATAGCCACCAAGAAGGCGGTCTTCCACAACAGGTGAGAGAGATCACACCTGTGCATTGGTTCGAATGGCTTGCCCATGAGCTTTGCCAGTACCAGCAGTAAATCCCACGGAGGTGGAGGTTCTCGCACCGGAGGGGAAACGTGATCAAGGCCTTTGAAAAAGCGCCAGACCACCTTCTCCTGTGCCACCGACTGCTCCCCGGCCCGCAGAGATGGCTGCCAGGTGCACCTTTAGGGTCGTCGACCTAAGCCCTTGACTAGAAAGGGACCATAAATAGTCCAAAATGCTTGCCAAAGAACAGGAGGAAGGGTCCAAGCCCTTGTTCTGACACCAAATGGAAAATCTCTTCCATTTGAAGGCATAGTATTTCCTGGTCGACTCCTTACGGACGCCTCAACAACATTGAGGACCTCACAGAAAGACCCAAGGCCTGGAACTCTAGCCGCCAGGAACCAGGTCGTCAGGTGCAGGGATTGAAGGTCCGGATGGAACATCTTCCCTGATTGACTGAGAGCAGGTCCGGGCGAGCTGGAAGCTGCCTCGGGAGCCTGGAGCTGAGGCAGAGGGAGATCTGGGTACCAGAACTGGCGGGGCCAGTCTGGGGCTATCAGAATCACCTGCGCCTTGTCCCTCCTTGCTTTGAGAAGCACCTTGTGAATCAAGGAAACGGGAAGGCGAGAAGAGGCCCGGGGTTCACGGCTCGAGAAGGCATCCCCTGCAGCGAGCCCCGCTCTGAGGGGCGGGCATGAAACAGCTCCTCAGCTTATGCTCTCCCTGAAGCAAACAGGTCACCAGAGGTGTGCCCCAGTGAGAGAACAGATCTTGTACTACCTCCGCAGGAGAGACCACTGTGAGATGCAGCCCCTATCTGGCTCAGGGCATTGGCCAGGGTGTTGGAGGCTCCTGCCACATGAATGGCTAGGAGATCCGCCCCAGGCTGCGCACGAGTGACCAAATGCGGAGAGCTTCCTTGCATAGAAGCATGGAGCTGGCCCCGCCTCTGGCGGTTTAGGTAGTACATGGTCGGGTATTGTCCGTCTGGACTCGGACCACTTGACCTAAGAAACGGAGCAAAGGCGGTGAGAGCTAGGCGGACCGCCGAGCTCCAGCAGGTTGATGTGGCATCGGGACTCCCGGGGACCAGAGGCCATGCGCTCGGTGTTCCCCCAGATGGGCACCCCAACCCATCAGAGAGGCATCGGTCAATAGAGAGACCGTTGGATCGGGGCGGACAAATGGGATACCCTCCTGCAGATGAGATGGAACGGTCCACCATCGGAGAGCGTTCCACATCTCCTGGGTTACCACCACTAGCTGGTCCAATGGATCGCAGCGTTGTGACCACTGGATTGCCAGTCCCCACTGAAGGGGGAGCATGCGCCAGCGTGCCCAACGGACCACGCTGGTGCAGGCCGCCATGAGACCCAGAAGACGCAGGAAGTCCTGGGCAGGGCGCGATTGCCCAACCAGAAATGATTGGGCAAAGGAGGTAAGAACCTCGGCCCTGTCCGCCGGGAACCGTGCTCTGGCTCGAAGAGAGTCGAACTCTGCCCCGATAAACAGCATCACCTGCTTCGGCTCGAGTTCCGACTTGGCCTCGTTGATGAGAAGGCCGACTTGAGAGCAAACCTGGAGGGCCAGATCTCTGGACCGCTCCACCTCCTGTCTGGAGGGGGCTGCTATCAGCCAATCGTCCAGGTAAGGGTACACCCGGACCCCTCGGCGCCGCAGGAAAGCTGTCACCACTGCAATGCATTTGGTGAAGACCCGGGAGCTGAAGACAGGCCGAAGGGGCATGGCTCGAACTGAAGAGGGATCCCTCCGCCGAAAGCGTAAGGAATCTCCGGCGTGACGGACAGATAGGGACGTGAAAGAACGCATCCTGCAGGTCCAGAGAGCAGAACCACACGGTTCCAGAGATGGTATTATCTGCGCCTAGAGTGACCATCCTGAAGGTTCGAGACCTTAGGAACTTGTTCAGGTCGTAGGTCGAGAATGGGGCCAGCCCCTCAGTCCGCTTTGGGAACCAGGAAGTACCTGGACACAAACCCCGGGTCTGAGGGGGGGTCCGCTACCTTCCTGATCACCTCCTTTTGGAGGAGGAGAGCGATGTCGGCTCGACTAGCCGACAGTGAGGCTGCGGACACCGAGGCCCCCCGAGGTGCGATGGCTCTGAAGGGCGGGGCCTGCTCGAATTCTAGAGGCAGGCCTTTTCCCACCACCTCCAGTACCCATCTATCCGTGGTAATAACGGACCAGGCGGAAAGGAAGTGTCGGAGCCGTCCCCCCACGGGGGGATCCAGGGGTGAGGTGACAGGGATGGGGGCGACACCCCTCAGCCCGTCACTGAGCAGGCTTGGAGGAGGGACCGCCGAGGGACCACCTGGGCTCATTCCCCTGCTTCCTGTTGGAGGAAGCCGACGGCTTGGGCTCTGGGATGCCAAGCTCGAGCCTGTGGCCCTGACGCTGTTGGGCCGGGCGCCAGGGGCGCAGGGAAGGCAAAAGGGCTTAGGGCTGTGGCTTGCAGCCTTGTCCTTCTGGGCGGAAGAGACGGAGTCCACGGTAGCATTGACTCCTCGATCCTCTGCAGGTGACCTTCCACCCCAGGGTCAAGAGGTCAGTCCCCAGAAGGGAACATCCGCAACTTGTGCTGGGTATCCGGCGTAAACTGGATATCCTCAGCTAAGTCCGACGACGATGGCCACTGCAGCCGCCACAGACCTGGCACATGAGTCCCAATGTCTAAAGCAGTCTGGAGCTGCTGTTTGGCCACTGCCCTGCTCCTGGTCCTGCACCTGCCTGACCGTAGTCTGCAGATCCGCAGGAAGATGAGGGACGACTCATCCAGGAAGCCCAAAAGGGCATGAGAAAATGTGCCATGAGGATCGGCAACTGGCCTGGACGGCCGAGAGAGGACGTATCATAGACTTTTCACCTGGCATAATCCACCCTTGATTCCTTGTCGGAGGTTTGTCACATCCCGGCGCTCCCGGTGCGCCGAAAACGCTGTCGGTAACCAACCCCTCAGCAGAGGGGTGTTCCAAACCCGGACAGAGAACTGGTAGGGACACTTCCTGGCCATCCTGGTCAAGGCGAGGGCAGGAAGCAGGTCGCTGCCAAAGCTCCAAGGTCGACCTACTATGGCCTCGGCCACTGGAAAGACCTCCAGAGGGAATCCCCTCGGTCCAGAATCTCCGTGAGGGGATACCTGGCCCGTCTAGAAACGGGTTCGAGCTTCATCCCGGTGGACTCCGAGATGAGCCGAAGCAATCCTAGGAAGGACGAAGGGCTATCGTCCACTGACTAACCTCCTGAGGACTCCAAGTCCATTCACTTGGCGAAAAGGGAGGAATGATCCTCAGACTCAGAAGAGTCCTCAAAGAGCTGCCTCGGGCCTGAGCCGCCCTCCACCTGCCGAGGTCTATCGAGTGAGGGGAAGACAGCCTATGGGCAGTCCCTGAGCCGACCGAGAATTTTTGGTCGGAGCCCCAAATAACGGCTGTGGAGGCGGAGGTTCCACCGAATCGGTGGCAGCTGGAATTATCAACAACCGGCCTGGAACAGGCTCGGCTACAACGAGGGTTGTCCCGTCCCAGTGAGCAGCTACTTAATGGCCGGAAGACGACTGGTCGGGCATATTCCTGCTAGAAGGAGCTGTTGCCACATGAGTTCTCATATCACCGACGCAGTTTGCGCCAAGCCTCCCTCGTCTCGAGGAGGAGGAAGAGCTGCAGCGCCGCTGCCGCATCGCCGAGACCGCCTATGACGGCGGGAACGCTGGACCGCCAAGACGTCAGGAGACCTGGTGAACTTCGCTAGGCGAGGACGGTGCGGGGGTGTCGGGAATCGGCACTTCGTTCGGACGATTCCACTGAAGGCTCCGGAACCGGAGGCACAGACGATGCCGCGGACCCTCAACTCCCACCGGGGAACTGGGAGAGGGATTCTCAGCTCCAGTCGACAAACCCGTCCCAACGGTCGAGAAAAATCTTGACCGCGATCGGCGGGAGTCTCGGTCAACTAGCCTGACGGAGACACCGTGAAGCCAGTGGCCGAAGCCGAGGGGTCGACCGAAGTCGACGGTCGACAACTAGGGGAGGGGGATCTTTCCCGCCCCAAAGAGTGTTGACGGTGAGACTTACTTTTGCTCTTTTTGGACCGAGAAAAAGGTCCAGAAGAAGTTGGACCCTCACCTTTCGTCGAGAGGGTCAGACAAAGCTCCTTAAAAGAAGCCGAATACGAGGCACCGAGAGAGAGCGGGACAAATGCTGCAGCCGAGGTAGAAGCGGCCCGCGCCACCTCCTCTTCGAGGGCGATCATCTACTCGAGCTGATCCGCTGAGCCCGCCGCCATGGACACCGCTAACCGGGCCTCTTTAGACTTAACCGGAAGAAATCTTTTCTCGGGACACCCCAGCTGTAAACGGGCAGCACGGTCTTCGAGGACGTAGGCCGAAAAAGAAGAGCACAGGTTGCAAGCTCATGGTCGTGCTCAAGGCCTACAGACGTAGACGGGAGTGCGGATCCGTCCGAGACATCTTCTGATCAAGAGGCATCTCCGGAAACCGAGTCGACGGTCCATCGCAGTCATGAGGGAGAGAAGAGTCAAAGTCTTTTGCAAAAACTTGACTTTTCTAAAAATCAAGGATTAGGAACCAGTCTTATACACAGAGCGTTAAGGAGGTACCTGAGCCCAAGCGGTAAGGAAGATCTGCGTCATGGGGCGGAGCCGAGAGTTTACTTCACCCGGGTGGGTGGGAGGAGCCACCTTGAAGACCTTCTGGCAAGATTTAAAGCGTATGAACTCTGATATGGTGGATGAACAATATATCCATGTCCCTAGAACCTGTATTTCTAGGGACGTGATATGTTGTTCATCCACACTTTTTGGCAGACTCCTAGCAAGTTCTCCGGGAGGAGGGAGGCAAGGCGACACCCCTACTTAGATATAAAGACTGGAGAACCGAGGCCCTGACCAACATCCCGGCGTGACCTGGGTCGATGTGGAGGGGGAACGTAAAGCCTGCTTCCAGGTAGAAGCCCTGCAGATATCCTGAACAGGAGTATCCTCGGAAGCAGCCACTGATACAGCGGAAGAGTGGGTAAAATGAGCACTTATCCCTCTGGGAGGCTCCATGCCCGCCCACCTATAGCGGAGACCTATGCAGGAGGTGACCCACCTGCCTATTGTCCGCTAGGCTGCAGGTCTGCCAGGTGCGGCTTCAGCGTAGATGACAAACAGCTGGCGAACCTCTCCCGAACTTCAGCCCTATGCTCCCTTGATAGGCGAGTGTTTAAATAGGGTCCCAAAGGAACCTATATACGGCCTCCGAGGCTTGAATGGGGATGAACCCCGGCAGAGGCAATACCCGGATACAGAGAAAAACTCCGCCACCGCCAATGGAAGGAACTTCAGGTGGGGCACAGGACAACCATGTCCCTGTGGAAGACCAGATAGGGGGATTGAAAGGAGCGCCTGGAACTCCCCCCTCCTTCTGGATGGCAGAGTAGCCCCAAGAAGGTGTTCTTCCACAACAGGTGGGAACTCGCACCTGTGCAAAGGTCTCGAACGGCTTGCCCGTGAGCTAAGCTTCCATACCAGCCAAGATCCCACAGAATTGGGGATACTCTCCAAGCGGAGGTGTGTGATCGCAGGGCTCAGAAAGCCAGACCACCTTTCTCGCGCTATCTGACTGCCTCCGCCCGGCTGCCTCGAAGACAAGGGGTGTCCAACAGAAGCACCCAGAGGATCCTCAGTCAAGCCCTGGTTCAAAAGAACGGACTGCAGATGGCCTAGAATGCTCGCCGAGGGACGGAGAGGGGCCCCAGGCCTATCCCAACATCAAATGGAGCGGCTCTACCATTTGAAGGCGCAAGTTTGTCACCCGCAGGACGCCTCGAAAACATCGAGGACCGTGCCGAAAGACCCCAGGCCTGGCCCCATGCCGCACAGGGACCAGGCCTTTGGGTGCAGGGATCGAAGGTCCAGACGGAAAACCTTCCCCTGAAAACAGAGATCAGGGCCGGGCGGGCGGAAGCCGCCTCGGGAGCCTGGGGCTGAGACTGAGAAGAGCTGGATACCAGAGCTGGCCAACCAGTCTGGGAGTACCAGCATCGCCTGCGCCTATTCCCTCCTCGCCTTGCCCGTGGGTCAAGGGAAATGGGGGAGAGGCATGGAAGAGGCCCGGGGTCCGCGGCCTCGACGGCATCCCCTACAGCAAACCTTGCTGGAGGGGTGGGCATGAGACAGTCTCGGCCTCGTATTCTCCCTGGAGGGAAGGAGGGAGAAGATCCTGTGCTACCTCCGGCAGGGAAGACCACTCGTGAGGCGCAGCCTATGCCCGGCTTAGGGCATCAGCCAGGGTGCTGGAGGCTCCTGCCATCGAATGGCAAGGAAACCGCCTCCCAGCTGCGCGAAAGACCCAATACGGAGAACCTCCTTACGAGATGCAAGGGGCTCGTCCGAGCCTGGCGGGGAAGGTAGCACATGGCATGGTCGTGGTGTCCACCCGGACTTAAACCACTGGACCCCGCACAAACGGAGCGAGCGGTACAAGCAAGCGGACTGCCGTGAGCTCCAGCGGGTAGGAAAGACATCGGGACTCCCGAGAGGACCAGAGGCGGAGCACTCTGAATTCCCCTTGATGGGCACCCCAACCTATCCGAGAAGCATCGGTCGGAGCAGACCGTCGACTCGGGGCGGACGAACAGGATGTACTCCTGCAAGAGTTGGAACGGTCCAAAGGAGAGCGTTCCCTAACTCCAGGGCCGAGTCACGAACTGGTCCGAAGGAGTGCAGCACTGTGACCGCTGGCTGGCCCGTCCCCCAAGGGGAACGCATGAAACAGACCACGCTGGGCTGGCCGCCACAAGGCCCAGGAGGAGCAGGAGGTCCCGGCAGGGCGCGATTGCCCGGTCAGACCTGACCAGGTAAGGGAGGAAGAACCTCAGCCCTGTCCGCCGTGAGCCGAGCTCGGACTCGAGAGTCGAGCCTGGTCCCAAAGAAGGATCACCCACTAAGGCACGAGTTCCAATGTGGCTCCGATAACAGGAGACCCGACTGAGACCCAGAACTCTTGATCGACCCCTTCCACCTGGAAAGGGTTGAAGTCAGGCCGCCATCCGGGTGGGGTTACGCCCGGGCCCCTCGATGCCGCAGAAAGCTGCTGGACTGAGACCGAAGGGCCTGGCCTGGAACTCGTAAGGAGATCCACGCTAGGAAAAGGAGGAGCCTCCCCGGAAACGGACGGAACGAGGAGTAAGTGTGTCCTGGAGGCCCAGGAACGAAGCCACACTCCCGTTGAAAGGATGGGAAGTCTAAGCCAAAGAGACCATTCAGGGGTGCAGAAGAATGGGGCGCAAGCCCCCTGTCCGTATGAGACCAGGGACACCTGGACACGAACCCAGGGTCAGAAGGAGGATCCGCAACCTTCCTGATTACCTCTATTTAGAGGGCCAGGCAAGTCGGCTCAGCGGGCTGGCGAAGAGGCTGTGGACCTGCTCGCAAACCGAGACAGGGCCTTCCCTTAGCACCTCCGACCCTTAGAGATCTGGGAAGTGGACCAAGTGGAGGAGGTACGGAGCCGTCCCCCCACGGGGGAACCTGGGTAGGGACGACGGGGCTGGGGACAGTGCCCCTTAGCCCGTCACTGAGCAGGCTTTGGGGAGGCAAGAGGCAGAGGGAGCCTCGGACCTTACCTCCCTGCTTCCTTTGAAGAAGACGCTGGTTTGAGTCAGGCGCCCAGCACATGCCTGCTGGCCCCGTGCTGGGCCGGTCGAGCCGCAGGAACCGCGTGGTCAAAGGGGCTTACGCAAAGGCTGCCGGCTGCCCTTGTCCCTCCGGGCGGGAGTGACAGAGTCCGGAGTGGCATCAGACTCCTCGGAGCCCTGGAGGTGTCCCTGCACTCCAGGGCCGAAAAGGTCAGTCCCCAAGAAGGGGATGTCCGCCAGCTCGTGCTGGGTTTCCAAAGAGAAGGAGGATAACCTCAGCCACGCCCTGTGGCGCATGGCCACCGCGGCCGCCACCGATCTGGCACAGGAGTCGCCCAGATCCAGAGCCGTCTGGAGCTGCTGTTTCGCCACCACCCTACCCTGGTCCCGGACCCGCCGGAACTGTGGTCTGCAGGTCGGCCGGGAGATGAGGGAGGACCTCATCTAGGGAGCCCAAGAGGTCGTGGGAGAAATGTGCCATCAGTGCAGCCGAGCTGGCCTGATGGAGGCCTAGGGAGGATGCAGCGTAAACCTTGCGCCCGACATAGTCCATCCTTTTGGACTCCTTGTCAGGGGGCCTATCCACATCCCTAGCATTTCCAGAACATTGGAAAACATTGTCGGTAACTGCCCCCTCAGCCGAGGAATGTTCCGAGAAACCGGGCAGAGAACCGACAGGGACAGAGTACTTCCTGGCCGATGGCGCAGGGCAGGAAGTAGGCCGCCGCCAGAGCTCCAAGGCTGGGCCCACAATTGCCTCAGCCACCGGGAAGGCCTCCGAGGGTGAACCCCCTCGGTCTAGAATCTCCATAATGGGGTAAGGGGCCCGTTTGGAAACGGGCTCGAGCTGCATCCTGGTGAATTCTGAGATGAGCTGCAGCAGACCCATAAAGGACGATGGGCTGTCTTCCACAGAATGTTCCGGAGAAGACCCTGGGTACTCCTTGCTAGGAAACATAGAGGAATCCCTTTCGAGCTCCGAGGGGTCTGCGAAAAGCTGCCGCAGGCCCGAGTCGCTCTTCGTCCGCTGACAGCGGGCGGGAGTGAGGGGAACAGATAACCTGCGGGACAGGTCATGACCCGGCCTGGGTTCCACCAAGGACGGTGGGGCAGCAGGGATCGGACGAGCAACCAGCCCCGGAGAGGGCACCTCGACTGCCTCGAGCGGCTGCGTCGACCGACAAGGCGGCAGCTGCTTACTAGCTGGAGAATGAAATCGGGGTAGATTGATTCCCGGACAACAACAGCTGCTGCCACATAAATTCCTCGTAACGTCGACGCCAACGGCATCGAAGCCACTCCTCATCCGAGGAGGGGGATGAGGAAGAACGGCAATGCCACTTGACTCGGTGCCCCGACCGAGAACGCTGGAGGTCGGCGTGACCGGCTAAACCGAGAGGAGGACCGAGACCGAGACCCGAATCCTCGGGGGGAACCGAGGGCGGGCCTGGGAAGAAGCGGGGCGTGACCGCTCCTCCTTCGGCTCGGAAGAAAGGGCAGAGGTCTGTCGACCCGAAGGCACAGGCAGAACCTCAGCCTCCGCCGGGGGAACTGGCGAAGGAATGGCGGCTTCAGCAGAAGAAAGCCCAGATGACGGGTCGAGAGACTCGACAACGTCGACGGGAGTCCTGGCCGGCTCACCTGACGGGGACACCGTGAGGCCAACGGTCAGAGCCGCATCCTCGACCAAAGTCGATCGTCAACCGGCAGGGGAGGGGGAACTTCCCACTGCCTCCGGCGCCGACGAAGGACTTAGCCTCAATTTCGGGACTTATACCCACGCCAGGACAGACAGGGCAGAAAGAAGGGTCGCGGCACAGTCATGTATATATCCTCCAATCTCCAGTTAACTGTACTGAACTGTCTCACCTACTGCCTGTACTCTGCCAATGTATGTTCTTGCTTTGCTGTAACCCCCCTACCCCCAGGACGCATCTGGAATCGAGCAGTACTCTGCTCAGCATGCCTTCCTGGTAAATCTCTTAAATAAATAAATAAATAAATACTTGGGCCGAGGGTTAAGTCCCGATGGTCCCTCTCCCTTTGAGGAAAGGGACTGGTGAAGCTCCTTGAACAAAGCTGCATGATGAGAACTCAAGGAGAGCGGGATAAGTGCCGCGACCGAGGAAGAGGGAGGAAGATCGAGCTGCTCAGCCGAGGCTGCCGACGCAGACACTGCCCGACGAGTCTCCAAGGAATCTTCTGGAGCGGGAAAAATTTCCGGTCGCCCGACCCTCGAGATCCTCCAGAGAGCTGGCCGAACGGGCACAACAAAAATCGCAAAGTTGAGGATCACGATCCAAGTCAAGGCAGTAAACGCACGTGGAGTGCGGGTATTTTCTGGAGGAATGTGCCGGGCACCTCCACGAGCCGGAAAACGAATGAGCCATCACCGCAGTGAAGAAGAAGAAGATGATCGAAGTTTCAAAAAACTTCCAAATGAATTCGAAGACCAAAATTTCCAGGAACCAGTCAAAAACGCAGAGCGCTAAGGAGGGAACCTGAGCTTCCAAGCGGTAAGCAAGATCTGGCGTCATGGGGTGGAGCCGAGAGTTTTACCACCTGGGAGGGTGGGAGGAGCCAGCTTGAAGACCTTCCGGCAAGATTTAAAGCGGCAAGGAACCTGCCAATAAGTGTGGATGAACAACATATCCATGTCCCTAGAATGAAAGTTTTTGCTGCCTTCCAGGCAGCAGCCTGGCATATTTCTAGGATAAGGATGTCCCTGGAAGCAGCCACTGATGCAGCGGTATGGCGGGTAGAATGAGCTCTTATCCCTCTGGGAGGCTCCATGCCCGCCAACTCATAGCACAGACTTATGCAACATGTAATCCACCTTGCAAGAGTCCATTTTGCTGCAGGTCTGCCAGAAGCGGCTTCAGCGTAGGCGACACACAGCTGGCAAATCTCTCCCCGAATCTCCACCATTCTCTCCTTATAATAGGAAAGAGCTTGTTTCAGGTCCAAAGTATGTTGCCTGTATTCGGCCTCCGAGGTGTAATTAGGGTAGCATACTGGCAGAGTTAACACCTGGTTAAGGTGAAACTCTGAAACCACCTTTGGAAGGAATTTTGGGTGGGCGCGAACGACAGCATTGTCTCTGTGGAAGATCAGATAAGGGGAGTCCACCAAAAGTGCCTAGATCTCCCCTGTCCTTCTTGCAATGTGATAGCTACCAGGAAGGCAGTCTTCCAAAAGTATGACAATGCACACTTGTGCATAGGTTCTAATGGCTTGCCCATGAGCCTTGCCAGTACCAGCAGTAGATCCCATGGAGGTTGAGATTCACACACTTGAGGGGATATGTGATCCAGACCTTTGAAAAAGCACCCGACCACTGTCTCCTGAGCCAACACTGGCTGACCGGCCCGCGCCCGGTAAGCAGAGATGGCTGCCAGGTGCACCCTAAGGGTTGATGGCCGAAGAACCCCTTTGGAAGAAGACCAAAGGTAGTCGAAAATGTTAGCCACTGACACCAAATGGAAAACCTTTCCATTTGAAGGCAAAACATTTCCTGGTCAATTCCTGTCTGGATGCCTCCACCACGGTAAGGACATCCTCATAAAGACCCAAAGCCTGTAACTCTAGCCGCTTAGGTACCAGGCTGTGATGTGCAGGGAATGAAGGTCCAGATGGTATAGCTTCCCCTGATTGAGAGAGATCAGGTCCAGGCATGCTGGGAGCTGCTCTGGTGGCATGCAGCTGAGGCTGAGGAGATCTAGATACCAGAACTGGCGCAGCCAGTCTGGGGCTACTAGAATCACCTTCGCCTTATCCCTCCTCACCTTAAGAAGCACCCTGTGGATCAAGGGAAATGGAGGGAAGGCGTAGAAGAGGCCTGGGGTCCACGGCCTCAAGAATACATCCCCCAGCAGCGAGCCCTGCTGAGGGGGGCAGTCATGAAACAGCCTCATCTTGGTGTTTTTCCTGGAAGCAAACAGGTCCACCATCAGTTTGCCCCATTGGGAGAACAAGCTGTAAGCTACCTCCAGATGGAGAGACCACTCGTGGGATGTCTTGCCTAAGCGACAGAGCATCCGCCAGATGGTTTGAGGCTCCTGTCATATGAATGGCTAGGAGATCCACCTCCAGACAGCTGATGAGGGTCCAGATGCGGAGTGCCTCCCTGCAAAGACTACGGGAATGCATGCCACCCTGTTTATTGAGGTAGTACATGGTCATGGTATTTTCAGTCTGGACTTGAATCACTTCACCCCGGAGCCGAGGAGCGAAAGCTAACTGCGCCAGTCTGACTGCTCTGAGCTCCAACAGGTTGATGTGGTATCAGGATTCCTCGGGGGTCCACAACCCGTGGGCCCTTTTGTTCTCCATGTGGGCTCCCCAGCCCATGTGAGAGGCATCGGTCATGAAGACGGCCATCAGCTCTGGGAGGACAAACGGGATCCCTTCCTGCAACTGGTCTGGGGTGGTCCACTATTGGAGTGTGTCCCACATTTTCTGGGTTACAGTGATCAGCTGGTCGAAATGACCGTAGCACTGAGTCCACTGGGTGGCTACATGTGCAACCAGGCCCAAAGGACCACGGAGGTGCATGCTGCCATGTAACCCAGAAGGTGCAGAAAGTCCCGGGCAGGGCGCAACTGCCCAACCAGAAATGATTGGGAAAAGGAGGAGAGAACTGCCGCCCTGTCTGCCGGGAGCAGAGCTCTGGCTTGACGAGACCAGAGCTCTGCCCCGATTAAGCACATCACCTGAGAAGGCATGAGTTCTGACTTGGCCTTGTTGATTAAGAGGCCGAGTTGGAAGCAGGTCTGGAGGGTCAAGTCCCTGGACCTCTCCACCTCTTGCTGGGTGGAACCTGCTAAGAGCCAATCATTGAGGTAGGGGTAGGTAAATTCTGACCCCCCCCCCCAATGCCTGAGATGGGCTGCCACCACTGCGATGCATTTGGTGAAGACCCATGGGGCCAATGACAGGCCGAATCGCATGGCTTGGAACTCGATAGGGTCCCTTTGGCTCTGAAACAGAGGAACCCAATAAGATGGACAGATTGGGATGTGAAAGAATGCGTCCTGCAGATCCAGTGAAAAGAACCACATGCTTCGCCCAAGGATGGTACTGTTCTGAGACAGAGGCCATCTGAAAGGTGCGTGACCGGAGATACTGATTCAGGTAGCAGATCTAGAATGGGGTGCCAGCCCCTGCCCACTTGGGCACCAGGAAGGACCTGGAGACAAAGCCTGGGTCTGCTGGAGAATCCGCCACTAGAGCTACTGCCTCCTTAAGGAGGAGCTGAGCGATGTCGTCTCGGAGAGCCGACTGAGAATGGATGGATACTCTTTCCTCCTGAGGGGCCCAGGCTCCGGCTTAGAGGGAGCTGCTCGAATTCGAGGCAGTCTCTGACCGACCACTTCCAAACTCACCTGTCCATGTGATAACAGACCAGCCGAAAGAAAGTGGCGAGCCGGCCCCACGGGAGGACCCAGAGCTGGCATGGGGTGGGGAGGCAGTCCCATCCTGTCACTGAGCAGGCTTGGAGGAGGAGGAGGAGGATCCAGGACCTGAACCTCTG
Source organism: Neoceratodus forsteri (assembly GCA_016271365.2). Classification (NCBI taxonomy): domain Eukaryota; kingdom Metazoa; phylum Chordata; order Ceratodontiformes; family Ceratodontidae; genus Neoceratodus; species Neoceratodus forsteri. The sequence continues at coordinate 806,865,198 of CM028136.1, forward strand.
CCTCCTTTACGGGCTTCGGAGGGCCTGGGCTTGGGCCGGAGGTGCCAAGCTTGAGCCTGCTGCTGCCCTGCTTGAAAGGAGGGTTGCTGTGCCACAGGTGAAGAGTGCTGAAAAGGCTTCTTCTTCTTCTGCTGTTTCTTGTTCGAAGAACCTTTAGCAGAAGTAGCGTCCAAGGTGGCATTGGACTACTCAATACACTGAAGGTGACCAGCCACACCTGGACCGAAAAGGTTAGTGCCCAGGAAAGGCGCATCAGCTAGTTCCAAGCCCTGTGACGAGAGGCAACTGTGGCTGCCATCGAGTGGGCACAAGAATCCCCAACATCCAGGGCTGTCTAAAGCTGCTGTTTGGCAATAGCCTGGCCCTTATCCCGGACCTGCTTGATCGTGGTCCGCATGTTTGCAGGGAGGTGTGGGAGGACTTCATCCAAAGACTCCAAGAGGGCATGGGAGAAGTGTGCCATGATCACGACCGAACTTGCCTGACGAAGGCCTAAAGATGAGGCCGCATAGACCTTACAAGCCGAATGATCCAAACGTTTGGATTCTTTTTTGGGAGGTCGGTCAGTGTTGGCAGAACTGCCAATACACCTGAACACAGAGGCGGTCACCAGGCTGTCGGCTGAAGGGTGCTCTGTGTACCCCACAAGGGACCCCATGGGCACCACATACTTGTGGGCCATGCGGGCAGACAGAGCAGGACAGGAGGCAGGGTGCTACCAAAATTCTAAGGCCACGACAACTACGGCCTCAGCCACAGGAAAGGCCTCCATCAGATTATCCCCTCTCTTGAGGATGTCCGTGAGAGGGTACTCCGCCTTTTTCTGGGTAGGTTCCAGGGGGGCATCCCTGTCCTCCATCTCTATCTCACCAGCAGACTTGTCATCCCGAGATGAAAAGTTAGGCTGGTCTCATCTGAATCCGAGGAATCTGGATTCAACGGTCGACAGCCCAGGTCACCTTCGACCCACCGGTAGTGGTCCGGGGTGACAGTGACAGGAAGCCTGGTGTCTGGTACATCTTCCTTATAAGGAGCCCCTCCCACAGACTGCTTGGGTGGTGGTTTCACCGCGATCGGTGGAGAGACCGGTTTAGGTCGAACCGGAGGTTTTGCCAGCTGCAGGGACGGGGGAACAGATTTAACTGGCTCCGAAGGAGTAGGTTTTGAGCTGTGAGGCAAAAGTCAAGTAATGGCCAGGGTAGAAGCTAGGGTCTGCTTGTGCCCAGACAAAGTCAGCTGTTGCCACATGAGGTCCTCGTAGCGCTGGAGTTTCCGCTCAAGCCTCTCCTCATCCGAGGAGGATGAGGACCACCAGTGGTGTCACTCTTTTTGCTGCTAGGCTCTTCCTCAGCTGTCGGGTTGAGGGGGTCTTGGACCTTGATTGAGATTGGACGGGCCAATCTAGTCACTCGGGAGACACCGGCGGGACTGACGATGTCCCAGGGTCGGGGACCACTTCCGCAATGGGATTCCCAACGGCCTGGGTCTCCTCGTCTGGGAAAGAAAGGACCGGAGTCCGATTGAGAGAATCGTTGACAATAGTAGGTGACAATGGGTTGATCGGGTCGGTGATTATTTCAACCTCGTCGATCGACACTTCGGTCGACTGTCCAGACGGCAAGGGGAGAAGCCAGAGGCCGAGGAGGCAATTTCCAGAGAAGTCGAGACTGCCGGTTCCTGGGACTGAGATCTCTCTCGATCCCAAGAACATCTTCGCCGAGACAAAGTTGATCCTGAGTTCTTTTCCCGCTTATGGAACTGAGAGAAGTGTGTGCCTGCAGTACCCTCTCCCTTGGTCGGGAGAGACTGGCACAATTCTCGGAAGGAACCCGAGAAGGTGGAGCCCAGGTTGAGCAGAATGAAGAAGCTCCGAGAGGAAGATTCCCTGGCATGAGCCGCTTCCTCCTTGAAGGCTTGCATGTGTTCCAATTGCTCGGCGGATCCCGTGGCTGCAGGAAACCGCTCACCGAGCCTCCTTTGATTTCACCGGAGGGTTCATTTTTTCCGGGCTCCCCAACTTCAGGCGTGCGAGACCGTCATTGAGAGCGTTACAGTGAAATGCAAGACAAAAATAGCATTTCGAGGAGTCATGGTCGACACTCAAGCAACAGAGACGCTGGAGGAGAGATCGGTGCGATACTTTCTGGCTGCACCTAACACTGGCGAACTGGGGAAGACTTGTATTCCATAATCGAAGATGAGCTGTCACGATCGCTAATACGAACTAGATGAATTTTTTGAATAACCGAAGGTTTTGAAGCCAGGGCCTACAAAATGTGGGAGCACAAAGAAGGCAATCTGAATCTTCCAGCGGAAAGGAAGATCTGGTATCATGGGGCGGAGCCGAGGGTTATACCACCCGGATGAGTGGGAGGAGCCAGCTTGAAGACTTCCAACGATTCTCAAAGGGGAAAGGGACATGCCACTAAGTGTAGATGAACAACATATCCACGATCCTGAAAGCAAAAAGGCAAGGTTTAAAAAAAAAAAAAAAAAAAAAAAGGATACTCAGATATAACAATAGTGCTAGGAGTGGTATGTAGTTCACATCCACACAGTTCCATTGGAAGTGCTGAGTCATTGGAACATATTAAACTTAAGCTCCTCCTTCCACCAGGGTGGTATATCTTTTGGCTCCACCCCCATGACATTAGATCTTGCACGCTGGAACGAGGGATCTGTGTGCCACTTCCCAGGCAATGCCAGGTGGGTGGCGTGTATGTGAACTACATACCACTCCTAGAACCACAGTTACAGGCAGAGTTCTAGATAAGGTGAGTATCAACCTATTTTACTCACCTCACTTTAGGAAATACTCTTCAGAATTTTTTTCAGTCAGTACCAATACTCACCCAGTATTTGTAAATGCTCCACACTCCATAACATAGCCCCATGACATCAGATCTTACCCACTAGAAGCAAAACCGGTGTGCTACTTGCCAGGGGAAGGGAAGATAGGTGGGTCAGTGTGGATGTACATCACGTATCACTCCTAGACCTACTGTTACAGGTAAGTAAATACAGGTTACTCACCTGTAACAGGAGTCCTAGGAATGGTATATGTTGTTCATCCACACTTATTGGCAGGTTCCTTGCCGCTTTAAATCTTGCTGGAAGGTCTTCAAGTTGGCTCCTCCACCCACCGGTGGTAAAACCTCGGCTCCGCCCCATGACGCCAGATCTGCCGCTGGAAGCTCAGGTTGTGCGTTAGCCGGGAGGTCGTAGGGAGTTTGTAGATGAATATATACATTCCTAGAACTCCTGTTACATGCAGTGAAATACAGGTTACTCACCTGTAACAGGAGTTCTAGAATGGTATATGTTGTTCATCCACACTTATTGGCAGGTATCCTTGCCTTAAATCTGCCGGAAGGTCTTCAAGCTGGCTCCTCCCACCCACCCGGTGGTATAACTCCGGGCTGCGCCCCATGACGCCAGATCTGGCCGCTGGAAGCTCAGGTTGTGCCGGGCCGAGGCGAGAATGGACAGGATGAACAATATATACCATTCCTAGAACTCCCTGACAGGTGAGTAACCTGTATTTCTAGGACATGGATTGTTGTTCATCCACACTTATTGGCAGACTCCTAGCAGTTCTCCGGGAGGAGGGAGGCAAGACGCACACCCCCAATACTTACTTGGGAAAGAGAGACTGAGAACGAGGCCCCAAAACCAGCATCCCGGGTGACTCAAGGTCGATGTGGTAATGGGTAATGAAGGTGTTTGCTGACTTCCAGGTAGCAGCCCTGCAGATTTCCTGGATAGGGACGTCCCTGGAAGCAGCCACCAAGCAGCAGTATGGCGGTAGAATGAGCTCTTATCCTCTGGGAGGCTCCATGCCCGGCCAACTTATAGCAGAGATCTATGCAGGAGGTGACCCACCTGCTTATCGTCCGCTTGGCTGCAGGTCTGCCAGGTGCGGCTTCAGCTGAGGTGACAAACAGCTGGCTAACCTCTCCCAATTTCAGCCCAGGCGCTCTTTGTAATAGGCGAGCCTTCTAGGGTCCAAAGTATGGAGCCTATATTCGGCCTCCGAGTGTGATTAGGTAGAACACGGCAGAGTCAACACCTGGTTAAGGTGAAACTCCACACCACCTTCGGAAGGAATTTCGGTGGGGGCAGGACAACCTTGTCCCTGTGGAAGACCAGATAAGGAGACTCGATGGAAAGCGCCTGAGCTCTCCCATCCTTCTGGCTGACGGATAGCCACCAAGAAGGCGTGTTCTCCACGACAGGTGAGAGAGAGCACACCTGTGCATAGGTTCGAATGGCTTGCCCATGAGCTTTGCCAGTACCAGCAGTAGATCCCACGGAGGTGGAGGTTCTCGCACCGGAGGGGAAATGTGATCAAGGCCTTTGAAAAAGCGCCAGACCACCTTCTCCTGCGCCACCGACTGCTTCCCGGCCCCCGCCCGGTAAGCAGAGATGGCTGCCAGGTGCACCCTTAGGGTCGTCGACCTAAGCCCTTGATTAGAAAGGGACCATAAATAGTCCAAGATGCTTGCCAAGGAACAGGAGGAAGGGTCCAAGCCCTTGCCCTGACACCAAATGGAAAACCTTTTCCATTTGAAGGCATAGCATTTTCTGGTCGACTCCTTACGGGACGCCTAACTGCATTGAGGACCTCAGCCGGAAAGACCCAAGGCCTGGAACTCTAGCCGCCAGGAACCAGGCCGTCAGGTGCAGGGATTGAAGGTCCGGATGGAACACCTTCCCTGATTGACTGAGAGCAGGTCCGGCGAGCTGGAAGCTGCCGAGAGTCCTGGAGCTGAGACTGAGGATCTGTACCAGAACTGCTGCGGCCAGTCTGGGGCTATCTGAATCACCTGGGCCTTTGTCCCTCCTCGCCTTGAGAAGCACCTTGTGGATCAAGGGAATGGGGAAAGGGAGAAGAGGCCCGGGTCCACTGCCTCGAGAAGGCATCCCCTGCAGCGAGCCCTGCTGAGGGGCGGGCATGGAACAGTCTCAGCTCGCTCTCCTGGAGGCAAACAGGTCCACCTGAGGTGTGCCCCAATGGGAGAACAGATGCTGCACTACCTCCGCAGGAGAGACCACTGGGATGCAGCCCCTATCCGGCTCAGGGCATCGGCCAGGTGTTGGAGGCTCCTGCCACATGAATGGCTAGGAGATCCACCTCAGGCCGCGACGAGTGACCAAATGCGGAGAGCTTCTGCATAGAAGCATGGAGCGCCGCCCCGCCTGGCGTTTAGATAGTACATGGTCGTGGTATTGTCCGCCTGACCGGACCACTTGACCCTCGGAGGAACGGAGCAAAGGCGGTAGAGCTAGGTGGACCGCCGAGCTCCAGCAGGTTGATGTGGCATCGACTCCGCTGGGACCAGAGGTCGGGCCCGTGTTCCCCAGATGGGCACCCCAACCCATCAGAGAGGCATCGGTCGACAGAGAGACCGCCTGCTCGGCGGACGAACGGGATGCCTCTCCTGCAAATGACCTGGAACGATCCACCACTGGAGAGCTGCCCACATCCCCTGTGTCACCGACACAAGCTGGTCCAAAGGATCGCAGCGCCAGACCACTGGCTGGCCAGTCCCCATTGAAGGGACGATGTTCCAGCGGGCCCAACGGACCACGCTGGTGCAGGCTGCCATGAGACCCAGGAGGCTGAGGAAGTCCCGGCAGGGCGAATTGCCCAACCAGAAATGACTGGGCAAAGGAGGAAAGAACCTGCCCTGTCCGGGCCGCGGGGCCTGGCTCAAGAGAGTCGAGCTGCGCCTGATGAACAGAATCACCTGCTTCGCTCGAATTCGACTTGGCCTCGCTTGATAAGGAGGCCTAGTTGAGAGCAGACCTGGAGGGCCAGATCTCTGGACCACTCCACCTCCTGCCTGGAAGGAGCTGCCATCAGCCAGTCGTCCAGGTAAGGGTACACCCAGACCCCTCAGCCCCAGAGGGAATGCTGTCACCACTGCCATGCATTTGGTGAAGACCCTGTGAGCGGGAGACAAGTCAAGGGCATGGCTTGAAGTCGAAAAGGGATCCTTCCGGCTCGAAGCTGAGGAATCTCTGGTGACGGACGGATAGGGACGTGAAAAACGCTGGCCTGCAAATCCAGAGACAGAACCACACGCCGTGTTCCAAGGATGGTATTATCTGAGCCAGAGTGACCATCCTGAAGGTTCGAGACCTTAGGAACTTGTTTAGGTCGTGGTAGGTTTAGAATGGGCGCCAGCCCCGTCTGCTTCGGAACCAGGAAGTACCTGGACACAAACCCTGGTCTGAAGGAGGGTCCTCCACCTCTTTATCAACTCCTTCTGGAGGAGGAGAGTGATGTCGGCTCGACGAGCCGCCAGCGAGGCTGGGGATCTGCTCCGAGGGGCACGGCCTGAAGGGCGGTGCCTGCTCAATTCTAGAGGCAGGCCTCTTCCATCACCTCCAAAACCCACCTGTCCGTGGTAACAGCGGACCAGGCGGAACGGAAGTGCCGGAGCCGCCTCCACGGGGGATCCAGGGCAGGTGACTGGATGGGGCGCACCCCTCAGCCCGCCACTGGGCAGGCTTGGAGGAGGGACCAGCCGAGGGACCTCCTGGGCCTTTTCCTCCTGCCTCCTGTTAGAGGAAGCCGCGGCTTGGGTTTGGGATGCCAAGGTCGAGCCTGCTGGCCTGGACGCTGCTGGCCGGGAGCGCGGTGGCGCAGAAGGATCAAAGGGCTTAGGCTGTGGTTTGGGCCTTTGTCCTTCTGAGCGGAAGAGACCCAGTCCAAGGTAGCATTGGACTTCTCGATCCTCTGCAGGTGACCTTCCACCCCAGGGTCAAGAGGTCAGTCCTCAAAAGGGAACATCCGCCAACTTGTGCTGGGTATCCGGAGTAAGGTGGATATCCTCAGCCAAGCCCGCCGACGATAGCCACTGCGCCGCCACCGACCTGGCACATGAGTCCCCAATATACAAAGCAGTCTGAGCTGCTGTTTGGCCACTGCCTCTGTTCTGGTCCCGCACCTGCTTGACCGTAGTCTGCAGATCCCTGGGAGATGAGGAATGACTTATCCAGGAGCCTAACAGGGCATGAGAAAATGTGCCATGAGGACGCTTAACTGGCCTGGACGGCCGAGAGAGACGCAGCATAGACTTTTCGCCCGACATAGTCCAATTTCTTGGATTCCTTGTCGGAGGTTTGTCCACATCCCTGGCATTGCCTGGCGCACCGAAAACGCTGTCGGTAACCAACCCTCAGCAGAGGGTGCTCAAAACCGGACAGGGAACCGGTAGGACCGTGATACTTCTAGCCATCCTGGCCAAGGCGAGGACAGGAAGCAGGGCGCTGCCAAAGCTCCAGGGCCGGACCCACTATGGCCTCGGCTACCGGAAAGGCTTCTGAGAATCCCTCGTCCAGGATCTCCTGTGAGGGGATATCTGGCCCGCTTGGAAACAGGTTCGAAGCTTCATCCCGTGGACTCGAGATGAGCCAAAGAAGTCCTAGGAAGGACGACGGGCTATCGTCCATTGACTGACCTCCTGAGGACTCCAAGTCCAGTCGCTGGAGAAGGGAGGATTATCCTCGGACTCAGACGAGTCCTCAAGAGCTGCCTATGGCCTTGAGCCACCCTCTACCCGCCGAGTGGTCGAGTGAGGTAACCCACAACATAGGGTAGACCCTGACGACCGAGAATCCCTTGGTCGGAGCCCCAAATAGTGACTGTGGAGGCGGAGGTTCCACCGAATCGGTGGAGCAGCTGGTTTTGGCCGAACAACCGCCTGGGTACAGGCTCCTCGGTAAGTCGAGGTTGTGCCGGCCGCCCGGTGACAGCCACTTGATGGCCGGGAAGGCGACGCGCCGCCACTCCCGTCAGGAGGAGTTGCTACGAGGTCTCGCATGGCCGACGCTGACTTACGCCGGCCTCCCTCGTCCGAGGAGGAGGATGAGGACGAGCGGCACGCTGCTTACCGTGGTGCCGAGACCAGACCGCCTATGACGGTGGGATCGGCAGGACCGCCGAAGAAGTCCGGACCGAGCCTCGCTCTTCCGAGGTCGGCGCGGGAAGTGTCGGCAGCAACCGCACCCTTCTGCTCGGAGGGTTCATCCGAGGCTCCGAACCAGAGGCACAGGCAAGCCCATCGGATCTCACAATTTCGGGGAACCGGGAGAGGAACTGCTTCTATAGGCACAGCCCATCCAACGGGTCGAGAAAATCTCACTCGCCGGCAGGAGTCTCAGTCAACTGACCTGACGGGGCACTGTGAGGCCAGTGGCCAGTTGGTGCCGATTGACCGAAGTCGACTGTCACCACTCGGAAGAGGGACCTTCCCTCCCCAAGAGCATCGACGGAGGGATTTACCTTGTCCCTTTTTGACCGGAGAAAGGTCCAGCAGACGCTGGTCCTTCTCCCTTAGTGGAGAGGGACAGACAAAGCTCCTTAAATGAAGCTGTGTAGGAAGAACCCAGAGAGAGCGGGATAAATGCCGCTGCCGAGGAAGATACGGCCCGCGCCGCCTCCTCTTCGAGGGCGATCATCTGCTCGAGCTGATCCGCTGAGCCCGCCGCCGCGAACACCGCCGACCGGGCCTCCTTAGACTTCACCGGAGGGAAACGCTTCTCGGGACGGCCCAGTTGCAATCGGGCAGCACGGTCTTCGAGGACGTAGGCCGAGAAGGAAGAGCACAGGTCGCAGTCCTGCGGGTCGTGCTCAAGGCCTAAACAGTAGACACACGTGGAGTGTGGATCCGTCCGAGACATCTTCTTGACTTCGCAGGGGCATCTCCGAAACCGGAGTCGATTTGTCCGTCGCAGCCGAGGGATCAAGACTGAAGTCTTTTAGCAAAGAAAACTTTCAAATTGCAAACGGAATAAATAGAACCAGTCGCAACGCAGAGCGTTAAGGAGGGAACCTGAGCTTCCTGCCGTAAGGAAGATTCTAGCCATGGGTGGAGTCGAGTTATACCACCTGGGTGGGTGGGAGGAGCCAGCTGAAGACCTTCCGCAAGATTTAAAGCGGTAGGATACTGTTATAATGGATAGAACATATCCATGTCCCTAGAACCTGTATTTCTAGGACATGGATATGTTGTTCATCCACACTTATTGGCAGACTCTAGCAGTTCTCTCTGGGAGGAGGGAGGCAAGCACACCCCCTAATACTTACTTGGGGAAATAAGGACTGAGAACCGAGGCCCCAAACCAGCATCCCGGCGTGACTCAAGGCTCGATGTGGTAATGGGTATTAAAGAGTGCGCTGACTTCCAGGTAGCAGCCTGCAGATTTCCTGATAGAGACGCCCTGGAAGCAGCCTCCGATGCAGCAGTATGACGGTAGAATGAGCCTTATCCTCTGGAAGGCTCCATGCCCGCCAACTTATAGCAGCGATCTGTGCAGGAGGGGACCCACCTGCCTATCATCCGCTTGGCTGCAGGTCTGCCAGGTGCGCTTCAGCGTAGGGTGACAAACAGCTGGCTAACTCTCCCTCGAATTTCAGCCGAAGGGCCCTTATAATAAGCGAGCCTTCTAGGTCCAGAGTATGGAGCCTATATTCGGCTTCCGAGGTGTGACTGGGGTAGAACACCAGCAGAGTCAGCACCTGGTTAAGGTGAAACTCCGACACCACCTTCGGAAGGAATTTCGGGTGGGGGCGCAGGACAACCTTGTCCCTGTGGAAGACCAGGTCAGGAGACTTCGATGCAAAGCGCCTGGAGCTCCCCATCTCTGGCTGACGGATAGCCACCAAGAAGGCGGTTCTTCCACGTACAGGTGAGAGAGACACCTGTGCATTGGTTCGAATGGTTTGCCCATGAGCTTTGCCAGTACCAGCAGTAAATCCCACGGAGGTGGAGGTTCTCGCATCGGAGGGAAATGTGATCAAGGCCTTGAAAAAGCGCCGATCACCTTTCCTGCGCCATCGACTGCTTCCCGCGCCGCCTGTAAGCAGAGATGGCTGCCAGGTGCACCTTTAGGTCGCCGACCTAGCCCTTGACTAGAAAGGGACCATAAATAGTCCAAAATGCTTGCCACAGAACAGGAGGAAGGGTCCAAGCTCTTGTTCTGACACCAAATGGAGAATCTCTTCCATTTGAAGGCTTAGCATTTTCTGGTCGACTCTACAGGACGCTCAACAACACTGAGGACCTCATCGGAAAGACCCAAGGCCTGGAACTCTGGCCACCAGGAACCAGGCCGCCAGGTGCAGGGATTGAAGGTCTGGATGGAACACCTTCCTGATTGACTGAAAGCAGGTCCGGCGAGCTGGAAGCTGCCCGGAGCCTGGAGATGAGGCTGAGGAGATCTGGTACCAGAACTGGCGGGGCCAGTCTGGGGCTATCAGGATCACCTGCGCCTTGTCCCTCCTTGCTTTGAGAAGCACCTTATGAATCAAGGGAAATGGGGAAAGGTGTAGAAGAGGCCCGGGGTCCACAGCCTCGAGAAGGCATCCCCCTGCAGCGAGCCCTGCTGAGGGGGGCGGGCATGAAACAGCCTCAGCTTCGGATTCTCCCTGGAGGCAAACAGGTCCACCTGAGGTGTGCCCCAGTGGGAGAACAGATCTTGTACTACCTCCGGCAGGAGAGACCACTCGTGAGATGCAGCCCCTATCCGCCCAGGGCACGCCAGGGTGTGGTGGAGGCTCCTGCCACATGAATGGCTAGAGATCCGCCTCCAGGCTGCGACGAGACCAAATGCGGAGAGCTTCCTTGCATAGAAGCTGGAGTGCCCCGCCTAGCGGTTCAGGTAGTACATGGTCGTGGTATTGTCCGTCTGACTCGGACCACTGACCCGGAGAAACGGAGCAAGGCGGTGAGAGCTAGGCGACCCCGAGCTCCAGCAGGTTGATGTGGCATTGGGACTCTGCGGGACCAGAGGCCGTGCACTGTGTTCTCCCAGATGGGCACCCCAACCCATTAGAGAGGCATCGTCGATAGAGAGACCGCCGGCTCGGGTGGACAAACGGGATGCCCTCCTGCAAATGGAATGGAACGGTCCACCACTGGAGAGCTGCTCATCTCCTGGGTCACTATCACTAGCTGGGTCCAAAGGATCGCAGCGCCAGACCACTGGCTGGCCAGTCCCTCACTGAAGGGGGATGTGCCAGCGGGCCCAATGGACCACGCTGGTACAGGCCGCCATGAGACCGAGAAGGCGAGGAAGTCCTGGAGAGCTGATTGCCCAACCAGAAATGATTGGGCAAAGGACGAAGAACTCTGCCCTGTCCGCTGGGAGTCATGCTCTGCCTCAAGAGAGTCAAGCTCTGCCCGATGAACAGGATCACCTGCTTTGGCTCGAGTTCACTCTGGCCTCTGGATGAGAAGGCCAACTTGAGAGCAAACCTGAGGGCCAGATCTCTGGACCGCCTGCCTCCAGTCTGGAGGGGCTGCTATCAGCCAATCGTCCAGGTAAGGGTACACCGACCCTCGGGCCAAGAGGAATGCTGTCACCACTGCCATGCATTTGGTGAAGACCCTGGGAGCTGGAGATAAGCCAAGGGCATGGCTCGAATTGAAGAGGGATCCTCCTCCGAAAGCGGAGGAATCTCCGGCGTGACGGACGGATAGGGACTGAAAGACCGCTGCCTGTAGGTCCAGAGAGCAGAACCACACGTGTTCCAGAGATGGTATTATCTGCGCCAGAGTGACCATTCTGAAGGTTCGAGACCTTAGGAACTTGTTCAGGACGGTAGGTCGAGAATGGGCGCCAGCCCCCGTCTGCTTCGGAACCAGGAAATACCTGGACATGAACCCTGGTCTGAAGGGGGTCCTCCACTGTGATCACCTCCTTGGAGGAGAGCGATGTCGGCTCGGCGAGCCGCCAGTGAGGCTGCGGACCCCGAGGCCCCCGAGGTGCGCATTTGCCTGAAGGGCGGGCCTGCCTCAATTCCAGAGGTAGGCTCTTTACCACCACCTCTCAGTACCCACCTGTCCGTGGTAACAGTGGATCAGGCGAAGGAAGTGTCTGAGCCATCTCCACGGGGGGAACAAGGGGTGAGGTGACAGGGATGGGGGCGACACCCCTCACCCCGTCACTGGGCAGGCTTGGAGGAGGGACCGGCCGAGGAACCTCTTGGGCCTTTACCTCCCTGCTTCCTGTTGGAGGAAGCCGACGGCTTGGGCTTGGGATACCAAGGTCGAGTCTGCTGGCCCTGACATTGCTGGGCCGGGTGCGCCGCGGGTGCAGAAGGACGAAAGGGCTTAGGCTGTGGCTTGCGGCCTTTGTCCTTCTGAGCGGAAGAGACCGAGTCCAAGGTAGCATTGGACTCCTCGATCCTCTGAAGGTGACCTTCCATCCCAGGGCCGAAGAGGTCAGTCCCCAAAAAGGGAACATCCGCCAACTTGTGCTGGGTATCCGAAGTAAAGGTGGATATCCTCAGCCAAGCCAGACGACGCATGGCCACTGCGGCCGCCACAGACCTGGCACATGAGTCCCCGATGTCTAACGCAGTCTGGAGCTGCTGTTTAGCCACTGCCCTGCCCTGGTCCCACACCTGCCTGACGGTAGTCTGCAGATCTGCGGGAAGATGAGGGACAACCTCATCCAGGGAGCCCAACAGGGCGTGAGAAAAATGTGCCATGAGGACGGCCGAACTGGCCTGACGAAGGCCGAGAGAGGACGCAGCGTAGACTTTTCGCCCGGCATAATCCAATTTCTTGGATTCCTTGTCGGGAGGTTTGTCCATCCTCATGCGCCTCGCACGCCGGAAAACGCTGTCAGTAACCAACCCTCGGCCGAGGGGTGTTCAAAACCGACAGGGAACCAGGGGACCGATACTCCTGGCCAACCTGGTCAAGGCGAGGGCAGGAAGCAGGACGCTGCCAAAGTCTCCAAGGCCGGGCTCACTATGGCTTCGGCCACCGAAAGGCCTCCAGATGAGAATCCCTCGGTCCAGAATCTCCGTGAGGGGATACCTGTCTGCTTAGAACGGGTTCGAGCTTCATCCCGTGGACTCCGAGATGAGTCGAGGCAACCCAAGAAGGACGAAGGGCTATTGTCCATTGACTGTCCTCCCGAGGACCCAAGTCTATGCGCTTGGAGAAGAGGGAGGAACATCATCGACTCAGAAGAGTCCTCAAAGAGCTGCCTCGGCCCTGAGCCACCCACCACCTGCCGAGGTTTATCGGAAGTGAGGGGACCACAGCCTATGGGGCAAAACCCAAAGCCGACCGAGAATTTTTGGTCGGAGCCCCAACTAATGGCTGTGGGGCGGAGGTTCCACCAAAATCGGTGAGGCAGCTGGAATTCGAACAACCGCCTGAGAACAGGCTCTCGACTACAACGACGGGGTTGTTTCGCTGCTCCGTGACAGCCACTTAATGGGTGAAGACGACTGGTCGGCTTATTACCAGTCAAAAGGAGCTGTTGCCACATAAGTTCTCATACTTCGACGCACTTGCGCCAAGCCCCTCGTCCGGGAAGAGCGGGCGACCGCTGTCACGGTGCCGAGACCGCCTATGACGGGCGGGATCGGTTGGACCGCGAGGATGTCCGAGACCGAGAGTCTCGACTAGGCCGAGGAAGGCGAGGAGAAGTGTCGGAAATCGGCACTCCCCTCGGCTCGGACGATCCCACCGAAGGCTCCGGAACCGGAGGCACAGACGAGCTGACGGGATCCTCAACTCCCACCGGGGAAACCGGGGAGAGGGGATTCTCAGCTTCTCCAGCCGACAACCCAACGGGTCGAGAAAAATCTCGACCGTGTCGACTGGAGTCTCGGCCGACTGGCCTGACGGGACACCGTGAAGCCCAGTGCGAAGCTGAGGGGTCAACCAAGTAGACTGTCAAGGGAGGGGTATCTTCCCTCCCAAGAGCGCCGAGGAGAGACTTACTTTTGCTCTTTTTGGACCTGGAAGAAGGTCCCGAAGAAGTTGGACCCTCACCTTTGGTCGAGAGGATCAGACAAAGCTCCTTAAAAGAAGCCGAGTAAGAGGCACCGAGAGACAGCGGGACAAATGCCGCAGCCGAGGCAGAAGCGGCCCGCGCCGCCTCCTCTTCGAGGGCGATCATCTGCTCAAGCTGATCCGCCGAGCCCGCCGCCATGGACACCGCCAATCGGGCCTCTTTAGATTTCACCGGTGGAATTCTTTTCTCGGGCGCCCAGTTGTAATCGGGCAGCACGGTCTTCAGGGACGTGAGGTCGAAAGGAAGAGCACAAGTCGCAGGCTGCGCGGGTCGTGCTCAAGGCGCAGCAGTAGACGATGTGAGTGCGGATCCGTCCTAGACATCTTCTGCTCCGCAAGGGCACCTCCAAACCGGGAGTCGATTTGTCCATCGCAGTCAGAAGAGAAGAAGACCAAGTCTTTTGCAAAACCTTCAATTTCAAACTTTTCAAAGAATTAGGAACCAGTCTTAAGCGCAACGCGTTAAGGAGGGAACCTGAGCTTCCAAGCGGTAAGGAAGATCTGGCATCATGGGGCGGAGCCGAGAGTTTTACCACCCGGGTGGGTGGGAGGAGCCAGCTTGAAGACCTTCCGGCAAGATTTAAAGCGGCAAGGAACCTGCCAATAAGTGTGGATGAACAACATATCCATGTCCCTAGAACCTGTTTTTCTAGGGATGTGGATATGATGCACAGATCCAAACTTCTGGCAGACTCCTAGAAGTTCTCCAGGCGGAGACCGCAAGGTGCATACCCCACCCCCTACTTAGGAAACAGAGACTGGAGAACTGGCATCCCCAAATCAGCTTACTACCAGGTTCCCTTCAGCTTTTCAGTCCCTTCCGGGGCACATGTAGTTCTGTGAGCCAAACTTTTACTGTACCTCATTGTCGAACCTCGCTCCGACAGCGATCCATTGCAATTACAGCTGCTAATTTATTTAATTCCTTTCCCGAGTTTACGATGACTGTAACCACAGGACCATTTAAGCGAAGCTGCATCAATTCCTAGTTTCCAGGGCATCTTGTGACTGCTATACAGAAACTCATGGACAAGCTAAATGCACTGGGACCTCCTCTTTACTATTTGCCCCTGTATAGCCCCAAGCTGTTGCTGCGCTATTCCACTCACAGCACTTCCTCTCATCCCTTTCTCATTCCTGCCTCTTTTCATCCTACCTCATCTCCTTACCCTCCACCCCACTCCCCGCTTCCTCACCTTGTCTCTCCTCTAACCCCGTGGGTTTTTCCTGTTCAAGCTTCATTGTGAATCTCCTCCTGCTCTTTCTTTGCTCCTTCCACCCCCAATTCATCCCCTGTACTTTCTCTCCTTGTAAGCCCTTTCACCCTCTTCAGACAAGGCCACTGGGTACAGCTGAACAATATTTATCCTGCCATATTGTTCCTTTGTTTATGTAATTACTTTCCACATGTTGTACTACTTACTGAAACCATTGTAATTTGCTGTTCTTGTGACTTGACGTGGAACCTCTGTAAAAGAGCCCTTGTCTCAAAGGTCTTTCCGATTTGTTAAATAAATGTTGGATCTCGTTGAAAATGAGTTTGCTGAATGGAGTTTTTCTCCAGTTCATGGCTGTCTTGAATAAGAACAGGTTACTCACCTGTAACAGTAGTTCTAGGAGTGGTATATGTTGTTCATCCACACTCTCTGGCATGTCCCTTTTCCTTTAAATCTGGCCAGAAGTCTTCAAGCTGGCTCCTCCCACGCACCCAGGTGGTAAATACCTCGGCTCCGCCCCATGACGCTAGATCTTAGCCCGCTGGAAGCAAGATTGTGCGCCTAAAGCCGGGGAGGTCGGGTGTGTGTGTGGGGATGAACAACATATACTACTCCTAGAACTACTGTTACAGGTGAGTAAACTGTTGTTCTAGGAGCGTGGATATGTTGTTCATCCACAAACTCTGGCAGACTCCAAGCAGTTCTCCGGGAAGAGGGAGGCAAGGCGCACGCTCCCTACTTGGGAAATAGATTGGAGAACTGAGGCCCCAAAACCAGCATCCCGGCGTGATTCAAGATCGATGTGGTAGTGGGTAATGAAGGTGTTTGCTGACTTCCAGGTAGCAGCCCAATAGATTTCCTGGATAGGGATGTCCCTGGAAGCAGCCACTGGTGCAGCAGTATGGCGGGTAGAATGAGCTCTTATCCCTCTGGGAGGCTCCTTGCCCGCCAACTCATGGCACAGACCTATGCATGCTGTAATCCACCTTGCAATGGTCCATTTGGCTGCAGGTCTGCCAGAAGCAGCTTCAGCGCAGGTGACTAACAGCTGGCGAACCTCTCCGTGAATTTCTGCCGTTCTCTCCTTATAACAGCAGAGAGCACGTTTCAGGTTCAAAGTATGGAGCCTGTACTCGGCGTAAGAGGTGTAATTACAGTAGTACACCACCAGAGATAGCACCTTGTTAATATGAAACTCTGACACCACCTTCGGAAAGAATTTGGGGGGGGCGCAGAACAACTTTGTCCCTGTGGAAGACCAGATAAGGGGAGTCCACCGAAAGTGCCTGGAGCTCCCCTGTCCTTCTGGCTGATGCGATAGCCACCAGGAAGGTGGTTTTCCACGACAAGTGTGAAAGCTCACACTAGTGCATGGGTTCGAATGGCTTGTCCATGAGCTTTGCCAAAACCAGCAAGAGATCCCACGGAGGTGGAGGTTCACGCACCGGAGGGGATATGTGATCCAGGCCTTTGAAGAAGCGCCCGACCACCATCTCCTGTGCCAACATCAGCTGACCGGCCCACACCCAGTAAGCAGAAATGGCTGCCAGGTACACCCTAAGGGTCAATGACTGTAGAACCCCTTTGGAGAGAGCCCAATGTTAGTCGAGAATGTTAGCCACAGAGCAGGACAAGGGATCCAGACTCTTACCCTGACACCAAATGAAAAATCTCTTCCATTTGAAGGCATAGCATTTCCTGGTCGATTCCTTACGAGATGCCTCCACCACGGTGTAGACATCCTCGGAAAGACCCAGAGCCTGGAATTCTAGCCGCTCAGGCACCAGGCTGTGAGGTGCAGGAATTGAAGGTCCAGATGGAATACCTTCCCCTGGTTCAAAGATATCAGGTCCGGGTGTGTACAAAGCCGCTCCCGGGGCCTACAGTTGAGGCTGAGGAGATCTGGGTACCAGAACTGTCGCGGCCAGTCTGGGGCTACCAGAATCACCTTCACCTTGTCCCTCCTCATCTTGAGTAACACCTTGTGGATCAAGGGAAATGGAGGGAAGGTGAGAGGAGGCCTGGGGTTCACGGCCTCAAAAGGCATCCTGCAGCGAGCCCTGAGGGCAGCGGCATGGGACAAGCGCCGCTTGGTGTTTTCCTGAGGCAAACAGGTCCACCAACGGTTTGCCCCAGCAGGAGAACAAGTTGTGAGCTACCTCTGGATGGAGATACCACTCATGGGATGTCTGGCCTATATGGCTGACAGCATCCCCAGCTGGTTCGAGACTCCTGCCACATGAATGGCTAGGAGATCCGCCTCCAACCAGTGGACAAGGGTCCAGATGCGGAGCACCTCCTTGCAAAGCAGATGGAGTATGTGCTGCCCTGTTTGTTGAGGCAGCGTGGTCATGGTATTGTCTGTTTGGACTTAAACCACTTGAGCCCGAGCTGAGGAGCTAAAGCTGACAGTGCCAGTCTGACTGCTCTGAGCTCCAACAGGTTGATGTGGCATCGGGACTCGACGGGGTGCCAGAACCCGTTGGCTCAGCTGTCCCCCATGTGGGCTCCCCAGCCCATGAGAGAGGCATCAGTCGTGAGAACGACTGACGTCTCAGGGTGGACAAACGGGATCCCTTCCTGGAACCGGTCTGGGGCGGTCAACCATTGGGGAGCATCCCAAATCTTCTGGGTCACAGTGATCAGCTGGTCAAAATGACCGAGGCGCTGAGTCCACTGAGCTGCCAGCTCCCACTGGAGGGGGCACATGTGCCATCTGGCCCAAAGGACCACTGAGGTGCATGTCGCCAAGTAACCCAGAAGGGCACAGGAAGTCCCGGCAGGGTGCAAGTGCCCAACCAGAAATGATTGGACAAAAAGAAAGAACCTCCTCCCTGTCCGCCGGGAGCCGAGCTTGACGAGAGTTGAGCTCTGCCTCGATGAAGCCCATCACCTGAGAGGGCACGAGTTCTGACTTGGCCTCGTTGATCAGGAGGCCTAGTTGGGAGCAGGTTCGAAGAGCCAGATCCCAGATCTCGCCACCTCCTGAGGGAGGAACCTGCCAAGAGCCAGTCATTGAGATAAGGGTAAATTCCAACTCCTCGATGCCGGGAGATGGGCAGCCACCACTGTGATGCACTTGGTGAAGACCTTCGGGGCTGATGACAGGCTGAATGGCATGGCTCAGAACTCGTACAGGGTCCCCTCGACCCTGAAGTGGAGGAACCACTGATGGGACAGATGGATTGGGACGTGGAAGAACGTGTCCTGCAGATCCAGTGAACAGAACCACATAATTCACTCCAGGAATGGTATGATCTGGTTCAGAATTACCATCCAGAAGGTGCGAGACCTGAGATATTGATTCAGGTCATGGAGATCTAGGTTGGGGCGCCAACCCCCCGACGGCTTGGGCATCAGGAAATACCTGGACACAAAGCCTGGGTCTGTAGCAGGATCCGGCACTGGAGCTACTACCTCCTTGCAGAGGAGCTGAGCAATGTCGTCTCAAAGAGCCGACTTAGTGCAAGCTGAGTTCTTTTCCTCCAGAGGGGCACGGGCTTGGCTGGGCGGGTACTGCTTGAATTCCAGAGGCAGTCTCTGCCGACCACTTCTAGAACCCACCTGTCCGAGGTGATATTGGACCAGGCAGAAAGAAAGTGGTGGAGCCGGCCCCCCACGGGAGGACCCAGAGCTGGTGTGATGGGTGTAGGGGTGGCAACTCCCAACCCGTCACTAAGCAGGCTTAGAGGAGGAGGCTCCTAGACCGGCACATCAGCTTCCTTTACAGGGCTGTTCAGGACCCTGTTTGGGCCAGGGGCGCCAAGTTTGAGCCTGCTGCTGGCCTCCTTGATAGGAGGGCTGCCTAACCGCAGCAGAAGAGTGATGAAAAGGCTTCTTCTTGTACTTCTGCTGGTTCTTGCCCGAAGAACCCTTTGCAGAGGTAGCATCCAAGGTGGCACTGAACTGCTCTATGCGCTGGAGGTGACCAGCCACTCCTGAACCGAAAAGGTCGGTGCCTAGGAAGGGCACGTCAGCTAACTTGTGCTGGGTATCCGCCCGGGAAGGAGGACAGCCTCAGCCAAGCCCTGCGGCGAGTGGCCACTGTGGCTGCCAAAGAGTGGGCACAGGAATCTCCAATGTCTAGGGCCGTCTGGAGCTGCTGTTTTGCAACAGCACAGCCCTGACCATGGACCTGCTTCACTGTGGTTTCAGTCCACGGGAGATGAGGAGGACTTCATCCAATGACCACAGGAGGGCATGAGAGAAGTGTGCCATGATAACAGCCGAGCTGCCTGACAAAGGCCTAAGGAGGAGGCTGCATAGACCTTACAGGCAGAATGGTCCATATTCTTGGACTCCTTGTCCAGGGGTTGGTCAGTGTCGGCTGAGCTACCAGTACGTCTGAACACAGAAGCAGTCACTAGGCTTTTGGCCGAAGGATGCTCTGTGAACCCTGCCAGGGACCCCATCGGCACCGTATACTTGTGGGCCGATGGAGCTGGCAAGCAGGGATAGCTCGCCATTGGAAAGGCTCCGTCAGTATCCCCTTTGAGAATATCCATAAGGGGGTCCTCCGCCTTTTTCTTGATGGGCTCCAGGGGTATTCCATGGGATTCAGAGAGCAGGCGGAGAATCACCTGAAAGGAGGAAGGACCTTCCTCTAGTCGTGCCACAGATGACTCATCATCACCCCCTGGATGAGAGTGTAATCCAGTGTCGTCCAAGTCCGAAGAGTCGGGGTACAAAGGTCTGCCGCCTAGGTCTCTCGCGATACGCCGAGGGCGATCAGGGACGACCGTGATTGACAGACGTCGGGGAAGCCCGGAGTCTGGTCGGTCCTCTTTCAAGGGAGCCCCTCCCTGAGGCTGCTTAGGCGGTGGCTCCACCAAAATCGGTGGAGAGACCAGAATAGGCTGAGCTGGGATACGGGCCAGCCCCACAGGTGGTGGAACCGATGCCTTCGGTTCTGGAGGGGTCGGCGTCTGCCTAGGAGGTGGGAGTCGACAGGCTTCTGTCCGATCAAAATCAGCTGTCGCCACATTAAATCCTCATAGCGTCAACAGAGTTTCCGTCGAAGCCTCTTCTTGTCCAAGGAGGATGAGGATTGGAGGCTGTGCCTCTTTTTTGAATGTTTGAGACCCTTTTTCGGCCGTTCGACCTAAGAGGTTCTGGTCCTCGATCGAGACCGACGGGGTCGGTTCGGTCGATCAGGAGACACCGGAGTCGGTGAAAACCAAGGTTCCGGCACCTTTTCCTCAGTCAGAACACCCGAGGGCAGTGTCTCATCATCAGGAAAGGACAGGAGTCCTTTCTAAGGAATCTTCGACCGGAGTCGGCGATAAAGGCATGATCTGGTCGAGAGTCGGCTGAAGAAGCTATATCGAACAAAGTTGAGACGGCATGTTCCTGGGACTCTGACCTCTCCCGGTCCCAGGAGGGTCTCCTTTTAGAAGAAGGCAACTTTGGGTCCTTATCCCTCTTCCGAGGATGGGAGGAGTGCAAGCCTAAAGGTGCCTCACCCCTGGTGGGAGAGACTGGCACAACTCCTAAAGGGCTGTAAAGTAGAGCCAGGTTGGAAGTCACGAAAAAACCTGACTGGCCTAAGCTTGACAGCTTCCTCCTTGAAAGTCTTCATTTGTTCTAGCTGTCGTATGGATCCCAAGGGTCGTGTGAGAAAACCACCCACCTTGCCTCTTCGATTTCACTGGCAGGTTTCCAAGCTCTGGTCTCCCCAATTTTAGGCAGCGCCTTGCAGTCATTCAAAACGTTGGGATGGAAGGCTAAGCAAAGGTACAAGATGTGTTTTCATGTATGACACCTAGGCAACAGACACACGAGAGGTGGGGATCGGTGCACATCTTCTGGCCGCAGGTACATCGTGAAACTGGGGATGATATGTCCTCCATGTCCGATGCACTGCAATCGGAGTCGTTAACCTGACGAGTTTAAGAGTAATTTGCAGTGAAAACTGACTCTGTGAATCCAGGGCCTACGAATTGTTAAAGGAGCACAAGGTAACCTGAATCTTCCAGCGAAAGGAAGATCTGGCATCATGGGCGGAGCCGAGGTATTTACCACCCAGGTGGTGGGAGAAGTCAGCTTGAAAACATCCAGCCAGATTTAAAGAGGAAAGGTACATGCCAGAGAGTGGGATGAACAACATAGCCACGCCCAGAAAATATATTACTACTAGTACTACTGATGAGATCCTGGACATCTGCCCCAAAAGCTAAGAGCTATTGTAGGGGCACTACACCCTCTGCTGAACATCAGCAGCAAAGCCAGAGACCCTAAGCCAGGAGCACCTACAGAGGCAAAGGCGGTGGCAGAAGCCCTGTAAATAGTATCAGAGATATTAGACTGTCTACAGGAGGTGCTTATACCATCTTAGTGGTCTGCAAGCATTTGAGAACCCTCCGCATCTGTGTACTTTCTGGAAGGACTTAGGCAGCAGTCTTGCCCTTCTTCCAGTTGGTATTCTGGTACCTTACTACATGAGACAGTTACCTGGACATCCTCAGCCCAATGGTAGATGAGGCATAAACCCTCTTGCCCCAAAGATCAATTCTAAGTGACTCTCTGTCTGGGGGGAAGGAGTTAAGGTGCTTGGTTAGACCTCCCGTAAACTGCCTGACTACTGAATCTGTTTCGGGCTAGGCAGCATAATGTTGGAACCCCAGAGGGGCAAGGTAAAGCTTATCTGCCCTGTGGGGCATAGCTGGCATCAGGCCTGTGCCAGGCTGCAGTAGTAACATTACTCAGAGCAGGCAAAATGGGAGGAATGATCGCAGGAGGAGACTGGGATCTCCAGGAAATCCACTTGATGTTTCCTGCCTCCTCCTCTTCAGTATGGAAACAACTGGTAGAGGATAACTGCTTCATAATACTGAAGAAGGTAGGATCCTCTGGAGGAGACCAGGGAGTGTGTTTGACAGAATCTTCAATGACTGAAAACACTGTGGATCTGTGAGGTGAGAATTTCTTCCTCCTTCTCATTAGGAAGCACAAGGTCAGGATGATACTCCTCCTTAATGTTGACCTCTTCTAGATCAAGGTCCGATGTCTGAGGCACCAATGACGGCCCTCAGGGTGGTGTTCAGTGGCCAGCAAGGAGGGGTCGACGGCGAAGCTGCCATCGATGGCATAGGCGAAGCAGCCCTATATGCCCCAACTGGTAGACAATCACAGAGGTGAATTTGGATAAAATCTCATTGAGGTCGACAACAGTCGAGGCTTGCATTGGGGGGGGAGAGTCGACAGCACAGAGAGCGACAAAACCATCGTCTGGGCCTGGAGAACTTGAACAGCCTGTAGCCCGAGAGCCTGGGGAAGCATCAGGACTCAACGGGAGGGCCATCGACAACTGTTCCGTTGTCCCTGAATATCGGCGGAGGTACTGTCGGTAAGGGTCTCGGAGGCACAGAGATCTGGACAGCAGATTTATGCGCTGGTGAGGCAGCAGTCGACAACCCCCGATCAAGGAAGGAGAGGCTGTCAGAGTGGACTGCTGCTGGGAGGAGCAGTCCTGATCACAGACTTCTTTATGATATTCCTCCCCTCCTCCTGAGGACTTGTCTCAGGCCTTAGCGGCCTGGGAGCTCGAATACCCTGCTGGCGACTGGGATCCCACAGGGCCACTGCCCAGAAATGGCTACCTGTTGTTTTGTCAGGAAACTTTTAACAGCCTTCCTGCATCACCCGAGGGTTGTTTGATTAAACGTCTGTCAGAGCTCCCAGTTGGAGACTTCGTGGTCAGGTCCAAGACAGCAGACACAGAGAGTGTTTGTCTGTGGAGGCAATCCTCTTTCCTCAGCAGTAACAGAAGAGAGAAATTGAAGGATTAACTCTCAACATAAACAAAATAAAGGAATCTCTTAGAAAAAGAGATTCTAAAGTATTAGGCTTAAAGAAGTCGTAGGCCAAAATTAGCACGAAACTGCACTGGAGCTTTACGGAGACCCATGCAAACAAGCAGATGGTGGGAAAGCACTGAGGAGGGAGCGGATCTGCTCTCGCCTTTATCGGGTTGATGATGTCAGCAGACGATGTTGGTGTGGGCGGCCCCAGTTGTACTGCTGAAAATCTTCCATGTGGATCCTGCATCACTGACGGTGATGTTCCTATGGTGTGATCTGGTGACCGAGATACCCCCAAAGAAGACCAGAGCAGATCCTTGGTACCAGGGGACCGTTTCCTTTACTACACGTTGATTGTCTTGGTACTGATGAGGGAGGAGGGTGCTGAGGACCAGAGGGGGGTTGGGTGGAGGACTGTGGGTGCTTGATATGACAACCCTTGGGAGTTACTTGGTGGGCCCTTGTGGGGTAGGTGGAAATGTGGGGGAAGTCAGAGTTCAGTTTGATCTCAATCTCTGCATCCTGAAATCTGTCTGGGTGAGAGGGTGCCAGCAAAGTGTGTGTGTGTGTGTGTGTGGGGGTGTATGAATAAATATATCTTTGTATCTTTGGTAGGGGCAGGCAGGTTGCTTTAAAGCACAGTAAGTGGGGCAGTTATTTAAGTTCCATGAATTTTGCTTAAAAATAAAATTGTGTGGCAAAGTTGGTGCTTCATTTGGAGAATTCATGAATTGAGAATTTCTGTGGATTTGCCCCAACTGCATCGGCGAATTAAACATTTGCAACATCTCTACCAAGGAGTGGGACTCTACAGAGAAGACTGATTGTTGGAAGATTTTAGTTTATATTTAACATAAAAGCATATCGCTTGCTGAATTATGCCATATTTTCCTTGTAAATATGCCAGAGCATATAGATCCAGAGCACAAGAGTGTGCCTTGTTCGTGGCACTATGTTAAAAAGTGAAAGTGACATTTACCGAAGCTCTGTGTTTGTTCTGCAGAAGAAGAGCCAACAGGCAGCAGGCTTTTGTAAAAATGCTTCCTCCTTTGTCTGCAAGTCTGTCACCAGCTTTTTCTCTGTAAATCTGCATGAGGTCCAGTAATGTTTCAATGGAACGTTCCACATCATAGACTGCTTCAGTAGTTTTCTCATACTACAAAGAAAAAGCATGAGACAGACGTAAGAGACGGAACCATGCAGCATATTATAAATCATGACATCATTCTCAGCCAAGCTGGATTGTTTATTGCTAAACATACTGGATATCTCATAACCACGGTTACATAAGGCAGCCTGCCTTAGCCAGGAGTTTAAAACAATAAAGCCTGTAGGTCCTGTTTTCTTTTGGGTCTGTCTGTCATGCCAGTTGAGATGACCCAAAAGCAGTAAATGCCAGTTTGCAGTTCTATTTCTGTGAAAAGACTGAACCACTACTTTTATTAGTATTTTTATTTTAAGAAGAAAAAAGGCTAATTGTGTCTGTTCCCAAAGGAAAGGGAACTGGTACATAAATAGTAAACAGAAAGCAGCAATAAGAAATAAAGCTTTTTTTGTTTTGTTTGTGCAGATGTTAAGCATAGTGAGGGATTATTGCGCTTTGCAGGAACCATATAGCATATTATAAATCATAACATCATTCTTAGCCAATCTGGATTGTTTATTTCAAAACATACCAGATACTCTTATAACCATAAGAGGGTCTCTCATGCAAACCATTCTAAACTTCTGAAGTTATAACCTCACTTGACAGCGTTCATTTCCCACACAAGGTAGTCCTATTTTCTACAAAGTAATTTATCTGGATTTTAAATTCAAGTTCTATATTTTAAAAACTGAAGCTGGCCGGCTGAGTGGCGCCTTACCTCATGCTATGCCGGCAACCTGGGTTCGGGAATGACCTCGGGTCATTGGAGGAGCTGTCATGGGTGGGGGGGTCGTCAGAGTGAGATTGAACTGCACTAGACAGCTCTCCCTCCGAGGGTGGTTTGTCCACTCCTGGTAGTTCTGCTCCCCACTGGGTGGAGGTCCGGTGGAAGCATAGGCCGAGGAGCAACTTGGCCGAATGCCAGGGTAGTGCGGAAGGACATAGCTGGTACCTGGCATGCGCACGTGCGTGTCTGCCAGGGTCAAGGTCTGGGAGCACAAAACGGGAAAATCAAAATATTATATAAAAAGAAAAAACTTAAGCTCTAACAGGATTTATAATATGTATATGTACAGTACTGGCAATTCTTATGGTTTTAATAGTGCCTTCTCAAGTTCTTTGAGAGACAGAACTGCAGAACCTTACTTTACTTGTCTCTTACCCGAAGAACTTGAGAAGGCACTCTAATGGTTATAAAAGTATCTAGACTGTTTGAAAATACGTTTTCAACTGTTTGCATGAAAGACCCTTTTATAGCCATAAAAGATGCCAGAACTTTGAATATAAAAATGTAACTCAAGGTGGAAAGGTGCTGGAACTCGGAATTAAGTTCCTGTGGGTTCTTGCTCATTTGAAACCGTGCTGGGAATCAACCCAGAGCCCCTCACACTCTCAGGCAGTAGCTCTAATCATTCAGTATCCCAAACACGATCACAAGGATGACACCTCCTTTATGACTATCCAGACTCATGAGGGGTCCAGCTACCTTCTCAACCTGTACTTGACGTGTTTTCCACCATAGTATCAGAAATCAAAGGCATAGAGGCTCACACAAGAGCTTTAGGCTATCACAGTAACGCCAGCCACCCGGTTCGGGAACGGACTCGGCAGCTGGAGGGGTTGCCGGGGAGGAGGATTGAGCGACAGTCTGCTCTCCTCCGGTGGGGTGGGTGCAAGTCCCACTGCAATACACGCCACCTGGGTGACAACAGGTGGAGGTGCAGCCAGACTCCACACAGAAGGGTGGGAGGGCGTCTGCCAGAAGCTGGAGGCGTCAAGCACGTCATTGGCGTGCTCCGCCCCTGGCTTCCCTAAGCGTGCAGGCGATCCTGGGCCGGAAGAAAAACAGAAAAAAGCCCTGCGCTGTGGTCCTGTAGACGGGACCTGGCTATCCCGAGAAACCCCTTAACCAGGCTCCACAGCCGGGCTCGCGAGGCCTTCCGACAGTCTCTAGGTGAGAGGGGACTATTCTAGGGGGTCCCTCCCTTGCCCGGGGCAAACCGCCGCATGATGGGGAAGGCTAGCCAAGCACCCAGAGGAGATACCTGGGAGGGACTACGGGAAACTACAGCCTAGGAGTTCCCCAAAGAAAGGAACTCAGCGCAGCGAGGAAGGGGGCATAAAGAGAAAGTAAAAAAAAAAAGGAAATCAAAGGCATGACTAACAAGGTAAACCTGCTTAAAATATCTGTTTAGCTAAAGGGGCATTTCCTCCTAAGCTGGGAGGTTCAGGTGCTCTTTAGGCTCTCATTGATATTCCAAAGGCCACCAATAGAAGTCTATCTTTGCTGATGCAAATACTCGGCACCGCTTTGCACAAATTACTTGTTTCTCATCTACAACAGAATTCACAGAAGAGTTAAAGCCACAGTATTTGCCCCATAACGCCCAATATTTTCCTCAGATTGTTATACCCAAAATGCAAAGCTGAAACCCATCATCCTGGGATAGAAACATTGCAACAATACACAAAGCAGACTTTTTATTCATAGTTTTGACCAGGAAGGGCACAGAGCTGTGACAGCAGATATATTACGAAAAATAGAAAATGAAAAATATGTTCCAACCGTAATTCTTGATCTTCTTGGACGAAGCCTCCACTACTCATTCACACTGATGTGACTACGCCGGAGGTGCTAGGACCGAATGGGAGTCAAAAAGCTTCAGGAGGGCTGGCACCTAGGTGCGCCATATAGGCTATCTTGGCATCGATCCTCCAACCGCCTCAGTACCTTTTTGACCAAGGAGGTGCAGCACAAAACTAACTTAGTAAAACCAACCTATGACAGACATAAGATGATCCGAATGACCCGTATAAAGAAGGGTCAACACAACAAAGTCTTCACAGCCCAGCCATCGAGGGAGTGAAGACCAAAACATATCAGTGAGCTCAAGGGATGGAGGGTGAGCGTGTGAATGAGTGGTGGAGAATTGTCCAAGAAGATCAAGAATTACAGTAGGTAGGTAATTTTCATCTCTTCCTGGACATAAAGTTTCTACCACTCATTCACACTGATGAAGAGTACCGTTAAAATAATCCTCGAGAAGGGCGAAGGCAGGAGAGAGGAGCTCCCTTTAGGTCAGAAGTTCATTCAGGATTGTCCTGCCAAAGGACTGATGCTGTCTAGCTAGGACATCCAAAGCGTAGTGTTTCACAAAGTGTGCACAGAGCTCCAAGTAGTTGCACTGTAGATGTCTGCAGTGGGCCCGTTTCGAATTTCTGCCACAGATGCTACGACTGCCCTGGTAGGGCGTGGACTCTGCCTTCCAGTTTAACCTGTGCCATGGAGTAGCACTGGCGAAGGCATGTTACCAGCCATGTTGAAATACATCTGATAGTTACGTGCTGACCTAGCCGGGCCATGCTGAAGGAGACAAAGGGTTGCTTTGATTTGCTGATCTCCTTAGTTCTGTGAATACAGAACCACAAACCCCCCTTTTTTTAACTTTCAATCTTTATTTAAAGTTTTGTATTCATTGATACAATTTTATACAAACAAATACAAGACAGACATCAAAAAGAAACATACATATTTCAACTATTTACAGAAAAAATGCACTAGTTTATGTACAATCCCTTATTACCTTATATTGAATAGAAGAAAAAATTACTCACCTTAGTAATGTTGTTTCTTCTAATGGAGTCTTGCTATATTATGACAATTGCAGTTTGTCCCCACCATTAGAACTGCCCCGAGGTGAATAGTTAACTTCCATGCCAGGCATGGAACTTGGAGCACGAGTCGAGTTAGAGAAGCTCTGTCTGTGTAATTTCAAACTGAAACTGTCAGATCTTTACAAGCAAAACTCACTAAGGTTCTGTGTGGAAGCTGTAACTCCACTAGCCAACTGGCTACCTAAATATTAACACATATTCCTGGTCCCAACACAAAGACTCAAGTCAGGGCCAGAAAATAAGATAAGATAAGAAAAGATAAAACAAAACACAACACCTTAAACCCCCAAAAAAGGGGTGGAAAACATAAAATGGGCATAAACAAGTGCCCACTGGACTGCCCACCCCATACCCAAGTAGAAGTTCTGAGATGGGCAGTATTGGGAGGTCATAATATAGCAAGACTCCATTAGAAGAAACAACATTACTAAGGTGAGTAATTTTTCTTCAAACAACATGAAGTCTTGCTATATTATGACAATTGCAGACTACACAGCAGTACCTCCATGGAGGAGGGACAGAACCTACTTAGGGAATAGGCTCTGAAGCACGGCTGTGCCAAACCGAGCATCCCTCCTGGCCTGGACATCCAGGGAGTAATGCTTGGTGAAAGTGTGTACCGTTTTCCAAGTAGCTGCTTGACGTATCTCTAAGATAGGGATGTCTCTGGCAGCAGCTAGAGATGCAGCTGTACCTCTGGTAGAGTGAGCCCTCAGGCCTGAAGGGGGAACTTTCCCCAGTTTTTGATAACAAAATTGGGTACAAAAGACAATCCACCTGGCAATGGATCTCTTAGTGGCAGGTTTCCCTTTCCCAACCTCACCATAAGTGAGAAAAAGTTGGAGGGATTCGAACCTGTGACCCTTGGTACGCTCTATATAGTAACTTAG
The DNA here is from genome assembly GCA_016271365.2 of Neoceratodus forsteri. Classification (NCBI taxonomy): domain Eukaryota; kingdom Metazoa; phylum Chordata; order Ceratodontiformes; family Ceratodontidae; genus Neoceratodus; species Neoceratodus forsteri. The sequence goes on from CM028136.1 coordinate 806,893,755, forward strand.
GGCCCTCTTAACATCTAAATTGTGCAACCTCCTCTCACCAGAGGAGGAATGGTCAGTGAAGAACACTAGAAGGGAGATAGATTGATTAAGATGGAAATCTGAAACCACCTTAGGCAAAAACTTCCTGTTAGTCCTAAGGACTACCTTATCCCTGTGGAAGGAAATAAAGTCAGTCTCTACTGACAAAGCTTGTAACTCACTTATTCGCCTGGCAGAAGTGATAGCTACTAGGAAAACAGTTTTCCAAGTCAAGTACTTAAGTTCTGCAGAAGACAGAGGTTCAAAGGGGGGTTGCATCAACTGAGCAATGCAAACATTAAGATCCCAGGCAGGGGCCGGGTCCCTGAAAGGTGGATTAGTATGAAGTAATCCTTTAAGAAACTTGGAAAATACAGGGTGAGCAGAAAGAGAGGAGGGCTTTCCTGCTGAAATAAAGGCAGAGACAGCTGCCAAATGTACTTTCAGGGTAGCTGGTCTCAGACTCAAAGAATTAAGATGGACGATATAGTCCAAAACAATGGGCAAGTCAGCAGATTCCGGGGAAAAATGTTTCCACAACACCAGATGGAAAACCTTTTCCATTTAGAGTTATAAGTAGCCTAGTGGAAGGCTTCCTAGAAGCCTTCAGGATTTCAAGAACACCTTGAGAAAGGTGTGAGGTCAGCACTAACCTCAAGAGCCAGGCCTTGAGGTTGAGTGGATTTGAGATTCACCAAACTCTCCCCTGGGCACAGGTTAGGGTCAGGTCAGGTTCCTGGGGAGACACAGGGAAGATGGACTGCTAAAGACAGAAGGAGTGGGTAACCAGGGCTGCCTGGCCCAATCTGGAGCAATCAGAATCATCCTGCAAGGCTGGGATCTGATTTTGACTAGCACCTTGAATAGGAGAGGGAGGGGGAAGGCGTATAGAAACTTCCCTTCCCAATCTAGGAGAAAGGCATCCAGGGGGACTGAGCCCATCACTGGGGGTCTGCAACAAAACAGTGGATGTTGGTGATTGTCTGGGGCTGCGAAAAGATCTATCTGAGGGGTGCCCCATCTGGCAAAAACTATCCCCAGTACTTGGGAATCCACAGATCATTCGTGATGGCCCTGGGAAATCCTGCTGAGAGCATCTGCCAGGACATTGTCCTTTCCTGGGAGATGAACTGCTAGTGAGGGAAGTGTTCAGGAATAAGCCAGAGACCACAACTTCATTGCCTCGGTGCACAAGGCCAAGACCGAGTGCCCCCTTGTTTGTTGATGTACCACATTGTAGTGGTGTTGTCTGTTTTGACTTGTACCACTTTGTTCTGAACAGATGCAGAAAACACCTGAAGTGCTAGAAAAACAGCTCTGAGTTCCAGCAAATTGATGTGGAGCAGAGATTCCTGAGGGGACCACACTCACTGGGTGGAGAGGTCGCCCATGTGAGCTCCCCAACCCAGAAGGGACGCATCTGTAGTAAGGGTCAAGGAGTGAGATGGGGGATGAAGGGGACCCCTAGTCTCAAATTGCTCTGATCCTGCCACCACTGAAGGGCCTGGATCAGGGTTCAGTCACTGGGATCAACTTGAAAGGGATCTTTCCTTTGGGACCAGAAGGCTCTCAAATGAAACTGAATGTCCCTCATCTGAAACCTTGCTCCTTGCACTACAGCTGTGGAGCAGCCATGTGTCCTAGTAGCTGTAAGAAGTGCCTTGCTGGTCGAGAGACCTGCAGAGTGAAGGAGGAGGCCAGAGCCACTAGGTTCCTTACCCTTTCTAGGGGCAGGAAGGCTCTGGCTGCTTGAATCCATTCTGCACCTATAAGGTGAGTACCTGGACAGGTTCCAGAACTGACTTTGGAAGGTTGAGAAGAAAACCCAGAGAGGTGAGCAGCTGCTGGGTAACTTTCAGGTGTGATTTGACCTGGTCTGGAGACTGACCTACAATGAGCCAGTCGTCTAGGTAGGGAAAGATGGCAATCTTTTGCCTTCTTAAATGAGCAACTGCTACTGCTAGACATTTTGTGAATACCCTTGGGGCAGAGGTAAGGCCGAAGGGCATTGCTCTGAACTGGTAATGGCCTGAGGCAGTTGAATCTGAGGTACTTCGGTGGGAGCTTCTGATGAGAACATGGAAATAGGCATCCTTGAGGTCCAGGGAAGCTAGCCAGTCCCCTGGCCTTAGAGAAGGTAAAATCATTGCCAGAGTCACCATTTTGAATTTTGGTTTCAAAAGGTGCTTCTTTAGATATCTTAGGTCCAAGATGGGCCGCCATTCTCCTGTCTTTTTTGGGATAAGGAGTACCTGGAGTACAGACCCTTGCCCTGGTGTAGGGAGAAACCCTTTCTACAGCTCTGAGAGCCAGGAGGGTTGAGACTTCTGTTTCTAAGGCAAAGGTCTCTAGAGGGTTTGCAGGTGGAAAGATCTGATTCTCATCTTTGGAAATTTTTGAAGCTGAGAACCAGACCCGGCTACTACTTCCAGGACCCACTTGTCTGATGTTAGAGACTCCCAGTTCTGAACGAAGTAAGCCAACCTGCCCCCTACAGGTAATGGAGAATCGGCCCTGGGCACCCCATCAGGGTGCCTGTTTGGCAGGGGCTTTAGGCTGAGGGGTGGGAGCAGGCCTGCTTGCACCCCGTCTGCCTCTCTCTCTGAAGAACCCCCTCTGAGCATAAGCAGAGGAGGCCTGGGTTTGGTTAAAAGGCCTGTGAAAAGACCTACCTCTACCCCTGGGGGTCTGCCTCTGAGGAGTGGCTTGCCGCTCCTTGGCCTGATCACTCTTATAGGTTGTCCTATATTCATCCATTTTCTTCATATAATTGTCTGTCTGCTCCCCAAACAGAGAATTTCCTACCACAGGAAAATCCATAGCATTAGTCTGAGTATCCTGTGACAAGCTAGTACACCTGAGCCAAGCCAACCTACGAAAAGCCACAGATGTAGCCATGACTCTAGAGGATACATCATTAAAATCCACAGCAGCATGGAACTGCACCTTGGATGCCTCAATACCATCAGCAGCCACCTGTTCCAGCTCCTAGCAAGCTGCCAGGGGCCTGTTTGGCCAAAGCCATGACAGTGTCCCATCTAGATTTTTGGTATCTTGCCACATAAGCCATGTAATTAGCTTGCCTGAGTCCCAGGGCGCTGCCATGTATTGTTTTTAGCCATGGCATCAATCTTCCTGGAGTCCTTGTCAGGAGGATGAAGCCAAGGGAATATTAGCCTTATCACAGGCTGCAGCCTGAACTACTCCAACATGACTGCATTGCTGTGAAAGGAATTCTGTATCAGGACCTGACAAAGTGTACCTCCTGTCCATCTTCTTGTCCACAGGAGGCACAGAATTAGGAGCTTTTAAAATTTTTATTGTTTGTTTCCTAAATGACTTATGTAAGGGGATAGACAATCTCCTAGACTCAGGGATATCCATCATTTCTACAAAATCAGGTTCCTCTTGCTCATCCACAGCTTCCTCCAATGGGAGATGGAGGGTTTCAGCAACCTTTTTATAAAACATAAAGTGAGAAGGGGACTCAGAAAGCGTAGGGGAGATTCTAAAGGTCTGTCTGGGAGATGTCCGTTCAATGGGCACACCAGACTCTCAAAGTCACATTCATACTGTTCATAATCATCCTCCTCCTCTGGTTCATAAAACTCTTCTAAGTCATATTCTTGAACCAGTGGAACCGGCGAACCGACCTTTTACCAGACAGTGGCGGTTCGGACGGAACCGGAGAAAGTGACTGGACAATTTGTATAGCTCTTGCTATCTCTGCAGCAGTTGGAGAAGTGATTTTAGACTCCACACCTGCTGATTTTCTAGTTTTCTTTGCTGGAACTGGCTCCTCAGAGTCAGCTTTACGTTTGGCCGAGGAAGTCTCGCCCTGGTCAGAGGGCACTCCCTCCGGTTGGCACCGAACCGGGCTGGCCATCCGGGTCAGCGGACTTTTTGGCCTCTCGTTCCCTGAGCCTACCAACTCTCTTATCCAGGGTGGCTGCAGGGAAATTCTTACAAATCTGGCAGTCTGAATTGAAGTGGTCAAACCCCAGACAATATACACATGTGGTGTGTGGGTCAGCCTTGGCAAAGGCTTCCCCACAGACACCACAGTGTTGAAACCCAGTGGGCCCAGTTTTTCTTTTGGGTTTCTCAGACATAATGCCAGCCTAACCAAAAAACTTGCCCTTTTAACGGCAGTGCCAGGCAAGACACAATTATCGGTTCCCAACCCTGTCACGGGTCGTGGAAAAAACCATGATGAAATCCGTTTTTTTTAGAACCGATAAGAACCGGGAACCGCACTCAAAGCTTTTAAATGCTTGATTTTTAAAGTTTTAAACAACCTGATCGGTTCAAACCGAACCGATAAACATTTACAAGTTCCACACAGAAATAAACTGTCTATTACTTACAATACCACAGACAGAGCTTGAACCGACCGGTTTGCGGTTAAAATAATAATACTCATGTTGAATTTAACCGAGAAAACACTGTTTAAACAGAGAAATGAACCGAGCAGTGGAGAAATCTCCGAGCGATTGTTCAGTGAGGCGGAGTAAAGAATCAGACAGTTTCAGTTTGAAATTACACAGACAGAGCTTCTCTAACCGACTCGGCGCTCCAAGTTCTATGCCTGGATGGAAGTTACCTATTTCACCTCCGGTAGTTCTAATGGTGGGACAAACTGCAATTGTCATAATATAGCAAGACTTCATGTTGTTTGAAATGAAAATTAGAGTGATCATGTAATTGTATATATTTATATGATAATGACAGAATAACTTGATATAGGGGTCAGAATATCAAGAGGCCTACTCTGATTCATATATTTGAGGTTACTGCATTGCTTCCTTAACTTCACTTCATTTCAGAGATGTTACATTTTTTTTTTCCCTCCAGGTCCTCTCTAACTATTTCTTATATACTGTTTCTTCGATATGTCAAATCTTTATTCAAATACAGAACAATATCCTGTCTTATCCAAGATATATATAACACCCATTTCCTCCAGAAAATTTCAAATAGTTCCTGTTGCTTATTAAGAGTGGTAGTAATCCTTCCATTTTATATATATCTGTCATAATATCCTGCCACATCCCCAATGTTGGGGGTTCTAAATAACCAGTCTCTGGTAACAGACTTCTTCGCTGCCTAGAGAGGCGATGAAATACAGGTTACTCACCTGTAACAGGAGTTCTAGGAATGGTATATGTTGTTCATCCACACTGTCTGGCAGGTATCCTTGCCGCTTTAAATCTTGACGGAAGGTCTTCAAGCTGGCTCCTCCTACCCACCCGGGTGGTAAAACTCTCGGCTCCGCCCCATGACGCCAGATCTGGCCCGCTGGAAGCTCAGGTTGTGCGTCGAAGCCGGGGAGGTCGGGTGGGTCATGTGGATGAACAACATATACCATTCCTAGAACTCCTGTTACAGGTGAGTAACCTGTATTTCTAGGGACATGGATATGTTGTTCATCCACACTGTCTGGCAGACTCCTAGCAGTTCTCCGGGAGGAGGGAGGCAAGGCGCACACCCCCTACTTTGGGAATAGAGACTGGAGAACCGAGGCCCCAAAACCAGCATCCCGGCGTGACTCAAGGTCGATGCAAAGACCGGTGATGAAGGTGTGTGCTGACTTCCAGGTAGCAGCCCTGCAGATGTCATGGATAGGGACGTCCCTGGAAGCAACCACCGATGCAGCAGTATGGCGGGTAGAATGAGCTCTCATCCTCTGGGAGGCTCCATGCCCGCCAACTTATAGCAGAGATCTATGCAGGAGGTGACCCACCTGCTTATCGTCCGCTAGTGTCTGCCAGGTGTGGCTTCAGCGTGGGTGACAAACAGCTGGCGAACCTCTCCCCGAATTTCAGCCGTGCGCTCCTTATAATAAGCGAGTGCCCTTCTAGGGTCCAAAGTATGGAGCCTGTATTCGGCCTCCGAGGTGTGATTGGGTAGAACACCAGGCAGAGTCAACACCTGGTTAAGGTGAAACTCCGACACCACCTTCGGAAGGAATTTAGGTGGGGGCGCAGGACAACCTTGTCCCTGTGGAAGACCAGGTAAGGAGACTCGATGCAGAGCGCCTGGAGTTCTCCCATCCTTCTGGCTGACGTGATAGCCACCAAGAAGGCGGTCTTCCATGACAGGTGAGAGAGTTCACACCTGTGCATTGGTTCGAATGGCTTGCCCATGAGCTTTGCCAGTACCAGCAGTAAATCCCATGGAGGTGGAGGATCTCGCACCGGAGGGGAAATGTGATCAAGGACTTTGAAAAAGCGCCAGACCACCTTCTCCTGCGCCACCGACTGCTCCCCGGCCCGCGCCCGGTAAGCAGAGATGGCTGCCAGGTACACCCTTAGGGTTGTCGACCTAAGCCCTTGACGAGAAAGGGACCATAAATAGTCCAAGATGCTTGCCAAGGAACAGGAGGAAGGGTCCAAGCCCTTGCCCTGACACCAAATGGAAAATCTCTTTCATTTGAAGGCATAGCATTTCCTGGTCGACTCTTTACGGCACGCCTCAACTACATTGAGGACCTCGTCGGAAAACCCAAGGCCTGGAACTCTAGCCGCTCAGGAACCAGGCCGTCAGGTGCAGGGATTGAAGGTCCGGATGGAACACCTTCCCCTGACTGACTGAGAGCAGGTCCGGGCGAGCTGGAAGCTGCCTCGGGAGCCTGGAGCTGAGGCTGAGGAGATCTGGGTACCAGAACTGGCGGGGCCAGTCTGGGGCTATCAGAATCACCTGCGCCTTGTCCCTCCTTGCTTTGAGAAGCACCTTGTGTATCAAGGGAAATGGGGGGAAGGCGTAGAAGAGGCCCGGGGTCCACGGCCTCGAGAAGGCATCCCCCTGCAGCGAGCCCTGCTGAGGGGGGCGGGCATGGAACAGCCTCAGCTTCGTGTTCTCCCTGGAGGCAAACAGGTCCACTTGAGGTGTGCCCCAATGGGAGAACAGATCTTGTACTACCTCCGGCAGGAGAGACCACTCGTGGGATGCAGCCCCTATCCGGCTCCAGGGCATCGGCTAGGGTGTTGGAGGCTCCTGCCACATGAATGGCCGGAGATCCGCCTCCAAGCTGCGCAAGTGACCAAATGCGGAGAGCTTCCTTGCATAGAAGCATGGAGCGTCCCCGCCCTGGCAGTTTAGATAGTACATGGTCTTGTCCGTCCTGGACTCGGACCACTTGACCCGGAGAAACGGAGCAAAGGCGGTGAGAGCTAGGCAGACCGCTCGAGCTCCAGCAGGTTGATGTGGCATCGGACTCCCACAGAGACCAGAGGCCGTGCGCCCGGTGTTCCCCCAGATAGGCACCCCAACCCATCAGAGAGGCATCGGTCGATAGAGAGACCGTCGGCTCGGGGCGGACAAACGAGATGCCCTCCTGCAGATGAAATGGAACGGTCCACCACCGGAGAGCGTTCCACATCCCCTGGGTCACCGTCACTAGCTGGTCCAATGGATCGCAGTGTTGTGACCACTGGCTGGCCAGTCCCCACTGAAGGGGGCGCATGTGCCAGCATGCCCAACGGACCACGCTGGTACAGGCCGCCATGAGACCCAGGAGGCGCAGGAAGTCCCGGGCAGGGCGCAACTGCCCAACCAGAAATGATTAGGGCAAAGGAGGTAAGAACCTCGGCCCTGTCTGCCGGGAGCCGTGCTCTGGCTCGGAGAGAGTCTAGCTCTGCCCCGATGAAAAGAATCACCTGCTTCGATTCGAGTTCCGACTTGGCCTCGTTGATAAGAAGGCCGATTTGAGAGCAAACCTGGAGGGCCAGATCTCTGGACCGCTCCACCTCCTGTCTGGAGGGGGCTGCTATCAGCCAATCGTCCAGGTAAGGGTACACCCGGACCCCTCGGCGCCGCAGGAAGGCTGTCACCACTGCTATGCATTTGGTGAAGACCCTGGGAGCTGGAGACAGGCCGAAGGGCATGGCTCGGAACTCGAAGGGATCCCTCCGCTCGAAAGCGAAGGAATCTCCGATGTGACGGACGGATAGGGACGTGAAAGAACGCGTCCTGCAGGTCCAGAGAGCAGAACCACACGCCGTGTTCCAGGGATGGTATTATCTGAGCCAGAGTGACCATCCTGAAGGTTCGAGACCTTAGGAACTTGTTTAGGTCGTGTGGGTCGAGAATGGGGCGCCAGCCCCCCATCCGTTTCGGAACCAGGAAGTACCTGGACACAAACCCCGGGTCTGAGGGAGGGTCCGCCACTTCCCTGATCACCTCCTTTTGGAGGAGGAGAGCGATGTCGGCTCTGCGAGCCGACAGCGAGGCTGCGGACCCCGAGGCCCCCCGAGGTGCGACGGCTCTGAAGGGCGGGGCCTGCTCGAATTCCAGAGGCAGGCCTTTTCCCACCACCCACCTGTCCGTGGTAATAACGGACCAGGCGGAAAGGAAGTGCCGGAGCCGTCCCCCCACGGGGGGAACCTGGGGTGAGGTGACGGGGTTGGGGACGACACCCCTCAGCCCGTCACTGGGCAGGCTTGGAGGAGGGACCGCCGAGGGACCTCCTGGGCCTTACCTCCTGCTTCCTGTTGGAGGAAGCCCCGGGCTTGGGTTTGGGATGCCAAGCCCGAGCCTGCTGGCCCTGACGTTGCTGGGCCGGACGCGCCGCGGGCGAAGAAGGACGAAAGGGCTTAGGCTGTGGTTTGCGGCCTTTGTCCTTCTGAGCAGAAGAGACCGAGTCCAAGGTAGCATTGGACTTCTCGATCCTCTGCAGGTGACCTTCCACCCCAGGGCCGAAGAGGTCGGTCCCCAAGAAGGGGACATCCGCCAACTTGTGCTGGGTATCCGAAGTGAAGGTGGATATCCTCAGCCAAGCCCGACGACGATAGCCATTGCGGCTGCCACAGACCTGGCACATGAGTCCCCAATGCTCTAAAGCAGTCTGAGCTGCTGTTTGGCCACTGCTCTGCCCTGTCCCCACCTGCCTAACTGTGGTCTGCAGATCGCTGGAAGATGAGGGACGACCTCATCCAGGAAGCCCAACAGGGCATGAGAGCAATGTGCCATGAGGACGGCTGAACTGGCCTGACGGCGGCCGAGGGAGGACGCAACACAGACTTTTCGCCGCATAGCCCAACTTCTTGACCCCTTGTCGGAGGTGTTTGTCCCATCCTAGCGCTCCCGCACGCCTGAAAATGCTGTCGAAACTAACCCCTCGGCCGAGGGGTGTTCAAAACCGACAAGGAACCGTAGGGACCGCGATACTTCCGGCCATTCTGGCTGAAGGCGAGGGCAGGAAGCAGGGCGCTGCCACAGCTCCAAGGCCGGGCCCACTATGGCCTCAGCCACCGGAAAGGCCTCCGTAGGGGAATCCCCTCGGTCCAGAATCTCCGTGAGGGGATACCTGGCCTGCTTAGAAACGGGTTCGAGCTTCATCCCGGTGGACTCCGAGATGAGCCGAGCAATCCCAGGATGGACGAAGGCTATCGCCCACCGACTGTCCTCCTGAGGACTCCAAGTCCATTCGCTTGGAGAAAGGGAGGAATCGCCTTCGACTCGGAAAGTCCTCAAAGAGCTGTCTGGCCTGAGCCACCTCCACCTGCCGAGGTCGCATCGAGTGAGGGTGACAGACAGCCTATGGGGCAGTCCCTGAGCCGACCGAGAATTTTTGGTCGGAGCCCCAACTAACGGCTCGGAGGGCGGAGGTTCCACCGAATCGGTGGCAGCTGGTTTTGGCGAACAACCGCCTGAACAGGCTCGGATAAAACTAGGGGTTGTTTCGCCGCCCGTGACAGCCACCTTAATGGCGGAAGACACGGCGCCGGCTTATTCCCGGTCAGAAGGAGCTGTTGCCACATGAGTTCCCTCATATCTTGACGCAACTTCAGTGCAAAGCCTCCTCGTCCGAGGAGGAGGAAGAGGACGAAAGCGGCGCAGCATGGCGAGACCGCTATGACGCGGGATCGGCTGGACCGCTAAGAAGTCCGAGACCGAGAACCTCGGGTTTCCGAGGACGGTGCGGGAGGTGTCGGGGAACCGCACTCCCTTGTGTCTGGAGGGTTCAACCGGCGCTCCGGAACCGGAGGCACAGACAAGCCAACGGGTCCTCAACCCCACCGGGGAACCGGGAGAGGGGATCGGCTTCTCCTGTTGACTGTAAGCCGTCCAACGGGTCGAGAAAAATCTCGACTACGCCGACGGGAGTCTCGTCAACTGGCCTGATCGGGACACCGCGGAGACCAGTGGCCGAAAGCCGAGGTCACCAAGTCGCACGGCCTACAACTGGAGAGGATCTTTCCGGCCCTCAAAGAGCATCGACGGTGAGACTTACCCTTGTCTCTCTTTTGGACCGAGAAAGCGGTCCAGCAGAGTTGTCCTCACCTTTAGTAGAGAGGTTAGACAAAGCTCCTTAAAAGAAGCTGAATAAGAGGCACCGAGAGAGCGGGACAAATGCGTGAGCCGAGGTAGAAGCGGCTCGCGCGCCTCCCTCTTCGAGGGCAATCATCTGCTCGAGCTGATCTCGCCAGCACTCCGGACACCGCCGACCGGGCCTCTTTGACTTCACCGGAGGAAATCGCTTCGGACGCTTCCAGTTGTAAACGGGCAGCACGTTCTTTGAGGACGAGGTCGAAAAGGAACAGCATTGAAGTCGCAGGCCTGCGTCGTGCTTCCAGGCCTAGACAGTAGACGACGTGAGTGCGGATCCATCCGAGACATCTTCTGCCCGCAAGGGCATCTCCGGAAACCGGGAGTCGATTTGTCCATCGCAGCCGCGAGGAGAAGAAGACCGAAGTCTTTTTAGCAAAAAACCTTTAATTTCCAAAATTAGAAGAATTAGGAACCAGTCTTATACGCAGAGCGTTAAGGAGGGAACCTGAGCTTCCAAGCGGTAAGGAAGATCTGGCGTCATGGGGCGGAGCCGAGACTTTTACCACCCGGGTGGGTGGGAGGAGCCAGCTTGAAGACCTTCCGGCAAGATTTAAAGTGGCAAGGATACCTGCCAGACAGTGTGGATGAACAACATATCCATGTCCCTAGAAGACACATTTTTTGGTTGTGGGAGCTCTACATTCTGGGGGATAATCTGCTACAAAAAATAACAGGGGCTCCAATATCAGAGAGGGGGAAATTATTTGCCCTAAGGCTCCCTGAAGGTCCACGAAAAATTGGGAGTTTCTGACAGCTCCAAAATATATGAACATGCAAAGCTGGCGAATAGCCACATTGTCAACAGCATTCTGCCCCTCTCCCTGGCATGTATTTCTTTTGCTGTGCTGAGTACTAAAAATTTAATAGAAGCCTTCCATGAGAATTCCTTCCATTTTTAGAGCTAGGACCTCTGTATTATTTTAATATATTTCTGCCACATCCCTAAAGATTTTTGCATACTTAGATCTTTTCCCATGCCTGGTGTACTGAGGCTAGAGCATCTTCCTCCAGTTCCTTAGGGCTACATACAGAGTCAAAATTAGGTGTGTAGGCATTGGTCCTTTAGTTACAGCACCCATCATGATTCCCAGCAACCTTGGGGAGGTAGGTCCGAACGAACGGAGCTATTATTGTATTGAGGAAATTTCTGACTTGAAATTATCTAAATCTCTCCCTGTAGGAGATTCCATATTGTTGACAGCTCAGGTAAGGACATTATTATTCCTGTGGGATGAACTGGTATACCAGATGTGGGCCATCCTCTCCCATCTCGGTAGCCCCGTCCATCCTGCCAGGTTCAAAAGCAGCCAAGTGTGGTAGGGAGTACAGCAGAGGCCTCCATTTGGAGTAGCCTGGTGCCACATCTACCAGCTCAACGTCAAAGACTTGTATATGGATTCTATATTCTCTGTGACTATACCTGAAGGTGTCAGCAGTATCTTATTTAAGTCCCTCAATTGTGTTTGTTCTTTTCTAAAGTCATCCATCTAGCCTGATACTCTTCATGTAACCAGTACATGACTGTTCCAAGTTGAGCAGCCTGGTGATATATCCTAAAATTGGGAAGTGCCAGGCCCCTTTCTCCCTTGGCAGATGTAAAATTGAGAGTCTTATCCTAGGTCTCTGTGAGGCCCAAATTTGGATATCTTCCTGTGTGCGTTTCTATACCATCCGTCTGCTATGTGCATGGGAATTGTTTGGGCTAGGTAGAGGAACTTTGGGAGGATGACCATCCTCACCATCTCCACTCTTTGAAGGAAGGATAGCGAGGTGACCGCCCACCTCTCCAGATCTGCTGCCATCTTTGTCAGTAGCGGGGAGTAATTTAGGTCTGAGTGATGGGGCCCCATCTTTATTCCCAAATACTTGATATGTTTCAAATTCCATCTAAATGGGAATTTCTCCAAGATCTGCGGGGATGGGTCATATTTCACCCTGATCACCTCAGTTTTTGTAAGGTGGAATCTGTACCTCGATACTCCGCTAAAGTTGTTCAGGAGGTCCCACAAAGGAGGCAAAGAACACTCCAGGTCCGTCATATAAATGAGCAGATCATCTATGCATCAGCCAACTTGTGAGTTTCATTTCCTACCTTAATTCCTCTTGTAACATGGGTTCCTAAAATACTGTCTTCTGATTGGTCCAAACAGGTCACCTGACCATGGATTAATGCTTGATATACCCACAGTTACATGATCACATGGATTTATTTCACTGTTTCTTTAGGCAAAACACTGCCTGTGTTATAGAGGATTAACCCACTCCAGGGTATGGGTTTACTGAGCATTAATCCACGCCTGGGTTGAAATCAAACCCCCCCCTCCGGTGTGGATTAATGCTCAGTAAACCCATACCCTATCGTGGGTTAATCCCTCCTTATCTGCTCCTCCCGTCTCAGGGCCTGGGCCAGGGCCAGTGGCTCCAGATATAGAGCAAACAACAGGGGTGACAAAGGGCATCCCTGTCTGGTGCCCCTCCCAAGAGCCACTGTGAAGAGATCAAGCCATTTATTTTAATGTATGCCTTTGGCTTTCTGTAGAGCAATGCCACTACTTCAGTAAATTCTTGTGATATGCCCATCTTCTCCAGAACTGCCCACAAAAAAGGCCATGCCAATTGGTCAAATGCCTTCTCAGCATCTAAGCTCAATAATAAAAAGGAGGCGTCCCAGCAGCATGATATAACAACAATGTTCTTTTTATATTGTCTTATGTCTGTCTCCCTGGCACGAATCCTGTTTGGTCTAAGTGTATGAGCTGAGGGAGTACACTCTCCAATCTCCTGGCTAAAATTGAAGTAAATATTTTGTAATCTATATTCAGAACTGAAATGGGTCTGTACAAATTACAGGTTGTACTGTCTTTCTCTGGTTTTAAGATACTTGATATATATGCATAACTCCATGTATCTGGTGCTTGTTCTCCCTCCTGTGCTTCACAGCATGCACTCAGTATGGGAATCAGCTCCTTTTTAAATATTTTATAAAACTCCCCCGTGTATCCGTCAGGCCCCGGGCTTTTAAAGGATTTTAGTTGGTTTATGGCACCTTCCAATTCTTCCCTTTTAATTGGGCCATCTAGGATCTCCCCCTGTGCCCCCCTCCGTGAGTTTTGGCAAGTCAAGTCCCTGCAGAAAGGCTTGTATAGCTGTTCCACTTACCTCCTGCTCGGGAGTATACAACATCCGACGTAACATTTATGGAAGGCCTCCTTAATCTGTAAAGGGGAGTGCACCATATGTCCTATTGGGTGTCTGATCAGGGGAATTAAAGATTGTTTCCTTTGCTGTCTAAGTCTGTGGGCCAGTAACCGAAGTGATTGCGGGCCGCCGTCATAATACTTCTGTCTTAATGACTGAAGTGCATATTCAGTACGTATATCTATAATCTGTTGTATCTGTTCCCTTGTGACCTGTAAAAAGTGTAGGGCTCCCTTATCTCCCTCTGCATGCTTCGCCTGCAGCTCTTCGAGCTGCTGTTGTAGTCTGTCTAATCTGGCCTGTTTCCTGTGGTGGGATGCGTATTTTATAATGTCTCCTTTCTGCACTGTCTTGAGGGTATCCCACAGTATACTTTCTGATATGTTCTGGGCTTTGTTCTCCTGTAATATTTGCTTAATCCTATGTGTTATCATATCCCTGAACTCCTTTATATTTAATAAAAAATTATTAAATATCCACAGTGTCTTCCTGGGTTCCACCTCTCTGTCCAGCTTGAGTATTAATAGCGAATGATCTGACAGCACTGATGGTGTTTGTGTATATTCCCTTATTTTGTGTGCGTGCTCCCTGGTGATGTGAAAGCAGTCTATTCTCGTATAGACCTTATGTGGGGATGAATAGTGAGTGTACTCTTTTTTACCTGGATTCAGAGTCCTCCAGGCATCCGTCCAGTTCGCCTCAGAGATATAAATCTTGGCTGTTCATTTGGGAGGCTTAGGGTTTGAGGTGTCAAGGTAGGAGGAGGAGGTCTGATTGTGATCCCCACCTATCACCAGTATCCCTTTATGTATTTCTGTAATCTTTCTGCTGTTGAACCTGGGGGGGATGTACAGGGATACCAATGTGTATTGCTGCCCTTCTAAGTGTCCCCTCACGATAGCTAGTTGGCCCTCTGGGTCAACGTAGGAGACTGATACTTTAAATGGAGTTGCCTTAGGGATCAGAACCACAGAGCCCCATCTCCTTTCCCCCTTGTAAGCTGATGCTACAACCGTCTTGAAGCCAAACTTGTTTAATTTAGAGTGCTCTGTTTTACTTAGATGGATTTCCTGGAGCAGAACAAAAGTAGGTTTGACTCTTTTATCAAGGCTATGATTTTGCATCGCTTAATCGGATTACTTATCCATTAACATTATGAGGGCAAATAATTATGGGATGACTGCTAACCATTGTCAATCAGCCTCTCGTAACACTGCAGTTAGACCTCTATGGCAAACCCTTAGTTGGATTCTCCACTAACATTCAGCCCCCCATTCCAATTGGATTTTCTTCCGTGGTTGGAGATTATTCATTATTAAGTTGTGCAGTCTTGCAGGATTTTTACTATGTGCATGAAGTCTACTAACATACAAACCCAGTACATAAACCAAGAACCATAACTTATTTACAATTAAACTTCCAACATAGGAGGGCCACAATCTTCACCCTCTATTAAGAGAAATCTCTTCCAGTAGTTCGGTGGAGATTCCCTTGGGAGGATCAGTGGCTGGGATCCAGCCAGTCCTCCCAGGTCCCATTTACTTCTGAGACCTGATGCTTTTAGCATCTGTAGGTGCATCATCCATCCGTTCAAGCAAGAAAAAGAGAAGATCAATCTTCCCCTTCCCTCTTGTGCTACAACAGGAAAACAACAACAAAGATAAAAAAAAAATAAATAGTAAGAAAAATAGAAGGAATATAAGCATCCCCTATCTCACTCCATGCTCAGATATAAATTAGGAGGTATACTGGGGGGCGGGGCGCAGGACAGAGCCAACTGAGACGGAGCTTCCCCCTTATATTTCCTCTCTTATTTCCCCATTTTATCCTTGTATTCACGCAGAGAACCTTTTTTTTTTTTAAATTCAAGTTTATTAACATCTCTCAGGTACATTCTTTTTTACACATGAGTTAATATACATTCATGTTTAATAAAATGGATTTCTTACATTATATACAGTATGTCTCAATCAATTCAGTGCAATATTAATTACTATGTTACTGTAATCTATCAGAGTGTGTCCTTCAAACATTGGTCGGATCACAGCCCGCCCCATCCAAACCATCTGGAGTCCTCCAGCCAGTTTTAACATATCCCTCGAGAGCAAAAGTTCTCTTTTTCTCTGTTCTTTAGCTGAATGTTAGTTAGCTATCCCCACTTCCCTGGAGGCTCGCCACATCTCCCATTTAGTCCACCTTCTCAGATATATAGGAGTTCTACTGTTAATTCTATAAGTGAACTCTTCCAGTTCTGCTATAGCGATCACTATTTTTATCCACTCCCGAGTAGTGGTGGGACTGGGAGAGGACCATTTCTTCGTAATGGCCTTATGTGCTGCCGTTGTTAGTATAGACCATAAGTACAATGAGTCTGTGCCCTGTATCTCTGCAGGCGGGAGTCTCAAAATCATTGCGGGCCACTCTGTGGCTCTGCACTAAAAATATTTCTGTAAGTGCTCTAGTGATATCACCCCAATAGTTCAACAAGGCATCACAGGACCAAATAATATGTAGATGGTCCTTCTAATGAAACCACACCTCTCCAGCATTTAGTGGGGGCAGCTGGATTTCTTTTAATTATTTTGAGGGTTAAAAATATCGGACCTTAACTACGTAAGAGAATTCTTGCCAATCTGGTGATTGGGTCTTTTTTTTTTTTTTTTTAGTAAGGGAAAATGTTTGATCCCATTCAGGGCCCCTAACCCTTGGGGGCTTCTTCACCCATTTTATTTTTATTTTGTAGAAGTGATTCCCCTTTAATGTGCTAGAGCCCTATAAAGGAAGGAGATCATTCCCTTCTGGTTTATGGCCGTTATTCTTTCCTGTATGGCGCCCAGAAGCTGCTGGGCCCTGCCTGGGTCTGTGTCTTTTTTCTTTAGTGTAAGGATATAATTTCTGGCTTGTAGGTATCTAAAGTGGTCTGAATTCTGTAAAGCATATTTGTTTTGAAGGGAAGCAAAATCTAGTAAAGTCTCTCCCTGCCAGAATTGCGAAAGATATCTCAGACCCTTCACATCCCATATGTGAAATCTATTGTCTAGGCGTCCTGGCAGAAAGTCTGGGTCCCACGCCAGCCTCCTCAGTGGCCATACAGAATTTTTGAGTTTGTATTTCTGCCATATTCTGTGGATAGATCTAACTGTGTCCCTAATTGCGGCAAGTTTTGGGTGTGAACCTCTGTTTATATTGGAGGTCAGCAGACTGACTTCTAGAGATTGTGAGCCCATCCCTCGCTCCTCCCCCTCCTCCACGAGCTTCCATCCCGTAGAAGCATTGGGATTGGACCAGACCATGGCATTTTTTAGTTGGGCCGCCAAGTAGTAGTCCTCAAGATCCGGGAGGGACTGACCTCCTCTCTCTCGGTGGGTTTGGAGGATTCTTAAATTAATTCTGGGTTTCTTGGAGCTTCAGATGAATTTAGTTAGCATTTTATTCCAGGTTTGAAAGGTCGCCTTGTGTATATAAACAGGGATGCACTGAAACAAATATAGTAACCTTCAAGTACATTCATTCTCAGAGTGTGTATCTTGGAATACACTGGGAAGTTTAACAGGGACCATCTTTCAAAATCTTTCTGCAAGCTATTTATTAAGGGAAGGTAGTTTGCAGCATAAAGTTGGGAGTATTGTTTCGTGACGTATGCCCCTAGGTATTTCATCTTGCAGGCCTTCCAATTTAGCGGAAAGAGCGTAGACAACTCTGGACTAGGTTTGTAATAGAAAGCAAGTACCTCTGTCTTATTTTTATTGAGAGAGTAACCTGCATGCCTGCCAAATTCCGTCAATATTGTCCACACTTTTTTTATGGACCGGTGAGGTTGTGTAAGACTCAGTAGGACATCATCTGCGTACAGTGAGATTTTCTTTTGGAGGTCACCCACTAACACATCTGTTACCTCCTCTGCTCTCCTCACTGCCTCCGCCAACGGTTCGATATACAGAGCAAACAGTAGCAGAGACAGGGGACATCCCTGGCGCGTGCCTCTGCCCAGACCAAACCTGTCTGAAATGCCACCATTCACTCTGACATAGGCCTGTGGGTTATAGCAAATCGCTCGAATAACATTTATGAATGGGAGGGGGAACCTCTATGTTCTAAAACGGCAAATAGGAAGCTCCAGGAGACTTTATCAGAGGCTTTTTCGGCATCCAAGCTCATTAAACATGCCGGTGCACCGGATCTCTGAATAGTGTCTATTAAGTTTAATCGCTGATCTAACACTGTCAGGGGCTTGGCGGCCAGAGGCGAAAGCCTGTTTGGTCCATATGTATTAATTTAGGCAGTATAAGATTTAATCTGGAAGCTATTATCGCCGTGAATATCTTATAGTCAGTGTTTAATAGAGATATGGGGCAGTAGGATTCACAGTATGTCGGGTCCTTCCCTTCCTTATGGATAACCGAAAAGGTGGCATAATGCCATTGGGGGCAGGGTCGTTTCCAGACCATACAGCTGCCAACACCTTCAAGAGGACAGGGGAAATCTCCGCTTTGAAGGTTTTATAAAATTCTGCACCAAATCCATCTGGACCTGGCATTTAGCATTAAGTTTTTTATTGTGTGTTTGAGTTCTTGCATTGTGACGGGGTTGGTAAGGGTCTTTGCATCAGGACAGGGCAGGGGAGGAAGGGGGACAGACTCCAAATATTTCTTTTTCTCTTGAGGGGAGGTTGTTTCCTGAGGTGAATACAGTTTAGTACAGTAAGCCACAAAGGCCTTCATTATTTGTGAAGCCTGGGTGGTCTTCTGGATATTACCAGGGGAAACTATTTTAGTGATAGTCGCCTTCGCTATGTTTTGCCTAAGTCTATAGGCTAATATTTTAGTCCCCCTAGGGCCCCCTTCGTAGTATTTTTGTTTAAAATAAAACAGGGCTTTCTCTACCTCTAGTTTTTGTATTTTTTGCAAATGGTGCTTGTTTTCTGTTAAGTTTTTCTCTCTTTCAGGATCCCATTTAATTTTCTGGCTTCTTTCCCATTCTTTAATCTGGGATGTTAACTCTTGCTGCTTTTGGGTTAAGATCTTTTTCTTACGGGTGGCAATCTGTATCAGTTTACCTCTGACATCGCCTTAAGAGAGTCCCACAATGTCTGAGGAGATTCCTGCTGTGCTATTTTCTTCTAATGATTTTTTGAGGAATTGTTTGAGCTCTTTAACAATTTCTTTATCTTGCAGAAGGAAGTTTCAGCCTCCGGAGGTTTTTTTTTTAGTTGACCCAGATTAATCTCTACAAAGAGCGGGCTGTGACCCGACAAGACCGTAGTTCCACCCACATCGAGGAGAAGAAGGGAGGTCCCTTGTAAAGTAAAGAACATGTCTAGCCTCGGTATATCACGGAACCTCGGGAATAACATAAACTCTCTAATAGTAGGGTATCTTTCCTCCATACATCTACCAAACCCAGTTGTTGAGTCAGTAATTTAAATGCTTTAGCTCTATTAAGTTCGGTCTGGGTATCTGAGATGTGGTATCCATCCCTCTATTGAGATATTATTCCAATCTCCACCCATTACTGTTATACCCTTCGCTTTCTCTGCAACTAGTTGTAGCAGAGAGAATAAGAGATCGGAGATCCAGGCGGGACATATACATTAACCAGAGTAATCATCTGTTCTTGTACTGCTCCTATTACTATAAGCTATCTCGCAGCTGGATCCTCAACCACCACCTGCACCTGGAGAGGGAACTTGGCTGAAAGAAGGACGGCCACCCCTCCCTTCCTACCCTCCGCCAGGGAGGAATGAAACAGATGGGGGGACGCCGGACACCTCAATTTCTGAACTTCCACAGGGGTAAGGTGTGTATCTTGCAGGAAAACCACCTCACATTTCTGGGCATTCAAATATCTTTGCAGCCTCTTCCTCTTAATAGGGCTTGAGCATCCGTTTATGTTGAAGGAGACTATCCTCGAGTAGTGATTAATCATTTGTGTATTTTTTTCTAATCTTATTTGCTAACCACAGACACACTGTATTTTTAATAAATGATATTGATCATTGTAAGTACCTTGCCATAATTTAAACCAAGTAACTTCATAACATAACAACTTTTCTATTAACTTCAACATAAGTTGCTTAAAACAATTAAACCTTTGTTTTGGCCTCATCCAGTATCTAGCCTTAAGCAATATAAGTGAAATAATGCCCGTGGCTACCAAGCTTCGGAACCACGAGTCTTTGCTTTCCTGTAATGGGCATCCTAGGTGTGGTAGAGTACAAGACCTCAACAGAGGGAGAAGTGTCCTTACTGGACCTGTAAGGGAGCTCGGTAGTGCAATGAGACCTCCCTTTGGCCATGTCAAAAGGTCTCTATTGTGGCCATCCTCTTGCAGGTCACCTCTCTGGCGTGGCTCCATACCAAGCATTACCCCCCAACCCCACATGTTGCTCCCCTCCTCCTCTGTCTCCCCAGCCTAGTAGAGCCAGGAAAGGAGAACAGGACAACTAGATGGTAAATCACTCACAGATTATGCAGTAAAATCTTTTAAGATTTGATAGGAACTGTCATAGCATCCCCAGTTTCGTCCGAGACTCATTAGATTACCTCTTGCCCCCATGTTCTCCGGTCCCCAATCCCGGCATCTCCGGACTCCCTATTTTGAGAATTTATCTGATCTTCCTCTGAGAGGAGTCTCTGCCATCCCTCAAAATCTCCCGGTTTCTCAGCAGACAATCTATTTACAGCCAGCGCGGTCCCCTCTCCTCCCCTAATCTGTCAGCTGCTTTTAGTTCAACTTTAAGATGGGAGAGGAGGGTGGCCCAGGCAACTCATATAGGACCCCTCTCATCCCTGTTCCGAGAGCCTTAGTACTTTCCCAGGTCCTCAGAGTGTCAGTCTGCATGTTTCTTACTGGTGGGGCGCAGCCCAGTTCCAGTGGCACACATCCCTTCCCTCCAGGAGGGAAGCAGCCGCTCGAGCTGACCGACACCAGCAGGTCCCCCCATTCGAGAACGCAATTAATTGATCCTATGGGCCCTTCCTCTTGTTCTTTGGGCTCAAGGTCCCCCTATGTATCCAGCGGAGAGGAGAACCCAATGCTTTTCCTGCACCTCTAAGCAAGTTTTGTTTACCATTTTGTTCTGCCACGGGGCGCAGCTAGGGCTCTCTCTCTCTTTATTTTAAATCTCCCACGTTTCCTATCTGCTATGGGAGACTCCCAACTTCTGCTGAGCTTTCGTCTTTCGGGTATTACCCTCCATTGTCCCGTCATCCCGACTCTATCGCTCCCCCTCTAGGAAACCCCTGCATCCACGTCTCTGGATCTTACAATGAGGCGCCCTTAGGCCCACTGACTAGCAGGAGGCCTCTCAACTCAATGTCTTCTACCCCCCCCATGGCCAGGGCCCGTCCCCATCTGGTTATGCCTGAAACCATCTCTCCTCCACCACTCGATCTCCTCGGCAAGGTGAAGAGCGCGGTGTTAATATAATCTGGTGGGTGCATAACGCGTCATTACCCTCCCTCTCCAGCCCTGTCAGGCGAATAAATGCTGTGGTAGGCCCAGTAACCCTACAGAACAGCAGTGGTCCTATCTAAATCTCCGCAGTCTGTGAACTTGCTTTGCTAAGAGGCTCTCCCCACCCTTACGCATGTTGGGCCTCTCCGGCCTGCCCAAGCCAGTCAGTGCCACGGCAATCCGCTGGCCCCTAGGATACCCCAGCATAAACACGGGCAGGTCCGTGAGCCACCTGGAGGCCCAAGGCCCAACCCGCCTTGACAATCTCTATGTTCCTTTCTAGCAAGCTCCCTTTTTTTTATTATTATTATTATATATATATATATATATATATATATATATATACACACATATGTATGTATATAGGAGATCAGGAGAGGCGGGACCCACATCAGCCCATCCTCTCCTCGCAGTGAACAGCCGACAAATCCTCTCCCCCCCTCCCCACATCAAACACAGTTCCTTTCCCTCTCCTCCCACGAGGACATCAGATGAAGTCGTCGCTCTTCATCTAATCCAGGACTCTTCTGTTTTCAAGAAGCAATTATGTATCTTTTATCCATGTTCTGTGACTATAATGTGTTTATCCTAGGTTTACCTAGGATCATGACTAAACAATCTAGACATCAGAGGTGCTTCGGGGAGGTTCAGAGCATCTCCCAGTTTTTCTTTACCCCCCAACCACCTGGGACCTTTCAAGCGTCTTTACTGTCTATAGGTAATTGGGACGAATATTCCATATGAAATATCGGTATAACACCCTTCTTTCATTATAGTCTCTATAGTCCAGATGTACATACTCACAGCTGGGATCAGTACAGTCGGCTGTAGTCGGGACCGGGAGCCGAGTCACCAGGGGATCCTCAAGGGAAGCAGGCGCAGAATAGGGCTAAGTGGTATCTTGCAGTGGCATCATTTCATCTAGGGCTGTGTTGTTGCTCGGTTGTGTTTCTTCAGTCAATAGTGACTCTTCTTCCTCTGTCGATTGATCCGGTGTCTGCAGGTGTCTCACGGCTTTATCCACAGTGGCAGGTTCTCCGTGATCGTCGGATCATCTATGCGATGTCTGCGGAGGGTGTTTGGGAGTTACGTTGTGTAGAAGCTCTCTGTCATTCCTTTATGAGCTATGGCCCAGGCTGAAGAGAAAGATCTTTCTCTAGCTTTTCCTTTGTCAGCGGGCGTAGAAATACAAAGGCTTTCAAGATAAGGAGTTGCTGTAAGTCCTTAAAGACTTTATTACCTTGCTGGGTGACAATTTTGATTTTGGCTGGATGCAGAATTTGTGCCTTAATGCCTTTGGTCCTAAGCTGCTTGATTATCGGCCAAAGAGTCTTCCGCGCCTCCTGCACGTCTGATGTGTGGTCATTGTCAAACGCTATTCTGTGGCCTTGAAAGGTGATGGTTTTTTGTTGCCAGGCCCTCCTAAGGAAGTCTTCTTTTCTTCTGTAAGAGGTCATTCGCACGGTAAACGACTGGGGCCTCGCGTCTGGATTTCTAGAACGCGGTACTAACGATCGATGGGCGCGGTCTATCTCCAAATCCAGCTCCCTTGGGAGGTTGCGAGTGTCCCGCAAGATGGCTTGAATGAAGGAGATATTGTCTGTTTCTTTCTCCTCCAAACCCTCTGGAACCCCATAAATGCGGATGTTCTGTCTCCTACTCCTCCCTTCAAGATCGTCTAATCGACGGTTAATCTCTCGCTCTCTGGCCAAGAGGTATAGAACCAGGCGGTCCTGTCTATCTGTCTGCTCCATCGTCTGTGTGAGCCCGAGCTCCAACTGCTCCGTTTTATGATCAATCTGGTTTAGATCCGTGCGAAGCTCAGTAAGTGTATGGTCTATTTTTGCAACTGTGCGAGCCGTTTGTTTTATCATTTCCACTATATCTTCTTGTGGAGGGTCACGTTGTGGTGAGGCCTGGTGCAAGTCCGATTGCGATCCTCGAGTCTCTGGGAGAGCCTCTATGTCTGCTTGTATCATTTCTCTTAATTTTTGCATAGGGGTGCCTGGAGGCTTTCCTGGTTTGTTTCTCTTTTGTTTGGCTGGAGATGCCATTATGTGAGAGGCGATTAAAGAGGATTGTTACGAGTAGGGTTTCAAAGCCCCTCATCTAAGGCGCCATTTCAGTCGGTGACGTCACCGGAAGTCATGCAGAGAACCTTTGATAAGAGAGAAACATCCCTCTTTTTACTTTAGAACTTAAATATTTACTCTCAATCATTTGAGTGGTATGATCAGTCTGATTTAGTCCTTCTGTTAATACTACCAAGCCACTCTGTATGTCTCGATATAATAAAAAGGAGGGTATAAACATTCAACTTTTTATCAAGTCCCAAAAAGAACCGGTTTAACTCTGTGGCACTCAACAAGTAGAGTCTCTTTGGATGCGTCAAGATCTCACAAGCCCTCTAAGGCCCCTGCATCTCAGAGATCCTCCATAGGGCTATCAGGGAGTAAATGAAATGCTCACCCCTCTGTGATCTTTTCCAGGTGTCTGTGCCCTGCGATTCTACAGTAGCAGTTTCTGTGATGTTTCCCATCTTCTATAATGCTTGTAGTGGTAGTGTTGTCCCTCTAGGTGTTCCGACTTAGAAATCCAGCCCCTGAGTGTAGTTCCTGCTCGCCTCTTCCAGGAGAATTGTACATTTTAGTTCCAGTTTCCCAGAAGACCTGGAGCTTTGCTGGATAAGGAGTCTGCAATCGCACTCCTTTCTCTCTCAACGCCTTAAGGATATGTGAGTATTCTGCTCTCTGTCTTATGATCTCCATGGGATAATTGTGATCAAACAGAGTTATATTTCACTGTTTTTTTTGCCCAGGAGGTGCGCAGAATGAAATCTTTGTCCCTGTAGCTGGCTAATTTGAGGACGATGGATCTCAGTCTAGCATTCGGATCATTGGGTTTCTGTGTGAGGGCTCTATGTGCTCGTTCGATCCGAAACTGGAAGGTCGGGGGTAAAGCAAGAACATGTCACAATAAGTACTCTAGAAATTCCTCCATTCTCCACGTTTCTGCCCCTTCAGTGAGGCCGTATATCCGGAGGTTATCCCTCCTGGAGTGAGCCTTTAATTCCAGGAGTTTGTCTTGCATTTCTACCTGCTGGTTTACGAGGAAATCGACTGCTGTGTGTAACTCCTGAGTATTCTCACTGATCTCTCCCACTCGGGACTCCGACATCTCTAGCTTTTCCTCCACTGTTTGAATCCTTGTCTACAGGGCTTGGAATTCCTTTTTGTTCTCTGCTCTGAGCTCCTCGATTTCAGATAGCAGTGTCTCAAAGCGGGATCGTGATAATTTTTCCTCTTCTCGATCTGTCTCAAAAGCCCAGGCCCTGCTGCTGACCTATTCTCTAGGCTGAGATCCTCTGCCATCCCTCCTTCCCCTGTGCCTCCCAGATCGATGTTTGATATTATTCATTCCCCAACAATGCAGTCATTTAACATGTTTGAATAAATTCCTGTTCTGGGATATTTTAGCGTGGTAGAGATGGAGAGTTCCAAAATCAGGCAGCTATTAGATGGATGGCGTCATCAGAGTCCCACAAAACCCTTTATACACCCAGAGAATGTAAGGTACCCTCTCCGTCATTCTGGAAGTTATGAAGGAAGAACCAAGGGCTGGCTCAGATGGAATTCAAGACTACTTTGGGGAGAAACTTAGGGTGAGTTCTGAGAACCACCTTGTCCTTGTGAAATACAGTATATGGGGGGTTCTGTATTTCAGACACTCTGCGGCGTAGATAATGGCTACAAGGAAGGCGGCCTTCCAGGTCAGGAACTTCAGCTCACATGTTGCTATTGGTTCGAAAGGTTTACGGGTGAGCATGTTTAGCACAAGACTAATATCCCAAGTGGTTATCCGTCTCCTGCCTGCTGGCCTAGTGTGGAGTATACCTTTAAAGAACTTCTGAATCAGGGTAATTGAGCCAGGGACAGAATGTATAGGCTCATGACAAGCTAAAATCGCATGAGATGGACCTCATGGTTGAATATTGTAGTTCTGTGTTTGACAGGTCTAGCAGATATTCCAGGATTTTGTTAGGTGGGCAAGAAATACAGGTTACTCACCTGTAACAGGAGTTCTAGGAATGGTATATGTTGTTCATCCACACTTATTGGCAGGTATCCTTGCCGCTTTAAATCTTGCGGAAGGTCTTCAAGTTGGCTCCTCCCACCCACCGGGTGAAATAACTCTCGGCTCAGCCCCATGGCCAGATCTGGCCGCTGGAACCTCAGGTTGTGCGTGAAGCTGGGGAGGTCGGGTGGAGGTGTGGATGAACACATATACCATTCCTAGAACTCCTGCTACAGGTGAGTAACCTGTATTTCTAGGGACATGGATATTGTTCATCCCACTGTAACGAACTCTAGCAGTTCTCCGGAGGAGGGAGGCAGGAAACGCACACCCCAATACTTACTTGGGAAAGAGAGACTGGAGAACCGAGGCCCCAAACCAGCATCCCGGCGTGACTCAAGGTCGATGTGGTAATGGGTAATGAAGGTGTTTGCTGACTTCCAGGTAGCAGCCCTGCAGATTTCCTGGATAGGGGCGTCCCTGGAAGCAGCCACCGATGCAGCAACATGGCGTGGTAGAATAAGCTCTTATCCTCTGGGAGCTCCATGCCCGTCAACTTATAGAGAGATCTATGCAGGAGGTGACCCACCTGCTTATCGTCCGCTTGGCTGCAGGTCTGCCAGATGCGGCTTCAGCGTAGGTGACAAACAGCTGGCGAACCTCTCCCAATTTCAACCGTGCGCTCTTTGTAATAGGAGCCCTTCTAGGGTCCAAAGTATGGAGCCTATATTCGGCCTCCGAGGTGTGATTGGGGTAGAACACCAACAGAGTCAACACCTGGTTAAGGTGAAACTCCGACACCACCTTCGGAAGGAATTTCGGGTGGGGGCGCAGGACAACCTTGTCCCTGTGGAAGACCAGATAAGGAGACTCGATGGAAAGCGCCTGGAGCTCTCCCATCCTTCTGGCTGATATGATAGCCACCAAGAAGGCGGTCTTCCACGACAGGTGAGAGAGATCACACCTGTGCATTGGTTCGATATGCTTGCCCATGAGCTTTGCCAATACCAACAGTAGATCCCACGGAGGTGGAGGTTCTCGCCCGGAGGAAATGTGATCAAGGCCTTTGAAAAGCGTAGACCACCTTCTCCTGCGCCACCCGACTGCTTCCCGGCCGCCCGGTAAGCAGAGATGGCTGCCAGGTGTACCATAGAATTAAGTCGACCCTAAGCCCTTGATTAGAAAGGGACCATAAATAGTCCAAGATGCTTGCCAAGGAACAGGAGGAAGGGTCCAAGCCCTTGCCCTGACACCAAATGGAAAACCTTTTCCATTTGAAGGCATAACATTTTCTGAGTCGAAGCTCCTTCACGGGACGCCTCAACACATTGAGGACCTCGTCGGAAAGACCCAAGGCCTGGAACTCCTGCTAGCTCAGGAACCAGGCCGTCAGGTGCAGGGATTGAAGGTCGGATGGAACACCTTCCCCTGATTGACTGAGAGCAGGTCAGCGACCTGGAAGCTGCCAGCGAGTCCTGGAGCTGAGACTGAGGGAGATCTGGGTACCAGAACTGGCGAGGCCAGTCTGGGGCTATCAGAATCACCTCGCCTTGTCCCTCCTCGCCTTGAGAAGCACCTTGTGGATCAAGGGAAATGGGGAAAGCGTAGAAGAGGCCGGGGTCCACTGCCTCCAGAAGGCATCCCCCTGCAGCAGAGCCCTGGTGAGGGGGCGGGCATGGAACAGTCTCAGCTCGCTCTCCTGAGGCAAACAGGTCCACCAGAGGTGTGCCCCAATGGGAGAACAGATGCTGTACTACCTCCGGCAGGAGAGACCACTCGTGGGATGCAGCCCCTATCCGGCTCAGGGCATCGGCCAGGGTGTTGGAGGCTCTTGCCACATGAATGGCTAGGAGATCCGCCTCCAGGCTGCGCCACAGTGACCAAATGCGGAGAGCTTCCTTGCATAGAAGCATGGGCGCGTCCGCCCTGGCGGTTTAGATAGTACATGGTCGTGGTGTTGTCCGTCTGGACTCGGACAACTTGACCCCGAGGAACGAGCAAAGGCGGTGAGAGCTAGGCGGACGCCTCGGGACTTCAGCAGGTTGATGTGGCATCGACTCCGCTGTGACCAGAGGCCGTGGCCCGGTGTTCACCCAGATGGGCACCCCAACCCATCAGAGAGGCATCGGTCGATAGAGACCCGTCGGCTCGGGCGACGAACGGGATGCCCTCTGCAAATGACCTGGAACGATCCACCACTGGAGAGCTGCCCACATCCCCTGTGTCACCGGCTACGCCTGGTCCAAAGGATCGCAGCATTGTGACCACTGGCTGGCCAGTCCCCATTGAAGGACGCATGTTCCAGCCGGCCCAACGACCACGCTGGTGCAGGCCGCCATGAGACCCAGGGGCGCAGGAAGTCCCGGGCAGGGGCGCAGTGCCCAACCAGAAATGATTGGGCAAAGGAGGAAAGAACCTCGGCCCTGTCCGCGGAGACGCTCTGGCTGAAGAGTCGAGCTGCGCCCGATGAACAGAATCACCTGCTTGGCTCGAGGGTTCCGACTTGGCCTCGTTGATAAGGAGGCCTAGTTGAGAGCAGACTTGGAGGCCAGATCTCTGGACCACTCCACCTCCTGCCTGGAGGGAGCTGCTATCAGCCAGTCGTCCAGGTAAGGTACACCCGGACCTCGGCGCCGCAGAATGCTGTCACCACTGCCATGCATTTGGTGAGAGACCCTGGGAGCTGGAGATAAGCAGTGCATGGCTTGGAACTCGAAAAGGGATCCTTCCGCTCGGAGCGAAGAGAATCTCTGGGTGAGACGGACGGATAGGGACGTGAAAGCCGTCCTGCAAATCCAGAGAGCAGAACCACCGCGTTCCAAGGATGGTATTATCTGAGCCAGAGTGACCATCCTGAAGGTTCGAGACCTTAGGAACTTGTTTAGGTCGTGTAGGTTGAGAATGGGCCAGCCCCCGTCCGTTGGAACCAGGAAGTACCTGGACACGAACCCTGGGTCTGAGAGGGTCCTCCACCTCTCTTATCACCTCCTTCTGGAGGAGGAGGAGCGTATGGCTCGACGAGCACTTGGCCGAGGCTAGGGACCGAGCCCCCGAGGCGACGGCTCTGAAGAGGCGGTGCCTGCTCGAATTCTAGAGGCAGGCCTCTTCCCACCACCTCCAAAACCCACCTGTCCGTGGTAACAGCGGACCAGGCGGAATGGAAGTGCCGGCCGTCCCTCTAATGGGGACCCAGGGTAAGGTGACGGGAAGGGGCGACACCCCTCAGCCCGTCACTGGGCAGGCTTGGAGGAGGGACCAGCCGAGGGACCTCCTGGGCCTTTTCCTCCTGCCTCCTGTTAGAGGAAGCCGGCGGCAGGTTTGGGATGCCAAGGCCGAGCCTGCTGGCCCCTGGCGTTGCTGGGCACGGCGCTGGGGCAGAAGGACGCAAAGGGCTTAGGCTGTGGTTTGCGGCCTTTGTCCTTCTGAGCCGGAAGAGACCGAGTCCAAGGTAGCATTGGACTTCTCGATCCTCTGCAGGTGACCTTCCACCCCAGGGCCGAAGAGGTCCAGTCCCCAAAGGAACATCCGCCAACTTGTGCTGGGTATCCGAGTAAGGTGGATATCCTCAGCCAAGCCCGCCGACTTAAGCACTACTGCACCGCCACCGACCTGGCACATGAGTCCCCAATATCAAAGCAGTCTGGAGCTGCTGTTTGGCCACTGCCCTGCCCTGGTCCCGCACCTGCTTGACCGTGAGTCCATGAATCGCGGGAGATGAGGAATGACCTCATCACAGGGAGCCCAACAGAGACACGAGAAAAATGTGCCATGAATGGCCGAACTGGCCTGGCGAAGGCGAGAGGGCGCAGCATAGACTTTTCGCCCGACATAGTCCAATTTTCTTGAGATTCCTTGTCGGAGGTTTGTCCACATCCCTAGCGTTGCGGCGCACCGAAAACGCTGTCGGTAACCAACCCCTCAGCAGAGGGGTGCCCAAAAACCGGACAGGGAACCGGTAGGGACCGCATACTTCCTAGCCATCCTGGCCGAAGGCGCAGGACAGGAAGCAGGGCGCTGCCAAGCTCTAGGGCCGGACCGACTATGGCCTCGGCCACCGGAAAGACCTCCGTTGGAGAATCCCGGTCCAGGATCTCCGTGAGGATATCTGGCCCGTTTGAAGCGGGTTGAGCTTCATCCGGTGGACTCCGAGATGAGCCGTAGTAGTCTAAGAAGGACGACGGGCTATCGTCCATTGACTGACCTCCTGAGGACTCCAAGTCCAGTCGCTTGGAGAAAAGGAGGTATCCTCGGACTCAGACGAAGTCCTCGAAGAACCGCCTATGGCCTGAGCCACCCTCTACCTGCCGAGTCGGTCGGAGTGAGGTAGCCGACACCGATGGGTAGACCTTGTGACCGAGAATCCCTGGTGGGCCCCAAATAGTGGCTGTGGAGGCGGGGTTCCACCGAATCGGTGGAGCAGCTGGTTTTGGCCGAACAACCGGCCTGGGTACGAGGCTCCTCGGGTAAGTCGAGGGGTTGTGTCGGCTGCTCGGTGTTACAGCCACTGATGGCGGAAGCGTGGCGATAAACACTCCCGTCAGGAGGAGCTGTTGCCACATGAGGTCCTCGAGACTCGGCGTAACCACGCAAGCCTCCCCGTCCGAGGAGGAGGATGAGGACGAGCGGCGACGCAGCGCTTACCGTGGTGCCGAGACCGAGACCGCCTATGACGGCGGGATCGGCTGGACCGCGAAGAAGTCCGAGACCGAGAGCCTCGGCTCTTCCGAGGTCGATGCGGGGAAGTGTCGGCAGGAACCGGCACTCCCTTCGGCTCGGAGGGTTCATCCGAGGGCTCCGGAACCGGAGGCACAGGCAAGCCCACGGGATCCTCAATTCCCCCCGGGGGAACCGGGGAGAGAGGAATCTCGGCTTCTATTGGCGACAGCCCATCCAACGGTCGAGAAAAATCTGAGCTCGCGGGCAGGAGTCTCAGTCAACTGACCTGACGGGGCACTGTGGAGGCCAGTGGTCAAGCCGAGCGATCGACGACTGGAGAGGGACCTTCCTTGGCCTCAAGAGCGCCGACGGAGGGATTTACCCTTGTCCTCTTTTGGACCGAGAAAAGGTCCAGACGTTGGCCCTTCTCCCTTAGTGGAGAGGGACAGACAAAGCTCCTTAAATGAAGCTGTGTAGGAAGAACCCAGAGAGAGCGGGATAAATGCCGCGGCCGAGGAAGATACGGCCCGCGCCGCCTCCTCTTCGAGGGCGATCAACTGCTCGAGCTGATCCACTGAGCCCGCTGCCGCGGACACCGCTGACCGGGCCTCCTTAGACTTCACCGGAGGGAAACGCTTCTCGGAACGGCCCAGTTGCAATCGGGCAGCACGGTCTTCGAGAACGTAGGCCGAGAAGGAAGAGCACAGGTCGCAGTCCTGTGGGTCGTGCTCAAGGCCTAAACAGTAGACACACGTGGAGTGTGGATCCGTCCGAGACATCTTCTGCCCAAGAGGGCATCTCGAAAACCGAGTCGGTTGTCCGCCGCGGCGCGAGGGATCGAAGACCAAGTCTTTTAGCAAAGAAAACTTTCAAATGCGCAAACGGAATAAACAGGAACCAGTCGCAAACGCAGAGCGTTAAGGAGGGAACCTGAGCTTCCAAGCGGTAAGGAAGATCTGGCGTCATGGGGCGGAGCCGAGAGTTATACCACCCGGGTGGGTGGGAGGAGCCAGCTTGAAGACCTTCCGGCAAGATTTAAAGTGGCAAGGATACCTGCCAATAAGTGTGGATGAACAACATATCCATGTCCCTAGAAAAGGGGTCTAGTAAAGACTTTGTACGAGATGGAAAATGTTTCCACTTTGCGTGTACATTTTCCTAGTAGCTGGTTTGTGTGCCACTAGGAGAATGTCTAGACTCTACATGAGACAACAATTCTACTCCCTTCTATCTCCTCAGGAGCCATGCGTGAAGATAAAGGAATCTCAGGTTGGGATGGACCACTGGGCTCTGAGTGAGCAGGTCCGACTGCAGTGGTAGTTGTCTCAGTGGAGTTTCAACGGAAACCAAATCTGAGGAGGCCAGAATGGGGTGATGAGGATCATTCTGCCCCCCTGTGCCTCCAGCTTGAGCAGCACCCCTGAACTAAGGGAAGAGGAAATGCATACAGAAAGCATTTTGTCCACCGCAGTATGAATTAATCCTGACAGAAAGCGCTAGGTTCTGGATTTCTTGAACAGAACAGAGGCAGCTTTGCGTTGAGTCGGGATGCAAAAAGTCCACGGCTGGTGTGCCCCACTCTTCAAAGAGCGACTGCATGACGTTTACGTCTAGAGACCCCTCATGAGGGACCACTTCTGTTCTGCTGAGGCAATCTGCCAGATCGTTCTGGACTCCTGGTAGGCAGACCACTTGGATCAGGGCTTCGTGCTCTAGGCACCATTCACACACTCTCATCACTTCCCTGCACAGGGGGAAAGAGTGTGCCCCATCCTGCTTGTTGATGTAGTACATCACTGCTTTGTTGTCTGTCTGAAGGAGAATTGTTTTGTGATGGAGGAAGTCCTTCAGGGCTCGGACAGCGTACAGAATAACTCACATTCCAGGACATTTATGTGGAGTTGAGATTAAGTCATGGTTCCACAGACCATGGGTGTGGAGAGTCTGACAGTGAGCACCCCAGCCAACTAGAGATGCACCTGTGGTGATGGTGATCTGTGCCTCCAGTGAAGCAAAAGGAAAGCCTTAAAGCACGTTGTCCTCTAGTTCACCAGGTGAGTGACTGCTTTAGAGGTTCTGTCATCTTGATGTGAAAGGACTGTGGGTGTGTGGTCAGGGACAACCGAGTACTGAGCATTCACTGAGTTGTCCTCATGTGAAGACAAGCCAAAGGGCACCGTGAATACTGATGACACGAGACCCAGCATGCGCTGCATTGAGAAAGCCCGGACTGATTCGTTCCATGTGATGAAGCAAGCCATCTGCAGGATATCATTTCTCCTGTCCTCCAGAAGAAAGGCCCTTGCTCTGGAGGTGACCAGGAGGAGCTCCTATGAAGAGGAGCTGTTGAGAGGAGCTGGAGATACAGGTTTTCACCTGTAACAGGAGTTCTAGGAGTGGTATATGTTGTTCATCCATACTTTGTGGCAGGTTCCTTGCCGCTTTAAATCTTGAGAGGTCTTCAAGCTGGCTCCTCCCACCCACCTGGGTGGTAAAAACTCAGCTCCCCATGGCGCCAGATCAGCCCGCTGGAAGCAAGTTGCGGCGTCCGAAGCCGGGAGGTCGTGTGGATGAACAACATATACCACTCCTAGAACTACGTTACAGGTGAGTAAATACAGGTTACTCACCTGTAACAGGAGTTCTAGGAATGGTATATGTTCATCCACACTTATTGGCAGGTTCCTTGCAGCTTTAAATCTTGCGGAAGGTCTTCAAGCTGGGTCCTCCCACCCACGGTGGTAAAACTCTCGCTCCGCCCCATGGCCTCCAGATCTAGCCGCTGAAAGCCAGGTTGTGCGTCGAAGCCGGGTGGAATGTGGGATGAACAACACATACCATTCCTAGAACTCCTGTTACAGGTGAGTAACCTGTATTTCTAGAGACATGGATATGTTGTTCATCCACACTGTAACGAACTCCTAGCAGTTCTCCGGGAGGAGGAGGCAAGCACACCCCTTCTTAGAGAGAAGACTGGAGACCGGGCCCCGACCAACATCCTGGCGTGACCCAAGGTCGATGTGGAAGGAAGCGTAAGCCTGGCCTGGCAGAAGCCCCGCGGATATCCTGGGCGGAGTATCTCGGAAGCAGCCACCGATGCAGGAAAGGCGGTAAAATGAGCACTTATCCTCTGGGAGGCTCCATGCCGCCCACCTATAGAGAGACCTATGCAGGAGGTGACCCACCGCTCGTCGCCTGCTAGGCTGCAGGTCTGCCAGGTGCGATTCCAGCGTAGATGACAAACAGCTGGCGAACCTTTCCCGAACTTCAGCCATACGCTCCCTGGGTAGGTGGCGACAAATAAGAACCATGGAACCTATACTCGGCCTCCGAGTGTGAATGGGGATGAACCCTGGCAAAGAAATACCCGGTCAGGGAAGACTCCACCCGCCTTGGAAGGAACGGTGGGATGTGGGACAACCTTGTCCCTGTGGAAGACCAGATAGGGAGATTCAAAGTAGCACCTGGAACTCTCCCCTCCTTCCGGGTGGCAGAGAAGTCCAAAGAAGGTGTTCTTCCACAAAAGGTGGGGGAACTCACACCTGTGCAACGGTTCGAACGGCTTGCGTGAGCTAAGCCCATACCAGCGCAGGTCCCCAGAATGGGGATACTCTCCCCCAAAGGGGAGGTGTGATCGAGGCCTAGAAAGAGGCCAGACCACCTTATCTGCGCCACCGACTGCCTTACAGCCCGCGCCCGGAAGACAAGGGTGAACGACAGAAACACCTAGAGGGTAGTCGGCCGAAGCCCTAGTTCAAAGAACGGACCACAGATGGTCCGGAATGCTCGCCCAGGGACGGGAGAGGGCCAGGCCCTATCCCCTCATCAAATGGAGAACTCTACCCATTGAAGGCGAGCATGTTTGGCCGACCTCTAGCAGGATGCCTCGAAGCGTCGAGGACCTTGCCGAAGGACCCAAGGCCTGGCCCCTAGCCGCACAGGGACCAGGCCTTCAGGTGCAAGGACTGAAGGTCCAGATGGAAAACCTTCCCCTAAAAACAGAGAACAGGACTGGGCGGACTGGAAGCTGCCGCGCAGCCTGGGGCTGAGACTGGAGGAGATGGATACCAGGAGCTGGAAATCCAGTCTGGGCCACCAGCATCACCGCCTAGTCCTCCTCGCCTTGCCCCATGGGTCAAGGGAAATGGGGGAGAGATGAAGAAGAGGCCCGGGGTCCGCGACCTCGACGGCATCCCCTACAGCAACCTAGCTGCGGGGGCGGGAGAGAGACAGTCTCAGCCTCGTATTTTCCCTGGAGGGAGGAGGGAGAAGATCCTGTGCTACCTCCGGCAGGGAAGACCACTCGTGAGGCGCAGCTTATGTCTGGCTTAGGGCAGCAGCCAGGGAGTTGGAGGCTCCTGCCATCAAATGGCTGGGAACACCTCGATTAGCGAAAAACCCAATGCGGAGAACCTCCTTACACCGAGGCAAGGGTTCGACCCGGCGAACCCCTGGGAGGTAGGTAGCATGGTTGTGGTGCTGTCCGCGCGGACTTCAAACCACTAGACCCCGCTGACAAACGGAGGGCGGTGCAAGCTAAGAGGACCCCTGGAGCTCCAGCGGGTAGGAAGGACATCGGGACTCCCGAAGGACCAGAGGAAGCACTCCGTATTCCCTAGATGGGCATCCCACCCAACTGAGAGCTGTCGGTCGGAGAAGACCGTTGGCTCAGGGTGGATGAACAGGATGTTCTCCTGCAGGAGTTTGAACAGTCCGAGGGCGTTCCCCAACTCCTGGGCTGTAGTCACGAACTGGTCTGAGGCAGCACTGTGACCGCTGGCTGGCCTGTCCCCACTAGGGAGAACGCACACCAGCGGGTCCAACAGACCACGCTGGAGCCGGCCGCCGTGAGGCCCAGGAGGTGCAGGAGGTCGGCGGGCACAACTGCCAGTCAGACCTGACTGCGTAAGGAGGAAGAACCTCAGCCCTGTCCGCGGGAGCCGAACTCCTGACTCAAGAGTAGAGCCTAGTCGAAGAAGCATCACCCACTAGGCACGAGTTCCAGCGTGGCTCCGAGAATACAGGTTACTCACCTGTAACAGGAGTTCTAGGAATGGTATATGTTGTTCATCACACTCATTGTAGTATCCTTGCCGCTTTAAATCTTGCGGAAGGTCTTCAAGCTTGCTCCTCCCACCCACCGGGTGGTATAACTCGGCTCGCCCCATGGCGCCAGATCTGGCCGCTGGAAGCTCAGGTTGTGCGTCAAAGCCGGGAGGTAAGGTGGAGTGCGTGTGGATGAACAACATATACCATTCTAGAACTCCTATTACAGTAAGTAACCTGTATTCTGAGGACATGGATATGTTGTTCATCCACTCATTGGCAGACTCTAGCAATGGTTCTCCGGGAGGAGGAGGCGACCTTCACCCCATATGCTTACTTGGGAAAGAGAGACTGGAGCCGAGGGCCCCAAAACCAGCATCGGCGTGACTCAAGGTCGATGTGGTAGTGGGTAATGAAGGTGTTTGCTGACTTCCAGGTAGCAGCCCTGCAGATTTCCTGGATAGGGCGTCCCTGGAAGCAGCCACCGTTGCAGCAGTATGGCGGGTGAGAATGACTCGCCATCCCTCTGGGAGGCTCCATGCCCGCTAACCTCAGAGATCTATGCAGGAGGTTGCCACCTGTATAATAGATCACAACTGCCAGGTCTGCCAGATCTTTGACTTCAGCGTGGGTGACAAACAGCTGGGAACCTCTCCCAATTTCAACCGTGCGCTCCTTATAGCGGCGCCTTCTAAGGTCAGAGTATGGAGCCTATATTGACCTCGGGTGTGATTAGGGTAGAACACCGTGAGTCAACACCTGGTTAGGTGAAACTCCCACCACCTTGGGAAGGAATTTCGGGTGGGGCGCATGGGTTACCTGTCCCTGTGGAAGACCAGGTAAGGAGACTAGATGGAAAGCTGGAGCTCCATCCTTCTGGCTGTGATAGCCACAGAGAAGGCGGTCTTCCACGACAGGTGAGAGAGAGCACACCCATGCACATGGGTTAAAATAGCTTGCCCATGAGCTTTACCAGTACCAGCAGTAGATCACAGAGGTGGGGGTTCCCGCACTGGAGGGAAATGTGATCAAGGCCTTTGAAAAGCGCCAGACCACCTTCTCCTGCGCCACCGACTGCTTCCGGCCCGGCGCCCGGTAAGCAGAGACTGCCGGAGTGCACCAGCAAATTCGTCGACCTAAGCCCTTGACTAGAAAGGGACCATAAATAGTCAAGATGCTTGCCAAGGAACAGGAGGAAGGTCAGCCCTTGCCTGACACCAAATGGAAAACCTTTTCCATTTTGAAGGCATAACATTTCTGGTAAACTCACTGCAGCGAGACGCCTCATGCATTGAGGACCTCGTCGGGAAAGACCAAAGCCTGGAACTCTAGCAGCTCAGAACCAGGCCGTCAGGTGCAAGGATTGAAGGTCGGATGGAACACTACCCTGATTGACTGAGAGCAGGTCGAGCGAGCTGGAGAGCTTCTGGAGTCCTGGAGCTGAGACTGAGGAGATCTGGGTACCAGAACTGGCGAGGGCCAGTCTGGGGCTATCAGAATCACCTCTTGTCCTCCTCGCCTTGAGAAGCACCTTGTGGATCAAGGAAATGGAAAAGGCGTAAAAAGAGGCCAGGGTCCACTACCTCGAGAAGGCATCCCCCCTGCAAGCGAGCCCTGCTGAGGCGGGCATGGGAACAGACTCAGCCAGCGTTCTCCAGCAGGCAAACAGGTCCACCTGAGGTGTGCCCCAAAGGGAGAACAGATGCTGTACTACCTCGGCAGGAGACCACTCGTGAGATTCAGCCCTATCGGCTCAGGGCATCGGCCAGGGTGTTGGAGGCTCCTGCCACGTGAATGGCTAGGAGATCCGCCTCCAGACGCTTGCCCCAGTGACCGTCACGGAGAGCTTCCTTGCATGAAGCATGGGCGGTCCACGCCTAGCGGTTTAGATAGTACATAATTACGTGGTATTGTCCGTCTGGACTCGGACCACTTGACCCCGGAGGAACGGAGCAAAAGGCGGTGAAAGCTAAGCGGACGCTCGGGCTCAACAGGTTGATGTGGCATCGGGACTCCCGGGGACCAGAGGCCATGAGCCAGTGTTCCCCAGATGGGCACCCAACCCATCAGAAGGCATCGGTCGACAGAGAGCCGTCGGCTCAAGGCAGACGAGCAGGATGCCTCTCTGCAAATGATCTGGGCAGTCCACCACTGGAGGCGTTCCACATCCTGTCACACACAAGCTGGTCAAGGGATAGCAGGCGTTGTGACACTGGCTGGCCAGTCCCCACTGAAGGAGACGCATGTTCCAGCACGAGCCCAGCAGTTACGCTGACCACAGGCGCCCATGAGACAGGCGCAGGAAGTCCCGGGCAGGCGCAGTGCCCAACCAGAAATGATCGGGCAAAGGAGGAAAAGAACCTCGGCCCTGTCGACGGGAGCATGCTCTGGCTCGAAGAGAGTCGAGCTGCGCCCGATGAATAAAATCACCTGCCTAGACTCGAGTTCCGACTTGGCCTCGTTGATAAGGAGGCCCAGTTGAGAAGCAGACCTGGAGGGCAGATCTCTGGACCCTCCGCCTCCTTCCTGGAGGAGCTGCTATCAGCCAAGTCGGTCCAGGTAAGTGCACCGGACCTCGGTAGCACATGAGAATGCTGTCACCACTGCCATGCATTTGGTGAAGACCCTGGGAGCTGGAGACAACCGAAGAGCATGGCTGGAACTCGAGAGAGATCCTTCACGCTCGAGGCGAAGGAATCTCTGGTGAAGACAGACGGATAGGGACGTGAAAAAGCAGCGTCCTGCAAGTCCAGAAACAGAACCACCACGCGTTCCAAGGATGGTATTATCTGAGCCGAGTGACCATCCTGAAGATTCGAGACCTTAGGAACTTGTTTAGGTCGTGTAAGTAGGAATGGGCGCATCAGCCCCCGTCCGTTCGGAACCAGGAAGGCCTGGACACAAACCCTGGGTCTGGAGGGTTACCACCTCTCTTACCACCTCCTTCTGGAGGAGGAGGAAGCGATGTCGGCTCGGCAGGCATCAGTGAGCTGGGGATCCCGAAGCCCCCGAGGCGGCTTGGCTCTGAAGGGTGGTGCCTGCTCGAATTCCAGAGCAGGCCTCTTCCCTACCTCAAGACCCACCTGTCCGTGGTAACAACGGACC
The DNA here is from genome assembly GCA_016271365.2 of Neoceratodus forsteri. Taxonomy (NCBI): domain Eukaryota; kingdom Metazoa; phylum Chordata; order Ceratodontiformes; family Ceratodontidae; genus Neoceratodus; species Neoceratodus forsteri. The sequence continues at coordinate 806,931,639 of CM028136.1, forward strand.
AGGCGGAGCAAGTGCGGACCGTCCCCACGGGGGACCCAGGGGAGTGAGTGTGAGGGGATAGAGTAGCGACACCCTTCAGCCCGTCACTGGGCAGGCTTGGAGGAGGGACGGCCGAGGGACCTCCTGAACCCTCCTCCCTCCTGCTGTTAGAAGGCCGGCGGCTTGGGTTTGGGATACCAAGGCAGAGCCTGCTGGCCCCTGGCGTTGCTGGGCAGGCGCGCGAGGCACAGAAGAACGAAAGGAGCTTAGGCTGTGGTTCAGACCTTTGTCCTTCTGGCGGAAGAGACCGAGTCAAGGTGGCATTGGACTCTCTCGATCCTCTGGGTGACCTTCCACCCCAGGGCGAAGAAGATCCAGTCCCAAAAGGAACATCCGCCAACGTGCTGGGTATCCAGTAAAGTGATATCCTCAATAAACCCTTGACATAGCCACTGCGGCACATACCGATCTGGCATGAGTCCCCATCCAAGCAGTCTGGAGCTGCTGTTTGGCCCTGCCCTGCCTGGTCCCGCACCTGTAACACGTAGTCTGCAGTTCGGCGGAAGATGAGAGACCCAATATCCAGGGGCTAACAGGGCATGAGAACAATAATGTGCCATGAGGGGCCGAACTGGCCTGTGAAAGGAAAGGCAGAGAGGAAGGAAGCCTTAGCGTGAACTTTTAAGCCCGACATAGTCCAATTCTTGGACTCCTTGTCCGGAAAGTTTGTCCACATCCTGGCGTTGCCGTAGCGCCGAGAAAGCAGCTGTCCCGGAACAACCCCTCAGCAGAGGGTCCGAAACGGACAAGGAACAGTGGGGACTGCATACTTCCAGCCATCCTGGCCAGCGCAGGGCAGGAAGCAGGCGCTACCAAAGCTCAGTCCCGGACCCACTATGGCCTCGACCACGGAAGACCTCCATCAGTCCTCGGTCCAGAATCTCGTGAGGATACCTGGCCCGATTGGAAGCAGGTTCGAGCTCCATCCGGTGAACTCCGAGATGAGCGAGCAGTCTGAAGAGCTGACGGGCATAGATCGGTGGCCCAGCCTCTGAAGACTCAAGTCCAGTCGCTTGGAGAAGAAGGAGGAATCATCTCGGACTGGAAGAGTCCTCGAAGAGACGCCTCTGGCCTGAGCCACCCTTCAACTGCCGGTCGGTCGGGAGTGAGGGTAACTGACAACCCGATGGGAGTAGAGCTGGCCGACAGAGAATCCTTGGTCGGAGCCCCAGTGGTGGCTGGCGGAAGTTCCACGAGGCTCGGTGGAGCAACTGGTTGGCGAACAAACCGGCCTGGGTATAGGCTCCTCCGGACAAGTCGGGGGTTGTGTCGGCTTGCGTTCGGTGACAGCCATAATGGCGGGAAGGCGCCTCAGTCGGCTTATTCCGGCCAGGAGGAGCTGTGCAACATAAGGTCTCGTGCAGTACGACGTAATTTCACGCGAAGCCTCCTACATCCGAGGGAGGGGCGAGACTTGACGCCGCTTACAGCGGTGCCGAGACCCGGACACGCCTGGCGGTGGGATCATTGGACCCATGAAGGGTCCGGGGCCGAACCGAAGTCCCAAATTTCGGGGGTGGGCGCGAGGAGGTGTCGGCAGGAACGGCACTCCTTCGGCTGGAAGGTCATCAAAGGGGCTCGAACCGGAGGCACAGGGCGAGCCACGGGATCCTCAACTCCTCCCGGAGAACCGGGGAGAGGAATCTCGGCTGCTAAAGAGACAACCCGTCAATGGAGACAGAGAAAAATCTCGACTTCATCAGTGGGAGTCTCGGTCAACTGACCTGGCGAGGACACCGTGAGGCCAGTGGCGAAGCGAAGCTGATCGACCGAAGCCGACGGTCGACGGCCCGAGAGGAGGACCTTTCCGCTCCCAAGAAGCGTCGACGGAGGACTTACCTGTCCCTCTTTTGGACCGAGAATAAGGTCCAGCAGGCGCGAGCCCTTCTCCTTTAGTGGAGAGGGACAGACAAAAGCTCCTTAAAAGGCCGTGTAGGAAGAACCCAGAGGCGGGATAAATGCGCGGCCGAGGAAGATACGACCCGCCGCCTCCTCTTCGGGCGACCATCCGCTCGGAAAGCTAGTCCGCCCGGAAACCCGCCCGCGGACACCGCTAACAGACCTCCTTGAACTACGAGGAAGCGGCTTCTCGGGGCAGGCCCAGTTGCAATCGGACATACGGTCTTGAGGGGCGTGGGCGAAAAAGATGAGCACAGGTCGCCAAGCCTGCGGGTCGTGCTCAAGGCCTAGCAGTGAACACACGTGGAGCCTGGATCCGTCCGAGACATCTTCTGCCCGCTGGGCATCTCCGAAAATCGAGGTCGATTTGTCGCCATGGCGAGGTCGAAGACTGAAGTCTTTTGCAAATTTTATTTTTAAATCCATGAAAGCAGGAGAAATAGGAACCAGTCGCAAGCGCGAAGCGTTAAGGAGGGAACCTAGGCTTCAGCGGTAAGGAAGATCTGGCGTCAGGAGGCCGGGCGAGTTATACCGGGTGGGTGGGAGGGCAAGAAGACCTTCCGGCAAGATTTAGCGGCAAGGATACTGCCAATGAGTGTGGATGAACAACATATCCATGTCCTAGAAAGGGTTGTAATCAGGAAACCCCTGCAAACAGGCACCCTGATGGGTTTGCCAGGCCGATTCTCCACCATCTGTAGGGGGCAGGTTGGCTTACTTTGTCCAGGACTGGAAGTCTCTTACATCAGACAAATGGGTTCTGGAAGTGGTGTTGCTGTTCTGGTTCTCTGCTCAAAAATTTCCAAAGCTGAAAGCCAGATCCTTTCCACCTGCAAACCCCTCAGAGGCACTTACCTTAGAGGCAGAGGTCTCTTCCTCCTGGCTCTCTCAGAGCTGTGGAAAGGGTTCTCACCCTTCACCAAGGCAAAGGATTGTACTGGTGTACTTCCTTACTCCAAAAAGACAGGAGAATGATGCCCATGCTGGATCTCAGATACTGGAATGCACCTTTAAAGCCAAAATTCAAAATGGTGACTCTGGGAATAATTCTACCTTCTAAGGCCAGGGGACTGGCTAGTCTCCTGGACCTCAAGGATGCCTATTTCCATATTCTCACCTCAGAAGCTCCCACCGAGTACTCCCCAGGTTCGAGCTGCCCTCAGGCCATTACCAATTCAGAGCAATGCCCTTCTGCCTAACCTCTGCTCCAAGGGTGTTCACAAAATGCCTTATCAGTAGTATGCTTTCTCAAGAAGGCACAAGGATTGCCATCTTTCCATACCTGGACGATTGGTTCATAGTAGGCCGTCCCCAGACCAAGCCGTTACACCTACAGATAACTCAGCAGTTGCTCACCTCTCTAGGTTTCCTCTGAATCTTTCAAAGTCAGTTCTAGGAGCCTGTTCAGCCTTACCTTCATAGGCGCAGAGCTAGATACAGAGAAGTTGTGAGCCTTCCTTCCTGGACATGGCAAGTTCCTTTATCTCACTGGCCTCTTCATTCACCCTTCAGTTGTCTCGACCAGCAAGGCATTTTCTTGCAGCCCTGGGGCACATGGCGTGCTTCTTCAGCAGTAGTGCAGGGAGCAAGATTTCAGATGAGGGACATTCAGTTCCATCTGAGAACCTTTTGGTCCTTAGAAAAAGAACCTCTGACCAAACTGATAACAGTATCTCTAACCCTGATCCAGGCCTTGCAGTGGTAGCAGGATCAGAACAATTCAAGACAGGAGTTCCCTTTGGTCACCCAGTCTCATTCTTTGAATCTCTACTACAGATGCTCCTCTTGGGGGTGGGGGCCCACTTGGGAGACCTGACCACCCAAGGGTTGTGTCTTCAAGAACTTCTGCTCACATCAATCTGTTGGAACTCAGAGCAGTATTTCTAGCACTCCAAACTTTTTCCAAGTATGTTCAGAACAAAGTAATTCAGATCAGGACAGACAATACCACCTTGGCCAATGTGGTATATATCAACAAGCAAGGGGCACTGCCCACGGCCTTGCACAGAAGCAATGAAGTTGTGGTCTCTTGGCCTATTCTTAGCTCAGGCCTCCCTCCAGCAGTATGCCTCCCAGGCAAGGACAATGCCTGGCAGATGCTCTCCTGCAGGATATCTCAGGGCCATCACGAATGGTCACTGGATCCCCTAGTTTGGAGGTGATCTCTCCAGATGGGGCACCCACAGGCAGATCTTTCTGCAGCCCCAGACAATCACCAACTTCCCGTTTTGCTGCAGGCCCCAGTGTTGGGCCCAGTCCCTGGATGCCTTGGGTTCTCACTGGGAAGGAAAGTTCCTGTATGCTTTTCCCTTCTTCTCCTGTTCAAAGTGCTAGTCAAAACTCAGGTCCCAACCCTGCAAAGTGATCTGATTGCTCCAGATTGGGCCAGACAGCCCTGGTACCTCTCTCTGCTGTCCTTAGCAGTCCACCTTCCCTGTTCCTTCCAGGAATTACAACCTGTTAACCTGTGCTCAGGAGAGGGTTTGTCAATTTAATTTCAAATCTCCTCAACCTCAAGACCTGGCTCTGAAGAGTTAGAGTTTGCTGATTTACACCTTTGCAATGTGTTAGGATATTCTAAAGGTTTCTAGGAAGCCTTCCACCAGAACTACTTATAACTCCAAATGGAAAAGATTCTAAATATGGTGCTCTGGGAAGCATATTTCCCAGAGTCTGCTGACCTGCCCACAGTCCTTGACTATATGGTCCATCTGAATAGCTTGGGACTCAGACCAGCCATTCATTATGGGTGCATCTGCAGCTGTCTCTTGCTTTTTTTCAGCAGGTAAGCCCTCTTCTCTTCAGCTCACCCTGTATTCTCCAAGTTTTTCAAGGGATTGCTCATACTAATCCTGCCATTCAGGGACCCTGCCCCTGCTTGGGACCTTAATGTCATTGTTTATGCCACCCCTTGAGCCTTTGTTCTCAGCAGAGCTTGGCACTTGACTTGGAAAAACTGTGTCTCGGTGGCTGGCCCACTCTGGATGGCTAGGCAGAGTTATAAGCCCCGGCTATGGAGCCTGATTTTATCTCTCTTTCCATAGAGATGGGTGTCCTCAGGACTAACAGGAAGTTTTACCTCATGTGGTTTCAGACTTCACCTTAACCAATCTTATTTTCTTCCTGTGTGCTCACTGACCATGCCTCTGGCTAGAGGAGTTGCACAGTTTGATGCGAAAGAGCCCTTTAGCTACATAGAATGTAGACTATGGGTCATAGGTTTGACTCCCTCCAACTGTTCCTCACTTATGGTGAGGTTGGTAAAGGAAACCTCACAATAAAGATCCATTGCCATGTGGATTGTCTCTTGTATTCAATTTCCTATGAAAACTAGGTAAGATTTGTTCCTCAGGGCAGAGGGCTCACTCTTCCAGAGGTACAACTGCTTCCCTGGTGCTGCCAGGATATTCTCATCTTAGAGATATGTCAAGCAGCTACCTGGAAAACAGTTCGACTTTTCACTGCTAATACCTTCTGATATCCAGGCTGGAGTGATGCTCGGTTTGGCACAGCTGTGCTTCAGAGCCTATTTCCTAAGTAGGTTCTAGGGACACGGATATGTTGTTCAACCACACTTTCTGGCAGGTATCCTTGCCACTTTAAATCTTGCCGGAAGGTCTTCAAGCTGGCTCCTCCATCCACCCAGGTGGTAAACCTCGGCCCCGCCCGCCAACGCCAGATCTTCCTCATCACTAGGGTTCAGTTCCCCTTAATGGTTCGCTGATCAGACTGGTCTTCTTCGGTTTACCTGAAATAACTTTTATGTTTTCAAGACTTCGGGTCATTTATTTCCCTAAGGGCCATGATGGACAAATTGGACTCTTGTTTTTGAGGTGCCCATGCGGGCAGAAGATGTCTTGACGGATCCGTGATTCCATGTGCGTTCTACTTAGGCCTTGAGCACGACCTGCAGGTCTGCGACCTGTGCTCTTCCTTCTCGTCTTTCGTGAAGACTGCCAGGCTGCCCGCTTTAACAACTTAGGGCGCCTGATAAACATTACCCGTCAAAGTCAAGGAGGCCTGCTTACGGTTTCCGCGGCAGCTGGCCTAGTGGAACAGCTCGAGGCAGATGATCTTCCTCGAGGAGGCGGCACAGGCCGACTGCCTTCCCCGGCCGGCCGCCTTTATCCCGCTCTGCTTAGGATTCTCCTATTCAGCTTCTTTTCATTGAGCTCTGTCAGTCCTTTTTCCACCAAGGGAGAGGGATTAACCAACTTCAGGACTTTCCTCTCGTCCAAAAAAGAAGGACCTGATAAGTCCCTCCGTCATCGGTCTTGGAGCGGAGAGGTCCTCCCTGAGTAGTCGACCGTCGTACTTCGGTCGACCTTCGGCTTCGCCACTGGCCTCACGGTGTCCCCGCCAGGTCAGTTGGACCGAGACACCCGGCCGTGACGCAGTCCAGATTTTTCTCGACCCGGCTTGATGGGTTGTCAACCGTGAAACTGAAAATCCCTACCCTCAAGGTTCCCCCGGGCGAGATCGAGGTTACTGTATTTGCCCAGCCTCCGGGTTCCGGAGTCCGCGTGTTGAAACTTCCAGCCGAGGGGAGAGCGGATTTCCGCCTTGCCCCAGAACTCCTCCTCGGAAACGCCGCTGAGGTTCTCGTCTCGACATCTTCTTGGTCCCGCCTGACATAGGCGTCCGGCCCTTACCGTAGGCAGGCAGCCGCCACTGCCCTCGCCTTCCTCCTCGGATTTAGGAGAGGCCGACGAGGCTGCGCTGATGCTAATGAGATTCATGTGGCAACAGCTCTTCTGTCCGGGAGGAAGCCGAACGCTGCCGCCTTTCCCGCCACTGGTGGCTAAGCCGCCAAGCAACCCTCGCCCCCAGGCACCTGCCTCCGGCCTGTTGCTTGACCAACCGCTGCCCCTCCGATTCTGTAGAACCTCCACCTCCACAGCTGAAAATTCAGCCCCTACTAAGACCCTCGGTCGGCCCGGGCCTGACTCAATAGACTGTCGTCACCCCTCACTCCCGACCGCCTCTGCAGGTGGAGGTGGCTCAGCCCAAGGCAGCTCTCAGAGACCTCCGCCCCGAAGTCCGGAACACTATTCCCCTCCCTGTTCTCCAGGGGCAGGTCGACGGTCATTCCTCCGAGGTCAGTCGCTGGACGAGCAGCCCATCGCCCTTCGCGGGTTTGCTTAGGCTCATCTCGGAGTCCACCTGGATGCAGCTCGAGCCCATATCCAAGCGGGCCTAGTATCCCCCAAGGGAGATATTGGACCTAGGGAATTCTCCAACGGAGGCCTTTCCGGTGGCTGAGGTCATTGTCGGCCCGGCCTTGAGCTCTGGCAGCCCTGTTTCCTGCCCTGCGCCGGCCAGATGGCGAGGGAAGTATGCCGGCCCCTACTGGTTCCCTGTCCGGTGCTGGACACCCCAGCCGAGGGGTTGGTTACCGACAGTGTCTTCATGCAAGCCGGGAAGCGCCAGGATGTGGACAAGCCTTCCCACAAGGAGTCCAAGAAGTTGACCACGCCAGGCGCAGTGTTCACGCTGGTCCTCCCTGGCCTTCGCTGGTCGAGCTCGGCCTGATGATGGCACACTTTCACGCCCTGTTTGGCTCCCCTGACGCAGTAGAACCTCATCTCCGCTGACCCAGACCACGGTCACAGGTGCGGGCAGGCAGTGTGGCTAGAGCAACTTCAGACTGCTCTGGACACTTCGCGACTCATGTGCCAGGTCAGTCGCGGCCACAGTGGCTATGCGCCGTCGGGCATGGCTGAGGATATCCACCTTCACAGCGGATATCCAGCATAAGTTGGCAGCCCTGGAGTGGAAGGTCATCTCCAGAGGATCGAAAAGTCCAATGCCACTCTGGACTCTGTCTCATCCGCCTCGAGGGACAAGGGCCGCAGACCGCAACCTAAGCCTTTTCGTCCGTCTGCGCCCACGGCACATCTGGCCCAGCAGCATCAGGGCCAGCAGGCTCGCACTTGGCATCCTAAACCCAGCCTGCCTCTCTCCAGGAAGCAGAGAGGTAAAGGCCCAGGAGGTCCTCAGCCAGTTCCTCCTCCAAGCCTGCCCAGTGACGGGTTGAGGTGTCGCCCCCAACCTCGTCTACTCCTCCCCAGGTTCCCCACGTGGGGGGATGGCTCCGCCACGTCCTTTCCGCCTGGTCCGCTATAACCACAGACCGGTGGGTGCTGGAAGTGGTAGGAAAGGGCCTGTCTCTGAAGTTCGAGCATGCCCCGCCCTTCCGAGCCGTCGCCCCCCGGGGGGGCTTCGGGGTCCGCAGCCTCGCTGTCCCGACATTGTTCTGCTCCTCAAGAAAGAGGTGATCAGAGAGGTGGCGGACCCTCCCTCAGACCCGGGGTTTGTGTCCAGGTACTTCCTGGTCCCGAAACGGACGGGGGGCTGGCGCCCCATTCTCGACCTGCACGACCTATACAAGTTCTTAAGGTCTCAGACCTTCAGGATGGTCACTCTGGCTCAGATAATACCATCCCTGGAACGAGGAATGTGGTTGTGTTCTCTGGACCTACAGGACGTGTTCTTTCACGTCCCTATCCGTCCGTCTGACCGGAGATTCCTTCACTTTCGAGCGGAAGGATCCCTTTACAAGTTCCAGGCCATGCCCTTCGGCCTTTCTCTTGCTCCCAGGGTCTTCACCAAATGCATGGCAGTGGTGACAGCATTCCTGCGGCGCCGAGGGGTCCGGGTGTACCCTTACCTGGATGATTGGCTGATTGCAGCCCCCTCCAGACAGGAGGTGGAGCGATCCAGAGATCTGTCCCTCAGGTTTGCCTCAGATCGCCTTTCTCAATCAGGGCCAAGTCGGAACTCTCGACGGCAGGTGATTCTTTTCATCGGGGCAGAGCTCGACTCTCTCTTGAGCCAGAGCACGGCTCCCAGCGGACAGGGCTGAGGTTCTTCCTCCTTGTCCAGTCATTTGTGGTTGGGCACGTCGTGCTCTGTCCGCGACTTCCTGGTGCCTCCTGGGTCTCATGGGCCTCTGGCGTGCCGTGGCTCGGCTACATGCGTCCCTTCCAGTGGGATTGGCTAGCCAGTGGTCACAACGCTGCGATCCATTGGACCAGCTAGTGACGGTGACCCAGGGGATGTGGAACGCTCTCCAGTGGTGGACCGTTCCAGCTCTTTTGCTGGAGGGCATCCCGTTTGTCCGCCCCGAGCCGACGGTCTCTCTCTCGACCGATGCCTCTCTGATGGGTTGGGGAGCACAGAGCGCACGGCCTCTGGTCCCCTCAGGAGTCCCGATGCCATATCAACCTGCTGGAGCTTCGGGCAGTTCGTCTAGCCCTCACCGCCTTTGCTCCGTTTCTACGGGGTCAAGTGGTTCAGGTCCAGACGGACAATACCACGACCATGTATTTCTCCTAAACCGCCGGGGCGGGACACGCTCCATGCCCCTCTGTGCAAGGGAAGCTCTCGCGCCTGGTCACTTGAGCGCAGCCTGGAGGCGGATCTCTTAGCCATCCATGTGGCAGGAGCCTCCAACACCCTGGGCCGATGCCCTGCCGATAGGGGCTGCGTCCCACGAGTGGTCTCTCCTGCCGGAGGTAGTACAAGATCTGTTCTCCCACTGGGGCACACCTCTGGTGGACCTGTTTGCCTCCAGGGAGAATGCTAAGCTGAGGCTGTTTCAAACAACATGAAGTCTTGCTATATTATAGACATTAGCAGTTTGATCCAGCTCTGGAACTGCCCCGGGTGAAATGGTTAAAACCATTCCAGAGTAATTTTGTACGAGAGCAGCTCTATCTGTGTCATTTCAAACTTGAACTGTCAGATTCTTTACTCGCCTCAGTGAACAGTCGCTCTGGAGATTTCTCCTTCTGCTCGGTTCATTTCTCGGTTTAAAAGTGTTTTCTGTTGGATTTAACCGAGAATAGTTTTATTTAATCATAAAACCGCTCGGGTTCAAGCCTTCTATCATCTGTGGTAAATCAGTAAGAAAATGAAGGTTTTGTCTGTGTGGAATCTTGTAAGTTATCGGTTCGGTTTTGAACCGATCAGTGGGTTTAAACTCATTTAAAACTAAAAGTTACTTATTTTAGAGTGCGGTTCTCGTTGTTATCGGTTCTAAAAAAAACGGATTTATTACGCTTTTTTTCCAATACCGTGACACGGTTAGGAACCGATAAGGTGTTCTTGGCTTGCTGCACTGTTAAAGGGCAAGTTTTTGGTTGAGCTGGCATTATGTCTGAGAAACCCAAAAGAAAAACCGGGCCCACTGGGTTTCAACACTGTGATGTTGTGGGAAGTCTTTGCCAAGGCTGACCCACACACACCATGTGTTTATTGTCTGGGTTTGACCACCTCCAGTCAGACTGCCAGGTATGTAAGTATCTCTGCAGCCAGCCTGGAAAAAAGATTGGGCAGGCTCAGGGGCGAGGCCAAAAGTCCGCTGACCGGATGACCAGCCCGGTTTGGTGCCAACCGAAACAGAGTGCCACTCTGACCAGGGCCAGACTTCCTTGGGCAAAGAAAAGCTGGTTCTGAGGAACCAATTCCAATAAAGAAAACAAGAAAATCAGCAGGTCTGGAGTCCACAATTCTTCTCCAACTGCTGCAGAGATAGCAAAAGCCATACAAATTGTCCAGTCACTGTCTCAGGGTCCTTCAAACCACCACTATCTGGTAAAGGTCGGTTCATCCGGTCCCAGTGGTTCAGGATTATGATATTGAGGAATTTTTATGAACCAGAGGAGGGGAGGAGGATTATGAGCAGTATGAATGTGCTGGGAAGGTCTGGGTGTGCTCATTGAACGTGACATCTCCCAGACAGACCTTTAGAATCTCTCCCTATGCTGTCTGAGTCCCCATCTCATTTTATGTTTTATAAAAGTTGCTGAAACCCTCCAGCTTCCTTTAGAAGAGGCTGTGGATGAGCAAGAGGAGCCTGATTTTGTAGAAATGATGGATATTCCAGAGTCTAGGAGATTGTCTATTCCTTTGATAAGTCTTTTAGGAAACAAACAATTAAATTTTAAAAGCTCTAATTCTGTGCCTCCTGTAGATAAAAAGATGGACAGAAGGTATACATTGTCAGGCCCTGAACAGAATTCTTCTTCTCAGCAATGCAGTCATGTTGTGAGTAGTTCAGGCTGCTGCCTGTGATAAGCTAATATTCTCTTGGCTTCACATCCTCCTACAAGGATTCCAGGAAGATTGATGCCATGGCAAAAAAAACAGTATATGGCAGCCTCTCTGGGACTCAGGCAAGCAAATTATGGCTTATGTAGCTAGGTATCAGAAATCAGATGGGATACTGTTATGCACTTGCAAGTATCAGGCCCATGCGAGCTGGCTAGAGAACTAGAACAGGTGGCTGCTGATGGCATTGAAGCCTCTAAGGTTCAGTTTCATGCTGCTGTGGATGTTAATGATGTTTCCTCTAGGGTCATGGCCATCTGTAGCTTTATGTGGAGGTTGGCCTGGCTCAGGTGTACTAGTTTGTCACAGGATACCCAGACTAAGGCTATGGATTTTCCTGTGGTGGAAATTCTCTGTTTGGAGAGCAGACAGAGAATTACATGAAGAAGATGGATGAATATGGGGCTACTTACAAGAGTGCCCAGGCTAGGAGCGCAAGCCACCCCTCAAAGGCATGCCCCAGGGGGGGGTAGGCCTTTTCACAGGCCTTTCTACCAGACTCAGGCCTCCTCTGCCTATGCTCAGAGGGGCTTCTTCAGAGGCAGGGCAGACGAGGGGTGGGCAGACCTGCTCCCACCCCCAGCCTAAAGCTCCTGCAGAAACAGGCACCTGATGGGGTGCCCAGGGCCGATTCTCCTGTACCAGTAAGATCAGCTGTCTTACTTCAGTCAGAATTGGGCTTCTTTAACCTCAGACAAGTGGGTTCTGGAAGTAGTGCCAGGTCTGGTTCTCAGCTTCAAAAAGTTTCCCAAGTTGAGAAGCAGACTTTTTCTACCTGCAAGTGCTTCAGAGACCCTCGCCCTGGAAACAGAGGTCTCATCCCTGTTAGCTCTCAGAGCAGTAGAAAGGTTCCTCCTGCATCAGGGCAGGGGTCTGTATTCCAGTTCCTTCACCCAAAAAGACAGGAGAATGGCAGCCCATTTTAGATCTCAGATATCTGAACAAGCATCTTTTAAAACCAAAGTTCAAAATGGTAACTCTGGCAATGATTTTACCTTCCCTAAGGCCAGGGGACTGGCTAGCCTCCCTGACCTCAAGGATGCCTATTTCCATGTCCTAATCAGAAGATCCCATCGAGTACTCTCAGATTCGAACTGCCCTCAGGTCATTACCAGTTCAGAGCAATGCCCTTCGGCCTTACCTCTGCTCCAAGGGTATTCACAAAGTGTCTAGCAGTGACAGTGGCCTACTCTAAGGAGGCAGAGGATTGCTGTTTTCCTATCTAGACACTGGCTCCATTGTAGGCCAGTCCCCAGAACAGGTAAAATCTCACCTGCAGGTCACCCAGCAGCTTCTCACCTCCCTGGATTTTCTGCTAAACCTACCAAAGTCGGTTCTGGAACCAGTCCAGGTACTCACCTTTATAGGGGCAGAATTGGACACAAAGCTAGCCAGAGCCTTTCTTCCCAGAAGGGTAAGGAATTTAGTGGCTCTGGCCTCTTCCTTCACTCTGCAGGTCTCTCGACCAGCAAGACACTTTCTGCAGCTCCTGGGGCACATGGCTGCATCCACAGCTGCTGTGCAGGGAGCCAGATTTCAGATGAGAGACATTCAGTTTCACTTGAGAACCTTTGGTCTCAGAGAAGAGACCCCTTTCCAAGTTGGTCCCAGTGACTCGAACCTTGATCCTAGCTCTCCAGTGGTGGCAGGATCAGAGCAATTTAAGAGCCGGGGTCCCCTTCATTTCCCTTCTCACGACTTGACTCTCACTACAGATGCTTCCCTTCTGGGTTGGGGAGCCCACATGGGTGACCTTTCCACTCAGGAGTTTGGTCCCCAGGAATCTCTGCTCACATCAGTTTGCTGGAACTCAGAGCTGTCTTTTAGCTCTTCAAGCTTTTTATGCATCTGTCGCGACAAGGTGATACAAGTCAGAACAGACAACACCACAACAATGTATTTCATCAACAAGCAGGGGCACTGGGTCTTGACCTTGTGCACCGAGGCAATGAAGTTGTGGTCTCTGGCCTATTCCCTGAACACTTCCCTCATAGCAGTTCATCTTCCAGGGAAGGACAATGTCCTAGCGGATGCCCTCAGCAGGATTTCCCAGGGCCATCCATGCATGGTCCCTGGATCCTCAAGTGCTGGGGATAGTTTTTGCCAGGTGGGGCATCCTCAGATAGATCTTTTGCAGCCCCAGACAATCACAAACTTCCTCTGTTCTGTTGCAGGCCTCCAGTGCTGGGCTCCAGTTCCCTGGATGCCCTTCTTCTGGATTGGGAGGAAGTTCCTCTTGCTTTCCCCTTTCCTCCTATTCAAAGTACTAGTCAAAATCAGATCTCAGCCTTGCAGGGTGATTCTGATTGCCCCGGATTGGCCAGACAGCCCTGGTACCCACTCCTTCTGTCTCTGACAGTCCATCTTCCCTGTGCCTCCCCAGGAATCACAATCTGTTGACTTGTGCCCAGGGAAGGGTTTGGTATCGGACCTCAATCCCTCAACCTCAAGGCCTGGCTCTTGAGGAGTTAGAGTTGCTGATTTACACCTCCCTCAGGGTGTTCTTGAGATCCTAAAGGCTTCGAAAGCCTTCCACTAGAGAGCTACTTATGGTTCTAAATGGAAAAGGTTTTCCATTTGGTGTGCTGGGAAAAATATTTCCCCAGAATCTGCTGAATTGCCCATTTTGTTAGATTACATGGTACATCTTAATTCCTTGGGTCTCAGACCAGCTACCCTGAGAGTTCATTTGGCAGCTGTGTCTGCTTTTGTGTCAACAGGAAAGTCATCCCCTCTTTCCTCTCATCCTGTGTTTTCCAAGTTTTTAAAGGATTACTACCTTAATCTCCTTCTCGGAACCGCCCCTGCTTGGGACCTTAATGTTTGCATTGCCCAGTTAATGCAACCCCTTCTGAACCTCTGTCTTCTGCAGAGCTTAAGTACCTAACTTGGAAAACTGTTTTCTAGTGGCTATCACTTCTGCCAGGCGCACAAGTGAATTGAAGCTTCTTGTCAGTGGAGACTGACTTTATTTCTTTCCACAGGGATAAGGTAGTCCTTAGGACTATTAGGAAGTTTTGCCTAAGGTGGTTTCAGATTTCCATCTTAATCAATCTATCTCCCTTCCAGTATTTTCACTGATCACTCCTCTTCGGGTGAGAGGAGGTTGCACAGCCTGGATGTTAAGAGAGCTCTTAGTTATTATATAGAGCGTACCAAAGGTCACAGGTTCGAATCCTCCAACTCTTTCCTTACCTATGGTGAAGTTGGGAAAGGCAAACCTGCCACTAAGAGAATCAATAGCCAGGTGGATTGTGTCTTGTATCCAATTTTGTTATCAGAAAGTGGGCAGGCCCCGGTTTGAGGCTTCATTCTACCAGGGTACATCTCGTCTCTAGCTGCTGCCAGAGATATCCCTTTATTAGAGATTTGCCAGGCTGCTACTTGGAAAACGGTACACACTTTTACCAAGCATTACTCCCTGGATGTCCAGGCCAGGAGAGATGCCGGTTTGCACAGCTGTTCTTCAGAGCCTATTCCCTAAGTAGGTTCTGCCCTCCTCCATGGAGGTACTGCTGTGTATTCTGCTAATGTCATAATATAGCAAGACTTCATGTTGTTTGAAGAAAAAATTACTCACCTTAGTAATGTTGTTTCTTCTAATGGAGTCTTGCTATATTATAGACCTCCCAACCTGCCCCTCTCAGAACCTCTACTTGGTGGGGTGCGGGCAACTTAGTGTGGGCACTACTTATGTCCTGTTAGCATTTTGTCCCTTTGGGACTTTGGGGGTAAGTGTGATGCTGCAGTGTGTGTTTTATTATACTTATGTTCCATTTTCATATTGTTAGAATGATGTTAGTATTTCTGGTCTCCTGACTTGAGTCTTGGGTGTTGGGACCATCAATGGTTGTTATTATTTAGGTAGTCATTTGGCTAGCGTAGGTTACAGCTTCCACACAGACCTTAGTGAGTTTGGCTTGTAAAGATCTGACAGTTCAAGTTTGAAATGACACAGATAGAGCTGCTCTCGTGCCAAAATTCTATTTTGGAATGGTTTTAACCATTTCACTCCGGGGCAGTTCTAGAGCTGGATCAAACTGCTAATGTCTATAATATAGCAAGACTCCATTAGAAGAAACAACATTACTAAGGTGAGTAATTTTTTCTTCATGCCCGCCCCCCTCAGCAGGGCTCGCTGCAGGGGGATGCCTTCTCGAGGCCGTGGATCCCGGGCCTCTTCTACGCCTTTCCCCCATTTCCCTTGATCCACACAGTGCTTCTCAAGGCAAGGAGGGACAAGGCGCAGGTGATTCTGGTAGCCCCAGACTGGCCCCGCCAATGCTGGTATCCAGATCTCCTCAGCCTCAGCTCCAGGCTCCCGAGGCAGCTCCCATCTCGCCCGGACCTGTTATCTGTCAATCAGGGGAAGGTGTTCCATCTGGACCTTCAATCCCTGCACCTGACGGCCTGGTTCCTGAGCAGCTAGAGTTCCAGGCCTTGGGTCTTTCCGACGAGGTCCTCAACGTAGTTGAGGCGTCCCGTAAGGAGTCGACCAGAAAATGCTATGCCTTCAAATGGATGATATTCTCCATTTGGTGTCAGGGCAAGGGCCTGGACCCTTCCTCCTGTCCCTTGGCAAGCATCTTGGACTACCTATGATCACTTTCTCAGCAAGGGCTTAGGTCGACGACCCTAAAGGTGCACCTGGCAGCCATCTCTGCTTACCGGGCGTGGGCCGGGAAGCTGTCGGTGTCACAGGAGAAGGTGGTCTGGTGCTTTTTCAAAGGCTTTGATCACATTTCCCCTCTGGTGCGAGAACATCCACCTCCGTGGGATCTACTGCTGGTATTGGCAAAGCTCATGGGCAAGCCATTCGAACCAATGCACAGGTGTGACATCTCTCACCTGTCGTGGAAGACCGCCTTCTTGGTGGCTATCACGTCAGCCAGAAGGATGGGAGAGCTCTAGGTGCTTTCCATCGAGTCTCCTTACCTGGTCTTCCACAGGGACAAGGTTGTCCTGCGCCCCCACCCGAAATTCCTTCCGAAGGTGGTGTCGGAGTTTCACCTTAACCAGGTGTTGACTCTGCCGGTGTTCTACCCCAGTTACACCTCGGAGGCCGAATATAGGCTTCATACTCTGGACCCTAGAAGGACGCTCGCTTACTATAAGGAGCGCACGGCTGAAATTCAGGGAGAGGTTTGCCAGCTGTTTGTCACCTACGCTGAAGTCACACCTGGCAGACCTGCAGCCAGCGGACAATAAGCAGGTGGGCTCCTCCTGCATAGATCTCTGCTATAGGTTGGCGGGTATGGAGCCTCCCAGAGGATAAGAGCTCATTCTACCCACCGTAGCTGCATCGGTAGCTGCTTCCAGGACATCCCTATCCAGGATATCTGCAGGGCTGCTACCTGGAAGTCGCACATACCTTCATAACCCACTACACATCGACCTTGAGTCACGCCGGGATGCTGGTTTTGGGGCCTCGGTTCTCCAGTCTCTATTCCTAGTAGGGGTGTGCGCCTTGCCTCCCTTCTCCGGAGAACTGCTAGGAGTCTGCCAGAAAGTGTGGATGAACAACATATCCATGTCCCTAGAAATACAGGTTACTCATCTGTAACAGGGTTCTAGGAATGGTATATGTTGTTCATCAAACTTGCTACCCAACCTCCTCAACCCCGGCCATTCCTGAGCTTCCAGCGGGCCAGAACTGGCGTCATGGGGCGGAGCCGAGAGTTTTACCACCCGGATGGGTGGGAGGAGCCAGCTTGAAGACCTTCTGGCAAGATTTAAAGCGGCAAGGATACCTGCCAGAAAGTGTGGATGAACAACATATACCATTCCTAGAACTCCTGTTACAGGTGAGTAACCTGTATTTCTGTCCTTCCTCCATGGAGGTACTGCTTGGTAGTCTGCTATTGTCAGAATACAGCAAGACTTCATGTTGTTTGGAGAAAAAGTGACTCACTTAGTAATGTTGTTTCTTCTAATGGAGTCTTGCTGTATTCTGACCTCCCCCCGCCTTCCCCTCTCAGAGCCTTTGTTTTTGGGATATTGGTGGGCAGTAGCAGTGTTGGTACTCAGGAGGTGCCCCATCCTTTTTTATTATCACCCTCTTTTCTTTGGGTGAGTAGGTGTTGTGTTTACTTCATTTTTCGGGTTTCCTGACTTGAGTCTTTGTTTTGGGACCAAAAAATGTGTTGTTATATTTAGTAGCCAGTTGGCTAGTGTAGGTTTACAGCTTCCACACAGGACCTCAGTGAGTTTAGGTTGTAAAGATCTGACGGTTTGAGTTCAAACAGCAACAGACAGAGTCTCAACCGAGCTCGAGCTCAGCGTTCCATGCCTCGCATGGAAAGTTAACTCATTCATCTCCGGGGCAGTTCGAAGGTTGGGACTCACTGCTATTGTCAGAATACAGCAAGACTCCATTAGAAGAAACAACATTACTAAGGTGAGTAATTTTTTCTTTCAGGCTGAGGTACAGAATTCTTGTTCCAACAGTGCAGGCTGCAGCCTGTGACAAGGCTAACATACCTTTGGTCCCCCCCCAAGATAAGGACTCTAGGAAGTTGGATGCTATGGCCAAAAAGCAGTGTTTGGCATCCTCCTTGGGACTCAAGCAGGCAAATTATGTGGCCTGCACAGCCGGATACCAGAAGTCCAGATAGGATACTGTCCTGGAACTGGCTAAACAGGCCTCCCCCCAGCTTGCCAAAGAGCTAGAGGAGGTGGCTGCTAATGGGATCGAGGCATTCAAGATTCAGTTTCATGCTGCTGTGGACTCAAATGATGTGGCACCACAAATCATGGCTACATCTAACATACTAAAATGCCAGCAGAATAGGCCTAACTGTCTTTCGTGTCTGCTCGTTTGGTCAGCCCCCACCCTGGGAGCCGACCTTGCTGCCCTCCTCACTGGCTTCCCCCTTCCCAGTCCCTGATATTCTCGCTGCACTAGACTTTGCTTCCAGAACCTTTCCCCTGTACCTGTCCCACCCTCTGAACCCTCCACAGTCCCAAGCAGCATTCCGGCTCCACCCACCTCACAGTGAAGTAGCACCTCCTCCTTTTCTCCCTGAATCTCCCCTCTAGCTTCCACCCATGCCCTCCCCTTCTTTTGGAGCACCCTGACTGCTCCTCCCCTATGTACCTCCTTCATGTACCTGAAGACCTCTATCATGTCCCCCCGGTCCTTTCTCTCTTCCAGTGTGTACACATTTAGTACTTCAAGCCTCTCCCCATAGGTCCTGTCCCCCAAGCCCCAGATCATCTGTGATAATTCATCTGTCTCTTCAGAGGTTTGCTTGGCTCAGATGTACTAGCCTTTCACAGGACACTCAAGCTAAGGCCATGTATTTCCCTGCAGTGGATAATTCTGTTTGGGGAGCAGACAGAATTATATGAAGAAAATGGATGAATATCAGACCACCACAGGAGTGCACAGGCCAAGGAAAGGCAGGCAACTCCTCAAAGGCAGCAGTCTAGGGGCAGGCCTTTCTACCAGGCACAGGCCTCCTCCCCTTTTCCTCAGAGGGGGTTCTTCAGAGTGAGAGGCAGAAGGGGGATGAGCAGAGCTGCATCCTCCTCTCAGTCCAAGGCTCCTGCCAAGCAGACACCCTTATGTGTCAGCCTGGGTCGACTCCACAATCCCAGTAGGAGGCAGGCTGGTTTACATCTTTCAGGCCTTGGAAGTCTGTGACCTCAGACAGGTGGGTCCTGGAGGTAGTAACTCAGCGGTTGATTCTCAGTTTTGCAAAGTTTCCAAAATTGAGGACCAAGTCCTTTCCACCTGCAAACCGTTCCAAGGCCACTGCTCTAGAAGCAGAGATTTCTTTTCTACTAATCCTCAAGGCTGTAGAGAGGTGGGTCCCTACTCAGTACAGGAGCAAGGGTCTGTACTCCAGATACTTTTTTCCCTTAAAAAAGACAGGTGAGTGGCGGCCCATCCTAGACCTAAGATACCTAAACAAGCACCTTTTAACACCAAGATTGAAAATGGTGACTGCGGGAGTAATTCTTCCCTCTCTAAGGCCAGGGGGCTGGTTAGCCTTCCTGGACCTCAAGGATACCTACTTTCACATTCCAATCAGGTGCTCCCACAGAAAGTACCTTAGGTTCGAATTGCCTTCAGGCTATTATCAGTTCAGAGCAATGCCCTTCGGACTAACATCAGGTCCAAGAGTGTTCGCAAAATGCCTAGCAGTAGTAGTGACCTTTCTTAGGAGACAGAATATCTCCATTTTTCCATACCTGGACGACTGGCGCATTGTGGGACAGTCTCCAGACCAAGTAAAGTCAGACCTACAAGTGATACAACAGTTGCTTACTTCCCTAGGGTTCCTCCTCAATTTACCAAAGTCAGTTCTTGAACCAGTACAACTCCTGACCTTCATAGGGATAGTGTGGGCACTGCCCAAGCAAAGTCTTTTCTTCCTCTGGCAAGGGCAAAGGCCCTTACAGACCTTGCTTCTTCTTTCTGTCTTCTGGTGTCTCAACCAGCAAGACATTTTCTTCAGCTCCTGTGCCACATGGCAGCTTCCACTGCGGTGGTACAGGGAGCGAGATTTCAGATGAGGGACATTCAGTTCCATCTGAGGTCCCTTTGGTCTCAGAAAAAAAAGATCCTCTAACCAAACTGTTTCCAGTGACTCAGACTCTAATCCAAGCTCATCAATGGTAGTTGGATCAGGACATTCTCAAATAAGGAGTCCCATTCATCAGTCAGACTCATTCAGTGGTAACCACAGATGCTTCTCTCCTGTGCTGGGGAGCTCACTTAGGAGCCTTCACAGCACAAGGGGTGTGGTCCCCTCAGGAGTCTCAACTTCATATCAATCTTCTGGAACTCAGGGCAGTATTCCTGGCTCTCCAAGCTTTCTTGGACTCCATAAAGAACAAGGTGGTTCAGGTCAGGACAGGCAACACCACCACCATGTGGTACATTAACAAGCAGGGAGGCACTCGGTCTATGGCCGTATGCACAGTAGCCATGAAAATTTGGTCTCTGATTTATGCCCTGCAAGCATCTCTCTGGTAGCAGTCCGTCTACCAGGGAAGGATAATGTGCTAGCAGATGCCCTGAGCAGGATCTCTCAGGGCCATCATGAATGGACCCTGGACCCCTTCATATTGAAACTAATTTTCTCCAGATAAGGCACCCCAGAGATAGATCTCTTTGCAGCCCCAAACAATTGTCGACTTCCTCTCTTCTGTTGCAGACCTCCAGTCTTGGGCACAGTTCTGCTGGATGCTCTGGTTCTGGATTGGAGGGGGGGGAGAGATTCCTGTATGCCTTTCCTCCTTTTCCTCTGTTATTTAAGGTGCTGGTCAAGATCAGATCGCAACCATGCAAGGTGATCCTGATTGCACCAGACTGGGCCAGGCAGCCTTGGTATCCTCTGTTGAGGTCTCTAGTAGTCCACCCCCCTCTATCTCTTCCCAAGAAACACAGTCTGTTAACCTCCTCTCAGGGAAGAATCTGATACCCCAACCTTTGGTCTCTCAGCATCAAGCCTTGGCTCTTGAAGAGTTAAAGTATGCAAGTTTGCACCTGTCTCAGGGGGTTCTGGATATTCTTAAAGCCTTTTGAAAACCTGCCACCAGAAAAACTTAGAATTCTAAATGGAAGAGATTCAGCATTTGGTGCTCCAGTAAGGATGTCTTACCAGACACTGCTGATCTGGCTACTGTTCTGGATTATATGGTGTGTCTCAGTGGCCTAGGTCTCAGGCCAGCCACTCTGAAAGTTTACTTAGCAGCTGTCTCTGCATTCCTGTCAGTGGGGAAGGCTTCCTCCCTGGCATCTCATCCTGTTTCCTGTAAGTTCTTTAAAGGTTTAGTCCATACCAACCCCCCTTTTAAGGACTCTACCCCTGCTTGGGATCTTAATGTTTGCATTGCTCAGCTTATGCAACCCCCTTTTGAGCCATTGGCTTCAGCAGAACTTAAGTACTTGACTTTGAAAACTGTGTTCCTGGTAGCTGTCACTTCTGCCAGGCATATTAGTGAGTTACAAGCTCTGTCGTTGGAGCTGGATTTTCTCTCATTCCATAGAGATAAGGTGCTCCTTAGAACCAATAGGAGGTTATTACCCAAGGTGGTTTCAGATTTACATCTGAACCAGTCCATGTCTCTTCCTGTGTTCTTCACTGATCATTCTTCTTCAGGAGAAAGAAGATTACACAGTCTGGATGTTAAGAGGGCACTTAGCTACTGCATTGAGCATACTAAGGCACTTAGGCTTGACTGTCCTCAGTTGTTTCTCACTTATGGTGAAGTGGGAAAGGGTAAACCTGCTACTAAGAGAACTATTGCCAGATGGATTGTCTGTTATATATAATTCTGCTATGAAAAACTAGGCAAAATACCCCCCTCAGGCCTGAGGGCTCATTTGACTAGGGATACGTCTGCTTCTCTGGTTGCTGCCAGAGATATTCCCTTACTAGACATATGCAAAGCAGCCACCTGGAAAACAGCCATACATTCACCTGGCATTACTCTCTGGATATCCAGGTTAGGAGTGATGCTAGGTTTGGTACAGCAGTACTGCAGAGCCTATTCCCAAAATAGGTTTGGTGCCCTCCTCCTGGGAGGTACTGTTTGGTAGTCTGCATATGTCAGAATACAGCAAGACTTCAGGTTGTTAGAAGAAAAAATTAGTCACCTTAGTAATTGGGTTTCTTCTAATGGAGTCTTGCTGTATTCTGACCTGCCTCCCCTCTTAGAACCTGTTTTTGGGACGTGGGCTGTCAGGTACAGTGTTGCACCTCAGGGGTGTACTTGGCACTCCTCTTTTTAGAAAGGGGATGGGTTATGATTATGTTGTTTTTGTAGTTAAATGTTGGTTCACTACCTGGTTATTATTTTGGGTTCTTGACTTGAGTCTTTTGGGGACCCAAAAATTTATTGCCTGTTGACTGTTTTTCTTTACAATTTCCACTTAGGAAGTGTAGTTAGTTAGTATTAGCTTGTAAGAATCTGATGGTTACACTTTGAACTGCTGCCAACAGGTTCGAACCAAGCTCGAGCTCTATGCTTTCTTCATAGAGTTAACTCTTTCCTCTCTGGAGCAGTTCAAGTGCTGGGGCTAACCGCATATGTCAGAATACAGCAAGACTCCATTAGAAGAAACACAATTACTAAGCTGAGTAATTTTTTCTATAATACCATACATGACGTGGGGGGGGGGGCAGAGGTAGAGGGCAGTATACTGCTAGCTAGAAGTTTTCCATGGGGTCCTGG
Organism: Neoceratodus forsteri; assembly: GCA_016271365.2. Taxonomy (NCBI): domain Eukaryota; kingdom Metazoa; phylum Chordata; order Ceratodontiformes; family Ceratodontidae; genus Neoceratodus; species Neoceratodus forsteri. The sequence goes on from CM028136.1 coordinate 806,953,878, forward strand.
TGCCTGCTGACTTCAGTCCTAAAGGTGTTACCTGCTGCAAGAGCCCCTCTCGAAGATTTACTGTTACGGTAAGTTCTTACATACTGTAACTGTACTATTTTTGTAGTTGAATGAATGGCTGGATTGTTTTATTTATTTGAAAATTGGTAACCAGGAAAGGCACACGATTTAAGGCTCATTTCTAGCTGTGACCCAGGTGGGGGAATGCAATAATAAAAAGCATGTACGGTATTAATGATTAGCACAAAGTAAAGTGCAAACGGAGTACAGTTTAACATAGTACAAGTGCAAATAAAAAGTAAACTGAGCTAAGCAAAGGTACAGTGAAGGGCTTTGGTGTGCAAATAAACAGACCAAAGCAACTGGAATGAATAGCAGTGCAGATGTAGAAAAGGAAAGCACCTGATATTGACTAAGATCAAATCCAGGAGGAGAGCTAAAAGGCATAGCAGGGTCTCCAACAAGTGAGGATCGGGGGGACATGACAGGAGTAAGTGGGGTGAGGGAGGAGTTCTAATAAATATTTGTAACTCAAATTCACAAAGGCACACTGATTTAAGGCTAATTTCTAGCTGTGACCCAGGTGGGGGGAATACAATAATAAAAAGTGTATATGGTATTAATGAATCCTTACAATGCACTGCATTAATTGCTAAAAATATTGCACAAGATGACTATGTAAACCAATTTCAACCTGCATTTAATAACCTTTTCAAAATGACAGTCATCTAAGGCTTTTTTGTTATTGTTGCTGCTGCTCATTAGTAGTGGGTGCAAAAAGTCCAATCCATGGCCTTTTAGGATCCTTGATGAGTATGAGGTTGTGAGCAGTATTATACAATGGCAAGAAAAAATTCTGTTCTCTGATTGGTCACTGTGTGCCTCGGACAGTGATAATATTAAGCTACAACATCACTGTATTAAGTCCAGGCACACAAGTGACCGGACAGCAGTGAAAAATTCCTCCCTGCCCACGCAAGCCACTGACAGTCTGTGAAGCTGTCACAACTTAGACCAGCTCGCCTCCCCCCCAACCAAACACACGTTCTCTGCCTGCCTCACTCCTTCACTCAATGAAACAAACAACTGCTGCTTCAAAATCTAAGAAACGAAGCGGTGACACGGTTTAGTTTACAAATGCCATTCACTGTTCATGACTGCCTCATCACGCGCTCCCTTCTCTGCTCCCTATCACAGCTGTTACGGATCTTCTCCCGGTTTATGCCAGTAGTACCGGGAGAACCAGAAGGACAAATGAACAACTGCTGATTGTAAATCGAAGAGATGAGCAGTACGAGTGGTGACATGACTTTAGTTTCAAAATGCCATTCACTGTTCGTAACTGCCTCAGCGCGTGCTCCTTTCTTTGCTCGCTATTAGAAGTGTCACAGAAACCCGCAGATTTAAACTATATCGGCACAATAATTGTGTGAGTATCGTGGGGGGGTGACAGACACCTATACAAAAATAAACGCTCAGCACCTACGAGAAACAGACAGGAGGGTTGGGGAGCATGCAGCACCAGCACCACCTACTGGGGAGTACTATTCCTTGTTTCACCATATATGCCTCCCACAGGGAGAAAATGGAATAGAAAAGTTAAAAAAAACACACTTCTTAAAACTATTTTTTATATTTTCACAACAAGCCATTGTATAATAGCAATAAGGCACGACAGGGTGTGTGTTATTGTGTAATAACATCACTCCTGGGGTGGCGGAAGCACTTGGCTTCACCTCGTGCTTCAACCCACCCCAGGAGTGACGTTATTCCACAATAACACACACCCTGTCGTGCCTTATTGCTTAAATATTCACCGAGGTATGCTAGCTCCCATAAACAGGCAACCATTTTGCCCTTCTCTCCATGAGAAGAGGGCAAAACATTATTTCTAAGGACATGGATATGTTGTTCAGTCCACACTTCATGGCATGTTCCTTGCCACTTTAAATCTTGCCGGAAGGTCTTCAAGCTGGTTCCTTCCACCCACCCGGGTGATAAAACTCGGCTCTGCCCCATGACGCCAGATCTTCCTTACCGCTTGGAAGCTCAGGTTGCCTCCTTAGCGCTCTGTGTTTTAGGCCTGGATCCAAACTCGTCAGTTAAACTGAAACTTATTCTTAAATTTTCTAGACTTCGGTCTGTTTCTTCCTCCACGGCTGCGATGGATAAGTCAACTCCTGGATTTCGGCGGTGCCCATGCTGGCAGAAAATGTCTCGGACCGATCCGCACTCCACTTGCGTCTATTGCCTTGAGCTCGATCACGATACGCAGGCCTGCGAATTGTGCAAGTCCTTCTCGGTCAACGTCCTGTAAGACCATGCTGCCAGACTCCAACTTGGGTGCCCCGAGAGACGTGTTCCTCTGGTGAAGTCAAAGGAGGCCCATTGGGCAATGTCTGCGGCGGCGGGCTCGGCTGAGCAACTTGAGCAGATGATCACCCTCGAGGAGGTGGCAGTCCAGGCCGCATCTTCGTCTTTCTTGGCCGCGGCATTTATCCCGCTGTCCTTGGGTTCCTCCTACATGGCTTCTTTTAAGGAGCTTTGTCAGTCCCTCTCTACAAAAGGTGACGGTCCATCGGGATATTCCTCTCGGTCCAAGGAGAAGGACTGGAAGGGTAAGTCTCACCTATCGGCGCTCGTGTGGGGAGCAGGAGAGGTCCCTTCCTGACAGTCGACACCGACTTCGTCGAGGGTTGCGGCTAAGGCCGCTGGCTTCACTGGTGTCCCAGTCAGGTCAGCCAGCCAAGACACCTGTCGGCGTGGTCGAGGATTTTTCCGACCCGTCCGGACGGGCTGTCGACTGGAGAAGCCATCAACTCTCTTCACCGTCACCCCTCCCCCCAGTGGAAAACTAAGGACTTGCCTGCGCTCCTGTGGCTGAGTCCCCGGTTAAGTTTCCCGAGCCGAGGGAGGAACGGGTTTCCCCCGCTCCCTCCCAGACCCACTCTCGGAAACACTGACGGTCTCGGACCTCTTCTTGGTCCAGCCGATCCTGCCGACACCGGCGGTCTTGGCACCGAGGAAAGCGGCGGCACCGCTCGTCCTCGTCTTCTTCCTCCTCAGAGGAAAGGCTTCAGTGCAAATTGCGTCGATGCTACGAGGACTTGATGTGGCAGCAGCTCCTTCTGACCAGGAATAAGCAGACCTCGTCGCCTTCCCCGGCCATTAAGTGGCTGTCACCTGAGCGGCCAATACAACCTCTCGTGGTCATCAGGAGCCAAAGCCGGCGCCGGTTGTTCAGATGAAACTAGCTGCACCACCCATCATGTTGGAAGCCCCACCACCACAACCAAAAACTGGGGCCCCGAACAAGGATTCTCGGTCGGGTCATGGGTTGCCCCATCGGTTGTTGGTCACCCTCACTCCCGATCGCCCTGGGCAGGAGGAGGGTGGCTCAGGCCTTCGGCAGCTGTTTGCAGACTCCTCGAAGTCTTTTTTTTTTTTTGGAAATTAAAATTTATTGAAGAACTTTTTTCCAAATAGATTCATACATTAACAAACAGACATAAGGTACATTCCTGCTTATATACACCAAAATGGATTTAAGATCAGAAAAATAAGACGAGAGAAAAGAGAGAAATATCAAAGAAGAGTAAAGAAGAGAAGGAAAAGAAAGAAGAAGATCATGGGGGAAGAGTGCCTGCATATCCATCCAAAAAAGTAAGAGAGATAAGGAAGATGAAGAAGATAACAGGATAACCAATCATTTGCAAGTCATACATGTATACATTCTAATTTTGCCTTAAACAATAAAAAATGAGGTCTCTACCTTTGTTAGAGACCACGACAAACACCATAATCTTAGTTATGCAATGATTTAACAAGCTCCCCTAACGGGAGGCAGAGTTCAGAAGTTATTAAAATGGCTAAGATGAAACACAAACATGAGGGGTTCTCCCATCTCCGCCCACCATTCCACCTATCCGAGCCAAACCCGGAAAATCTCCTCATGTGTATCTAGCTAGTACTTCTATTACAGGTATCTTCTCCCGGGAAGCCATGAATTGCATAAAGGGAAACCATCTTTCCTTGAATTTTTCCGTGGAAAGTCTCAGCTTGGCAGTCAAATATTCCATTTCCAGAATCCTGGTGCAAATTCTAAACCAGGAGGAGATGGAGGGCTTATTAGGTGTCAACCACAGCAAATTAATGGCCTTGTGAGCTGCTGCCACCAAGATTCCAAATAAAAGACGGGAGGATCTAGAGGATAAGGGGGGGGGGATACAATCCCAGTAACCAGTGTTGTGGGGAATCTGGCATTACAGTCTCAAAGATCAACTCGAAGATGCCCTTTATTTCCCTCCAGTATTCCTGCATAACTTTACATTCCCTAAATATATGGAAATATGTACCAACCAGCTGGCAGTTTCTCCAACAAAGGTCAGAGTGATATAATCTGTAATGTTTAGTTACCACCGGGACACTAAAAAATCTAACGACAAATTTCCATCGGAATTCCCGCCAAAAGAGGGATGAAGTAGTGGTTTGAACTGCCTTCCAAATTTGGGACCAGTCCATCTCTGATAAATACTTTTTGCAATCTCCGTGCCATGCCTCTTTAACACACAGTAAAGGGTCCTTCTCTGCACTGTAAATCACTTTGACTAATTTAGAAATCAAATGTTTTTGATATGGGGACGTAATCAGGGAGGTTAAAGTTGATTGCACCGGGTTTTTTAAAGACTCTGTGCCCAATTCAATTGCTTTTTCATTTACTTGAACAAAATGTCTTAACTGAAGGTAACGGAAAAAATCCTTTTATTGGAGATTAAATTCGACTTTTAATTGCTGGAAAGATTTAATTAGATTTTGCTCAAAAAGTTGTCCTAAATTAGTCAAGCCCACTTTTGCCCACCGGTGGAAGCCCAAGTCTCACTCAAGTGGTTCAAAATCAGAACAACTCAGTATTGTTGTACATGGGTTAAGCTTTAAGATAATACCCAACTTAGAGTTCATGTCCCTCCAAACTTGGGGGAGCACGCCAGTAAAGGGGTTCCTGAAATCAAGCCGTCTCAATCTAGGAGTATCCAAATAAATTAAGTCTAAGGCCTTCACCAAAGGAAGGTCTGCCTCCTCAGTCTGAACCCATTTTGGCGGGGGATCCCGAGCCATAGCCACCAGAGTCTGCAACTGAGAGGCCCAAAAATATTTCTGGACATCAGGTATCCCAAAGCCTCCCCTTTCCTTGGAGGCCACCATGGTCTTCCACCTCACCCGTGGCCTTTTCCCTAACCAAAGAAATTTGGAGAGGGTGGATCTCAAATCCTGCCAAAAATTCTTCGGGGGCCTAATCGGAATGGCACCCATTATAAACAGCAGACGAGGGAGAATATTCATGCGGATAGACTCTCCCCTACCCGAAATGGAGAGGGGAAGCTCCCTCCATCTATTACAATCCTCTCTGATCTCCTGAAGTACTTTCAAATGGTTTGTAGAGTATAAGGTCTTAAAATCCTTAGGGATCCATACCCCCCAGGTATCTAAACCCTGACTTGCACCATTTAATTTGCTGCACCCTTGGTAACGGGTGGCCCTGGGCACCCCCTAAAGGGAATAATTTGGATTTATCAGGGTTAACTTTGTAACCGGAGAGGGATCCGAATTCCTTAAGGAAAGTAAGAATTCTGGGAACCGCGTTTATTGGGTCTGATATGTATAACAATGTATCATCTGCATATAACGAGATCTTGACCTCTACACCCCTGACCTGAAGACCTTCTAAACGATTGCCTAATGTACATGGCCAGAGGTTCTAAACTCAAAGCAAATAAAAGAGGGGAGAGAGGACAGCCCTGCCTGGTTCCCCTCTCAATCCCGAATTGGGTGGAAACCATCCCGTCAACCCGGACCCTAGCTCTGGGCCTGGAATATAAATTGGAAATCCATATACAAAATTTTTCCCCAAACCCAAAACCCCCCAATACCAGATCTAAATATTGCCAATTTAAACGATCAGATGATTTTTCAGCATCTAACACTAAAACAGCTGAGAGTGGTGAATCTGTGGGGTGTTGAGCTGTGGAAATCACATTTAGTAACAATCTTATGTTATCTTGTATGTGTCTACCGGGTATAAACCCAGTTTGGTCTGGATGAACCAAGACGGGAACCACTTTACGTAATCGTTCGCATAATCTTAGTGAAAATTTTAGCATCTTGATTAGGCAACGAGATAAGACAATATCCAGCACAGGAAGTGTGATCTTTTCCAGGCTTGGGTAATACTGAAATAAGGGCTTCCCCCCATGTGTCTGGCAGGGCCCCCGGCTCCTGCGCCACATTACAAATTCTGGTGAGAAGTGGGGTTAAGATATCAATAAATCCTTTGTAGAATTCCGAGGTGAACCCATCCAGGCCGGGAGCCCTGCCAGACCTAAGGGCTTTGATAGCCGCTTTAACCTCGTCCTCAGTAAAGGGAGCCTCTAATAAATCCTTCTGAGCTTCTGTTAGAGCAGGCATTTCCAAACCCTGTAAAAAAAATTCCGAATTCTTTCCCTGTGTTCGCGTGTTTCATCTTTTAAATAAAGTTGCCTATAGAATTCTGCAAATTCTTGTGCAATCTCCCCTGGAAGGTTCCTGTATGGGGGTTCCCTGCTGACCTTAGCCACATACCGACTCCTCGAAGTCTGACGAAGACTCTTCCCTGTTCTCCAGGCCTCTCGACCTGAAGTCCTCTGGGGGACATTTGGTGGACGAGAGCCCATCCTCGTTCATGGGATTACTTTGGCTCATCTCAGAATCTACTGGGATGAAGCTCAAACCCATGTCAAAGCGGGCCAAGTACCCCCTTACGAAGATATTGTACCGAGGGGATTCTCCTACGGAGGCCTTTCCTGTGGCTGAAGCCATTGTTGGCCTGGACCTTAAGTTATGGTAGCGGCCGGCTTCTTGTCCAGCTCCCTCGGCCAGGATGGCCAGGAAGTATGCCGTTCCCACTGGCTCACTCTCCGGATTCTCGGCGCACACCTATGCGGAGGGGTTGGTGACAGACAGTGTTTTTCGGCGCTCTGGAAACGCTTGGGACGTGGACAAGCCACTGGATAAAGAGTCCAAGAAACTGGACAACTCCGGGCGTAAAGTTTACGTTGCGTCCTCCTTAGGCCTTCATCAGGCCAGTTCAGCCGTACTGATGGCACACTTTTCACACGCCCTTTTGGGCTCCCTGGATGAGGTGATTCCTCATCTCCCGGCTGACCTCCAGACTACGGTCAAGCAGGTGCGGGATCAGGGAAGGGCGGTGGCAAAGCAACAGCTCCAAGCTGCTCGCGACATTGGAGACTCTTGTGCACGGTCAGTAGCGGCTGCAGTGGCCATGTGCCACAGAGCTTGGCTGCCGATCACCACCTTCACAGCGGATACCCAGCACGAGCTGGTAGACGTTCCCTTCCTGGGTACCGACTTGTTCGGGCGGGGGATGGAAGGCCATCTCCAGAGGATCTAGAAGTCCAGTGCCACCTTGGACTCTGTCACGTCTGCCCAGAAAGACAAAGGCCGCCAGCAGCAGCGTAAGCCCTTTCAGCCTTCTGCCCCTGCGGCACGTCCGGCCCAGCAACACCACCATCAGGGCCAGCAGGCACACACTTGGCACCCCAAAGCCAAGCCTGCAGCTTCCTCCAGCAGGAAGCCATGAGGAAAAGGCCCAGGAGGTCCCTCGGCCGGTCCTTCCTCCAAGTCTGCCCAGTGACGGGTTGAGGTGTCGCCCCAGCTCATCACTCCCCTGGGTTCCCCCATGGGGGGCGGCTCTGCCACTTCCTTTCTGCCTGGTCCGCTATCAACGCGGACCGCTGGGTGTTAGAAGTGGTAGGGACGGTCTGCCTCTGGGATTCGAACAGGTCCCACCCCATCAGGCCGTCGCCCCACGGGGGGCTATGGGGTCCGCTGCCTCTCTGTCGGCTCGTCGAGCTGACATTGCTCTGCTCCTTCAGAAGGAGGTGATCAGGGAGGTAGGGGATCCTCCACCAGACCCAGGGTTTGTGTCCAGGTATTTTCTGGTCCCAAAACGGACGGGGGGGGGGCTGGCGCCCCATTCTAGACCTACATGACCTAAACAAGTTCCTAAGGTCTCAAACCTTCAGGATGGTCACTCTGACACAGATCATTCCATCCTTGGAACAAGGCATGTGGTTCTGTTCTCTGGACCTCCATGATGCGTTCTTTCACGTCCCAATCAGTCCGTCCCACCCGCAATTCCTTCGCTTCAGAGCGGAGGGGTCCCTTCATGAGTTCCGGGCCATGCCCTTCGGCCTTTCTCCAGCTCCCAGGGTCTTCACCAAATGCATGGCAGTGGTGACAGCATTCCTGCAGCGCCGAAGGGTCTGGGTTTACCTTTACCCGGATGACTGGCTGATTGCAGCCCCCTCCAGGCTGGAGGTGGAGCGGTCCAGGCATCTGGCCTTCCGGGTCTGCTCTCAGATTGGCCTCCTCATCAACGAGGCCAAATCGGAATTCATGCCAACGCAAGTGATTCAATTCATCGGGGTAGAGCTTGACTCTCTTCGAGCCAGAGCACTGCTCCTGGCAGACAGGGCCGAGGTTCTCTCCTCTTTTGCCCAATCATTTCTGGTTGGGCAATTGTGCCCTGCCCTGGACTTCCAGCACCTCCTGGGCCTCATGGTGGCCTGCACCAGCGTGGTCCATTGGGCCCGTTGACACATGCGTCCCCTTCAATGGGGGCTGGCCCGCCAATGGTCACAGCGCTCCGGTCCTCTGGACCAGCCAGTGGCGTGACCCAGGAGATGTGGAACGCTCTCCAGTGGTGGATCGTTCCAGCTCATCTGCAGGAGGGCATCCCATTTGTCTGCCCCGAGCCGACGGTCACTATAATGACCGATGCCTCTCTGGGTTGGGGTGCCCATCTGGGGGTGTACAGAGAGCATGGCCTCTGGTCCTCTCAGGAGTCCCGATGCCACATCAACCTGCTGGAGCTTTGAGTGGTCTGACTAGCCCTCACTGCCTTCGCACCGTTTGTACGGGGTCAAGTGGTCCATGTCCAGACGGACAATACCACGACCATGTACTACCTAAACCGCCAGGGTGGGACGCATTCCTTGCCCCTTTGCAAGGAAGCTCTCCGCACTTGGTCCCTCGTGAGCAGACTGGAGGCAGATCTCCTAGCCATCCATGTGGCGGGAGTCTCCAACACTTTTGGCCGATGCCCTCAGCCGGATAGGTGCTGCATCTCACGAGTGGCCTCTCCTGCCGGAGGCAGTACACGATCTGTTGTCCCACTGGGGCACACCTCAGGTGGAGCTGTTTGCCTTCAGGGAGAATGCGAAGCTGAGGCTGCTTCATGTCTGCCCCCCTCAGCAGAGCTCGCTGCAGGGGGATGCCTTCTCGAGGCTGTGGACCCCGGGCCTCTTCTGCGCCTTTCCCCCATTTCCCTTGATCCACAAGGTGCTTCTCAAGGTGAGGAGGGACAAAGCGCCCCGCCAGTTCGAGTATCCAGATCTCCTCAGCCTCGACTCCAGGCTCCCCAGGTGGCTTCCAGCCCGCCCGGACCTGATCTCAGTCAACCAGGGGAAGGTATTCCACTCGGACCTTCAGTCCCTGCACCTGACAGCCTGGTTCCTGAGCGGCTACAGTTCCAGGCCTTGGGTCTTTCCGATGAGGTCCTCAACGTTGTTGAGGCATCCCATAAGGAGTCGACCAGAAAATGCTATGCCTTCAAATGGAAGAGATTCTCCATTTGGTATCAGGATAAGGGGTTGGTCCCTTCCTCCTGCTCTTTTGCCAGCATTCTGGACTACCTATAGTCCCTTTCTCAGCAAGGGCTACGGTCGACGACCCTTAAGGTGCACCTGGCAGCCATTTCTGCTTACCGGGCGCTGGCCGGAAAGCAGTCGGTGGCACTGGAGAAGGTGATCGGATTCTTTTCCAAAGGCTTTGATCACATATCCCCTCCGGTGCGAGAACCTCCACCTCCATGGGATCTACTGCTGGTATTGGCTAAGCTCATGGGCAAGCCATTCGAAATGATGCACAGGTGTGACATCTCTCACCTGTCGTGGAAGACTGCGTTCTTGGTGGCTATCATGTCAGCCAGAAGGATGGGAGAACTCCAGGCACTTTCCATTGAGTCTCCTTATCTGGTCTTCCACAGGGACAGGGTTGTCCTGTGCCCCAACCCGAAATTCCTTCCGAAGGTGGTGTCAGGGTTTCACTTTAACCAGGTGTTGACTCTGCCGGTGTTCTACCCCCGTCATACTTCGGAGGCCGAATATAGGCTCCATACTTTGGACCCTAGAAGAGCGCTCTCTTATTACAAGGAGCGAATGGCAGAAGTTCGGGGAGAGGTTCGCCAGCTGATTGTCACCTACGCTGAAGCCGCACCTGGCAGACCTGCAGCCAAGCAGACGATAGGCAGGTGGGTCACCTCCTGCATAGATCTCTGCTATAGGTTGGTGGGCATGGAGCCTTCCAGAGGGATACGAGCTCATTCTGCCCGCCATACCGCTGCTTCGGTGGCTGCTTCCAGGGACGTCCCTATCCAGGAGATCTGCAGGGCTGCTATCTGGAAGTCAGCACACACCTTCATTACCCATTACCACATCGACCTTGAGTCACGCCGGGATGCTGGTTTTGGGACCTCGGTTCTCCAGTCCTTGTTTCCTAAATAGGGGGTGTGCGCCTTGCCTCCCTCCTCCTGGAGAACTGCTAGGAGTCTGCCATGAAGTGTGAATTGAACAACATATTCATGTCCCTAGAAATACAGGTTACTCACCTGTAACAGGAGTTCTAGAAGTGGTATATGTTGTTCATCCACACAACCCACCCGACCTCCCCAGCATCGACGCACAACCTGGCTTCCTGCGGACTAGATCTGGCGTCATGGGGCAGAGCCGAGAGTTTTACCACCCTGGTGGGTGGGAGGAGCCAGCTTGAAGACCTTCCGGCAAGATTTAAAGCAGCAAGGAACCTGCCATGAAGTGTGGATGAACAACATATACCATTTCTAGAACTCCTGTTACAGGTGAGTAACCTGTATTTGGATGTCTGTTCCTGTGGTCAAGTGAAGTAATGGGCATATCCTCGTCTGTTAACACAAACCCAATAACTGTCATCTTTAGGAACTTTTATTAGTATTCCTAAATACATCAGATACTCATTAATTTGTTTATTTTTCACAGAATCCAACCAGATTGGATCTTAAGTAAAGACAGCATGAGAGAAATTGTGGATCCTCTTCAAGCAATTCAGATGGTTGTTGATACACTTGGCATCTCTCCTAATATGTAAATAATGTAAAAAATGTAATTAATGTAACCAATAATGTTATAGAAATGTACACAAAAACAGACTGTTCGTACTCGTGGAGATGGACTGTATTATATTTTATACATGGTTTTGTTACTTCCTTTTTTTAAAATAAAGGAATGTGGTACAGGTTTGCAAGTGGATTTTTTTTACTTTTATCTTAATCTGTGTGGGTTATGTAGAACACAAAGGCAGAAACCATTGTTTCTGCAAAATCCTCAAAACCTGAAAGAAGTGCATCCTTTGTTTAAAAGGAAAGGTATGTTGCTGGCCCGGTGGCACTGAGGGCTGAGGCTCTGGACGCCTTACCTCGCGCTACGCTGGCGACCCGTGTTCGGGAGCGAGCATGGGTTGGCAGGGACAGAGCAGGATGGAGCATCCGATGGACTGCTCTTCTGCTTTGGGAAAGGGGGGTTCTCTCTCTGCTCTGTGCCTGATGACCACCTGGCGGAGTCTGTGGGGCTAAGCACTGGGTAGCAGCTTGGGGAGGAGTTTGAGCAGACACCTGGAGGGAGCATGTGCAGGTGCCCGCATGCTCCCTTCCACCGGTGTCATTGTATGCTCCAGGGAACAGGTAAAGAAGGAAAACACAGCACCTTTCGAGCCGCTTGATGGCTGTCCGTATGGTTCGCTGGACTTACACGATGTCTGCACTGGATCCATGTTTGGTGGAGAGTTGGGGCTCCCTGCTGCTGGGGAGGGGGGACAAGCCACAGGGAAATAAGGCATCAGTGTGGAGTTCCAGTAGAGGCAGGCAGCGGTTGGACCCCAATAACAGATGCGAGGACATGGGAAGCAGAAAGGTTGCCGAAGAGGTAAAAGTAGCTTGAAAACAAGAAAGGTAAGTTTGCAAGTCCTTTATCTTTTCTAAAATTCATGCAAATCTGTGTCAAAAATGATGTTCTAGGGACATGGATATGTTGTTCATCCACACTTATTGGCAGGTTCCTTGCCGCTTTAAATCTTGACAGAAGGTCTTCAAGCTGGCTCCTCCCACCCACCCGGGTGGTAAAACTCTCAGCTCCGCCCCATGACGCCAGATCTTCCTTACCGCTTGGAAGCTCAGGTTCCCTCCTTAGCGCTCTGCGTTTTCGACTAGTTCCTGAAATTTTCGGTCTTCAAAATTAATTGGAAGTTTTTCTGAAACTTCGATCTTCTTCTTCGCTGCGGCGATGACTCATTCGTTTTCCGGCTCTCGGAGGCACCTGGCTAATTCCTCCAGGAAAGACCCGCACTCCATGTGCGTTTACTGCCTTGACTTGGATCATGATCCACAACTTTGCGATTTTTGCTGTGCCCTTTCGACCAGCTCTCTGGAGGATCATGCGGCCCGTTCAGGGCTTGGGTGACCTGAAACTTTTCCCGCTCCGGAAAATTCCTCGGAGACTCGTCGGGCAGTGTCCGTGTCGGCTGTCTCGGTTGAGCAGCTCGATCTTCCTTCCTCCGGGGAGGGGGCGGCTGCCCGGCCCTCTTCCTTGGTCGCGGTGCTCGTCCCGCTCTCCTTGAGTTCTCATGCAGCCTCGTTCAAAGAGCTTCGCCAGTCCCTTTCCTCGAAGGGAGAGGGACCTTCGAGACCTGCCTCCCGGCCCAAGTCCAAGGAGTCGCGGGCTAAGTCCCATCATCGGTGCTGGAGGGAGTGGGAGAGTTCCCCCTCCCCTGCAGGCCGACGTTCAACTTCGGTCGAGGGTGCGGCTCATGCCGCTGGCTTCATGGTGTCCCCGTCAGGTCAGCCGGCCAGGACTCCCGTCGACGTTGTCGAGTCTCTCGACCCATCATCTGGGCTGTCTTCTTCTAGAGCCGCCATCCCTTCGCCGGTTCCCCCAGCGGAGGCTGAGGTTCTGCCTGCACCTTTGGGTCCACAGACCTCGGCCCTTTCCGAGCCGAGGGAGGAGCGGGCGCGCCCTGCTCCTTCCCAGGCCCGCCCTCAGTTACCCTGAGGATTCGGGTCTCTGTCTCGGTCCTCCTCTCGGTCTAGCTGCTCATGCCGACCTCGGCATTCTCGGTCGGGGCACCGAGTTAAGTGGCATTGCCGTTCTTCCTCGTCCCCCTCCTCGGATGAGGAGTGGTTTCGATGCCGATGGCGTCGACGTTACAAGGAGTTCATGTGGCAGCAGTTGTTGTCCGGGATTCAATGGGCCGATTCGCCTCCCAGCAGCAAGCTATCGGCGGACCCAACCGCTCACTGCAGTCGAGGTGCCCTCTCCGGGGCCGGTTGTTCGTCCGATCCTTGCTGCCCCACCGCCCTCGATGGAACCTCGGCCGGGTCATGACCTGTCTCGTAGGTTGTCTGTCCCCCTCACTCCCGCCTGCCCTCAGCGGACGAAGAGTGACTCAGGCCTGAGGCAGCTTTTTGCAGACCCCTCGGAGTCCGAAGTCGACTCCTCTATGTTCCCTAGTTGGGAAGACCCAGGGTCCTCTCCGGGACGTTCTGTGGACGACAGCCCATCATCCTTCATGTGTCTGCTTCAGCTCATCTCAGAATTCACCGGGATGCAGCTCGAGCCCGTGTCCAAACGGGCCCCATACCCCCTTACGGAGATTCTAGACCGAGGGGGTTCTCCCTCGGAGGCCTTCCTGGTGGCTGAGGCCATTGTGGGCCCGGCCTTGGAGCTCTGGCGGCGGCCTACTTCCTGCCCTGCGCCCTCAGCCAGGATGGCCAGAAAGTACTCAGTCCCTGTCGGTTCTTTGCCCGGTTTCTCGGAGCACCCCTCGGCTGAGAGGTTAGTTACCGACAATGTTTTCCAGTGTTCTGGGAACTCTCAAGATGTGGATAGGCCCCCTGACAAGGAGTCCAAAAGGATGGACTATGTCGGGCGCAAGGTTTACACTGCATCCTCCTTAGACCTCCGACAGGCCAGCTCGGCTGCACTGATGGCACATTTCTCCCACACCCTTTTGGGCTCCCTGGACGAGGTGCTCCCTCATCTCCCGGCCGACCTGCGGACCACGGTCCGGCGGGTGTGTTACCAGGGTAGGGCAGTGGCGAAGCAGCAGCTCCAGACTGCTCTAGATTTAGGTGATTCCTGTGCCAGATCGGTGGTGGCCGCAGTGGCCATGCGCCGCAGGGCATGGCTGAGGTTATCCTTCTTCTCTTTGGAAACCCAGCACAGGTTGGCGGACATCCCCTTCTTGGGAACTGACCTTTTCGGCCCTGGAGTGGAGGGATACCACCAGGGGTCCGAGAAGTCCGATGCCACTGTGGACTCGGTCACTCCCGCCCGGAGGGACAAGGGCAGCCAGCAGCCTTTGCGTAAGCCCCTTTGCCCCCGGTCCCTACGGCTCAACCGGCCCAGCACGAGGGCCAGCAGGCTTGCGCTAGGCAGCCTGACTCCAAACCAGCGTCTTCCTCTAAAAGGCAGCAGGAGGTAAAGGCCGAGCTCCTCGCCACCTCCACCCAAGCCTGCTCAGTGGCCGGCTGGGGGCGCTGTCCCGGCCCGTCGCCCCTGCAGGTTCCCTGCGATGAGTCGGCTCGCATCTCCTCCACCTGGGTCCGTCCCGGACCTCTGGTGTCGGAGGTGCTAAGGAAGGGCCCTGTCCAGATTGCAGCAGGTTCCACCTTTTCGAGCCGCCACACTTCCACGGGGGTCTTGGGGTCCACAGCCTGTTGTCGGCCGCTGAACCGACTTGCTCTGGCCCTCTAAATAGAGGTGATTAGGAAGGCTGCGGATCCTCCTCAGACCCTGGGTCGTGTCCAGGTATCCTGGTCTCCAACGGACGGGGGCTTGTTTCTATTCTTCTGCATGTCTGGATGGTCTGCCTCAGATGTCCATCCCACAGAGCAGGCGTGTGGCTCGCTCCTGGAACTCCAGGACGTGACTTACTTGTCCGTCAGTTTCTTGGGAGACTCCTCCCTTTCCTAAGCGGGGGATCTCATTACGAGTTCCAGGCCAGGCCCTTCGGTCTCTGCTCAGCAGCTTTCTGCGGCATCGAGGGGCCTGGGTGTAACCCCACCCGGATGGCGGCCTGACTGCAACCCTTCCAGGCGGAAGGGGACGATCCAGAGTTCTGGATCTCAGGCTGGTCTCTTGTTATCGGAGCCACGTTGGAACTCATGTCTTAGCGGGTGATCCTTCTTCGGGACGAGGCTCAATTCTTGAGTCCGAGCTTGGCTCCTGGCGGACAGGGCTGAGGTTCTTCTTCCCTTACTTAGTCAGGTCTGACTGGGCAATTGCACCCTGCTGGGACCTCCTGGGCCTCGCGGTGGCCGGCTTCAGCGTGGTCTGTTGGACCCGATGGTTCATGCTTTCCCCTAGTAGGAACTGGCCAGCCAGCGGTCACAGTGCTGCGTTCCTTCGGACCAGTTCATGACCACAGCCCAGGAGTTAGGGGAACGCTCTCCCTCGGACCGTTCCAGCTCTTGCAGGAGACCATCCTGCCCATCCGCCCTGATTCGACAGTCTTCTCTGACCGATGCTTCTCGGATGGGTGGGGGTGCCCATCTAGGGGAATATAGAGTGCTCCGCCTCTGGTCCTCTCGGGAGTCCCAATGTCCTCCTACCCGCTGGAGCTCCAGGTGGTCCTCTTTGCTTGCACCGCTCACTCAGTTTGTGCAGGGTCTAGTGGTTTAAGTCCAAGCGGACAACACCACGACCATGTGCTACCTACCCTGCCAGGTTCGGTCAAGCCTTGCCTCTCGTGTAAGGAGGTTCTCCTCATTGTCTTCAAGTAGCTGGAGGCGGTTTCCTAGCCATTCAATGGCAGGAGCCTCCAGCCCCTGGCTGATGCCCTAAGCCGGACTTAGGCTGCGCCTCACGAGTGGTCTCCCCTGCTGGAGGTAGCACAGGATCTTCTCCCTCCTTCCCTCCAGGGAGAATACGAGGCCGAGACTGTCTCATGCCCGCCCCCTCAGCAAGGTTTGCTGTAGGGGATGCCGTCAAGGCCGCGGACCCCGGGCCTTTTCTCCGCCTCTCCCCCATTTCCCTTGACCCACGGGCAAGGCGAGGAGGGACTAGGCACAGGCGATGCTGGCAGCCCCAGAATGGATTGCCAGCTCTGGTATCCAGCTCTCCTCAGTCTCAGCCCCAGGCTCCCGAGGCAGCTTCCAGCCCATCTGGTCCTGACCTCTGTTTTCAGGGGAAGGTTTTTCATCTGGACCTTCAATCCCTGCACCTGAAGGCCTGGTCCCTATGCAGCTAGGGGGCCAGGCCTTGGGTCCTTCGGCAAATTGATTGACATTTTCGAGGCGTCCTGCTAGAAGTCGGCCAAAACATGCTCACCTTCAGATGGAAGAGTTCTCCATTTGGTGTTGGGATAGGGTCTGGGCCCCTCTCCCGTCCCTCGGCGAGCATTCCAGACCATCTGCGGTCTGTTTCTTTTGAACTAGGGCTTCGGCCGTCACACCTCTAGGTGCTTCTGTTGGTCACCCTGCCTCCGGGCTGGGCCGGAAGGCAGTCGGTGGTGCAGAAACGGTGGTCTGGCACTTTCTAGGGCTCGATCACCTCCCTTCAGGGAGAGTATCCCTCATTTCTGTGGGATCCTCGCTGGTATGGATTTAGCTCACGGGCAAGCCGTCCGAACATTTACACAGGTGCGAGTTCCCCAACTGTTGTGGAAGAACACCTTCTTGGGGCTACTCTGCCATCCAGAAGGAGGGGAGAGTTCCAGGCGCTCCTTTGAATCTCCCTATCTGGTCTTCCACAGGGACAAGGTTGTCCTGCGCCCCACCCGAAGTTCCTTCCGTGGGCGGTGGCAGAGTCTTTCCCTAGCCGGGTGTTGTCTGTGTCGGGGTTCATCCCCATTCACACCTCGGAGGCCATATATAGGATCCATTGGGACCCTATTTAATGCTCGCCTACCCAGGGAGCGCTGGGCTGAAGTTCGCCAGCTGTTTGTCATCTATGCTGAAGCCGCACCTGGCAGACCTGCAGCCAAGCGGACGACGAGCGGGTGGGTCACCTCCTGTATATGTCTCCTCTATAGGCGGGCGGGCATGGAGACTCCCAGTGGGATAAGTGCTCATTTTACCTGTCCTTCCGCTGCATCGGTGGCTGCTTCCTAGGATACTCCTGTCCAGGATATCCGCAGGGTTTTTACCTGGAAGCAGGCTATACCGTTCCCCTTGCACATCGACGTTGGGTAACGCCAGGATGTTGGTCGGGGCCTTGGTTCTCCAGTGTTTATACCTAAGTAGGGGATGTGCGCCTTGCCTCCCTCCTCCCGGAGAACTGCTAGGAGTCTGCCAATAAGTGTGGATGAACAACATATCCATGTCCCTAGAAATAGAGGTTACTCACCTGTAACAGAAGTTCTAGGAATGGTATATGTTGTTCATCCACATGACCCACCCGGCCTCCCCGCCTTCAACTCACAACCTGGCTTCCAGCGGGCTAGATCTGGCGTCATGGGGCGGAGCCAAGAGTTTTACCACTCGGGTGGGTGGGAGGAACCAGCTTGAAGACCTTCCGGCAAGATTTAAAGCGGCAAGGAACCTGCCAATAATTGTGGATGAACAACATATACCATTCCTAGAACTCCTGTTACACGTGAGAAACCTGTATTGCTTACTTATAGGTGTCATTAGTCCCATGGTATTCATATCCCTCCATAGTTATCTCAACTTTTCCCTAACAATCCCCCACCATCCACCCATTCACTTAAGTCCTCAGTTTCTCGTACTTCAGGTGTCTCGTTCCACATGACTACTGTCTGCCAGGCAGCCTTCTCATACCGCTTCCCTAAACTGTGGAATTCCTTCCCCCTTCCAGATTCACCTTTCTTCTTCCCCATCTCCTCTATCTGCTCAGCCTTACATAATTACCTGCCTGTGAACTGCAACTGAGCAGACCATGTTGCATCCAAATGGGCAATAATTAATGGGTTTACCTTTCTCCTCTAGGGGAAACCCATCACGTATTTTGCCATTATAAAGGAGTGTTTATAACGGCAAACACACGCAGAGTTTCCGTGGCTCTGCGCGTGCCCACGTCATGATTCTTCTGGGTTTTCTCTGTTCCTAACTGTGCTTCAGAGACCGCACCACAGATGACTCACTGCTAAATTACTGGGGGGAGAAAAACAAAACCTCTAAAGGGCAGTAGCAAGAAAAGACAAAGCAAAAAAAAAAAAAAAATGTAATTGCCCTAACAGACCCCCGCAACTCTAGAAGTAAACCGGATGGCGGCTGCATCTATCCAGGAAGGGAACAAGTCTTTTGAGCAATCGGTTTAAATGCTTCATTGGCAAGCTTTTAAACTAGTCAAAGGGGAAGGCACTGACAAGCAGCAGGAAAATCCCAGCCTCTCCCTACAAAACAGGGTACTAAATGAGAAAAAGACTGAGGTAGAACGGTCAGTGGGGGATGCTGCAACAGAAGGTAAAGCCATCAAAAAATGGAGAGCAATGAGTACTAATGCCCGTAGTCTGGGTAACAAGCTTCCTGAATTAGTGGCCTTGATGGAGGAGGAACATCCGGATATCGTGGCAGTCACAGAAACATGGTACACACAAAACCATGACTGGGACATAAACATACCAGGATACACTGTCTACAGGAGGAACAGGGAGGGTAAAAGAGGAGGAGGCGTAGTTCTTTACATAAGGGAAGGAATAAAAGCAACAGAACAAAAGGGTAAACAGGGAGGAGAAGAAGCACTGTGGGTAAATTTGGAGACAGGCAATGGCACCACAATACGCACCGGGTTGTATACAGACCCCCTTCTCGGGGAGGAAATGGACAGGGAAATGATAGAAAGTATACTTAGAATGGCAGAAAAAGGGGAGGTATTGCTGATGGGTGATCTGAATATGCCAGATGTTAACTGAGTGCAGTTGCAGCTGCCACTTAAGAGTGCAGTTATTCTAGATGCCCTACAGGGGCATGCCTTCGATAACTAGTACTGGAGCCCACTGAGGGAGCAATATTAGACTTGATTCTCCAAATGGAGATGAGAGAGGATCACAGATGTAGAAGTGGGTAGCCATCTGGGAACTAGCGACCATCGAACAGCGTGGTTCACAATAAACACAGCAGTAGAGTCAAGCCATACAAAGACAAAAGTACTGGACTTTAGGAGGGCTGACTTTGCCAAAATGGGTGAGTGCCTAAGGAATGCACTAGCAAATGGGCAGGAAGGAGGGTGGAAGAACAATGGGAATAATAAAACTGCCATCACAGAGGTAATGAGCCTTTGTGTGAAGCAAATAAAAAAAGACGATGTAAGAAACCACTATGGTTCTCAAAGGAAGTGGCAGTGAAGGTTCAAGAGAAAAGAAAGCATTCAGGAAGTACAAGGAATCGCAGAAGGAGCAGGACAGAGAACTGTATCAGTTAAAGCAAAAGGAGGCTGGAAGACAGTCAGAACAGCAAAGGCCCAAACCGAGGAAAGATAGCCAACTCAGTTAAGAAGGGGATAAAACCTTTATAGGTACATCAGGGATCAAAGGAAGACCAAGGGAGGGAGGGTGGGCAGAGGAGACTGTGAAAAGGCAGAGATACTAAACAAATATTTTTGCTCAGTATTTACAAGTGAAGAGGGGGAGGTACATAAAACAAACAGTAGTAACACTCTGGATACAGAAGTTGATACCAGCCCATTTATAGAAGAAAGGGTTCTGAAAGAACTCTCAAAACTGAAGGTGGACAAAGCAATGGGGTCTGATGGGATTCATTCCAAAATTCTCAAAGAGCTAAGGGTAGAACTAGTGACACCACTGACTACCCTTTTTAACAAATCATGGGAGGATGGGGTGGTACCCGAGGAGGACAGATGTGATTCCTCTTCACAAAAGTGGGAGCAAGGCAGAAGCAGGAAACTACAGACCTGTTAGTTTAACCTCAGTGATAGGGAAAATGATGGAATCACTTCTGAAGGAAAGAATTTTCGAGTATCTAGAGGCCAGAGGGGCACAGGACCCTAGGCAGCATGGATTCACAGCGGAAAGGTCATGCCAGACAAATCTGATAGATTTCTTTGACTGGGTGACCAAAGTAGTAGATCAGGGAGGGGCTGTGGACATGGTCTACCTAGACTTTAGCAAGGCATTTGACACAGTCCCACACAAAAGATTAATATACAAGTTAGCCAGCCTGGGAGTGGGTCCCAAGATGACAGCCTGGGTAAAGAATTGGCTGGAGAATAGGACACAGAGAGTAATAGTAAATGGAGTCCACTCAGAAGAAAGGAGGGTTACTAGTGGGGTACCGCAGGGTTCAGTATTAGGACCGGTCCTTTTCAGTGTCTTTATGTTTACATTGCGGAAGGACTGGAAGGAAAGTATGTCTCTTTGCAGATGACACTAAGATCTGCAACAGAGTTGATGCACAGGGTGGGGTGGAAAGGATGAGAAGGACTTGGCAAGGTTAGAGGAATGGTCAAATGTATGGCAGCTTAGATTCAATGCTAAGAAGTGCAAGGTAATGCACCTGGGAAACAAAACCCAGGGAAGAGTACACAATGGGGGTGAGATACTACAACAACAAAAATGGAAAGGGACCTGGGGTAGTCATATCAGATGACCTAAAGGTGGGCAAGCAATGTGAGAGGGCAGCAAGGAGGGTTGGGGGTTACTGGGATGCACAGGGAGAGGCATCACCAGTAGAAAACAGGAAGTTATTATCCTCTGTACAGACAGCTGGTGAGACCCCATCTGGAGTACTGTGTGCAGTTCTGGAGACCCAATCTCAAGAAAACATAGACAGGATGGAAGCTGTCCAGAGGAGGGCAACTAAAATGGTGCAGGGTCTGCACCGGAAGACACATGAAGAGAGACTTAAGGAGCTTAATATGTATAGCCTCGAGGAAAGGAGGGAGAGGGGGGACATGATAGAAACTTTCAAGTACCTCAAGGGAATCAACAAAGTCCAAGAGGGTAGCATCTTTCAAAAAAAGAGGTGTGCAAGAACACGAGGGCACAATTTGAAGATAGAGGGGGCGGCTCAGAGGTAATTTAAGGAAGTATTTTTTCACAGAGAGGGTTGTGGATGCCTGGAACGGCCTTCCGGAAGAGGTTGTGGAGTCAAAATCAGTGGTGGAATTCAAGCATGTATGGGACAGTCATAAGGCAATTCTGGGGGGTGGGGGTAAGAAGAAGCAGGCTGCTGGTTAACTAGGATCTGCAGCTTATCCAGTAGGTAGGGAAATGGGCAGACTGGGTGGGCCAAGCGGTCCTTATCTGCCATCAAATTCTATGTTTCTATGCAGCAGAACGACATTTATTTTATATAATTGCTGTGATGAGAAAGGTAAACCCAGCAATTATGTAAAATAAAATAATGGAGTGGGGTGTTAACTCAAATTTTACACATACCCTCGGGGTTTATGTGGCATCCAGCACCTTGGGTGTGT
This sequence comes from Neoceratodus forsteri, assembly GCA_016271365.2. Taxonomy (NCBI): domain Eukaryota; kingdom Metazoa; phylum Chordata; order Ceratodontiformes; family Ceratodontidae; genus Neoceratodus; species Neoceratodus forsteri. Next base: position 806,975,417 of record CM028136.1, read on the forward strand.
AAAATTCTGATTACATACACCACCTCATACTTTATTCTATTTGTAATAGAGCTTACTTCGGGAGGGCTCTTGGCAGTAGGTATTCATAAATAGGTCTAAGCCGCCAGACTTCAGGACCCCACGGAAATATCTCTTGCTAGCAGTCTGTGGTTGGGACCGCGCCCACCTCGGGTGACCGGCATCATCCGACATCAGTATAAAGGGGCCGGTTCCGACGCCCACCCTCCAGTTCTTTCCCACCGTCGGCTTGCAAAAGTACCTAGCAGAAGGACAGCAGTCGCTTATCTCGCCATTTGGATAAGTATAAACCGTTTTCGACAATTTTCTTAATTATTCTGATAATTGTGTGTTACTACCTCGCTGTGCATGTTGTCCCCGACTCCATCAGAATCGCATAAAAATAAGTGTAACTCGTGTTGATCCCAGCTCCCTCACAAGGACGGCCATTCCGTCTGCCTCTTCTGTCTGGGCCAAGACCACCGCGTGGAAGAGTGTGAACACTGCGGAAATTCAGCGCTGCTACTACTCGGAAACAAAGGCAGCAGTCCATGGAAGCCCATTTGCTCAAAAAGACAATGTCTTCTATGGAAAAAGAACTGAAGAAATTGAGGCAGGTGTCAACTTTTCCTAAGGGCCATCACAAGAAAAGGAGGGACAAGGAGAAACACAAGGATCAGGACTCTCTATCCAGTTAAAGTCGTGGCTCTCCAGGTAACTTCCCCTCTGGGGGATAATTCTTTGGCCGCCTTAGTGTTATCTAAGCCGGGATTGACCCCCCCTCCCCCACCCGACCAGCTCGCGCTGTGGCCCGATGGGAGCCTCCAGGACAAAGGAGGCCTGCACTCCCACTACAGTCTTTAAACCCAGGCCTACCAGTCAGTGAGTCTGATAAGCTAAGCGTTTGTCCCACCAACGATTGCCCGGACTCGTCTGGTAAGTCAGTCGTTGGTACACCCAACGTCCGCCCAGCCGGCGACCCATCGTCAGGCTCTCCTTCCACCCCTGATGCCGGAGAGTTGCCACAGCGCACACCTGTCATGTTGCCTACTGAGATCCCTGCGTTTCCTCCGGCTCCTCCTGAGGTGTTTACTCCTTCCTCCCTCCCGAGCTGGGGTCAAGGAGCCTGAAATGCTGCCTTTGGGGGTGCAACCCCCGACACCAGACCTGCCAACAAACAACCCGATGTCACCCTCCAACATACTTGGTTCCTGACGAGAGACCGTCAGAGCCTTCTGGGTTCCCGGATGGGTCACCTTTCAGGTCCTACGCCCTCCGGGCCGATGCCTAATCCATCTGGACTGCTTGCAGGGTCAACGCTGGGACCTTAGACTCTGTCTGAGCCCCCGGCACCAGGATACCCGATGCCGGCATACCCGTTGCCGCACTACCCGACGCTGCAGTGCCCTGCACCTCAATACTAGTCGCCGGGCCTCCTGCCGTCAGGTTATGGGTACCCTTATTACGAGTTTCCAGGCTACCCATATCCGTGCTCCCCTCTGCCTCCTCCTCCTCCACCTGCCCCGCAGTCTCAGGTGGACTTGAGAGAGGTTTTGGCCTCCTAGTGGGCTGAGGCTAAAACACATCACCCAAGAGGTCAAAAAACGTATACCAATGCCGGACCCCTTACGTTGGCGCGAAGAGACTCCCCTACCTCTGTCTGACATCAGAACTGAACCTTCTGGCTCTCGGGCCAGGGAGGACGTGCTCCCCCAGGGAACCCCCAGAGAGGGCTCCTCCTCCTAGGGAAGAGTCTTCTTCTTCTGCATCATCAGAGTCTTCTGAGTCAGATTTGGACTCCGGACCCACTGACCTAGACGACGAGCTCAGCACTCCAGATAGACCCAGGCCGCAAGATTCTCCGAAGTCCCCCTCTGGAAGACCCTTCCTTTCTGGAGCTGCTGAAGAAAATACAGGCTGCCTGTGAATGGCAATCAGTGTAGCCAGACCCCCAGCGTTACAAGCTTGCGGCTCATCTGGATCTCCCAGAGACTTCTCCCACCCTGATTCCACACTAGAGAGAGCCTCACGTGTCTCTTGATCTTACTTCGAGTGGGAGCTCTTGCATCAGGCTATAACATTCAGGACTATGCCGCAGGCACTAGGACCATCCGGAAAACTTCTCAGCCAACAGTATACAGCAGGGACTGCCCCCGACCCCGCCCCGACGTCGGCCCTGGTACAAAAGGGGGCGGATCCAGCTCTATTCTTCAGTTCTTTTCCGCCGCTGCACTACACGTGAAAAGAGAAGATCTTACATTCAGCTTGCCAGAACAGCAAGATTTTCTATAAAACCCCCTTTATTTACCGTCTTCAATGTTTTTTTCTAGTTCAACCGACATCAGACCGTTTCCAACGGTTTTTGAAGTTTTTTGACGGATGTCTTCACCATCGTCAGCCTTGCCTGAACACCATCAAAACAAGTGCAAGTGTGGGAGGCAGATCCCGGCCAAGGATGGCCATTGACGCTACGTGTTCTGCCTCAGGCTGGACCACGACACCGCGGCCTGCTCCGCCTGCCAGGCATTTACTAGCCCGACCCGCATCTGTCGTCTGAAGGCTTTTCTTCTGGAGAAGATGATGGATCTGCACTCCGAGGGGAAACGCAAAGAGAAGAAGCATCATGGTAAAAACCGTAGTCTGTCGCGGTCCCGGTCTCACTCACGGCCCTCTCCCAAGAAGGCCCGCCTTTCGGGATCAGGAAAGTGTCCAAAATCGTCTCAGGCCAAGGCCGGCCCTTTGGGGGGAGAGGCCTGCTAAGCCGAAGGTAACCCCACTGAGGGTTACCACCAAGCCCGTGGAGGTGAAAGCTGCTGCTCCACCTCCCAGAGCACCAGCGCATCTTGCTGAAAGCACACCTCCGGAGCCCAAGGACTCTCCGGCGGCACCTCCTCGTTGGTACCACCACCGACGCCGGTCGAAGGGGCAAAGGGTGAGGGATCTGCCGTGGAAGAGCCAACTTCCCCGTCACCCAAATCCTCCTCCCCCCTGGGCCTCCAGTTGGGCTGTCCTTTGTTGGCCGATGTCCCGGATACTCCCTTTTGGGGCCGAGCGGCCAAACTTTTTTCGAAAGACGAGCTGCTGGAGCTGTTTTCCTTTTGGTGGTTGCAGGTCCAGAAGCACCCCCCCGTCACCGGTCCAGACACCGGACCCAGCAGGCAAATCATAGCCAGGAGGTGAGCCTTCCCCGCAGAAGTCCCCGGAGCGACCGCCTACATCTCCTTCTAGGGCATATTCCTGCACCCAGTCTGGAGACCACCGACATCACTCCAGGAACTCTGGAGACTGTTGTTGGTCTGGGTCACGTTCTCTGAGTCCTTCTCGGTCTTCTAGACAAGAATGCTCCCGACGTCGGTCCTCAGCTCCATCGCCGATCTCGGGACCGGAGTCGGTCTTCGGATCGACGTCAGTCCTCCAGTTACTGACTACAGCGGGAGTCTGGTCTTAAGGAGAGGTCAGACTATTCTAGATGTTATAGTCGATCTCCCTCTTCTTCTTCATCTTCCTCTCTCAGCTTGCAGCGGTCCCCGGGAGAGAAAGACCAGCCTCGCTCGCCTCCAGACGATCCAACCTTCATGGACGTCATGAGGCATATCCAGGCCTCCAAAGAGTGGGAGACAGAGGACCTGGATCCGGAACACCAGAGACTGGCAAAGTACCTGAGGCAGAAGTAGCCGAAACCACAGGTGATCCTTCCTTTGGTGGATACTTTCCAGGACCTTACGCGGACTACCTGGAAACATCCAGCTTCTGTCCCAGCTGTTCCTAAGAAGTCGGATAGGCTGTACAAGGCCCCGAGGGCAGAATCTTTCCTAGCTGAACACCCTCAGGCGGACTCCTCGGTGATCACGGCTGCCCATGATAAATCCAGACAGCCGAAGCACCTCAGCTCACACCCTTCCGACCCGGAGTCTTGCTATTTAGACCAGGTGGGCAAGAAGGTTTATTCTGCCTCCACCTGTTCCACACGGTCACTCAATTTCTTGACGCATATGGTCCAGTACCAGAATGTGCTATGGGAGCGAGGACAAGAGCTTTTGAAGGCCATACCAGATTCTGATCAGAAGACAGAGCTTCTGGACATCTTGATGAAATCGGGCTCAGACATAGGCTCCCATGTCCTGAGAGCCTCGTATGACACCGCAGATATGACAGCCAGGGCAGCCGCTTCCGGGGTGTGCCTACGGCACCATGCCTGGTGGAGAATCTCGGGCTTTCACCAGAATCTGCAGGCCGGTATCAAGGACTTACCAGGGTACCATGCTGTTTGGGCAGGAGACGGAAGCTTTGATTTCTCATCTCCAAGAGTTGAGCAAGTCTATCTGGTCGGTCCACCAGATATACCGCGGCAACCAGCGAAGACAATGCAAGCGGCCATTTCATAAGCCCTCAGGTGGCCAAGGTCATGCCCGTGATAACCAGCGGGGCAGAGAGGCGGCTTTCGTAGGAGATCCGGTAACCAGCAGCCTGGAGGCGCTTCTACCTGTGGGCCCAAGTCCTCCCAGGCCTCTCTGCCTACACCCGGCTCAGCCCAGTGACTCCCTTCCACCCCCCCTTCCACAGGAAGACCATGGGGAGATGGTTGGGGGCTGCTTCTCCCTTCATTTCGAAGGGTGGAAGTCGATTACTGTGGACCAATGGGTCCTAGATATCGTCAGGAGAGGACACACGCTGGAGTTCACGGAGTTTCCTCCAAATACTCTGCCAAAGCACTCCTGTCATCCTCCTCCTCGCATCCCACTAATTGAAGGAGAGATTCAAACCCTCTTGCAGAAAAGGGCAATAGAAGTATTCCCCTTGCATGGGGAAGGGTATTTTACTCCCATTTCTTTCTGGTCCCAAAAAAGACGCAAGATCTTTAATTTAATCTAATTTAATTTGATTTGATTTAATTTAATTTTTTGTTTAGTTTTTTAGCTTTAGTTACTATATTATTTATTGGATTTGTTTTTTATAAACCAGTGACTACAAGCTAGAGTAGAAGTGTTTTGACTCTTCTTGAGCCATGTTTGAAGTCTGGGATATGCATCACTGTCCCAACCCCCAGGTCATGCGCTATTCATCCCCCGCCCTTCATGCCCTCTGCCCCCTTTTTCCACCACTGTTGCTTTTTTCTGTCTGTCAATGCTGTTGGGCTCTGGGTATTGCCTGCATGAGGGTGAGGTGGGGCGGAGGCTGTGAACAGCGGAGGGTGGAAGAGAGGGGCGTTTGCATCGGGGCGGTTCAGCCCAGAAGACGCCCTGGGGCGAAATGGAGTCTAGAACGTGGGCCTCCTTGTTTGGTCTCCATACCCAAGGGCACCACCATTAATGTTGGGCAGGTGGCTGGGGCAACCCTGGAGTTCTGTCCCACTCGTGCGGTGTTATGCAATGCCCGATCTGTTGTGAATGAGACTGCTGTTGTTGCAGATTTGGTGGGTACAGCGGATCTGACTTGCATCACCGAAACCTGGCTGGATGATAATGCTGGCCCCGTACTTGAGGCGGCAGTTCCGGCCGAGTATTCAATGATGCACTGACCAAGATTGGACCGTAGGGAAGGGGGGGGTTGCGGTCTGTTTCAAGACCGAATTGGATCTCACAAGTGTCCCAGTTGAGGAGACCAGATCATTCTAATGTGTCGTCATGGCAGGTGGGGGCTATAGGCTGGCTCTCGTCTATCGTCCACCCGGAGACAAGAAGCTATTCCTTAAGGAAGTGGGGGACTTCGTGGTCGACCTGGTGTTTGAGTCACCCAGGCTGATGGTCCTGGGTGACTTCAATGCCTGGATTAACGATGAACTCTCGTATTTTGGACAGCACTTCCTCCAGTTGATGAACTCATTGGGCATCTCACAGGTGGTTACCTCTGCCCTCATAAATATTGCCATTCCCTTGACCTGGTCTTCCTCATGGGGATGGAGGCCTCCGATGTGGGGGTGGAACCTGTCGGATAGTCGGACCATTACACTGTGCGATTCAATTTTAGCGTCCCTCTTCATAGGCCAGCCCCTGTGGAGATGGTCAAGTACCGCTGTTTACGGGATGTGACTCCCGATGGTCTAACTGCGGTGCTTGATCTATCAGAATTTCCAGTGGTGAGCTTGGATCCGGAGGTTTTGGTTCTGGCGTATAATAAGGTCATTACCTCTGCACTGGATTCCATTGCTCCAGTCCATGTGCATCCTCTCTCCCTTCACCCTCGGTCTCCATGGTATGATGGGGACATGAGGGAGATGTGGCGATTAGGACGCAGGTTAGAGCGGTGCTGGCGGAAAGCCGGCTTAGACGCTGACCATCTTAGACTGCTAGAGCATTATCGACTCTTATCAGCAGTTTCCCGTAAGAAGGCAGTATTCCTGTCCGGGGAAATTGCTGCCGCTCAGAACCGACCTGCTCAGCTCTTTCGAACCATAGACAGGCTGTGTGACCCAGCCTGTCTACAGGTTCGTAGAGCTTTTTCACAATCGCAGTGTGATGAGCTTGGCTGGTTCTTTTCGGATAAGGTGGCCGACATCAGGGCGGAGACCCGTGCAGCGCTGTCTATGGGAGTTGTTATGGATCAGCACTTGGTCACTATCCCTCTTTTTCCTGGAGTTCCTTCAAACGGCCGGAAATCGTGGATGTTATGTGGATTGTCCAGGGTATGCGCATTACATGCCGTAGCTTAGTTCCGGGTCCTACAGCCCTGATAATGGGCTGTGGGGATGTTATTGTCCCGGTTCTGGTGCAGATAGTCTGGTGCTCCCTTGTCTCTGGTTAGTACCCCTGCTCCCTGAAGGAGGCAGTTGTGACACCATTGTTGAAGAAGGCTTCTTTGGACCCAGACTGTCTCACTAACTACAGGCCAATCTCTAATCTTCCCTTTGTGGGAAGGTGGTTGAGAAAGTAGTGGCTGCTCAGTTGGACAACCATCTGACCATCCATAGCATCTACGAACCTCTCCAATCTGGTTTTCGAAAGAGGCACAGTACCGAGACTGCACTGGTTCGGGTGCTCAATGATGATCTGATGGTGAGAGACCAGAAAAAACAGTCCATTTTGGTTCTGCTTGATCTGTCATCAGCATTTGACACCGTTGACTATGGGGGTTCTGCTTGAGCGCCTGAGATGCATCTGTGGGCTTTCTGGTTTGATGCACAGATGGTTTACCTCTTTCCTCACTGGTAGAACTCAGAGGATGGTGTCGGGGGTCTTTTCCTCCGACCCCATCTCTCTGTCTTGGGTGCCTCAGGGCTCAGTGCTGTTTCCCATGTTGTTTGCGGTGTACATGCTTCCCCTCGGAGACATTGTAAGACAGTATGGGCTGAAGTTTCATTGTTATGCCGATGATATCCAGCTCTACCTGTCTTTTGCACCAGACCAGGATGGAGCACTGTCTGTGTTTAATAACTGCCTTAGTGAGATCCAAGGTTGAATGAGGACCAGCTGGCTGAAGTTGAATCCTGGGAAGACAGAGGTGATGGTCGTGGATCCGGGTCGCTGGTTAGGGGGGGGAGCAAATCAATCCATAGGTTTACTCCTTAGGGACGTTGAGCTCCCTATCTCTGAACAGGTGCGTGTCCTAGGGGTGATTCTTGACGATAGGCTGACATTACGTTTGTAGGTGTCGGCTGTCGTTTAGTTATCCTTTTACCATCTAAGGAACATCGCTAGGATCAAGCACCTTGTTCTGTCTGGGGACCTGCCTACATTGATCCATGCCTTTGTGACCATGCGTTTGGATTACTGCAACTCCCTTTACGTTGGGCTTCCAGGGGTTGATATCCGCCACTTGCAACTGGTGCAGAATTCCGCAGCCCGGTTGTTGATGGGGACTCCTCGATCCTCCCACATTACCCCGGTGCTGTGGGAGCTGCATTGGCTGCCTGTTCAGTGGCAGATCACCTTCAAAGTCAGATTACTGACTTATAAAGCCCTACACAGACTGGGCCCTGACTACCTGAAAGAGCTCCTGGTTCCTTACCTCCCAGAGCGACCGCTCTTCTTGGCCAACGAGGCGTTGCTGGAGATTCCAAGGGTGTTTTTAAAATCTTCTGGGGCCCAGGCTTTCATGTTCGTGGCACTGACCCTCTGGAATTCTCTATCCCGTTGGATTAGGGAGTGCATGACTATGGGGGGCTTTAAACAAGCACTGAAAACGTACTTATGGAATAAGGCGTATGGGGATGGTGTTGAAGTTGATAGACTGTAATAGTTTAGTTGTTTTATAATGATGATGTATTATGAAATTATTTTAACTATGTACTGCACCTTGATTTTTGAAAGGCGCTTTATAAATAACGTTTTTTATTATTATTATCTTCGTCCCATTCTGGACCTCAGCTCTCTAAATCTCTTTATAGAGTACCAAAGGTTCAGGATGGTGACCCTCCCCGGTCTACTTCCTCTGCTGCACCAAGGGGATTGGCTCTGCTCCTTAGACATGCAAGATGCATATATGCATATCGGGGTCTTTCCTCCCCACAGGAAGTTTCTGAGGTTCCACTTCTAAGGGGAGCACTACCAGTTTTGAGTTCCTCCGTTCAGCCTCTCATCCGCTCCGCGAGTCTTTACAAAATGCTTGGCAGTAGTGGCTGCGGCTCTAAGGCACATGGGACACTACGTTTTCCCATACCTAGACGATTGGCTACTTACAGCCCGTCAAGGGCAGGCCTACTTCACGCCCTCGGAGATACCTATACACTATTCCGAGAGCTGGGGATCACCCTGAATCTGCGAAAATCGTCCCCAGAGCCCAGTCAAAAGCTTGTCTTCATTGGAGCGGTATTGGATTCTATCCAGGGCATGGCCTTCTTCCCCCAGGACAGGGGCGATCACCTCCGAGAGATTGCCAAAGGGATCTCAATAACTCCTCAAGTTCCAGCACGGAGCTTCCTCAGGCTACTGCGGCACATGGTGGCGGCCATTCCTGTCACTCCCTTGGCCTGTCTCCACATGCGGATCCAACAATGGATGCTCAGGGTACAGCGGGACCAAGGCTACGACGATCTAGACTTCATGGTCAGGATCACCAAGCCAGTCAAGAGAACTTTCCGTTGGTGGATGGACCCCCAGAACCTGGAGAAAGGGGTCAGCTTTCATTTGGAGCCACCAGGTCAGACTCTTACAAGAGATGCATCAGACCTGGGATGGGGGGTCGCACCTCGGTGCTCATCAAACGCAGGGGGTTTGGTCACCTGGGGAGCGGTCCCTTCATATCAACGTACTGGAGATGCGAGTGGTTCTCTATGCCTTACAGGCTTTTCAAGAGGACCTGGTGCCAGGCTCTCTTCTGGTTCAAACAGACAATATGGCAGTCATCTTCTACATCAACAAGCAAGGGGGCACTCATTTCGTACCCCCTTTGCAGGGAGGCGATGAGAGTCTGGCACTGGGCGCTGGAGTGTCGCATTCTGCTGTCCGCAGTGCACGTTCCAGGCGTCCTCAACGATCTGGCCGACAGCCTAAGCAGGTCTCGATCCAGAGTACACGAGTGGGAGCTGCTACAGTCCGTGGCAGATCAGCTCTTTGACAAGTGGAGTCATCCAGAGCTGGACCTCTTTGCGTCACCACGCAACGCCAAACTGCCAATGTTTTGCTCGCGAGAACATGCACATGGAGTTTTCTGGCCAGTGGTTTCTCTATGCCTTCCGGCCCTTCCCTCTCATTCAGAGTCCTACTAAAGTTATGGGCAGACGGGGCCCGAATGATTCTCGTAGCCTCCAGATGGCCTCGGCAGATTTGGTTCCCACTCCTGCAGCGGTTATCCACGGAGCCTCCAATTCCGCTGCCCATATGCTCGCAGTTGCTGTCCCAGGAACAGGGTTCGCTGGTCCATCCGGACCTTCGGTCCTTACACCTACATAGAAATATAGACTTTGACAGTAGATAAGGACCACTTGGCCCACCCAGTCTGCCAATTTCCCTGCCTACTGGATAAGCTGCAGATTCTAGTTAACCAACAGCCTATTTCCTGCAACCCCCCACTATAATTGCCTTATGTCTGTCCCATGCATGTTTGAATTCCTCAACTGTTTTAGACCCCACAGCCTCTCCAGGAAGGCGGTTCCATGCGTCCACCACACTCTCCATGAAAAAGAATTTCCTCACATTACCCCTGAGCCGTTCCCCCTCCCCTAACTTTAAATTGTGCCCCCTTGGCTCCTTCAGACGTAGCTCAACACAGATACGGGGTTTTCCCGGAAGTGGCGGCAGTCCTAGTTTCAGTGAGAAAGCCCTCCACCCGCTCTGCTTATGCTATGAAGTGGAAGCGTTTTTGTCTATGGGCCTCGTCACAGCATTTGGACCCCGTCACTTGTCCTGTGAGCTCAGCATTGCAGTATCTCCTCTCCTTTTATCAAAATGGCCTGAGTTACTCCTCTGTCAAGGTGCATATGTGGGCTGTCTCTGTCTATCATGCTCTCTTTGGAGATAAGGCGTTGGCACAATTGGATTTTGCCCACACCTTTTTAAGAGGAATTTTGCATATGAGACCTCCCATTTGGGACCCTATTCCACCCTGGGATCTCCTTTATGTGTTGGAGAAGCTCACCCTCCCTCCCTTTGAACCGGCAGCGGACTGTGAGCTGTGTTACCTTTCTTGGGAGGTTTGTTTTTTGGTTGCTGTTACCTCAGCTCGAAGAGTTTCTGAGTTTCAGGCTCTGATGTGTGAAGAGCCATATTTGATTTTCCACAGGGAAAGGGTTTCCCTTGGAACAAATCCTAAGTTTCTTCCGAAAGTGGTCTCGGAGTTGACCCTCTACCAGTCGGTTGACCTTCCAGTTTATTTTCCTTCCCCATCCAATAGAGGGGAGGCTCTTCACACACTGGATGTCCACAAGACTTTGTGGTATTACCTCAAGTGGACGGCTGCGCACCTTCAATCGGAACAACTTTTTGTGGCCTTTGTGCCACAATGCTTGGGTAAACCGGTGACCAAGCAGACGATATCGAAGTGGATAGTCCACTACATTTCATTCTGCTTTGAGAAACACAGTAAGCCCCTACCTGGCCCGGTTAGGGGTCACTCCAGCAGAGGAGTGTCTGCTTCGTTCGCCACCCTGAGAAATCTCTCTGTTAGGGACATATGTGCAGCCGCTACCTGGAACTCTGTGCATACCTTTGTCAAGCATTACAGCTTGGATATCATCTCCAGACGCTGAACTAGCTTCAGCCTGGCTGTTTTGCAAGGACTTCTGTCCTGAGGCCTCTGGAGTCAGAATATTCCACCTCCCGGGGTCGTCTACTTCTTTGGCATGGACTGTTGGTATTCAGTCCTGAATGTTATAGCCTGCCACAAGAGCTCCCACTTGAAGTAAGATAGTACAGTTACGTAAGAACTTACTGTAACAGTAGATTTTTAAGAGGAGCTCTTGCAGCAGGTGTTACTTTCCCACCCACCTTCCCCCTCGAGGTGTGCAGATCCATCTTCATTTACATCTATATTTGCTTTGTCGCGGACGTTGGCGGGAGAACTGAGGTGGAGTTGGGTCTGCCCCCTTTTGTACCAGGGCCGATTGTCGGGCCGGGGCCGGCATCGGGAGCTGTCCCTGCTATGTACTGCTGGCTGAGAAGTTTTCCAGATGGTCCTAGTGCCTGCGGCATAGTCCTGAATGTTATAGCCTGCTGCAAGAGCTCCTCTAGAAGATCTATTGTTACGGTAAGTTCTTACGTAACTGTGCTTTTCCACTATTTGGAAGCAATCTTCCTCATTAGCGCCCCTCGGAAGTCAGACAGGCTATACCAGGCCCTGAGGGCAAGGACTTCCTGAGCCTTCACCCCAAGGCTGATTCGGTAGTGATTAGCGCCGCACACGACCAATCAGCCAACCCTAAGCACCTTAGCTCTTCCCCTCCTGACAAGGAATCCCATCTTCTGGAGCAGTATGGGAGTAAGGTCTATGCTTCTTCCACTCTTTGCATGAGGGCCCTCAACTACGTCGGCTACATGGGGGATTACCAGAAGACTATCCTTAGATGAAATCAAAACTGAACTCCTTACTAGACTCCCAGACTAAGCAGGAACTGGAAGATCTTGTCCGCTGCGCGCGTTTGGCCTGTAGACACATGCTCCGTGCTACATATGACGCGGTGGACACAGCAGGCAGGAGCTTGGCCTTCGCCGTATCCTTGCTGCGTCACGCCTGACTCAGAGTGTCAGGTCTGGCCCCAGAAGTGCAATCTGCTATTCACGATACTCTCTTCAGAGGATCTGTGCTGTTTGGCAATGATGTCAAGGACATCACCGAATTGCAGGAGAAGGGTTTGGCATTAAAGTCTGTTCAGACAATGCACAAACCCTCTCAAGGGCAGAAACGGTTCTTCTAGGGACATGGATATGTTGTTCATCCACACTTATTGGCAGGTATCCTTGCCGCTTTAAATCTTGCCGGAAGGTCTTCAAGCTGGCTCCTCCCACCCACCCGGGTGGTATAACTCTCGGCTCCGCCCCATGACGCCAGATCTTCCTTACCGCTTGGAAGCTCAGGTTCCCTCCTTAACGCTCTGCGTTTGCGACTGGTTCCTATTTATTCTGTTTTGCGAATTTGAAAGTTTTTTGCTAAAAAGACTTCGGTCTTCGATCCCTCGCGGCTGCGATGGACAAATCGACTCCCGGTTTTCGGAGATGCCCCTGCGGGCAGAAGATGTCTCGGACGGATCCACACTCCACGTGTGTCTACTGTTTAGGCCTTGAGCACGACCCGCAGGACTGCGACCTGTGCTCTTCCTTCTCGGCCTACGTCCTCGAAGACCGTGCTGCCCGATTGCAACTGGGCCGTCCCGAGAAGCGTTTCCCTCCGGTGAAGTCTAAGGAGGCCGGTCGGTGGTGTCCAAGGGCGCGGGTCTCGGGCGGATCAGCTCGAGCAGATGATCGCCTCGAAGAGGAGGCGCGCGGGTCAGATCTTCCTCGGCGCGCATTTATCCCGCCTTCTGGGTTCTTCCTACACAGCTTCATTTAAGGAGTTTTGTCTGTCCCTCTCCACTAAGGGAGAAGGGCTAACGCCTGCTGGACCTTTTCTCGGTCCAAAAGAGGGACAAAGGTAAATCCCTCCGTCGGCGCTCTTGGGGAGGCGGAAAAGGTCGCTCTTCCGATTAGATCGACCGTCGACTTGATCGGTGGAATCGCTCGGCTTGCCACTGGCCTCACGGTGCCCCCGCCAGGTCAGTTGACTGAGACTCCTGTCTACTTAAGTCGAGATTTTCTCCTGCTGGATGGGCTGTCGCCTATAGAAGCCGAGATTCTCTCTCCCTGCTCCCCCGGGGAATTGAGATCCCGGGCTTGCCTCTGCCTCCGGTTCCGGAGCCCTCGGATGAACCCTCCGAGCAAGGGAGTGCCGGTTCCTGCCGACACTTCCCCCGCACCGACCGGAAGAGCCGAGGCTTCGGTCCGACTTCTTGTTCAGCCGATCCCGCCTGGCCATAGGCGGTCTCGGGTCTCGCACCACGGTAAGCGGCGCCGCTGCCCTCATCCTCCTCCTCGGACGAGGGGAGGCTTCGGCGTAAGTTACGTCGACGGTACGAGGACCTCATGTGGCAACAGCTCCTCCTGACCGGGAGTAAGCCGACGCAGTCGCCTTCCCCGGCCATTAAGTGGCTGTCACCGGAGCGGCCGACACAACCCCTCGACTTACCCGAGGAGCCTGTACCCAGGCCGGTTGTTCGGCCAAAGCCAGCTGCTCCACCGATTCCGGTGGAACCTCCGCCTCCACAGCCACTATTTGGGGCTCCGACCAGGGATTCTTGGTTGGCTAAGGGTCTACCCCGTCGGCTGTCGGTTACCCCTACTCCCGACCGACTCGGCAGGTAGAGGGTGGCTCAGGCCGAGGCAGCTTTTTCGAGGACCTCGTCCGAGTCCGAGGATAATTCCTCCTTTTCTCCAAGCGACTGGACTTGAGTCCTCAGGAGGACAGTCAATGGACGATAGTCTGTCATCCTTCCTAGGACTGCTTCGCTCATCTCAGAGTCCACCGGGATGAAGCTCAACCGCTTCCAAACGGGCCAGGTATCCTCACGGAGATTCTGGACCGAGGGATTCTCCAACGGAGGCCTTCCGGTAGCCGAGGCCATAGTGGGTCCGCCCTGAGCTTTGGCAGCGCCTGCTTCCTGTCCTGCGCCGGCCAGGATGGCTAGAAGTATGCGGCTCCACCGTTCCTGTCCGGTTTTTTGAGCACCCTCTGCTGAGGGGTTGGTTACCGACAGCTGCCAAGGCCGGGCAACGCCAGGATGTGGACAAACCTCCCGACAAGGAATCCAAGAAATTGGATTATGTCGGGCGAAAAGTCTATGCTAGGCCCTCTCTCGGCTTTCGCCAGGCCAGTTCGGCCGCCCTCATGGCACATTTTTCTCATGCCCTGTTGGGCCTCCTGATGAGGTCATTCCTCATCTCCCGCGATCTGCAGACTACGGTCAAGCAGGTGCAGGACCAGGGCAGGGCAGTGGCCAAACAGCAGCTCCAGACTGCTTTGGATATTGGGGACTCATGTGCCAGGTCGGTGGCGGCCGCAGTGGCTATGCGTCGGCGGGCTTGGCTGAGGACATCCACCTTTACTCGGATACCCAGCACAAGTTGGCGGATGTTCCCTTTTTGGGGACTGACCTCTTCGGCCCTGGGGTGGAAGGTCACCTGCAGAGGATCGAGAAGTCCAATGCTACCTTGGACTCAGTCTCTTCTGCTCAGAAGGACAAAGGCCGCAAACCACAGCCTAAGCCCTTTCGTCCTTCTGCCCTCGCGCCCGGCCCAGCCATGTCAGGGCCAGCAGGCTCGGCCTTGGCATCCCAAACCCAAGCCGCCGGCTTCCTCTAACAGGAGGCAGGAGGAAGGGCCCAGGAGGTCCCTCGCTGGTCTCTCCTCCAAGCCTGCCCAGTGACGGCTGAGGGGTCGCCCATCCCGGCCACCTCTCCTGGGTCCCCCTGGGGGACGGCCCGCACTTCGTTCCGCCTGGTCCGCTGTTACCACGGACAGGTGGGTTTTGAGGTGATGGGAAGAGGCCTGCCTCTAGAATTCGAGCAGGCACCGCCTTCAGAGCCGTCACTGGGGCTTCGGTCCCCAGCTCGCTGGCGGCTGTCGAGTCATCATCGCCTCCTCCTCCAGAAGGAGGTGATAAGAGAGGTGGAGGACCCTCCTTCAGACCCAGGGTTTGTGTCCAGGTACTTGGTTCCGAACGGATGGGGCTGGCCTCATTCCTCACCTACACGACCTAAACAAGTTCCTAAGGTCTCAACCTTCAGGATGGTCACTCTGGCTCAGATAATACCATCCTTGGAACGCGCATGTGGTTCTGCTCTGGATTTGCAGGACGCTGTTCACTCCCCTATCCGTCCTGCCTCACCAGAGATTCCTTCGCTCGAGCGAAGGATCCCTTTGAGTTCCAAGCCATGCCCTTCGGCTTGTCTCCAGCTCCCAGGGTCTTCACCAAATGCATGGCAGTGGTGACAGCATTCCTGCGGCGCCGAGGGGTCCGGGTGTACCCTTACCTGGACGACTGGCTGATAGCAGCTCCCTCCAGGCAGGAGGTGGAGTGGTCCAGAGATCTGGCCCTCCAGGTCTGCTCTCAACTAGGCCTCCTTATCAACGAGGCCAAGTCGGAACTCGAGCCGAAGCAGGTGATTCTGTTCATCGGGCGCAGCTCGACTCTTCTCGAGCCAGAGCGCTGCCCCCACGTGACAGGGCCGAGGTTCTTTCCTCCTTGCCCAATCATTTCTGGTTGGGCACTGCGCCTGCTCCGGGACTTCCTGCCTCCTGGGTCTCATGGCGGCCTGCACCAGCGTGGGTCCGCTGGGCCCGCTGGAACATGCGCCCCTTCAATGGGGACTGGACAGTCAGTGGTCACAACGCCAAGCATCCTTGGACCAGCTTGAGTCGGTGACATAGGGGATGTGGAACGCCTCCAGTGGTGGATCGCTCCAGGTCATTTGCAGGAGGGTATCCCGTTCGTCCGCCTCCGAGCTGACGGTCTCTCTATCGACCGATGCCTCTCTGATGGGTTGGGGTGCCCATCTGGGGGAACACTGGGCCCACGGCCTCTGGTCCCTGCGGGAGTCCCGATGCCACATCAACCTGTTGGAGCTCCGAGCGTCCGCCCAGCTCTCACCGCCTTTGCTCCGCTCCTCCGGGTCAAGTGGTCCAGTCCAGACGGACAACACCACTCACCATGTACTATCTAAACCGCCAGGCGGGACGCTCCATGCTTCTATGCAAGGAAGCTCTCCCATTTGGTCACTCGTGCACAGCCTGGAGGCGGATCTCCTAGCCATTCATGTGGCAGGAGCCTCCAACACCCTGGCCGATGCCCTGAGACGGATAGGGGCTGCATCCCACGAGTGGTCTGTCCTGCCGGAGGTAGTACAGCATCTGTTCTCCCATTGGGGCACACCTCAGGTGGACCTGTTTGCCTCCAGGGAGAACGCGAAGCTGAGACTGTTCCATGCCCGCCCCCCTCAGCAGGGCTCGCTGCAGGGGGATGCCTTCTCGAGGCAGTGGACCCCGGCCTCTTCACGCTTTTCCCCATTTCCCTTGATCCACAAGGTGCTTCTCAAGGTGAGGAGGGACAAGGCGCAGGTGATTCTGATAGCCCCAGACTGGCCTCGGCCAGTTCTGGTACCCAGATCTCCTCAGTCTCAGCTCCAGGAATCCTCGGCAGCTTCCAGCTCGCCCGGACCTGCTCTCAGTCAATCAGGGGAAGGTGTTCCATCCGGACCTTCAATCCCTGCACCTGACGGCCTGGTTCCTGAGCTGCTAGAGTTCCAGGCCTTGGGTCTTTCCGACGAGGTCCTCAATGTAGTTGAGGCGTCCCCGTATGAGTTTTAATTAGAAAATGCTATGCCTTCAAATGGAAAAGGTTTTCCTTTGGTGTCAGGGCAAGGACTTGGACCCTTCCTCCTGTTCCTTGGCAAGCATCTTGGACTATTTATGGTCCCTTTCTAATCAAGGGCTTGTGGTCGACGACTCCTAAGGGTGCACCTGGCAGCCATCTCTCGCTTACCGGGCGCTGGCCGAAGCAGTCGGTGGCGCAGGAGAAGGTGGTCTGGTGCCAAAGGCCTTGATCACATTTCCTCCGGTGCGAGAACCTCCACCTCCGTGGGATCTACTGCTGGTACTGGCAAAGCTCATGGGCAAGCTTATTCGAACCTATGCACAGGTGTGCTCTCTCTCACCTGTCGTGGAAGACCGCCTTCTTGGTGGCTATCACGTCCAGCCAGAAGGATGGGAGAGCTCCAGGCGCTTTCCATCGAGTCTCCTTATCTGGTCTTCCACAGGACAAGGTTGTCTCCGCGCCTCACCCGAATTCCTTCGAAGGTGGTGTCGGAGTTTCACCTTAACCAGGTGTTGACTCTGCCGTGTTCTACCCCAATCACACCTCGGAGGTCTAATATAGGCTCCATACTTTGACCCTAGAAGGGCGCCGCCTATTACAAAGAGCGTACGGTTGAAATTCGGGAGAGGTTCTGCCAGCTGTTTGTCACCTACGCTGAAGCCGATCTGGCAGACCTGCAGCCAAGCGGATTTATAAGCAGGTGGGTCACCTCCTGCATAGATCTCTGCTATAAGTTGACGGGCATGGAGCCTCCCAGAGGATAAGAGCTCATTCTACCCGCCATACTGCTGCATCGGTGGCTGCTTCCAGGGACGCCCTATCCAGGAAATCTGCAGGGCTGCTACCTGAAGTCAGCAAACACCTTCATTACCCATTACCACATCGACCTTGAGTCACGCGGATGCTGGTTTTGGGGCCTCGGTTCTCCAGTCTCTTTCCCAAGTAAGTATTGGGGTGTGCTCTTGCCCTCCTCCCGGAGAACTGCTAGAGTTCTTCCAATAAGTGTGGATGAACAACATATCCATCGTCCCTAGAAATACAGGTTACTCACCTGTAACAGGAGTTCTAGGAATGGTATATGTTGTTCATCCACACGACCCACCCTGACCTCCCGGCTTCGACGCACAACCTGAGCTTCCAGCGGGCCAGATCTGGCGTCATGGGGCGGAGCCGAGAGTTATACCACCCGGGTGGGTGGGAGGAGCCAGCTTGAAGACCTTCCGGCAAGATTTAAAGCGGCAAGGATACCTGCCAATAAGTGTGGATGAACAACATATACCATTCCTAGAACTCCTGTTACAGGTGAGTAACCTGTATTTTCGTCCCTCCAACCGTCAAAGGACTAAGCAGACACAATCCAGACTTGCCAATAAACGTAAGGCCGTGCCAGCTGCCAAAGGCCCCCCAGCAAGAAAGCTTCCGGGGCCTCAGTCGCTACTCTGCCCACAGCCTCCTGACTCCCTGCCTGTCCCACTGCCTCTGTCCAGTTCAGAGGAACCATTAAGGGGGAGATTCTCCTCTCATCTTCCGGGGCTGGGAGAGGATAACTGGAGACGCCTGGTGCTCCAGCTGATTGCAGCAGGACACTCAATAGAATTCATTCGGAAACCACCTCACAGACCACCCCCTCCCTCGTTGTACTCCCCTACTCATCTATAATTGGTACTGGAAGATACACTCTCTTCTGTTGAAAGAGGCAATAGAACCTGTCCCCCCTCCATCTTCAGGGGACAGGTTACTATTCTCACTTCTCGCTAGAACTAAAGAAAACCAGAGATCTGAGTCCCATTCTCGACCTCGACTCCCTCAATCAGTTTCTGGAGTACAAATGGTTCCAAATGCTCTCCCTCCAGAGCCTTCTTCCCATGCTTTGGCCGGGCCTGTGGCTGTGCGCCCTGGATATGCAGGATGCCTAGCTCCATATCCTCATTTGCCACTCCCACAAGTACGTCCGTTTTTTTGTTTTCAGGGGTCCCACTACCAGTTAATAGCCCTCCCATTTGATCTGTCCTCGTCCCCTCAAGTATTTACCAAATGCCTGGCGCTGTGGTGGCCTTCCTGTGTACCAAGGAGGTCCAAGTCTTCCCCTACTTGGATGATTGGCTTCTGGCAACCAAGCCCAGGGAGGAACTCTTAGGCTCCCTTTCCCTCACCCTTCAAGTTTTATCCGACCTAGGAATTACAGTCAACCTTGTTAAGACCCATCTGATCCCTTGCCAGTGGCTGCAGTTCATAGGGGCATTGTTGGTCACAACCCTGGGCAAGGCCTTTTTGCCCCTGGCCAGAGCCGAGACACTGTCAAACCAAGCTCAGTTCGTATCGTGTCTCAGAAGAGTCAGAGCCAGGACAGTCCTTCGCCTTCTCGCCCTAATGGTGGCTGCCATCCCAACTGTCCCACTAAGCTCGTCTCCACATGAGGATCTCTCAGTGGACCCTATGGACACAATGAGATCAGTCCCAGGATGACCTGGATCACAAGATCCTGGTGTCGGATCCTATGGTCAGGGACTTACAGTGGTGGACTGTCTGGGGATCCTGTTCTGTACCATCCTCCCCACCCACCCTGACCCTGACGATGTATGTGTCAGGGGCAGGCTGGGGTGCCCATCTCAGGTCTCATCGGACATTGGGGAACTGGTCTCAGTTCGAACAGAGACTCCATATAAATATCCTCGAGCTGAGGGCAGTTCTTTATACCCTCCAGGCTCTCCTTCTGGTTGTTCGTACAGTCGGACAAACGTGTGTTGTCTGGTACCGCAACAAATGGGACAAACTTGTTCCTATCCCCTCTGCTGGGAAGCCATGAGAATCTGGCACTGGGCGTCCCAGTACAGCCTCCAGTTGATGGCTGTCCACGTGCCGGAGATGGAGAACACTCTCGCGGATGCTTTAAGTCGCTCATTAACCTCATGAGTGGGAACTAGACCAAGTTGTGCTGAACAACGTCTTCAAACAACATGAAGTCTTGCTATATTATAGCCATTAGCAGTTTGATCCAGCTCTAGAACTGCCCCGGAGTGAAATGATTAAAACCATTCCAAAATAGAATTTTGGCACAAGAGCAGCTCTATCTGTGTTATTTCAAACTTGAACTGTCAGATTCTTTACTCCTACCAGTGAACAGTCGCCCGGAGATTTCTCCTTCTGCTCGGTTCATTTCTCGGTTTAAAAAGTGTTTTCTCGGTTGATTTAACCAGGAATAGTTTTATTTTAACCGCAAACCGCTCGGTTCAAGCTCTATCTGTGGTAACCGTAGTAAATGAAGGTTTTGTCTGTGTGGAACTTGTAAGTTATCGGTTCGGTTTTGAACCGATCAGTGGGTTTAAAACTCATTTAAAACTAAAAGTTACTATTTTAGAGTGTGGTTCCCGGTTCTTATCGGTTCTAAAAAAACGGATTTATTACGTTTTTTTCCAATACCCGTGACACGGTTAGGAACCGATAAGGGTGTCTTGCCTGGCACTGCCGTTAAAAGGGCAAGTTTTTGGTTAGGCTGGCATTATGTCTGAGAAACCCAAAAGAAAAACCGGGCCCACTGGTTTCAACACTGTGATGTTTGTGGGAAGTTCTTGCTGGCTGACCCACACACCACATGTGTTTATTGTCTGGGGTTTGACCACCTCCAGTCAGACTGCCAGGTATGTAAGAATTTCCCTGCAGCCACCCTGGAAAAAAGATTGGGCAGGCTCAGGGAACGAGAGGCCAAAAAGTCCGCTGACCCGATGACCAGCCCGGTTTGGTGCCAACCGAACCAGAGGGAGTGCCCTCTGACCAGGGCCAGACTTCCTTGGGCAAAAGAAAAGCTGGTTCTGAGGAACCAATTCCAGTAAAGAAAACAAGAAAATCAGCAGGTCTGGAGTCCAAAATTCCTTCTCCAACTGCTGCAGAGATAGCAAAGCTATACAAATTGTCCAGTCACTGTCTCAGGGTCCGTCCAACCACCACTATCTGGTAAAAGGTCGGTTCGTCCGGTCCCAGTGGTTCAGGATTATGATATTGAGGAATTTTATGAACCAGAGGAGGGGAGGAGGATTATGAACAGTATGAATGTGGCTGGGAAGGTCTGGTGTGCCCATTGAACCGACATCTCCATAGACAGACCTTTAGAATCTCCCCTATGCTGTCTGAGTCCCCATCTCATTTTATGTTTTATAAAAAGTTGCTGAAACCTCCAGCTTCTTTAGAAGAGGCTGTGGATGAGCAAGAGGAGCCTGATTTTGTAGAAATGATGGATATTCCAGAGTCTAGGAGATTGTCTATTCTTTACATAAGTCTTTTAGGAAACAAACAATTAAAATTTTAAAAGCTCCTAATTCTGTGCCTCCTGTAGATAAAGAGATGGACAGAAGGTATTCATTGTTAGGCCCTGATACAGAATTCCTTTCTCAGCAATGCAGTCATGTTAGTAGTTCAGGCTGCTGCCTGTGATAAAGCTAATATCCCTTGGCTTCACATCCTCCTGACAAGGATTCCAGGAAGATTGATGCCATGGCAAAAAAGTATATGGCAGCCTCCTGGGACTCAGGCAAGCAAATTATATGGCTTATGTAGCTAGGTATCAGAAATCTAGATGGGATACTGTTATGCACTGGCATGCAGGCCCATGGCCAGCTGGCTAGTGAACTAGAACAGGTGGCTGCTGATGGCATTGAAGCCTCTAAGGTTCAGTTTCATGCTGCTGTGGATGTTAATGATGTTTCTCTAGGGTCATGGCCACATTCTGTAGCTTTTAGAGGGCTGGCCTGGCTCAGGTGCACTAAGGCTTGGTCACAGGATACCCAGACTAAGGCTATGGATTTTCTTGGTGGGAAATTCTGTTTGGAGAGCAGACAGAGAATTACATGAAGAAGATGGATGAATATAGGACTACTTACAAGAGTGCCTCAGGCTAAGGAGCGGCAAGCCACTCCTCAAAGGCATGCCTCCAGGGTAGGGTAGGCCTTTCACAGGCCTTTCTACCAGACTCAGGCCTCCCGCCTATGCTCAGAGGGGCTTCTTCAGAGGCAGGGGCAGACGAGGGGTGGGCAGACCTGCTCCCACCCCAGCCTAAAGCTCCTATGAACAGGCACCCTGATGGGGTGCCCATCACGATTCTTCTGTACCAGTTGGGGGCAGGCTGGTTTACTTAGTCAGAATTAGGCTTCTTTAACCTCAGACAAGTGGGTTCTGGAAGTAGTAAGCCACGGTCTGGTTCTCAGTTTCAAAAGTTTCCCAAGTTGAGAAGCAGACTTTTCTACCTGCAAGTGCTTCAGAGACCCTCGCCTGGAAACAGAGGTCTCATCCCTGTTAGCCTCAGAGCAGTAGAGGGTTCCTCCCTGCATCAGGGCAGGGGTCTGTATTCCAGATACTTCCTTACCCCAAAAAGACAGGAGAATGGCAGCCCATTTTAGATCTCGGATATCTGAACAAGCATCTTTTGAAACCAAAGTTCAAAATGGTAACTCTGGCAATGATTTTACTCTTCCCAAGGCCAGGGACTGGCTAGCCTCCTGGACCTCAAGGGATGCCTATTTCCATGTCCTAATCAGAAGATCCCATCGAAGTACCTCAGATTTCGAACTGCCCTCAGGTCATTACCAGTTCAGAGCAATGCCCTCTGGCCTTACCTCTGCTCCAAGGGTATTCACAAAGTGTCTAGCAGTGGCAGTGGCCCACTTAAGGAGGCAGAGGATTGCTGTTTTTCCTATCTAGACGACTGGCTCATTGTAGCCAGTCCCCAGAACAGGTAAAATCTCACCTGCAGGTCACCCAGCAGCTCTCACCTCCCTGGTTTTCTGCTAAACCTACCAAAGTCGGTTCTGGAACCAGTCCAGGTACTCACTTTATAGGGGCAGAATTGGACACAAAGCTAGCCAGAGCCTTTCTTCCCAGAAAGGGTAAGGAATTTAGTGGCTCTGGCCTCTTCCTTCACTCTGCAGGTCTCTCGACCAGCAAGACACTTTCGCAGCTCCTGGGGCACATGGCTGCATCCACAGCTGTTGTGCAGGGAGCCAGATTTCAGATGAGAGACATTCAGTTTCACTTGAGAACCTTTTGGTCTCAGAGAAGAGACCCCTTTCCAAGTTGGTCCCAGTGACTTCGAACCTTGATACTAGCTCTCCAGTGGTGGCAGGATCAGTGCAATTTTAAGAGCGGGGTCCCTTCATTTCCCTTCTCACGACTTGACTCTCACTACAGATGCTTCCTTCTGGGTTGGGAGCCCACATGGCACCTTCCACTCAGGGAGTTTGGTCCCCAGGAATCTCTGCTCCACATCAATTTGCTGGAACTCAGAGCTGTCTTTTAGCTCTTCAAGCTTTTTCTGCATCTGTCCACGACAAGGTGATACAAGTCAGAACAGACAACACCACAACAATGTGGTACATCAACAAACAGGGGGCACTCGGTCTTCGGCCTTGTACACCGAGGCAATGAAGTTGTGGTCTCTGGCCTATTCCGTGAACACTTCCCTCATAGCAGTTCATCTTCCAGGGAAGGACAATGTCCTAGCGGATGCCATCAGCAGGATTTCCCAAGGCCATCACGAATGGTCCCTGGATCCTCAAGTGCTGGGGATAGTTTTTGCCAGGTGGGGCATCCCTCAGATCGATCTTTTTGCAGCCCCAGACAATCACAAACTTCCTCTGTTCTGTTGCAGGCCTCCAGTGCTGGACTCAGTTCCCCTGGATGCCCTACTTCTGGATTGGGAGGGGAAGTTCCTCTATGCTTCCCCCCCTTTCCTCTCCTATTCAAAGTACTAGTCAAAATCAGATCTCAGCCTTGCAGGGTGATTCTGTTTGCCTCGGATTGGGCCAGGCAGCCCTGGTACCCACTCCTTCTGTCTCTGACAGTCCATCTTCCCCTGTGCCTCCCCAGGAATCACAATCTGTTGACTTGTGCCCAGGGAAGGGTTTGGTATCCGGACCTCAAATCCCTCAACCTCAAGGCCTGGCTCTTGAGGAGTTAGAGTTGCTGATTTACACCTCTCAGGGTGTTCTTGAGATCCCAAAGGCTTCCAGAAAGCCTTCCACTAGGGCTACTTATAGTTCTAAATGGAAAAGGTTTTCCATTTGGTGTGCTGGGAAAATATTTCCCCAGAATCTGCTGAATTGCCCATTTTGTTAGATTACATGGTACATCTTAATTCCTTGGTCTCAGACCAGCTACCCTGAGAGTTCATTTGGCAGCTGTGTCTGCTTTTGTGTCAGCAGGAAAGTCATCCCCTTTCCTCTCATCCTGTTTTTCCAAGTTTTTAGGGATTACTCCATACTAATCCTCCCTTTCGGAACCGGCCCCTGCTTGGGACCTTAATGTTTGCATTGCCCAGTTAATGCAACCCCTTTGAACCTCTTGTCTTCTGCAGAGCTTAAGTATCTAACTTGGAAAACTGTTTTTCTAGTGGCTATCACTTCTGCCAGACGATAAGTGAATTGCAAGCCTTGTCAGTGGAGACTGACTTTATTTCTTTCCACAGGGATAAGGTAGTCCTTAGGACTAATAGGAAGTTTTTGCCTAAGGTGGTTTCAGATTTCCATCTTAATCAATCTATCTCCCTTCCAGTATTTTTCACTGATCACTCCTCTTCGGGTGAGAGGAGGTTGCACAGCCTGGATGTTAAGAGAGCTCTTAGTTATTATATAGAGCATACCAAAGGTCACAGGTTCGAATCCCTCCTACTTTTCCTTACCTATGGTGAAGTTGGGAAAGGCAAACCTGCCACTAAGAGATCAATAGCCAGGTGGATTGTCTCTTGTATCCAATTTTATCAGAAAGTGGGCAAACCCCCCCCTTCCCGGTTTGAGGGCTCATTCTACCAGGGTACAGCTGCCTCTAGCTGCTGCCAGAGATATCCCTTATTACAGATTTGCCAGGCTGCTACTTGGAAAACGGTACACACTTTTACTAAACATTACTCCCTGGATGTCCAGGCCAGGAGAGATGCTCGGTTTGGCACAGCTGTTCTTCAGAGCCTATTCCTAAGTAGGTTCTGCCCCTCCTCCATGGAGGTACTGCTGTGTATTCTGTTAATGTCTATAATATAGCAAGACTTCATGTTGTTTGAAGAAAAATTACTCACCTTAGTAATGTTGTTTCTTCTAATGAGTCTTGCTATATTATAGACCTCCCCAACCTGCCCTCTCAGAACCTCTACTTGGTGGGTGCGGGCAACTTAGTGTGGGCACTACTTGTGTCCTGTTAGCATTTTGTCCCTTTTGGGACTTTGGGGTGTGTATGTGTACGCTGTGTGTGTTTTATTATACTTATGTTCCATTTTCATATTATTAGAATGGTGTTAGTATTTCTGGTCCCCTGACTTGAGTCTTGGGTGTTGGGACCATCAATGGTTGTTATTATTTAGGTAGCCATTTGGCTAGTGTAGGTTACAGCTTCCACACAGACCTTAGTGAGTTTGGCTCGAAAGATCTGACAGTTCAAGTTTGAAATGACACAGATAGAGCTGCTCTCGTGCCAAAATTCTATTTTGGAATGGTTTTAACCATTTCACTCCGGGGCAGTTCTAGAGCTGGATCAAACTGCTAATGTCTATAATATAGCAAGACTCCATTAGAAGAAACAACATTACTAAGGTGAGTAATTTTTTTTTCTAGCATTAGGGGACCCCTCAAATGGACCTTTTCATCTACCCCAACAATGCCAAACTTCCTGTCTTTTGCTCGCTCGCTCCAGGGCAAGACATTTTTTGTCGGGACGTGTTGTCTCTGTGCTGGAAGGACAAGTTTGTTTACGCCTTCCCTCCGGTTCCTCTGATCCCAAGAGTGCTCAACAAGCTAAGGTCGGAAGGGGTGAGAATGATCCTCATCACTCCTTTCTGGCCGAGGCAAGACTGGTTTTCTCTTCTGCAACAGTTTTCCAAGGAACCTTCTCTTCCTCTACCACTGTTGCGACACTTGCTGACCCAGGAGCAGGGCACCCTGGTTCATCCCGGCCTCAAATCTTTTCACCTTCATACGTGGCTCCTGCAGACGTAGCTGAAGCGCATTTTGGAGTTTTCCCGCGGTAGCAGGCATCCTGGTGGAGGCCAGAAAGCCTTCCACCATGTCCACTTACACCATGAAGTGGAAGCGCTTCACTATCTGGGTGGGTTTTAATAACCTGAAACTTTTTTTCTTGTCCAGCCAGTAAGGTTGTGGACTACCTTAGGCACCTGTACAACTTGGGCCTCAAGTTATTCTTCAGTGAAAGTACATATGGCAGCCATTTCGTCCTACCACATTCCTTTCGGGAGCAGAATGTTTACACAACTAGAAGTCTCCAAGACTTTTCTGCGAGGGGTCTTGCACCTAAGACCCACAAGCCGCAACCCTGCTCCCCCTTGGTACCTGAATTTCATCCTAGATAAGGTTATTCTGCCTCCCTTCGAACCTGTAGCGGAGGCGAATTAAAGATCTTACTTTGAGAGGGCTCTTGCAGTAGATATTCACATATAGGACTAAGACGCCAGGCATCGGGACCCCACGGAAAAATTTCTAGCTAGCAGCCTCTGGCGGAGGACCACCCCAACGTCAGGTGACCGGCATCAAACGACGGTATAAACAGGCGGTCCCCCATGCCTGCCTTCCAGTTCTTTCCCGCTGTCGGCTTGTGAAAGTTCCTTGTGGTAGAACAGCACTCATTAGTCATTCATCGGTCTTAGTTTTCTAACTTTTTTCTGTTTTTGATTTTTTTTTTTTTTTTTTTCTTCAATAATTGCTCCGTATGTCATCCCTGACGCACTCCGAATCGCATAAGAACAAATACGACTCGTGTGGTTCCCAGCTTCCACACAAGGACGGCCACTCCTTGTGCCTCTTCTGTCTAGGCCCAGACCACCCCATGGAGAAGTGCCAGCACTGCCAGAAGTTCAACTCTGCTACCCGCAAGAGAAGGCTGCAGTCCCTGGAAGCCCATCCCCTCAAGAACTAAATGGCCTCCATGGAAAAGAGTTAAAAAAGCTTTGGCTGGATTTCACTTCCTCTGAAGGCCATAAGAAAAAGAGTGATGAGGAGAAGCACCGGGAGTGGGAGTCGTTTTCCACAGCAGCTACGACTTCGGCTGGAGTCGCGGCCCTTAAGGTAACATCCCCTCCGGGTGATCGCTTCTCAACGGCCGTCTTGGTGGCTACCAAGATGGCATCGCTGCTCCCGTCAGGCTCGTGCTCAGGCCCTTCGGGAGCCTCCAGGGCAAAGGTGGCATCCACTCCTATTAAGGCCGCTCCTTCCTCACAATCTTCCAGTCAGAGCAGGTCTGGTAAGTCGGACATTGGTTCCACCAACCCCCACCTGGACAAGGCTGCTAAGCCGCTCGCCACCTCTGGTGAGCGCCTAGCCAAACCCCCTTCCGACAACGCCGCCACTCCTTCGCGACCTTCCTTGGGTAGGGAGTCCAGTAAGTCGGACACCGGCTCCCCCGACAACCACCTGGTCAAGAAGCCTGTACTTGACCCTATTGTCCCGTCTGATGCCCCAGGCTCTCCGCAACATCTCACCACGTTGCCCACTGAGATCCCCTCGACTGACACCTGGGGATTTTAACCCTCCTTTCCCGGTCGTCACCAAGGACCTTGAGACGCTGCCGTCAGGGCTTCCTCCTCCTACACCGGATCCTCAGGTGCCGGCCGACCCAACGCCTCCTTCCAGCGTCCCTTTTCCCGACAGAAGACCTATTCCTCCGTTAGGACTGTCTGACCCGCTCGACTGTATACCCACACCTGGCCTGATGCCCATGGGGCCAATGCTTCCTCCATCTGGCCCACCAGCAGGGCCTCTGCCAGGTCCTTCTGCTCCATCAGAGCCCTTGGTGCCAGGGTACCCGACACATCAATATCCAGCATGGCAGTACCCGACGCTGAGCTACCCACCATTGGGTTACGGATACTCTCTTTATGGGTACCCCCAGTACCCGTATCCCCCACCTCTGCCGCCCACTCCACAGCTGCCGGCAGATCTGAAGGAGACCTTGGCCTCCTGGTGGGCTGAGGCCAAGGCTCAGCAGGGAGGTAGAGTCGTCTCCCGGCACCGGCCCCTATACCGGATCCCTTACGTCTGAGATGGGAGACTCCTGCCCGACACAGAGGAGAACCCTCCGGTGCTTGAGGCGGAAGTCGCCGCCCCCTCCGGGGACTCCCAGAGGGGCCGTCCCTCCCCCTCCTAGGGAGGAGTCTTCTTCGTCAGAAACTTCTGACTCGGACTCAGAGTCCAGGCACTCTGACCCCGAAGGCGAGCCCCATACTCTGGATTGCCTTAGGCTGAGGGATCCTCTGAAGTCCCCTCCGGAGGACCCTTCCTTTCTGGAGTTATTGAGGTAAATCCAGGAAGCACATCAGTGACAATCAATGGAGCCAGACCCACAGCGTAAAAAACTCGCCCATCTGGATCTTCCCAAGACCGCTCCTACACTGATACCATTCTGGATAGAGCCTCACGCAGATCTTATTTCCACCATTTGGAAGCAACCTTCTGCATTCGCCCCACTTCCCAGGAAGGCGGACAGGCTATACTAGGCTCCTGATGGTGTAGACTTTCTCAGCCTTCACCTCAAGGCGGATTCAGTTGTCATCAGCTTCACCAATCCTAAACACCTGAGCTTGTCTCCACCCAATAAGGAATCTCAGCTTCTAGACCAGTATGGGAAAAAGATATTTTCCTCTTCTACCCTAGGCATCAGGTCCCTTAACTATGTTGCCCATATGGAGGATTTCCAGAAGACCATCCTTAGCCAGGTGTAATCTAAATTGGACTCCCTTCCTGAGTCACAGACTAAGCAGGAAGTGGGTGACCTTGTCCATTCCGCTCTCTCAGCCTGTCAGCAATTGCTGTGTGCCACTTAAGATGTGGTGGACACAGCTGGAAGGAGCACGGCCTTCGCCGTAGGCCTACGGCATCATGCCTGGCTCCACATGTCGGGTTTGGTCCCAGAGGTACAATTCGCAATACAGGATGCTCCCTTTCAGGGGTTTGGTGCTGTTCGGGGACGATGTCAAGGACATCATTACTGAACTGCAAGAGAAGGGTACTGCGCTCAAGTCTATCCAGACTATGTACAAGCCCCCTCAAGGACAGCGGCGTCCTTTTCTTCACCAAAACTGACAAAGCCAAAAGCCGCAAGGAAAACATGCCAACAAATGTCGTGCCCCTCCAGCAACCGAGACCCCCCCCCCAGAAAAAAGACAGCGGGAGCCCCAGCTGCTGCACTGCCCCACACCTCCTGACTCCCTGCCTCTGGAGGTTCCAGAGGAACTGGTAGTGGGGAGATTCTCCTCCCATCTGCCGGGTTGGGAGAGGATAACATCAGACGCTTGGGTGCGCCAGCTGATATCAGCAGGAAACCACCCCCTCAGTCATCTTACTCCCTCCAACATCTTCCTCTGGTTCTAGAGGAAATCATCTCCCTTCTCTCTCAAAGGCAGCGATAGAGCCAGTTCCCACTCATCTTCCGGGGACAGGTTGCTATTGCTATTTCTTCCTAGTTCCAAAGAAGATGGGAGATCTGAGGCCCATTCTAGACCTCAGCTCCCTGAACATGTTCGTGGAGTACAAATGCTTCAGAATGTTCTCCTTGCAGAGCCTTCTACCACTACTTCAGCCAGGACAGTGGCTATGCGCCCTGGACATGCAGAATGCCTATCCCCATATGCCCTTCCCATCGCAATTTCCTCTGGTTTAGTTTTCAGGGGACCACTGCCAGTTCAGGGCCCTCCCATTTGGTCTTTCCTCGCCTCCCTGAGTGTTTACCAAATGCCTGTCTGTGGTAGTGGCCCACCTGAGTAGCCAGAGATTACAGGTATTTCTGTACCTGGATGATTGGTTCCCTTTCCCTTACCCTGCAGGTTTTTACCAGCCTGGGTATCACCGTCAGTCAGGCCAAGTTCCACCTGGTCCCTTGTCAATGCCTCCAATTTATTGGGGCAATTCTGGACACGCCCACCGACAAAGCCTTCTTGCCTCCGGACAGGGTAGACCCCCTTCAGAATCAGGCTCATCTGTCTAGCCGCAGGAGGGTCGGAGCTAGGTCATTCCTCCACCTCCTCGGGCTAATGGCGGTTAACATTCCAACAGTCCCGTTTGCTCGGTTCCATATGAGGATCTCTCAGTGGACGCTTTGGTCACAGTGGGACCAGACCAGGGACAATCTAGACCAAGAGGTACTAGTATCAGATCCCATGATCAGGGACTTGCATTGGTGGATGGTTCAGGAGAACCTTTATCTGGGAGTTCACGTCTGCATTTATCCTCCTTCCCAGACATTGACGACAGATGCATCAGGAGAAGGTTGGGGTGCCCATCTAGGGTCTCACGGGACCTGGGGCAAACCTGCAGTCCATTATGCCCGTCAGACTCTCCTTCCCTTCATCCTCCCTGGTCATCTTCTCATATAATCAGACAACATGTGCATAGTCTGGTACCTCAACAAACAGGGAGGAATACGTTCCTACCCCCTGTGCCGGATGGGAGTCTGGTATTGGGCAGCCCAACATCACCTTCATTTGACTGCAGTTCACTTTCCGGGAGTGGAAAACACACTGGCAGACAAACTCAGTCAGTCCTCAGCCAGGTCCCACGAATGGGAGTTAGATCAGCAAGTTGTGAACGACATCTTTCAGTGATTGGGTACACCTCAGATAGACCTCTTCGCCTTTTCCCCAAACACAAACCTTCCCGCCTTCCGCTCCACGGCGAGACATTTTTTGGCAGGACACTCTCTCTCTCGGTTGGAGGAACAGATTAGTTTATGCCTTCCCTCCCATTCCTTTAATTCCGAGGGTCCTAAACAAACTCTGATTGGAAGATGCTCAAATCATTCTCATTGCTCCCTTCTGGCCCAGGCAAGTTTGGTTCTTTCTTCTGCAACATTTTTCCAAGGAACTTCCTCTTCCTGTGTCGCAACAATTGGTGACCCGGGATCAGGGGACCCTTCTTCATCCAGGTCTCAAATCTATGCATGGCTCCTGCAGACATAACTAAAGCCTGCTTTGGAGTCTCTCCCTTAGTAGCAGACATTTTGGTGGAGGCCAGGAAGCCTTCCACCAGGTCCACCTACGCCATGAAGTGGAAATGGTTTTCTATCTGAATAACTTCAAAAGACTTCGAGCCTTTCTCATGCCCAGTCAGCAAAGTCCTTGACTACATGCGTCGCCTCTTCAATCTGGGTCTCAGCCATTCCTCGTTGAAAGTCCACATGACAGCTATCTCAGCCTACCATATTCCATTTGGAGACAGGACTTTTGCTCAGTTAGAAGTCTCTAAGACTTTCCTCAGTGAGGCTCTGCACTTGAGACCCCCCATCCGCATTCCTGCCCCTCCATGGGACCTGAATTTCATCCTGGAGAAGCTTACTCTGCCTCCCTTCGAGCCAGCAGCAGCTGATTTGAAGTTCCTTTTTTGGAAGACACAATTCCTTGTGGCCATTACTTCTGCTCAGCGAATTTCCAAGCTTCAGGTCTTAATGTGTAAAATCCTGTACTTTATTTTCACAAGGAACATGTGGCTCAGTGCACCAACCCTAAGTTTCTCCCTAAGGTGGTGGTTGAATCTAAGCTGAATCAATCTATTGAGCTACACGCTTTCTTTACGCAACACTCCAGTCAAGGGGACTACCTCTTGCATACTTTGGATGTTCACTGAATCCTGAGATACTACACCAATCGGACTAAGGATCTCGGGAAGACTGATCAGCTTTGTGTCTCTTTTGCTCACAAAAGAGAAGGCAATGCTGTTTCTAAGCAATGCCTATCAAAATGGTTGGCAAATTGTATCACTTTCTGTTATGACAAGTACGACAAGTCCCTTCCAGGTCAAGTCAGAGGTCACTCCACCAGTTGTCAGCAGCAGACATCTGTGCAGCCACAACTTGGACTTTTGTCTATACCTTCACGAAACATTACAGTTTGGACATTGCCTCTCGCCGTAGAGCAGGCTTCAGGTTCGCTGTTCTACAAGGTCTCCTTTCATGAGACCCGTTCAGTCCTGAGGTTCCATGCTATGGATAACAATCCTCCTTGCGAGTGCTTCTCCTTGTTCCAGACTGCTTGGGACTCAGTCCTATATGTGAATACTTACTGCAAGAGCCCTCTCGAAGTAAGATAGTACAGTTACGTAAGAACTTACCATAACAGTAGATCTTCGAGAGAGGCTCTTGCAGTAGGTATTGCCTTCCCGCCTTCCGTCCCCCTAAGTTTCTTACTTTATTTACATGGGAATATTCTCTTCTCTCTCGTCTTGCCTCTTTTGGCCTTTGGCGGGAAAGAACTTGAAGGCGAGCGTGGGGGATCTCCCCTTTTAATCAACGTCTTATGACATCTGTCACCTGACATGGGGGTGGTCCACTGCCAGAGACTGCTAGCTAGAAATTTTTCTGTGGACTCCTGATGCCTAGTGGCTTAGTCCTTCATGCTTCTAGAACCGAGGGGCTTTGCACAGTCTATTGAAGAAGCATTGGCTTTGGAAACCTGGATGGAACAGGACAATGAGAATATGCACACCCTAGCAGATTTGCTTATGTTTAAAGAACAACATGGTTCACAAGTGACACTAATTATTAGAATACAGAGGAGGAGGAGGCATCAGATTAACTGTCTGAGGTATCTCGTAGCAACAATTTGGAAATCTCCAGATCTTTCTTCAAGGGGGCTCTTGCTGCAGATGACACCTTTAGGACTGAAGTCGACAGACGCCGGTACTTTTTGCAAAAAGTCTTTATATTTTCTCCACCCGCCTCCATCGAATGGAGGTGATCGAAGTGTGGCTTCAGCAAGCAGATCTCTCACAAGGATTGCCATTCGACTTGCCTGTTCTGCCTAGGCACTAACCACATCACAGAGACCTGCCAGCATTGCCTAGATTTCAATCTGAGCATTCAGCTTTGCTGCCAGAAGACCTGTGAAGCCTTCTTGCTTTCCTCTAAGCTAATCGAGATAGAGAAGGAGCTTCACCAGAAAAGTTAATCATCTTCCTTGGTTTTCAGGGCTTCAGCAACTTCTTCCCATTTGGAGAAGTAATTGAGTGGCAAGCATAAGTACCAGGAGAAGCATAGGGAGAAACCCCGGTCAGCTTCCCACTCCAGGTCCTTGGCTAAGTCTGCGACCACTTCTGGGTCTCTCCCCCCGTGGGGGTCGACTCCTTCCACCAGGCTACCAGTGACCAAACCTCCTCCATCCTTATTTTGGGAGAAGGTTCTTCAGGGCTCGGGACTTCGTCCCCTGAAGCTTAGACCCTTAGTCCTGTCGGGTCCTAAGCCAGGTGTTTTGGCTGGTGGTTCTTTGTGCAGCAGGTTTTACCTGTCACTCTCTCGGCTGGTGTCTGCCAAGTCCTCCCGACATCAGGGCCAATTCCACTAAGTGACGCCTGGGACAGGCACTCCCCCCCATGAGAGTGGCACCTTCGTCCCACTCAGGAGCCAGCTCCCTAGTTCAAGCAGCTTTTCCTAGGCGGACACCTGCTTCATTTCCAGTTCAATATCCACCTGTGGATTCAACATTGGCTTCTCCGGCATCCCAGTCACCACCTCATCCTTCTAAGTTGCTGGCCGGGCCTGATGCCAAGTCCAGCCCGTCCGATGCCGGGTAACCCAGATTGACCAGCACCAATTCCCAGGTTACCCCAGCCTGATGACCAGATGCTGAGACCCTTTTAACCAACCCCCCGTTGCTGGGAACACTAGCCCTGCCGCTCAATCCTCCACAGGCTTTAAATGAGCTTTTTGCAGCCTGGTGGGCCTGTTTTAGGGAGCCCTCAAAGCCTACTCCTCAGGGTCTACCTGACATGCCTTCAGTTTGCTCTGCTAGCCCTCCACCTAGAGGAACTACTCTGATGCCAGATTGCACTAGTACCCCCTGTGACAGGGTTGAGTAGGGCCCTGTCCCAGTTCTGGAGAAAGAGTTTAAATGCAAGGATTTGTTCTATTCTTTCCTTTTCTGTCTCTTGTCTGTCTGGTTGCACAACCAGATTTTCTCGTGAGACCTAAGACTTGATCACCCCTACGGTCTTGCAGTTCTGTGCCTCTCACTATCTCACTTCCCTCCTTTTCTGTTCTGTCTTTTCTCCCCCTTGCATATCTGGAGGTATAGAAATATATTTGAATCATTTTGAGGAAATGTAATTGATACTGGGATATCTTTGTTTAAAACTGTATGTAGTTATACTGTTTTAATGATTGCAAAGCTAAAACTGTATTTAGTTATACTATTGAAATGATTACAATGCTATTTGGAACTCAAGGGGTTAATCTAAGAATACTGGATGCAAAACCCCTTTGCAGAGCTGTGATCAAGTGGTCAGTTCTGGGTCACAATGTTCTTTTTGCTGCTCCTGCATGAAATTGACGAGAACATTGGAAAATTACATGAGCACTCTGTGAGATGCATGCTGTTTTTCTTAACAAGCTTCTCCACAGACGTATAAAAAGGAGCCGCAATGTTCTGCAAAAGAGAGACACAGGGACTGAGATTGGAAATTGAGAAGAAACCCAGATCGACTTTCTCGGTTTATACTGCCTTTGTAAATAGTTATACTGAGCGATTTATTTTTTATTTTACTGTTTCAGTAATAAAACTCTTGTTGCAAATTTTACAACTGCTCCTGGTTTTCCTGTGCTTCCTGACCTGTACATTGGCGATACCCCTCAACCTAAAGGGAGGCCGGACAAGCAACCACACTCTCCTTCTCCCTCCCCAGATCCAGGGGATTCAGATGGGTACTCTTCCTCCTCCTCGGGACATGACTCCAACCTTCCATCAGAGCCGAAGGGGGTTAAAGACACCGCTCAGTCGTCGTCCCCCAATGATCCAACTTTCATGGACGTCCTGTGGCACATCCAGCAGCTGAATGGTTGGGACATGGAGGAGCTGGATCTGAAGTGATGTCTACTAACCTCCTTTCTCAGAAAGACACCCTGCTCATCGTTGTTCCTTCGCTTATCAGCTCCTATTAGGATGTCAACAGGGTGGCCTGGAAGTGCCCCTTCTCCATGCCTGCGGTTTCTAAAAAGTCAGACCAGCTGTATTGTGCTTCTAGGTATGATCCCTTTTATGGGGAGCACACGGAGGCAGACTCTGTCATTATCAGTGCCACTTCAAGAAACCAAGGCACCTGAGCTCTTAGCATCCAAATAAAGTCTCCAAACAAATTGACCAGTTGGCCAGAAAGGCTTATTCCTCGGACATGTGCTATACAGTCTCAGAATTTCCTTGCCCACATGGTCCAGTACCAGAATGCCTTGTGGGACGAGGTCGAGGAGGTGGCTCAGGCTATGCCTGACTGCTCCGGTAGGGTGGAACTGATGGCCGTCCTGAAATCCTGCAGGGATGTTGGCAACTACATCCTCTGAGCCTCTTATAATACGGTAGACTCAGTTAGAAGGGTTGTGGCATCAGCGATCTGTATTCATAGATACTCATGGCTTTGAGTTTCTGATTTTGTACCAGATGTACCATCCAAAATTTTGGATGCCGCTTTCAAGAGACCTGTCCAGTTTGGAGAGGACACTCAGAACATTATCTGCCTACAGGAATCAGGAAAGGCTATCAGATCTGTGCATCCTGTACATAAATCTCAGCCTAAACAATTCCCCCAAGCAGTTGTTTCATAGGAATACCAGACAGCAACCTAGAGGACAGCAGCACAGAGCAGAATTTAAGCATAAAGCTGCCACCCCTGTTTCTAGAGGTTTTTTGTGAAGACTGATTTATTTATTTATTGAGAGAATCGGAATTACAATCCTTTGAGTCATAGACTCCTTTGCAAAGGCTCCACGTCAGTACAGGAATTCACAAACAGTACATTTAATAACAGTTATACATAGCTCACACAGCACAGTATTTTTATATTACAGATTAGTTACCGACTCAAGGGCCTAAGAAGACCCTAAGAGGTTCTGCTTCTCATGCCCATAGGACCTCCCAGGCAGCACTGCCCCTCTCCGGTTCTTTGGCCTCACTCATTGCCCAACCTCCCCTTCCCCAGCCAAAGCCTCGGGGGAGTAAATTTTCCTTGTACATAGAAGACTGGCATTGAATAACCTCAGACCAATGGGTTCTTCAACTGGTGGATAAGAGGCACACTCTGGAACTCACAAAACTGCCACCAGACAACCCACCTGTCCCTCCCCATTACCTTTAAGGTCATGTCACCCTCACAGAAGAGGAAATTCAGGCCCTACTGCGGAAGCAGGCCATATATCTGATTTCTCTGGCACAAAGGGGGAAAGGGTTTTATTCCCACTTTTTCCTGGTGCCAAAGAAGACGGGAGACCTGCGTCCTAGCCTCAGTCTCAGCCACTTGAATCAGTACATGGAGTACAAACAATTCAGGATGGTCACACTACTCAGTCTTCTTCCTCTCCTCCATCAAGGGGATTAGCTATGCAGGATGCATACTTCCACATACTGGTTTTCCCACCACACAGGAGGTTACTGCACTTCCGCTTCCAGGGGAATCAGTAACCAGTTTCAGGCTCTGCCTTTTGGTCTGTCCTTGGCCCCCAGAGTTTTCACCAAGTGCCTCACAGTCGTGGCTACAGCCTTAAGGAGACAGGGTCACTGTGTCTTCCCTTACCTGGACAACTGGTTGCTTACTGCCCCCACCAGGATCTGGCTTCTACACATCATAATGGCCACCTTCACCCTGTTCCAGGACCTAGGGATTACCTTAAACTTTCCCAAGTCCTCTCCTTGGCCAAGTCAGAGGCCATTGGGGCAATCTTGGACACAGCACAAGGCAAAACCTTCCTACCTCTGGACAGAGCAGAGTGCCTTCAGCTGCATGCTCGGCAAGTCTCCTTTCATCAAGTTCTGGTCAGGTCTGTCCTAAGACTCCTGGGACACATGGCAGCGGCCATTGCCACAGCCCCCTCCCGGCTCGGCTTTATATGAGGGTGGTCCAGTGGAACCTGAGAGTCCAATGGAACTAGTGTTCAGATGTCTTAGAGAGTCTTGGTGTCAAACCCAGTACGACAGGGCCTAGCATGATGGCTAAACCTCTCCAATCTTTCCAAGGGGATTTACCTGCGAAAAGAATCTCCCAGTACAATTCGGACCACAGACGCATTGAGTCAAGACTAGGGAGCCTACTTGGGAGACCATCAGACACAAGGGATCTGGTCTCTGCACGAGCTCCATCTCCACATCAGTGTCTTGGAGATGCAGGTGATTCTATATGCTCTTCAGGCCATTCAGACAGTTCTGCTACCCAGCCCTCTATTGATCCAGTACCTGCTGCAAGAGCTCCTTGTGAAGATCTACTGTTATGGTAAGATCTTATCTGTGTCAGTCTTCACCATTCATCACAGATGGGTATCTGCCGGAGGTCAGGACCCTGCAGGAGCTGCTTTTTTTTTTTTTTTTTAAGTAGGCGGGCGGACGACACCATCGGTAGCCCTGGGCCAACGCATTGTCTTGGCGCTCATGGGTTGGCTGCTGGGCTGTGTCACTCCACCTGCCTGCCAGTTCTTCGCCTTCCACAGAGGTCAACCTGCAGGAAGCTGAAGAAACTTGAGGCCTGCTTCGCAGTTAATCTTCCTACACTGTTATCGTGCCAAAGTCCGTCGGTTACACTTGCCGGTTCTGTGTTGCTTTAGTCGACATCACCCTGTAAGATCTTTCCATTATTATATTTTTTTGCAACGTAAAAAGATATAATAAAAAGATAAAAAGAAATCTTCCAAGACGGGTCGGCCCCCCATGCGACAGTGCCCGTGCAGCCGAACGTTTTCCATCACTGACCAGCATGACCAGTGTCTTTTTTGTCTTGGCTCGCTTCATGACATTGATTCGTGCGGTGCCTGCTTCTCCATGGACACCCGGGTCATTGAGCAACGACGGGAAAGTGGGACAAGCTTCCGCGACTTTGGGGTCGGTGACTCATCAGGCCAAGCCACGCCTCTCGGTCTTCCTCTGGGTCCCTCCCGTTCTATACGGACTAAGGAGGAGGGAGCCTCGGCTACTTGTAGGCTAGCCGCTGCTGAGGCCTTCCCAGGGCGGCGCGGAGGCCGCATGGCACTCCGCCTTCAGGGGTGAAGGCTCCTCCGTGTCGCCCCACAGGTCGCAAGGCCCAGGTCAGTGCTGTTTGCAGCGCCAGGACCCGACAAGGCCATCGCCGGCGCCGACTTGTCACGCGGCGCTGTGATCTCTGTCAGAGCCGTTCGGTGCCGACACTGCTAGCAGCGCCATGAGAACTATGGTGCCGTCCTTTTCCATGTCTTGCCTCGGCACCGAGGTTGAGCACGGTGCTGTGTTCTCGAGGCTCGGCACTGTGAGGCCTTCGGTTTCCGCTGTCGGCGCCACTCATGGCACCTGGGAGCCGGGCGGCACCATGCTCAGTGCCATGTCCGACTTCGGAGCAGTCCTCGGAGCCACCCCTGCCCTCTGCACTGGGGAGCCAGGCGGCACCGTCGGCAGTGCCAATGGTGCCGCCGGGGCTGTCGTCAACACCGTCCACCTGGTGCTGCTCGGGTGAGCACCGTGGGACCAGATGGCGCTGTGACTGGTCCCGCTCTGGATCTCTTGTTCGGCTGGGGCCGCGCTTCCCTCACATTCCACTCATGGGGCTGTGGGAGGCGCTGGCATCGACTTGGGCACAGCTTTGGTCTCGGGGCCTGTTGGCAAGGATGGCACTGCCCACCCTCCCACGGTTTGGCACAGGGCCTCTGACTCTACCTCCTCAGAGACTGAGTCACGCTCTGAGTCGGACTTGCAGTCTGACTCTTTGGGGTTGGCTGTTGAGGTGGGTAGCACGGTAGTCTCTTCGACAAGTCGGAGTCATCCCCCTTCTGAAGTGAGGTCGGTGGTTACCGAGACTAGGATCAGGGGTGCTGACCAGCAAGCAGTGGTGCAGGCCACCATAGATCTTACTTCGAGAGGGCTCTTGCAGTAGGTAATTACATATAGGACTGACGCCGGCCGGCGGCAGGACCTCATGGCAAAATTTCTAGCTAGCAGTCCCTGGTGAGGGACCGCCTCCATGTCAGGTGACCAGCGTCATACGACGTCGGTATAAAGAGGCGGTCCCAGACGTCTGCCTTCCAGTTCTTTCCCACCGTTAGCACGTGCAGTGCCTCGCGGTAAAGTTCGTGCTTTGTCAGCCCTACCTTTCATCAGTTTTTGCAGAAAAATAGTTATTCTTTTTCTATCGTCAGGTATATTGTCGGTGTATGTTGTCCCCTACACCCTCCGAGCACAAAAACAAGTGCAACTCATGCAGCGCCCAACTGCCACACAAGGACGGCCATTCCCTGTGCCTTTTCTGCCTAGGCTCCGATCACCCGGTCGATAAGTGCCAGCATTGCCTCAACTTCAATGCGGCTACCCATAAACGGCACCAACAGTCCCTGGAAGCCCATCTCCTCAAGAAAAAGATGTCTTCTATGGAAAAAGAGTTGAAAAAGTTGAGGCAGGCGTCCACTTCCCCGGAAGGACATCGGAAAAAGGACAAGGAGAAGCACCGGGAGAAGTCCTCCTCTACCGCGTCTCCCGCCGGAGTCGTGGCCCAGGTAACGTCCCCCCCCGGGAACCGTCTCAACGCAGCCTCCAAGGGTTTGGAGGAGGCGCCAGCCCGCCTGCTTGGCTCAGCCGGCCTTGCAGGCGCCCAGGCTAACGGGAGGCCTCTGCCCCGTTCGGCTGCAGGCTTACGGCTCACTGGCGTGGCATTACTCTCAGTCGGACGCCGGCCTCTGACATCCGCATGGAGAGGGTCAAGACACCCAACCCTTCGGGCGGTGCATGACCACTTCTCCCTCGGACCGGGCCGCCCTTCCCTGGCTCCTCCGTGAGGGCTCCTCAGCCGGACGCCGCTCCTCCAGCTCCGCTGGAATCTTGCTCTCAAGCCGCACGCCGCTCCTCCGACATGCGCCGGTGCCGGAACCTCACTACTGACCCCCACGTCCTGTCAGACCCGGGTTCCTCGCAGCCTTCGGCGCCTCTGGGAGCCTGAGTCACCCCAGCCTGACCTCGGGATTTCTCTCCATCCCCGGGTGATGCAGGTGATCTTCATCCTCCGTCCAGACCTCCTCCGAGGAACCGATCTGACGGCCCCAGACGCCGGTATCACGATGACGGCGATATTTCTTCCGGCGGGCCTCCAGGCCCCTTAATGTGGATCCGCCCATGGGGCCGCCGACCGACCGTCTGCTCCAGTAGCTCTCCCAGGTACCCGCCTTATCAGACGCCTCGTGCACTGGGACCGCAGTATTCAGCGCCGCAGTACCCGGCCGGTCCCTCCGACGCCACAACATTACCCACGGGTTTCGGATACTGCTCACGGGTACAACCCATACACACTTTCCCTCCTTTCTCCACTTCCACCACCCCCACGGCCGCCGTGGATCTGCAGGAAACTCTGGCCTCTTTGTGGGCTGAGGCCAAGGCTCAACTCACCAAGGAGGTAGAGAGCCACCTTACGATGATGGTGCCGCCCCCGGCTCCCATACGTCTGAGGTGGCACACTCCCTCACCGCCTCCAGACTCCAGGGCTCTTCCCTCTGGATCCCGAGAGGGGCAGGTCACGCATTCAAAGGTACCACCCTAGGAACCCTTTCCTCCTCCTAGTCGTGTAAGGGAGTCTTGTTCTTCTTCTGCTTCTTCTTCCCTCTTGGATTCATCCGAAGGATGCTCCGAGGGAGACGACGAAACCCGCTCTCCCTGTCTAAACCCCGGCCAAGGACCCCTCCGAAGTCTCCTCTGGAGGATCCATCCTTCACGGAGTTGCTTAGAAAAATCCAGCAAGATCACCAGTGGCGCTCTTTGAAACCAGATCCTCAGTGACATAAACTCGCCGAACATCTGGACCTGCCCATGATAGCTCCAACTTTAGTGCCACTCTGGATCGAGCCTCATGCCCACCTTGTTACCACGATTTGGAAACAACCATCAGCATTAGCCCCACTTCCCAGGAAGTCTAACAGGCTATATCAGGCTCCCGAGGGTGTAGACTATCTTGACTCTCACCCTCGTGCCAACTCAGTCGTGATTAGTGCCACTCATGGCCGGTCGGCACATCCAAAGCATCTGAGCTCGTCTCCTCTGGATAAGGAATCTCACCTCCTGGGCCAGTATGGAAGAAAGATTTACGCCTCTTCCACACTGGGAATTCGGGCCCTGAATTACGTCGCCCATATGGGGGATTACCAGAAGGCCATCCTTACCCAGGTGGAATCCAAGCTGGGCTCCTTACCTGACTCCCAAGTCAAACAGGAGTTAGCAGACCTTGTCTGTTCTACTCATTCGGCCAGTCACCACATTTTGAGGGCGACATACGATGCAGTGGACACTGCAGGGTGGAGCTCCACTTTTGTCGTGAGTCTACGGCGTCATGCCTAGCTCAGCGTGTCAGGCTTGGTCCCGGAGGTGCAATCTGCTATTCAGGAGGCACCTTCCGGTGGGTCGGTGCTTTTCAGCGGCGATGTCAAGGACATCATCACCGACTTGCAAGAGATGGGGACGGCTCTGAAATCCGTGGATTCCATGTACCGTCCCCATCACCAGCAGCGCCGTCCTTTTCACAGATGGAGTCGGCCACAAGCAAAACCCCAAGGAAGGCGGGCCACTAAACGTCGGGCCCCTTCAGCTGCCAGGCCCCCTCCGTCCAAAAAAGCAGCGGGTGCCTCAGCTGCAGCGCTGCCCCACACCACCTGACTTCTTTCCTCTCCCACCGCCTCCGGACCCACCGGAGGAACTGGTAGGAGGGAGGTTTTCCCTCCACCTTCCGGGTTGGGAGAGGATAACCACGGATTCTTGGGTGCTCCAGCTTATAGTGGAAGGACACTCCATAGAGTTTCTTCAGAAACCACCCCGCCACCCACCCCTGAAGTCGTCCTATTCAAAGGATCATCTTCCTTTGGTCCAGGAAGAAATCTCGGCCCTTCTCGCGAAGCAGGCGATAGAACCTGTCCCCCCCTCATCTTTGAGGGACGGGTTACTGTTCTTATTTCTTCCTGGTCCCAAAGAAGACAGGAGATCTCAGACCCATTCTAGATCTCAGTTCCTTGAACCTTTATGTGGCATACAAAAGGTTCAGGATGCTCTCTCTGTACAGCCTTCTGCCCCTTCTTCAGCTGGGTCAATGGCTTTGAGCGCTGGATATGCAGGATGCCTATCTGCACATTCCTATTTGTCTTTCTCACCACAAGTATCTTCGTTTTGCGTTTCAGGGGGACCACTACCAATTCAAGGTGTTCCCCTTTGGTCTTTCCTCAGCCCTAATATTTACCAAATGCCTGGCTGTGGAGCGACTCACCTGCAGTGACAATGGGAGTACAGGTGTTCCCTCACTCTTGACCGACTGGCTTTGGCGGCCCATCCAGGGAGGAACTCCTGCATTTTCTCTCCCTCACCCAGCAGGTCTTCATTTGCTTGGGTATTACCATCAACTATTCCAAGTCTCATCTGGACCCTTCGCAGAGGCTACAGTTCATCGGGACTATCCTCGATATGACGGTGAGCAAGGCCTTCCTGCCTCCAGACAGGGCGGCCTCTCTTCAATCCCAGATTTCCCTGCTATCAGAACGCAGGAGGGTTCTGGCGAGGTCGGTCCTCCGTCTTCTGGGGCTCATGGCAGCCACTATTCCAACGGTCCCCCGAGCTCGACTCCACATAAGGATCTCTCAGTGGACTCTTCGCTCTCAGTGGGATCAACTTGTAGTCGACCTAGATCAACTAGTTCTGATCTCCTCACCGATGGCACGAGACTTGTAATGGTGGATGGTTCAAGAGAACCTATTTTGGGGGTGTCCCCTTCTTTCATCCTCCCCGCTCCCAGACTCTGACCACAGACACATCAGGCGAAGGTTGGGGAGCCCATCTGGGCCCTCATCGGACCCAGGGCTTATGGTCCAGACTGGAACTAGCTCTTCACATCAACGTGCTCGAGCTTCGAGCTGTGCTATACGCTCTCCAAGCCCCTCACCAATACATTCTTCCCAGCCACCTAGCCGTCCAGATGGACAACATGTGCGTGGTGTGGTACATCAACAAGCAGGGAGGAACTCGCTCCTACCCTCTATGCAGGGAAGCATTGAGGGTTTGGGATTGGGCAACTCAACACAACCTTCACCTCACGGCGATTCATGTTCCAGGAGTCAACAACACCCTGGCAGACAAGCTAAGCCCCTCTGCCCTGGCACATGAGTGGGAATTGGACCAAAGGGTGCTAGATGATATCTTTCAGCTTTGGGGGACTCCGCAGGTAGACCTGTTCGCCTTTCCCCAAAACGCAAAACTTTCCACCTTTTGCTCGCTTGTTCCAGAGCGAGGCACTTTCTGGAGCGACGCTTTGTGTCTAGACTGGAAGAACAGATTTGTCTGTGCTTTCCCCCCATTTCCTCTTATCCCACGAGTATTGCAGAAACTGACCACAGAAGGAGTGAGAATGATTCTGATCGCTCCTTTCTGGCCCAGGCAAATCTGGTTCTGTCTTCTACAACAATACTGAGAGGTTCCTCCTCTTCCTCTTCCTCTATCTCGAGGTTTGCTGACCCAGGATCAGGGGACCCTGGTCCACCCAGGCCTCAAATCCCTCCAACTTCATGCATGGCTCCTGCAGACCTAGCCCAATCCCGTTTTGGCATCTCTCCAAAGGTGGCGGAGATTTTGGTGGAGGCTAAAAAACCCTCTTCCAGGTCCACTTATGCCATGAAGTGGAAGAGATTCTCTATTTGGGCAGCCTCTAAGAACATAGAGCCTTTCTCCTGTTCAGTGGCTTTTCTGCTGGAGTACTTACGTCATCTCTTCGACCTGGGTCTCAGCCATTCCTCCCTGAAGGTTCACATGGCTGCTATTTCAGCCTACCATGTTACCTCTTCGCAGATAAAAGCTTTCGCCAACTGGAGGTCTCTAAGACTTTTCTCAGAGGGTCCTTCATCTAAGGCCCCCATCCGCACTCTGCTCCCCTTGGGACTTGGAATTTTGTTCTCGAGAAGCTTACTCTCCTCCTTCAACCTGCAGCTTCTGCAGATCTGAAGTTTCTTTCATGGAAGATGCTCTTCTTGTGCCATTACTTCGCTCAAGAAAATCTGACCTCCAGGCCTTATGTAAAACCCCTAATTGATTTTCACAAAGAACGAGTTGCTC
Source organism: Neoceratodus forsteri (assembly GCA_016271365.2). NCBI lineage: Eukaryota > Metazoa > Chordata > Ceratodontiformes > Ceratodontidae > Neoceratodus > Neoceratodus forsteri. The sequence goes on from CM028136.1 coordinate 807,019,218, forward strand.
TCTTCGCACTAATCCTAAGTTTCTACCTAAAGTAGTAGCAGAGTCTCACCTAAATCAGTCCATAGAGCTACCTGCCTTTTTATGCAGTACCTAATCAGGGATTATTTATCTCATACCATGGATGTTCACCGGATTCTGAGATACTACACCAACAGGGCGAAGGATCTCAGAAAGACTGATCAGTTGTTCATCTCTTTTGCTCACAAAAGGGAAGGCAATGCTGTTTCCAAGCAATGCCTGTTGAGGTGGTTGGCTCATTGCATCACTTTCTGTTATGACAAGTACAACAAGACCCTTCTGAGTCAGGTCAGAGGTCACTCCACATGAGGAGTAGCGGCCTCTGTGGCTTGTTTCAAGAATGTGTCTGTGAGAGACGTCTACGCTGCCGGCACCTGGACTTCAGTCCATACCTTTATGAAACATTACAGTTTGAACATTGCCTCTCCCCGTAGAGCAAGCTTCGTGCTAGCTGTTTTTCAAGGCCTCCTGTCTTGAGGCTTACAAGGCTAATGCTACTTTCTGGAGTAGTTTCCTCCTCCCGGTGCCTCTTACTTGTTCCAGTCTGCTTGGGATTCAGTCCTGTATGTAATTACCTACGGCAAGAGCCCTCTCAAAGTAAGATAGTACAGTTACGTAAGAACTTACCGTAACAGTAGATCTTCGAGAGAGGCTCTTGCAGTAGGTAATACCTTCCCACCCTCCATCCCCCTAGGCTTTTTCAGCTCCTTTTCCAGGAATGGAAACCTTTTTCTTCTCTTGTCTGGGCCTTCCTGGCCTGTGTCGGGAAAGAACTGGAAGGTGGGTGCCTGAGACCGCCCTTTATACCGACGCTAAGACGCGGGTCACCTGACGGGGGCTGGTCCTCGCCAGGGCTGCTAGCTATAAATTTTTCTCATAGTCCTGCATTACGCCAGTCCCATATGGTAATCACTTACTGCAAGAGCCTCTCTCAAGATCTACTGTTACGGTAAGTTCTCACGAACTACTTTCTGCAGCCTGGTCTTGGCGGTGTCACTGACCCTTCAGTTGTGGTACTGGGAGGTGCCTCATCGCCCAACTTTGGGGCCGATCGGAGCACCTGCAGGGGAGGAGGGTACTGCACCCTGGATAATCTCTGAGGGCTGCCCAGAGATGCCAGCTACCTAGGCTGGCGCTGTCGAGGAGGAGGGCTCTTTCAGATTCCGAGGGGTATGGGGTCGGCACATTGGCCTTTTCCTGGGGTTCACCTGGGCCCTGGGAGAAGCCGTAGTGCGGATCTTCGCTCTTCCTCCTTGGTCTCTTTGAGAGAGTCCCATTCTTTTGAGGTAGGGCACCGTCCTTCTGGATCTATACGTCCCCGGTCGCCTCACAGGGGGGATTCTTCCGGGCGTAGCCAAGGCAGTACCGATTTGGTTGTTCAGCTGTCGGCTGTGGGGTCTTCCATGGCACCTTCTTCTGTGGGTGCCCACGGTCCGCTTCTTAGCCCAGGAGGAGGTCAGCCGATATCTCTTTTCGGCTCTGTCCCCATCCCTCTGCCACACTCTCCTGCGCTCCCAGGCATCCTCAGTCCTAGCGGGCCTCTCACCTGGGAGCAGTTCAGGGCGATGGCTGCTCGGTTCTCTGCTTACGTTAGGGCAATGGACAGCCAGGTTTTCAACCTCCCTGTGCAGCCACCCACTGAACAGATGGTGACCTCCAGCTCCTCAATCCCCCCTCAGGGGAGAGGAACCTCTGTCCACATCTCCGGCTGCTGATCTCTAGTATCAGCACCTCGTGAGGATGTTGGAGGATTTACACCCTTACTCTTTCCACTACCAGCAATCCTAAACACTCGGCGCACGCCTTTCTAGGGCGATTTTGACAGGCCACCCTTGTGGTGCTGGTTAGCCGCCCCTTCGGGAGGCGGTGTCATTTCTGGCAGAGGCCTTTCCTCCGAGTTCCTGCCCCAAGGGATCTCAGCCAGAGGTATTACGCACCCCCGGAGTCTCCAGATTCCATGCCTCATCCACAGTCTGGATTGATGCAGCTGGATACTCCTGATGGGCTTCACGCCCTTGACCAGCCCCCTGATCAAGACTCCTTGGATTTTGATTTCTGGGGTAGGAGGACTTTCTACGCGGCACGGTTACTTCTTTCTATCTATGCACATCAGGCCCACTATGCAGCCTATGACAGGTTCTTGTGATCCAGGCTAGGTCAGTTCCTAGCCTCATTGCCTGACACGGAGCAAACCAGACAAGCCATTGCACTCTCTGCACGTGGCCTGAAGCTAGCAAGGCACCAAGCGAGGGCATCCTATGATGCCAACGAGGTAGCTACCAGGGTCGTAGGGACAGCGATCTGCACTAGGCGGACGGCATGGCTGCGTCTTTCCCGGTTGTCACCCTTGGCCCGGCGAAGGGTGATTAACTCTGCCCACCAGAGAACCTATCTCTTCTCCCACAGAGTGAGACAGTGCTTGTTGGGGCAGCTTCCTTCCCCCTCATGGGGGGACTCTGTCTCTCTCTCTCTCTCTCCGGTCTTTCCAGGCCCTGAAGGTTACCTCCTTTAGTGTGTCACCCACTGAGGGCTAAGGGACTTTGTCCTTGGGGTGTAAAGGAAAACCCCCTTCGGGGGGGGGGCTCGGTACTCACCCATCTGTGATGAATGGTGAAGATTGACACAGATAAGATATGAAAATTACGCACTACCGTGAATTATGATCTTTCTGTATCTTCACCATTCATCACAACCCCACCCTCCATCCCCTGGGGCCTCAGTCTCTGGGTCCCCCTCCTCTGTGCCTCCCTGTCCCTCCTTAGGAGTGGGGAAAATAGGGACACACAGGGAAGTAATTTCTAGGGAGAGTGATAGCTTGGTGCACTCCTCTCCAGTACCTTGCCCGCCCCTGTGGGGTGGGAGTTGCAGTTGCGCTCCTTCTCCCTTCTCCTGCCTCCAATCTATTTCTCCTAAAAAAAAAAAATATATATATAAAAACCCTTTTCACCAAAATTTTTTCCTGAGAGGGTGCTGAATCCCTGTACCCTGTCCTTCTTCCAGAATAGCCGACTCTGCTTATCTGGAGTGTTTGCCAGCTATTCCGTGCCTTGAATTCTGGCAAAAAGCATTGCTACTCCTTGCAGTACCTATACAGTCTGGAGACTGACCAGGGCCTGGGGTGTCTTATCCTTCTCCCCCTCTCTTCCTAAATTCTTTACCCACCCTACCCCCCTCTTCCTCTTCCAGAGATTGGGGCCCCTCCCAATCCCCTTTAATTTCTAACCTCTCTCTTCTGTCTTCTCAGTCATTATTTCTCCTTTTAGTTCATACATCTTTTCCTTTTTCTGTCCCTTGGACTTCCTTGTCCCACCCTCCACTTCCTTCCTCTTACCTCTCCGGTGACTCAGAACTGGCAGGCAGGCGGAGTCGACATAGCCTAACGGCCAACCCGCGAGTGCCGTGCAGTGCGTCTGCCCCGAGGGCGGCGCCGATGGTTTGTCGGCTCCGCCTTCTTTAATAAAAAAAATAAAAAGCTCCCGCAGGGTCCTGACCTCCAGCAGATACCCATCTGTGATGAATGGTGAAGATGCACAGAAAGATCATAATGTAACTACAGTAGGTACGTAATTTTCATTTGTTACATAACTGTACTTTCCTCTTCCGGGGAAACATTACCAGTTCAGGGTGTTGCCCTTTGGCTTATTTTGTGTGCCACAGGTATTTAACAAATGTTGAGCAGTAGTGGCAGTAGCCCTCCGGAGAGAGGGACTGTATGTATTCCCCTTATCTGGATGACTGACTCTTCAAAGCTGTGTCCAGAGAGCAGCTTTACTTGACTGAAGCAAAGACCAGGCTGCTGCTCTGTGCCCTAGGCATCACAGTCAGTGTGCCAAAATCCATCCTGACCCCTCGTCACGACTGTAGTACATAGGGGCAGTGCTGGACACAGCCCAAGGCTCAGCTTTTGTGCCTCAGGACAGGGCTGAACACCTGATTGTGCAGGCCCAAATGGTATACCACAACAGGTGTGTCACAACCTGGACATTCCTGAAACTGTTGGGCCTGATGGCAGTTGCTATTCTTGCTATACCACAGGCCAGACTGCATATGCGGATCCCTCAGTGGACATTAAGGGTCCAGTGAGACCAACGCACTGATGATCTATAATAGAAGGATCTTATCTGTATCAGTCTTCACCATTCATCACCTTTGGGTACTGGCCAGCGGTCATGACCCAGCGGGAGCTCTTTTTTTTTTTTTTTGAAGGTCAGAGTCGACGCATCGCCAGCCGCCCCTCTAGGTCGGCTTCACTGCGGCCGTGGGTTGGCCTTATTAGGTGCTGTCAACCTGCCCTCCCGCCAGTTCTTCATCTCCCGCCACCGAGGTCACCTCGTGGAAGCTATGCTGTGTGAGAGGCCTTAGAAAAACTGCGAAGCCATCGACTCCATGCTATATTTACCTGCCGGTTCAGTTTTGCCCACTCAACGTCGCCTGAGAAGTTAAAGTAAGACTGTTCCTTTTTCTTTATTTTGTGACGTCGGTTCTTCTTTGGTGGAGTTTTTTCTGTAGGTCATGTCTTAGTCAGGGGGCAAGAAATCTATGAAGATGGGACAGCCCCCCATGCGTCAGTGCCTGTGCGGCCATAAGTATTCTGTCACCGACCAGCATGATCGTTGCCTCACGTGTCTTGGCCAGCTACACGTTATGGATTCTTATGACGCTTGCTTCTCCATGGACCGGCGTGTCATCAAACAATGTGTGTGGAAAGTTGGACGAGCTCTGCCAACATTCAGGGGATGGTGTGCACTCGGGCCATGCCGCGTTCTCTCTGCCTTTCCTCTGGGTCCCCTCCCGGTTCTATACGGACCGAGGAGGAGGGGCCTTCTGCTTCTTGTAGCCTAGCTGTAGCAGAAGCCCCTTCCGTGGTGCAGGAGGCCCAGTCTGTCCCCCCACTTCCCCCCTCATGGGACAGGTGGGAGGCACCACCTTGGCAATCGGCCCTTCGGGGGGAAGGCTCTCCCGGTGTCGTACCCTCGGCTCAGGAGGCCTGGGTTGGTGCTGTCCCCGACGCTGTCTGTTGGTTCCGTCTTGGGTCTCTACACCATCCGCAGCACCATGGGCCCTGTCGACGGCGGCGCCAGTCCATCGCTCAGCGCCATTGCTGCTGCTGGCTCTGTTCATGGCACCGTGGGAGGCTCCACGGCGCTGTCCTTGACTGTCTCTTGCCCTGGCACCGTCTGCCATGCCGTGGTTGAGCACGGCGCCGTGTCCAGCTCTGGAGCCACTCGCAGCTCTGAGCAAGGACACGGCACCATGGGGGTTTCAGATCTCGGTGCAGAGAGCACGGTCGGCACCATGTCTGGCCTCGGTGCCACTTGCGGCACCGTGGGTGTGGACAGCACCATGACAGGCTTTGGCTCTCAGGCTGCTGCCATTGTTGGAGCCAAGTCTTCTTCCTGCACCATTCACAGTGCGGGTGTGGACGTCGGCACCGACTCTGGTGCAGTCTCTGGATCTGGTGGCCACGCACTGTTTGGCACAGAACTTCGATCTCCACCTTTTCAGAGGGGGGATCAGACTCTGAGTCAGATAGGCGGTCTGACTCTGGAGTTGGCTGCTGACGTGGACACCTTGGTAGTAACCTCGATAGGCCGGAACCAGGCCCTCTCTGAGGTGCGGACAGTGGCTCCCAGGTCCAGGGTCAGGGGTGCTGGCCAGCAGGCAGTGGTGCAGGCCACCATTGGTCTGCAGCCTGGACTTGCAGGGTTCTCTGACCCCTCAGTGGTGGTAGCCCCTCAGGTGGTGTGCCTGGATCGCCCAACTTTGGGGCTGATTGGAGCACCCACAGGAAGGGAGGGTGCTGCTTCCTGGATAGCCCCTTTGGTGCCAACCAGAGCTGCCAGCTACCTATGCTGGCTGTCTCTCAAGGAGCAGGGCACTTTCGGATTCCGAGGGGTATGGGATCCATGCAGCAGCCTTTTTCCAGAAGCCATCTGGGCTCTGGGAGAAGTCGTAGCGCTGATCTCCACCCTTCCCTTTCGGTTTCCTTGAGAGGGCCCCGTTCTTTGGAGGTACTGGACCGTCCTTCTGGACTTTCACGCCCCTGGTCACCTCATAGGGGATTCTTCAGGGTGCAGCCTAGGCAGTTCCAATTTGGTTGATCAGCTGTCGGCTGTGGAGTTTTCTGGAGTTCTTTCTTTCCTTAGGGCTCCTGGTGCACTCCCTAGCCCAGGTGGAGGTCAGCCGATTCCTGTTGTCGACTCTGCCTCCACTCCTCTGCCACATTCTCCTGCCCTCCTGGGTATTTTTGGTCCTAGCAGTCCTCTCTCGTGGGAGCAGTGGCTGCTCAGTTTCCCTCTTATGTCAGGGCTCCGGACAGACAGGTTTTTCAGTCTTCCCCTGAGCAGCCAGCTCCTGAACACTTGAGGTCCTCTGACTCCTCATCCTCCTCTTCTGTGGGACAGGAGCCGTCTGTCCACATCTCCCCAGCTGCTGATCTCACTGAGTATCAGCGATTCCTCGTGAGGATCTTGGAGGACCTGCACATCACCCCACCCACTCAACACAATCGAGAGCACTCGATGTGCCCCTTTCTAGGCAATTTCAGTGCTGACACCTTTGTTGCCCCGGCCTGCTCCCTTTCAGGAGGCATCATTGCGTTCTGGCAGAGACCCTTTCTGAGTCCCAGCCCCTAGGGATCTCTGCCAGCAGTATTGTGTCCCCCGGAGTCTTAGGTTCCATGTTTCATCCCCGTCAGGATTGACGAACTGGATACTCCTGATGGACTTCCCACCCCAAGCTATGACCGGCTCCCAGATTTTGACTTCTAGGGAAGGAGGATGTTCTACTTGGCATGGTTGCTGCTCTCTATTGCAGCATATCAGACCCACTATGCTACCTATGATAGGTTCCTGTGGTCCAGGCTAGGTCAACTCCTAGCCTCATTGCCTGACATGGAGGAAACCAGACAAGCCATTGCACTCTCTGCACATGGCCTGGAGCTAGCAAGGGCATTGTATGATGCCAATGATGTAGCTACCAGGGTCGTAGGGACAGCAATCTGCACTAGGCGGATGGCATGGCTGCGTCTCTCCAGGTTGTTTCCCTTGGCCTGGCGTAGAGTGATTAGCTCAGCTCACCAGAGAACCTATCTTTTCTTCTGTAGGGTGAAATGGCGTCTGTCGGGGCAACTTCCTACCCCCTTTGGGGGGGCTCCGTCTCGCTCTCCCCACTCTGAGGCCTCTCCAGACCCATGAAGGTTCTGCCTTTTAGCGCGTCACCCACCGAGAGCTAAGGGACTTAGTCACTTAGGGTTTAAGCCCCCTTCGGGGGGGGCTTGTCACTCACCCAAAGGTGATGTACGGTGAAGATTGACACAGATAAGATGTAAAAATTACGTACCTACCGTAATTCTGATCTTTCTGTGTCTCTTCACCATTCATCACAATCCCACCCTCCACCCCCCTGGGGCCTCAGTCTCTGGGTCCCCCTCCCTCTCTGTGCCCTCTCCCTTGTCCCTCTCCTTTCTGTCAGTCAGGAGTGGGATAACTTTAGGCACATAGGCGGATAATTCTTCTGGGGGAGAGTGGTTGGGGGGGCACACCTCCTTCTTCAGTGCTTTGGATCCATCCCCTGTGGGGTGGGAGTTGGCAGTTGCCCTCCTTTCTTTTCTTCTCCCCGTCAATCCTTTGATTTCCTTGTCCTTAGACATAACCTCAATTAATCTAAGAAACTAGGTTTCTTACACCAAAATTTCCTTTTGGGGGATATCCCTGCATCCTGTGTTTTTTCCAGAATAGCCGATTCTGCTTTTGGAGTTATTGCCAGTGATTCTGTGCCTTGAATTCTGGCAGTTAGCCTCTTGGCTACCCCTTCGCAGTTACTATACAATCTGGAGACAGGTCAAGGTTCCAGGGTATATTTTCCAGTTTTCCCCCCTCTCACTCTCATCCTTAGTCTAAAATCCTTAATCCACCCTCCCCCCCTTTTCTGCTTCCAGAGATTGGGGCCTCTACCCAATCGCTTAGCCTTTCAAACTTTTTCTGTCCTCTCAGTCATTTATTTCTCCTTTTAGTTTATATATGCGGTTTGTGCAATGCCAGATCTGTCAAAAACAAATCAGCCATTATTTCTGATTTTGTTGGGACAGCAGATCTGGCTTGCATCACCGAGACCTGGCTGGATGGAAATGCTGGCCCCATTTTGGAGGCGACTGTTCCAGCTGGGTACTCGGTGATTCACTGCCCGAGATTGGATCGCGGCGGGGGGGGAGTAGTGGTCTGTTTCAAGACCAGGTTGGGGCTCACGGGTGTACCAGTTGAGGAAGCTGAATCCTTTGAGTGTACCATAGTGGCTGGTGTGGGTTGCAGGATAGCCCTTGTCTACCGTCCACCAGGAGACGAGAGACGATTCCTGCAGGAAGTGGCAGACTTCATCGCTGATATGGCGTTGGAGTCGCCCAGATTGATGGTTCTGGGCGACTTCAATGCCTGGGTCGACGACGAACTTTCTGCCTTTGGGCAGCACTTCCTCCAGTTGATGACATCACTGGGCCTTACACAGATTGTCTCCTCAGCCACTCATAATCACGGTCACTCTTTGGATTTAGTTTTTCTCCTGGGGATTGAGACCTCTGATTTGGTGGTGGAACCTGTCAGTTGGTCTGATCACTACACCGTGGGCTTCAATTTTTGTGCTCCCTTTCGTAGGTCTGCCCCTGTGGAGATGGTTCGATACCGCCCTTTACGAGATGTGCGCCCTGAAGACCTGATGGCGGTGTTGAACCTCTCAGAGTTTCTGATTGCCAGCTTGGGTCCAGAGGCCATGGTCTTGGCTTATAATCAGGCCATTTCCTTGGCCCTGGACTCAATTGCTCCTGTCCATGTTCGTCCCCTCTCTCTCCGCCCTCGGGCCCCATGGTTTGATGGGTCCTTGAGGGAGTTTCGACATGTGGGATGATGGTTAGAGCACCGTTGGAGGAAATCTGCTCTCGATGCCGACCACCTTAGTTTGGAGGAGCATTATCGGCTCTACCAATCAGAGATCTCCCATAAGAAGGCAGAATTCCTGTCCAGGGAGATCTCTGTTGCTCAGAATCGACTGGCTCAGCTCTTCAGAACTGTGGACAGGCTGTGCAACCCAGCCTGTCTCCAGCTCCGTCGAGCTTTTTCACAAAAGAAGTGTGATGAGATCGCTCAATTCTTTGCAAATAAGGTTGCCGACATCAGATCCGAGATCCGTCTGACACACTCTAAGGGGGAAGCTGTTGGTCGGCGTTTGGCCACGGAATCCTCTGCCTCCTGGTGTTCCTTTGACCTGCCGATGTTCGGTGATATTATGCGGATCATCCAGGGATGCGCCTCACGTGCTGTAGTTTAGATCCGGTCCTACCTCCTGATTCTGGGTTGTGTTGAGATCGTCGTCCCGCTTTCTGGCTCAAATAACCGGTGCTCCCTAGAATTGGGTGAGTTTCCTAGTTCCCTAAAGGAAGCTGTGTGACTCCTTTGAAGAAGGCTTTGGACCCAGATATTTTTCCAGCTACAGATCGATTTCTAACCTTCCTTTATTGGGAAGGTTATTGAGAAGGTAGTGGCAAACCAGCTGGAGGACCATTTGACCATCCATAGTATCTACGAACCTCTCCAGTCTGGTTTTCATAAGAGACATAGTACTGCGACTGCTCTGGTTTGGGTGCTCAATGATCTCTTGATGGCGAGAGATCAGAGGAACTGCTCTATCTTGGTTCTCCTTGATCTCTCTTCAGCCTTTGACACTGTAGACCATGGGGTTTTGCTCAAGCACCTGGAGTCCATCAGTGGACTGTCTAGTACAGTGCTCAGATGGTTTTCATCTTTTCTATCTGGGAGAACGCAGAGAGTTGTGTCGGGAATTTTTTCCTGTGACCCTTTTCCTCTGCAGTGTGGTGTCCCCCAGGGCTCGGTGCTTTCCCCATGTTGTTTGCAGTGTACATGCTGCTCCCGGAGACATTGTGGAAGGTATGGGCTGAGGTTTCACTGCTATGCTGATGATACCCAGCTCTACCTGTCTTTTGCCCCCGACCAGGTTAGTGCTCTCTCAGTATTTAATAGCTGCCTCAGCTGAAATCCAGGACTGGATGAATGCGAGCTAGTTAAGTTAACACAGTAAGACTGGAGGTTATGGTTGTGGACCGGGTCGTGGGACAGTGGGGTTGGGGTCTGGTCAGTCCTCTGGCTTATTGCTGGGGGGGTGGGATCAGATCCTTACCTCTGAACGGGTGCGTAACCTGGGAGTGGTACTTGACAACGGGCTGACTCTTCATCATCAGGTGTCAGCAGTCGCTAAGTCTGCATTCTACCATCTTAGGAACATTGTCAGGGTGAAACACCTTGTTCCGTCCAGCGATTTACCCGTGTTGGTCCATGCTTTTGTGACCTCACGCCTTGACTATTGCAACTCCCTTTATTTGGGGCTTCCTGGGGTTGATATCCGCTGCTTGCAGCTAGTGCAGAATGCTGCTGCAAGGTTAATGACAGGGGTGACTAGAAGGACATATATTACCCCTGTACTGCGTGATCTGCACTGGCTGCCTATACAGTGGCGGATCACCTTTAAAGTAGGTCTTTTGACCTTCAAAGCCCTGCACGGACTCGGCCCCGACTACTTGAAAGAGCTTCTGATCCCTTACCGCCCTGTACGACAGCTCCGTTCAGCCGACGAGGGGTTGCTAGAGGTTCTGCAGCTTATCTGTTAGGTAGGAAAATGGGCAGACTGGGTGGGCCAAGCAGTCCTTATCTGCCGTCAAATTCTATGTTTCTATGTTTCCGAGGGTTATATTGAAGTCTTCTGGGGCCAGGGCTTTTGTGTTTGCGGCCCCAACCCTCTGGAACTCTCTGCCTCGCCAGCTTAGGGAATGCATGACCGTGGAATCCTTTAAGCGAGATTTTTAGACTTTTTTTGTGGAGCAAGGCTTTTATAAATTGATGTTGCTGTGAATGCTGATTTTATATGTATATTTTGATTCTAAGACTTATTTGTACAGCGCCTTGGCGCTTGAAAGGCGCTTAATAAATAAAGTTTATTATATTTATTATATCTTTTCCTTTGTCTGTTCCTTGGACTTCCTTGTCCCACCCTCTCAACCCTTTTTCTCATCTCTACGGTGACTCGGAACTGGCAGGAGAGCAGAGTCGACAGCATCTAACGGCCAACCCGTGAGCGCCACGCAGTGTGTCAGCCTTGAGGGTGGCACCGATGGTGCGTCAACGTTGCCCATCCAAAAAAAAAGCTCCCATGGAGTCATGACCTCCGGCCAGTACCCAAAGGTACTGAATGGTGAAGATTCACAGAAAGATCAGAATTACGTTAGGTACGTTATTTTCATTTCTAGTAACATGACCTGTCTGGAAGGTGCTTCAATGGTGCATGGAACCTTATCATCTGCTAAAAGAGGTTCCTTTCCTGATCCCCTCCCTCCATCAGATCCTTACGACAGATGCCTCTGGGATGGGCTCGAAGGCTCATTTGGGGCCTCAAACACAGGGCACATGGATGACTGTGGAGAGTACCCGCCACATAAATGTCCTAGAAATGAGGGCTGTTTTGTATGATCTACAAGCCTTCATGACCCATCTGTGCCCAGGACATCTGTTGGTGCAAACGGACATCAATGTGGTGCACTACACAGACAAGCAAGGCAAACTCCTCCCTATGTAGGGAAGTGATTTGGGGGGGTGGTATTGGGTTCTGGAACACGATCTAGAATTCTCAGCAGTTCATGTCCCAGGTATAGAAAACATCTTGGCAACAGACTTAGCAGATCACAGTCCGGGATGCACGAGTGGGAACTGCTGATCTCCGTGGCAGAATACCTGTTTGACAGGTGGGGGGTTGTCCATAGTTGGACATTTGTACATCCCCACATGATGCAAAACTGCCACTTTACTACTCGCTCATTCCTAGGCCTGGGGTTTTCTGGTGAGACACGTTGGCCCTCTCTTGGAAGGGGAGGTTCCTTAACATCTTTCCTTCCTGCCTCTAATCCAGAGGCTGTTAAGCAAGCTCCAGATAGAAGGAGCAACAATGATGCTCATTGCTTCCCTTTGGCCTCGTCAGATCTGGGTTGTCTTACTGCAGCAGTTGCCAGTGGAACCACCACTACTTCTGCCCCAGTGCAAGGGCTTGCAGTCACAGAAACAGGGAACCTTGGTCCATTCAGACCTCCGGTCACTTCATCTCCATGCTGTGCTGCTGAGGACATAACTGTGGCTAGGTTTGAGGTATCTGAAAAGGTGTCTGTCATAAAATGTTCTACCAGAGCCACCTATTCCATGAAGTGGAAGCGCTTTGCCTTGTGGACCGCTTCTAGTATTGCCTTAGTATTGTTGTCTTTTGAGCATTGTTACTAAACGTACCTTATATTACAATGTAATATGTCTTTATATTTCTATGTTTTACGTATATTTGCCTTTGTTTGTATATGGTCCTGCTATATGTCCTTAGAACCACCTTGTGAATGAGCTTGCTAAGTGGAATTATTCCTGTAATGAAATTGAACCCTTTACATGTCCGGTAAACCAGGTTCTAGAATATTTGATGTCCTTGTCAGATGCAAGATTTTAATGCTGTTCTATGCAATTTGGTGGCTGAGCTTTGCCTACTGTTTGCAGCTCTCAAGGACTGAGAGCATCGCTGCCTTTTCCTTTTTGTTTTTAACTATTTTTTGTGAAAGAAGCAAAATTTGGCTGAGCTTGATCTTCCAATCTTTCTTGTGACTGGAGATCCCAAAACACTGTTTTTAGTGAATAGTTAGGTTAATAGCATGAGGCAGGGCTGGGAAAGTGAGTGTATTACAGGAGCTAGCTTTCTTGATTTTAGTGGGTCCCCCCGGGATCCCTACCTTTAGAGTACTGTCAGTGTGGAGAGCCTCTGAATGCCATAAGGTTTCCAGTCCCCATCTGGCTTTTGGGCTTTCAATTGAACATTAATTTGTCCACCGCAAGCTGGCGGTGTTTCCTCCAACTGTACTGGCTTCCTGCAGCTGAGCACCGAGGTTGGTGTTGGGAGCATTTTCAGAGCAAAGGGACGGATACAGAGTATCAATCTTTAGACCGCCTGGCTGTTTTCCCCTTCCGGGTGGCGTCCTTGAGCCGTCTGTATTGTGTCTCATGTGGTCTGTGAGGGTGGCCCACTCACCATCATATGCGAGGGCCGTCTAGACTGATCTTCCTGGACTAAGTCTCCATCACTCATTCACACTAATGGGAGAATGCCAGAGGTGCTTGGACCAAGTGGGAGCCAACATTTTTCAGAAGGGTAAGCGCCAAGACAGGACCATGCATGCGCATCACGAGACTAGCTCATGCCTGTGTAGGCTATCTCAGCGTCGGCCCTCCAACTGCCTCTGTTCCTTTTCGCCCGCCGTCGAGTGTGCTTGGATGTCAACGTAGCTCGTCTGCCAGAGTCAAAGTTTCATCTATACGACAGCAGCTTTTAGTCGCTTTAGTTAACATTTTTATTAGTATTTTCTTATTCTATGAAGAAGAAAATAGGAGATTATGAAAGTAGAAATTCTCACCTGCCATCAACAGAGTCATCCTTAGACGGTAGCGGTGACGGTAGGAAGACTTCGTTTGAAAGTTGTTATGGTAGAGGGGCTGTGTCTGGTCCGCCGCCCTTTGATGAACGGGGGGGAGGTCCGACTATGGACAGTCCTGTGTTCGGGAGGAAGAACAGTCCACCGAAGTACGAATTGGCGGTTCCAGGGATTCAGCTCTTATTTAATTCTCAAGCTCTTCTTCCTCGCTGGGAAGAAGAATCATTGTCACCGAGGTTGCTGCCTGCGCGCCTGTACGAGGATTGTTCATCGAGGCGATAGGCCTGAACCGACTTTTGGTGGGTCTCCTGGCTCTCTCCTAACGACCGCATTCTTCACTCCGACTCCATCTCTGTCCTCGTTGGAGCTTCAGTGAGCAGTTTCACCTCGGGGCCACTCCTGTGGAGCAGGGGGTTTGACTTATCCAGTTTTCCTGGCCAGTGTTCCTGATTTCGGGGCCTTGGAGCCACTGGACCGGAGTCGGGTCGATTGGATCATGATGAGCGCGGTGCCTTTTTGGTGCCTTCACCATCGAGTCAACCCCTTATGACTACCCCCTCTGTCTTTCCATGCAGAGGCCGGCATGGGCACCACCTTTTTCCTTCTTCCCTTCTCAGGATTCTCCATTGGCATCCTGGCGCTGTGTCTGACGCCATGGGTGGTGCCGTAGGTCTGGCGCCATGGCTGCTGGTTTTGGTGTTGGTGCCATAGGTGGCACCACTGGTGTTTGGGTCAGCACCGTCAGCTCTGTGTGGCACCGTCAGCTCTGTGTGGCACCATTGGTGCTGTGGTTGCTGCCTTGGTTGCCGGTGCTGCTGGCAGTGCTGTGATTGTCTCAAGGTGTCACGGACACTCGCAGGTGGCTCTGGGCACCAGCGGATGGTGCTGCGGGCACCCATGGGTGCCACGAGATTCTTGGGTTCCATGAGTCCATCGGTGCCATGGGGCACCATGAGTATTATGAGTGCCATGGATGTTGGGGGTGCCATTGCTGCCATGGGTGCCAGGGATACCTGCAGGTTCCACTGCAGGTGCCCTCAGGTGTCACCCAGGTTGGCATAGGCACTGCTTGTTGCCCTCCTGTGCCATGAGTGATGCTGGTGCCGCAGGGGTGCCAGTTGGTGCTGTCCGGCAGAACTAGTGATGGATTTCCTTCTGCAGACCTCTTATTCTGCAGGACTTGTGGCAGGATGTTTCTACAGAATGAAATCCTGTTCTGCGGATTATTTTTTCCACACATCTTAGTGGATGGCGGTCTGCATGGGATCTTGTGACATCCAGTGGTTGTCCGCTGATGGAACTCTTCTGTTCTGCCAGTGGAATCTCTCATTCCGCTCAGCACTTTCTCAGCTCCCTACGTGGTGCCAAGCTTCTCAACATCCTTCCTGGTGGCGGAGTCTCTAGTGGCTTTGACCTAGACCTCCGTTAGGGGTCCTTCTGGGATAGAAGTGCATCTAGATGAGTCTGTCCCTGTCCTTCTGGCCAGTGATACAGCGTATGATTCATTTTATATACTGAAGGGTACACCCTCTCTATCATCAGAGTCCGTGATGGAAGATCTTTTTCAGTAGTTCCTCCAGTAATGGGGTCCACCATAGTATTCAAACTGCATCCATGGACCATACACCTCTGTGTCTAGACTGTTTCAGTCGTCAAGACAATTACACTCTGTGGAACATTCTAATTCAATGGTTGGGAACCACACAGACTCTTCCGCTCCTTTGATAGGGGTATATCGCCCCATTCTGATACTGCCCCTTTGGTGGCTTCTTCAGCACAGGTGGTTAACATCTGTTCAACTGTTATTATTAGTCGGTCACGATTTCAGTTATGGATGCTCAGGCTCCTCCTGCCCTTCAAGGGGATGCCATCTTCATCATTTTTGTATCGGGCAATCCTTATGAAATAGCAGCCTGAAACCTTGTCAGGCTCAGACTAATGGTAAAAAAAAAAGAAAAAGGTTAGAATTATCACAGCACAGGGCCTAGTTGAAATTACCCAATGTGACACCTGGACAGCGGGTTCTGATTACACTATGATTTTTGTAATATAAAAATGTGATATTGAGTGTTTCTCATGAGACATGCTGAAACAGCCTGTGGAATGACAACCCCGGCCCCCCAGGTTTTAGCAAAAGGTGTTACCTGGAAGGCCAGGAGATAATTTAATCACAGGCTAGAAGAGACTAAATTAAGGATCTCCTGTTGATCTAGCTTTATTGTAGCTTGCCAGCTGCTAGGCTGAAATCATAAACTTTTATGACCTGTAGAGAGCTAATACAGGTTATGTCACTTTGGTGCAAGTTCATAAATGTTTCTTTGATGTCTGTGAAGAACAGGAAGAAACTCTACATCAAAGGGTCATTTGAGAAAATGAGCTGTGCTGAGGTCACAGAATTTAATACTTTGATAAGACATCCTGTTTTGCATAGATATATTTTTTTATATCCTGTCAGGGATGAGCTAGGTGACCTCATGCAAAGAGATTGGCAAAGTCAGTTTTAAAACAGTATTCTGTTTTTCACTAAGACACAAATGTTTGGACTCTGAAAAAGAAAACATCTACAGCACTGTGAGAAAAGAATACCTTAGAACAGACAAGTCTAAGTGTATTAGTGGTAGGAATCTGCACTTTTTAAGACTTTATTCTTTTAAGTGATTTGTATATTTTGTGATATATGGTTCTGTGTTTACATTTTACATTCTTATCTATTTTTAAGTAAACCTCTACTTTAGAGACTACTTGGTGCACCTTTGAAATTATTTTTCTTGACAAGTGAAGCATATATGGTTAAAAGTGACACTGTGCAAAGCTTATTGGTTTTACCAAACTGGGAAAAGGTAAGAGTTTATTCTTAGGTCTTTCATAGAGTTTTAAGGGATCATTTTGTACACCTGGTTAGGTGCCTGTAGGCAAAAGATATCTGCCCCCTCCCCCGAAGAGCAGAATTATCTGAGCCTGTACATTGGGTACGCTGGCAAGAGAGTCACAATTTGAATCCCTCCAGAACTTGAGACCAAAGTTTGATTCGAACCCACAAAACAGACAGGAGGGTTACCCTGTTCTGTTAACTGTTCACAAGACTGCGCTCTGAGGTTGGCACTGTGGGAGCAGAGGGCCTGACCTGCTGAGTGGGTTTGTGACACCTGATACTACACTTTTGGATTTGGTCAGGTTCCGCCTCAGCCACTGAGGTGGTGGTCCCTAAAACTATGGTAAGGAGTACTTGATTTCTTCTACCCCTAGGGGCAGTCCGATTCAGCGGAAGTATGGGTCATCTCTTCTCTCTGAGAGGTTTCTCTTATTCCAAGATATTTCCTAGACCTAGGCGACTACCCAGTCTGTTGGTCCCCCCTTTTTTTTTTTATCAAGCTTTCTTCTCTTGATCAGAGCCTCGCAGCAACAGAAGTGACTCTCCAGTGAGTCAGAACTCGGGTTCCTGCTTCCATGCTTGCTTCTACTTGATAGACGACATGCTCCTTTCCTGACAATAGGTCAAATAGGTCTTTTTCTGAGATGGTTTCTCAAATATTCACACCTTCAGTTCCTGCGCACTGGTTCCATGCCAGTCGCTCATGAAGGTATCCTCTCCAAGTGCGTGATGGAGCTGTGAGGTTTGTTTTTTTTGCAAAGCAAACTAGAGTCCTTCCTACTCCTTTCAGGGAGGCCAGAGTGAGTAGTGCCTCATGGCATTGAGTCACTTCTGCTACTATTCAGTCACTTTCGACGAATGGGTTAGCCCTAACTTGGTCCTGCTGTGTCCCTCCTCGACGCATATTTGCCTTAGAAATCCAACCCCTGTTTTCTGTCCAAATGTTTTTCCTCAGCGGGCACGTCCACCTGTACACTTTTCCTTTCTTCCCTGAGTTCAGAGACTGCTGCTACAGTTGTACACACAGGGGCAGGATGATTCCTCCTGGAATATGCACTGAGTAGGATCTGGTTCTACTAGACCACCACAAGAGGCTTCTAAGTCATGCTTGGCCTTCCATCAGGGAGGTTTCAGTGACTAAGCGGAAACCATTCTCCTTGATGAGCTAACCCCACCTGGACCCCCTTTTGCTCACCTAGTAAGGGGTTCAAGTGCTCTTAGACCTGTTGTTCACAGGTCAGCCATACTTGGTAGTGGGGGGTTCCACCTTCGCTTTTCGGTCTACCCTGAACCAGTAGACTTTACCTCTGGCTCTTTCAGCTCCTGATGTCCTTTTGCGTTAGATTAGTACATGTCTTTGACACTGTTAATTTTGGTCCTATACCAAATTGTGAGGCCGGGTTTTCGCTGCTCTTCTAGAGTGGTTGCAGCTTCCTGGCAGAGTTTAATTTTGTGTCCATTGCAGTCGTATGCAAAGTGGTGAGTTACAACTCAAGTACTTATCTTGTAAACACTTTATTCTAGATGCCCTTTCCAATACACCTCTTTTTATTAGCAGAACAGTCCTTGGCTGTCCTTTCTGAGTGAACCCTGTCTCCTCCACCCTACTCAGGGTTGTTGGTTTTAGCTCGGTACTCTCCCATTGGTGTGAATGAATGATGGAGACTTAGTCAAGGAAGATATGGAAATTACTTACTTAACGTAATTATTGATCTTCTTGGACAGTCTCCATCACTCATTCATACGCCCACCCACCATCCCTTGGGTTCACTCATTTTCTTTCCTGGTCTTCATGATCCTACGGTTCAGGCTGTGAAGACATTGTTTCTTGACCCTTCTTGCAAGGGCCGTTTGGGCCCCTCTCAGGCCCAGAAACTCAGGATAAGTTATTTTCATTAGTTATGCTGCACCTCCTCAGTCAAAAAGGTACTGAGGCGGTTGGAGGGTCGACGCTGAGATAGCCTACACAGGCGCTAGCTAGTCTTGCGTTGCCATGCATGCGTGGTCCTATCTCGGCGCCGACCCTTCTGAAAAATTTTGGCTCCCACTTGGTCCTAGTGACTCCAGCACTATCCCATTAGTGTGAATGAGTGATGGAGACTTTCCAAGAAGATCAATAATTATGGTAAGTATGTAATTTCCATTTCTAGGGACGTGGATATGTTGTTCAATCCACACTTACTGGCAGGTTCCTTGTCGCTTTAAACTTGCCGGAAGGTCTTCAAGCTGGCTCCTCCCATCCACCTGGGTGGTAAAACTCTCGGCTCCACCGCATGATGCCAGATCTTCCTTACCGCTTGGAAGCTCAGGTTCCCTTCTTAGCGCTCTGCGTTTTAGGCCTGGATCCACACTCTTCGGTCAATCCAAAACTTATTCTTAAATTTAAAAGACTTCGGTCTTCTCTTTCCTTCGCGGCTCTGATGGACAAATCAACTCCCGGATTTCGTCGGTGCCCCTGTGGGCAGAAGATTTCCCGACGGATCCGCACCCACGGCTGCTATTGCCTTGACTCGCCATGACTCACAGGCTTGTGAGTTGTGCAAATCCTTTTCGGCTTCAGTCTTGGAGGACCACGCTGCCCAACTGCTGTTGGGGCAACCCGAGAAACTTTATCCTCCGGTCAAGTCGAAGGAGGCCCGTTGGGCGGTGGCTGTGGACTCAGCTGAACAGCTGGAGCAGATGATCGCCCTCAAGGAGGAGGCAGCCCAGGCTGCATCATCATCCTCCTCCTCGCTCGCGGCATTTATCCCGCTCTCCTTGGGCTCCTCCTACACAGCTACTTCCAAGGAGCTTTGCCAGTCCCTCTCCAACAAAAGAGAAGGACCTTTGGGACATTCCTCTCGATCCAAAAAGAAGGACTCCAGAGGTAAGTCCCACCATCGACGTTCATGGGAGCAAGAGAGGTCCCCTTCCCTGGATAGTTGACACTTGACTTAGGTCGAGATGCTGGCTTCTCGATGTCCCTGTCAGGTCAGCCGGCCGAGACAACCATCGACATGGTTGAGATTTTTCTTGACCCCTTTGGATGGTTTGTCGACTGGAGAAGCCAACAACCCTTCTTCACCGGTTCCCCCGGAGGAAACCGAGGACTTGCCTGTGCCTCCTGTGCTGGAGTACCTGGTTAAGGTCCCTGAACCGAGGGAAGAGCAGGTTTCCCCCCTCTCTAGATCCACCTCGGAATCCAAGGTCTCAGTCTCAGACCTCTTCCAGGTCCAGTCGGTCCTGTCAAGTGTCTCGGCATTCTGAAAGCGGCGGTGCTCATCCTCATCGTCCTCTTCGGAAGATGGGCTCCGGTGCAAGTTGTGTCGGCGCTACGAGGATCTAATATGGCAGCAGCTCTTATTATCTGGGAATAAGCCAACCCCATCACCTTCTCCAGCCATTAAGTGTCTGTCACCGGAGTGGCCGAAATAACCCTTCGTAGTAGTCGAGGAACCAAAGCCGGCACTGGTTGTTCAGCTGGAACCGGCTGCACCACCCATTGTGGTGGAACCCCCACCTCCACAACCTAAAACTGGGGCCCCGACCAGGGATTCTCAGTCGGGTCAGGGCTTGCCCCATCGGTTGTCAGTTACCCTCACTCCCGCTTGATCTCGGCAGGTGGAGGGTGGCTCAGGCACTCGGCAGCTGTTCTCAGACTCCTGTGAGTCTGACAATGACGACTCCTTGTTCTCCAGGCCACTTGACCTGGAATCCACTAGGGGTCAGTCAGTGGACGAGAGCCCATCCTCGTTCCTTGGAATGCTTCAACTCATCTGAATCCACTGGGATGAAGTTCAAACCCTTTTCAAAACGGGCCAAGTATCCCCTCATGGAGATACTGGACCGAGGGGATTCCCCTATGGAGGCCTTCCCAGTGGCCGGAGCTATTGTTGGTCCAGCCTTGGAGCTATGGCAGCGGCCAGCTTCTTGTCCAGCACCTTCAGCCAGGATGGCTCAGAAGTATGCTGTTCCCACCGGTTCACTCTCTGGTTTCTCGGAGAACCCCTCTGTGGAGGGGCTAGTGACTGACAGTGTTTTCCGGCATTCTGGGAACGCTCTGGATGTGGACAAGCCACCCGATAAGGAGTCCAAGAAATTGGACAACTCCAGGCGGAAAGTCTATGCTGCTTCCTTCTTAGGCCTTCGTCAGGCTAGCTTGACTGTCCTGATGGCACACTTTTCACATGCCCTTTTGGGCTCCCTGGATGAGGTGATTCCTCATCTCCCGGCTGACCTTCACCCGACGGTCAAGCAGGTGCAGGATTAGGGAAGGGCGGTGGCCAAACAGCAGCTCCAGTCTTCCTTGGACATCGCTGGCTCATGTGCCCAGTCAGTAGCAGCTGCAGAGCTTGGCTGCAGATCTCCATCTTTATGGCGGATACCCAGCACAAGCTGGCAGACGTCCCCTTTTTGGGCACCAACTTGTTCGGTCCTGGGTTGGAGAGTTATCTTCAAAGGATCGAGAAGTCCAATGCCACCTTGGACTCAGTCACGTCTGCCCAGAAGGACAAAGGCCGCCAGCAGCAGCAGCATATGCCCTTTTGTCCTTCAGCCCCTGCAGCACGTCTGGCCCAACAACACCAGCATCAGGGCCAGCAGGCTTGCACTTGGCATTCCAAAGCCAAGCCTGCTGCTTCCTCCAGCAGGACGCCAGGAGGGAGAAAGGTCCAGACAACTCCTCGGCTGGCCCTTCCTGCAAGCCTGCCCAGTGACGGGTTTCGCCCCCAACCTCGTCACTCCTCCCCGTGTTCCCCCCTGGCGGGACGGCTTCACCACTTCATTTCTGCCTGGTCCGTTATCACCATGGACCGCTGGGTGTTGGAAGTGGTAGGCAGGGGTCTGCCTCTGGAATTCGAGCAGTCCTCATCCTATTGAGCCATTGCCCCATGGGGGCTACGGGTTCCGCAGCCTCTCTGTCGGCTCATCGAGCTGACATTGCCATGCTCCTCCAGAAGGAGGTGATCAGGGAGGTGGCGGACCCTTCTCCAGACCCAGGGTTTGTGTCCAGCTACTTCCTGGTCCCAAAACAGATGGGGGGCTGGCACACCATTCTCAACCTATATGACCTAAATAAGTTCCTAAGGTCTCGCACCTTCAAGATGGTCACTCTGGCTCAGATCATTCCATCCTTGGAACGAGGTGTGTGGTTCTGTTCTCTGGACCTTTAGGACTCATTCTTTCATGTCCCAATCCATCTGTCTCACCAGCGATTCCTCCACTTCAAGGCAGAGGGATCCCTTTACGAGTTCCGGGCCATGCCCTTCTGCCTCTCTCTAGCTCCCAGGGTCTTCACCAAATGCATGGCAGTTGTGACAGCATTTCTTCGGCACCGAAGGGTCCGGGTGTACCCTTACCTGGATGACTGGCTGATTTGCAGCCCCTTCCAGGCTGGAGGTGGAGCAGTCCAGGGATCTGGCCCTCCAGGTCTGCTCTCAAATTGGCCTCCTCATCAACAAGGCCAAATCGGAACTTTTGCCTTCACAGGTGATTCAGTCCATCGGGGCAGAGCTTGACTCCCTTCAAGCCAGAGCACGGCTGCCGGCGGACAGGGCTCAGGTCCTTTCCTCCTTTGCCCAATCATTTCTGGTTGAGCAGTTGTGCCCTGCCCGGCACTTCCTGTGCCTTCTGGGCCTCTTGGCGGCCTGCACCAGCGTGGTCCATTGGGCTAGCTGGCATATGCGCCCCCTACAGTGGGGGCTGGCCCGCCAATGGTCACAGTGCTCCGGTCCTCTGGACCAGCCAGTGACAGTGACCCAGGAGATATGGAACGGCCTCCAGTGGTGGCTCGTTCCAGCTCATCTGGAGGAGGGTATCCCATTTGTCTGCCTCGAGCTGATGGTCACTTTGACGACGACGCCTCTCTGATGATTTGGGGTGCCCATCTGAGGGAGCTCAGAGCTCACGGTCTCTGGTCCTCTCGGGAGTCTCGATGCCACATCAACCTGCTGGAGCTTCGAGTGGTCAGACTAGCCCTCACTGCCTTCGCTCCATTTGTACGGGGTTAAGTGGTCCAGGTCCAGATGGACAACACCACAACCAAGTACTGCCTAAACCATCAGGGAGGGAGGCACTCCTTGCCTCTGTGCAAGGAGGCTCTCCACACTTAGTCTCTCGTGATCAGCCTGGAGGCAGAGCTCCTAGCCATCCATGTGGAGGAGCCTCCAACACTCTGGCCGATGCACTCAGCCGGATAGTTGCTGCATCTCACGAGTGGTCTCTCCTGCTGGAGGTAGTACAAGATCTGTTCTCCCACTGGGGCACCCCTCGGGTGGACCTGTTTGCCTCCAGGGAGAATGCGAAGCTGTGGCTCTTTCATGCTCTGCCCCTTCAGCAGGGCTCACTGCAAAGGGATGCCTTCTCAAGGCCATGGACCCCTGGCCTCTTCTATGCCTTCCCTCCATTTCCCTTGATCCACAAGGTGCTTCTCAAGGTGAAGAGGGACAAGGCGCAGGTGATTCTGGTAGCCCCAGACTGGTCCCGTCAGTTCTGGTATCCAGAACTCCTCAGCCTCTGCTCCAGGCTCCCGAGGCTGCTTCCAGCCCGCCCGGACCTGATCTCAGTCAACAAGGGCAAGGTACTCCACCCGGACCTTCAATCCCTGCACTTGACTGCCTGGTTCCTGAGCGGCTAGAGTTCCAGGCCTTGGGTCTTTCTGACGAGGTCCTCAACGTTGTTGAGGCATCCCGTAAGGTGTCAACCAGAAAATGCTATGCCTTCAAATGGAATAGATTCTCCATTTGGTGTTAGGATAAGGGGTTGGGCCCTTCTTCCTGTTCTTTGGCTAGCATTCTGTATCTGTGGTCCCTTTCTCAGCTAGGGCTTCGATCGACTACCCTTAAGGTGCACCTGGCACCCATCTCCACTTACCGGGTGCAGGCCGAAGAGCAGTCGGTGGCGCAGGAGAAGGTGGTCAGGCGCTTTTTCAAAGGCCTTGATCACATATCCCCTCTGGTGCAAGAACCTCCACCCTCTGTGGGATCTACTGCTGATATTGGCTAAGCTCATGGGCAAGCCATTCGAACTGATGCACAAGTGTGACATCTCTCACCTGTCGTGGAAGACTGCCTTCTTGGTGGCTATCACATCAGCCAGAAGGATGGGAGAGCTCCAGGCGCTTTCCATCGAGTCTTCTTATCTGGTCTTCCACAGGGACAAGGTTGTCCTGCGCCCCCACCCGAAATTCCTTTCGAAGGTGGTGTCAGAGTTTCACTTTAACCAGGTGTTGACTCTGCTGGTGTTCTACCCCGTCACACCTCGTAGGTCAATATAGCTCCATACTCTGGACCCTAGAAGAGCGCTTCTTATTATAAGGAGCGGACGGCTGAAGTTCGGGGAGAGGTTCACCAGCTGTTTGTTACCTACACTGAAGCCGCACCTGGCAGACCTGCAGCGAAGCGGACGATAGGCAGGTGGGTCACCTCCTGCTGCGATCTCTGCTATAGGTTGGCGGGCATGGAGCCTCCCCACCATGCCGGTGCTTTGATGGCTGCTTCCAGGGATGTCCCTATCCAGGAAATCTGCAGGGCTGCTACCTGGAAGTCAGCACACACCTTTATTACCCATTACCACATCAACCTTGAGTCACGTCGGGATGCTGGTTTTGGGACCTCGGTTCTCCAGTCATTATTTCCCAAGTAGGGGATGTGTGCCTTGCCTCCCTCCTCCCAGAGAACTGCTAGGAGTCTGCCAGTAAGTGTGGCTAGAACAACATATCCATGTCCCTAGAAATACAGGTTACTCACCTGTAACAGGAGTTCTAGGAATGGTATATGTTGTTCATCCACACAACCCATCTGACCTCCCTGGCTTCGACGCACAACCTGGCTTCCAGCGGGGCTAGATCTGGCATCTTGGGGCCGAGCTGAGAGTTTTACCACCTGGGTGGGTGGAAGGAGCCAGCTTGAAGACCTTCCGGCAAGATTTAAAGTGGCAAGGAACCTGCCAGTAAGTGTGGATGAACAACATATAGCACTCATAGAACTCATGTTACAGGTGAGTAACCTGTATTTGTCTGCTATCTTGGCCTACCATGTCCTGGTGGATGGTAAACCCCGTAGCTCAGTTGGAGATATCCAAAACCTTCCTGAAAGGGATTCTCCATCTGGAACCTTCCCCCCCCCATCCACAGTCCTACACCCCCTTGGGATTTAAATTTTGTGTTGGAAAAGCTCACTCTCCCTCCTTTTAAACCAGCGATGAGCTGTGAAATGCACTGTCTATCTTGGAAGGTGCTGTTTTCAGTTGCCATTACTTCTGCTCAAAGAATTTCTGAGCTTCAGGCTCTCGTTTGTAAAGAGCCGTATCTTATTTTTCCCAAAGACCAATCAGTCCTTCACACTCATCCTAGGTTCCTTCCTAAGGTGGTATCGCAGCTCACCCTCAATCGGTTGAGCTTCCGGTGTACTACCCAGCCCCAACAAATAGAGGTGATGCTCTGTTATGCATGTTAGACTACACCAGATTCTTAGGTGTTACACGGTCTGAACAAGAGAGACACGTAAAGACCATCAACTCTTTGTTTCCTTTGCCCCAAAATCCTTGGGTGAAGCTGTTTCTAAGCAGTGCCTTTCTAAGTGGCTAGACAGCTGCCCTTGCTGGGTCTGTCAAGGCTCATTCCACTAGGGGTGTGACTGCATCTGCAGCCTTTCTTTGTAATGTTCCTGCAGTGGAGATCTCTGCGGTAGCAACCTAGAGTTCTGTCCATACCTTTACCAAGCACTGCAGTCGTTACATTGCTTCGAGGCGAAGGGCCGGATTTGGCCTAACTGTCGTGCAGGGCCTTCTGTCCTAGGCATGCTCCTTTCTGGTTTTCAGTTGTTCCTCCTCTCAGTCTCTCTTTCAAAGGACTGCTTGGGAATCTGTCCTAAGTGTTATGACCTACTGAAGGAACCCTCTCGAAGTAAGATAGTACAGTTACGTAGGAGCTTACCGTAACAGTAGATCTTCAAGAGAGGTTCCTTCAGTAGATCATGTTTTCCCTGCCCTCCTTCCCCCAGAAATTTTTTCTTTTGGGTCTCCAGACTAGCTTCCTTTCCTTCCTGTCTCCAGCGGGAGAACTGGAGGGTGGGCCTGGGGACCGCTTACTATATAGGGCCATGCTCATGTTGTCACATGACGTCTGTTGGGCGGTCTCCCATCGGGTATTGCTGGAAAAGTCTGCCGTTAGGTCCTGATGCTAGATGGCGCTAGTCCTAAGTGTTATGACCTACTGAAGGAACCTCTCTTGAAGATCTACTGATCTTTCTTTGAGAGGATTCCTTCAGTAGGTCATCACATATAGGACTAGCACCACCCGGCGCCTGGGCCGCACAGCAGACTTTTTTCTAGCAATACTCTGACGGGGACTGCTCATCTTATCATGTGACTGATGTCAGCATGATCAGATATAGTGGGCGGTCCCCACACCCGCACTCCAGTTCTTTCCCGCCGTTGCCTCGTGTCAGTCACATTGCAGACTTCCATTAGTAACTTTTGTTGTCAAACGTTAACTTTTCCCTCCTCCTGGAAAGGTGCAATAATAATCTCGATTTATAAAAAGGGTGATAAAACAGATTTTTCTATGTATAGGCCAATTTCTCTATTAGATAATCTGGGAAAGATTTTTTCCAGACTTGTATTGAACAGACTAAAGGAACAGCTGGTACTTTTTGGGTGACTTGTCTGATGCTCAGGCTGGGTTTAGATCTGGCTTTAGTACTGTTGATAACTGTTTTGTAATTAGGCACTTACAAGAAAAATATGTGGTCCTGAGAAAACAGAAGTTATATGCTGCATTTATTGATTTCAGTACAGCTTTTGACTCTGCCTCTAGAAATCTATTATGGGGTATTATGAGGGATAAGAGTATCACAGTGGAATTAATAGCAGGGCCATCATATTGGGGTACTGAGATCCAGAAGATGCCCTGGGGTGAAATGGAGTCTGGAATGTGGTTCTTCATGTCTGGTCTCCATACCCAAGGGTACCTCTAATATTGGTGGGCAAGTAGCTCAAGCATCTCTAGAGGCCCGTCCTACCCGAGCAGTGTTGTGTAACACCAGATCCATCAGAAATAAGACTGCAGTTATTGCAGATCTTGTTGCATCGGTGGATCTGGCATGCCTAACCGAGACCTGGTTGGATGAGAATACAGGTCCTATATTAGAGGCCGCTATTCCAGCCGGGTACTTGGTGTTACACCGCCCAAGGTTGGACTGCAGGGGAGGGAGCGGACTTCGTCATCAACATGTCATTCGAGTCATCCAGGTTGATGGTCCTTGGCGACTTCAATGCCTGGGTCGATGACGAACTCTCGCAATTTGAACAACACTTCCTCCTGATAGAAGGCATCCTTAGGATGGCAGAGAAAGGGGAGATATTTCTGATGGGGGACCTGAATATGCCAGATGTTAACTGGAGCACCATTGCTGCAGCCACATCCAAGAGTAGGGCAATTCTTGATGCCCTGCAGGGGGCATGCCTCAGACAGCTAGTTTTGGAACCCACTTGGGAGGGAGCAATTTTAGACCTGATACTCTCAAGTGGGGATGGAGAGAGGATCTCTGATCTTGAAGTGGGTAGCCATCTAGGAACAAGCAACCACCAGTGTGGTTCACGATAAACTTAGCTGTAGAGTCAAGACATACAAAGGTGAAGATACTGGACTTCAGGAGGGCTGATTTTGTCAAAATGGGAGAGTGCCTCAGAAAAGCACTAGCAAACAGGCAAGAAGGTGGGGTGGAGCAACAATGGGGAAACATCAAAACCGCCATCACAGAGGCAACAAGCCTTTGTGTGAAGCAAATAAACAAATCAAAAGAAAAAAAACACTATGGTTCTCAAAAGAAGTGGCGGGGAAGGTTTTACTAGGATGTATAGGACAAAAGGGAGCAGTCAGTGCCCATAAGTATTGTCCCCTGCACCATGCGGGCATTTTAAACCATAATACCATCTATATAATATAATCCTTCTAAAGTATGTTTGAATTGACTAAAAAAAGATGGCATTCAGGAAGTATAAAGAAACACAGAAGGAGCAGGACAGAGAACTGTACCAGTTAAAGCAGAAGGAAGCTGGGAGGGTAGTCAGAATACCAAAGGCCCAAACCGAGGAAAAGATAGCTAACTCATTTAACAAGGGGGATGAAACCTTTTATAGGTACATTAGGGAGCAAAGAAAGACTAAGGCAAGGATACTGAGGCTGAATAAAAAGGAAGGTGGTTGGGCAGAGACAGACAGTGAAAAAGCAGGGATACTGAACGAATACTTCTGTTCAGTCTTCACAATGGAAAAGCAGGGGGAGATACATAATCCAGTCAATAGAAGCACTCTGGATAGGGAGATTGATATTAGTCCTTTCATAGAAGAAAGGGTTCTGAAAGAACTCTTAAAACTGAAGGTGGATAAAGCAATGGGGCCTGATGGGATTCACCCCATCATTCTAAAAAAACTAAAGGAAGAACTAGTAACACTACTGACTACCCTTTTAAATAAATCCTGGGAGGATGGTGTGGTACCTGAGGACTGGAGGAGGGTGGATGTAATTCCCTTTCACAGAAGTGGAAGCAAGACAGAGGCAGAAAACTACAGACCTGTCAGTTTGATCTCTGTGGTAGGGAAAATGATGGAATCACTTCTGAAGGAAAGAATTGTTGAGTACATACAAGCCAATGGGGCACAGGACCCAAGGCAGAATGGATTCACAGCAGGTAGGTCATGTCAGACAAATCTAATTGATTTCTTTGACTGGGTGACCAAAGTAGTAGACCAGGGAGGGGCTGTGGACTTGGCCTACCTAGACTTTAGCAAGGCATTTGACACAGTCCCGCTCAAAAGATTAATAAACAAATTAGCCAGCCTGGGAGTAGGTCCCAGGGTGGTAGCCTGGGTAAAACACTGGCTGGTCAACAGGACACAGCGGGTAATAGTAAATGGAGTCCACAGTGAAGAAAAGAGGGTTACTAGTGGGGTACCACAGGGTTCAGTAGTGGGGCCAGTCCTTTTTAATGTCTTTATAAGTGACATTGCAGAGGGACTGGAAGGGAAAGTATGTCTCTTTGCAGATGACACAAAGATCTGCAATAGGGTTGATACACAATGTGGGGTGGAAAGGATGAAAAGAGACTTGGCAAGGTTGGTGGAAATGTATGGCTACTTAGATTCAGTGTAAAGAAGTGCAAAGTAATGCACCTGAGAAACCAAAACCCAGGGGAAAAGTACACAATGTGTGGTGAGATACTGACAACAACAAAAATGGAAAGGGACCTTGGGGTAGTCATATCATACAACGTAAAGGTGGGCCAGCAATGTGAGAAGGCAGTAAGGAGGGCTGGGGTGGATATTGGGATGCATAGGGAGAGGCATCATAAGTAGAAAACAGGAAGTTGTTGGCCCTCTGTACAGACAATTGGTAAGACCACATCTGGAGTACTGTGTACAGTTCTGGAGACCCCATCTCTGCAAAGACACAGACAGGGTGGAGGCTGTCCAGAAGAGGGCAACCAAAATGGTGCAGAGTCTGCACCAGAAGACACATACACATGAAGAAAGACCAAAGGAGCTTAAGATGTATAGCCTCGAAGAAAGGAGGGTGGGGGGACATGATAGAAACTTTCAAATATGTCAAGGGAATCAACAAAGTCCAAGAGGGTAGCATCTTTCAGAAAAAGAGATGTGCATGAAAAGGGGCACGATTTGAAGATGGGGGCGGCTCAGGTAATGCTATTTCTTCACAGTGAGGGTTGTAGATGAATGGAATGGCCTTCCTGAGGCGGTCGTAGAGTCAAAAACAGTGGGGGAATTCAAGAATGCATGGGACAGACATAAGGCAATTCTAGTGGGGGGGTAGGTGGAAGTAGGCTGTTGGTTTACTAGGATCTTCAGCTTATCCATTAGGTAGGGAAATGGGCAGACTAGGTGGTCACTCCCTTGACTTGGTCTTCCTCCTGGGAATCACAAAGCCTTCAATTTGGGGGTGGAACCTGTCGGATGGTCCGATCATTACACTATGGGATTCAGTTTTACACACACACACACACACACACACACACACACCCTTTGTAGGCCTACCCCTGTGGAGATGGTCAGGTACTGTCTTTTGTGAGATGTAAGCTCTGAGGGCCTGGCGGCGGTGCTTGACCTATTGAAGCTTCACGGCATGAGCAGTAATCCGGATGCCTTGGTCTTGTCCTATAATAAAGCCATCTCTTTGGCTCTGGATATTATTGTCCCTGTCCTTGTTCGTCCTCTCCCCCTTTGCCCTCGGTCCCCATGATTTGATGGGACCTTGAGGGAGATGCGCCGACAAGGACGAAGATTAGAGTGTTGCTGGTAGAGATCTGCCCTTGATGCCAACCATCTTAGATTGATGGAACATTATCAAGTCTGTCATTCCGCAATCTCCCGTAAGAAGGCAGAGTTCCTGTCCAGGGAGATTGTGGCTGCTCAGAACTGACCAATTCAGCTCTTTCGAACTGTAGACAGACTGTGCAACCCTGCCTGCCTGCAGGTTTGAAGAGCCTTTTCACAAGTAGAGTGTGAAGAGCTCGCTCGCTTCTTTGTGGCTAAGGTGGCTGACATCAGGGTATCACTCCAACCTGCATCCTCTTTGGGAGAAGTGATGGATCGGTGCCCGGTTACTGCCACTAAGCCCTCTTGGAATTCCTTTGACCGGCCGGAGTTCATTGATGTCATGCAGATTGTCCAGGGTATGTGCCCTACATGCTGTAGTTTGGATCTGGGCCCAACTTCCTTGATAAAGGGTTGTTATGATGTTATCGGCCCGGTCCTAGCACAGATAGTCTGATGCTCCTTGGAGACAGGTGAGTTTCCTAGCTCCCTGAAGGAGGCAGAGGTAATGCGCCTCCTGAAGAAATCTTCTTTGGACCTAGACTTCCATGCTAATTACAGACCAATCTTCCCTTTGTGGATAAGTTGATTGAGAAAGTAGTGGCCGTACAACTGGAGAACCATTTGACCATTCATGGCATCTATGAACCACTCCATTCTGGTCTTTAAAAGAGGCATAGTATCGCGACTGCGCTGGTTCAGGTGCTCAATGATCTCTTGATGGCAAGAGATCGAAAGAGCCATTCTATCTTGGTTCTTCTCAATCTCTCTTCAGCCTTTGACACTGTGGACCATGGTATACTTCTCGAACATCTGAGGCTGATCTGCCGACTGTCTAGTACAGTCCTCAGGTGGTTTAGATCATTTCTCACTGGCAGAACTCAGAGGGTGTTGTCAGGGATAAATTCTTCTGACCCAGTCTCGCTGTCATGTGGGGTTCCTCAGGGTTCCGTGTTGTCCCCCATGTTGTTCACAGTGTACATGCTGTCCCTTGGTGACATTGTAAGAAGGTATGGGCTGAGGTTTCACTGCTACAGTACGCTGATGATACCCAGTTCTACCTATCTTTACGCCTGACCAGGATAGAGCTCTCTCTGTATTTAACAACTGCCTCACTGAAATCCAGAATTGGATGAATTCAAGCTGGCTGAGGTTGAACTCTGAGAAGACGAAGGTGATGGTTGTGGACCCGAGTCACAGGATAAAGGTGGTGGGAGCTGGTTTGCCTTCAGGATTATTTCTGGGTGGCTCCCAGCTCCCAACCTCTGAACAGGTGCAGAACCTGGGAGTGATTTTTGATGATGGGCTGATGTTACAATCACAGGTGTCAGTAGTCATCAAATCATCTTTTTACCATTTGAGGAACATCTCCGATTAAGCACCTAGTTCCATCCAGTGACCTGCCTACATTGGTCCATGCCTTATTGACCTCGCGCCTTGACTGTTGCAACTCCTTTATCTAGGGCTACCTGGGGTTGATATCCACTGCTTGCAGCTTGTGCAGAACGCTGCGGCCTGGTTATTGACGGGTACTCCTTGCACCTGTCATATTTCTCCAGTGCTGCGCTAACTGCACTGGCTGCCAATACAGTGGCAGATCACCTTTAAAGTCAGTCTTCTGACTTATAAAGCACTACACGGACTGGGCCCGGTCTGCTTGAAAGCTTCTGGTACCCTACTGCCCTAAGTGATCGCTCCACTTGGCAGACAAGGGTTTGCTAGAGGTTCTGAGGGTTTCTTTTCTAATACTGATTTCCCCAAAGATTATGGGAAAGTATTGTAGTGTTTTAGCTTATGCAGATGAATTGGTTCTGTTTTCATTATCCCAAGTAGGCCTTCAGGCTAAGCTACGTACACTAAACAGTTATGCACTTACATACAGATTAAGGGTGAATCCACAGAAAAGCCAGGTTCTTATTTTTGGAAATAAAGGAAAAATCCAAAAAAGGTGGTGGTCTTTGGGAACAATGAGAACTGAGACAGTGGATAGTTACGTGTATTTTGGTTTACATCTAATACAAGATAGTAAATGGAATAAACAGCTGTAAACTACATTAGTACAATTAAAAAGACAGCTAATTCCTTGATGGTATTTAATAAAAAATTTGGTGGGAATTCCATTAAACCACTTTTGATTGCATTACAGGCCAAATAGGGAGGCAGTATAGTGCAGTGGTTTAACGCTCTGAGCTGCAAATCTGGAGACATGGGTTTGAATCCCACAGCCCCCACTTGCATACTGTGTGACCCTGAGCAAGTCACTTAACTTGCCCGTGCTCCCAGGTTGCACCTGTAAACAAGCTCTCAGCTTAGTGTGTCTCACCTGGTTAAACAATTGGTGAAAAAAAAAAATACGATTCGCAGGCCTTGTTTAATGCTGACATTTGGCAGCATTCCATATTAGAGAAATTCGAGGTTCCATTGAACAAATTATTGAGAGTAAGTTCGGGACTAAATAATTCTGTTCCTGCTTCTCTGCTTAGAGCAGAAATGGGGATTCTAGGGACATGGATATGTTGTTCATCCACACTCTCTAGCAGGTATCCTTGCTGCTTTAATTCTTGCCAGAAGGTCTTTCAGCTGGCTCCTCCCACCCACCCGGGTGGTAAAACTCTCGGCTCCGCCCCATGACGCCAGATCTTCCTTACCGCTTGGAAGCTCAGGTTCCCTCATTAGCGCTCTGCGTTTTAGACTGGATCCTAATTCTTCGGTTCATCCGAAATTGATTTTGAAGTTTTCTAAACTTTGGTCTTCATCTTCCCTCACGGCTGCGATGGACAAATCTGTTCCCAGCTTTCAGAGGTGCCCTTGTGGGCAGAAAATGTCCAAGACAGATCTGCAGTCCACGTGCGTCTACTGCTTAGGCCTAGATCACGACTCGCAGGCTTGCAAGCTGTGCCGTTCTTTCTTGGCCAATGTTCTGGACGATCGCGCTGCCCGTTTGAAGCTTGGGCGCCCCGAGAAACGTTTTCCGCTGGTTAAATCCAAAGAGGCTCGTTGGGCGGTGTCCGCGGCAGCTGACTTGGCTGAGCAGCTCGAGCAGATGATCGCCCTCGAGGAGGAGGTGGCTCAGGCCGCATCTTCTTCCTCCTCGGCCGTGGCATTTATCCCGCTCTCTCTGAGTTCCTCGTATACAGCTTCGTTCAAGGAGCTTTGCCAGTCCCTTTCCACGAAAGGAGAGGGGCCCTCGGGACATTCTTTTCGGTCCAAGAAAAGGGAATCAAAAGGTAAGTCCCATCGTCGGCGTTCATGGGAGCAGGAGAGGTCCACCTCCCCGGGCAGCTGACCGTCGACTTCGGTCAAGGTTGCGGCTGAGGCCGCTGGCTTCACGGTGCCCCCATCAGGCCAGCCTGCCAAGACTCCCGCCAACAAAGTCGAGATTTTTCTCGATCCGTTAGACGGGCTGTCGACTGGAGAAGCTGACAACCCTACTTCACCGGCTCCCCCGGTGGATACCGAGGTTCTGCCTGCTCCTTCGGGACCGCAGTCATGGTTAAAGTTCCCGAGCCGAGGGAAGAGCGGGTATCCCCCACCCCTTCCCAGACCCACCCTCAGTCCCCCCGAGGGTCTCTGTCTCAGACCTCTTCTCGGTCCAGTTCCCGCCGACATCGGCGGTCTCGGTCTCATTATCAAGTAAGCGGCGATGCCGTTCTTCTTCGTCCTCCTCCTTGGGTGAGGAGAGGCTACAGCGCAAGTTGTGCCAGCACTACGATGATCTTATGTGGCAGCAGTTGCTGTTATCTGGGCCTAAGCCGACCCCGGCCAAGACCCCGGCCATCAAGTGGCTGTCGCCTGAACGGCCGAAGCAACCACTTGTTCCAGTCGAGTTGCCCGCCCCAGGGCCGGTTGCTAAGCCAAAACCAGCTGGTCCACCGATTGTGGTGGAACCTCCGCCTCCACAACCAAAGTCGGGGGCACCGACCAAGAATTCTCGGTCGGGTCATGGTCTGCCCCACAGGTTGTCAGTCACCCTCACTCCCGACTGTCCTCGGCAGGTGGTGGGTGGCTCAAGGCCGAGGCAACTCTTCGCAGACTCTTCGGAACCCGACGACGATTCCTCCCTGTTCTCCAGGCAGTGCGATCCGGAGTCCTCCGGGGGCCAGTCAGTGGATGATAGCCCATCGTCCTTCTTGGGTCTGCTTCGACTCATCTCAGAGTCCACCGGGATGCAGCTCAAGCCCATGTCCAAACGGGCCAAGTATCCCCTGACGGAGATTCTGGACCGAGGGGATTCTCCCATGGAGGCCTTTCCGGTGGCTGAGGCCATTGTCGGCCCAGCCTTGGAGCTTTGGCATCGGCCTACTTCCTGTCCTGTGCCCTTGGCCAGGAAGTATGTGGTCCCTACCGCTCTTGCTTTCTCGAATGACCCCACTGCTGAGGGGTTAGTCACCGACAGCGTTTTCCGGCGTTCCAGTAACGCTCAGGATGTGGACAGGCCCCCCCCCGACAAGGAGTCCAAAAAGCTGGACTTTGCCGGGCGCAAGGTGTATGCTGCATCCTCCCTCAGCCTCCGACAGGCCAGCTCGGCCGTGCTGATGGCACACTTCTCCCACACCCTCATGGGCTCCCTGGATAAGGTCGTTCCTCATCTCCCACCTGACCTGCAGACCACGGTCCACCAGGTGCAGGACCAGGGTAGGGCGGTGGAGAAGCAGCAGCTCCAGACTGCTCTGGACATAGGTGATTCCTGTGCCAGGTCAGTTGCAGCCGCAGTGGCCATGCTACGCAGGGCGTGGCTGAGGATATCCACCTTCACGGCGATACCCAGCACAAGTTGGCGGATGTCCCCTTCTTGGGGACTGACCTCTTCGACCCTGGAGTGGAAGGACACCTCCAGCAGATCGAGAAGTCCAATGCCACTCTGGACTCGGTCACCTCCGCCCAGAGGGACAAAGGCCGCCGTCAGCAGCAGAAGTCCTTTCGTCCTTCGGTCCCTGCTCCTTGACCAGCCCAGCAGCACCAGCAACAGGGCCAGCAGGCTCGCGCTTGGTGCCCCAAACCCAAGCCTACGGCTTCCTCCAACAGGAAGCAAGGCGGTAAAGGCCCGGGAGGTCCCTCGGCCGGTTCTTCCTCCAAGCCTGCCCAGTGATGGGTTGAGGGGTGTCGCCCCCAACCTTGTCACTCCCCCCTGGGTTCCCCCCGTGGGGGGACGGCTCCGCCACTTCCTTTCCGCCTGGTCCGCTATCACCACGAACCACTGGGTGTTGGAGGTGGTAGGAAAAGGCCTGCCTCTGGAGTTCGAGCAGATTCTGCCTTTTCGAGCCGTCGCCTCTCGGGGGGCCATGGGGTCTGCAGCCTCTCTGTCGGCCTGCTGGGCTGATATTGCCCTGTTCCTCAAAAAAGAGGTAATCAGGAAGGTGGCGGATCCTCCTTCAGACCCGGGGTTTGTGTCCAGGTACTTCCTGGTCCCAAAACGGACTGGGGGCTGGTGCCTCATTCTCGATCTACACGACCTGAACAAGTTCCTAAGGTCTCGGACCTTCAGGATGGTCACTCTGGCTCAGATAATCCCATTCTTGGAACGAGGCATGTGGTTTTGCTCCCTGGACCTCCAGGACACGTTCTTTCACGTCCCAATCCGTCCATCCCATCAGAGGTTCCTCTGCTTCAGAGCGGAGGGATCCCTATACGAGTTCCGGGCCATGTCGTTCGGCCTCTCCTTAGCTCCCAGGATCTTCACCAAATACATGGCAGTGGTGACAGCATTCCTGCGGTGCCGAGGGGTCCGGGTGTACCCTTACCTGGACAATTGGCTGATAGCAGCCCCCTCCAGACTGGAGGCAGAGCGGTCCAGAGATCTGGCCCTCCAGGTTTGCTCTCAGGTTGGCCTCCTCATCAACGAAGCCAAGTTGAAACTCATGCCAAAGCAGGTGATTCTGTTCATCAGGGCAGAACTTGACTCTCTGTGAGCCAGAGCACGGCTCCCGGCGGACAGGGCCGAGGTTCTTTCCTCCTTTGCCCAATCATTTCTGGTTGGGCAATTGCGCCCTGCCCGGGACTTCCTGCGCCTCCTGGGCCTCATGGCGGCCTGCACCAGTGTGGTCCATTGGGCCCATTGGTACATGCATCCCCTTCAGTGGGGACTGGTCAGCCAATGGTCACAATGCCATGATCCGTTGGACCGGCCCGTGACAGTGACCCAGGAGATGTGGAACGTTCTCCAATGGTGGATCGTTCCAGCACATCTGCAGGAGGGTATCCCATTCGTCCGCCCCGAGCCAATGGTCTCTCTCGACCAACTGATGCATCTCTGATGGGTTGGGGTGCTCATCTAGGGGAACACCGAGCGCACAGCCTCTGGTCCCCTCGGGAGTCCCGATGCCACATCAACCTGCTGGAGCTCCAAGCGGTCCATCTAGCTCTCACCGCCTTCACTCCTTTTCTACGGGGTCAAGTTGTTCAGGTCCAGATGGACAACACCATGACCATGTACTATCTGAATCACCAGGGTGGGACGCGCTCCTTGCTGTTATGCAAGGAAGCTCTCCGCATTTGGTCCCTAGTACGCAGACTGGAGGTGGATCTCCTAGCCATTCACATGGCAGGAGCCTCCAACACCCTGGCCGATGCCCTAAGCTGGATAGGGGCTGCGTCTCATGAGTGGTCTCTCCTGCCGGAGGTAGTACAAGATCTCTTCTCCCACTGGGGCACGCCTCAGGTGGACCTGTTTGCCTCCAGGGAGAATGTGAAGCTGAGTCTGTTCCATGCCCACCCCTCTGCAGGGCTCACTGCAGGGGGATGCCTTCTCGAGGCCATGGACCCTGGGCCTCTTCTACGCCTTTCCCCCATTTCCCTTGATCCACAAGGTGCTTCTCAAGGCGAGGAGGGACAAGGCGCAGGTGATTCTGGTAGCCCCAGACTGGCCCCGCCAGTTCTGGTATCCAGATCTCCTCAGCCTCAGCTCCAGGCTTCCGAGGTGGCTTCCAGCCTGCCCGGACCTGATCTCAGTCAGTCAGGGGAAGGTATTCCACCCGGACCTTCAATCCCTGCACCTGACAGCCTGGTTCCTGAGTGGCTAGAGTTCCAGGCTCTGGGTCTTTCCGACGAGGTCCTCAACGTTGTTGAGGCGTCCCATAAGGAGTCGACCAGGAAATGCTATGCCTTCAAATGGAAGAGGCTTTCCATTTAGTGTCAGGGGAAGGGCTTGGACCCTTCCGACTGCCTCTTGGCAAGCATTCTGGACTACCAGTGGTCCCTTTCTCAGCTAGGGCTTCGGTCGACGACCCTTAAGGTGCACCTGGCAGCCATCTCTGCTTACAGGGTGCGGGCCGGCAAGCAGTCAGTGGCACAGGAGAAGGTGGTCGGGCGCTTCTTCAAAGGCCTTGACCATTTCTCCTCAGTGCGAGAACCTCCACCTCCGTGAGATCTACTGCTGGTATTGGCCAAGCTCATGGGCAAGCCATTCGAACCAATGCACAGGTGTGACCTTTACACCTGTCGGTGGACCGCCTTCTTGGTGGCTATCATGTCAGCCAGAAGGATGGGAGAGCTCCAGGTGCTTTCCATCGAGCCTCCCTACCTGGTCTTCCACAGGGACAAGGTTGTCCTGCGCCCCCACCCGAAATTCCTTCCGAAGGAGGTGTCGGAGTTTCACCTTAACCAGGTGTTGACTCTGCCGGTGTTCTACCCCATTCACACCTCGGAGGCCGAGTATAGGCTCCATAATTTGGACCCTAGATGAGCGCTCGCTTATTATAAGGAGCGGACGGCTGAAGTTCAGGGAGAGGTTCGCCAGCTGTTTGTCACCTACACTGAAGCCGCACCTGGCAGACCTGCAGCAAAGCGGACGATAGACAGGTGGATCACCTCCTGCATAGAGCTCTGCTACAGGTTGGCG
Organism: Neoceratodus forsteri; assembly: GCA_016271365.2. Taxonomy (NCBI): domain Eukaryota; kingdom Metazoa; phylum Chordata; order Ceratodontiformes; family Ceratodontidae; genus Neoceratodus; species Neoceratodus forsteri. Next base: position 807,056,766 of record CM028136.1, read on the forward strand.
GGCATGGAGCCTCCCAGAGGGATAAGAGCTCATTCTACCCGCCATACCGCTGCATCGGTAGCTGCTTCCAGGGACGTCCCTATCCAGGATATCTGCAGGGCTGCTACCTGGAAGTCGGCACATACCTTTATTACCCACTACCACATCGACCTCGAGTCACGCCGGGATGCTGGTTTTGGGGCCTCAGTTCTCCAATCTCTTTCCCAAGTAAGTATTGGGGGTGTGCGCCTTGCCTCCCTCCTCCCGGAGAACTGCTAGGAGTCTGCCAGAGAGTGTGGATGAACAACATATCCATGTCCCTAGAAATACAGGTTACTCACCTATAACAGGAGTTCTAGGAATGGTATATGTTGTTCATCCACATGACCCACCCGACCTCCCCGGCTTCGATGCACAACCTGAGCTTCCAGCGGGCCAGATCTGGCGTCATGGGGCGGAGCCGAGAGTTTTACCACCCGGGTGGGTGGGAGGAGCCAGCTTGAAGACCTTCCGGCAAGATTTAAAGCGGCAAGGAACCTGCCAATAAGTGTGGATGAACAACAGATACCACTCCTAGAACTCCTGTTACAGGTGAGTAACCTGTATTTGTGTGTCTTAGAGCTTATTCTGATGCCAGAATAGTTAATTACTGGATTAAACTTCTACAGCATAAACAGAATAGATATACCTCTCTCTGTCTGAAAAAAAAATATTCCTGGATTACTTTGGGTTATTTGAGATCTGAATGGTTATCTCTGCTATTTCAAATTTTACAAAGGACAGAATTAACTCTTCTAAATAGTTACAGGGTTATGGGAGTCACTATTAGTTTAAAATATCAGATATATATCACTGACCCAGATCAAAGATTATTATAGATCTCTTGATGTGGTTAACATTGGAGAATTAAAAATGTCATCATGGCTTAGGGCTAATGATTTTGCACATTATTATAGACACTATCTGGATGTATTGACTGAGCCTAATCAAAGAAGGCTTTACACTAGGTATAGAGTGGAGGTTTATCCAAATGATATTCGAGAAGCCATTTACAGGAAAGAAATTACAGCACATGTTCATGTACATGTTCTGTTCTAGAAAACCTGGAGCATGTTATTTTTACCTGTAAATGGTACAAGTGTCCTAGAGACAAATGGATAGTGCCACTCTGCCGAACCGTACAAACAGAGGATAGGAATGTTCTGTTGAATATTTTTTTGACCTCTAATGATGTGGTTGTAATTAGAGCAGTTGCCAATTATTTAGGTAATGTATCTAGAATCTTAAATACCGTAGTAGAACTGCAGCAGACAATGAATGATATCCCTAGGGATACTTTTTCTTTTCTTTTTATAGTTTTACATGGATTTGTATTAATTTCTAAGAAATCTAGCTGCTGATAATCTTGTGGTTTGCATTTTAGGATATTTAAAACTTGATGCTTATCTGTTTATCCTTCCAGTATGTAAAATTGATGTGATGATATGTAGGGTTGTTATGTCTGTATTTATGTATGTAATATTGGATGTATTTTTAATTGTCATGGTCTATGACCGATCAAATAAACTAAACTTGACTTAACTTCCATTAACATTTGTCGTGAAAGTTCTTGCGTCAGATTTATTCCATCACTTCTTTCTAACAAAATGTTTGATTTTTTTTGCTTATGTCTTCACCTAAGAAGAAGTGCTCATCCTGTGGTACACAGACACCACACAAGGACGGTCACATTAAGTGTGTGATCTGCCTGGGCCCAGACCATCCCGTCTCATCCTGCCCGGAGTTCCAGCCTTTCAACCAGGCCCCCAAGAAAAGGAGGCAGCAAGCTTTGGAGGCCCACCTCTTAAAAGTCTGCCTCGCTTCATTGGAAAAGCAGATGGACCGGATCCACGAGTCCTCTTCAGAAAAATCTTCTCCTTCCAAAAAAGAGCACTGAAAGGAGAAATTTTGGAGTGCTCCGCTGAGGCCTCTCAGCCCTTGACGAGCAAAGCCGCTTCTCAGCCACTGCCTCAAGTGAAGACTTCTGATGGTAAGTCGGACAAAACTTCCGTGGGTAAGTCGACCGCCGGCTCCTTCGGCCACACCACAGCTGCCATTAAGTCTGCCCTCGGCTGCTCCAGGGACCACCCAGCTGCTGGTAAGTTGGCTCCCCTGGCCTCAGGAACCCACCCAGCTATAGCCGTTAAGTCACCCGGAGGCTTCTCCCCCGGCTTCATCTGGTAAGACGCCAATCTCCGATGGCCGCTCAGACATGGCTCTCCCATCTGGGCCTGACGGCGCTTCACCTGATGTCCGGAAGAGTCAGGAGGAGACTGTCCCTTTCCTCCCTTCTCCACCGCTGGTAACTTCCCCTTCTCAGGCGGTTACTTCAGGCGAGGACAGTACAGAGCCCCTCGATGTACAGAACCATTCTTCAGGGTCCACTCTGCACTCCTCTGACAGGGTCATCGGGAAGAAGGTTCCTCCCCAGCCGTCCGGCCTTGTTGTTGAGGCCCCTCCTCTCCCTTTGGGTGGGATCTCTCCAGATCTGGTGACCGTCCCGGTCCCACCCTGATGGAGATTTATTCTAGACCCCGGACTGTCCCTCATTACCCCCCCCGGGGAATCCTGGGGATCACTACCCGGCTGGTCGTCCTCCTGATTGGAGTACCACAGGACAGTACTACCCTGGGTACAATCCCTTCCAGGGGTATCACTTTTCTGGTTACCAGGGGTACCACTACCTACCTTCCCCAGTAATCTCCCCCCTCCTCCTCCTCCCCCCCCGTCCATCCTCAACCTCCTCCCTTCCCCCTCTACAAGCTCCAGCCACGCTGGACTTCAAGTCCCTAATTCAGACTTGGTGGCAGGGGGCGCGTTCTGAGCTGGTGTCTGATCTGGAAAGCAGTCTCCCACCTCCACACTCTCCTAGATCTCCATCCCCGAGGAGTTCTCCTCCTCCATCCATAGTCCACATCCTGGGGACTGTCCACAAAGCCGTTGTTCTCCTGTACCTTGGAGACTGTCCAGATGGGGGGGATGATGATGAGGAGGATGGCAATGAGTTGCCGGAGGAGCCCTCAGACGAACCCGAGGTTCCGAAGGTCAAGGTTTCCCCCACATCTCCACAACATCCCCACCCCCCGGAGGACACTGCCTTTTTGGACCTCTTGAGGTACATGCAAGACTTTTTTGATTGGAGTCGGAGGAACAGGACCCAATGTGACAGAAACTCGCCAGACATCTGGACTTAGAGTCTCTGTCCCCCGGTCCCGATTCCTTCATTGATTGGACCTCACTAGGATCTCACCTCTACAATCTGGCAGATGCCTCATTCCATCCTGGCTGTCCCCAAGAATGTGGACAAGGTGTACCCGGGCGCCTAAGGAGGCTCCATTTCTCAATGCACATCTGAAGGTGAGACACTCAGGAGGTCCTCCTCCTGACCGTCGTGCCACCTCCTGCCACCTCCTGACTCCTTCACCCCACCACCTCCTCAGCCTCATGGCGAGGAGCTGGTGGGGAGGGGGAGGTTCACATGCCACACACAAATCGTCCCCGGGATTTCGTCAGTGTACCTGCAGCCAAAAGATGTCACACACCGATCCCCACCTAACATGCGTGTACTGCCTCGGCATCGGACATGACACTTCGTCATGCACGTTTTGTCTGGCCTTCCATCCCAACGTTCTGGACTACCGTAAGGCACGCCTTCAGCTGGGGAGACCAGAGAAAAGGAACCTGCTGGTGAAATCTAAAGAGGTGAGGTGGGCAGTTTCCAGGGCCGCGGGATCCGCTGAGCAGTTGGAGCAGATGAAGGCATTTGAGGAGGAAGCGACTCAAGCTTCGGCCTCTCGAAGTTTCTTTGTTCCTGTCAACCTCGGCTCGATTTTCACGGGCTCGCACTCCTCCCACCCTTGGAAGAGGGATAAGGACCCTAAGTCTTCTTCCTCCAGAAGAAGACGCTCCTTGGACCGAGAGAGGTCCGAGTCCCAGGAACACGTGTTCTCGACCTCAGTCGAGATCGCTTTCTCAGCCGCCAGCTTTACGGACCTTCTGTTGAGCCAAGACACAGAGACCGAGGAAACAGCCAAACCAGCCGAGATTACACTCAACTTTATTGAGCCTTTGTCGCCTACTCCTGTCGACAATTCTTTAGAAAGATCCCCAGTCCTTTCCCTTTTCGACGAGGGTACACTTCCCTCGAGTGACCTCATCGAGGAAACTGTCCCGGAACCTCGGTTTTCACTGACTCCGGCTTCTCCCGATCGAACAAGCCGACCCCGTTGGTCTCAATTGAGAACTAGGACCCCTGCGGTCAAAAAACCAAAGAAGGGTGCTGACACCAATCCTCATCCTCCTCGGATGAGGAGAGACTTCGATGGAAACACTGTCCACATTATGAGAATCTCATGTGGCAACAACTGATTTTGTCCGGTCAGAAGCCGGCTCCCTCGGCCATCCCTTGGCTTCCGCCTCCATGGCTGACGCCGACCCCTCCAGAAATGAAGGCTTCAGTTCCACCGCCCGTGGAGCCAGCCCGTATCCCAGCTCGGCCTATTATGGACTCTCCACCGATTTTGGTGGAGCCACCGCCTAAGCAGCCTCAGGGAGGGGCTCCCTCAAAAGAGGACCAGACAGACACCAGACTTCCCCGTCATCTATCCATCACGGTTGTCCCCAGTCGTCCTCAGTGCATCGAGGGAGATGTAGACGGGAGACAGCTATATCCCGACTCCTTGGACTCTGACGACACTGGTTTGCACTCCCATCCTGGGAATGATGAGTCATCAGTGGCTGGTTTGGAGGAAGGTCCTTCCTTTTTTCAGGACATCCTCTGCCTAATCTCCGAATCCACCGGAATGCCCCTGGATCCTATCCAGAAAAAGTCGGAGTATCCCCTTACTGATATCCTCAAAAGGGGGATACCCCGATGGAGACCTTTCCTGCAGCTGAAGCCATTGTTGGCCTCGCCCTTGAGCTTTGGCAGCATCCTGCTTCATGCCCAGCTCCATCTGCCCACATGGCCCATAAGTATACGGTGCCCATGGGGTCATTAGTGAGGTTCACAGAACATCCCTCGGCTGAAAGCCTTGTGACTGCTTCTGTGTTCAGATGCACTGATAGCACAGCCGACCCAGACCGCCCCCTCCCCGGACAAGGAGTCCAAGAATATGGACCATTCTGCCTGGAAGGTCTATGCGGCCTCCTCCTTAGGCCTTCGTCAGGCCAGCTTGGCTGTTATCATGGCACACTTCTCTCATGCCCTTCTGGGGTCATTAGATGAAGTCCTCCCTAATCTCCTGGTGAACATGCAGACCACAGTGAAGCAAGTCCGTGACCAGGGCCATGCTCTTGCAAAACAGCAGCTCCAGATGGCCCTGGACATTGGAGATTCCTGTGCCCGCTCTTTGGCAGCCGCAGTGGCCACTCGCCACAGGGCTTGGTGAGGCTGTCTTCCTTTCCGGCGGATACCCATCATAAGTTAGCTGAAGTGCCCTTCCTAAGCACTGACCTGTTTGATCCAGGAGTGGCTGGTCACCTCCAGTGCATCGAGCAGTCCAATGCCACCTTGGCCGCTACCTCTGCGAAGGGTTCTTTGGGCAAGAACCAGCAGTAGTGCAAGAAGAAGCCTTTTCGGCACTTTTCCCCTGCGGTTAGATAGCCCTCCTTTCAAGGAGGCCAGCAGCAACAGCAGGCATAAGCTTGGCACCCCAGGTCCAAGCAAGGTCCTCAACAGCCCCATAAAGGAGGCTGAGGTGCTGGTACAGCAGCCTCCTTCTCCTCTAAGCCTGCTCAGTGACAGGTTGAGGGTTGCCGCCCCTACGCCCATCACGCCAGCTCTGGGTCCTCCCGTAGAGGGCCAGCTTTGCCACTTTCTTTCCGCCTGGTCCGGTGTCACTTCAGACAGGAGGGTTCTAGAGGTGGTCGGAAAGGGACTGCCTCTGGAATGCGAGCAAAACCCTCCCAGCCGACCCCGGACCCCTCGGGAGGAAAGGATCTCAGTTTGCACTCAGTCAGCTCTCTGAGACAACATTGCTCAACTCTTCCACAAGGAAACTGTAGCTCCAGTGATGGATCCTCCTACAGACCCAGGCTTCCTCTCCAGGTACTTCCTGGTGCCCAAGGGGACAGGGGGTTGGCGCCCCATCCTAGATCTCCGCGATCTGAATCAGTATCTCAGGTCTCACACCTTCCAGATGGTAGCTCTGTACCAGATCATACCATCCCTGGAGCAAAACATGTGGTTCTGTTCACTGGATCTACAGGATGCGTTCTTTCTCATCCCAATCCGTCCATCCCACCAGCAGTTCCTCCGCTTCAGGGTCGAGGGAACCTTGTACAAGTTCCGAGCCATGCCGTTTGGCCTGTCATCGGCCCCTCAGGTCTTCACCAAGTGCATTGCAATGGTGACAGCCCATCTTCGGCATCGAGGAGTTCGGTGTCAGCGTGGCTCAGTTGGTAGCACATCCGCCTCTGGACCAGAAGGTTGTGGGTTCTCGTCCCACACCAGGATTGGACTTGCACCTAAAAATCACTGGCATCCGAGTGCAGTATTGGGGGGTGCCGTCCTTCGGATGAGACGTTAAACCGAGGTCCCTTCTGCCCATCCTGGTGTTGTCCTTGTGGGTGACCAGGTGGAAGTAAAAGAGCCCAGGGCACTATTCGCAAAGAGTAGGGAACATTCCTGGTGTCCTGGCCAACATTCCCCTTCCCATAAAACTGGTTCATGCAGTTATCTAGGCTGTGTGTGGGTGATGATGTGCAATATGGCTACCACCACACATTCAGTCACTTCACTACCAGTCTAGCATTGCTTGTAAAGCACTTTGGATGTATGAAAAGTGCTATATAAATGCTGATGATTCTTCTCATCTCGATAACTGGCTCTTGGCAGGTTCCTCCCTTCAGGAGGTGAAGAGGTCCAGGGATCTGGTCCTCCGAACCTGCTCCCAGCTTGGCCTCTTGATCAACAAGGCCAAGTCAGAACTCGTGCCCTCTCAGGTGATGGGCTTCATCAGGGCAGAGCTCGGCTCTCGTCAAGCCAGAGCTCAGCTCCCAGTGGACAGGGTGGAGGTTTTTTCCTCCTTTGCCTGATCATTTCTGTTTGGGCACTTGCGCCCTGCCTGGGACTTTCTGTGCCTTCTGGATTGCATGGTAGCATGCACCTCAGTGGTCTGTTGTGCCCCCTCCAGTGGGAGCTGGCCACTCAGTGGACTCAGCACATGGTCATTTCGACCAGCTGATCACTGTAACCCAGAAGATGTGGGATGCTCTCCAATGGTGGACCACTCCAGAACGGTTGCAGGAAGGTATCCTGTTTGTCCGCCTAGAGCCGACAGTCGTCCTGATGACCGATGCCTCTCTCATGGGCTGGGGAGCCCACATGGGGGACAGCAGGGCCCATGGGTTCTAGACCCCTGAGGAGTCCCGATGCCATATCAACCTGTTGGAGCTCAGAGCAGTCAGACTGGCACTGTCAGCTTTCACGCTTCAGCTCCGGGGTCAAGTGGTTCAAGTGCACTACCTCAACAAACAGGGTGGCACGTACTCCTGTATGCTGTGCAAGGAGGCACTCCGCATCTGGACCCTCGTAAGTTGGTTGGAGGTGGATCTCCTAGCCATCCATGTGGCAGGAGTCTCGAACCAACCGGTGGATGCTCTCAGCCGCATAGGCCAGACGTCCCACGAGTTGTCTCTCCATCCTGAGATAGCTTACAGTCTGTTCTCCTGTTGGGCAAACCATTGGTGGATCTGTTTGCCTCCAAGGAAAACACCAAGCTGAGGCTGTTCCATGCCCGCCCCCCTCAGCAGGGCTTGCTGCAGGGGATGCCTTCTCGAGGCCGTGGACCCCAAGCCTCCTCTATGCTTTTTCTCCATTTCCCTTGATCCACAGGGTGTTACTCAAGGTGAGGCTGGACAAGGCGAAGGTGATCCTGGTTGCCCCAGATTGGCCGCGCCAGTTCTGGTACCCAGATCTCCTCAGCCTCAGCTGCAGGCTCCCGGAGCAGCTCTGTGCACACCTGGACCTGATATCATTGAACCAGGGGAAGGTATTCCATCTGGAACTTCAATCCCTGCACCTCACAGCCTGGTACCTGAGCGGCTACAGTACCAGGCTCTAGATCTTTCCAAGGATGTCTACACCGTGGTGGAGGCATCTCGTAAGGAATCGACCAGGAAATGTTATGCCTTCAGATGGAAAAGGTTTTCCATTTGGTGTCAAGGTAAGAATCTGGACACCTTATCCTGCACTGTGGCTAACATTCTAGACTACCTTTTGGTCTCTCTGCAAAGGAGGTCTACAGTCATCGACTCTTAGGGTGCACCTGGCAGCCATTTCTGCTTACCAGGCATGGAACTGGTCAGTCGACTTTGGCACAGGAGACAGTGGTCGGGCGCTTTTTCAAAGGCCTGGATCACATATCCCCTCCATGAACCTTCACCTCCATGAGATTTGTTGCTGGTTTTGGCAAAGCTCATGGGCAAGCCATTCGAACCCATGCAGAAGTGTGAGCTCTCACATTTGTCGTGGAAGACGGCCTTCCTAGTGGCTATGTCACATCAGCCAGAAGGACAGGGGAACTCCAGGCGCTTTCGGTGGACTCCCCTTATCTGGTCTTCCACAGGGGCAAAGTTGTCCTACGCCTCCACCCAAAATTCCTTCCGAAGGTGGTTTCAGAGTTTCACTTTAATCAGGTGTTGACTCTGCCGGTATAGTACCCTAACTACACCTCGGACGCCAAGTACAGGCTCCATACTCTGGACCTGAGATGTGCTCTTTTCCTATTATAAGGAGAGAACAACAGAAATTCATGGAGAGGTTTGCCAGCTGTTTGTCACCTATGCTGAAGCTGCTTCTGGCAGACCTGCAGCCAAACAAACCATTGTGAGATGGATTACATCATGCATAGGTCTGTGCCATGAGTTGACAGACAAGGAGCCTCCCAGAGGGATAAGAGCTCATTCTAACCGCCATACTGCTTCATCGGTGGCTGCTTCCAGGGACATCCCTATCCAAGAAATCTGTCAGGCTGCTACCTGGAAGTCAGCAAACACCTTCATTACCCACTACCACATTGACCTTGAGTCACGCGGGATGCTAGTTTTGGGGCCTCGGTTCTCCAGTCTCTATTTCCCAAGTAGGGGGTGTGCGCATTGCCTCCGTCCTCTCAGAGAACTACTTGGAATCTGCCAGAGAGTGTGGATGAACAACATATCCACGATCCTAGAAGAGCAGGTTACTCACCTGTAACAGTAGTTCTAGGAGTGGTGTATGTTGTTCATCCACACACACCTACCCAACATCCCCGGCTTTAAGCGCACAACCTTGCTTCCAGCGGGCCAAGATCTGGCGTCATGAGGCAGAGCCGAGGTATTTACCACCCAGGTGGGTGAGAGGAGCCAGCTTGAAGACTTCCAGCAAGTTTAAAGGGGAAAGGAACATGCCAGAGAGTGTGGATGAACAACATATTCCACTCCTAGAACTACTATTACAGGTGAGTAACCTGTTCTTTCTCCCTAAAAACAAATTCTTTAAAAGGGATGCACTCAATCTCCTCCAGACACCTGGGTCTGTCCCACCTTTAGATAAAAGGCTGGATAAAATATATTGGCTTGACAGAGAAGGAGCTGAATTTTTTCATTCATATCCTGACCACCTGGGGGTGGTGCAAGCTGCAGCCTGTGATAAGGCAAAAGTCCCTCTGGCCTCTCACCCCCAGAGAAAGACTCGCGTAAAATTGACAGCATGGCCAAAAAGAGCTACTTAGCCTCTTTGGCCATCAGGCAGGCTAACGTTCAGGCCTATTCTGCCCAATATCAGAAGACTCATTGGCAGTCTATGCTAGCCTGTTGGCAGACTTGGCTGAAACTGCTAGATTTGGCATGGAAGCTTCCAAGTACCAGTTTCAAATGGCACCAGACTCCAGTGACACTGCTGCCAGGTGGATGACCAATATAATAGCTCAAAGGAAGTTTGCCTGGTTGAGAGCCATAAACCTCACATAGGACACCCAAAACAAAGCTCTGGACTTCCCAGTGGAGGGTAATTCACTTTTTGGGATCCATAGAGACCTGAATGAAGGTGATCAATGAATACAAGGCCACTTACAAGAGTAATTTGGCCAAAGAAAGGCCCATCCTAGACCTCAGCTCCCTGAACATGTTCGTGGAGTACAACGCTTCAGAATGCTCTCTTTACAGAGCCTTCCACACTTCTTCGGCCGGGACAGTGGCTATGCACTCTGGACATGTAGGATGCCTACCTGCATATCCTCATATGCCCTTCCAACTGCAAATTTCTTTGGTTTTGTTTTCAGGGGGACCACTACCAATTCAAGGCCCTCCCACTTGGTCTTTCATTGTCCCCCTGAGTGCTTACCAAATGCCTGTTAGTGGTAGCGGCCCACCTACGTACTCAGGGAGTACAGGTATTCCCGTGTCTGGATGATTGGCTCCTGGCGGCCTTGTCCAGGGAGGAACTCCTGCACTCCCTTTCCCTTACCCTGCAGGTTTTTACCAGCCTGGGTATCACCATCAACCAGACCAAGTCCCACTTGGTTCCTTGCCAGCGCCTCCAGTTTATAGGGGCGATTCTGGACGCAACTACTGGCAAAGCCTTCTTGCCTCCAGACAGGGTAGACACCCTTCAGAATCAGGCTTGTCTTCTGTCCGGCCACAGGAGGATCAGAGCCAGATCAGTCCTCTGCCTCCTTGGGCTCATGGTGACTGCCATTCTGACAGTCCCGTTCACTCAGCTCCATATGAGGATCTCTCAATGGATGCTTCAGTCGCAGTGGAACCAAACCAGGGACAATCTAGACCAAGAGATACTAGTATCAGACCCCATGATCAGGGACTTGCAATGGTGGATGGTTCAGGAGAACCTGTGCCTGGGTGTTCACTTCTGCATAGATCCCCCCTCCCAGACATTGACAACAGATGTGTCAGGAGAAGGCTGGGGTGCCCATCTAGGATCTCACAGGATTCAGGGCAGCTGGTCCAAGTTCAAACGAAACCTGCACATAAATGTACTTGAACTGCGAGCAGTCCTTTATGCCCTTCAGGCTCTACTCTCCTTCATCCTCCCCGGTCATCTCCTCATTCAATCAGACAACATGTGCATACTCTGGTACCTCAACAAATGGGGAGTAACACGTTCCTACCCTCTGTGCCGGGAAGCAATGAGAGTCTGGCATTGGAAAGCCCAACATCACCTTCACTTGACTGCGGTTTCCGTTCTGGAAGTGGAAAACACACTGGCAGATGAACTCATTCGGTCCTCAGCCAGGTCCCACAAATGGGAGTTAAATCAACAAGTTGTAAACGACCTCTTTCAGCGATGGGGAACACCTCCAATAGACCTCTTCGCCTCTCCCCAAAATGCAAAACTTTCCGCCTTTTGCTCGCTCGCTCCAGGGTGAGACTTTTTTTGGCAGGACGCCTGGTCTCTTGTTTGGAGGGACAAATTAATTTATGCCTTCCTTCCCGTTCCTTTAATCCTGAGGGTCCTGAAGAAACTCAGTTTGGAGGGAGCTCGAATGATCTTCATTGCTCCTTTGGCCCAGGCAAGTTTGGTTCTCTTCTGCAACAGTTTTCAGAGGAACCTCCACTTCCTCTGTCACTGCAATTGTTGAACCAGGATCAGGGGACCCTTGTTCATACAGATCTCAAATCCCTTCATCTCCATGTGTGGCTCCTGCAGACATAGCTAAAGCCCAATTTGGAGTCTCTCCTCTAGTAGTGGACATTTTGGTGGAGGCCAGGAAGCCTTCCACCAAGTCTACCTACACCATGAAGTAGAAACGGTTTTCTGTTTGGGCAAACTCGAAAGACTTTGAGCCTTTCTCGTTCCCAGCCAATAAAGTCCTGGACTACATGCGTCACCTCTTTGATCTGGGCCTCAGCCATTCCTCGTTAAAAGTCCACATGGCAGTTATGTCAGCCTACCATATTCCCTTTGGAGACAGGATGTTTGCTCAGTTAGAAGTCTCTAAGACATTCCTCAGAGGGGTTCTCCATTTGAGACCCCCCATCTGCACTCCTGCCCCTCCCTGGGACCTAAATTTCATCCTGAAGAAGCTTACACTGCCTTCCTTCAAGCCAGCAGCATCAGCTGATTTGAAGTTCCTTTCTTGAAAGACACTCTTCCTAGTGGCCATCACTTCTGCTCTGCGCATTTCCGAGCTTCAGGCCTTGATGTGTAAAATCCCGTACATGATTTTCCAGATGGAACGGATGGCTCTACACACCAACCCTAAGTTTCTCCTTACGGTGATGGCTGAATCTACGCTGAATTAATTTATTGAGCTACCCATTTTCTTTACACAACATTCCAATCAAGGGTAGTACCTCTTGCATACTTTGGATGTTCACAGAATCCTGAGATAATACACCAATCAGACTAAGGATCTCAGGAAGACTGATCAGCTTTTTGTCTCTTTTGCTCACAAAAGAGAAGGCAATGCTGTTTCTAAGCAATGCCTATCCAAATGGTTGGCACATTGTAGCTCTTTCTATTACAACAAGTACAATAAGGCCCTTCTGAGTCAAGTCAGAGGTCTCTCCACTAGAGGAGTAGCTGCCTTTGCGGCTTGTTTCAAGAATGTGTCAGCGGCAGACATCTGTGCAGCTGCAACTTGGAGTTCTGTTCATACCTTCATGAAACACTACAGTTTGGACATTGCCTCTTGCCGTAGAGCAAGCTTCAGGTTGGCTGTACTACAAGGTCTCCTCTCAGGAGACCTGTTCAGCCCTGAGGTTTTCTATTATGGATAACAGTCCTCTTCCCGAGTGTTTTTCCTCGTTCAAGACTGCTTAGGACTCAGTCCTATATATGAATACCTACTGCAGGAGCCCTCTCAAAGTCAGATAGTACAGTTATGTCAGAACTTACCATAACAGTAGATCTTACTTCGAGAGGGCTCTTGCAGTAGGTAATTACATATAGGACTGACGCCAGCCGGCGGCAGGACCCCACAGAAAAATTTCTAGCTAGCAGTCCCTGGCGAGGGACCGCCCCCAAGTCAGATGACCGGCGTCATGCGACATCAGTATAAAGGGGTGGTCCCGGATGCCCACCTTCCAGTTCTTTCCCGCCGTTAGCTCGTGTAGTGCATCACGGTAAAGTTCGTGCTTAGTCAGCCCTGTTCTTTCATCGGTTTTACCAAGATTTTCAGTATTTTTTCTTCTTATCGTCAGGTCTTCGTCGGTGTATGTTGTCCCCTACACCCTCCGAGCACAAAAACAAGTGCGACTCGTGCGGCGCCCAACTGCCACACAAAGACGGCCATTCCCTCTGCCTTTTCTGTCTAGGCCCTGACCACCCGGTCGACAAGTGCCTGCATTGCCTGCACTTCAACGCGGCTACCCGCAGACAACGCCAACAGTCCCTGGAAGCCCATCTTCTAAAGAAAAAGATGTCTTCGATGGAAAAAGAATTGAAGAAGCTCAGACAGGTGTCGACTTCTCCAGAAGGGCATCGTAAAAAGCGGGACAAGGAAAGGCACCGGGAGAAGGCCTCCTCGCCCGTGACTCTGGCCGGAGTCGCGCTCAGGTAACATCCTCTGGAGGACCGTCCGGCAGCAGCCTCCAAGCTTTGGAGGAGGCGCCGACCCATCCGGCCGGGCTCAAGGCTGGTCTTGCAGGCGCCCGGCAAAAGGAGGCTCCACTTCAGTTCCACCGCAGGCTTGTGGCTCTTCTGGTAGCGATTCCATAAGTCGGACGCCGGCTCCTCTGACGCCCGCCGGAGAAGGTTGAGACGCTCACCCGCCTCGGGCAGTGCACGACCTCATCCCCTCAGACTGGCCGCCCTCGGCCCACCTCCAATGAGGGACCTTGTAAGATGGATGCCGGCTTTTCGCGCCGCGCTGAACCTGCCCCTAAGCCGCACGCCGGCTCCCCGTCATGCGCTGAGCGACGGACCCTCCAACCCCATCGCACTGCCCTCCACAGCCTCGCTGTCATTCCAGGAGCCCGGAGTCACCCGAGCCTGACCCCGTGGACTTTCTCCTCCGCCCCCGGGCAATGCGGGGATTTTCCACCTCTGTCAGACCTCCTCCTAGGGAACTGGATCTGACACCGCCCACCGGACGCTGCTCCAACCCCGCGGGGATATTCCCTTCCATCGGCCCTGCCCCCGGGCCTCCCACTGCTCGACCCGCCCATGTGGACACCTTCCGGGCCGCCTGCCCAGCAGTTCTTCCAGGCCCTTGGCACCCGCCATCCTATCCGATGCCGCCGCATACCCAGGACCACAGTATCCAGCGCCGCAGTACCAGATGCCGTCCTCCAACATCATGAGTACTTGCGCGTCAAACCCGCACTGGTTTTCCCGCAGCCGGGCTGGATACACGCCTTACGGATACAACCTGTATTCCTATGCCCCTCCTCCTCCACCTCCACTGCCCCCTCGGCCGCCAGTGGATCTGCAGGAGACTCTGGCTTCCTGGTGGGCTGAGGCCAAGGCTCAGCTCACCAAGGAAGTAGAGAGTCACCCTACGGTGATGGTGCCTCCACCGGCCCCCGTACGCCCGAGACGGCATGCTCCCTCACCGCCTCTGGACTCCAGAGCCCTTCCCTCTGGATCCCGAGAGGGGCAGGACATGCGTCCAGAGATTCCCCCCAAGGAACCCGTTCCTCCCCCTAGCCGGGTTCGGGAGTCTTATTCTGCTTCTGATTCTTCCTCGCTCTCGGATTCCTTGGATTCTTCCGATGGATGCTCCGAGAGAGACGACGAGCCTCGCTCTCCGTCCAAGCCCCGGCCGAGGACTCCTCTGAAGTCTCCTCCGGAGGACCCTTCCTTCACGGAGTTGCTCAGAAAAATCCAGGAAGTACATCAGTGGCACTCTTTGGAACCAGATCCTCAGCGGGTCAAACTCGCCGAACATCTGGACCTGCCCCTGACGGCTCCTACTTTAGTGCCACCCTGGATCGAGCCTCATGCCCACCTTGTTTCCAATATTTGGAAACAACCGTTGGCTTTAGTCCCGCTTCCTAGGAAGTCCAACAGGCTATACCAGGCTCCTGAGGGTGTAGATTTCTTGGACTCTCACCCTCGTGCAGATTCGGTTGTGATTAGTGCTGCTCACGGCCGGTCGGCACATCCCAAACATTTAAGCTCATCTCCTTTGGATAAGGAATCTCGCCTTCTGGACCAATATGGAAGAAAGATATATGCCTCTTCCACACTGGGAATTAGGGCCCTGAATTATGTTGCTCATAGTGGGGATTACCAGAAGGCCATCCTTACCCAGGCGGAATCCAAGATTGACTCCTTACTTGACTCTCAAGTCAAGCAGGAGTTAGCTGACTTAGTCCGTTCTGCTCGTTCGGCCAGTCATCACATTCTGCGGATGACATATGACGCAGTGGACACTGCTGGGCGGAGCTCCACTTTCACCGTAAGTCTTCGGCGTCATGCCTGGCTCCGCATGTCAGGTTGGGTCCCGGAGGTGCAGTCAGCGATCCAAGAAGCACCTTTCAGGGGTTCGGTGCTTTTCGGCGGTGATGTCAAGGACATCATCACCGACTTGCAGGAGAAGGGGATGGCCCTGAAATCTGTGGATTCCATGTACCGTCCCCATCCCCCACAGCGCCGTCCTTTTCGCAGACGCAGTCGGCCACAAGCGAAATCCCAAGGAAGGCGGGCCACAAAACATCAGGCCCCCGCAGCTGCCAGACCCCTCCGCCCAAAAAAGCAGTGGGTGCCCCAGCTGCAGCGCTGCCCCACACCACCTGACTCCTCCCCTCTCCCACCGCCTCCAGAGTCACCGGAGGAACCAGTAGGAGGGAGGTTCTCCCTCCACCTTCCAGGTTGGGAGAGGATAACATCCGATTCATGGGTGCTTCAGATTATAGCGGAAGGGCACTCTATAGAGTTTCTACAGAAACCTCCCCGCCACCCCCCTCTGAATTCGTCATACACAAGGGACCATCTTCCTTTGGTCCGGGAAGAAATTTCTGCCCTTCTCATGAAGCAGGCCATAGAACCCGTTCCTCCTCACCTTCAGGGGACGGGTTACTATTCTCATTTCTTCCTAATCCCAAAGAAGATGGGAGATCTCAGACCCATTCTCGATCTCAACTCTTTGAACCTTTACGTGGAATACAAAAGGTTCAGGATGCTCTCCCTACAGACCCTTCTGCCCCTTCTTCAGCCGGGTCAATGGCTCTGTGCACTGGACATGCAGGATGCATACCTGCACATCCCCATTCGCCCCTCTCACCGCAAGTACCTTCAGTTTGCTTTCCAGGGGGACCATTACCAGTTCCGGGCACTCCCGTTTGGTCTTTCCTCGGCACCCCAAGTATTTACCAAATGCCTGGCTGTGGTAGCGGCCCACCTGCATACTATGGGAGTACAGGTGTTCCCTTACCTGGATGACTGGCTTCTGATGGCCTCGTCCAGGGAGGAGCTCCTGCATTTTCTATCCCTCACCCAGCAGGTCTTCACTTGCCTGGATATTACCATCAACCATTCCAAGTCTCATCTGGATCCCTCCCAGAGACTACAGTTTATCGGGGCTATCCTTGATACGACAGTGAGCAAGGCCTTCCTGCCTCCAGACAGGGTGGCCTCTCTTCAGTCACAGATTTCCCTGCTATCAGAAAGCAGGAAGGTTCTGGCGAGGTCAGTTCTCCGTCTCTTGGGGCTTATGGCGGCCGCCATCCCAACAGTTCCGCGCGCTCGGCTCCACATGAGAATCTCTCAGTGGACTTTTCGCTCCCAGTGGGATCAACTAGTAGACGACCTAGATCATCTAGTTCTGATCTCCTCGCCGATGGCTCGAGACTTGCAATGGTGGATGGTTCGAGAGAACCTGTTTCAGAGGGTCCCCTTCTGTCATCTTCCCCCCTCCGAGACTCTGACCACAGACGCATCAGATGAAGGTTGCGGAGCCCATCTGGGTCCTCACTGAACCCAGGGGTTATGGTCCAGATTGGAACTAGCTCTCCACATCAATGTACTCGAGCTTCGAGCAGTACTATATGCTCTCCAAGCCCTTCACCAATACATTTTTCCCAGTCACCTAGCCATCCAGATGGACAACATGTGCGTAGTGTGGTACATCAACAAGCAGGGAGGGACTCGATCCTACCCTCTATGCAGGGAAGCAATGAGGGTTTGGGATGGGGCAACTCTTCACAACCTTCACCTCACTGCGATTCACGTTCCAGGAGTCGACAATACCCTGGCAGACAAGCTAAGCCACACCTCTGCCCTGCCACACGAGTGGGAATTGGACCAAAAGGTGCTAGAAGACATCTTCCAGCTTTGGGGGACTCCACAGGTAGACCTGCTTGCCTCTTCCCAAAACGCCAAACTTCCCACCTTTTGCTCGCTCGTTCCAGAGCAAGGCGCTTTCTGGAGCGACGCTCTGTCTCTAAACTGGAAGGGCAGATTCATTTATGCTTTTCCCCCAATTCCTGTGGTCCCTCGTGTACTACAGAAACTGGCAACAGAAGGAGCGAGAATGATACTGATTGCTCCTTTCTGGCCCAGGCAAATCTGGTTCTCTCTTCTACAGCAAAACTCAGAGGTTCCTCCTCTTCCTTTTCCTTTATCTCGAGGATTGCTGACCCAGGATCAGTGGACCCTGGTCCATCTGGGCCTCAGGTTCTTACAACTCCATGCATGGCTCCTGCAGACCTAGCTCGATCTCGCTTTGGTGTCTCTCCCAAGGTGGCCGAGATTCTGGTGGAGGCTAGAAAACCCTCCACTAGGTCCACCTATGCCATGAAATGGAAGAGATTTTCTATTTGGGCCGCTTCTAGGAACGTGGAGCCTTTCTCCTGTTCAGTGGCCGTTCTGCTTGAATATTTACGTCATTTCTTCGACCTGGGTCTCAGTCATTCCTCCTTGAAGGTCCACATGGCCTATATTTCAGTGTATCATGATCTTACTTCGAGACACAGCTCTTGCAGCAGGTTACACCATTAGGACTGAAGCCGGCAGGCATCAGGACCCCACGGAAAAATTCTAGCTAGCTATCTTCAGCGGGGACCGCCCCCGACGTCGGTCCCGCCTCCAACGTCAGGCGTAGTATATAAGGGGGCAGTCCCACCAGATTCCCCAGTTCTTTCCCGCCGTCAACTTGCATGTCTCGACCCTTCGGTTCAGTTTCTAACACGCGACGCGTGGTAAAGTTTTTTCCTACGGGAAATTTGTTCTCTTCAATCAGCCTTTTCTCTGATGTCCTCTCCGACCTCCGGTCACTCCTTGAAGTGCGCCTGTGGGAAGCGGATCCCATTTAAGGATCCGCACTCGGCCTGTGTCCGGTGCCTAGGCCCAGACCACGGCCACCCAGTCCTGCACCTTTGCCAGGGTTTCAACAGCAGAACCCGGATCCGTCACCAGAAGGCCCTCCAGGCGTTCCTGCTCGAGGAACAACTCAAGTCCATGGCTTCCAAGGGGGATTCTTCTCAGAAGGCCCACAAGCATGCTGAAAAGCATAGGGAGAAGGCTCCTTCCAGGTCCCCATCTAGGGCCTCCGACTCACGCAGCTCCGGCTCCAGGTCCGACCGCTCTCCTTCCCGGGCCAGCTCTCAGCCTCCCCCTGCTGCGGTGAGAAAATCTTCAGGCTCCTCTTCCCAGGCCAAGACTCCCAGGCCTTCTTCCTCCTCCTCCAAGGCCCTGGCGAAGTCGGGGGACCGTCATCACCAAAGCCGGTCCAGCCAGCGGGACCCTCAGCCGCCACAGCCTGACTCCTTCCCGGCCCCCGCCCCTCAGGATCAACGGGACGTCATGGTCGGGGGTCGCATTGTAAATTTCCTGCTGGGATGGCAGACTATAACCACCGACAGGTGGGTTCTACAGTTGGTCGGAAGAGGCCACTTTATAGAATTCGCGGAAAAGCCACCCTTGAGGCCTCCGTTGCTCTCCCGGTACCCGGGTCAGCACAAATCATTGATCAGGCAAGAGGTGCTCATGCTCCTGCAAAAGGGAGCGATAGAGTACGTCCCAGAGAACCAGAGAGGACACGGATACTATTCCCACTTCTTCCTGGTTCCAAAGAAGACAGGGGACCTCCGTCCGATTCTGGACCTCAGCGACCTCAATTTGTCGGTCGCCTACAAAAGATTCCACATGGTAACTCTTCCGGGTCTTATTCCCATGCTGAAGCAGGACGCCTTTTTAGCGTCTCTAGATATGCAGGACGCTTACCTGCACATCCCTATAGCTCAAGCGCACAAGAGGTTCCTGCGCTTCGAGTTTCTCGGCCATCATCTTCAGTTCCGAGCCCTTCCATTCGGGCTGTCATCAGCACCCAGGGTCTCTACCAAATGCATGGCAGTCGTGGCAGCGTCTCTAAGGAGACAGGGCCATTATGTGTTCCCGTACCTGGACGATTGGCTTCTCATGGCCGCCTCTAGAGAGGCGTTGTTACTGGCGATCCAGAGCACCCAGGACCTGTTTCGATCTCTGGGTATCCTAATCAACCACGAGAAGTCCTCCTGGTACTGTCGCAGAAACTGCAGTTCATAGGCGCAGTACTGGACACCGTTCAGGGAAGAGCATTTCTTCCAGACGACAGAGCGGAGCGCATCAGATCCCTCATCAGGGAGCTTTCGTCGAACAAGACCGCCCCAGCCAGGTCGGTCCTTCGCTTGCTCGGACACATGGCTGCGGCCATTCCTACTGTCCCTTTTGCAAGGCTCCACATGCGGGTAACTCAGTGGATGCTCAAGGTGCAATGGGACCAAAGGCAAGACCACATGCAGCATCCGTCAGAATCACGAATCACCGCGATTCGAGACTGGCAGTGGTGGCTAGACCCAGGGACACTCTCTATGGGCGTCCCGTTCATAGCGCCGTCCCCAGAGGTAATCCTCACCACAGACGCCTCAGGTCTAGGGTAGGGAACACACCTGGACGGGGTGAAGTCCCAGGGTATGTGGACCCCTCTGGAGGCCCACCTCCATATCAACGTCCTAGAGATGAGGGCGGTCCTTTATGCCCTGCAGGCCTTTCAGTCAGAAATCCTGCCAAGTACTCTCCTACTTCAGACAGACAACACGGCGGTGATGTATTACCTCAACAAACAAGGAGGCGCACACTCTTACCCCCTTTGCAGGGAGGCCATGAGGGTGTGGGATTGGGTAATCCGACACGGCGCGAACCTGATCACAGTACATGTTCCCGGGCTGGACAACACAATTGTAGACAGCCTGAGTCGCTCCCAGGCCAGAGTCCATGAGTGGGAACTTCTCCAGGAGGTAGCAGAGGATCTGTTTCTTCGATCAGGAACTCCAGAATTGGACTTGTTCGCTTCCCCATCCAACGCAAAACTGCCCAATTTTTGCTCGCTAGATCCAGGGCCTGGTGTTTTCTGGCGAGACGCGTTGTCCCTCTCCTGGGCGGACAGATTTCTCTACGCTTTCCCTCCCTTCCCGTTGATCCAGAGAGTTCTTCTCAAACAGCGCAGGGAGCATGCAACAATGATCTTGGTGGCCCCATTCTGGCCCAGGCAGATCTGGTTCCCTTTGCTAATTCAGCTGTCCCGGGAACCTCCGCTCCCATTGCCATTCAGCTCCCACCTCTTGTCTCAGGAGAAGGGTTCACTGGTCCACCCGGACTTACGCTCACTGAACCTGCATGCATGGCTCCTAGAGACATAGCCATCTTACGTCACGGGGTCTTGCAAGAGGTTGCGGAAGTCCTTTCTGCAGCCAGAAAGCCGGCAACGCATGCGACGTATGCCATAAAATGGCGCCATTTTTGTCTATGGTCGCAAGCACGCTGCCTTTCCCCTTTAGGTTGTCCGGTGAAAGCGGTGTTAGAGTACCTGCTCTCCCTTTTCCGTTCGGGTCTCGCCTACTCCCCGATTAAAGTGCACCTCTGTGCCATTTCAGCTTATCACCTCCCGATGGGACAGCGCACAGTGGCACAATTAGATGCCTGTCGAGAATTCTTAAGAGGGGTGTTACACCTTAGGCCGCCCATTAAGGACCCAGTGCCTCCTTGGGACTTGCTCTTTGTCCTGGAGCAACTCACGCTCCCCTTTGAACCTGCCGCGGATTGCGAGCTGCGTTTTCTGTCATGGAAAACGTTATTTTTGGTTGCTGTTACATCAGCAAGAAGAGTTTCTGAGCTTCAGGCTCTCATGTGCAAAGAGCCCTCTTTGATTTTCCACCGGGACAGAGTATCCCTGAGGACGAATCCTAAATTCTTGCCTAAGGTGGTTTCCACACTCACTCTCAATCAGGATATTGACCTGCCAGTCTACTTCCCTAATTATTCTAATAGAGGAGAGGCGCTGCTCCACACCCTGGATGTTCACCGCAGCTTGAGGTACTACCTGAACAGAACTAAGCAGCTTCGTAAATCGGAGCAACTTTTCATTTCCTTTACTGAAAGGATGATGGGCCAACCAGTATCCAAACAGTCCCTGTCTCGCTGGCTTGTCCAGTGCATCTCATACTGTTATGATATCAAACAAAAGCCCCTCCCGGGATCAGTCCGGGGCCATTCCACTAGGGGTGTGGCCACCTCCTTTGCAGCACTTCGAAACGTCTCCACTTCTGCCATTTGTGCTGCAGCCACTTGGAGCTCTGTACATACCTTTATCAGGCATTATAGCCTGGACATCGCTTCACGGCGAAGAGCAGGCTTCAGCCTGGCTGTGCTACAGGGTCTCCTGTCCTAGATTCAGGACCTGGAATGTTCCTTCCAATTTCCTCCTCCCAGAGTGTTTGCAAGCGCTACTGCTTGGGAATCAGTCCTAATGGTGTAACCTGCTGCAAGAGCTGTGTCTCAAAGTAAGATGGTACAGTTACGTAAGAACTTACGTAACAGTAGATCTTGAGAACAGCTCTTGCACACATATGCCGCCCACCTTCCCCCTTGGAGGAGGCACGGCTTAAGCCAGCCTTTGCCAACAGGGATTTTTACCTTTGTCTTCTGATGGTGGATCCTCGGTCTCCCATTTCAATGTCAGCCTGCGGCCGGAAGTCTCCGCGGAGAACTGGGAAATCTGGCGGGACCGCCCCCTTATATACTACGCCTGACGTCGGAGGCAGGACCGACGTCGGGGGTGGTCCCCGCTGAAGATAGCTAGCTAGAATTTTTCCATGGGGTCCTGATGCCTGCCGGCTTCAGTCCTAATGGTGTAACCTGCTGTAAGAGCTGTTCTCGAAGATCTACTGTTACGGTAAGTTCTTACGTAACTGTACTTTCCTTTCGCTGTTAAAGCCTTTGCCCAATTAGAGGTGTCCAAGACTTTTCTTAGAGGGGTCCTTCATCTGAGGGCCCCCCGTCTAGACTGCTGCTCCCCCTTGGGACTTGAACTTTGTTCTCGAGAAACTTACCCTTCCTCCCTTTGAACCTGCGGCCTCAAGAGATCTGAAATTTCTTCGCTGAAGACGCCTTTCTTGGTAGCTAATACCTTCTGCTCAAGAATCTCCAGCTCCAGGCCCTTATGTGTAAAACTCTATTTGATTTTTCACAAAGAACGAGTGGCTCTTCACACATAACCCTAAGTTTCTATCTAAAGTGGTAGCAGAGTCTACCTTAAATCAGTCTATAGAGTTACCTGCCTTTTTCACGTAGTACTCCAACCAAGGGGAATATTTACTCCTTACCATGGATGTTCACCGGATTCTGAGATACTACACCAACAGGACAAAGGATCTCAGAAAGACTGATCAGATGTTCATCTCTTTTGCTCACAAAAGGGAAGGCAATGCTGTTTCCAAGCAATGCCTGTTGAAGTGGTTGTCTCATTGCATCACTTTCTGTTATGACAAGTACAACAAGACCCTTCCGGGTCAAGTCAGAGGTCACTCCACTCATGGAGTAGCGGCCTCTGCGGCTTGTTTCAAGAACGTGTCTGCGGCAGTCATCTGTGCTGCCGCCACCTGGACTCCGTCTTATGCCTTTATGAAACATTACAGTTTGGACATATTTCTCGCTGTAGAGCAGGCTTCGGGCTAGCTGTTTTGCAGGGCCTCCTGTCTTGAGGCCTGCAAGGCTATCGCTACTTTCAGGAGTAGTTTCCTCCTCCTGGTGCCTTTTATTTGTTCCAGACTGCTTGGGATTCAGTCCTATATGTAATTACCTACTGCAAGAGCCCTCTCAAAGTAAGATAGTACAGTTACGTAAGAACTTACCATAACAGTAGATCTTCAAGAGAGGCTCTTGCAGTAGGTAATACCTTCCCGCCCTCCATCCCCCTAGGCTTTTTCATCTCCTTTTCCATTGAGGGAAATATCTGCTTCTCTCGTCTGGGCTTTCTGGGCCTGGGGCGGGAAAGAACTGGAAGGCGGGCATCCGGGACCGCCCCTTTATACCGACATCGCATGACGCCGGTCACCTGACGTGGGGGCGGTCCCTCACCAGGGACTGCTAGCTATAAATTTTTCTGTGGGGTCCTGCCGCTGTCCGGCGTCAGTCCTATATGTAATTACCTACTGCAAGAGCCTCTCTCGAAGATCTACTGTTACGGTAAGTTCTTACGTAACTGTACTATCTTCGAGAGAGGCTCTGCAGTAGGTATTGCCTTCCTGCTCTCTCCCCAAGTTCTTTTTGCTTCATTTTCATTGGGGGGAAATATCCTCTTCTCTCTTGTCTTGCCTTGTATGGCTTTTGGCGGGAAAGAACTGGAAGGCGGGCATGGGGGACTGCCCCTTTATACTGACATCACATTACGCCTGTCACCCGACGTGGGAGGCAGTCCCCCACCAGAGACTGCTAGCTAGAAATTTTTCTGTGGGGTCCTGACACCTGGCGTTCTAGTCTTATGCGAATACCTACTGCAAGAGCACCTCTCGAATATCTACTGTTACGGTAAGTTCTTACATAACTGTACCTGTGGTTCCCCACCTAGGGGTCCAGATGATTATACGTCACATTATTCTTTTGTGAAGCAGATGGTGGACACCTTGTCTCTTCCTGCTCAGGAAGTAGAGGAAGAGGCAGACATCCTACAGATGATAGGGTTAGTTCCCACTAAAAGACTATTGCTACCCATGCACAAGTCTCTGAGAAAAAAGATGCTAAAAATCCTAAAAACCCCTACCACTATTCCAGGGATTGAAAAGAAGATTGATGACTTCCAGTGATGTCACCGTAATGGTTGAACACTGAATTCAGCAGTTCCGTGGTTACTCTGCTCTAATCTGAGTTGATCCTTGCCATAATCAGTAATTACTGACAGATCAACAGGCTCTCTATTGGCTAAAGATGGCTAGGAAGCAGCCGAGAGCAAAAGGACTGAAATCCAACATTACAATGGGTAAATTTAAGCAATTTGTGCTCGAGGAGACTGTGGAGGGATTTGCGGGCCTTGAATCCTCGTGGTTGCTCTCCATCAGAATCCTCGCTCGAACCTGATACCGAAAAGATGGCACAATCCGAGAACACAGCTCGGACTCTGCAAAAAATCGTAACAGCTGTTAATAAACTAGATTCCTCACTAGAAGACCTAAAACAAGATGTACATACCCTTGATAAAAATAAAAAAAAAAAGGTCTGTGACAATGCCACTATAGTCGCAGAACTATCCTCCAGCAAGAAGGGTACCTAATTGCCCACCTCCCACAGCTAGCAGTGGAACCAGTGAACAGGAGAAGTGGATATCTCTACAAAGCAGTGTGTAAAAAATGGAGATAAGCATCCAAGAGGTTGATAGGCAGAAAGGGGGAAAAATTCAACAGAAGGGCAGTGAGAAGGACAACCAGGGAGGGGGCTGGAGTAGAACAACTAAACAGTCCAGGGAGTTCAAGTCATGGAAAGCCATGTGTGCCAATGCCAGGAGCCTTAGCAACAAGATAGAGGATCTGGAGGCTATCATGATGCAGTCGTACCTTGACATTATGGCCATCACAGAGACCTGGTGTAATGATAACTATGACTGGGAGATGGTCATACCTGGCTACAACATATTCAGAAGAGACAGGGAAGGGAGGAGGAGTGACACTTTATGTGAAAGATGGCATAAAGGCCACAGAGATCCAGGAAGAACAAAATGGGGCAGAGATGCTGTGAGTTAAGCTGGAAATGAAAATGGGGCCAGCCATCCGCACAGGGGTGGTCTACAGACCACCAGCCCAGGAGGAAGAAACTGATAGGGAGCTGATGCTAGCCATTCAAAGGATGGCAGACAAGGGTGAGGTGGTGCTGATTGAAGACCTCAATATTCCAGATGTGGACTGGAGACTCCCAGCAGCAGCATCAACCAGGAGCAGATTTATCCTGGACTCCCTTCAGGGTGCATTCCTCAAGCAACTGGTCATGGAACCAACTTGGCAGAAGGCAATACTGGACCTTATGCTCACAAACTGGGACATTGTGATGGGGTAACAGTGGGGGAGTACCTGGGGAACAGTGACCACTAGTCACTGTTATTTGAAATCACGGAAGGAACAGAACCAAACTGCACAAAAACACATCCTAGATTTTAGGGGAGCAGACTTTGGGAAAATGGGGAGATGCTTGAAAGAGGCATTAATGGGAATGGGGCAGGAATCTGGTTGAGGAACAGTTGGCAATATTTAAACCGGGGATTACAAGAGCAACAAAATTATGCATTAAGCAGGTTAGCAAGGGGAAAAGGAAGAGGAGGCCATTATGGTTTTCCATGGAGTTAACTGAGAAAGTGAAAGCCAAAAAGATTGCATTCAGGCAATACAAAAAGTCGCAGGGAGAAGTACCAGGAGAAGCAAAGGGAGGTCAGTAAGGGAAGCCAAAGCTCAGACAGACTAGCGCTTTGCAAAATCAGTGGGTAGAGGGGACAAAACCTTTTACAGGTACATAAGTGAAACAAGCATTTGGCAATGCCAAATTTTTGCTTGCTTGCATTAGCAGTGAAGTGCAGGAGTTAGACAGATGCAGTATAGGAATGGCAGTGATGTATTGAACTGACACCAACTCCACCCCCCACCTTGCAGAGATGGACAGGCATTGAGGTGTGCCTTTGGGTTGTCACCCATAATGGTCACGACATTTCACCTCGCCCTACCCTGCAGACACTGACAAGTGTCTAGGTGTGCCTTGGGATGTTTAGGCTTTACGTAAATACACTGAAATGGGTGCAGTATAGGAGAATGGTGTGAACTCTGGGGTCAAAGAGTCCAAGGTGTACCTCGATGCCTGTCACTGGCTGCAGGGGGGTGGGGGTAGGGGTGGAATGGTATGAGCATTACTGTCGACAATCCCAAGTTACACCCCTGACGCCTGTCAGTCTCTACAGGGTACAGCAAACACCTGTCAGACCCTACAGGGTAGAGCGTTATGGTCAGAAACCCTAAGGCCCTGGGCATATCTCGATATTTTTACTCTAAGTTTTCAACATGGACTTTTTGTGACCCCACCGCATGAACAGTGACACACTCAGTTAGTTAGCCAAAAGGTAATTTTGCACAGTGACTGCGCTATTAACGCCACAGGTGTGAAAACACATTTCCAATGTGCTGTGAAAAATGACAGCTGTACTGTTCATGAGAGGTGTAAAAAAAATTATAATGTTGAAAATCTGGAGCGAAAATATAAAAAAATTGGTGAAGTCACAAGCTTGCATAGAAACTGCGCAACGCACACCCGTAATGCAATTATTTGGGGAATTTTTTTCACCAGCTTTTCAATATAGGCATTTTGGGACCTCCACTCATGAACAGTGTTACTGTGGTTTTCTTAATCTGTCCCAAACACTGATTTCCCACAGCAACTGCGCTGGAAGTGTGAAAACACATTTCAGCCATTTCCAACATGATGTGAAAAATGACAGCTGTACTGTTCATGAGGAGGTGTAAGAAAATGATAATGTTGAAAATCTGGAGCGAAAATATCAAAAAACTGGTGGTCACAAGCTTGCATAGAAACTGTGCAATGCACACCCGTAACACAGTCATTTTATGGGCTTTTGTGACCAAATTTTCAACATAGGCATTTTAGGACCTCTTCTCATGAACAGTGTCACTGTGATTTTCTTACTCTGTCCTCAACACTGATTTCCCACAGTGACCGTGCTATTGTGCGCCGGAAGTGCGAAAACACATTTCGGCCAGGATGTGATAAATGACAGTTGTACTCTTCATAAGGAGGTGTGAAAAATGGCAATGTTGAAAATCTGGAGCGAAAATATCAAAAATTCACGAATTTGCAAGTGTGCTTGGAAACTGCGCAATGCACGTTCATAGCACAGTCATTTTTAGTGAATTTTTTCACCAAATTTGCAACATAGGTTTTTGAGAGCTCTCATGAACAGTGACACTGTTGTTTATCATTGGTCCCAAAAGATGATCTCATGGAAAAGACCGCAAAATCACCTTGGGGACCAAATAACCAAATGAGTCACTGAATTATGAGATGGGGCCCCAAGAACCTCATGTTGAAAATGTGGTGCACAAATTTGAAAAAATGTCCGAGATATGCACCAAAGTTGAAAAAACCTATTTATGCCATTATACAGCTTACCGGCATTTCTTCAGTTCGCAGTCGGCTTTGAAGAGTGCAGACGTGTTCCCGCTTCACCAGAGATCATCGCGCCAGTCTCCGGAGGTAAGTATGGTGTGAGAGGGGATGTGGGGAGGGGGGATACGCAGAGGGTGGGTGCGGGTTGCAGAAGGGGGGCAAGAGAGTGAACGAGGGACCGTTTTCTTTTGTTACAGGTATTTTTCTTTTTTTTTATTATTTTACATGGACGATGTGGGACTTTTGCCATGCTGGGGTGGGCTCCCAGTGTGGCGCCTGGAAATTTTGGTGGGGCAGTGGAGCCAGCTGGGGATTGGGCATCTCCGATGGCCAAACAGTATGTGTTGGGGGGCGACACCAGGGAGTTGGTGGTGAGAGTTGATCTCTAGGGTTCTCTAGGGGGTTATCGGCGGGTGGGTTCTGCCGGGGAATTACGAGATAACTGCTACAGCCCAAGGCTGTCCCCTGCATCAGTTTTGTCTGGGTTGCCCTGGTCTCAGAATTGTGACTGATCCCAAAGAGGTCTGCTACAGGAACCTTGGAATTCTGTTTGTTCTCTCCTTAGTTGCGGTCAGACTGTTTCATTTTATTTACTTGCCGACAGTGAGTGTCATATAGCAATTCCGCAGACTCTAGTAGTGAGAGTATGTGAGGACTGAGGATTATTGTTCTGTTTTATTGCTAGAAAGATTTTCGAGACTTCCACCTATTTGCTTTGGGAGGTGTGAGCTCCCGAGAGGACTGACCACTCCTGCTGGTGGTGAGAGGACCTTTGGTACGTGGACATCTGAAATTCTTTCCTAAATGGTTTTAATGTATTATCAGCTTACCCGCCTGCCTGTACCAATTGTGTTTATTTGATATATTTATTTTATATCGTTTATTTAGAGTTTTAGATTTACCATTATATTATCTTTGGTTAAATAGTTATTTGGGCACTGGCTAGTGAGAGTGCCTGGTGCCCAGGGACTTTTATTATTTATGCGTTGTTTTGATTATTTTTATTTGGGTTTGTGGGAATTTGGGGTATTGTAGTTTGTTTTGATTTTTTGGTTTTGTGAATGGTTACTCTGGGAAGTTTATTTTATTTTACTTCTTAACTCCAGACTGCAATTAATTTAGGATTTTGTTATCTGAAATTTAGGACTATTTAGAGTTGATCCTTAGCCACAGCTGGTGTTATTTGTAGAATGTGCCTGTTTGCTCCCCCAGCCCTGTGCTATTCGTCCTCCTCTCTCCATGCCTCCCACCCATTCTCTCCCCCACCGCCTGCTTCTATTTACCAGCACTGTCGTTGTGCTGGGGATAGTTGCGGGGGTAGAGATTAAGCGGGAGGGTCATGGACATTGAGTTCGACCATAGTGGACCTCTCATAGGGGTAGTTGGGTCCAGAAGACGCTATGGGGCGAAATGGTGTTTGGAACGTGGTGGTTCATGTCTAGTCCCCATAGCCAAAGGCACCACCCCTTTAGGTGGGCAAGTAGCCGGGATGGCTCATGAATATCGTCCAACTCTGGCGTTGTCATGCAATGCCAGATCCATAAAAAACAAAACTGCACTTATTGCAGATTTTGTTGGAACAGCGGATCTGGCTTGCATCACCGAGACCTGGTTGGATGCAAATGCTGCTCCAATTTTGGAGGCAGCTATTCCGCCCGTGTACTCGTGATACACCGCCCAAGATTGGATCGCAGGGGAGGGGGTAGAGGTCTGTTTCAAGGCCAAACTGGGCCTCATGGATGTACCAGTAGAGGAGGCCAAATCCTTTGAATGTACCTTGGTAGCTGGTGTGGGGTGCAGGATAGCTCTCATCTACCATCCACGCGCGGATGAAAAGCTATTCCTGCAGGAAGTAGCTGACTTTGCTGCCGACATGGCATTGGAGTCACCCAGACTGATGGTTCTGGGCAACTTCAATGGCTGGGTCGACGACGAATCCTCACTTTTTGGACAACACTTCCTCCAGCTGATGATATCATTGGACTTCATACAGGTTGTTTCCTTAGCTACCCATAATGGTGGGCATTCGTTGGACTTGGTCTTCCTCTTGGTGACTGAGGCCTCTGACTTGAGTGTGGAACCTGTTGGTTGGTCTGATCACTACACTGTGAGGTTCAATTTTTGTGCCTCCCTATGTAGGTCTGCCCCTGTGGAGATGGTCAGTTTCCGCCCTTTACGGATGTTGTCCCTGAAGACCTGGTGGCGGTGATTGACCTCTCGGAGTTTGTTGATGTCTGCTCAGGCCCAGAGTTATTGGTTCAGGCCTATAATTGGGCCATTTCCCCAGCTCTTGACCTGTTTGCTCCAATCTGTGTTCGTCCCCTTCCACTTCGCCCTCGGGCCCCTTGGTTTGATGGGTCGCTGAGGGAGCTGCGGAGAATGGGACGTAGGTTAGAACGTCACTGGTGGAAATCTACCTTGGATGCCGACCATCTTATCTTGTTGGAACATTATCAGCTGTACCGATCAGTGATCTCCCGTAAGAAGGCAGAATTCCTGTCCTGGGAGATCACTGTCACTCGGAATCGACTGGCCCAACTCTTCTGAACCATGGACGGGCTGTGCAACCCAGCCTGTCTGCAGCTCCATCAAGTTTTTTCACAAATTGAGTGTGATGAGATTGCTCAATTCTTTGTGAATAAGGTGGTCGACATCAGGTCAGAGATCCGTCAGACCCATTCTGTGGGGTATGCTGGTGGTCGGTGCTCGGTCACTGTGCCTCTTGTTTCCTGGAGTACCTTTGATCTGCCGGAGTTCGTCGATATTATGAGGATTGTCCAGGGGATGCACCCTACATGCTGTAGTTTAGACCTGGGCCATTCTTCCTTAATTTCAGGTTGTAGTGATATAATCGGCCCGGTCTTCGCTCAGATTATCCGATGCTCTTTGGAATTGGGAGCGTTTCCAAGCTCCCTGAAGGAGGCGGTGGTTACACCCCTTCTGGAGAAAGCTTCTTTAGACCCGGATGTCTTAGAAAACTACATACCTATCTCTAACTTTCCTTTTGTGGAAAAGGTTATCAAGAAAGTTGTGGCAACTCAACTGGAGAACCGTTTGACCATCCGTAGTATATAAAAACCTCTCCAATCTGGTTTTCATAAGAGGCATAGTACTGAGACTGCTCTGGTGGGTGCTCAATGATTTCCTGATAGCGAGAGATCGGAGAAACCGTTCCATCTTGGTACTCCTTGATCTCTCTTCAGTTTTGACACTGTGGACCATGGGGTACTCCTCGAGCGCCTGGGGTCCATCTGTTGTGGACTGACTGGTACAGTGCTCAGATGGTCTTCATCTTTCCTCACCAGTAGAACTCAGAGAATCGTCTTGGGAATTTATTCTTCCAAGTCTTTCTCTCTGCCTTGTGGGGTTCCCCAGGGTTCGGTGTTGTCCCCCGTGTTGTTTGCAGTGCATATGCTGCCCCTCGGAGACATTGTAAGACAGTATGGGCTGAGGTTTCACTGCTATACTGATGATACCCAGCTCTACCTGTCTTTTGCCCCCGACCAGGTTAGTGCTGTCTCAGTATTTAACAGCTGCCTCGCTGAAATCCAAGACTGGATTAATTTGAGCGGGTTAAAGTTGAACGCAGATAAAACAGAGGTTTTGGTGGAGAACCTGGGTTGTAGGATAGAGGGTCTGAGGACTGATTTGCCCTCCAGTATATTCATGAGGGGAGCTCAAATCCTTGCCTATGATCAGGTGCGCGACCTGGGAGTGGTACTTGATGACAGGCTGACCCTCCGTCATCAGGTGTCAGCAGTCGTGAAGTCATCCTTTTACCATCTTAGGAACATGGCCAGCATCAAGCACCTTGTTCCATCCAGTGATTTGCCCATTCTAGTTCACGCCTTTGTGACCTTGTGCCTTGACTATTGCAACTCCCTTTACTTAGGGCTTCCTGGGGTTGCTATCAACCACTTGCAGCTAATACAGAACGCTGCTGCTCGCTTATGGACTGGGGTATCTATGAGATCTCATATTACCCCAGTGCTGCGCGGTCTGCACTGGCTGCCAATTCAGTGGCAGATCACCTTTAAGGTAGGTTTCAAACAACATGAAGTCTTGCTATGTTATGACATATGCAGTTTGTCCCAGCCTTAGAACTGCTCCGGAGGTGAAAGAGTTAACTTCCATGCCAGGCATGGAATCTTGAGCGCGAGCTCGGTTGAAAAAACTCTGTCTGTTGATCTTCACACTGAAACTGTCAGATTCTTTACTCTGCCTCACTGAACAGTCGCTCCGAGATTCCTCCTACTGCTCGGTTCATTTTGTCGGTTAAAAGTGTAATTTCTGTTTTCTAAACCATATATGTATTATTTTAACCGCAACCGGTCGGTTCAAGCTCTGTCTGTGGTATCGTAAGTAATAGACAGGTTTACTTTCTGTGTGGAACTTGTAAACGTTTATCGGTTCGGTTTGAACCGATCAGGTTGTTGTTAAATTTATTAAATTTCATTTAGAGTGGTTCCTGGTTCTTATCGGTTCTAAAAAAAACGGATTTCATTACGGTTTTTTCCACGACCCGTGACACGGTTGGGAACCGATAAGGGTGTCTTGCTTGGCATTGCCGGAAAAGGGCAAGTTTTTGGTTAGGCTGGCATTATGTCTGAGAAACCCAAAAGAAAAACCGGGCCCACTGGGTTTCAGCACTGTAGTGTCTGTGGGGAAGCCTTTGCCAAGGCTGACCCACACACCACATGTGTTTATTGTCTGGGGTTTGACCACCTCAATGCAGACTGCCAGATTTGCAAGAATTTCCCTGCAGCTACCCTAGATAAGAGAGTTGGTAGGCTCAGGGAACGAGAGGCCAAAAAGTCCGCTGACCCGGATGGCCAGCCCGGTTCGGTGCCAACCGAACCGGAGGGAGTGCCCTCTGACCAGGGCGAGACTTCCTCGGGCAAACGAAGAGCTGACTCAGAGGAGCCAGTTCCAGCAAAGAGAACTAGAAAATCAGCAGGTGTGGAGCCAAAATTTCCTTCTCCAACTGCTGCAGAGATAGCCAAAGCGATCCAAATTGTCCAGTCGCTTTCCTCGTTCCGATCCGAACCGCACCATCAGGTAAACGGTCGGTTGTCCAGTTCCACCGTTCAAGAATATGATATAGAGGAATTTTATGAACCGGAGGAGGGGAGGAGGATTATGAAGAGAGTGAATGTGATTTTGAAAGTCTGGATGTGCCCATTGAACCGGACATCTCCCAGACAGACCTTCAGGAGTATCTCCCCTAGGCTTTCTGAGTCCCCTTCTCATTTTCTGTTTTATAAAAAGTTGTTGAAACCCTCCAGCTCCTTTGAAGAAGCTGTGGATGAACAGGAGGAGCCTGACTGTGTAGAAATGATGGATATCCCAGAGTCCAGGAGATTGTCTATTCCTTTACATAAATCTTTAGAAACAGACAATAAAAATTTTAAAAGCTCCTAATTCTTACCTCCTGTGGATAAAAAGATGGACAGGAGGTACACATTGTCAGGCTCTGATATGGAGTTCCTTTCACAACAATGCAGCCATGTTGGGTAGTGCAGGCTGCAGCCTGTGATAAGGCAAATTTCCTTGGCTTCACACCCCTGACAAGGACTCCAGGAGGATTGATGCCATGGCAAAGAAACAATACATGGCAGCATCCTTGGGACTCAGACAGGCAAATTATATGGCCTATGTTGCAAGATACCAGAATCCAGATGGGATACTGTTATGGCTTTAGCGAAACAGGTCCCTGGCCAGCTGCCAAGGAGCTGGAACAGGTGGCTGCTGATGGTATTGAGGCATCCAAGGTGCAATTCCATGCTGCAGTGGACTCTAATGATGTATCTTCAAGAGTCATGGCTACATCTGTGGCTTTTCGTAGAATGGCTTGGCTCAGGTGTACTAGCCTGTCACAGGATACCCAGGCTAAGGCCATGGATTTTCCTGTAGGTAATTCTCTGTTTGGGAGCAGACAGAGAATTACATGAAGAAAATGGATGAGTATAGGACCACTTATAGGAGTGCACAGGCCAAGGAGAGGCAAGCCACTCCTCAGAGGCAGCTTTCCAGGGGCAGGGGCAGGCCTTTTCACAGGCCTTTTTACCAAGCCCAGGCCTCCTCTTCAGCTTATGCCCAGAGGGGGTTCTTCAGAGGGAGAGGCAGACGGGGTACAAGCAGGCCTGCTCCCACCCCTCAGCCTAAAGCCCCTGCCAAACAGGCACCCTGATGGGATGCCCAGGGTCGATTCTCCATTACCTGTAGGGGGCAGGCTGGCTTACTTCGTCCAGAACTGGGAGTCTTTAACATCAGACAAGTGGGTCCTGGAAGTAGTAAGCCAGGGACTGGTTCTCAGCTTCAAAAAATTTCCAAAGATGAGAACCTGATCCTTTCCACCT
This sequence comes from Neoceratodus forsteri, assembly GCA_016271365.2. Lineage (NCBI taxonomy): Eukaryota > Metazoa > Chordata > Ceratodontiformes > Ceratodontidae > Neoceratodus > Neoceratodus forsteri. The sequence goes on from CM028136.1 coordinate 807,090,495, forward strand.
GCAAATCCATCAGAGGCTCTTGCTTTGGAAACAGAAGTCTCAACCCTCTTGGCTCTCAGAACTGTAGAAAGGGTTCATTCCCTACACCAGGGCAAAGGTCTGTACTCCAGGTACTTCCTTACCCCAAAAAAGACAGGAGAATGGCGGCCCATCCTGGATCTAAGATACCTAAACAAGCACCTTTTAAAACCAAAATTCAAAATGGTGACTCTGGGAATTATTTACCTTCCCTAAGGCCAAGGGACTGGCTAGCGTCCCTGTACCTCAAGGATGCCTACTTCCATGTTCTCATCAGAAGCTCCCACAAAGTACCTCAGATTCAGACTGCCTCAGGCCATTACCAGTTCAGAGCAATGCCCTTCTCGCCTCACCTCTGCCCCAAGGGTATTCACCAAATGCCTGGCAGTAGCAGTTGCTCACTTAAGAAGGCAAAGATTGCCATCTTTCCTTACCTGGACGACTGGCTCATAGTGGGTCAGTCTCCAGACCAAGTCAAATCACACCTTGGGTTACCCAGCAGCTGCTTACATCTCTAGGTTTTCTCCTCAATCTTCCAAAGTCAGTTTTAGAGCCTGTTCAGCTACTCACCTTCATAGCGCGGGAACTGGACACAAAGCAGGCCAGAGCTTTCTTCCTCTAGAAAAGAGTAAAGACCCCTGGTGGCTCTGGCCTCCTCCTTCACTCCTTCAGGTCTCGACCAGCAAGGCACTTTCTACAGCTCCTGGGCCACATGGCTGCTTCCACAGCTGTAGTGCAAGGAGCAAGATTTCAGATGAGGACATCCAGTTCCATTTGAGAGCCTTCTGGTCTCAAGGGAGATCCTCTAACCAGATTGGTCCCAGTAACTCAGACCCTGATCCAGGCCCTGCAGTGGTGGCAGGATTAGGGCAATCTGAGACAGGGGTTCCTTTCATCCCTCAATTTCACCTTAACCCTACTACAGATGCATCCTCTTGGGATGGGAGCTCACTTAGGCACCTCACCACCCAGGGATTGTGGTCCCCTCAGAATCTCTGCTCCACATCAATCTGTTAGAACTCAGAGCTGTTTTTCTTGCACTTCAGGTTTTCTGCATCTGTTCAGAACAAAGTGGTACAGGTCAGAACAGACAACACCACTACAATGTGGTACATCAACACAGCAAGCACTGTCTTCGGCCTTGTGCACGGAGGCGATGAAGTTGTGGTCTCTGGCTTATTCCCTGAACACCTCTCCATGGCAGTTCACCTCCCAGGCAAAGACAATGTCCTGGCAGATGCTCTCAGCAGGATTTCCCAGGGCCATCACGATCGTCACTGGATCCCCTAGTACTGGGGTTAGTATTTGCCAGGTGGGGCACCTCAGATAGATCTTTTGCAGCCCCAGACAATCACCAACTTCCGCTTTTTGTTGCAGGCTCCCAGTGTTGGGCTCAGTCCCTCTGGATGTAGCCTTCTCGATTGGGAAGGATCCTCTATGCCTTTCCCCCTTCCTCTCTTGTTCAAGGTGCTAGTCAAAATCAGATCTCAGCCTTGCAAGATGATTCTGATTGCTCCAGATTGGGCCAGACAGCCCTGGTATCCACTCTTCTGTCCTAGCAGTCCACCTTCCCTGTGCCTTCCCAGGAATCACAATCTGTTAACCCATGCCCAGGGAGAGGTTTGGTATCCGAATCTCAAATCCCTCAACCTCAAGGCCTGGCTCTTGAGGAGTTAGAGTTACTGACCCACACCTTTCTCAAGGTGTACTGATATCTTGAAAGCTTCTAGGAAGCCTTCCACCAGGGCTACTTATAATTCTAAATGGAAAAGGTTTTCCATATGGTGCTCTGCAAAGCATGTTTCCCCAGAATCTGCTGATTTGCCCACAGTCCTGGACTATATGGTCCATCTAAATACTTTGGGGCTGAGGCCAGCTACCCTGAAAGTGCATTTGGCAGCTGTCTCTGCTTTTATTTCAGCAGGAAAGCCCTCTTCTCTTTCTGCTCACCCTGTATTCTCCAAGTTTTTCAAGGGATTGCTTCATACCAACCCTCCATTCAGGGACCCTGCTCCTGCCTGGGATCTTAATGTTTGCATTGCTCAATAATGCAACCCCCTTTGAGCCTTTGTCTTCAGCAGAGCTTAAGTACTTGACTTGGAAAACTGTGTTTCTAGTAGCCATCACTTCTGCCAGGCGATAAGTGAATTGCAAGCTTTGTCAGTGGAGCCTGATTTTATCTCCTTTCACAGAGATAAGGTAGTCCTCAGGACTAACAGAAGTTCTTGCCTAAGGTGATTTCAGATTTCCACCTTAATCAATCTATATCTCTTCCAGTGTACTTCACTGACCATTCCTCCTCTGGCGAGAGGAGGCTGCACAGTTTAGATTTAAAGAGAGCCCTTAGTTACTACATAGAGTGTACCAAGGGTCACAGGTTTGACTCCCTCCAACTGTTCCTCACTTATGGTGAGGTGGGTAAAGGGAAACCTGCCACTAAAAGATCCATTGCCAGGTGGATTGTCTCTTGTATCCAATTTTGCTATCAAAAACTGGGTAAGGTTCCCCCTTCAGGCCTGAGGGCTCACTCTACCAGAGGTACAGCTGCATCCCTAGCTGCTGCCAGGGACATCCCTATCTTATAGATATGTCAAGCAGCTACCTGGAAAACAGTACACACTTTCACCAAGCATTACTCTCTGGACATCCAGGCTAGGAGTGATGCTCGGTTTGGCACAGCTGTGCTTCAGAGCCTATTTCCTAAGTAGGTTCTGTCCCTCCTCCATGGAGGCACTGCTGTATGTCAGTCTGTATATATCATAGCAAGAGTCTTCATGTTGTTTGAAGAAAAATACTCACCTTAGTAATGTTGTTTCTTCTAATGAGTCTTGCTATATTATGACCTCCCAACCGCCTGCCCCTCTCAGAACCTCTGCTCTTGGGATGTGGGTGGGCAATGCAGTGTTGGCACTTAATGATGCCCACCTTGTGTTTTCACCCCTTTTTTGGGGGTGTTTGGGTGTTGTATTTTATTTCATTTTATTTTTTGGATCCCCTGACTAGAGTCTTTGTTTTGGGACCAGAAAAATGTGTTAATATTTTAGTAGCCAGTTGGCTAGGGTAGGTTTACAGCTTCCTCACACAACCTTAGTGAGTTTTGCTCATAAAGATCTGACAGTTTCAGTTTGAAGATCAACAGAGTTTTTTCAACCGAGCTCGCGCTCAAGATTCCATGCCTGGCATGGAAGTTAACCCTTTCACCTCCGGAGCAGTTCTAAGGCTGGGACAAACTGCATATGTCATAATATAGCAAGACTCCATTAGAAGAAACAACATTACTAAGGTGAGTAATTTTTTCTTGTTAACCTACAAAGCCCTGATCCCAACTACTTGAAAGAGCTGATTCCTTATGCCCCTGTGCGTCAGCTCCACTCGGCTGACGAGGGGTTGCTGGAGATTCTGAGGGTTACTTTGAATTCTTCTGCGGCTCGTGCTTTTATGTTTATCACCCTAACCCTCTGGAATTCTCTACCTTGTCAGCCTCAGGAGTGAAGGACTGTGGGGAGCTTTAAGCAGGCACTGAAAACGTTTTTCAAACAACATGAAGTCTTGCTATATTATGACGTACACTATCGGTCAAAAGTTTTAGAACACCCCCATTTTTCCAGTTTTTATTGAAATTTACACAGGTTAATGTCTCAATGTACTCTGAAATTAAAGCATAGAACAAATAAACAACTGAAGATAAAAAAGAAATCATAGAATCATTTTGTTTAACAAAATTTAATCTAAATTTTTGACTCATCAAAGTAGCCACCTTTTGCAGATATACTGTAACACGTCGAACACACTCGTTGGCATTCTTCCTACAATGGACATCAAATATTGTTAGGAAGTTCTTCCCAACACTGTTGCAGAAGTTCCCACAAATGTTGCACTTGTAGGTTGCTTTGCTTTCACCCTTCTGTCCAGTTCATCCCAAACCAGCTCGATGGGGTTTAAGTCTGGAGACTGTGCTGGCCGTTCCATGATTTGAAGCCTACCGTCTTGTTCTTTTCCTCGAAGGTAGTTCTGACATAGCCTGGAGGTATGTTTTGGGTCATTATCTTGCTGTAGGATGAACCCCTGACCAACTAGGCATAGACCAGAGGGTATTGCATGGCGTTGCAAAATGCTGTGGTAGCCCTTTTGGTTCAGGGTGCCAGTCACTCTGTGCTGTTGTCCTGTGAGCCGCCACTCCAAGCTGTTGACTCCCAGAAACTTGTCTTCTGATTCTGTTGTGCTTTGGATCTGCCAGACCTCTTCCTGTCAGAGTTTCCTCCAGTTTCCAAGTGCCTTTTGATGGTAGGAAACTGTACTCACTGACACCTTGGCTTTCTTGCAATTTCTCTACAGCAGTTTTACTAACCTAAACTTTTTTAACCTCTAGCAGTTTACCGCTACCTTTGTACCATTTCAGGTTATTCACTGGACTTGAATTGCTTAAATTTCAATAAAAACTGGAAAAATGGGGGTGTTCTAAAACTGTTGACCGGTAGTGTATGCAGGGAGTCCCAACTTTCGAACTGCTCCGGAGGTGAAAGAGTTAACTTTCCATGCCAGGCATGGAACGCTGAGCTCGAGCTTGGTTGAAACTCTGTCTGTTGTTCTTCAAACTCAAACCGTCAGATTCTTTACTCCGCCTCACTGAATAGTCGCTCCGGAGATTTCTCCTTCTGCTCAGAAGAAGCCAGAAGGTGAAGGAAGGAAACATATTCAATTCAGTGCTTCAGAGTAACTGGTAACTGGTATTTTTCTTTTAAACTTAGATTGCAGGCTTGTAGTGACACTATACTTTCTTTCTGTGTTGTCTTTACTTATAATTGTTTTTGGGCTGTTGAAAATTTAAAAATAGTGGTGGTGTAATTCTGTCTGTCTTTAATTGCTGCAATTTCGCCCCCACCCCTTCCCCAACTGTTAATTATATGCCCTGATAAATCTGATTGACTGGAGCTAAACACAGGGTATAGTAAGAGGTTGAAGTAGGAGGGCATAAGGGAAGAAGACCACCCTCAGCACAAGTGTTTTGACTCATTTATTTATTTATTGGTTTCTTCTTCCTAAAAAAATATATATCTGAGGATCAGTTACAGGTTTTAATACTGTAAATAAATAAAAGAGAACTAAGAGAGCTTCAGTAGCAGATAAGTAGTGGAATTGCAGTATAATGTGGGGAGTGGTGCAATGTAGTGGCTGGGGCAGCCATATTCAGGCAGACCTTCTGGACACTGAGGTGCTGCCCCATCTGCATGCATCTCTCGGGACTGAGGGATGAGGTAGCCAGACTCAGAGCGGATGTAAACCGGGTCAGGAGTACCATCACCCCTGTCCAGGAACCACCCAGTCCAATGCAGCTGCCTCAAAGGATGCCGAGAACGAGGAGCACTTGGATGACAGTGGGCTCAGGGAGGGTTAGAGCAGTCAGGCAGAGGCAATCCCAGATCCTATTCCTCTCAAGAACTCACTATGCCACACTGGCAAATGAGGACAACCAAATAGAGGTACCCAGGGAAGTGGAAGGAAAGGATGTGAGGTTAGGCAAGAGGTGACCTCAGTGGGGAAAGCAGTGGACCCCAGAGGAGGAGGAAGGAATCCTGGTGGGGACTCCATCATAAGAGGGATCCAGCTAGGAACACAGGAGGGGAGGACAGGGAGGTGAGGTGCTCTACCAGGTGCCACGGCATGGAGGATGGAAGGAAGATACTGGGGATCACTGGGAAGGCAAGACAGGAGGGAGGAGCTGGATGTCATTATCCACCTAGGTACTAATGACTTGGCAAATGGGGAGCCAAAGGAAGTTCAGGAAGAGTTTAGGAAACTGGGAGGGGTCTCAAGCAAGTAGCTACTTGTCACTTTCTCAGAAGTACTACCTGTGAGGAGGCAAGGGAGAGATAGAGTGCATGCACCAGGAACTTTAACTCATGGTTGAAGAACTGGTGCTGTGAGGAAGGGTTTGGATTCATTGGTGACTGGGGACCCATCTGGAGGGATGGAGGTTTGTTCAAGCCTGACGGCCTGCATCCATCCTGGAGGGGAATCCAAGCACTCAATGATAAGTTTAAATGCTACATTGACAAGCATTTAAACTAGCAAAGGGGTGGCAGGCCAGCAAGGATGGTACCTACTTGCTCACCCCCACAGCTAGTAATGGAACCAGTGAACCAGAGGAGTGGCTATCTCTGCAAAGCAGTGCAAAAGTTGGAGATTAGTGTCCAAAAGGTGGATAAGCAGAAAAGGGGCAAAATTCAGCAGAAGGGCAGACAGCAAGGAGAACCAGGGATAAATGACAACCAAGGAAGGGGCTGGAGTAGAACAGTGAAGCAGTCTAGGAGGTCAAATCATAGAAGCCATGTGTAAAATGCAGGAGCCTTAGCAACAAGATGGAAGATCTGGAGGCTGTCATGGTACAGTCAGACCTGGACATTGTGGCCATCACTGAAACCTGGTGTAATGATAACCATGACTGGGAGATGGCCATACCTGGCTACAACACATTCAGAAGAGACAGAGCAGGCAGGAAGGGAGGAGGAGTGGCACTGTATGTGAAAAAATGACATAAGGGCCACACAGATCCAGGAGGAACAAAATGGGGAGAGATACTGTGGGTTAAGCTGGAAAGGAAAATGGGACCAGCTATTCCAGACAGGTGTGGTCTATAGACCACCAGCCCAGGAGGAAGAAACAGATAGGAGTTGATGCTAGCCATCCAAAGGATGGCTGACAAGGGCAGGTAGTACTGGTTGGACTCTTAATATACCAGATGGACTGGAGCATCCCAGCAGCAGCATCAACTAGAGCAGATTTATTCTGGACTCCTTCAGGTGCCTTCCTCAAGCAACTGGTCATGGAACCAACTCGGCAGAAGGCAATACTGGACCTTGTGCTCACAAACAGGGACAGTGTGATGGGGGTAACAAAGTGGGGAGCACCTGGGCAACAGTGACCACCAGTCATTGTGGTTTGAAATCACAGAAAGAGCAGAACCAAACCACACAAAACAAAGATCCTGGATTTTAGGGGGTGACTTTGGGAAAATGGGGAGATGCTTGAAAGAGGCATTAAGGAATGGGACAGGAATCAGGGATTGAGGAACAGTGGCAGTATTTAAAATGGGGATTATAAGAACAACAAATTATGCATTAAGCAGGTTAGCAAGAGGGGAAAGAAAGAGGAGACCATTATGGTTTTCCAAAGAGGTATGAAAAAAGTGAAAGCAAAAGACTGCATTCAGGCAATACAAAAAGACACAGGCAGAAGGGGATAGGGAGAAGTACCAGGAGAAACAAAGGAGGCAGGGAAGTCAGTAAGGGAAGCCAAAGCTCAGACAGAAGAACACATTGCAAAATCAGTGGTTAAAGGGGACAAACCTTTACAGGTACATAAGTGAAAAAGAAGGACAAAGGAGGGATGAGTTAGACTGAAGGGGGAGGATGGGAGCATGTGAGGATGACAACAGTAAAGCTGACATATTGAACAGGTATTTCTGCTCAGTCTTTACTAAGGAAGAGGGGGTAATGGGTCTGAAGGGAGTACAAGGGTGAGAATGGTGCAGAAATGGACACAAGTCCTTTACACGAGAAAGGGTCCCAAGGAACTGGAAGTAATAAGAGTTGACAAAGCAATGGGGCCAGATGGGGTGCACCCTAGGGTCCTTAAAGAACTAAGAGAGGTGGTGGCTGAACCTCTGGCTATCCTGTTCAGCCAATCACTGGAAACAGGGGAGTACCGCAAAGACTGGAGGATAGCAGATGTAGTCCCCTTATACAAAAGTGGGAACAAAGAGGAAGCAGGAACTACAGACCAGTCAGCCTCACCTCGAAAAGGGAAAGATCATGGAAGCATCACTGAAGGAGAGATTGGTGGAAACATCTGGCTTGTCAATGGACTACAGGACCCAAGGCAGCATGGTTTCACCAGGGGAGGTCAGTCATGACCAACCTCATTGAATTTTTGACTGGGTGACTAGGAGGTGGATCAGAGGGCAGTGGACATGGCTCATCTGGACTTCAGCAAGGCCTTGACACTGTGCCACATAGAAGACTATTACACAAACTGGGGAATATGGTGTGGGCAGGACAGTAGTGTGGTGGGTAGGTAACTGGCTGGGTGGCAGGACACAGAGGTGGTGGTAAATGGCCTGTCACTCCACAGAGGGAAGAGGACCAGTGGGGTACCACAGGGATCAGTGCTGGGACCGTCCTATTCAACATCTTCATCAGTGACATTGCACACGATATAGAAGGCAAATTTCACTGTTCGCTGATGACACAAAGCTCTGTAACAGAGTAGACACACCAGAGGGTGTAGACAGAATGAGAAGGGACCTGCAGAAACTTGAAGAATGGTCAAGGGTTTGGCAGTTGAAATTCAATGCAAAGAAGTGCAAGATAATGCATATGGGGCACAAAAACCAGGCACAATATCAGTTGGGGGTGAGGATATAGCATGCACCAAGCAGGAAAGGGATCTTGGGGTTGTCATCTCTGGATGACCTCAAGGTAGGGAAACAGTGACAAGGCATCAGGTAAAGCAAATAGGATGCTGGGATGTATAGGCAGGGCATCACCAGCAGGAAAAGGGAGGTCATAATTCCGCTATACAAGACACTAGTGAGGCCCCACCTGGAGTACAGTGTACAGTTCTGGAGACCATACCTACGTAAGGACATAGACAGGGGTAGAGGTTCAGAGGAGGGCAACAAAGATGGTCATGGGTTGCATCACAAATCCTATGAAGACAGGTTGAAGGAACTGAACATGTACTCCCTGGAGGAGAGGAGGGAGAGAGGGATATGATAGAGACATACAAGTATCTCACAGGGAGGAACAGGGTGCAGGAAAACACTATTTTTAAGCGAAAAGATGTTTCAGGACTAGAGGGCATGGGATGAAGTTGGAGGGAGGACGATTCAGAGGAAACATGAGAAAGAATTTCTTCACTGAACGGGTGGTGGACAAGTGGAACACCTGCCAGAGGAAGTGGTGGGGGCTGAAACAATCACGGATTTAAGAATGCGGGATAGACATAAAGGAATTCTAGAGGTCAGGGGTAAGGGGAAATAGACTTCTAGGAAAACAAACTGAACTTACAAGCTCAAATGGGCAGACTAGGTGGGCCATAGGCCCTTATCTGCCGACACTGTCTATGTATCTATGTATGTATCTATGTATCTATGTATGTATCTATGTATCTATGTATGCTCGGTTCATTTTGTCGGTTAAAGTATTGTTTCTCTCGGTTTTCGACCGAATTTAAACTGCAACAGGTCGGTTCAGACTCTGTCTGTGGTATTTGTGAGTACTAGATAGGTTTTACATTAATTTCTATTCTGTGTGGAACTTGTAAACGGTTAAGCCACCGTTCGGTTTGAACTGATCAGGTTGTTTAAAATATCTTAATCTGTCATTTAGAGTGTGTCACCGGTTCTTATTGGTTCTAAAAAAACGGTTTACTACGCTTTTTCCACGACCCGTGACACGGCTGGGAACCGACAGAGGGCCCTACTCTGCTGATTGCCATAAATCGGCAAATTTGGTTAGGACTGGCACTATGTCTGAGAAACCCAAAAGAAAAACGGGCCCACTGGGTTTCAACACTACAGTGTGTGTGGGGAAGTTCGCCAAGGCTGACCCCCACACCACACCTGTGTTTATTGTCTGGGATTTGACCCACCTCAATGCAGACTGCCAGATTTGTAAAAATTTTCCTGCAGCTACCCTGGAAAAGAGAGCTGGTAGGCCCAGGGAAAGGAGGCCAAAAGTCCGCTGAACTGATGACAGTCTGGTTCGGGTTCCAACCGAATCAGAGGGAGTGCCCTGACCAGTGCGAGACTCCTCGGGCAAGGAGACTGACTCTGAGGAGTCGGTTCCAGCAAAAAGGACTAGGAAATCAGCTGGTGTGGAGCCAAATTTCCTCTCCAACCGCTGAAGAAATAGCCAAAGCGATTAAAATTGTCCAGTGCTTTCCCGGTTCTCACTGAACAGCACCACAGTGTAAGCGCCCGATTCGGCCAGGTTCTACCGGTTCAAGAGTATGGTTTAGGAGGAATATTATGAACCAGAGGAGGGGGGAAGAGAGGAGAGTGAATGTGGATCTGAAAGTCTGATGTGCCCATTGACCCGGACATCTCCCAGACAGACCTTCAGGAGTGTCTCCTCCTAGGCTTTTAAATCCCTTCCTTTCATTTTATGTTTTATAAAAAGTGGCTGAAAACCTCCAGCTCCCTATGGAGGAAGCTGTGGATGATCAAGAGGAGCCTGACTATGTGGAAATGATGGATATCCCAGAGTCAGGAGACTGTCTATTCCTTGCACAAATCTTGGGAAACAGACATTTAAATTTAAAAACTCCTAACACTATACCTCCTGTTGATAAGAGAATGGCAGAGGTACACATTGTCAGGCTCTGATATCGGGAGTCTTTACACAACAATACAGCCAGTTAGTAGTGGTTGCAGCCTGTGACAAGGCAACATTCCCTTGGCTTCACACCCCCTGACAAGGACTCCAGGAGGATTGATGCCATGGCAAGAAACAGTACATGGCAGCATCCTTGGGACTCAGACAGGCAAATTATATGGCTTATGTTGCTAGATATCAGAAATCCAGATGGGATACTGTTATGGCTCTAGCAAAACAGGTCCCTGGCCAGCTTGCCAAGGAGCTGAACAGGTGGCTGCTGATGGTATTGAGGCATCCAAGGTGCAATTCCATGCTGCAGGGCTCGAATGACGTGTCATCAAGAGTCATGGCTACATCTGTGGCACCTGCAGAATGGCTTGGCTCAGATGTACTAGCCTGTCACAGGATACCCAGACTCAAGGCCATGGATTTTCCTGTTGTAGGTAATTCTCTGTTTGGGGAGCATAGAGAATTACATGAAGAAAATGGATGAGAGTAGACCACCTATAGGGGGTGCACAGGCCAAGGAAAAGGCAGGCCACTCCTCAAAGGCAGCTTCCGAGGAGCGGCAGGCCTTTCATAGGCCTTTTACCAAGCCCAGGCCTCCTCTTCTACTTATGCCCAGAGGGGCTCTTTAGAGGGAGAGGCAGATGGGGTACAAGAGGCCTGCTTCCACCCTCAGCCCAAAGCCCTCTGCCAAGCAGGCACCCTGATGGGGTTGCCAGGGTGATTCTCAGCTACTGAGGGGCAGGCTGGCTTACTTTGTCCAGGACTGGGAGTCTCTGACATCAGATAAGTGGGTCCTGGAAGTAGTAAGCCAGGGACCTGTTCTCAGCTTCAAAAAGTTTCCAAAGATGAGAACCAGATCCTTTCCACCTGCAAATCCACCAGAGGCACTTGCCCTAGAGGCAGAGGTCTCTTCCCTCCTGGCTCTCAGAGCTGTGGAAAGGGTTCCACCCCTACACCAGGCCAAAAGGTTGTACTTCAGGTACTTCCTTACCCCAAAAAAGACAGGAGAGTGGTGGCCCATCCTGGATCTCAGATATTTAAACAAGCACCTTTTAAAACCAAAATTCAAAATGGTGACTCTGGGAATTGTTCTACTCTCTCTAAGACCAGGGGACTGGCTAGCGTCCCTGGACCTCAAGGATGCCTACTTCTATATTCTCATCAGAAACTCCCATCGAAGTACCTCAGGTTCGAGCTGCCCTCAGGCCATTACCAGCTCAGAGCAATGCCCTTTGGCCTCACCTCTGCTCCAAGGGTATTCACAAAATGCCTGGCAGTAGCGGTTGCTGCCCTAAGAAGGCAAAAAATTACCATCTTCCCTTACCTGGACGACTGGCTCATAGTAGACCAGTCCCCAGACCAAGTGAAGTTACATTTACAGATAACTCAGCAACTGCTCACCTCTCTAGGTTTCCTTCTGAATCTTTCAAAGTCAGTTCTAGAGCCTGTCCAGCTCCTCACCTTCATAGGCGCAGAGCTGAACACAGAGAAAGCCAGAGCCTCCTTCCTTTGGACAGGGCAAGGACCCATGTATCTGCTCGCCTCATTCACCCTGCAGGTCTCTCCTCACCAGCAAGCAGCACCCCTACAGCTCCCTGGGGCACATGGCTGCTTCTACAGCAGTAGTGCAGGGAGCAAGATTTCAGATGAGGACATCCAGTTCAATTTGAGGAGCCTTTTGGTCTCAAAGGAAAGACCCCTAATCAAATTGATCCCAATAACATGAACCCAGATCCAGGCCATACAGTGGTGGTCAGGATTGTAGCAACCTGAGACCAGGGGTTCCTTTGTCACTCAGTCTCCTCCTTAACCTTACTACAGATGCATCCCTCTGGGGTGGGAGCCTCACATGGCCGACCTCACTACCCAGGGATTGTGGTCCCTCAGGAATCTCTTGCTCCACATCAATCTGTTGGAACTCAGAACAGTTTTTCTAGCACTCTGTGCTTTTTTCCAAATCTGTTCAGAACAAAGCTGTACAGGTCAGAACAGACAACACCACCCACAATGTGGTACATCATCAAAGCAAGGGGCACTATTCACGGCCTTGTGCATCAAGCAAATGAAGTTGTGGTCTCTGCTTACCCTGAACACCTCCCTTATGGCAGTTCACACCCAGGCAAGGACAATGTCCGCGCAGAGTCTCAGCAGGGTTTCCCAGGGCCATCACGAATATCACTGGACCCCTGGTCTTGGAGGTGATATTGACCAGATGGGGCACCCCGCAGATAGAACTTTTGCAGCCCCAGACAATCACCATCCTCCCTTTTTTGCTGCAGACCCCAGGGTTGAGCCCAGTCCTCTGAATGCCTTAGTTTCAATTGGAAAGGAAGTTTCTCTGCTTTGCCCCTTCCTCTCCTGTTCAAAGTGCTAGTCAAAATCAGATCTCAACCCTGCAAGATGATCCTGATTGCTCCAGATTGGACCAGACAGCCCTAGTATCCACTCCTACAGTCCTTAGCAGTCCATCTTCCCTTGTGTCTCCCAGGAGTCACAACCTGTTAACCTGTGCTCAGGGAGGGTTTGGTACCCGAACCTCAAATCTCTCAATCTCAAGGCCTGGCTCTTGAAGAGTTAGAGTTTGCTGACTCACGCCTCCCAAGGTGTAATGGATATCCTGAAGGCTTCTAGAAAACCTCCACTAGGGCTATATAATTCCAAATGGAAGAGGTTTTCCATATGGTGCTCTGGAGCATATTTCCCCAGAATCTGCGATTACACCTAGCAGTCCTGGATTATATGGTCCACTTAAATACCTTGAACTGAGACCAGCTACCTAAAAGTGCATCTGGCAGCTGTGTCTGCTTTTATTTCAACAGGTAAACCTCTTCTTTCAGCTCATCCTGTATTCTCCAAGTTTTTCAAGGGATTGCTTCACCAACCCTCCATTCAGGGACCCTGCCCTGCCTGGATCATAATATTTGCATTGCTCAGCTGATGCAACCCTTTGAGCCTTTGTCTTCAGCAGAGCTTAAGTACTGACTTGGAAGACTGTGTTATAGTAGCCATCACTTTTTGCTAGACGATAAGTGAATTACAAGCTTTGTCAGTGGAGCCTGATTTATCTCCTTTCATAGAGATAGGTGGTCCCTCGGGACTAACAGGAAGTTCTTGCCTCAGGTCAGCCTGCAGATTTCCACCTTAATCAATCTATATCTCCTTCCAGTAATTACTGACTATTCCTCCTCTGGGCGAGAGGAGGCTGCACAGCTTAGATGTGGAAGAGAGCCCTTAGTTACTACATAGAGCGTACTAAGGGTCACAGGCTTGACTCCTCCAACTGTTCCTCACTTCTATGGTGAGGTTGGTAAAGGGAACCCGCTACTAAAGATCCATAGCCAGGTGGATTGTTTCTTGTATCTAATCATTGTTAGAAAAACTGGGTAAGGTTCCTCCCAGGCCTGAGGGCTCACTCTACCAGAGGTACAGCTGCTTCCCACTGGCTGCGCCAGGACATCTCTATTCTAGAGATATGTCAAGCAGCCACCTGAAAAACAGTTCACACCTTAAAGCATTACTCCCTGGACATCCAGGCTAGGAGTGATGCTCGCCTGCCAGCTGTGCTTCAGAGCCTATTTCCTTGCAGGTTCTGTCCTCCTCCATGGAGGTACTGCTTTAGAACAGACATGTCATAATATAGCAAGACTTCATGTTGTTTGAAGAAATTACTCACCTTAGTATTTCTTCTAATGGAGTCTGCTATATTAGCCTCCCCTCTCAGAACCTCTGTTTTGGGATGTGGGTAGGGCAGTGCTGTGTCAGAACTTAGTAGGCGCCACCTTGTTGTTTTCACCCCTCCTTTCTTGGGTGACTTGGTGTGTTTTTTCTGGGTCTCTGACTGAGTCTTGTTTGGGACCAAAAATGTGTTCCCAACAAAGAGTCTGTGTTGATTTGCTGGGCTAGGGTACACTGCGCCCTCCTCAGCCTCTGACAGGCCAGCTTGCTGATTGATGGCACACTTTTCCCACGCCTCATGGGCTCTTGATGAGGTTGTTCCTTCCCACCTGACCTGACCACGTCCACTTGGTGTGGACCAGGTAGCGGTGGCAGCAGCAGCCCAGACTGTGCTGACATAGGTGATCTCAGCCAGTCAGTAGTGGCCGTTGGCTATGCGACGAGGGCGTGTGAGGATATCCACCACGGTGGATACCCAGCAGAAGTTGGCGGATGTCCTCTTGGGACTGACCTTTGGCTCTGGAGTGGAGGGACACCCAGCGGATTGAATAGTCCAACACTCTGACCGGTCACCCGCCCAGAGGGACAAAGGCCACCATCAGCAACAGTGTGTTCTTTTCATCCTTCGGCCCTGTATCTCGACGGCCCAACAGCACCAGCAATAGGGCTAGCAGGCTCGCCATTCCCCAAATTCACAGGCAGCTCTCCAACAGGAAGCAGGAGGTAGGCCCAGGAGGTCCTCGGCTGTTTCCTCCTCCGTTTGCCCAGTGACGTGTTGAGGGGTGCCCCACCTCGTCCACTCCCCTGATCCCCGTGGGGACTGCACCACTTCCTTTCCGCCTGGTCCGCTGTACCATGGACCGGGTGTTAGAAGGTGGTAGGAAAAGGCCGCTCTGGAGTTCGCAGGGCCCCACTCGAGCCATCGCCCTCGGGGCCGGGTCCGCAGACTGCGTCGCCCGCCGGAGTACACGTCTGCCCCCGAAAGAGGACCAGGAAGGTGGCGATCCTCCCTCCAGACCCGGGTTTGTGTCCAGGCTCCTAGTCCCAAACGGACGGGAGCTGGCGCCCATTCTCGACCTGTATGACCTGAATAAGTCTTAAGGTCCAAACCTTCAGGATGGTCACCTGGTCAGATAATCCCATCCTGAACGAGGCATGTGGTTCTGCTCCTGGACCTCCAGGACGCGTTCTTCATGTCCCAATCCGTCCATCCTACCAGAGATCCCTCCGCCTGAGCGGAGGGATCCCTTTGAGTTCCAGCTGCCTTCGGCCTCTCCCCTGCTTCCCAGGGTCTTCACCAATGCATGGCAGTGGTGATGGCATTCTGGCTGTCGAGGGTTCGGTGTACCCTTACCTGGATGATTCTTGATAGTGTCCCCTCCAGACAGGAGGTGGTGTGTCCATAGATCTGGCCTCCAGGTTTGCTCCTGTGTTGGCCTCCTCATCAATGAGGCCTGGTTGTAACTCGTGCCAAAGCAGGATACTGTTCTATCGGGCAGAGTCACTCTCTTGCAGCCAGAGCATGGCCCTCAGTGGACAGGCCATGGTTCTTTTTTCTTCTCCTTGCCCAATCATTTCTGGTTGGGCAATTGCGCCCTGCCCGGGACTTCCTGCACCTCCTGGGCCTCATGGCGGCCTGCACCAGCATGGTCTGTTGGGCCCGTTGGTACATGCATCCCCTTCAATGGAGACTGGCCAGTTAATGGTCACAACGCTGCGATCCGTTGGACCAGCCCATGACAGTGACCCATGAGATGTGGAATGCTCGCCAATAGTGGATCGTTCCAGCACATCTGCAGGAGGGCATCCCATTTGTCCGCCCCAAGCCGATGGTCTCCCTCTCAACCGATGCATCTCTGATGGGTTGGTGTGCTCATCTGGGGGAACACCGAGCACACGGCATCTGGTCCCCTCAGGAGTCCCGATGCCACATCAACCTGCTGGAGTCTGTGCTGTCCATCTAGTCTCACTGCTTTCACCCATTTCACAGGGTCATGGGTTCAGGTACAGATGGACAACTACCATGACCATGCACTTTCTGAACCACCAGGGCGGACACGTCCATGCTGTGTGCAGCTTCCACATTTGGTCCCTTGTGCACAGCCTGGAGGCGGATCTCCCAGTATTCATATGTGGCAGAAGCCTCCAACACTCCTGGCCGATGCCCTCAGCTTTGACAGGGGCTGCTCTCACCGAGTGGTCTCTCCTGCCAGAGGTAGTATACATCTGTCTCCTCTGGGGCACGCCTCAGGTGGACCTGTTTGCTTCCAGGAGAATGCGGTTGGAGTCTGTTCCATGCCCGCCTCAGCAGGGCTCACTGGGGGATGCCTCGAGGCCGTGGACCCTGGGCCTTCTACGCCTTTCCCCATTTCCCTTGATCCACAAGATGCTTCTCAAGGTGAGGAGGGACAAGACGCAGGTGATTCTGGTAGCCCCAGACTGGTCCTGCCAGTTCTGGTATCCAGATCTCCTCAGCCTCAGCTCCAGGCTCCCGAGGCGGCTTCCAGCCCGCCCGGACCTGATCTCAGTCAATCAGTGGAAGGTATTCCATCCGGACCTTCAATCCCTGCACCTGACGGCCTGCCTCCTGAGTGGCTAGAGTTCCAGACTTTGGGTCTTTCCGACGAGGTCCTCAACGTTGTTGAGGCGTCCCGTAAGGAGTCGACTAGAAATGCTTGTGGCTTCAAATGGAAGAGATTTTCCATTTGGTGTCAGGGAAGGGCTTGACCCTTCCGACTGCCCTTGCGGGGCATTCTGACTACCAGTGGTCCCTTTCTCAGCAAGGGCTTCCGTTGACAATTTCATGCACCTGGTGTCAACTCTGCTTACCAGGTGTGGGCCGGCAAGCAGTCGGTGGTATAGGAGAAGGTGGTCGGCTTTTCAGAGGCCTCGACCACATTTCTCCGTGTGAGAACCCACCTCCATGGGATCTACTGCTGGTATTGGCCAAGCTTATGGGCGTTTTCATTTGAACCAATGCACGGTTATATTTCACACCTGTCGCTGAAGACCGCCTTCTCGTGGCTATACTCCAGCCAGAAGGATGGGAGAGCCCAGGCGCTTCCATCGAGTCTCCTACCTGGTCTCCACAGGGACAAGGTTGTCCTGTGCCCCCACCCGAAATTCCTTCCCAAGGTGGTGTCAGAGTTTCACCCAATCCGTGTTGACTCTGCCGGTGTTCCACCCTACCACACCTCGGAGGTTGAGCATAGGCTCCATACTTTGACCCTAGACTTGCAGCTTGCTTATTGTAAGGAGTGACAGCTGAAGTCTGGGAGAGGTTCGCCAGCTGCTTGTCACCCACGGAAGCTTCACACCTGGCAGACCTGCAGCAGCGGACAATAGGCAGTGTGATCACCCCTGCATAGAGTTCTGCCTACAGGTTGGCAGGCAGGTTCTCCCTGAGGGATAAGAGCTCATCTTACCCGCCATACCGCTGCATCGTAGCTGCTTCCAGGGACGTCCCTATCCAGGATATCTGCAGGGCTGCTACCTGGAAGTCAGCATTATACTTTATTACCCACTACCACATCAACCTCGAGTACAATGATGCTGGTTTTGGGGCCTCGGTTCTCCAACCCCTTCCCAAGTAAGCATTGGTGGTGTGCAGCACCTTGCCCCTCCCTCCCCGGAGAACTGCTAGAGTTCAATAGAGTGATGAACAACATATCCATGTCCCTAGAAATACAGGTTACTCACCCATAACAGAGTTCTAGGAATGGTATATGTTGTTCATCCACACGACCTCCCGGCTTTTGACGATAACCTGAGCTTCCAGCAGGTTAGATCTGGCATTTATGGGGGCGGAGTCAGAATGAGCCCTCGGTGAGTAGATTCAGTTGAAGACTCCGCAGAGCTCAAAGTGGATGATTGTTTCTCGTTGAAAGTGGATGAACAATATATCATTCCTATAACTCCTGTTACAGGTGAGTAACCTGTATTTCTTGGACATGGATATGTTGTTCATCCACACCTTATTGGCAGGTTCCTTAAGCCACTTTAAATCTTGCCGGAAGGTCTTCGTTGCTCCTCCCACCCACCCGGTGGTGAACCTCGGCTCCACCCCATGATGCCAGATCTTCCTTACTGCTTGGAAGCTCAGGTTCCCTCCTTAGCGCTCTGCGTTTTCGACTGGTTCCTGGAAATTTTGGTCTTCGAAATCAATTGGAAGTTTTCTGAAACTTCAATCTTTTTCTTCTTCGCTGCGGCAATGGTTCATTAGTTTTCTGGCTCTGGGAGGCACCCGGTTATTTTCTCCAGGAGAGACCCGCACTCCACGTGCATTTACTGCCTTGACTTGGATCATGATCCTCAACTTTGTGATTTTGTTGTGCCCTTTCGGCCAGCTCTCTGGAGGATCGTGCGGCCCGTTTGGGGCTCGGGCGACTGGTAATTTTTCCGCATCTGAAATTCCTCAGAGACTGTCAGGCAGTGTCCTAGATCAGTCTCAGCTGAGCAGCTCGATCTCTTTCCTCCTGGGAGAGGGGCGGCTGCCCTCCGCCTCCCTCGGTCATGGCGCTCATCCCGCTCTCCTTGAGTTCTCCTCATGCAGCTTCATTCAAGGAGCTTCGCCAGTCCCTTTCCTCGAAGGGAGAGGGACCTTTGGGACCTTCCTCTCCGCCCAAGTCCAAGGAGCCACAGGCTAAGTCCCTTCGCCGCCCGAGGGAGCGGGAGGGTTCTCTCCCTGCTACACCGGATGCTCGACTCGGTCGGGATGCGGCTTGGCTGCAGGGCCTCACGGTATCCCTGTCAGGTCAGCCGGCCAGGACTCCCATCGATGTTGTCAAGTCTCTCGACCCGTCATCTGGGATGTCTTCTGCTGGTGCCGTGATCCCTTTACTGGTTCCCCCGGTGGAGGCTGAGGTTCTGCCTGTACCTTCGGGTCGACAGTCCTCGGCCCTTTCTTCCGAGCCAAAGGAGGAGCGGGCATGCCCCGCTCCTTCCCAGGCCCACCCTCAGTTCCCCCGAGGATTTGGGTCTCGGTCCTCCTCTCGGTCTAGCCGCTCACGCTGACCTCTGCGTTCTCAGTCGGGGCACCAAGTCACGTGGCATTGCCGTCCCCCTCCTCGGATGAGGAGTGGCTTCGATGCCGTTGGCATCAACATTACGAGGAGTTTATGTGGCAATAGCTATTGTTGACCGGGAATCAATCGACCTCGATTCATTCTCCAGCTAGTAAACAGCTGCCGCCCGGTCGGCCGACGCAGCCGCTTGAGGCAGTCGAGGTGCCCTCTCTGGGGCCGGTTGCTCGTCCGATCCCTGCTGCCCCACCATCCTCGGTGGAACCCAGGCCGGGCCATGACCTGTCCCGCAGGTTATCTGTTCCCCTCACTCCCGCCCGCCCTCGGCGGACAAAGAGTGTCTCATGCCTGCGGCAGCTTTTTGCAGGCCACTCGGAGCCCGAAATCAACTTCCCTATGTTTCCTAGCAGGGAGGACACATGGTCTTCTCCGGAACATTCTGTGGACAACAACCCATCATCCTTTATGGGTCTGCTCCAGCTCATCTCGGAATTCACCGGGATGCAGCTCGAGCCCGTTTCCAAATGGGCTCCTTACAGAGATTCTAGACCGAGGGGGTTCACCCTCAGAGGCCTTCCTGGTGGTTGAGGCAATCGTGGGCCCAGCCTTGGAGCTTTGGCGGCGGCCTACTTCCTGCCCTGCGCCTTCAGCCAGGGTGGCCAGGAAGTACTCTGTCCCTGTCGGTTCTCTCCCCGGTTTCTCGGAACACCCCTTGGCTGAGGGGGTAGTCACTGACAATGTTTTCCAATGTTTTGGAAATGCTAGGAATGTGGATAGGCCCCCTGACAAGGAGTCCAAAAGGATGGACTATGTCGGGCACAAGGTTTACACTGCGTCCTCCCTAGGCCTCCATCAGGTCAGCTCGGCGGCACTGATGGCACATTTCTCCCACGCCCTCTTGGGCTCCCTGGATGAGGTCCTCCCTCATGTCCTGGCCGACCTGCGGACCACAGTCCGGCAGGTGCGGGACCAGGGTAGGGCGGTGGCGAAACAGCAGCTCCAGACGGCTCTGGATCTGGGCGACTCCTGTGCCAGATCGGTGGTGGCTGCGGTGGCCATGCGCCGCAGGGCGTGGCTGAGGTTATCCTCCTTCTCTTTGGAAACCCAGCACGAGTTGGCAGACATTCCCTTCTTGGGGACTGACATTTTTGGCCCTGGAGTGGAGGGACACCTCCAGGGGTCCGAGAAGTCCGATACCACTCTGGACTTAGTCACTCCCGCCCAGAGGGACAAGGGCAGCTGGCAGCCTTTGCGTAAGCCCCTTTGCCTCCCAGTCCCTGTGGCTCGACTGGCCCAGCACGAGGGCCAGTAGGCATGCGCTGGGTGGCCTGATGCCAAACCAGCATCTTCCTCCAAAAGGAAGCAGGGAGGTAAAGGTCTGAGAGCTCCCTCGGCCTCTTCCTCCCCCAAGCCTGCTCAGTGATGGGCTAAGGGGCGCTGTCCCTGGCCCCGTCGTCCCTACCCGGGTTTCCCCGTGGGGGGATGGCTTCACACCTCTTCCTCTTGGTCCACTTCCCGGACCTCTAGGGGTTGGAGGTGCTATGGGTAGGTCCTGTCGGTTCCACCCATTTTGAGCCGTTGCCCACGGGAATCTTGGGGTCCACAGCCTCTTCATCAGCCTGCTGAGCCGACTTGCCTGGCCCTCTAATTAGAGGCGATCAGGAAGGTTGCGGACCCTCCTTCTGACCCTGGGTTCATGTCCAGGTATTCCTGGTCTCAAATGGACAGGGGGCTTGTGCCCCATTCTTCTGCATGCCTGGATGGTCTCTCTGCCTCAGATATCCCATCCTCAGAACGAGGTGTGTGGCTTCTTTTCTGGGCCTCCAGGACATACTTACTCCTCGTTCCGTCCATTTCTTGGGAGACTCCTCCATTTCCTAAGTGGGGGATCTCCTTACGAGTTCCTGGCCAGGCCCTTCGTTCTCTGTTCAGCAGCTTTCTGTGGAATTGAAGGGTCCGGGCGTAACCCCACCCAGATGGCGACCTGACTACAACCCTTCCAGGTGGAAGGGGACGGTCTGGTGTTCTGGCTCTCAGACTGGTCTCCCTTTATCAGAGCCATGTTGGAACTCATGTCTTAGCTGGTGATCCTTCTTCGGGACGAGGCTCGACTCTTGAGTCCGAGCTCGGCTCCTGGTGGACAGGGCTGAGGTTCTTCCTCCCTTACCTAGTCAGGTCTGACTGGGCAATTGCACCCTGCTGGGACCTCCTGCACCTCCTGGGCCTCGTCGTGGCCGGCTCCAGCTTGGTCTGTTGGACCCGCTGGTTCATGCATCCCTCTAGTGGGGACTGGTCAGCCAGCGGTCACAGTGCTGCATTCCTTGGACCAGTTCATGACTACAGCCCAGGAGTTAGGGGAATGCTCCCCCTCGGACCATTCCAGCTCTTGCAGGAGAATATCCTGTTCGTCCGCCCTGAGTCGATGGTCTTCTCCGACCAATGCTTCTCGGATGGGTGGGGGTGCCCATCTAGGGGAATACAGAGTGCTTCGCCTCTGGTCCTCTTGGGAGTCCTGATGTCTTTCCTACCCGCTGGAGCTCCAGATGGTCCACTTAGCTTGCACCGCTCGCTCCGTTTGTGCGGGATCTAGTGGTTTAAGTCAAAGCGGACAACACCACGACCATGTGCTACCTACCCTGCCAGATTCGGTCGAGCCACTTACCTCGGCATAAGGAGGTTCCCCGCATTGGATCTTTCGTTCAGCCAGAGGCAGTTTCCCAGTCATTTAATGGCAGGAGCCTCCAACACCCTGGCTGATGCCCTAAGCTGGACATAGGCTGCGCCTCACGAGTGGTCTCCCCTGCCAGAGATAGCACAGGATCTTCTCCCTCCTTCCCTCCTGGAAGAATACGAGGCCGAGACTGTTTCATGCCCGCCCCCTCAGCAAGGTTTGCAGTAGGGTATGCCGTCGAGGCCGCGGACCCCAGGCCTTTTCTCTGCCTCTCCCCCATTTCCCTTGACCCATGGGCAAGGCGAGGAGGGACTAGGTGCAGACGATGCTGGTAGCCCCAGACTGGATTACCAGCTCTGGTATCCAGCTCTCCTCTGTCTCAGCCCAAGGCTCCCGATGTGGCTTCCAGCCTGCCCAGTCCTGATCTCTCTTTTCAGGGGAAGGTCTTTTCATTTGGACCTTCAATCCCTGCACCAGCAGGCCTGGTCCCTGTGCGGCTAGGGGCCAGGCCTTGGGTCCTTTGGCAAGGTCCTCGACATTTTCGAGGCGTCCTGCTAGAAGTCAGCCAAACATGCTCACCTTCAATTGGAAGAGTCCTCCGTTTGGTGATGGGATAGGGCCTGGGCCCCTCTCCCGTCCCTGGGTGAGCATTCCGGACCATCTGCAGACCGTTCTTTTGAACTAGGGCTTCGGCTGATGACCTTCTAGGTGCTTCTGTTGTTCACCCCTGTCTTCCGGGCGTGGGCCGGAAGGCAGTCGGTGGTGCAGATAAGGTGGTCTGGCACTTTTTTAGGCCTTGATCACACCTCCCCTTTGGGGGAGAGTATCCCCATTTCTGTGGGATCTTCGCTGGTATGGGCTTAGCTCATGGGCAAGCCTTTCAAACCTTTGCACAGGTGCGTGTTTCCCCACCTGTTGTAGAAGAACACCTTCTTGGGGATACTCTGACATCCAGAAGGAGGGGAGAGTTCCAGGTGCTCCTTTGAATCTCCCTATCTGGTCTTCCACAGGGACAAGGTTGTCCTGCGCCCAACCCGAAGTTCCTTCCGTAGACGGCGGCAGAGTCTTCCCTAACCGGGTATTGTCTCTGCAGGGGTTCATCCCCATTCACACCTCGGAGGCCGTATATAGGATCTATGGGACCCTATTTAACGCTCACCTACCCAGGGAGTGTTGGGCTGAAGTTCGGGAGAGGTTTACCAGCTGTTTGTCATCTACGCTGAAGCCGCACCTGGCAGACCTGCAGCCAAGCGGACGACGAGCGGGTGGGTCACCTCCTGCATAGGTCTTCACTATAGGTGGGCGGGCATGGAGCCTCCCAGAGGATAAGTGCTCATTTTACCCTCCCTTCTGCTGCATCGGTGGCTGCTTCCGAGGATACTCCAGTCCAGGATATCCACAGGGCTTCTTCCTGGAAGCAGACTTTACCGTTTTTCCCCTTCCACATCGACCTTGGGTCACGCCGGGATGCTGGTCGGGGCCTCGGTTCTCCAGTCTTTCTACCTAAGTAGGGGATGTGAGCCTTGCCTCCCTCCTCCCGGAGAACTGCTAGGAGTCTGCCAATAAGTGTGGATGAACAACATATCCATGTCCCTAGAAATACAGGTTACTCACCTGTAACAGGAGTTCTAGGAATGGTAGATGTTGTTCATCCACACGACCCACCCGACCTCCCCGGCTTCGACGCACAACCTGCCTTCCAGTGGACTAGATCTGGCATCATGGGGCGGAGCCAAGAGTTTTACCACCTGGGTGGGTGTGAGGAGCCAGCTTGAAGGCCTTCTGGCAAGATTTAAAACGGCAAGGAACCTGCCAGTAAGTTTGGATGAACAACATATACCATTCCTAGAACTCCTGTTACAGGTGAGTAACCTGTATTTACCTGACATGGAAGTGGAAATTTTGGAAAGAAAACTGGTAACAAGAGCTTGGAGCATGGTCAACAGAGGGCAAGCTAAAAAGAGAAGCATCTTACTTCGAGAGGGCTCTTGCAATAGGTAATTACATATAGGACTGAAGCCGACAGGCGTCAGGACCCCCATGGAAAAATTTCTAGCTAGCAGTCTCTGACGAGGGACCGCCCCCACGTCAAGTGACCGGCATCAGGCAACGTCATTATAGAGGGGCAGTCATTCATGCCCACCTTCCAGTTCTTTCCCACCATTTGCTTTCGACAGCACCTTGCGGTTAAGTTCCACTGTTCGTCAGTCAATTGTCGCCTGTAGTTATACCGTCGTTTTTTTCTTTGATCGCAATTATTTTCATCAGGATTTTCTTATCTGCCGTGTATGTCATCCCCTACCACGTCCAAGCACAAGAACAAGTGCGACGCCCAACTCCCGCACAAGAATGGCCATTCTTGGTGCCTCATCTGCCTAGGCCCCGACCATCCCATGGATTTCTGTCAGCACTGCCTGAAGTTCAACGCGGCTACCCGCAAAAGTAGGCAGCAGTCTCTTGAGGCTCACATACTGAAGAAGATGATGTTGTCCATAGAAAAAGAGCTGAAAAAGCTCCGACAATGCTTCCACCTCTCCCAAGGGTCTTAACAAGAAGAAGGAGAAGCACAAGGACCGGGACTCCTCTTCCGCGGCTGTGGCAACTTCACCGCCCTTCAGGTAACATTCCCTCCAGGGGACCATTCCTCAATGGCCATCTTGGTGGTGTCTGAGACTGCATCGCTCCCCTCAGCTGGTTCACGCTCGGGCCAGTCGGGGGCCTCCAGGACAGTGGAGGCATCTGCTGTGAGTAAGGCTGCCCATGCATGGCCTTCTGGTTCGAGCCTCTCTGGTAAGTCGGGTGTCAGCTCCTCTGATGTCCGCCCAGAGCCGACCGCTAAGTCCTTCAACCCTTCGGGGCAGTGCACGGTCATCAAGCCATCCATCAAGGTCACCTCCCCTGCACGGCCTTCTTCGGGCACTGGATCTGATCAGTCGGACATCGGCTCCTCCAGTGCCCACCTGGATCCCGCCGATCAGATGACCACTGGCCCATCCGGCAGTCACTTGGTGAAGGAGCCTATGCCAGATCCTCTGATCTCATCTGGTGCCACCAGCTCCCCTCAGCCTTCGCCGCTGCTGTCCGAGGCCTCTGCGTCTCCCCAGATGGACCCAGAGGATCCCTTCCGCCCTCTCTTGGATGCTGCTGGGGACTCTTCGGCACCTCCGTCAGGCCTTCCTCCCGTAGGTCCGGATGGCCTGATGTCGGATGCCGGCCCCTTGCTGGATGTCACCCCGACGCTGGACCCGATGCCCCCCGGGCCCCCTGTTCCGGGCCCGCCTGTGGGGCCTCTTCCAGGACCTTCTACTTTGGTAGAACCCCTGGTGCCGGATCTTAAGCAGTCTTATCTGACGCCATCTTATTCGGCTCTGCAGTATCCGGCACCGCAGTACCCGATGCCGCAGTACCTGGTGCCTCAGTACCTGATGCTGGGCTTCCCACCATCATGCTATGGATACTTGCCCTACGGATACCTCCAGTATCCGTATCCCCCTCCTCCACTGCCCCCTCAGCCACCGGTGGCTCTGAGGGAGACTCTGGCTTCTTGGTGGGCTGAGGCCAAGGCTTAGCTCTCCAGGGAGGTGGAGAGCCACCTCACGATGATGGACCCGGTCCCGGGTCCCCGTGACCGGGGGTGAGAGACCCCAACCCCAGAGACATTGCTATGGGGTCTAAGGCTGGTGGTGGCACCTTGCCCCCAGGAGCCGTGCTCCTCTCTTGAGTGGGGAGGGGTCTTCATCTCCTTCTTCATCGTACTCATCGAATGACTCCGATAGCTCCAATCTGGATGAGCCTCGCACTCCTGACAAGCCCAGGCCCAGGACTCCTCCGAAGTCCCCTCCAGAGGATCCCTCATTTACGGAGTTGCTGAGAAAAATCCAGGCTCTTAATTCGTGGAAATCTCTGGAGCCGGATCCACAGAGGCAGAAGCTAGCTGCCCATTTGGATTTGCCCGAGGTCGCTCTCTCATTAGTTCCACCCTGGATCGAGCCTCACGCTGACCTCATCTCCACTATCTGGAAACAACCTTCGGCTTTAGCCCCCCTTCCTTGGAAGGTGAATAGGCTGTATCAGGCTCCTGAGGGGATTGACTTTCTTTTGTCACACCCCAAGGCTGATTCGGTCATGATCAGCGCTGCCAACGGCAATTCAGCTAACCTGAAACACCTGAGCTCGTCCCCACCCGATAAGGTATCCGGCCTTATGGACCAGTATGGCAAGAAGGTCTTTCCTTCTTCCACTCTGGGTATCAGAGCCTTGAACTATGTGTCTCACATGGGGGATTACCAGAAGGCTATCCTTAGTGAGGTCGAAGCTAAGTTGGACACTCTTCCTCAGTCCCAGACTAAACAGGAAGCGGCGGACCTAGTCCACTCCGTACGTTCGGCCAGTAGGCACATGCTGCGTGCTACTTACGATGCGGTGGATGCTTCTGGATGAAGCTCGCTGTGAGTCTGCAGTGACATGCCTGGCTTCAGGTGTCAGGTTTGGCCTTGGAAGTACAATCCGCCATACAGGATGCCCCCTTCCGAGGTTCGGTGTTGTTCGGTGGTGATGTCAAGCATATCATTACTGGACTGAGAGAGAAGCACTGTCTCTCAAGGGGTTGACTCCATGTACAGAGCCCCTCAAGCACAGTGTCGTTCCTTTCGCCATCGCACACAGACTAAGGCAAAACCTCAAGGAAGGCGGGCCAACAAACATCATCATCATCATCAAATCTTTATTTATTCAGGCGAACATCATTGAGCAAGTCTCATTTACAAGATGGACCTGATAAGGTCAAGGTTCAACAGTTGATACATAACAGATACATCATACACTTATATAAAACAGTTATACATACAGGGGAAAAAATGTTTATAAACACAGTGATGTACAATAAAATTCACATGATACAAATGGGTTATAGGAGAGTTAAGCTAATATTTACAGTATACAGTATACATATCCCAGTGGAGGGGCCATGGCAAACACACAGTATAATGTAATACTAGGATGGTGACGGTATTACTGAGTGCCATAAGATGGGGTGTCTGCCTGGGAGGGAGAACTGAAGAACAAAGATTATGCCACATATGGTTAATTTTTGGGAGGGAGATTGTGAGATGACAAGGCTAGCTCTAGCGGTAGCAACTGCATTTCTCTGTGAAGAAAACTGTACAACGCTGTTTAAGGGATGCAATTGGAATAATATCGGACAGTTTTAGGAATTTTTGTAGGGTGTTCCATGCTATAGCTAGAGAATAGCTGATTGCTGCCCTCCCTATCCAGGTGTTGAATTTGGGCAATTAGAGCAGGATGATGTTGTTGCTTCGTAGGGCATAGGAGCTAGGAATGGTCTGGGTGAAGCAGTCCAGAATATAGTTTGGAAGTTTTTTTGATAACGCGCTGTAGATCCATAGGGCTGCATTTCTGTTCCTTCTGAGGTGAAGGGAAACCCATCCAACTGCAGCATAAAGAGAGCAGTGATGGGTATTAGATGGCAGATCTGTAATGAATCTTATTGCTCTATGGTATAAGGTATCCAACTTGTGTAGATAGGAGATGGGGCAGTGACTATAATTGAAGTTTACATAGTCAATGACTGAGAGAAAAATGGCCTGGACTAACCTTATCTTTGAATCTCTTTTTAGGAAGGGTTTTAATCTATAGAGAAGGCCAAGCCTTTGGCGAAACTTTTTTAGCAGTTCTTCAAATGGTGAGTGAAGTCGAGTCTGTTGTCAATTCACACCTAAGTATTTGAAATTTTCTACATACTCCAGGTTTTCCAAGTATAGTGCATAGCTGGGGGAGAATGATTGAAGAGGAGGTGCTGGTGGAGCTTTGATTTGTGAACATCATTGCTTTAGTTTTCTTTGCATTCAACAGAAGCTTTTTCTCAAGTAGCTGATATTGTAACAAGGAGAATTCTGTTTGTAGGATTTCATGAGCAACTGCAGATGAAGGGCTGCTGACATACAAAACAGTGTCATCAGCAAAGAGGTGTACAGAGGAATTGGTGAGGGTTGAATCAATGTTATTTATATAAATAGTAAGAAGGATAGGACCCAGGATAGAACCTTGGGGGACTCCTCTTAACAGTTGTTTTAATGGGGATAGGTCACCTTCAGCTTTTACCTGCTGTGACCTACCGGTGAGATAACACCTGAACCACTTAAGGGAGGGTGGGTCAAGGCCAAGGGAGTACAAGGATGATAGTAGAAGCTCGTGGTCCACAGTATCGACTGCTTTGCTCAGGTCCAGAAATACTGCACAGACATGCTTTTTATTTAATTCGGTTTGCCAGTCATTTGTGACCTTGGCTAGTGCAGTGATAGTGCTATGCTTGCCCCTGAATCCAGATTGAGCTGGATTCAAGAGGTTAGCATTGTCAAGATACTCCCTTAACTGGTTACTCACTAATTTCTCCAGCATCTTGGAAAGCACTGGTAGAATGGAAATGGGCCTGTAATTATTAAGTTCCATAGGGTCCCTTGATTTTAGAAGGGAACCACTTGGGCTGTCTTCCACAGTGTGGGAATAGAACCAGAGTTTAGAGATAGGTTAGAGAGATTAGTTAGGGGGACTGCAAGTACATGGAATGCAATCTTAGAAATAGGGGTCCAGAGAGTCTGCCCTCCGCTTTTTTGGTATCCAGCTGCCATAGTAGGTCCTCTACTTGCTTCAACAGTACAGATTTGAAGCTGAAGGAAGAGTCAGCTCTCTGAACACCAGTGTACTGAGAGCGTGAATCAACCCCTCAGCAGGTTAGCTGGAGAGGTGTCAAAGGCAAGGCCAGCCGCCAGGAAGTGGTTATTGAAGGCGCCCAGAATTTCCATTTTGCCAGTGATAGGCCTTCACTGTGGTGTATTGAGTTGGAAGGGAGGTACTAGCATCCTGCCCCACCATACCCTTGATGGTACCCCAACACCTAGCAGGATTATGATAGGTAGAGTCGAGCTCAGCCAAGTAGAAGGCAGCCTTTGCATCCCTAACTTTGTTGGTGCATCTATTCCTTGCTTTCCTAAAGATCATCCAGTCATTTACATTCTTGTTTTTTTTTGCCATTTTCCAGAGTTTGTCTCTCTCTCCAGCAGTGCAGCTTTGAGGTCAGCTGAAAACCAACAACAGGATTTGTTTTTTATTCGGATACTAGATATTGGGGCATGGGTGTTAAGGGCATTTATTATAAAGCTATTTAGCAACTGCTGTGCTTTTTCCACAGAATGGGCAAGGTAAAACTCCTGCCAGTTTGGAGAGTGAGCTAGATCATGCAAATATCCTTCAATATTGATGTTTTTCTTGGATCTCCTCATGAGGAATTTTGCAAGGGTTGTTGTTTTGCTGGTGGATCTTACCCCTGCGATGGGGCAGTGATCACTTATCTCGCAGAGAAGCACTCCAGCATGTGTGAATAGATGTGGTTTATTCACTAGCATGATATCGAGTAGTGTGCTGTTATTACTCTTCCTTGCATTAATTCTTGTTGGCTCATTAATTAGCTGTGTGAACCCATATGTATCACACAATGATACCAGAGGTGCAGCTGCCTGGGTAAGCCAGTTGAAATTCAGGTCACCTAGAATAATGACTTCTTCAGTGCTGGGCTTGAGCAGATTCCCCAGGTGGGATAAGAGCTTGAGGTCAGCAGAGGGGGGGTCTGTAGCATTCAACTAGCTGAAAACTGCTGTATTGGGAGAGAGACTTTAGGATAGGCACTCAAATTCCTTTGGCATAGAGGTTGCAGCAATACAGATACAGGTATACCAGATTTTGCATATATAGCTACTCCACCTCCCTTGTTTGGTGATCCATTCTGAATAGCTGATAGTTGGGTAGGTTAACATCCCTGTCTGCTGTGGTGGGTTTGAGCCATGTCTCAGATACCACAAGAAAGTCTGGCAAGGTATGGGCAACCCAGGCTTGTATCAGTGTAAGTTTTTTCAACAGACTGCATACATTAATATGCAAAAAACTGAGGCCTTTAATTCAGGTTAGGTCTGATGGAGAGGTAATACATTCAGGGGGTCCAGGGTTGATTTCCACGTTACCAACACAGAGCAATAGAAAGAGCAGGAGTTTCATGAGGGCTGCCAGTGATAGGGAGAGGGGGCTGTCTTTGGTCCTCCTTCTCTTATTCTGTTGCCATTCTTTTGGGATGCTCCATGTGGGGTTATGGAATTGTGTCGAGACACCAAGTAGCAGTTTGGTAGTTAGGCGTAGGGGGAATCTGTATATCCAGTAGTGGAGCCTTGATTGAAATACATCTGTGGTGGTTCGTGTCTCCTTTTGAGGGTCACCCCACTGTAATCGATGCAGCAATGGTAGGGCATATGTGAGGGTTTGAGCGTCAAACAGTAGGGATGATTCAGAGAGACTGGGCGGATAGATCACCCTATTTTGTGTGGCAGGGACATCTTCTTTGTGGAACCCCATGGCTGACAGTGAAAGAAGTATCAGCAGTAAACTCCCCATTGTGAGAGAGATATTGTTAGTTGGCTACCGGGAGAGTAGTGAAGTTGCTGATTGGTTAGATCAGCAGGCCGGTGAGACAATTTGTTGGTTTAGGGTAATGTTGAGGCCGGGGAAGAAATTTCGGTGGAAGATGTCTATAAAAGTAACACACAAGAGGGGGAAGGGTGGGTGGGCAAAATTTTATGCTTTCCAGTCCTCTCTGTCCCTCCCAGCCTCGTGGTTCCCTGAGTCGGCTAAGGTGCCGCTGACCGCCCGCTGGCGGAGCGAAACCCCGGTGCTCAGCTGGGTGCTGTGGGGCAGGGATGGCAGACTGGAGAGAGACAGAGTAAGGTGCAATAATTATATAGAGGTAGAAGCAAGTGTTTCTGTTCGTCGCTGACTAAATCTGCACAACAAAAGGCTGTGGGGGGGGGGTGCTGTGGCGCCTCGGTGTCTGACCCACCTTGCAAATGCAAAAAAAGATTTGTAATCACAATAAATCAACAGTTTCCCCTTGCAATTACCTTAACAGAAACAGCGCTTTTAGGTATTTTTCACAGTTTAAGGAAGGAAAAGTGGTGCCTCAGCATCTGGTCCACTTCAGATACCAGGATTTAGAATTACAGCAAAAATACAACAATTCAACAGAAACCCTTTACAGTGCAGCAGATAGAAGACAGCTCTTTTTTGGGGGGATTTTGCAAGAAAACAGGGAAGAAATTCCCAACTCCCAGACAGGTTTCGGTATGGCAGGCTCAGTCAGTGAAAGTCAATGGGGCAGGAGAGCCAATCGGCTGCTGTGCCTAGAGGAGCGCTTGCTTACCAATTGGCTGCGGCTTTCCCGAGTCCTCCCTCGCTGTCCCTCCCAGCCTCATGATTCCCTGAGTCAGCTAAGGTGCCGCCGACCGCCCGCTGGCAGAGCGAAGCCCTGGTGCTCAGCTGGGTGCTGTGGGGCAGGGATGGCAGACGATTGGCTACGGCTTTCCTGAGTCCTCCCTCGCTGTCCCTCCCGGCCTTGTGGTTCCCTGAGTCGGCTAAGGTGCCACCGACCGCCTGCTGGTGGAGCCAAGCCCCGGTGCTCAGCTGAGTGCTGTGGGGCAGGGATGGCAGACATTTGGCTGCGGCTTTCCCGAGTCCTCCCTCGCTGTCCCTCCCAGCCTCGTGGTTCCCTGAGTCGGCTAAGGTGCCACTAACCACCCGCTGGCGGAGTGAAGCCCCGGTGCTCAGCTGGGTGCTGTGGGGCAGGAATGGCAGATGTTTGGCTACGGCTTTCCCGAGTCCTCCCTCGCTGTCCCTCCTGGCCTCGTGGTTCCCTGAGTTGGCTAAGGTGCCGCTGACTGCCCGCTGGCAGAGCGAAGCCCCAGCGCTCAGCTGGGTGCTGTGGGGCAGGGATGGCAGACAATTGGCTGTGGCTTTCCCCGAGTTCTCCCTCGGTGTCCCTTCCAGCCTCGTGGTTCCCTGAGTCGGCTAAGGTGCCTTTGACTGCCCGCTGGTGGAGCGAAGTCCCGGCGCTCAGCTGGGTGCTGTGGGGCAGGGATGGCAGACAATTGGCTGCAGCTTTCCTGAGTCATCCCTCGCTGTCCCTCCCAGCCTCATGGTTCCCTGAGTCGGCTAAGGTGCCGCTGACTGCCCGCTAGCCGAGCGAAGCCCCGGCGCTCAGCTGGGTGCTGTGGGGCAGGGATGGCAGACGATTGACTGTGGCTTTCCCGAGTCCTCCCTCACTGTCCCTCCTGGCCTCATGGTTCCCTGAGTCGGCTAAGGTGCTGCTGACTGCCCGCTGGTGGAGTGAGGCCCCGGCACTCAGCTGGGTGCTGTGGGGCAGGGATGGCAGACAATTGGCTGCGGCTTTCCTGAGTCCTCCTCGCTGTCCCTCCTGACCTCATGGTTCCCTGAGTCGCTAATGCCTTTGACCGCCTGCTAAGGTGGAGCCGCCTGCTACCATCTGGGTGCTGGGGCAGGATGGCAGATAAACGCCGGGCTCCCTCTCGCTGTGAGACCCCCCCACCCAAACGGGCTGTGAGAGCTCCAGCCGCAGCACTGCCCCACACCTCCTGACTCCCTCCCTCGCCCACAACCTCTGGTCGATCCAGTGGAACTGGTAGGTGGGAGATTCTCCTTTCATCTGCCGGGTTGGGAGAGGATCACTACTGATGCTTGGGTCCTCCAGCTCACAGCAGAGGGCCACACCATAGAGTTGCTTCAGAAACCTCCCAGAACTTCCCCCCCCCAGGTCGTCTTACTCCCTGGAACATCTTCTCAAGGTTCAGGAAGAAATCCCCTCCCTTCTGTTAAAGGAGGCAATAGAACCCATTCCTCCCTCTCTTCGGGGGATGTGTTTCTACTCCCATTTCTTCCTGGTCCCCAAGAAGACAGGAGATGTGAGGCCCATTCTGGACCTCAGCTCTCTAAATCTGTTCATGGAGTACAAAAGGTTCAGGATGCTCTCCCTACAGAGTCTTCTGCCCCTCCTTCGGCCGGGACTGTGGCTGTGCGCTCTGGACATGAAAGATGCGTACCTGCATATCCTTATCCGCCC
This sequence comes from Neoceratodus forsteri, assembly GCA_016271365.2. Lineage (NCBI taxonomy): Eukaryota > Metazoa > Chordata > Ceratodontiformes > Ceratodontidae > Neoceratodus > Neoceratodus forsteri. The sequence goes on from CM028136.1 coordinate 807,123,240, forward strand.
TTCCCACCACAAATACCTCCGGTTTGCTTTCCAGGGGGACCACTACCAGTTCAAGGCCCTCCCATTTGGTCTTTCCTCAGCCCCACTGAGTATTCACCAAATGTCTGTCGGTGGTGGTGGCCCACGTGCGTACCCAAGGAGTGCAGGTTTTCCCATACCTAGATGATTGGCTCCTGGTGGCCCCATCCAGGGAGGAGCTCCTGCATTCCCTTTGCCTTACCAGGCAGGTCTTTACCAGCCTGGATATTACCATCAACCAGGCCAAATCCCATTTGATCCCATCTCAACATCTCCAGTTCATCAGGGCGATTCTGGACACGACCACCGGTATGGCCTTTCTACCCCCAGACAGGGTGGCCACACTCCAGGCTCAGGCAAGCTTCTTGTCCTCTCACAGGTGGATTCCCACTAGGTTGGTCCTTCGCCTCTTGGAGCTCATGGCAGCTGCAATTCTGACAGTTCCACGCTCTCGGCTCCACATGAGAATCTCTCAGTGGATTCTTCGGTCGCAGTGGGATCAATTGATTGACGACTTGGACCAAGAGGTGCTAGTTTCGACCTCGATGATTCGGGATTTGAACTGGTGGTTGGTTCAGGAGAACCTTTGTCAAGGAGTTCCCTTCTGCCTTCCTCCCCCCTTCCAAACATTGACAATGGACGCCTCGGGTGAAGGTTGGGGAGCTCATCTTGGAACCTAGCGCACCCAGGGCTCATGGTCCATACTCAAGCAGATGCTTCACATCAATGTGGTCGAGCTCAAAGCAGTGTTGTACGCTCTTCAAGCATTACTCTCTTTTTTTATTCCCGGTCACCTGGCTGTCCAGACCAACAGTATGAGTGTAGTCTGGTACCTCAACAAATGGGGGGGACTCGTTCCTACCCTCTTTGTTGGGAAGCAATGTGGGTCTGGGAATTGGCGACCCTACACAACCTTCATCTCATCTCGGTCCATGTCCCGGGGGTAGAGAATTTGTTGGCAGATCACTTGAGCCAATCCTCGGCACAACCTCATCAGTGGGAATTGGACCAGAAAATAGCAGACGGCATCTTCCTACATTGGGGAACCCCTCAGGTCGACCTGTTTATGTCCCCACTAAATGCAAAACTGCCCACCTTTTGCTCGCTCACTCCAGGGCGCAGGTGGCTCTGGAGAGACGCTCTGTCTCTCAACTGGAAGGGCAGATTCGTCTATGCTTTTCCTCCAATTCTGTTGATTCCAAGGATCCTGCACAAGCTCAGCTCAGAAGGGGACCACATGAGTCTCATCGTTCCCTTCTGGCCCAGGCACGTTTGGTTCTCTCTTATGCAACAGTACTCCGAGGAACCTCTGATTCCTCTTCCTTTTTCGTGGCTTCTGTTGACCCAGGATATGGATCCCTGGTCCATCTGGGCCTCAGGTCCCTTCAGCTGCATGCTTGGCTCCTACAGACGTAGCACAAGCCCATTTTGGGGTATCCCCTTAAGTGGTAGAGATCTTGGTGGAGGCCAGAAAGCCGTCCACTTGCTCCACGTATGCCGTGAAATGGAAATGGCTTTCCATTTGGGCTTCTTCCAAAGACTTGGAACCTTTCTCCTGCCCCGTCGGGTGGCTACTGACCTACATGCATTATCTCTTCGACCTGAGTCTCAGTCATTCCTCTTTGAAGGTTCACATGGCAGCTCTGGATGCTTATCATGTTCCCTTTGGGGACAGAACTTTTGCTCAGCTGGAGGTCGCAAAGACCTTTCTGCGAGGAATTCATTTGAGATCCCCCATTCAGGTTCCCACCCCTCCTTGGGATTTGAATTTTATTCTTGAGAAGCTTATGCTGCCACCCTTTGAGCCGGCAGCCTCAGCAGAACTTAAGTTCCTTTCATGGAAGGCTGTCTTCCTAGTGGCCATTACTTCCACTCGAAGAATTTCCGAGCTTCAGGCCTTGATGTGCAAAATTCCATATCTGATTTTCTATAAGGAATGTGTGGCTCTGTGCACCAATCCTAAGTTTCCTCCTAAGGTGGTAGTGGAATCTACATTGAACCAGTCCATTGAACTGCCTGCCTTTTTCACACAGCACTCCAATCACGGGGAGTATCTTTTGCATACCCTGGATGTTCACCAGATTCTGAGATACTACACCAACAGGACGGAGGATCTCAGAAAGACTGACCAACTATTTGTTTCTTTTGCCAGCAAAAGAGAAGGCAATGCTGTTTCCAAACAATGTTTGTCCAAATGGTTGGCTCACTGTATCTCTTTCTGCTACAACAAGTATCACAAGACCTTATCAGGTCAGGGGTCACTCCACCAGGGGTGTCGTGGCCTCTGCTGCCTGTTTCAAGAATGTGTCAGCGACTGATATTTGCACTGCCGCAACTTGGACTTCTTTATGAAACACTACAATTTGGACATTGCCTCTCGCTGGAGAGCCGGCTTCGGTTGGCTGTTCTGCAAGGACTTCTTTCTTAAGGCCTTCTCAGCCAGAGGATCTCCTATGAGTAGTTTCCTCCTCCCGTGTGCTTCTCTTTGTTCCAGACTGCTTGGGACTCTGTCCTATATGTAATTACCTACTGCAAGAGCCCTCTCGAAGTAAGATAGTACAGTTACTGAAGAACTTACCGTAACAGTAGATCTTCGAGATAGGCTCTTGCAGTAGGTAATACCTTCCTGCTTTCCATCCCCCTAAGCTTTTTCAGCTCCTTTTCCAGTGAGGGAAATATCCGCTTCTCTCTTATCTCATCTTTTTTGGCCTTTGGCGGAAAAGAACTGGAAGGCGGGCGTGGGGGACCACCCCTTTATACCGACATCGCCTGACATCAGTCACTTGAAGTGAGGGGCGGTCCCTCGCCAGAGACTGCTAGCGAGAAATTTTTCCATGGGGTCCTGATGCCTGCAGGCTTCAGTCCTATATGTAATTACCTACTGCAAGAGTCTCTCTTGAAGATCTACTGTTACGGTAAGTTCTTACGTAACTGTACTTTTTCCAGGAACACTCCCACGTGCAGTGACGACGGACATCAGCAGACTTCTTCAAAGGGCAGACCATAGGGCCTTGGAGAGGGGCTTGTCTCCATCCTTAGTCAAATCTCTGAAAAGATAAAGTACTGTAACTAACTTATTTGGGGCCCTGTTTGACTCTGTGAAGAGTGGCGACTACGCCAACTCATCGTGGACTCTTCTTACTTTTTAGCAATAGACTTAAAGGTTGGAAATTTCATAGCACATCAGAACTTGCCATTCTGGGGATAAGCTGAATTAATGATCAATGCACCCCCCCCTTTTTTTAATTCCCTTACATCAGTACAGCAGGGTATTTATACATGGTAAGCTTGAGATGATCACTATCCCTTGTCCCCCCACCCACAATTCCATTCACAATTATGCGATTAGCCTGACTGGTCAGTCTGTGCAGTATCTCTCTGGATATATTTATTTATAATGTCCGCGGCATGCTTGAGATGCTAATTCATTCCCCCCACCCCATCGTGTCCATGTTTCCCAACTGTACTTCTTTAAATGACCTAGTTATTAAAGTCTTTACATATAGTATACCATATTTCTTTGAATCTCCCCGCCCCCTCCCTCGAAAGGAAATCATCCCACTTTAAATTTCCAATGCTAATGGAAACCAAAGCAAACTGGATGAGTATACCTCAAACACAAGAAGGCAAGATGTGCTAAGCATAGAGGATCAATAGATAGGGAGCGAAGAAGAAAAGCCACTTTGAAATATGTTGGGATCAGTTCTAGTTCACCACTAAATGACTGAATTTTGTGTGAGCATCTGTGGTCCAAGAAGAGACACAGATCTTGCCACATACCCCTTGGGGAAAACATCAATGAGGGGAGTTAAAATGTCCACTGGTAGTGGCCTTCCTAGGAGATCACATGTTTTACAGTTTTTGATGTACACACTGTTATTTCTAGGATCGTGGATATGTTGTTCATCCACACTTATTGGCACAGTCCCTTTCCCTTTAAATCAGCTGGAAAGTCTTCAAGCTGGCTCCTCCCACCCACCCGGGTGGTATAACTCTCGGCTCCACCCCATGACACCAGATCTTCCTTTCTGCTGGAAGATTCAGGTTGCCTCCTTTGTGCTTTTGCATTTTGTAGGCTCTGGCTTCAGAAACGTTGGTTGTTCTGAAAATTCGCCTTGTTCGCATTAGCAATTGTGATTACTTTTCTTCGATCATGGAAGACAAGTCTTCACTCAGATTTCACTGGTGTTAGTGTGGCCAGAAGATGTTGCACACCACCCCACATGCCGTGTGCATTTGTTTGGGTGTCAGCCATGACACCACGACATGCAAGTTTTGCCTCGCATTCCAACCCAATGTCCTCGATGACCGTCTCACACGCCTTAAGCTGGGGAGGCCCAAAAAATGGAACCCGCCAGTGAAATCCAAGGAGGCCCAGTGGGCGGTTTCCACAGCCTCGGGATCCGCTGAGCAATTGGAGTGCATGCAAGCTTTCAAGGAGGAAGTGACTCGTGCCACAGAATTTTCCTCTCTGAGCTGCCTTTGTTATGCTCAACCTGGACTCCACCTTCTCGTGTTCCTTCTGAGAGCTGTGCCACTCTCTCTCTCGACTAAGGGTGAGAGTCCTGCAGGCATGCACGCCTATCGGTTCCATAAGCAGGAGAAGGACCCGGAACCATCTTCGTCTCAGCTGAAATGCTCTCGGGATCAGGAGAGATCTCAGTCCCAGGAACCAGCCTCTTCGACCTCGGTCGAAATCGTCTCTTTGGCCGCTGGATTTTTGGCCTTGCCATCTGGCCAGTCGACCCAAGTGTCAATCAACAACGTTGAGATAATTCTCGACCTGATCAATCCTATGTCACTGACTCCCGTCGATGACTCTCTCTCTCTCTCTCTCTCGGCTCTGGTCTTTGCTTTCCCCGATGAGGAGACCCAGCCTGCTGGGAATCCCATCAAGGAAGTGGTCCCTGACCCCAGGAAGTCACCGGGCCCGCCAGTGTCTTCTGAGCGACCATGTCAGCCCATCCAATCTCGATCGAGGTCTTGGACCCCTCGACTGAAAGGCTGAGGAAGGGCCATAAGCGCTGTGAAAAGAGGTGACGCTATCGGTCATCCTCCTCGGATAAGGAGAGGCTCTGGTGGAAACTCCAGCGCTACCAGGACCTCGTGTTGCAACAGCTAATTTTGACTGGGCAAAAGCCTTCCTCAGCTCCTACCCAAACCATTACTTGGCTTTTGCCTCCCAAGCCGAATCTGACTCCTGTGGAGCCGATTAAGTTGGTTCCTCCACCTTCGGAGCCGGCAAAACCTCCAGTTCGGCCTAAACTGGTCTCTCCACCGATTTTGGTGGAACCGCCACCAAAGCAGCCTGTGGGAGGGGCTTCTTCTAAGGAAGCTAGACCGGACAACAGGCTTCCTTGGCATCTCTCGGTCACTGTCACCCCTGACCACCCCCGGCGGGTCAAGGGTGATGTGGGTAGTCGACCGCTGTATCCAAATTCTTCAGATTTGGATGAAACTAGCCTCCATTCTCATTCTGGGGATGATGAATCGGTTGGTGGGATAGAGATGGAGAAAAGTCCTTCGTCCTTTCAGGGCATTCTTTGCCTCATCTCTGAGTCTACAGGGATGCCCCTGGAGCCTATCCAGAAAAAGGCAGAGTACCCTCTCACTGACATCCTCAAGAGAGGGGATACCCTGATGGAAGCCTTTCCTGTGGCCAATGCCATTGTTGACCTGGTCTTAGAACTTTGATGGCACCTTGCCTCCTGTCCAGCTCTGTCTGCCCATATGGCCCACAAATATGTGGTGCCCATGGGGTCCCTTGCGGGGTTCACAAGCACCCTTCGGCCGAGAGTCTTGTGACCTCCTCTGTGTTCAGGCATACTGGTAGTTCTACCAATACTGACAGACCTCCAGAGAAGGAATCCAAATATTTGGATCACTCTGCCCAGAAGATCTATGAGGCCTTCTCTTTAGGCCTCCATCAGGCAAGCTCGGCCATCATTATGGCGCACTTCTCCCATGCCCTTTTGGAGTCCTTGGATGAAGTTCTCCCACATCTCCCAGTGGACATGCAGACCATGGTCAAGCAGGTCTGGGACCAAGGCCGCACTGTTGCTAAACAGCAGCTCCAGATGACCATGGACATTGGAGACTCATGTGCCCTTTCGTTGGCAGCCACAGTTGCCTCTCATCGCAGGGCTTGGCTGAGGCTCTCCTCCTTTCCAGTGGATACTCAACACAAACTAGCTGATGTGCCTTTCCTGGGCACCGATCTCTTTGGCCCAGGTGTGGCCAGTCACCTTCAGCACATTGAGCAGTCCAATGCCACCTAGGATGCCACTTCTGCTAAGGGTTCTTCGGGTCTTAAAAGGCAGCAGAAGAAGAAGCTTTTTTGGCACTCTTCCCCTGTGGCCCAGCAGTCCCCCTTTCAAGGGGGGTGGCAGCAGCAGGCTCAAGCTTGGTGTCCCCATCCCAAGACCGGGCCCTCCAAGGCCCATAAGGGAGGCTGAGTTTCAGGCCCTGGATCCTCTGCCTCCAAGCCTGCCCAGTGACAGAGTGGGGGTCTGCCATCCCTACTCCCATCATGCCAGCTCTGGGTCCTCCCATGGGGGGCCGGCTCCACCACTTTCTTTCTGCCTGGTCCGCTGTTACCATGGACAGGTGGGTCTTAGAAGTTGCTGGCCAGGGACTGCCTATGGAATTTGAGCAGTACCCTCCAAGCCAAGTCCACCCACACTCAGCCAGCTCTTCGAGACGACATTGCCCAGCTCCTCTCAAGGAGGCAGTAGCTTGAGTGGCAGATCCTCCACTAGACCCAGGGTTCTTATCCAGGTACTTTCTGGTTGTGAAGTGGACGGGGGGGCTGGTGTCCCATTCTAGATCTGCACAACCTGATTCAGTATCTCAGGCCATGCACCTTCCGGATTGTAACTCTGTCCCAGATCATACCATCCCTGGAGTAAAACATGTGGTTCTGCTCACTGGGTCTCCAGGACATGTTTTTTTTCATATCTCAATCCGTCCATCCCACCAGCGGTTCCTCCACTTCAGAGCAGAGGGAACCCTATACGAGTTCTGAGCCATGCCATTCGGCATGTCATCAACCCCACAGGTCTTCACCAAATGCATTGCAGTGGTGGCAGCCCACCTCAGGTGTCGGGGGGGGGAGTCAGAATTTACCTAAGCCTTGATGACTGGCCCTTAGCAGATTCCACCCAACAGGAGGTGGAGAGGTCCAAGGACCTGGCCCTCCAGACCTGCTCCTGACTTGGCCTCCTCATCAGTGAGGCAAGATCAGTGCTTGTGCCTTCTCAGATGATGTGCTTCATTGGGGCAGAGCTAGACTTTCGTCAAACCAGACCTTGGCTCCCGGTGGACAGTGCGGAGGTTCTCTCCTCCTTTGCCCAATCATTTCTGGCTGGGCAATTGCGCCCTGCCCGGGATTTTCTGTGCCTTCTGGGTTACATGGTGGCGTACACCTCCATGGTCCGTCGGGCCTGGTGGCACATGCGCCCCCTTCAGTGGGAGCTGACTGCTCAGTGGACTCAGCGCCATGGTCATTTCAACCAGCTCATCACTGTGACTCAGAAGATGTGGGATGCTCTCCAATAGTGGCTCATCCCAGGCCAGTTGCAGGAAGGGATCCTGTTTATCCGCCCAAGCCGACGGCCGTCCTTACAACCGATGCCTCTCTCATGGGCTGGGGAGCCCACAAAGGGGCCAACAGGGTCCACGGTTTGTGAACCCCAAGGAGTTCCATTTCATCAATCTGATAGAGCTCAGAGCAGTCAGATTGGCATTGTCAGCTTTCGCTCCTCAGCTTCAGGGTCAAGCGTGGTTCAAGTCCAGACAGACAATACCAGGACCATGTACTACCTCAGCAAACAGGGCAGCACGGATTCCCATCTGCTGTGCAGGGAAGCGCTACACACCCAGACCCTCATGAGCCACCTGGAGGCAGACATCCTAGCCATCCATGTGGCAGGAGCCTCAAACCAACTGGCAGATGCTCTCAGCCGCATAGGCGAGACATCCCCCAAGTGGTCTCTCCATCCAGAGGTAGCTTACAGTCTGTTCTCCCACTGGGGCAAACTGTTGGTGGACCTGTTTGCCTCCAGGGAAAACATCAAGCTGAGGCAGTTTCATGCCCACCCCCTCAGCAGTGCTCACTGTAGGGGGATGCCTTCTCGAGGCCATGGACCCCAGGCCTCTTCTATGCCTTCCCTCCATTTCCCTTGATCCACAGGGTTCTCATCACTGTGAGGAGGGACAAGGAACAGGTGTTTCTAGGGACATGGATATGTTGTTCATGCACACTGTCTGGCAGGTTCCTTGCTGCTTTAAATCTTGCCGGAAGGTCTTCAAGCTGGCTCCTCCCACCCACCCGGGTGGTAAAACTCTCAGCTCCGCCCCATGACACCAGATCTTCCTTATAGCTTGGAAGCTCAGGTTCCCTCCTTAGCGCTCTGCGTTAGACTGGATCCAAACTCTTCGGTTCACTTAAAAATAATTTTAAAATTTTCTAGTCTTCGGTCTGCTTCTTCCTTCATGGCTGCGATGAACAAATCGACTCCCAGTTTTCGGCGGTGCCCATGCAAGCAGAAGATGTCCAGGACCAATCCGCACTCCACGTGCGTCTACTGCCTTGGGCTTGACCACGATCCGCAGGCCTGCGAGTTGTGCAAGTCTTTTGGCAAACGCCTCAAGACCGTGCTGCCCGCTTCAACTGGTCCCCGAGAAACGCTATCCGCCGGTGAAGACAAAGGAGGCCCGTTTGGTGGTTTCTGTGGCAGCTGGCTCGGCTGAGCAACTCGAGCACATGATCGCCCTCAACGAGGAGGCGGCCCAGGCTGCATCTTCATCATCCTCGGTCGCGACGTTTATCCCGCTCTCCTTGGGATCCTCCTATACAGCTTCTTGCAAGGAGCTTTGCCAGTCCCTCTCCACGAAAGGTGAGGGGTCATTGGGACACTCCTCTTGGTCCAAGAAGAGGGACTCGAAGGGTAAGTCCCACCGTCAACATTCGTGGGAGTGGGAGAGGTCCCCTTCCCAGGAAAGTCGACACTCGACTTCGGTCGAGGTTGCGGCTAAGGCTGCTGGCTTCACGGTGTCCCCGTCAGGTCAGCCGGCCGAGACACCCATCAACGCAGTCGAGATTTTTCTTGACCCATCAGACAGGCTGTCAACTGGTGAATCCGACAACCCTTCTTCACCGGTTTCCCCGGTGGAAACCGAGGACTTGTCTGCACCTCCTGTGCCAGCGTCCCTGGTCAAGGCTCCCGAGCTGAAGGAGGAACAGGTTTCCCCTGCTCCCTCCCAGACCCACCCTCAGAAACACCGACAGTCTCAGTCTCAGACCTCTTCTCGGTCCAGCCGATCCCGCTGGCACCGACGGTCTTGGCACCGAGGAAAGCGGTGGCGCCACTCATCCTCGTCTTCCCCCTCCTCGGAGGAGAGGCTTCCGCCCAAATTGTGTCGATGCTACAAGGACTTAATGTGGCAGCAGCTCCTTCTGACCGGGAACAAGCCAACACCATCGCCTTCCCCGGCCATTAAGTGGCTGTCACCCAAAAGGCTGAAACAACCCCTCACAGTGGTCGAGGTGCCCAAACTTGGGCTGGTTGTTCGGTCAAAACCAGCTGCCCCACCGATTGTGGTGGAACCTCTGCCTCCACAACCGAAATCGGGGGCTCCGACCAAGGATTCTCAGTTAGGTCAGGGACTGCCCCACTGGTTGTCAGTCACCCTCACTCCCGACCGTCCTCAGCAAGTGGAGGGTGGCTCAGGCCCTAGGCAGCTCTTCGCAGACTCCTTGGAGTCTGATGACGACTCTTCCTTGTTCTCCAGGCCCCTTGACCTGGAGTCCTCCGGGGGGCAGTCGATGGGCGAGAGCCCATCATCGTTCATGGGTCTGCTTCGGCTCATCTTGGAGTCCACTGGGATGCAGCTCGTGCCCGTATCCAAGTGGGCCAAGTATCCCCTCACCGAGATAGTGGACCAATGGGATTCTCCCACGGAGGCCTTTCTGGTGGCTGAAGCCATTGTTGGCCTAGCCTTGGAGTTATGGCAGTGGCCAGCTTCTTGTCCTGCCCCTTCAGCCAGGATGGCCAGGAAGTATGCGGTCCCTACCGGGTCTCTGTCCGGTTTCTCGGAACACCCCTCTGCGGTGGGGTTGGTTACTGACAGCATTTTCCGGCATTCCAGGAATGCTAGGGATGTGGACAAGGCCCCTGACAAAGAGTCCAAAAAGCTGGACTATGCCAGGCACAAAGTATATGCTGCATCCACCCTTGGCCTCCGTCAGGCCAGTTCGGCCGTACTGATGGCGCACTTCTCCCACGCCCTTATGGGTTCCCTGGGTGAGGTGATCCCTCATCTCCTGGCTGATCTGCAGACTGTGGTTAAGTAGGTGCGGGATCAGGGAAGGGCAGTGGCGAAACAGCAGCTCCAAATGGCTCTCGATATTGGAGACTCCTGTGCCTGGTCAGTAGTGGCCACAGTGGCCATGTGCCACAGAGCTTGGCTGCAGATCTCCACCTTTACGGGGGATACCCAGCACAAGTTGGAAGATGTCCCCTTCCTGGGTACCGACCTGTTCAGGTCTGGGGTGGAAGGCCACCTCCAGAGAACTGAAAAGTCCAATGCCACCTTGGACTCAGTCACGTCTGCCCAGAAGGACAAAGGCCGCCGACAGCAGCATAAGTCCTTTCACCCTTCTGCCTCAGTAGCACATCTGGCCCAGCAACACCAGCATCAGGGCCAGCAGGCTCGCACTTGGCACCCCAAATCCAAGCCTGCAGCTTCCTCCAACAGGAAGCCAGGAGGAAAAGGCCCAGGAGGTCCCTCAGTCGGTCCTTCCTCCAAGCCTGCCCAGTGATGGGTTGAGGGGTGTCGCCCCCAACCTCGTCGCTTCCCCCTGGGTTCCTCCATGGGGGAACGGCTCCACCACTTACTTTCTGCCTGGTCCGCTATCAGCATGAACTGTTGGGTGTTGGAAGTGGTAGGAAAGGGTCTGCCTCTGGAGTTCGAGCAGGCCCCGCCCTTCCAAGCCATCACCCCACGGGGGTTACGGGGTCTGCAGCCTCTCTGTCAGCCCGTTGAGCAGACATTGCCCTGCTCCTCCAAAGGGAGGTGATCAGGAAGGTGACGGATCCTCCACCAGACCCAGGGTTTGTGTCCAGGTACTTCCTGGTCCCGAAACGGACGGGGGGGCTGGCACCCCATTCTCGACCTGCACGACCTGAACAGGTTCCTAAGGTCTTGAACCTTCAGGATGGTCACTCTGGCTCAGATCATTCCATCCTTGGAACAAGCCATGTGGTTCTGTTCTCTGGACCTCTAGGATGCATTCTTTCACATCCCAATCCGTCCGTCCCACCAGTGATTCCTCTGCTTCAGAGCAGCGGGGTCCCTCTATGAGCTCCGGGCCATGCCCTTCAGCCTTTGTCTAGCTCCCAGGGTCTTCACCAAATGCATGACAGTGGTGACAGCATTCCTGCAGCGCTGAAGGGTCCGGGTGTACCCCTACCTGGATGACTGGCTGATTGCATCCTCCTCCAGACCGAAGGTGGAGTGGTCCAGGGATCTGGCCCTCCAGATTTGCTCTCAAGTTGGCCTCCTCATCAACGAGGTCAAGTTGGAACTTGTGCCAAAGCAGGTGATCCAATTCATTGGGGTAGAGCTTGACTCTCTGCGAGCCAGAGCACAGCTCCCGATGGACAGGGCCGAGGTTCTTTCCTCCTTTGTCCAATCATTTCAGGTTGGGCAATTGCACGCAGCCCGGGACTTCCTGTGCCTTCTGGGCCTCATGGCGGCCTGCACCAGTGTGGTCCGTTGGGCCTGTTGGCACATGCATCCCCTACAATGGGGACTGGCCAGCCAATGGTTACAGCGCTCCGGTCCTGTGGATCAGTCAGTGACAGTGACCCAGGAGATGTGGAACACTCTCCAGTGGTGGATCATTCCAGCTCATCTGCAGGAGTGCATCCCGTTTGTCCACCCCGAGCCAACACCTCTCTGAAGGGTTGGGGTGCCCATCTGGGGGAGCACAGAGCACACAGCCTCTGGTCCCATCAGGAGTCCTGATGCCACATCAACCTGCTGGAGCTTTGAGCGGTTCATCTAGCCCTCACCGCCTTCGCTCCGTTCATATGGGGTCAAGTGGTCCAGGTCAAGATGGACAATACCACGACCATGTACTACCTAAACCACCAGGGTGGGATGCGCTCCATGCCTCTGTGCACAGAAGCTCTCCGCACTTGGTCCCTCATGCGCAGCTTGGAGGTGGATCACCTTCACATCCATGTGGCAGGGCCTCCAACATTCTGGCCGATGCTCTAAGCCGGATAGGAGCTGCGTCCCACGAGTGGTCTCTCCTGCCGGAGGTAGTACTAGATTTGTTCTCCTACTGGGGCATGCCTCAGGTGGACCTGTTTGCTTCGAGGGAGAATGCGAAGCTGAGGCTGTTTCATGCCCGCCCCTCTCTGCAGGGCTCACTGCAGGTGGATGCCTTCTAGAGGCCGTGGATCCCGGGCCTCTTCTACGCCTTCCCCCATGTCCCTTGATCCACAAGGTGCTTCTCAAGGTGAGCAGGGACAAGGTGCAGGTGATTCTGGTAGCCCCAAACTGGCCCTGCCAGTTCTGGTATCCAGATCTCCTCAGCCTCAGCTCCAGGCTCCCGAGGCAGCTTCCAGTCCACCCGGACTTGATCTCAGTCAACCAGGGGAAGGTATTCCACCTAGACCTTCAATCCCTGCACCTGATGCCCTGGTTCCTGAGCGGCTAGAGTTCCAGGCTTTGGGTCTTTCCGACGAGGTCCTCAACATTGTTGAGGCTTCCCGTAAGGAGTCGACCAGGAAATGCTATGTCTTTAAATGGAAGAGATTCTCCATTTGGTGTCAGGGCAAGGGCCTGAACCCTTCCTCCTGTTCCTTGGCAAGCATTCTGGACTACCTCTGGTCCCTTTCTCAGCTAGGGCTTTGGTCGATGACCTTTAAGGTGCACCTGGCAGCCATCTCTGCTTACTGGGCGCAGGCCGGGAAGCAGTCGGTGGTGCAGAAGAAGTTGGTCGGGTGCTTTTTCAAAGGCCTTGATCACATATCCCCTCCAGTGCGAGACCCTCCACCTCTGTGGGATCTACTGCTGGTACTGGCTAAGCTCATGGGCAAGCCATTCAAACCGATGCACAGGTGTGACATCTCTCACCTGTCGTGGAAGACTTCCTTCTTGGTGGCCATCACGTCAGCCATCAGGATGGTAGAGCTCCAGGTGCTTTCCATCGAGTCTCCTTATCTGGTCTTCCACAGGGACAAGAGTGTCCTGCTCCCCCACCCGAAATTCCTTCTGAAGCTGGTGTCAGAAGTTCACCTTAACCAGATGTTGACTCTGCCAGTGTTCTAACCCAATCATACCTCGGAGTCTGAATATAGGCTCCATACTTTGGACCCTAGAAGAGTGCTCTCTTATTATAAGTAGCGGATGGCTGAAGTTTGGGGAGAGGTTCACCAGCTGTTTGTCACCTACGCTGAAGCCGCACCTGGCAGACCTGCAGCCAAGCAGACGATAGGCAGGTGAGTCACCTGTTGCATAGATCTCTGCTATAGGTTGGCAGGCATGGAGCCTTCCAAAGGGATAAGAGCTCATTCTACCCGCCATACCACTGTATCAGTGGCTGCTTCCAGGGACATCCCTATCTGGGAAATCTACAGGGCTGGTACCTGGATGTCAGTACACACTTTCATTACCCATTACCACATCGACCTTGAGTCAAGCTGGGATGCTGGTTTTGGGACCTCAGTGCTCCAGTCCTTATTCCCTAAGTAGGGGGTGTGCGCCTTGTCTCCCTCCTCCCAGAGAACTGCTAGGAGTCTGCCAGACAGTGTGGATGAACAACATATCCATGTCCCTAGAAATACAGGTTACTCACCTGTAACAGGAGTTCTAGGAATGGTATATGTTGTTCATCCACATTACCCACCCGGCCTCCCCAGCTTCGACGCACAACCTGGATTCCAGTGGGCTAGATCTGGTGTCGTGGGGCAGAGGTGAGAGTTTTACCACCCGGTTGGGTGGGAGAAGCCAGCTTGAAGACCTTCCGGCAAGATTTAAAGTGGCAAGGAACCTGCCAGACAGTGTGGATGAACAACATATACCATTCCTAGAACTTCTGTTACAGGTGAGTAACCTGTATTTCTGGTAGCCTCAGACTGGCCACACCAGTTCTGGTACCCAGATTGCCTCAGCAACAGGCCCCTGGAGTGGCTTCCAGCATGCTCGGACCTCATCTCATTCAACCAGGGAAAGGTATTCCATCCAGACCTTCATTCCCTGCACCTCACAGCCTTGTACCTGAGTGGCTAGAGTTCCAGGCTTTGGGTCTCACTGAGGGGGTCCTCACAGTGTTGGAGGCATCAAGAAAGGAATCTCCCAGGAAATGTTATGCCTTCAAATGGAAAGGGTTTTCTATTTGGTGTCAGGGCAAGGGCCTGGACCCTCTGTCCTGTCCAGTGGCTAACATTCTCAACTACCTTTGGTCTCTCTCCAAAGGGGGTCTTCAGTTATCGACCCTTAGGGTGTACCTGGCAGCCATCTCTGCTTACCGGGCACAGCCCAGTCAGCCGACGTTGGCACAGGAGACCGTGGTTGGGTGCTTTTTCAGAGACCTGGATCACATATCCCCTCCAGTGCATGAACCTCCTCCTCCGTGGGATCTACTGTTGGTACTGGCAAAGCTCATGGGCAAGTCATTCGAACCGATGCACAAGTGCGAGCTGTCACACTTGTCGTGGAAGATAACCTTCCTGGTGGCTATCACATCTGCCAGAAGGACAGGGCAGCTCCAGGCACTCTCGGTGGACTCCCCTTATCTGGTCTTCCACAGGGACAAGGTTGTCCTGCGCCCCAACCCGAAATTCCTTCTGAAGGCGGTGCCAGTTTCACCTTAATCAGGTGTTGACTCTGCCGGTGTACTACCCCAGTTACACCTCGGAGGCCGAGTAGAGGCTCCATACTTTGGACCTGAGACAAGCTCTCTCCTATTATAAGGAGAGGATGGTGGAGATTCGGGGAGAGGTTCACCAGCTTTTTGTCACCTATGCTGAAGCCGCTTCTGACAGACCTGCAGCAAAGTGGACCATTGCTCGATGGATAATATCTTGCATTAGTCTGTGCTACGAGTTTGCTGGCAAGGAGCCTCCCAAAGGGATAAGAGCTAATTCTACCCACCATGATGCTGCATCAGTGGCTGCTTCCAGGGACATCCCTATCCAGGAAATTTGTCGGGCTGCTACCTGGAAGACCACAAACACCTTGATTACCCACTACCACACTGACTGTGAGTCACCCTGGATGCTGGTTTTGGGGCATCCGTACTCCAGTCTCTGTTTCCCAAGTAGGGGTGTGTGCCTTGCCTCCCTCCTCCTGGAGAACTGCTAGGAGTCTGCCAATAAGTGCAGATGAACAACATAGCCATGATCCTAGAAAAACAGGCTACTCACCTGTAACAGTAGTTATAAGAGTGGTATATGTTGTTCAGCCACACGGACCCACCTGACCTTTCCGGCTGCGGAAACACAAACCTGGCTTCTGGCATGCTAAGAGCTGGCATCATGGGGTGTAGCTGAGGGTTATACCACCCAGGCAGGTGGGAGGAGCCATCTTGAAGACTCTCCAGCTGATTTAAAGGGAAAGGGACTCTGCCAATAAGTGTGGATGTACAACATATACCACTCCTAAAACTACTGTTACAGGTGAGTAACCTGTTTGTTTTTGTATTTGGTACATGTTTGTTGTTATTTAAACTGTTATTGTTTTAATGATCAGAATGGAAACCATTGAGACCAAGAGACCTTACAATGCTCTAAATTTTGCATCAAAGCATCGGGAAGGGACCACGGGGGGACTGATGCAAATGCATAAGGGATATAGAATGTTATTTGATTTACTAGTACTGTACTATGCTGAACCTGAATATAATTATCTACAGTGTTAAAGGGATAAAATCCTGTGTTAAACTTACCAGATTAACAGAACTAAAGCACTTAGCATGCCCCATTGCATTTCTGTAGGAGATACATTTTTTCAGAAGCTGAGCATTCCGAACTACACATGTAGTGGGTGGGGCAGGTTGAAGCAGCATCACATCCACAGAGGAAAAAAGCAGGGGTAGCAATACTTATTAAAAGGAACAGCCCATTTACTGTACAAGAGGTGGAGGGGGGATTCCAGGGCTGTTTTATTAGAGTATCAGGATCATTACAGGGAGAGAAAATTCATCTGATCCATATTTATGCCCCCAACACGAACACTAAATACTTTCTTTCAGAGATTTTTCTCAAAATTGCAGACCTCACACAAGGGCTAATATTATTGGGAGGAGATTTCAACACAGTGATGTGTTCTTCCTTGACTCGCTCATCAGGCCAGACCACCACAGCTAATATAGCCACTAGAAAGCTTAAAGCCTTGATGAGTGAGTCAGCTGTAGTGAATATATGGAGATCCCTTAATGGGAAGGAGAAAGACTATGGATTCTATTCTGCAGCTCAGAAATCCTATTCATGGATAGATACAGTATATTTCTAACCCAGAAGTCAGCTCTCCATTGGTTCACTACGGGCCGGATTCACCCCATAACGCTGTCTGATCATGCCCCACTTTCCCTTAAGTTTACGTGGGGAGACGGAGATGCTCTACTTGGAGATTAAATGTATCATTACTGAGTGACAAAAATTTGATACAGCAGATTCGTCAAGCCATGGAGAATTTAGCCCTGGACTCCCCAGTGGTGGACTGCTCACCCCTACTTTGATGGGATACCATAAATGCAGTTATTAGAGGACACATCATTAGTTTAACCTCTAACAAAAAGAAACGCACCAACTTACTCATACAGAAACTTATGAAAAACATTAGGGAATTGGAGGCTAACCATAAACAAAGTCCAGGACAGGGATGAATACTGAGAACGCTAACCGAAGCCCATACAGAGCTCCAAAACCTGGAACGTAAATCAATGGGGGGGTCTGCTCCACTTCTCTAATCAAAAATGCCATGAAGTTGGAGGTAGGCCACAAAACTTCTAGCATTTTGCCTGAAGAAAGCACAAGAGGACAGATATGTGGCCCAGTTAAAGGAGAAAAATAAAACTAAAACAATCTGGATAAACTCCAATGATATAGCCTCCCAGTTTAATAAATTCTACAAGGCCCTATACTAGGAAGAGAAAATCAGTTCAGACGTAGCAATTAGGACCAAGGAATTCCTGAACACACTATCCCTTCCAGTCCTCCCCAGGAGGCACTGGAAGCACTGCCAGCACCCATCACTGAACAAGTAATTATCCAGGTAATTAATGGACTCCCCTCTGGTAAATCCCCGGGCCCAGATGGGTTACCTGTGGAATTTTACAAGAAATTTAGAAAAAGCATAGTTCCTAAGTTGGTAGTGCTAAACACAATGCTGATGGAGGGCAGGTTTCTAGCCTCCTGGGAACAAGCCATAGTCACAGTCATCCCAAAACCTGGAAAGTCTAGTGACTATTGTGAAGCATACAGACCCGTTTCCCTGCTCAACCAGAATTTTAAAATATTAACAAAAATACTTGCCATGAGACTCCAAATTTACATTGAACTATTGTTGCACCCTGACCAAACGGGGTTTATTCCCCACAGACACATGTTGGATAATGTTTGACGATTACTAAATATCCTAACAGGGTCTTCTAAATCTAAATCTTCACACCTAGCAATTTTGTTAGATGCTGAAAAGGCTTTCAACCATCTAAATCTGACTTATATGACAGAAGTTCTGAACCATATGGGGGCAGGTGACTCTTTCCTCAAATGGGTCTCTGTGTTACCAAAACCTCTGGGCCCAGGTGAAGGTGAATGGGACAATATCAGATTACTTTCTTATGGAAAGGAGAACTAGACAGGGTTGCCGTCTTTCTCCACTACTATTCGCTGTTAGTATGGAGCCAGTAGCTTAAGACGATTAGGATGCACCCACAGATACAGGGCATCATAGTAGGAGAGGCTAACAACAAGATATCATTGTATGCAGATGATACCCTAATTTACCTAGGAGAACCAGAGTTCTCCATCCCCTCACTGCTGCATTTATTAGAGCGATTTGGTAACATATTAGGGCTTTAAAATAAATATTGACATATTGGAGGTAATGGTAAATGGGTTAAAGAGAAAATCCCGCTACCTTGGTACACACGTACCTACAAATCTTTCTAAACTTTACTAGCTTAATTATAGAACACTAACCTGGCAAGTATTTAAGCAATAAGCCACAAGGGGGCATGGGTTATCAGGGGATTTACCACGGCTGGAGAAGTTCGGGTAAATCTTCGCCAGCCATGGTAAATCCCCTGATAACCCACATCCTCCAAGTGGCTTATTGCGATTATACCAAGGTTCATTTTTTTTACTGTAATAAAATAGAAATATTAAGGAGGTTGATTTGTTTTTTTTATTGTATTTATTACTTTGCTGCAGATGTGGGAGAGGATGATATTGTTTTCATCAGCCATTGGTTATCAGAGGATTTACAATGGTGGTAAACTGCCAGTCTGACGATTTCATTGACTGTTCGCTTTACATCCATGGTATAATTACAGATATTAATAGATGGCAGGCACTACTCCTCATGTTCTCAAATAGAATTGAAACCATTAAAATAAACATACTGCCCTGGTACTTATTCCTGTTCTCCAACCTACCAATCCCATTCCCACTGGTAGACTGGAAATGGCTCCAAAAGAAACTATCCAAATTTATTTGTACAGGGAGAAAGCCCAGAAAGAGATGTGATTTGCTAGCAGGGACAAAAGAGAAAGGAGGGTTTCGGGTTCCAAATTTCATGAATTATTATAGGGCAGCAGAGCTCCTACCAGTTCTAAAGATTATCTCCCCAGAATATGGAGGAGGGTGGTGCATGATGGAAAAAAGGGCACATCCAGGGATTCCTCTTAAAATATTACCTTGGGTAATTCAGCTTTCAGATATCAAAGCCATTACTAATAGATGAACTAGACACTCTATATTGTCCTGGATGCATACCAGACAGTGGTGGGAAATTCCTACCCCATCTGAGTTTACATTCCTCTAACTTTCCTCCCATGGTTCCCTGTATCACAAGATGACTCATGTTTCGCTCACTGGGAAATTCAGGGACTAAAATATCTCTCATAGTTTTTATAAAATGGGGTGCTAAAATCATTAGCAATGCTACATCAGGAATTTAAAATCCCAATAAAAATTTATTTAGGTTCCTACAGTGTGGGCATTACATTAATATAACAGTGGAACTAGAAGCCCTGATAACTTCTCACCCCAGTAATACTCAGGTATTCATAACTTTATGCGGTAAGCCTTTTAGGTAGAACTGCCTGGAGAGATGGAACATATGCAAATGACTGAATCTTTTGCATGAGCCACTTTTTCAAATGCTGCATTATTTTTTTTTATAATAAAATTTATTAGGCAAGAGGAAATTTATACATTATACTGAACATTTTACATAGATATATTCATTCAGTTTATATAATTATACATTGGACTCTAAAAAAAAAAAAGAACTCTCACCCAGCATCGGGAGTAATTAATCACATGAACTAGACAAGACTCATTTTAACATATCTCCAGTATTGATTTGATTAGCTTCAGGGAACAAAGTCTGAATAAGTGCTTAACTGACACATAATCCATTTTCTCCATTTTGTATCAAGTACCTCCACTCTGTCCCATACTCTGGCTGCCATCCTCTCCATCCTATATATCTTTCTTGTCAAGTTTAGCCACTCTCCCTTAGTTGGCAGCCTATTCATTCTCCATAGTCTGGTTATTACCTTTTTTGCTGTCAATATTAGCAGTGTAGTTTGCAGGTATACATTTTTCTCTTTTTTTTCCAATTAAAATTTTACTAATTTCTCAAAAGACAACATGAAATATTTCAGTAATAAGGCAGCTACAGGTCCAAGTAGAAGAAAAAAACATCTTAATCTTAAAATATAATACATTCTTATGTAATAAATAAACAGTTAATGAAATCCTGACTAAGATAAACTCATATGTATGGCTAATTTAACATTTTACTACTGGACCTATTAAAATAAACCATCAAACGTCTTTAACACAAATATCTAGGAAAGGTCCCCATATATTCAGAAAAGTTTCATTCTTATTCATCATAGAGTAATAGAGTCTTTCATTATTAGCAATATTTATTAAATGATGTAGCCACTGTTGAATAGAGGGTATATCAGTATTTTTCCAACTTTGTAGGAGTAATCTTTAGTAAGCTGAAGCTCCAGATAATAGCCATAATCTTTTATCCTTGAGAATATGCAGCATCTCATTAGTATCTCCCAAAATGAACAATAGAGGAGAAAAATGGATTACTGAACCAATAATGCTTTGACACAAGCTATGAATTTGTTTCCAGCGAAATAATTTCCCTTTATAATACCATAAATGTGCTAAACCTGCATCAGGATGCCCATATCTCCAACAATTACTATACGTTCCTATTCCCATATTAAGTATTTGTTTGGGGGAGTAATAGTGTATTATTTTAAACTGAATGAGTCTCCCTTGAACTTTCCTAGAGGTCTTAATAGCATTGTCCCATATTTTGTTCCAAGCTGATTTGGATATAGAAACACCAAAGTCCTCTTGCCATTTAACTCTAGCTTTCTCTGTTAGTTCCATGTCTGTTTTATTTAGATAAGCATATCATAGACTAAAGGCTTTGGGAAGATAGCATATTTTAAAGAAATTTGTCCACACTGGAGAGAGAATTAATTTGTAGGACATATCTAGAAATTTGTTGACTAACAAACTCCATATCTGGAGAGAAGCATAAATCACATTTTAACAAATTAAATTTGTTTTGCAAATCCAAAAAAGATAAAAGTCTATCTTGTTCATCCAGTAGTTCTCCAGTTACCTTAACGCCTTTCATTTTTCATCCTATGTCCCTGATAGGTTTGTTATCAGGGGTTATTTTAGGGTTTTCCCATTGTGACATAAACCTCAAGGGCACAAATTCTACATTTTTAAGTTGATTGAACTTCTTACATACTATAATAGAAATCTGGCTGGAAAGGTTGGCTGATTCAACAAATGATTTGGAAATTTACAAAATAATAAATCAGTCAGAATTAAGGGGGCAACTAGTTATTTTTCTATCTTTAACCAAAGAGGAGCATTCAGATTTTCTTCTGCTAAAAACCAATTGGCAGTTTGTTTGAGTTTATATGCCAAAAAGTACCCTTGCCACCAAGGTAAGGCCAAGCCTCCTTGTTTGACTGGTGCCCTTAGTTTAGGTTTTGACAGTCTTGATGGTTTATCTCCCCATAGTAATTCAGAAATAACCTTCTCAATTTTGTCAACCCACATACTAGGAATGTTCACAGAGAAATTATTGATAAAATAGAATAATTTTGGAGCAAATATCATTTTCAAGGAGTTCATTTTACCCCATAAAGACAAAGTAAGTTTCTCCCATCTATCTATATCAGAAGACAAGTCTTCAATAACTTTTTGTCATATTACGAGATAGAATTTTTTCTAGAGAGGTAAACACTTTGACCCAAAAGTAAGTTAGTCTTTCTTCAGGCCAAGTTTCCTCAGGTAGAATTTTCAATATGTCACCTTTTGACACAAGGTTATTTAACTGCAAACATTCAGTATTAGATCAATTAATAAATAGCCCTGATATTTCTCCAAAGATTTGTAATATATTTTTAATATGTTTTGGGGAGTTTCCAGTATTGGTTAGGGTAAGAAGAATGTCATCCACAAATACTAGTACTTTATTATTGTAGCTACCAATTTTGATGCCCTCAATGTTATCAAATTCCATTATTTTTCTAATGAGAGGTTCAATCGCTAGTATAAACAATAAAGGTGAGAGTGGGCACCCCTGTCTAGATCCGCTGTAAAGAAGAAACATTTCTGATTTCACTCTATTAGTGATGACACAATCTCTGAGGGCATCAAACAATGTGTGGACCCATTTTATCAGATCTGGACCAATGTTATTCCTTTCTAGAACTTTATGTAAGTATTTCCATTCTAATGAATTGAATGCTTTGTCTATATCCAGAGACAAGGCTGAGGCTGGAGAGGTATTATATTTGAGAGAATGGGCCTTCCAGATAATTGAAAACAATCTCCAAAAATTATCAGCCGCCTGTCTACTTTTTAAAAAGCCTACTTGCTCTTTACCCACTAAATTTTCAATTATTTTAGAGAGCATGTTAGCCAAGATTTTAGCTAGAATCTTGTAATCAAAATTTAGTAAAGATATCGGTTTATAATTTCCACACTCAAGGGGGTCTTTGCCTTTTTTACACAATAAACAAACATACGCTTCATTCATAGAGTCAGGCAATTTCCCCTCTTTGAAAGAGAATTGGAAAGCTTTAAACAGGTGAGATGATAAAGTAGGGTTAAACATTTTAGAAAACTCACCAGGCAATCCATCAGGGCCCAGAACTTTCCCTTTAGGAGCTTGCACTATGACCTCAGAGATCTCTTGCAGGGATATTGGCCTATCTAATATTTGTTTGTCTTCAGTGTCTAGTTTTGGAACGTTTACTGAGTTTAAGAATTTAACTAGCCTATCTGTCCATAAATCTCCTTTAGATTGATATACATTTTCAAAGAAATTCTTGAAATGATAATTAAAGTTTTTACAATGATATGTTGTTTTTCCTGAAGGACTCCTGATTTCTTTAATATTGTTTTGATTTTGAATTTTGAGCAGTCTGTAAGCTAGTAATTTACTAGCTTTCTCCCCAGCTTCCCAATATTTCTGTTTTACCCTAAATAGTGAGTACTCAATTTTCTCAATGTAATTTATTTATATTAAATTTGAGCCTCATGGCTTTAAAGAATGGATCTTTTTTTATTAGGGACATTTTGTTTTAAGACAGTCAGTATTTGCCCCAATGATACTTCCATTTCTTTTAAAAGTTTAATTTTCTCTCTCTTTTTATTTGAGGCATAACTTATGCATTTGCCCCGATATATGCTTTATAAGCATCCCAGATTGTCTGTAGGGTAACTTCTCCATTGTAGTTTATTTTGAAATAAGCCTTGGACTCTTCCTGTATCTGATTTATGAATTTGTCATCCTTTAATAAAGATATATTAAATTTCCAACTTTTAGTCCTATCTGATTTATTTTCGAAAAACAGGGAACTTTTCAAAAGGCAATGGTCTGATATAATTACATTTTCTTAAGAAATGTTGCTTATATTATTGTATAAATCTATGGGTAGAAAAAAGTAATCTAATCAACTGAAAGTCCCAAATCTGGCAGAAAGAAAAGAATAGTCCCTAATGTCAAGATGCGTTAGCCTCCACCCATCAACCAACCCTAGGACTTTTAGAACCTTTAGAACCTTATGAATAGTCCCTTGAATATTAGAGAATGTGTTTAGTTTAGAAACATTGGATCTGTCTAACAAAGGATCCATCACTGTATTAAAATCTTCTCCAAGAATAATTTAGTATTTCCCTATATTTGCAATGGCATAAGCCAGAGTCTGGAAAAAGCTTTTTTCTGAGCTTGAACATTGGGAGCATACACATTACACAAGGCTATATCTCTGCCATACAAATTATCTAGCAGAATTTGAAACCTTCCTTCAGGATCTGTCAGATGACTATGCTTTAAAAAAAAAAATTGACTCCTTTTCGAAATAAGATAGCTACCCCTCTTTTTCTAAAAGAGAAGCAGCAATGATAAACTGAGCTTACCCAACTACGTGCCAGTTTGTCTGCTTCCTCCGGGATCAGATGTGTTTCTTGCAAGAATGTCACAACTATATTATGTTTTTTAAAATGTTTTAGAACTCTGTGGACCAGATATTCAAAGCATAGCATGGCACGCAAACCAATAGCGCTGGAATAGCGCGGAGCTGCCATATTCAAAGGATCAGTAAGCGCATTCTAACAGCATTAGCGTGGGGCAAACCACTAATGTATACAAGGGGCAAAAGGAAGGGGGGCCAAGAGAGACGTGCAAGGGGATATTCAAAGGCCCAGCGCCGCACTAGGATACATAGCGTGGCATGTAGCGAGGCGCTAGTTACCGCCTATAAAAGGCTGGTCTTAACCCAGGGCAAAACACAGAGGAGGAGGGACCACCACAGAAAGTGGGAATGTGTGCAGTGCCAGTAGCAGTGATGCTGCCATTGATGGCAGCTGTAGTGGAGGAGGAGGAGGAGAGGGAGCAGGCACAACATGGGCCACAATGCAGGCCAAGGAGACGGTATGCTGCAAACAGGTTGTACCGGCTCAGGGTCTCCTTCGAGACCCTGCCTGATGACCACATCATTGGCCGGTACAGGATGAACAGAAAAATGTTAAGGCAGCTCTGTGAACTCCTGCATGAGCAGCTGCATTCAAATACCAGACACAGCCATGCCATGACAGTGGAGGAGAAGGTGACAGCAGCGATGTGCTTCCTTGCCACAGGGATGTTCCAATGACCAATGGGGGACACCATTGGGGCAACACAGTCTGCCACCTCATGCCTCCTGACCCAGTTCCTAGAGGCTTTCCTGCCACATGCTGGGGAATTCATAGTATTCCCCAGCACGGCAGCAGAGCACAGAGAAACAATGCAGCAGTTCCATCGAGTTGTGCACCTACCATCCATACTGGGTGCCATTGACTGCACCCACGTCCCCATCCGTGCACCACCTGACAATGGCAGTGACGTGTATGTCAGCAGGAAGGGGTACCACTCCATCAACTGCCAGGTGATGTGCGATGCGGCTGGGTGCATCAGCAATGTCTATGCACAGTACCCCGGCAGTGCCCATGATGCCTTTATCTGGCATCAGTCCCAGCTGTGCCAGGATTTTGAGGAGGGCAGGATACCCAGTGGGCAACTAGTCGGTGAGTAGTAGCATACAAGGCATACACACAACCGCATGGATGGGGGCAGGCATTGCAGGCCAGGGGAGGGGTGTGGGCAGGCCACATAGAGGTGTAGGACAGCAGCTGACAGATTGCAGTATGACACTAACAGGTGTACATCTCTTGACAGGGGACAGTGCCTATCCCCTGTGACCCTGGCTGCTGACACCAGTACTCCAACCAGCCACAGTGGCCAAGGAGATGTACAATTAGGCACATGCCAGAACAAGGAACATCATAGAGAGGGTGTTTGGTATCCTGTAGATGCGATTCAAATGCCTAGACACATCAGGTGGTGCCCTACAGTATACACCTCAGAAGGTATGCCATATCTTCCTAGCCTGTTGTATGCTGCACAACATGGCAATGAACCATGGGATACAGGCACCTGAACCTGAGGGACAGTCTGACAGTGAGCCAGAGCCAGCGGCACTGGATTGGAGATGGAGTGTGTGATGCTGTTGAGCTTGAACCACTGGCAGCCCTGCGGCCATGGAGTGCCCGCCTGTGTGCCCCTGTGCTGTCTGCACCATGACCAACTGCTGGTAACCACCAGGCACACCATGCAGGACATTCCCGATGTCGACCACTGCAGCTGTCAGGCCAGAAAAGCCACGGTTGATGGCACTCACCAGGTGGCCCAGCCTGTCCTCTGCCTGCTGTTCAGCATGGGCAAAGCCCACTGAGATGGCCTCTCTTATCTGTCCCAGCTCATGTTGCAGCTCCCTCCGCATGCCATTCAGGTCCATGCGGGCCTCCTGCTGGGAGGTGACAGCAGCCTGCAGGAGTGGCTGGACACCATGGCCATCCTGTCCCAGGGGCACAGAACCCTCAGCTGCAGCTGGTAGAGGTGCCTGCGGCACTGGAGCAACTGGATGCTGTTGTCCGCCAGGTACGTCCTGCTGCTGGCGACTACTGGTGGTGGTCTGTGGCACGGTATGGATATGGACACAAACACGTGTTTGAAACTGCACATCCTGCAGTTCTGTGATGTCCCCCACACTGCCCACCACTGTGTGCTCAGGTACAGCCACACTGGTGATGCTTAATAAACCACTGGCTCCCTTCCCATGGCCTGCAAGCAGCCCCACCCCTGCATCCCCTTGCACAGGAACGGCCAGGTGTTGCGAATACTCGGACACATCAGTGTCATCTTCACTGGTGATAGTGACCAGTAGGACCTCTCCTACACCAACATCCTCTGTCTGTGCAGCATCCAGGTGGCCAGTGTATCCCAAGTCCCCTAGTGAGGTGTGACCCCCCCTCCCCAGGCAGTTGCACCCCCTGTCCATGTGATTGCCACACATGCATGGTGTCTGTCCGGCCATGAACTTCACAGAGCCCGGATGTTGATGGGCATTCCTCATCCACCTCCTCCACGACATCAGGAACCTGGCTGTACATCCTTGGCACCTCCTGTTGTGGTGCAGGCCTGGCAGACATTGTTGTGAAGACAATAGGGACAGGGTCAGTCACCCGTCCATGGACACTGTGGCCAAACACCACCACCACTACACCATGCAGACCTCAGGACATGTACCCCCTTCACACAAGTCCGTGACCACATGCACCCACCCAACCCACAGTGACCATGGCCATGCCAGGCATCTGTTCGGCAGCATACAGTGCACCTTGTGCAGGATGCCAACTGCATGACCATGCACCCATGCCAGCACAACATACAGGAATTACACATGCGAATACAGACCTGTCCTTGGCAGTGAGAGGGGTGTCTCACATCCACCACCTGGCACACCTGTTACTGCCACCATCCTCAGTGTTGATGCCACCACAGCCATGTGTGGCTCCTCCACCCACTGCTGGTGTTCAGGTGGTCCACCACCGGTCCTCATCCTGTCCCTCAGTTGCTGTGCCTCTTCCTCCTTCGCATGTCGCAGAAGGTCGTTCCATCTTTTGCGCACAGCCTCTGTTCTTCTGCCACAGCCTCCCACAGCATTTACAGCTACAGTAACCTCCTCCCAAGCTTGCTGCACCACTGCATCAGTGGCTCTGTGTGCATAGCACCTGCTCCCTCTCCTTAACAGCATGTACCAGGGTGTTTAACCCCTCCTGTGAGAATTTGTGGGCACGGATGCACTCCTGACATGCTACCACACCTATGGGATAGTCGAAAGGGGACATGTGTCATTGGCTGTCTCAGTGCTGCATTGCATTACACATTAGACATCATGATGCCACCCCCTACAGTGCCACATGCCACATGGACATATCATATTGCTGCATGTGCATGTACGGTGCACATGGCCACATAGTCACTGTCTGTCCCATGTATGGACAGCGAGCCTTGTACACATATGTGCACTGCTGTCACCTGTGGCTGCCATGTGCTCCCATGACTGGGCCCACACCTACACTAACCACCTTGCACTGTAATGTGCCCCTCTTGAGCACTACAGTGATTGCGTGTACAAGTGCTCTAGCAATGTCATGACACCATGCTGCGTAGGACGGCACATCACCGGGACACTGTGTACGTCCTGAAAGGGGGGGCACAGTCCATCACACCACACATCCAGGGAGTCATGTCAGTGGGCCAATGTCGCAGGACACAACACGGTAGTGCACTACTGCCCCTGGCTGGCAGACACATTGTGCAGGCAGTGCCACACGGAACAGTTCCCTGCAGGGGAACATGCACAGTGCAGTGGATGGTGGGAGTCCCATGCAGCCATCTAGGGCTGTGCACCATCACACAGCACAGTGCATTCAAGAGTATCCCACGGTGGTCATACATACCTGCCTCTCGCTGCTCATCCCCCTGTTGCATCTCTCCAGCAGTGTGTTGTTGATGTTCACTTTCGTTAGTACACTGCATTACCACAACACAACACTGGTGGTGCACTGCTTGCCCTTTTATAGCCCATCCAGGCAATCAAGTCTGTTAGTCATGTAAATGAATGCATAGTGATATGCTAATCACACAGTTTGCCCCATGCATACACAAATACCGCCACTTGCATACACCTGTTGAATATGGCCCTGATTAGTGCTGTGCAAAGGCCAGCAGAGGGCAAATGGAGGGGCAGCGCCACACTATCCAACTAGTGCAGCGCTATGTGCATTAGCGCGGCCTACACGCATGCTCGTGAGGCCCCCATGTCCGCGCTAGCACCCTGTCCTAGCGTGATGTAGCACCGTAGACGCATGCATGGTACATGACCTCAGGGTCATAGTAGGGGTTGCGCATGTGCATTGCAAACACTTCCTGTTAGCGTGGCACTACAGCATATGTCTGCACAGTGCTAGACTGCAGTGCTTGTGAGTATCAGGGTGTGTGGCCAGTCATTCACCATTGGAGCTGTGTCTTCCCCCCCCTCTCATATCAGCCATGTCTGGGAGATGTAGGCAAAGGGCAGTGGTGGGCCGTGACAGGCATTGAGATGAGGTGAAGATGGCCAACCTAGTTAAATTAACTGAAAAGCACCATCGGCGCCTATTTGGACCAGTCCGGGAGGGTGACCGTCCCCATAGCCAGGTCTGGGCTTCAATTGCCCGTCGCCTCACAGCAATCACGGGTATACCCTGTGATGGTAAGAAGTGCCGCCACCGATATGTGGATATCAGGCGCAGGCAGCATTCACTGTTGGAATGATGCAGGGCGATGGTTCGTGAGGGGACTGTGCCTGTGCCAGGTAAGTGACGACTCTCACGGCGCTGATGTGATGGGTGGTGGGGATGTGTGTTCGGTGGTGTGCTTGTGTGCATGTGTGTTGCTGTGCTGGTGGGGTCCGGCTAGAATCTACCATGCATATACTGTTGTGCACCTTGTGTAATGATATGTGACTCAGGTCACTCTTGGACATGGGTTCAAATCCCACTGCCGTTTAACCATTCGCTACCTGTTCAAATATACACTTTAAATACTACTCAGACATGTTGCTCTTATGCCGTAGGGTCCCCCTATCAGCTGTGTGTGTACTGTGTGGGTCAGGGGGAGAAGGTATGCACTGACCCGTGTCATGCTTGGCATGGCTTTGGTGGTGCACTGTGCCTGTGTGCCAGTGATGCGTGTGTTGTGCTACGCCACCAGGGTCCAGGGTGGTCTTTAGCATACCGTGGTGGCTGATATTGTAGTAATGATGCTGTACCATCTTCCCACTGCAGAGCGCAGATAACTCACACCAGAGACAGGAGGGGCGATCCGCAGTCTGAACAGAGGCCATCCACGGACAGACACAGGGTGCCTTCAGTGGCGCAGCGCACGGCAGAGAGCAGTGACGGTGATGGGAGTGGGTTGCGTGAGTACTGTGTGCCTTTGTGATTTTCTACTATGTGTCTGAGTTGCCATTGCAGGTACTGGGGTGCTGTGTCTTGTGTCGTGGCACAGTTGGATAGGTAATCCAGGCCTGATGCGATATAGCTGCGTTGCATTTGTATTCCAAGGTGCTCACTTGGAGGGACCCCTTAGCCATTGTGGCTACAATATGTACATCCACCTAGGCCTACTGTGTCCACACTTAACTTTGTGCTGGGGGGCACTGAATGCTTGACACCAGTGGCACCATGCAGTGCACCCATAACCGTTACATCAGTGGGGCCTGCTATGCTGGCTGCATGCATTTGTGTTGTCTTCCATGCCTCCAGTGTCTTGCCTTCTGCTGCGAAGCCTGAGACATGGCTGGCTGTATGTCTGATCTATTGTTGCCATTACTGCCATGTGCACTGCTATCTGCCTTGTACTGTCATGTGCGACATGTTGCTGTTATGTCTACCATTGTGGCAGGATGTTGCGGGTCTGTGCATGGCCATAGGCCAGTCATCATGCCTGGAGGTGGGGGATTACTGGGGTCAGCCTGTTGTGCTGGCTGTTTCTGTTGCTGCTGTTGTCCTGTCTGCCATGGCAACACTGTTCTCCACTTCTCATGGCATGTCTCATTCATGGTACCATGTATAATGTGTCAGTATCTGTGCAGGACATGTTGTTAGTGCCTGCCAGGGCTATTCCTACTATGGCGAACAGGGGGCCGCAGTGTCATGTGGTGCCTGTATCTCCCTACCAGTGTAATGCCATGGTGGTGAGGACATGGGTATGTTATTGTGTGCCCTTGTCTGAACTCCATGGCGTACATGCACAGGGGCTGTTGGGGTGGGAGCCTCTGTGACTATGGTGCCACATGGGCCTGTGTGGCTGTGCATTTCATGTGTGCCTGTTGCGGCATGGGTGTAGGCAGGTATGCTCCAAGCACTCCATGGTGTGCTATATTATTTCTGGGGGGTGGACAAATTGGCTCTGCACTGCTTCCTTTGTCCATGAAGCCTAACGGAGGCAATGTTGTACCTTTCTGTGCTGTCATTCATTGGGGTATACACTAGGGGAATTGGTCACTATGACTATCTTTGTCTCCCATGGCACATACAACTGTACAGGTTGGGGGCTGGTCTGTGAGTGTCTTGGAGTGCTATGCATGGCTTTGTATTTACCCATGCAGGGCATCGCCCATTGCCATGTGTTTCTTGAGTGGTATTTCTTATGCTACTGGTGGCGATCTACACAGTCCTGATGTACGTTTGTATAGTATCTGGCTACACTCCAGGGTGGGGTAGCTCACCTAACAACAGGGAGGGGGAAGGCAGTGTGTCCACATGGTGTGCAGCTGTGACCACCCTGGCTACACCCCTGCCTGTTGGCTTCAGCTCTGTTGTGGGAGCCATTGTCCCCTACAGGGTGCTGTCCTTCAGTCCCTGCAGTGCATGGTATTTGTGTATAGGTTATGCAGGTGTGCTGCAGGGGTTGTTCTGTGGTGGCATGGTGTGCTGCTGGGTGTCAGATCCTATGGCAGGTGCTGCTCACACAAGTATGGGTGTGTGCCTTGCCATGCCTTGGCCACCAGGGCGACACTGTCCTGTGCATATCATTGGCCTACCACTGCCCTGCCACTGGTGGACCATGGCCTGTGTCCCTGTTTCACTTGTGTGTGTCTTCTTGCATGTGCACCTTCACGGTGCTACCACCTTGGGTGGTGGCACAGCCCCATGCCATGCTCTTTACCAGTCTGGGCTCATCATCCTTCTGTTGTGGCTATGGTTGTAGGTGGGCATTGGCACTTTCCCTGTCTGTGCACTGCTTGTTTACCTGTCCTGCAGTCACTACTGTACTATTGCCAGTGTCGTTATCCTCTGTGGTCATTTGCTGTCTGTGGTCCATGTCGAGTCTCTATCTGTGTAACTTGCCAATGTTCCGCACTTTATGTCAGTCACACACCTGTTCAGAGCTTCCTGCCATCATTTGTATGGCTGCTGTGTTCTAGCATTGTGGGTGGCAGTTTGGCTGGGTCTCTACAGTTGTTGGGGGGGCGCCAGTGAGGGTGAGCCACTGTTGGGGGGTATGGGACAGACATGTCTGGTTTCACACCTCGGTGTGGCTGTGCACCTTCTTTAGGGGATGTGATCTACATTGTGTATCATAGCTGTGTGCCTGTGGGCAGCATGTCCCAACATGTGTCATCCCATGTGCATGTCATTCAGTGTCCACTTGTCATTCGCATCTCAGGGGTGGCTGTCTGTTTGCACTGTTACAGTCTGCACACCACTGTGCTGGCTGAATTCCACTGTGTGATGCTTCTCAGCATCCATCTATGCATGTCCATGTACATTGAGGTGTTGCATGCTGCCTGTTACATACTGCCTTGTCCTGCAGGCACATGTTTGTGTGCATTGTGGTTTGCTCTGTACTGGCACATGGGCATGGTTGTTGGGGCATGCTATCCACCATGTGGTGGTACATGGTGCCTTTGTGTCATCGTCATGTCCTGATATGGTCCCTCTGTCTCCTGTAAGTCCACATCGAGCGTCACTGTGGGCCATGCGTCCAGAGGAGGATGAGAGCCAGGATGAGCTGCTGAGGCGGGTGGTACGACAACAACGATACACTTATTGAGCAGCAGGCTGTGTTAATTGCCGAAGTGAGATGGGTGGCAGCCATTCTTGAAGACCGTCTGCCAGCACCTGCCCGCCCCTAAGTCTTACCTCCTATTGTTCTCCTGCTTCCTGTCCCAGGCCCACTGTCCCTAGCCCTTTGTCTGCCATCCTGTTTCCCTCCGTTCCTTCCTATGTCCACATCCCTCTCCCATCCACATTCTTTCCCCATTGCAATGTACATAGTTGTCACGATAGCCGTTTTTATAGCGTTTCTATTTTCCCCTTTTTTTCAGTCCCTTTGTTAGGCCTGCTCTTTTCCCTTTCATTGTGTTTTTCTTGTACCCAATTTTTGCAGGCTGTATTCTGCTATGTTTTGCTTTGTTTTTCTGCTTATTTTTTTCTTGTTGCCTTTGTGCCTTACCTGTTTCCTTTTTTAATTATTCTATGTTATGCTTGACATTCCTGTGTCCTGTGTCTTTTTTGGGGGGAGTCGGGATTTGACAGTGTTCTGTGGTATTCTGGTTTCACTTGTGGGTCCAGGTTATTCCATGCCTTTCACTAGTACTGCAGTTATGTCTGGCAGCGCTGATTTGCTTGCCTGTGTTCCTGGACAACTGCTTACATCTCTGACACTTTGTTTATTTGGGTGTTTGCACTGCCTCTGTCTGATTGCTATTTTCAGTGCTGTCTTATCTGCTATGTTCAGTGCTGTCTTGCTCCCAGGCAAATTTTTGCCCTGCACTCCTCGACCTCTTTGCCCGGCCTCCTTGGCTTGCTATATTCAGCTGGTTTTGCACCGGGCTATTTCCTTTTGAATATAGCTCTGGTTTTGCTCTGCACACTTTTTGCCCGCCGGGCAGTGCTAATTTTGCCCCGGGTCACAGTTTTGAATATCTGGCCCTATACCTCTTAATAGGTGAACCTAATCCTTGGACATTCCATGAACTTACGTTAACTGAACTCATTCTGTAAATGAATAACTCTATAAATTAAAACAAGCAACTAGCAAGCTTCAAATGTGAGATGTATTGATCTTAACTAAAATAACTTGGGATAACTATAAAGAAGACTATTAAGATGTTTCCTAAAAAACACACAAATAAAGGACATTATATGTACACTCTATAAGATGCAACACAATTGAACAGACACAGCAAGAAGATCTGTGTAACCTCACTGAGGAATTCTCAAAGTGAAAACACTCATCTCTTAGGCAGCTTAAACGATTGGCCCCCACATTTGCTATGCATTAGTTATACAGTGGATTTGTCTTATCTAGGTAACCCTACTGGCTTAAAAAACTATCTCTTACATCCTATTTGTAAAATATAAACATTTTATACCCCTTACTAAACAAACATCTTGTGTCATATTGCTTGAAATGAAATGAAGGGGGGAGCAAAGGCAATCGGAATTATTTGCTAACTAAAGAGTAAAGCTTAAATAGAATAATCCTCACCAAAACTTCATATCAAACTCATTTGTTTAAAAACCATTGAAACCGCAGTAAACAGCACTTACCTTGCTTAAAATCAGTTGCCCATAAGTCAGTACGACACTCCCCACAGCTCAGAGATTTACTTTAAAAACCTTCCAAAGGCTTTAGTCTGTAAGAGCAATAGACAGTGAATGAGTATTAACCCTAAAGGCATAAATAAAGGCATGCACATGACCACCAGAAACTTGTCTGCAACGCCTTTTATGCCAGCCTTAATCTCTCATTATTAAAGCATTTGTCCCCAGTGCTTTAGAGCTGGCAAAGCATCACAGGTTAACTTAAAACCACGGTAAAATGAAGTAACAAAAAATAAAGAGGGGCATATTAATGATTGACCTCCGTAACCACTTTCATCACATTATACCTCTATTCCCTTTTAGTTGTTTGATCCTTATTTTAAAAGAACAAAACTTAATCTCCTTCCCCCTTATTAGAATGTAAGAGTAGGATCCAATCCAGCAAAACTTCCCATGCAGTAGCAAAAGTAGACAAAAGTGATAACGTGTATAACTAAAATCTTCAAAATAGAAAAAAACACATTACCTGCACAAGATATATGTCACTGCATAGAACAACTATGCCAGAAGTAACCTTTGACCTCCAATACTAAATTCAACCTGCGTTGTATAATTTTAATAATTAAGCCCTAAACATTTGGATTCTAGAGAAAACAAGCCATTTTAACTATTGTAGACCCATAAAAGACTGGGGAGATACTTGCAGACATTGAAATAGCATTGACAAAATTGTGCGTTAAGAGCGAGGGGATTGGTAAACCATGCGACCTCAATCTATCAGTTGTCATGGGAATAGTAAAGTTTCCTCTTAGATACTTCATTACATGCTCAAACGAGACCTTGCAATGAAGTGCAGTCCCCATGCCATGACCCCAAATCACTCGAAACATCCTGCGTACATTCTGGGAGAGAAGGTTCCTCGAACATGTCTGCAAACAGACTGAAAGGCCCTGACAAACATTCAGGTATTATATGCAAGTTTCTTTTGGCAAGAGAAGCGATCTGTAAATTGTTAGAACTCTGGAGCCATCCACTACTATGGTTATTTTTAGTACTGATAGAAGACATGCTAGCAAGTTTATTTTTGAAGAAAGTTTGGGATTTACAGGTAATTTGTGAAGTCCAGGCTGCTGTCTTTGGAAGTTTGGATTTGCTATCAGGGTATCTTTCAGAGTGTTTTGCTTGAATTCTAGGCAAAGGAATAATCAAGCTTTTATTTGAGCTGGCATGTGGATGAGAACAAACATGTGGTAAAGAAAGCTGTGCACATGCAACATCTTGGGCATTCTGAGCATGGGCTTAGCGTTCCATCAAGGTTTTTTCAGAATTTAGAAACATAGAATTTGACGGCAGATAAGGACCGCTTGGCCCATCTAGTCTGCCCATTTCCCTATCTACAGGATAGACCGCAGATCCTAGTTAACCAACAGCCTATTTCTTCCTACCCCCCACAAGAATTTCCTTATGTGTGTCCCATGCATTCTTGAATTCTCCCACAGTTTTAGACCCCACAACCTCCTCAGGAAGGCTGTTCCATGCATCCACTACCCTCTCTGTGAAATACTTCCTCACATTGCTCCTGAACTGCCCTCCTTCTATCTTTAAATTGTGTCCCCTTGTGTCCCAATTTTTTGAACTAACAGTGGTGGTTTGATTATGTTGTGAACTAGACTTGAAGTTAGGTCTTGTAGACATAATGCAAGTGACATCAGGCCAGTTTCTTGTAATAAATTCCCAAGCTTCATCTGGTGAATTAAAATTATGTGACCCTCCTCCTTTGTTTACTACCATAATGGCTGGGTACTTAATGTAGTAAGATACTCCAAGTGTCTGCAAAGCATATCTGATTTCATTGTATGCCTTCCTTCTCTCTACAATTTCAGCTGAATAGTCCTGGAAGATGAAATCCTTTCTTTTCCTCCAGTACAGAGCTTTCTTTTGCCTGGCCAGTGATAATATTTCCTCTTTAACACTGAACCTTAGGAAACGAATAATAATGGGCCTGGGTTTCTGACCCTGTTTAGGAAGGCCCTTTTCAAACAACATGAAGTCTTGCTATATTATGACATATGCAGTGAGTCCCAACCTTCGAACTGCTCCAGAGGTGAAAGAGTTAACTTTCCATGCCAGGCATGGAACGCTGAGCTCGAGCTCGGTTGAAAATCTGTTTGTTGTTCTTCAAACTAAATTGTCAGATTCTTTACTCTGCCTCACTGAACAGTTGCTCCGGAGACTTCTCCTTCTGCTCGGTTCATTTTGTTGGTTAAAGTATTGTTTTTCTCGGTTTTCAACCGAAATTAAACCGCAACCGGTCGGTTCAGGCTCTGTCTGTGGTATTTGTGAGTACTAGATAGGTTTTACATTAATTTCTATTCTGTGTGGAACTTATAAACGGTTATCGGTTCGGTTTGAACCGATCAGGTTGTTTAAAATATATTTATCTGTCATTTAGAGTGTGGTTACCGGTTCTTATCGGTTCTAAAAAAAAAAAGGATTTTATTACGGTTTTTTCCATGACCCGTGACACGGTTGGGAACCGATAAGAGGGTCTTACCTGGCGGAGTGCCATAAACGGGTAAGTTTGGTTAGGACTGGCACTATGTCTGAGAAACCCAAAAGAAAACCAGGCCCACTGGGTTTCAACACTGCAGTGTGTGTGGGGAAGTCTTTGCCAAGGCTGACCCCCACACCACCTGTGTTGTTGTCTGGGGTTTGACCACCTCAATGCAGACTGCCAGATTTGTAAAATTTTCCTGCAGCTACCCTGGAAAAGAGAGTTGGTAGGCTCAGGGAAAGGGAGGCCAAAAAGTCCACTGAACTGGATGGCCAGCCGGTTGAGTTTCAACCGAACTGGAGAGTGCCCTCTGACCAGAGGCTGACACTTCCTTGGGCAAAGGAATCCGACTCCAGGTCAGTTCCAACAAAAGGACTAGGAAATCAGCTGGTGTGGAGCCAAAACTTTCCTCTCCAACAGCTGAAGAAATAGCCAGCGATTAAAATTGTCCAGTCGCTTTCCCTGGTTCTGACTGAACCCGGCACCTTCAGGTATGACCGGTTCCACCAGTTCAAAGTATGATGTAGAGGAATATTATGAACTGGAGGAAGAGGAAGAGGAGTATGAGGAGAGTGAATGTGGATTTGAAAGTCTGGATGTGCCCATTGACCCGGACATCTCCTCAGACAGACCTTCAGAAGTGTCTTCTCCTAGGCTTCCTGAGTCCCCTTCTCATTTTATGTTTTATAAGAAAGTGGCTGAAACCCTCCAGCTCCCTATGGAGGAAGCTGTGGATGATCAAGAGGAGCCTGACTATGTGGAAATGATGGATATCCCAGAGTCAAGGAGGCTGTCTATTCCTTTGCATAAATCTTTTTGGAAACAGACAGTACAAATTCTAAAACCCCTCACACTATACCTCCTGTCGCTAAGAGAATGGACAAGAGGTACACAGTGTCAGGCTCTGATACGGAGTTCCTTACACAACAATGCAGCATGTTGGGGTAGTGCAGGCTGTTGCCTGTGACAAGGCAAATATTCCCTTGGCCTCGCACCCCGACAAAGACTCCAGAAGGATTGATGCCATGCAAAGAAACAGTACATGGCAGCATCCTTGGGACTCAGACAGGCAAATTAGGCTTATGTTGCTAGATATCAGAAATCAGATGGGATACTGTTATGGCTCTAGCAAAACAGGTCCCTGTCCAGCTTGCCAAGGAGCTGGAGCAGGTGGCTGCTGATGGTATTGAGGCATCCAAGGTGCAGTTCCATGCTGCAGTGGACTCTAATGATGTGCCATCAAGAGTCATGGCTACATCTGTGGCACTTCGCAGAATGGCTTGGCTCAGATGTACTAGCCTGTCTCAGGATACCCAGGCTAAGGCCATGGATTTTCCTGTTGTGGGTAATTCTTTGTTTGGGGAGCAGACAGAGAATTACATGAAGAAAATGGATAAGTATAGGACCACCTATAGGAGTGCACAGGCCAAGGAAAGGCAGGCCACTCCTCAAAGGCAGCTTTCCAGGGGCAGGGTCAGGCCTTTTCATTGGCCTTTTTACCAAGCCCAGGCCTCCTCTTCTGCTTATGCCCAGAGGGGGTTCTTTAGAGAGAGAGGCAGACGGGGTACAAGCAGGCCTGCTTCCACCCCTCATCCCAAAGCCCCTGCCAAGCAGGCACCCTGATGGGGTTGCCAGGGCTGATTCTCAGCTACCTGTAGGGGGCAGGCTGGCTTACTTTGTCCAGGACTGGAAGTCTCTGACATCAGACAAGTGGGTCCTGGAAGTAGTAAGCCATGGACTGGTTCTCAGCTTCAAAAATTTCCAAAGATGAGAACCAGATCCTTTCCACCTGCAAATCCACCAGGCACTTGCCCTAGAGGCAGAGGTCTCTTCCCTCCTGGCTCTCAGAGCTGTGGAAGGGTTCCACCCCTACACCAGGGCAAGGTTGTACTCCAGATACTTCCTTACCCCAAAAAAGACAGGAGAATGGCAGCCCATCCTGGATCTCAGATATTTAAACAAGCACCTTTTAAAACCAAAAATTCAAAATGGTGACTCTGGGAATTATTCTACCCTCTCTAAGGCCAGGCACTGGCTAGCGTCCCTGGACCTCAAGGATGCCTACTTCCATATTCTCATCAGAAGCTCCCATCAGAAGTACCTCAGGTTCGAGCTGCCCTCAGGCCATTACCAGTTCAGAGCAATGCCCTTTGGCCTCACCTCTGCTCCAAGGGTATTCACAAAATGCCTGGCAGTAGCAGTTGCTGCCCTAAGAAGGCAAAAAATTGCCATCTTCCCTTACCTGGATGACTGGCTCATAGTAGGCCAGTCCCCAGACCAATTCAAGTTACATCTACAGATAACTCAGCAACTGCTCACCTCTCTAGGTTTCCTTCTGAATCTTTCAAAGTCAGTTCTAGAGCCTGTCCAGCTCCTCACCTTCATAGGCACAGAGCTGAACACAGAGGAAGCCAGAGCCTTCCTTCTTTTGGACAGTGCAAGAACCCTGGTCTCTCTGGCCTCCTCATTCACCCTGCAAGTCTCTCGACCAGCAAGGCACTTTCTACAGCTCCTGGGACACATGGCTGCTCCTACAGCAGTAGTGCAGAGAGAACAAATTTCAGATGAGGGACATCCAGTTCCATTTGAGAGCCTTTTGGTCTCAAAGGAAATACTCTCTAACCAAATTGATCCCAGTAACTCGAACCCTGATCCAGGCCCTACAGTGGTGGCAGGATCAGAGCAATCTGAGACGAGGGGTTCCCTTTGTCACTCAGTCTCACTCTTTAATCCTTACTACAGATGCATCCCTCTTGGGGTGGGGAGCTCACATAGGCGACCTCACTACCCAGGGATTGTAGCCCCCTCAGGAATCTCTGCTCCCACATCAATCTAGTTGGAACTCAGAGCAATTTTCTAGCACTTCAAGTCTTTTTCCAAATCTGTTCAGAACAAAGTTGTACAGGTCCAGAACAGACAACACCACCACAATGTGGTACATCCAACAAGCAAGGGGGCACTCGGTCTGTGGCCTTGTGCCTGAAGCAATGAAGTTGTGGTCTCTGGCTTACTCCTGAACACCTCCCTTATGGAGTTCACCTCCAGGCAAGGACAATGACCTGGCAGATGCTCTCAGCAAGGATTTCCCAGGGCCATCACAAATGGTCACTGGACCCCTGGTCCTGGAGGTGATATTGCCAGATGGGGCACCCGCAGATGAATCTTTTTGCAGCCCCAGAGGAATCACCAACTTCCCTTTTTGCTGCAGGCCCCAGTGTTGAGGCTCAGTCCCTCTGGATGCCTTAGTTCTCAATTGGGAAGGGAAGTTTCTTTATGCTTTTCCCCCCTTCCCTCTCCTATTCAAAGTGTTAGTCAAAGTCAGATCTCAGTCCTGCAAGATGCTCCTGATTGCTCCAGATTGGGCCAGACAACCCTGGTATCCACTCCTTCTGTCCTTAGCTGTCCATCTTCCCCTGTGTCTTCTCAGGAATCACAACCTGTTAACCTGTGCTCAGGGAGGTTTGGACACCAAACCTCAAATCTCTCAATCTCAAGGCCTGGCTCTTGAAGAGTTAGAGTTTGCTGATCTACACCTCTCCCAAGGTGTAATGGATATACTAAAGGCTTCTAGGAAGCCTTCTACCAGGGCTACATATAATTCCAAATGGAAGAGGTTTTCCATATGGTGCTCTGGGAAGCATATTTCCCCAGAATCTGCTGATTTACCCACAGTCCTGGATTATATGGTCCATGTAAATACCTTGGGGCTGAGACCAGGTACCCTAAAAGTACATTTGGCAGCTGTGTCTGCTTTTGTTTCAGCAGGTAAACCCTCTTCTCTTTCAGCTCATCCTGTATTCTCCAAGTTTTTTAAGGGATTGCTTCACACCAACCCTCCATTCAGGGACCCTGCCCTGGCCTGGGATCTTAATGTTTGCATTGCTCAGCTTATGCAACCCCCCTTTGAGCCTTTGTCTTCAGCACAGCTTAAGTACTTGACTTGGAAAACTGTTTCTGCCAGATGCATAAGTGAATTACAAGCTTTATCGGTGGAGCCTGATTTTATCTCCTTTCATAGAGATAAGGTGGTCCTCAGGACTAACAGGAAGTTCTTGCCTAAGGTGGTTTCAGATTTCCACCTTAATCAATCTATGTCTCTTCCAGTGTACTTCACTGACCATTCCTCCTCTGGCGAGAGGAGGCTGCACAGCTTGGATGTGAAGAGAGCTCTTAGCTACTATATAGACCGTACCAAGGGTCACAGGTTTGACTCCCTCCAACTGTTCCTCACTTATGGTGAGGTTGGCAAAGGGAAACCTGCCACTAAAAGATCCATCGCCAGGTGGATTGTCTCTTGTATCCAATTTTGTTATGAAAAACTGGGTAAGATTCCTCCCTCAGGCCTGAGGGCTCACTCTACCAGAGGTACAGCTGCTTCCCTGGTTGCTGCCAGGGACATCCTATTCTAGAGATAACCCAAGCAGCTACCTGGAAAACAGTTCACACTTTTGCCAAGCATTACTCCCTGGACATCCAGGCTAGGAGTGATGCTTGGTTTTAACACAAGTGCTGCAGAGCCTTTTCCTAAGTAGGTTCTGTCCCTCCTCCATGGAGATACTGCTGTGTAGTCTGCATATGTCATAATATAGCAAGACTTCATGTTGTTTGAAGAAAAATTACTCACCTTAGTAATGTTGTTTCTTCTAATGGAGTCTTGCTATATTATGACCTCCCCTGCCTGCCCCTCTCAGAACCTTTGTTTTTGGGATGTGGGTGGGCAGTGCAGTGTTGGCACTTAGTAGATGCCCACCTTGTTTTTCACCCCTCCTTTTTGGGTCTCCTGACTTGAGTCTTTGTTTTAGGACCAAAAATGTGTTCTTATGTTTAGTAGCCAGTTGGCTAATGTAGGTTTACAGCTTCCACACAGGACCTTAGTGAGTTTAGCTCATAAAGATCTGACGGTTTGAGTTTGAAGAACAACAGAGTTTCAACTGAGCTCGAGCTCAGCGTTCCATGCCTGGCATGGAAAGTTAACTCTTTCACCTCCGGAGCAGTTCGAAGGTTGGGACTCACTACATATGTCATAATATAGCAAGACTCCATTAGAAGAAACAACATTAATAAGGTGAGTAATTTTTTCTTAGGGACCTATGTGCCCTTTCAATTTCTAATGGCCATTGCCAAGAAGCATTTAATATCGATTGTATAAAGTCCACTAAAAACCTTGTCATGTCATTGCCTTCAGTGAGTTCAGGCACTCCCACTACTCTCAAATTATTGCGTCTACTTCTGTTTTCTAGATCATCGATTTTTGTGCTTAGAAATTCAATTTGTGTACATATTTTTGTGGAGAAATCTTCTATTTTACATATATTTTCTTCCAAGAAGGACAGTCTTTCCTCTAAAATGTTAATTCTTTCCTCCATAACTATGGATCTGTCCCAATCAGAATCTGCTTGTT
This sequence comes from Neoceratodus forsteri, assembly GCA_016271365.2. Taxonomy (NCBI): domain Eukaryota; kingdom Metazoa; phylum Chordata; order Ceratodontiformes; family Ceratodontidae; genus Neoceratodus; species Neoceratodus forsteri. The sequence goes on from CM028136.1 coordinate 807,164,497, forward strand.
TTTCAATTCAACTATATACTAACATACTAAAATGGCAGCAGAATAGGCCTAACGGTCTTTCAAATCTGCTCGACTGGTCAGCCCCCACCCTGAGTGCTGACCTTGCTGCCCCCCTCGCCTTCTCTGGTTTCTCCCTTCCCAGTTCCGGATATTCTTGCTGCATTGTATTTTGCTTCCAGAACCCTTCCCCTGTACCTGTCTCACCCCCTCTTGAACCCCTCCACCATCTCTGCCTCCACCAGCCCCCTAGGCAGTGCATTCCATGGCTCCACCACCCTCTCAGTGAAGTAGCACCTCCTCCTTTCTCCCCTGAATCTTCCCCCCTCCAGCTTCCACCCATGCCCTCTAGTGGCCCCTCCTCCTTCCTTCGAAGCACCCTGACTGTTCCTCCCCTATTTACCCTCTTCATGTACCTGAAGACCTCTATCATGTCCCCCCGGTCCTTTCTCTCTTCCAATGTGTACATATTTAGCTCTTCGAGCCTCTCCTCATAGGTTCTGTCCCCCAAGCCCCAAATCATTTTGGTTGCCCTCCTCTGGACCCTCTCCAGGAGTTTAATGTCCCTCTTTAAGTGTGGCCTCCAAAACTGCATGCAGTACTCAAGGTGTGGCCTCACCAAGCAGTTATACAGAGGGAGTATCACTTCCCTCCTTCTGGAGGTGACCCTCCTAGCTATGCATCCCAGCATCCTGTTGGCCTTGGCTGCTGCCCTCCTACAAGTCTCCAAGTTGTTCATCTTGACATCCACCACCACCCCCAGGTCCCTCTCAGCCATCGAGACTTGTAGCATTTCTCCCCCCAGGGTGTACACATGGCTGGGTTTCTGGCCCCCAGGTGGAGTACCTTGCATTTCCCTGCATTGAACCTCAGCTTCCACTTTCTAGACCATCTTTCCAGAGCCTCTAGGTCTCCCTGTAGGGCCACCCTCCCTCCTCCCCATCCACCACAGCCCCCAGTTTTGAGTCATTCGCAAAGAGACTCATCTCACTCCTGATTCCTGTCCTTATGTCAGAGACGTAGGCGTTGAACAGGAGGGGCCCAGGACTGATCCTGTGGGACTCCACTAATGACCCTCATTGGGATGAGACTATCCACCAACTATGACCCTCTGGGTCTGGTCCTGGAGCCAATTGCCTATCCATCGGATCATCTGGTTCCCACCCCCATTTCTTCCAGCTTATCCAACAGGCCCACGTAAGGAACAGAGTCAAATGCCTTGCTGAAGTCTAGAAAGAGGACGTCCACTGGTCTACCCAAGTCCAAGGCACTCATCACCCAGTCATAGAACTCCACAAGGTTTGTCTGACATGATTTCCATGGGACGAATCCATGCTGTCTATCGTCCAGGCACCCTGACTTTTCCAGGTCCCCCCCAGCCTCTCCTTGACAATGCCCTCCATCACCTTGCCCACCACCGATGTCAGACTGACAGGCCTGTAGTTCCCTGCCACCTCCCTTGATCCCCCCTTGTGGATAGGCACTATATGCACCACCTTCCAGTTCTGGGGCACCCACCCTGTCCTCAGAGAGATGGTGAAAAGCTCCGCCAGGGGTTTCGCCAGGACATCTGCAAGTTCCTTCAGCACTCTGGGATGTAATTTATCCATCCCGGTGCTTTCTCCATCTTAAGGGAGCTGAGGGCTTCCCTCACTCTCTCTGCTGTGATTTCCACTTCGGTACCTCTTCTCCTGCTTAGCCCTCCCTCCTCCTGCCAGTGATGCCTCCCCTCTCCCCAGATCTGCCAATCAGTGGGGTCCCCTCTCTCTGTATCTCTGTCTCCTCCCATGTATGATGCAGCACCCCCATTTTCCTTGGTGAAAACTGAGGTGAAGTACTCATTTAGTACCTCAGCCTGCTCCCCCGGGTCTTGTGCCCATCTCTCCCCTGATTTAATCCTGCTAATCTGCCCCTTCACTTTTCCCCAATGTATCTAAAGAACCCCTTGTTCCCTCTCCTAATTTCCCTGGCCAGGTTCTGCTCCTTCCTTGCCTTAGCCACCCTCACCACCCTAGTGGCCCTTCTAGCCATCAGCTCATACTCCCCTCGATCCCTTTCACTCCTTGAGCACTTGAATCACCTATAGTCTGCCTTCTTTCCCTGCACCACCTCCTGGACCTCCCTGGTCCACCAGCAGGGTTTCCGGGCCCTACCACATTTTCGTCTTACTCTTGCACAGGTGCTGGTAGCATCTTGTACCCCTCTCCTGATGATTTCCAACCGACTATCAGCATCCATGTCTGACCCAGTCACATCCAGATGCTCCTTATCACATATCAGGAACTTCTCCAAGCCCAGTGGGGCTTCGGACCTACTACTTCCCAGACCCAAGGACCCTCCACCGCACCCCAAGAAGCCTCAGGGATCACCGCTTGCCCGGCGGTCCCCGAAGAAAAAAAGCCACGCTCCTCCAGGAGTTTCTGTGGACAGGGGCTGCCCGCCACATGCTTGCCGAGGAAGGGAACCAGGAGCCCGGCCGCTCACTGGCACCCGTACCGCTAAAGGCGCAAAAGCCGAAAGGTACATTTTAAAACACTTTCTCCCACCGGCTCTCTTCAGTAAGGGCTGGTGGCACTAGCTGGACCCACCATTCACCAAAAGTGGCTGTTTTCACTTTGTTACTGGACTGCCTAAACGTGCTTGGGTGCTGTGAGCAAGCCACTCTCCCCACCTGAGGAACTTCTCCAAGCCCACTGGGGCTTCAGACCTGCTCCTCCCCAGACCCAAGGACCCTCCACCGCACCCCAAGAAGCCTCAGGGATCACCGCTTGCCCGGTGGTCCCTGAAGAAAAAAAAAGCTGCGCTTCTCCAGGAGTTCCTGTGGACAGGGGCCGCCCGCCACACGCTTGCCTGGGAAGGGAACCAGGAGCCCGGCCGCTCACTGGCACCCCATACCGCTAAAGGTGCAAAAGCCATAAGGTACGTTTTAAAACACTTTCTCCCACCGGCTCTCTTCAGTAAGGGCTGGTGGCACTAGCTAGACCCACCATTCACCGAAAGCAGCTGTTTTCACTTTGCTACTGGACTGTCTAAACGTGCTTGGGGGCTGTGAGCAAGCCACTCTCCCCGTCCGAGGTGAGCCATTTTTGGCTAGTGTTACAGCTCCTCTGTGGACATTTTTGGGTTTCTGCCTGTTTGTGCTTTAACTGTGAACACTGTAATTCCTGCCTAAATTTAATTTGTGAAGTTATTTCCTAACCTGGCTACACTGACTATGTAATTTTAGACTAATTTCTACCTCTGCCTCTAGCTGTTCTACTCCCTCCCTCTTCTGCCTAAAATTTACTGAATTTTACTAGAACTGCTGTTAACCTTAAAAATAACTGTAAGCTGCCTAGACTGTGTGTTTCTCACTCCTTGTAACCAAGAGTGCTTCACTCTATCCCCTTCCGGCCTTCTCTCAATTTTCAAATCCCAACTGCCTCTCTGCACCTTTGTTAATCCCAAACCCCTGCTACAAGTACAGTTGAGACCTTAAATGTAAATCCTAGCTGACTTGACTGTGCAATTTTCACTGATTGTACTTAAAACTGCTGCTCTCTGTCTCCTTCCTGCCTTTTCTGAAATTTCAAATCCCAACTGCTTCTCTGCACCTTGGTAATTCAATACTTTAGCAATCTAAGCTGCCTGCAACCTGAACCTGCTCTCCTGTCACTAATCCTCACTCTCTTCTCACCTTCAGCCCCTTTCTTTTGTCTGCCTGCCTACTTAACTGTCTCTTCCTGCTACTCTCCTCAGGAACTTCTCCAAGCCCAACGGGGCTTCGGACCTGCTCCTCCCCGGACCCAAGGACCCTCCACCGCACCCCAAGAAGCCTCAGGGATCACCGCTTGCCCGGCAGTCCCCAAAGAAAAAAAGCTGCGTTCCTCCAGGAGTTCCTGTGGACAGGGGCCGCCCGCCGCACGCTTGCCCGGGAAGGGAACCAGGAGCCCGGCCGCTCACTGGCACCCCATACCGCTAAAGGCGCAAAAGCCGTGAGGTACGTTTTAAAACACTTTCTCCCACCGGCTCTCTTCAGTAAGGGTTGGTGGCACTAGCTGGACCCACCGTTCACCGAAAGCGGCTGTTTTCACTTTGCTACTGGACTGCCTAAACGTGCATGGGGGCTGTGAGCAAGCCACTCTCCCTGCCTGAGGTGAGCCATTTTTCGGCTAGTGTTACAGCTCCTCTGTGGATACTGGTCCCGCCGGCGCTTTGCAACGGCACCTCACCCACCCTGGTCGACCCTTTAGCTTTATAGGCTTTTGGTGGCCATATGACTAAGTGTCCACTTTTCCATTGGCTCCTTATGCTCTATAACCACTGGGGGCGTTAATCATACTCGCTGACTGAAAGACCTTGCCAACAGCCCTCCTGAGAGCAGCCCTGCCTTTTCGCATTTTTTTCCACTTTCGAACCCGATTTCTCTCTCCATTCTCTCCACCTTTCTCATTCTCCTCCACTTCGCTGAATCCTTGCTTCACCCTCTAAACTAACTCCCTTTTTTCCCCTGCTCTGCCTGCTACTCTTTGTTTCCTAACCCAAAAACTATAAACAAAAATATGCTAACATGTCTCTCCTACATGAGTGCACACTGCCACCGTGTGGTAAACTACAAGCACTAACCCCCATTATTTGCCTTCTCCTCCTGGTTTGCCTAAACTACTCCTCGCTGTCTCTACCGCTGGTCATAGACCACAACACCCCCTCACTCTGTGATTTCTCCTTCTCTAACCTACTCCTTACCAAACAATATGCCAAACCCACCCTACACTACCTTTTTCTAAAGAATGGGTGCACGTATCTCTCCCTCACAACCTACCATCAAACAAGGAAGAAACAGTCATCTATCAAATCTATATGTAAGCTGCAGCTTAAATTCCTAGCCTCTCTTTGCCTACTACTGGCGGGTGACGTGGAACTGAATCCTGGCTCCCCCCTTAATAGCAACTCCCCTGGCAAACCTAAAAAAGGTCTACTGTTTGCGCATATGAACATTAGAAGTCTCCTGGGCCATACGGCCGAGCTTGAGGCGTGGACCAAAGTAGCTGGACCTGACATCCTTTGCCTCACGGAAACATGGCTCGAACCTCGCATACAGGACTCCCAATGCCACCTACCAGGATACTCTATCCTGTGACAGGACAGGACAGGCCAGGCTCGAAAAGGGGTGGGGGTGTTGCCATATACTATAAAAAACACCTCACCATTAAGCCTGTTCCTGTCCATAACCCTCAACAGATCTGCAAATCATTACATGCTATCCTGTCCCTAGGTGCAAAAACCTGCACATTATCTGTCTCTATAATCCACCCACTGGAGGGTGGATGGCCTCCACGAACTGCTCCAGCTAATCTCACAAACCATAAACTCGAAGCAAGCCATCTTCCTGGGGATGTCAACCCTAAACTGGCTGGGCCCTGCCCACGCCCCTGCAGCCCTAATCCAAGGTTTCCACCTCCACCAGCTCATCACTGAAAATACCAGGATGATAAACCCCAATCAGGCATGCTTATTGACTGGATCCTCACAAACAGACCTGACCATATTACTAAGGCATGCACCCTGGCTGATGCTATAACTGACTACTCACCCACTATCTGTCACTGGCACGTGAGTCCCTCTCCATCCCCCCAGTCCTGCCTGGTTACTTTCACCAACTTCGCACACCTGGATCTAAGTGCCTTTCTCCTGGACATATCCTGCATTGACTGGATGGGTATCTACCAATCTACAAAAGTTGAGGATGCCCTTAACGTGTTCCTCACCAAGTTAACAGAAGCACAGACTAAACATGTCCCGAAAGTACAAAGAAGGGTCAGGGAACAACAGACGAGGTGGCTCCACAAAGACCTACTCAGCCAACTCAGAACCAGGTACAAACTGTGGAGGAAGTATAAAAGCACTGGCCAACCCAGGGATCACACCATCTATAAGCAGCATAGAAACTCTTGCAAAAAGCAAATAAGGCTAGCAAAAAGCAAATACTGCCAGAACCTACTTGCCAGCTCAGCCAGAGATCCATGCAAGTTCTGGGACCACATGAAGACCTTTCTGGGTACACCTCAATCCATACCCCCCCCCGGAAATTATTCTAGATGGTGTTCACTGTAATGACTCCCTTACCATTGCAAATGCTTTTAATAAGATGTTCTCTGATCTGTCCCAGTATACTTCCACACTTCAACCTCCAACTGTGGTTTCCCAGCCCTCATCAACCAGTGCACCAGCAGATACCTCTCTCAAGAAACATGTGCTGGATATTTACAAGCCCTTCTATTTCAAAGCTGTGTCTGCATCGCAAGTCTTCAAACTGTTAAACTCAATATCAGACACCACCAGCCCTGGGTCCGACTCACCGGAACCTCGCCTACTAAAGGCGGCCGCCCATCTCATCTCCTATCCTCTAGCCAAAGTATTCACCCTCTCCCTCTCCAACAGTACCTTCCCTGACATCTGGAAATCCGCAAGAATCATCCCCCATCTTCAAAAGGGCAACAAAAGTGAGATCTCAAACTACAGACCCATAGCTAGATAGTCAGTCCTCAGCAAAACACTTGAAAAACTAGTAGCCACTCAGACCATTGATTTCCTTGAAACATCAAATCTGCTATGTGCAGCACAACATGGTTTCCAGAAAAACCACAGCACCACAATGGCACTAGCCAAATTCACCACTGATACTCTCACAAGCATGGACAAAAGTCAGCTTACTGGTGCTATCTTTATCGACCTCACCAAGGCTTTCGACCTCGTGGACCACCCCCTACTCCTATCCACCCTTCATAAATTTGGATTTTCACCCCCTGTCATAAGCTGGTTCAGGAGTTACTTAACCAACAGGACCCAAGCAGTCAAACTTAACTCATCAATCTCGACTGTACTACCATCAACATTGGAGTGCCACAAGGATCAGTACTGGGTCCCCTCCTATTTTCATTATTCATAAATAACCTGCCATACAGCACAGGCGTCCTGTGACTCTCTCACGCAGATGACCTGGTTATCTATGCTAGCTCTAATAATGTAGACCAACTTAATGTGGCACTGACATCTGCTTTCCACGCTGTCCAACTCTGACTAAACACCCACCGCCTTTATACTGAACTCCAGCAAAACCAAACTGATGCTTCTGGCACTGCCCACAAGATAAGGTCCGCCACTCTCCTTTAAAAGTCCTTGACCTGGATGGGACCCCCTCAGAGGTGGTTACCTCCTTCTGTTATCTGGGCATCCTGCTAGACCAATCTTACCTAAACCTGCACATCCAAGAAACATGTAAATCTGTGAACTGCAAACTGGGTGCTGCCTACAGATCCACAACATGCTCACACCTGCAGCCAAACTAGCCATCACCAGGGGTCTCCTCTTACCCGCTCTGACCTACTGTGCTCCCATTCTACCCATGGCACATAAATCCACACTACAAAAATGGGATGTCACTTTCAACAATATATGCAGGTATGCCTCAAAAGCCCACAGACTTAAACATCACTGCCAACTGTATAAAGACCTCAGCTGGCTCTCCCTCTGCCACCAGACTATACTACCTGGGCTGCCTTTGCAACTCCATCATTAGACTCAACAGACCAGCATCCCTAACTGAACTGCTTCAGCCAGCCCTCCCTCCACGTGAGCTGAGATCCTCGGACAAATCTCTACTAAAATTCCCCCACTGCCGCACCTCCAAAGGGTCTGGAGCATTCGGGTACACAGCCCCTCAAGTGTGGAACCTCCTGCCACTCGACCTCAGACTGACATCTTCCCACGATCTCTTTAAGTGCAAGCTACGTGAACACCTGCTTTCCACGGACCAGTGTGCCTGTTATGACCCTACCTGAGCTTGTCCTGCCAACTTCTCTCTCTTGCCCCACCACTCCCTCCTTCCTACTCCTTACCCTATTTTACTTACAACATTAACACTGTGATATATGTCTCTGCCCATGTGCACTTCATTTCGAGTTCAAAACTCCAACCTCGAAGCCTACTTGCACTTGTCTAAAGTATGTAATTTTGTTGTAAGTTACTGCACCTTGACTACTGCATTGTTTACCTGTTATTGCTGTTTGCACTATTGTACCTGTTACTGCTGCTTACTGAAATGTTTGTACTGATGATCTATGGGTACCAGGTACTGGCGTAGCCAATGCCTAAGCACCCCCCAACGGACCCATTTCAGGGTACTTCTCTCTACTTGCACTTGTCTAGAGTGTGTAATTTTGTTGTAAGTTACTGCACCTTGACTACTGCATTGTTAACCTGTTACTGCTGCCTGCACTGCTCTACGTGTTACTGCTGCTTACTGGAATGTTTGTACTGATGATCTAGGGGTACCAGGTACTGGTACAGCCAATGCCTAAGCCCCCAACGGACCCATTCCTCTACTCCTATTGCTCCTGGACCTCCACAGCCCCCCACCCCGCCTGAACACCGTTTCCCCTGCCTGGATACAGTTCCACAACCCCAGACATTAGCCGCACCATCAGCTGCTGAAACTGCTCACCCGCCGTACCTTACCCCGAACCCCCGCTATCTTTAGCCTCCCCCGCCGGCCTATGGCTCCATGATCCTGGGCTCTTCTAGTAGGCTCCTGCCACTAAAACCGCTCACCCGCCACTTTCACCCCCGTATTCTCACACTCATCGATCTGTCCAGCCTGCGTACAGTTTCCATGGACACGGTCTCATCCCTCAGCCCCCTGCCGCCATTCCCACCCTATCCCCCTAACACTGACTTTTCATTTCTACACCCCCCCAGTTAGACCCGTTTGCTCTGAACCTCTGCAGCCCCCTGACTACCCCGACTGAGCACCGACTCCCCTGCCCGGGAACAGTACCACAGCCCCGAGATGGTGCCTGACCTTCCAGCCCCGCTGATGCGCCTCACTGCATTCCTCACCCCAACCCCACCATCCTAACTCTCCCTGCACGATTTCAGTTCCATGAACCTGGCCCTCTTGAGTGGTTCTGCTGCTAAAGCCACCCTGTGGCCATCTTCTCCTCCGATCCCTTCCCCTTCAGCTCTCTCTAGCTGCCGCATGGTTCCATGGACTCAGTCTCTTTCCATAGCCTTCTACCGCTTATGCCACTATATCCCCCTCACCCAGACATATACCATAAGCCCCCTGCCCCATCCAAATGTTCCCCCGCTTCACTCCTCCTCTGGCCGCCGATGCCTATCATGTCCTTTCCTGCCCTGTTTTCATGCCACCTTTTACCCCTCTATAGCCCCACTGCAGGTGGTGTCTCCCCTGCCTCCAGCTCTGCCTGACCTACTCTCTCCCCCCACCTCGACCATGTACCGCCACCATCCATTCACTGCCCCACACCCAGACCCCCGTCCTGCCTCCTTCATCCCTGCTGCCACCTTAACCACTTAGCATCAAGGTTGCCTTCCCGCATCCCCCTTTACCTGCTCACCCAGTTCCCTCCCATTCTCCCCTCCCCTGACCCACCTGTCCTTTGGATCTGCCCTGTATACCTTTACCCGCTCACTAAATGCTACCTGTACACTATAAATCTGCTGTTTTTCTCTTGACCTGTTGATTGTCTCTGAAGCTGTACTCCTTTATTGCCTTTTACTGAAAACTGTTCTCTGTATTGTTACTGCTTCCCTGTATTATGTAAATGAACTCTGTATTGTTACTGTACCTCCCAGGTCGTGCCTGAAAATAGTCACCTGTTTGGCTAGCGCACCTACCCGTAAACAAAAACTAAATAAAAAATATGCATACTTTGTAGTTTTTCCTTAATAAATTCCATATCATTAAAGCTTAAATAAGTATTATGACCTTTGTTTGTTGGTTTGTTATATCCCCTCGCTAAGCTTTTCCCTCCTTGCCCATTCGCAGATCCTGTGGGTGAGGCACCGGGTTGGATTGGAGTATTCGCCGCAGCAGAGCAACTGTCAAATGGCATCCTGGGTTCAGAGAGGCACAGAAAACTTCCGACATAAATAAAAAAGTAAGTGTGTGGAAAATTCAGACTAAACTTGCAGGTAACGGCTAAATATGAGAACACTAAGTATCGGAGCCTGTCCAGACACTGCTTAACATATACAATACCCATTTTATCACTATTTCAGCCAAATTGCAGTCCGTGACCTACATTCTTCTCTACTTTTAGACCAAATGGGGTAGTAGCTTTCAGTATATACCCAGGGGCAAAAAGACCTGGGTTTTCATATATTGCCACCAGCTCTTGCACTACCTCCCCCCAATAAGGACCCAGCGTGCTGCAATTCCAAAATATGTGAGTCTGGTCTGCATGTACTGCTCCACTTCCCCTCCAGCACTTTCCTTCAGGATCGCCTGTAAAACTAGCTACCACAGCAGGAGAGCGGAAAAGTCTATATCGTAATTTCCATGCAAACTCTTTCCAATATGGGGATCCCGAGGCCTTAAGCATAAGCAGGGAGGCCATCTTCCAGTTAGTAACTGGTAGATCAGTCCCCAGTTCCAAGGACCAAAGGTCTCTAATCGACTCAGTAGAGTCTTTTGGTTTCTCTACCAAAGCAAGGTAGGCCAGACTGATACCATGGTCTAGAGTGGTACCTCGTCTCTGTAATAGAAGTGATTTTATTATTAGTGGGTGGTTTTCAGCCACTGCTGCCAGTGCTTCCTCCATTGACTGCAAATAAGATTTTAGCTGCAAATACTTATAAAAGAAGCCCTAGGATGTTTTATACTAATCCTGGAGCTGGACAAATGAACAAAGGCCCTGTGGGCCTAATAATTGAAAAATATGTTTGATATTATATTTATACCACCGGGTCAAGGATCTATCCATAGAATTGGGTGGCAAGGCACTGTTCACTGCAAGGGATCTCAGAAAAAGTGCCTCCATGGGCAATAATCTTTTATTGAGTACAGTCAGCCACTGCTTAAACACCTCTGCAGTATATTGTGGGAATCTAGAGAGAGGTATGCAACCAGGAGGATGTCTAAAGAGAGAGTCCATCCAGTCTTCTATGCCATTCCAAGTCATCTCAAACTGCTTCCAGGGCACAATATAATTGGGGTTCACCAAGGAGAGTAAGATCTTTAATTTAGAAGCTTGGGTATAATTCAGGAGATTCGGTAAATTTAACCCACCTCTGTCTTTTGAAAACTGTAACAGAGAGTATCAAATCCTGGCAGTTTTCCCCTGCCATATAAAGCGAGAGATCAACCTATTCCAAGCTTGAAAATAAGTCTGTGTTGGAAATAATGAGAGTTGCTGCAGATAAAACAAAATCTGGGGAAATACGTTTTGTTTAATAGTTTCTATTCGAGCTAGGAAACTCAAAGGTATCTGTGACCGTGTGAGGTCCTCAGTTATGTTTTGGGTTAGGGGTTCAAAATTTGCAATATCTGCATGTATCTGATTTTTAGTAAGATGGATCCCAAAGTACCGCATCGATTGCTTATAACACTTAAGGGGAAATGCACGTTTTAAAGCAAGGGAATGGATGTAGTTACACAGCAGTACCTCTGTTTTTTGTTAGTTAATTTTATACCCTGAGATTTTACCATACATCTCCAGTTTTTCCCAGACCCTTGGGATTGATATATCCGGGGAGGACAAAGTGAGAAGGATGTTGTCCACAAATAATGAAATTTTATGGTTTGTGCCTCCCATAGGTATGCCCTCAATCTCCAGGTGAGCTCTAATGGCTTGGGCTAATGGCTCAAGATACAGAGCAAATAACAGGGGTGATAGGGGGCATCCCTGATGAGTTCCCCTCTGTAGGGGGAAAAGGGTCAGAGATAGAGCCATCTAATTTTAAGTAAGCCCGAGGGTGTTTATACATATTTTACAATTATTGTATGATCTCCAGGGGAAAGCCAAAACTAGAAAAGGTAACCCACAGAAATGGCCAGGCCACCCTGTCAAATGCTTTTTCGGCATCCAATCCAGTGAGTACCAGGGGAATCAAATGTGTCGCTGTGTACTCTTTAAGTAGATGTGTTTGTCACACTGCATCGTGAACCTGTCATCCCTTAATAAAGCCCACCTGATCATGATTAATCAACAAAGGCATGATGTTTTCAAGTCTATGTGCTAGCACAGACATATAAATTTTGTAATCAAAATTTAACATTGAAATTGGCCTATATGATGAGGGTAAGATAGAGTTTTTGTTTTGTTTAAGTGTGGCAGATATCACTGTGTATTGCCAAGAGGGGGTAGGAATACCTCCTTCCTGTATCTCACGGATAGCCTGGAGTAATGGTGGTAGTATTTCTTCATTGAGTTTTATAGAACTCCAATGGATATCCATCTGGTCCTGGAGTTCTCTGGGTCTTAGCTCTCTGTAACACTCCCTCTATCTCAATCAGGGTAGTAGGGGCTCTCAAAATATTTATTTATTTATTTCATTTTTGTTGACCGGGTAAGTGCCCTAGACAAATCCTGCCTATTTTCAGGCACGACCCGGGGGAGGGAGATACAGATGAATGCCAACTGACTTTGAACCAGATTAAGCTGTTGGTGGTATTCTCAGTGAATGAGGGAAATTTGGCCAGGACACCGGGGAAATTCCCCATCTCTGCTGGTGCCTTGTGGCCAGTAGAGGGCTAGTTTCGTTTCTCAGGATGGAGGACTCCAGTTTGGTTTTGGTCGAGGTAGAAGAAGGATGTGGGGCAGCGGCTCTGCATACCATGTCAGCCCAGGAAACAAATATGGATCAGGGAGCAATGGCGCGCCAGCATCAGTTGGAAAATGGAAATATAATGGCACATTTGGAAGATAAACCCAGGATTGGAAGAGGAACATTACTACAGGTATAATTGGAAGATAAGAAAAAGCATTTACTAGACATGTTGCAAGCTGCTGAAACCGAATTTCAGAATCAGATTCGTTTAGCTGAAGAACGTATGAAATGAAAAAGATCTACAGTTAGCCCGATACAAGAAGGAAATAGCGCTGCTTTAGCTTTAAATTCTGGAACAATATCTGATACTTTAAAGGTACAAAAATAAATAATTGATTCTGAGTTATTTACTGAAGGGGACATGACTTTTAGTGGCTCCTCCACGGAATGGACCCCAGGGAGAGCCCTTGGTGGCACGGGCTGGATTCTTCAGAGAGGAATTTGGTTCCTGACCCAAATATCCCAGTACAGGAATTACAGGACTGAGAAATAAAGAAATGGAAGAAAGCTGTTTTACAATTTCTGGGGCTCAGAATAAACACCCCAGTACAATTAGAGTCCCATTTGTGGCTACTGAGTTCATGCTGTCCTGCAAGAGAGGCAGAGGTTCAAGAACTGCGCAGGCGTGAGGAAATGGATTTATTAAACCCTGCTCTGAACAAACAGTATTGCCAGGTTCTTTTATGCAAGAGATTACCACAAGAGCTCTGTAGAGCTATAAACAATGACTTAGGAGTGGCGCTAGAAGAACAAGAAGAGGAGTCAGTTCCTACTATTGGTGTAAGACACACAAGGAACACAGTGTACTGTTAAACGAAACTAGGGCAAAATCAAACTTATGCAGGCCTGTTTCAAAAGCCAGCTGAAGCGGCTAAGAGACGATACTTGTACGTCTGTGTTATAAAGGTCTTGCCCCATAGTTCCTGATAGATTGTGGGTGAAAGCGTTAATAATTGACTGCTGGGTTTTCTCCAGCTGACATATATGTTCATACATGCCCCAGGAGACAAATATATGATGTGAGCTTTTGTACCATGATGGTTACAGATAAATTTTGGTGACTGTACTACTTAAAAAAGACACAGAACTTTGGAAGGACTTCTAGCTATTCCAATTACAAAGCCTACTATTAAGACGGTTACCCTTCTTTTTTGAAACAGGGTGTTAACATTAGTAATATTATATTCTGGCTAGAAAAAAGATGTACTAGTTTTAACCATCCAAAGCTTCCATTATGGATGGAAACAGATTCTGACTGGGGGCTGGACTATTAGAGTACAGTTAAATCAAAATGGACAGGGTATATAACATCTGCCTAGTTCCTTTTTTTGGGGGGAGGGATAGGGGGATTTTGTTTTATGCAGGACAACCAAAGAGTTGTTACAAATGTGGTTCCTTAGTACATTTGAGTAATGACTGTGACCAAATTAAATGCTTTCATTGTGGGGTGCTGGTCCATTCAGCAGTTGGATGTCAGGCTTCTCCGATATGTAATCTATGTGGAGATGCACCCATTCCTTTACAGAATGTCTGTGGGCTGAACATAATTTAGATGTTGCTTCAGATCATGAATATTTTTTATCTCAAGCCAGGAAACCCTTTTCCCCTTTAGAATCATTCCCTATAGATAGGAGAAGAGGAAGAGGTAGAGGAGGGGGTGGTAGAGGTGGGGAATGGAAGGTAAAATTAAAATTCTACTCTCACGAGCAAGACGCTACATTTGCAAGTCCAATGAATCTTTTAGAGATGACTGTGGATGCTCCTCAGGTTGAGAAGGGGAGATAGGAAACTCCATTTGTAACACCTCAGAGTTCTCCATCTCGTAAGGGTTCTATTCTGGGATTATCTAAGAGAAGCAAATTGGGATAGGGTTTATCTACAGGGAAACACAGTAAGGATTGGACAGAGAAAATACTATACAGACTATAACAGGATTAGGAATTTCTTCAAGATGGCAATTCTTCAGCTACGGTGAGGGACCCCTTTATCTCCCTTACGCTTAGTAATAGATTTTCAGTTTTTCCACTTGGGGAGACCAGGTAGAGTTAGAACATCCAATGGAAATTAACACAACTACTTCAGTGGATAGTCCACTTAGGAAGTGGAACCATCACAAAAAATGGGTCACAGCCTGAACTTCAAAAATCCCAGGAAATACATAAAAGAGTAACAAGATCTAGTAGGAAGATTCCGAAACCTCCTCCCTGAGCCATTAAGCTTAGCGGTAGCTAGTTTAAATGTCAATAGTATTAAGTCTGGTGTAAAACGAATAGCTACTTTTGGGGTGCTGCAACATTTGGATTATGATGTTTATTTTTTACAGGATACTAGGCTCCATTCAAGAATTGAAACAAACCGAGCTTCAGGTGATTGGAAATGGGGTAGTTCTATATGGTCTGTAGGGATGGAGGTATGTTGTGGTGTAGGGTTTTGTTTTACTACGTCCGATGTTAAAATTTTAAGGATAGTAGATCTGGAACCAGGCCGGGTTCTGCTACTGGATGTCGTGTTGAATTCTGTTTCATGCAGACTGATTAATGTGTATGGACCTCAAACCAAGGCATTAAGGGTTAAGTTGTTACAAAAAATACAATCTTTTTTACATACAAGTCACCAGATAATTTGGGGTGGAGATTTTAATATCAATCTCCAAGAATGGATTATTAAGGGGAAGCAATTCTGTGACAAAACAATGTTAAAAACTATAGTTCGGCTGGCTGGTTTACAAGATGTTTATTTAAGGCAGTCAGGAAGGGCAAAACCTACTTTTATAAAGGGCAGTTATTTTCTAGGATAGATTTCCTTTTTGTTAAACAGACATTACTTTTAGCAGGAGTGGTAACAATTCCAATAGAAACATCAGATCACTGGCTAATCGGGTTTCAGGTTTCAGTACCCATTCAGAGGGACATAGGTAGAGGTATTTGGAAACTAAATACTTCAATATTATTGGATAGTGAGGTTCTTCGCCAGTTGGAAATTATAGTTTGGGATAAAATTACTACAGTGGAACTATATGAGAATCTTGGCCAATGGTGGGAAGACTTTAAATGTTGTATGGTGGGTTTTTTAAAATCATGGGAAGAATGAGAGCACAGTCTAAATTTAAAGAATATTTGGGGTACAGGTCAAAGTTTGAAGAATTGCTGTCTCTCGATAGTATGAGGGTGGGGAGTATTTGATGTCCAAAATTGATATAATTAGAGATAAGATGACTTAGTTTCAATATAATAGATTACACTCATTATTAAAAGAACAGTCATTTGGTATACAGGGTAAAGCGGATCAAGTAAATCCATATCTAGCTAGTCAAAGGAGAAGGGAAAAAAAACAAATTTCTTCCCTGATTTCATTACAAGGTATTGAAGTATGGGATAATAAGGGTATTATGGAAGTGATTGAAGATCACGTAGAGAAGGTATTTGGACAGCTCCCTGAGATGGAGAATTTTAATTTGCCACTTTTTCAGGCTGCAGATCCTCCTAAGTTGGATTTAGTTCTAGCCAAACAACTGATAGAACCTTTTTCAATGCAGGAACTAGACAAGGTGATAAGCAGTTTAAAATTAAATACTTCACCAGATTCAGATGGTTTACCAGGAGAATTTTATCGAGTACTATGGCGAATTATACCGAAAATTTTGCTGAACTTATTTAATTCCTTTGTCATAGAACATTTTCTGCCTACCAAGATGTATGAGGGATTGTTAATCTTTCTCTTTAAATCAGGAGCACGGGGAATATAGGAAATTGGAGACCAATAACATTGTTAAATGTTGATTTTAAAATATTTGCAAAACTCTTGGGGAATCGTCTAGCATCAGTGATGTCGGAGTTAATAACCCCACCAGTTTTGTTCAGTACCTGTAGGAACATTACTGATGCTTTGATTCTGTTGAGAGAATTGACAAGTGGGAAGTGGTAGAAACAAAGATTTGAGAGGTCAGGTTACATATTAGTTTGGACCAGGCCAAAGTTTTTGATGCGGTTTCTCATTCATTTTTGTGGGATTGTTTAGGGTTTTATGGAATTCCTTTAAAGTTTGTTCACTGGTTACAATTATGTTACAATTTAGCTTATGTTAGGCCATATGAAAATGGAAATTTGGGGAGAAAAATAGGGATATATAAAGGAGTTAGACAGGGTTGCCCATTGAATCCCCTTTTGTATGTTTTTTCTTTGGACCCGGTGTTACGTATACTGCAAAGGTCTCCGAGAATTTTCGGTTTATATTCATATGATTGCCAGTTACATAAAGTTATAGCATATGCGGATGATTTATGTTTAATCTTACAAGATGAGAATTCCCTAATTACAGCCTTTCAGTTATTGCAAATTTTAGGCAAAATTACAGGTGCAAGCCTTAACCCTGAGAAAACAAAAATTTTAAGAATATGTGGTTTTCCTTCTGAACTTGAAAATTGTGGAGGATTTCCGGTATCAATGGTACCATGTAAAATTTTAGGTATTTATTATGGAGGGAATGATATAGCTGGTTATAATTGGGGAAAGGCTATACAAGTGGGTACATTTAAAGTTACCCAATGGAATAAATGGAAGGTCTCAAAGAAAAATCGAATATATTATATTAAAACCTTTTTGGTTCCCATTTTTTATTTATTAGTACGATTTTTCCTTTGCCTAAAAATTTAGAGAGTAAATTATTAGGGTGTTTTTTTAGCTGTTTTTGGGGAAGTTGGCTGAATCCTATTAAAAGGAATATTTTATATAAGGAAATTTGTGATGGTGGTATAGGTCTGTTAAACCCTATTTTATTTTTCTTTTCAATATTTTTGTATAAAAATATTCTTCCCCTAATGAACGGATGTCCACAATTTTGGGGGTTTGGGATTCTTAGGAAGTTACATGGTATATTATGCGAATGGAGGGAGAATATCTTTGTCCATAAGAATAAATGGGTACCTAGGTTAGGAAATCTATGGGAAAGGGTTTTTGATAAAATAAAAAACTGGAATATACGAGTTAGTGAGGAAACTTCCCCGAAGAACACTTTATTCTGAAGTGTTAGAATCCAGCTCTTCAGCACAACCTTTTGTAGAATTTTCAGTCCCACAACAAAAACAGATTTCTGAATACGTTTTAGACAAACAAATGCCAGCTTATATATGGGATACAGTTTAGTTAGGAGTTCATGGACGAATTAATGTGAAAGGGAACCAAAAACACAAATCTTTCCAAGACAGGTTTTGTTCTAGATTCACTTGTACGTCAGTGCCTGAAACAATGGATCATTTGTATTTTCACTGCCCTTATGCTGTACAGTTTTGGGATGTAGTAAAAAACCATTGGAAAGAGGTATCCTTTCTACCACCTACTCCTGGTTTACTGTATTATGGAGTAATCCCTTCTGAATTGATGCATTTTCACCATAGTACTCTTAGAGTGATAATGATACAATGTTTGTACTGGTTATGGATAAGTAGATGCAGATTTACTTTGCAGCAACAATCCATTTCAGCATTAGAATTATTTTTTATATTACAAAAATTTTTAAAGGGGTTGCAGAGAACAGAGGAACTTCTTTTGACACCTGAAGATTGGGAAAAATATTGGGAACATTTCAATTTTCTTTAAAGAATTAAGAATTTTGTATTTTTTTTTTTTGTTTGTTTTTTTCTTTCTTTCTCCTTTTTCTGTTTTCTTTTTTGCTTTAGGAGTTATAAGAGTTGTTACTAATTTTATTTTTACTTTACATTATCACGATTGTATGAGGAAATATTGATTGTGTAATATTATTATGAATGAATTCCCCAGCCATTTGATTTTCCTTATTATGATTATGTATGATATAATTTGTATAATTTTGTTATGATTTTGTTCAGATTTCAATAAAAAGTTCCCCTACTGTTTTCGATAAGTGCCATGGGATCTTTAACTTCCACCTGAACTACCACCAATCCAGGCAGATGGGACCTTTGTTTAACGTCTCATCCGAAAGACGGCACCTCAGAAGTGCAGCACCCCTCTCATGCTGCACTACAGTGTCAGTACTGGAATATTAACCTAAGTGCCAGATGTGGGAACTGAACCCACAGCCCTCTGATCTCCCGGCCTCAAAGGCGAGTGTGCTACTTACTGAGCCACTGACACTGCAATATCTATCTGGGAGGCAGTCAATTTGGGAAGCTTTAAGTTGTTAAGGTATAACTCTATCTGTTGACTTTGGTCTTCAGACTCTGCCCTATATAAATCCCAATAATATTCAGCCATGACTCGTCTAATGATCTTAGGGTGATGTTCTAGCTTCCCTGTAGTAGGGTCTTGCATGGCCATAACACAGGCTCTAGCCTTATGCATTCTAAGTTTATGAGCCATGTTCCTGGCTGCTTTAGGGCCCCCCTCATGTGCTGCTAGTCTGAAATAAAAGAGCTGTTGCTCTACTTTCTGATCTAGGTATTTTTTTTAAACTTTTATTTTTTATTAAAGTTTTCAGATGAAACTGTACATACATACGCTTAAATAAACTGTAACAATAAATACGTAAAATAACATTTATACAAAAAGGACTTTAACAATTAATTTAAATACTTTATCAATAAAAACAGTTTTTATGTTAAATGTTTTGACTAGCTAGAAATTAGTTTATTTTTCAGGGATCAAAGATCTGCGCAGGCCCCCAAGTTCATATAACAAAAAATATGTGGTTAATACATTGTATTGTAATAATCATATTGTATTACGAAGACTGAATCTCAATATGATTTACAGGAGGGCTCTTATTTTTACACCTCCCCCGGTCCCTCCCCTGCAGTTCTCTGGGAGTTTTGGTATTCCTATTTTCTAGGAAGGGCATTGTGGCTCCTTCCCAGAGGAGAGAGCAAACATGCCTTAGCTATCTGGGGTGAAGTGTGTCTATATTTCCTCCAGATCACCACCTACGGCACAAAATCAGATCTTTGTGTCATAATGTAAACAACCTATCTTCTCCAGAGTAGTTCAGACTGGTCCTGCCTTTTGTTTATAGATGCTGTAAGACTCTTCATTCTATAAATAGATATCATCAGATCTTCCCATTTATCCTTCGGTATATTCTTATTGGTAAGCCAATGCTTCGTAATCGTTTTTTGGGCAGCTAAAAGCATTATTCTCAGTAGATTAGCTGTTTCCATATCTCTGTAACCAAGGGGAAATCTAGAAAAACATATAATGTGGGGGTCAGATTCAGGTTTGAATCAAATACTTGGTGAATAACCTGTTGAAACTGCTGAAGAAAGGGTTTTAGTAAGGGGCATCTCCACAGAATATGCACCAGTGCTGCCGGAAACTGGCCACACCCCCTCCAACATATTGAAGCAGATCCCCCCCTTGTATTTCCCTGTTATGGCTGGAGTCTGAAAGTATCTAGAGAATATTTTCCAGGAGTACTCTCTCCAACTCCCAGCTGCTATGCCCCAGTGAATTCTATCTAAGGCCTTAGACCAGACCATCTCAGGTATTGGAGCCCCTAGGTCTCGAGTTCAGGCCCTCCTTATTGTTTGTGTTGTATCTCCTTTCCATTGGAGGAGTGCTTTATATAGATATGAAATGATTTTGTCTTGAGATTCCTGTTCTCTAGTGCTGCTTTAATCAAATGGGCAATCTGTGGGGGGGGGGAGGTCCCCTGCCCCCAGGGAATGTGGAGTGATCGGAAATAGTCCCTGGCTTGAAAATATCTAAATCTGTCTTGCCAAGGTATTCCATATTTGTTCACTAATTCTTGGAATGGCCGAACTCCTCCCCCCCCCTTCTAATAAATGCCAAACCAGAAAGAGTCCCCTGCCTTCCCACTTCCCAAACCCCAAGTCCCATCTTGCAGGAGCAAAGGTCTGTTCATATGGCAGGGATCTTAGAAGAGGTCTCCAGGGTCATAGTGACCTATCATTTAAGATCTCATACAAGGTAGTCAAGGTATGTGTTATATATGGGTTTCCTATATCTGTGTCAGAGTTCCCCTTTCAGTTAGGAGTAGTTTGTTCAAGTTAGAGATTTCCAACATTTCCAAGGTTTTCCATTTTGCTGTGTATGTCTTATTAAGTCAGTATAATACTGTACGTTTCTGGGCAGCTTCATGATATAGTCTTAAGTTAGGAAGGGAGAGACCCCCCCATTCTTTGGTATCTGCAGTGTGGACATGCGGATCCTGGGTCTCTGCCTGCCCAAAATAAATCTGGAAATATTTCTGTTTATTTTATTAAAGTAGGAAATTGGGATATGTATTGATATTGTATGCGATAAATACAAGAGCTTAGTGAGAAGGACCATTTTGACTGCTTCTATTCTTTGTATTAAGGGGATTGTGATCTAGGTATGTTTGAATTTTTTGTTTTGTTGTTAGTAGTTGTACCTTTACAGTTCCATCCTCCTGGGCATATAAAGACTGCAGTACTTTCAACTCCCCCTGGAGCTTAATAAGTTGTCTGTCTCTCTTTATTTCTCCTCAATGAATAAGCAATAATATCCCCACAAAACACTGTCTTAAGGGTATTCCACTGAATCGCTGCAGAAACATCTGAGTCACCGTTCTCCCTCAGGATCTGTGGGATCCTGTCTTTAACCATTTAATTAAACTCTGGAGCTCTCAAGTGCATCAAGTTGAAGTGACAGAAGTTTGTTTTATGTCCTCCGCCCAAATCAAATTTGGAATATACTGGGGAATGATCTGATAATATGGTTGCCCCATGCCCCACGTTGTGTAATGTTTCTAGATGTTCTGCTGTGGTAAACATATAATCTAGTTGAGATGCCACCCCTGGTCCCAGTGCTATATGGGTATATTCTCTCTGTGTGGGGTAACAGTGACGCCAGATTTCTACTAGCCCCAAAGAAGCAATTGTACCCCGCAAGTACTTCTGAAACGGGTTAACCCTGTGAGGAAGATGGACTGAAACATCCCTTGCAGGGTTCAGAGTAGTATTCAGGTCACCCCCACCCATCAGAAGTTGCCACTGGAGGATCAAATGCTGCATTCTACTACCTGCCTTAGTTCCAAACCCCTCAGATTTCTCTCTCTGCCTGTCAAGACTAGATGTTCAGAGATCCTCTCCTCATCATCTTGTTCTGATGTGAGAAAACTTATAAAGTATGTATAAGTATTCTTTACATTTTCATTGTTGCCTTTTACTTTTGGTAATTTTAAGTTAAACCATAGTTTTAGTGTTTAAATTGTAAGATCTTACTTTGAGAGGGCTCTTGCAGAAGGTCCTAACTCATAGAACTAAGCCGGCAGGCACCAGGACCCCCCAGATAATCCTACAGCCAGCAGTCTCCAGCGGGGACTGCCTCCAGCATCAGCCAACTGACGTCAGTGTGCATCAGTATGAAAGGGGCGGTCCTCCGCCCACCCTCCAATTCTTTCCTGCCTTCAGCTCCAACTCAGTCACCTCGTGGAAGATCAGTGCTTCTAGCATCACTTTTGGATGAGTATTTTCTCGCTTTTCTATTTTTATTTGATAGTAGTATCTGACATCGGCTGTGCATGTCGTTCCCTACGCCCTCCAAATCGCATAAAAATAAGTGCGACTCCTGTGGTTCCCAACTCACACACTAGGACGGTCATTCCCTGTGCATCTTTTGCCTAGGCCCAGACCACAGTGTGACATGTGAGCACTGCCGCAAGTTCAGCTCCGCTACCTATAAGAGAAGGTAGCAAGCTCTGGAAGCCCATATTTTGAAGAAAAAGATGGCCTCCATGGAGAAGGAGTTGAAGAAACTCAAACAGGTGTCAGACTCTCTCAATGGGTGCCACAAGAAAAGGAAGGAAAAGGAGAAGCACGGGGACTAGGACCCTCCTTCCACAGCCCTGCAGACTCCAGTCAGAGTCACAGTCCTTTCTGTTACTTCCACTCCAGAGGAACCCTCTCCAACAGCCACCTGGTCGTGTCCAGGTGTGCGTTGGCCCCTATCAGACTCATGTTCAAGCCTGACGGGAGCCTCCAGGGCAAAGGAGACCTCCACCCCAGCTTCTGATTTACAGCTCTGTGATGAGGGTGTGTCCGGTAAGTTGGGCTCTGGCTCTGCCATTTCCCTCTCAGACAAGGCTGGTAAGCCGCCCGACAAGCACCCAGCTTGTGTCTCCTGCCAGGTCTGACACCACACCCAACATCCAGGGTTCGCCGCAGTGACCTGCTGAGCCACTGCCATCAGAGGTGCCTTGGTCCCCTTCTCCTAGGGAGTCTGCTTTCTCTTCCCCTGCAGGGGATCAGGGGCTGCCGCAAACATCCGGGGTTCCACCCCCGATGCCGGATCTGATGACAGTAGCTCCAGTACCACCTTTGGGGGAACCTTTGCCCGGTGACCGGTGTTTGGGCCCTCTGTACGGGCCTGCAGGAGTAGGGGACCCAGCCCCCCCTTTCTGGGCCATCTTTCCCACCCACTTCACCCATGGGGCCGATACCTGGCCCATTGGGCAAATCCATCAGTGCCTCTGGCAGGGCCATGGAGGTACCCCGACGCTGGCTTACCTGATGCTGCATTATGTGAAACTGGGCTACCCGACACCCCAATACCCAATGCTGGCCTAACCCAGCCCAGGTTTTCCACCGTCAAGGTACAGATACCCTTATTTTCATTACCAGAGTTACCCCCTGCCACCTCCACCTCCCCCTCAGATGGACCTCAAGGAAGTCTTATCCACGTGGTGGGCCGAGGCCAGATCCTAGCTGACATCGGAGTGGAACAGATGCCACCTGACCCCGATGCTGGACCCGGGACGGCAGCCTCTGGATGTACCTGCGCCGGACCCCGAATACAGACTGGGGCCACCTGCTGGCATGCCTTCAAGGGAATTTACCTGCCCTCTGTATACATCCAGGCTAGTAGGCCTCTCTGGGATATCTCATTCACTGGAGCCCTCAGACTCCAGGGACAATTACCCCTCAGATCCAGAGAGAGAGCCACATACTCCAGAGTCCCCTAAACTGAAGGATTCTCTAAAGTCTCCTCCAGAGAGTCCTTCTTTCTTTGAGCTCCTACAAAACTATAACTGAAAATCTGTGGAACAAGATGTGCAATATCAGAGGCTCATCGAACACCTAGATTTGGCCGAATCCTCCCCCACACTCACACCCCCTTGGATTGGGCCCCATGAGGACCTTGTGACCACTATTTGGAAACAACCATCCTCCTTGGCCACCTTGGCACGCAAGGCAGATTGGCTATATCAGTCCCTGGAGGGTAAAGACTTCTTAAGTCTCCAGCCCACAGCTGACTCAGTGGTTATCAGCGCTGGCACAATAGGACCACCAACCCCAAGCACCTTAGCTCCACCTCACAGATAAAGATTCCAAGACTATGGCTCAGTATGGTCGATAGATATTTTTCTTCCTCCATCTTGGGCATGCAAGCCCTTAACTTACGAGTATATATGGGGAACTACCAGAAATCTATCTTAGGCCAGATTTTGTCTAAACTAGAGTCTCTTCCAGATTCCTCTGTAAAACAGGAGCTGGACGAATCAGTCCATTCTGCCAGGTCCACTTGTCGCCACATGCTCCATGCTATGTATGATGCAGTGGACTCAGGGGGGGGCCAAAGCTCTGCCTTCACCAGCACTCTTGGCTACGACTCTGAGGTTTAGCTCCTGAGGTTCAGTCAGCCATCATGGATGCCCCATTCCGACAATAGGTCCTGTTTGGTGGTGACACAAAAGATGATATCACTGACTTACAGAATAAGGGGCAGGCCCTAAGGTCCGTACATTCTATGTACCACAAACCTCAGGGTCAGAAATGGCCCTTTCGGAGACAGTCCCAATCATACCTCTCAACCTCTTGTCTCACGAATCAGGGATAAGGCTTAAAAAAATCAGGGACAAAGACCCCAAATAAGGGACACATCTTAAAATGTTGTACTATTCACTCAGAAAGCTGATAGAATGAAAGGATTTGTGTTAAGATGCATTTCTGAAGAAAACAAAGTCTGTAACTTTAATGTTTGACATTATTTTATGCATTTAATCACCACTGTTCTGTTACAAAAACACAAATTTCACGAGGGACAGAGCAAAATTGTGAGGCAAAATCAGGGACGTCCCTGAAAATCGGGGACAGTTGAGAGGTATGGTCCCAATGATAACCGAGACAGATGCAGCCCCGCCGTCATCAAAAATGAGGAGCTGCTTCAGCAGGTAAAGCTCCCAAGCCAAACACATAGGGCTGCAGGAGCTCTAGCTTCCACCTTGTCCATTGCCTCCTGACTTGTTTGCCTCTCTCTCTCTATCTCCATATGGATCTTTTTCCAGTGGAACCGGTGGACAGTCATTTCTCTTGCCATCTACTGGAATGGAAGAGGATG
The DNA here is from genome assembly GCA_016271365.2 of Neoceratodus forsteri. Taxonomy (NCBI): domain Eukaryota; kingdom Metazoa; phylum Chordata; order Ceratodontiformes; family Ceratodontidae; genus Neoceratodus; species Neoceratodus forsteri. The sequence goes on from CM028136.1 coordinate 807,189,396, forward strand.
ACGACAGACTCTTGGATGCTCCATCTGATCGCTGCAGGCATGCCATAGCATTTCTCCCCACCTCCTCAGAGACCCCTCCACATTCCTCCTACCCCACCAAAACCACCTCCCCTTGGTCCAGGAGGAGATAAATGCTCTTCCTCTTAAAAAGGCCCTAGAACCTGTTCCGCAAGACAGGATACTACTCCCACTTCTTTTTAGTCCCCAAGAAAATGGGCGACCTGAGGCCCATTCTGGACCTCAGTTCTCTCAATCTCATGGTGACTTACAAGAGATTCAGAATGCCCTCACTTCAGAGCCTTCTACCTCTTCTAAGGGTGGGGAAGTGGCTCTGTGCTCTGGATATGCAGGACGCCTACCTGCACATCCTGATTCGCCCGTCCCACTGCAGGTTCCTCTGGTTCTGCTTTCAAGGAGAACACTTTCAGTTCCGAGCCCTCCTGTTTGGCCTCTCCTCGGCTGCCTGGGTGTTCACCAACTGTTTAGCAGTGGTGGCATCCTATCTGTGCACTCTGGGGGGGGCAGGTTTTTCCGTACCTGGATGACTGGCTGATAGCAGCCCCTTCCAGGGAGGTGCAGAGTTCCAAACTGTATGTGCTCTTAAAGGAGAGAAACTGAAAACTGTCCAAGTCAACCAATTAGTTGATTTATTAACAACACTATGGAAGCCCCTAGCACCTCTGCAATATGCCTTCAAAGGGGGCTTGTTACAGTCTGGCAAGAACATTGCAGGGTTTAAATAACACTCAAAAAGTGACATCATACATTAGTGCAACAATCACTATAACATTTAGAAATTTAAAAGGTTAACCCCCTTCAAACCAGTGAATAATGAACCATGAAAGGTTCAGAAAAAAACAGTTAAGCAGTCTAATCACTTTAAGAAATCATTACTGAAAAACATGTTTACATAGTTCATTACAACTTTGGATTACATATGGAGCTGTGAGCATAACCATTGAACTAGAACTCTAACATACTAACATACTAAAATGCCAGCAGAATAGGCCTAACGGTCTTTCGTGTCTGCTCGTTTGGTCAGTCCCCAACCTGGGTGCTGACCTTGCTGTCCCCCTCGCCTTCTCTGGCTTCTCCCTTCCCAGTTCTGTATATTCTTGCTGCATTGGATTTTGCTTCCAGAACCCTTCCCCTGTACCTGTCCCACCCCCTCTTGAACCCCTCCACTGTCTCTGCCTCCACCAGCCCCCTAGGCAGTGCATTCCATGGCTCCACCACCCTCTCAGTGAAGTAGCACCTCCTCCTTTCTCCCCTGAATCTTCCCCCCTCCAGCTTCCAGCCATGCCCTCTAGTGGCCCCTTCCTCCTTCCTTCGAAGCACCCCGACTGTTCCTCCCCTATTTACCCTCTTCATGTACCTAAAGACCTCTATCATGTCCCTGCGGTCCCTTCTCTCTTCCAATGTGTACATATTTAGCTCTTGAGCCTCTCCTCATGGGTCCTGTCCCCAAGCCCCAAATCATTTTGGTTGCCCTCCTCTGGACCCCTCTCCAGGAGGTTAATTTCCGCTTTAAGTGTGGCCCCAAAACTGCACGCAGTACTCAAGGTGCGGCCTCACCAAGCAGTTATACAGAGGGAGTATCACTTCCCTCCTTCTGGAGGTGATCCCCCTAGCGATGCATCCCAGCATCCTGTTGGCCTTGGCTGCTGCCCTCCTACAAGTCTCAGAGTTGTTCATCTTGACAGCCACCACCACCCCCAGGTCCCTCTCAGCCATCGAGACTTGTAGCATTTCCCCCCAGGGTGTACACTTGACCTGGGTTTCTGGCCCCCAGGTGGAGTACCTTGCATTTCCCTGCATTGAACCTCAGCTTCCACTTTCTAGACCATCTTTCCAGAGCCTCCAGGTCCCCCTGTAGGGCCACCCTCCCCTCCTCCCCATCCACCACCGCCCCCAGTTTCGAGTCATCTGCAAAGAGACTCATCTCACTCCTGATTCCTGTCCTTATGTCCAATACGTAGGCGTTGAACAGAAGGGGCCCAAGGACTGATCCCTGTGGGACCCCACTAATGACCCTCCTTGGGGATGAGACTATCCCCCCAACTACGACCCTCTGGGTCCGGTCCTGGAGCCAATTGCCTATCCATCTGATCATCTGGTTCCCCACCCCCATTTCTCCCAGCTTATCCAACAGGCCCAAGTGAGGAACAGAGTCAAATGCCTTGCTGAAGTCTAGAAAGAGGACATCCACTGGTCTACCCAGGTCCAAGGCACTTGTCACCCAGTCATAGAACTCCACCAGGTTTGTCTGACCACTTTCCGGGATGAATCCATGCTGTTCATCGTCCAGGCACCCTGACTTATCCAGGTCCCCTCAGCCTCTCCTTGACAATGCCCTCCATCACCTTGCCCACCACCGAGGTCAGGCTGACAGGCCTGTAGTTCTCTGCCACCTCCCTTGATCCCCCTTGTGGATAGGCACTATATGCGCCACCTTCCAGTCTTGGGGCACCCACCCTGTCCTCAGAGATGGTGAAAAGCTCTGCCAGGGTTTTGCCAGGACATCTGCAAGTTCCTTCAGCACTCTGGGATGTAATTTATCCGGCCCCGGTGCTTTCTCCATCTTAAGGGAGCTGAGGGCTTCCCTCTCTCTCTGCTGTGATTTCCACTTCTGGTACCCCTTCTCCCTGCTTAGCCCTCCCCCCACCTGCCAGTGATGCCTCCCCCTCTCCCCAGACCTGCCGATCGGTAAGGGTCCCCCCCTCAGTATCTCTGTCTCCTCCCATGTATGATGCAGCACCCCATTTTCCCTGGTGAAAACTGAGGAAGTACTCATTTAGTACCTCAGCCTGCTCCCCGGGTCTTGTAGCCCATCTCCCTGATTTAATCCTGCTAATCTGCCCTTCACCCTTCATTTTTCCCAATGTATCTAAAGAACCCTTGTTCCTCTCTCCCACTTCCCTGGCCAGGTTCTGCTCCTTCCTTGCCTTAGCCTCCTCACCACTCTGGTGGCCCTTCTAGCCATCAGCTGGTACTTCCCTCGATCCCTTTCACTCCTTGAGCACTTGGATTGCTTATAGGCTGCTTTTCTTTCCCGCACCACCTCCTGGACCTCCCTGTCCACCAGCAGGGTTTTTGGGCCCACCGATTTTCTTTCCTTGCACAGGTGCTGGTAGCATCCTGCACCTCTCTTGATGATTTCCACCTACTATCAGCGTCCATGTCTGACCCAATCCCATCCAAATGCTCCTTAAGGATCCTTCCCATTTCCTTAAAATCCGCCCCTGAAGTTGGTTACTTCCGCCTTTGTGCAGCCTTCTACCCTCCTAGGTCCAGGCAGAACCAGACCGTGGCATGGTCACTCGCCACGGGTCCCTTACTCCAGGCCCCCAATCTGGCACTGTCTGCCAGGACCACATCCAGTACCCGTGCCTCCCTGGTTTGCCTCTCACCTGCTGAGTTAGGCCGCATCTGAAAGACATCCAACAACCTCTGTTCCTGGTCACAGAGGATGTCATAGTCTCCCAGTCTGTTCTGGCATGTTTAAGTCCCCAACACCACCACCCTGCTTCTCCTGCCCAGTCTGCAGTGTCTCCTAACATCTGCCACCAGACTGTCCTCCAGCTCCTTCGCCAGGCAGGGGTCTACACCACTCCTATTTTTACCCTCTTGCCCCTTGTTATCAAGGTGACCCAACTGCCTCCACAGTTCCCCTCCCCTCCCTCTACTCCCTATGCCAAATGCAGTTTTGACTATCATTGCGCCCTCCCTTCCTCCCCTGTCCTTCCTGAACATAGTGTATCCTCCAGGTTCAGGTCCCAGTCATGTCTTGCAGTGGCCCAAGTCTCAGTGACCGCCACATCCACTGCTTCCTCAGTTAGCATCGCCTGGAGCTCAGGCATTTTGTTGCCCAAGCTCCTGGCATTTAGCAGGACTACCTTCCACCCTTTCCTATAGTTCCATTTCCCTGCCTCGTGTTCCCATGGGATTCTGTTTTCCCCTAGGTCTGCACTTTGCCAGTTGGCCTTTCCTGCAATCCTCCTGGTCCCCAGGGGTTGAGACAGAGTCTTTATCGGGCACCCCTTGACAGCCTCCTTTTCTCCCATCCCACCCCCCTCACAAGTTTAAACCCACTTTTCACCAATGAACCCCTATTTTTCAACTTAAGGATTCCCCTCCTCCAAATTGAGATGTAGTCTATCTCAGCATACAGCTCCTTATCCTCCCAGGTCTCCCCCAATCCCCATCAACCCATGCTCCTCTGGCCTCACACCACCCCCCTGAGCCACTGGTTTATCTCCTCAATTTTCCTTTGTGTTCCCCACTCAGCCTTGGCACTGGCAAGATTTCTGAGAAGGAAACTGTGCATCTATGTCATGACAGACCCTGGCGAGCTCCTGAATCTTGCCTGTATCTCTAGCTCGCTATTTCAGTGTCATTTGTACCGGTGGACCAGTTTGTCTGGGGAACCCCACAATCCTTTGCCAGCTGATATGCCTCGTGCTTAGCCCTGTGCAACTGTTAGTCCAGGGAAGCATCTTGTCTCTAACTGGCCAGGCTTCTCTCTCTCATCCCATTTGATGCCCCTGATCATAGAATCCCAGCAGGAGCATCTGACCACTCCTTTCTCCATTCCCTCCACAGTCCCTCATCCTTTCTACAGGCCCTCCACCCAGCCGGGTCTGTAATTCCTCCCCCTTCTAGTGCCACATGCCACCCTCCTTATTTACCATGGCCACCCCCTCCCTCCAATCCTATGCCTCCTCCTCCTGAGTATCCTTCTGTTCCTTTACACCCTCACTGCTCTCGCAACTGGTCCTTTCTCCCCATCTCAACTAATGGCCTATGCTCCCTTCCTTCCTGTCTCCATTTAGTTCCTCCTTTCTAGTCGTGCCCTGGCCTAAACCCTCAGCTCCCTTTACTGAATCCTCCTTGTACTTCTGGTCCTTCTCTTACCTTTCCTCCCAACTGGTCCTTCTCCTTACGCTTTCTCCTCTTCCCCCTGCCCTCCTGCTCCTGATTCACTGCTCCCCATTCTCCTGCATTCCAGGTCCCCCTGTTCTTCCTGCTATCTGGCTCCTCCTGCCTCCTGCCTCCCACCCCTTCCATCTCTAACTACCCCTGTCATGGCTACATCACCCCCTCATCCTTGAGCAGAAGAGAATTGAAGGGTTACTGAGGTAAGGTCTGATCCACCTCCCTGCCTTGCTTCCTTCCTTCTGTCCAGCCCTGGCCATCTGCCTACTTCCCTGAGAATGTTGTCCTCCGTCTCCCTTTGTGGAGGGCCCCAGTTACCTGCCTGCTTCCTTGGTAGTGTCCTTTGCACCCCTCTGCCAGGTTCCTATGTGACCCTGGAGTATTCTCCCACTCCTTTCCTATGCCCCCACCCCCCATGCTTGGTGCAACCCTGTGGGAGATTCCCACCCTTCCCCAACCATACCACCCTTCCCCCAGCTTTCTCCTAATCCCGCAACCTCCCTCCCTGGCTGTGCTAGCTGGCAGCACACTGGGCAACCAACAACTTCCAAGCCAGTCCAGTATCATGGCTGCTCCACCCCTGTGCACCCCACCACCCTCCCAAAGATGCCGCCCTAATGATGTGTGGTTCCATCCCTTCCAAATAGGTTTCCTTGGGTGAGCCACCAGGTTCCCCCTAGTCCAAGATACCCCTACTGCCTAATCAGGTCACCCACTAATCTTACAGACAGTCCCACTGTACACCAGTAACCCTGTTACTAGGTGCAGTACAACACATTAAACTTATAGGGAAATGAACAACTCGAAAGCTCTCTCTCCCAGCCTTTAAATCCCTACCCTCAGTGGCTAGAACTACATGAGCTGCATCTCAGCCTTTTCTCCAATTGCAGGGCAGGTGTTCCTCCATAAATTTGCAGACTTCTGGGGAGGGAGGGGTGGGGAGGGCGGGTCTTGGGCAGACACCTGACTCGAGAGAGAGTGTATCAGCCCTGTGTCTCCCCTCCAAGCCCAGCAGCCAAAGAACCAGGCCCAAGCAAATCCCACCAAATAGGTTTTAAATCAGAAGAAATAGGCCTCTACCAGCGCAGCCTGTTACACAGTGAAACCTCCACAAAATGAGCCCCCCTTACAGCCACCAAATCAGTTTACAAACATCCAGCAGCACCCCAAACAATACCCTGCTAGCCCCTTAGAAGTAAGAAAGAAAAGAACCAACCTACCAAGTAAAATCCACAAGAACCCTGTGAAAACAACAGCAGCAGCTACTGTCCTGGAACACAACTGATCTTGTCCCTTCCAGTTCTTTCTCTGACCTAATACTCTGACTCAGAGTATTAGGTAAGTGCACAACTGAAACATTTTATTTGGTAAACATTGCTGTCGGGTTCACCTAATAATATAGGGATACACCAATAAATGCTTTCTATCCAAATCACATCAGTATTGCATCTCTAACCAGTACCTAATAATTTAATATCTCACATGGTCCTTACTAGTGCTGGAAAAAGAAGGAGAAGCACACCAAGAAGCTGCTTCATGGCCCTTCTGTACCGGAAACAGTGTGTCCTTAGGAGGTCTTATAGAGTCCAGCAAATGAAAGGAAAGGAAAAGAAAAGACAAAACATACATTATCTTACAGTTATAGTCATATATAACCAATTTACAGCATTGGCTCTGTGCTCTGGATATGCAGGACGCTTACCTGCATATCCTGATTCACCATCCCACCGTAGGTTCCTCCAGTTCTGCTTTCAGGGGGAACACTTTCAGTTCTGGGCCCTCCTGTTTGGCCACTCCTCGGCTCCCCGGTGTTCGCCAAGTGTTTAGCAGTGGTGGAAGCCTACCTGTGCACTTGGGGGGAGGGGGGTCCAGGTTTTTCCGTACCAGGATGACTGGCTGATAGCAGCCCCTTCCAGGGAGGATCTGTTTCATTCTCTTACCCTTACCCTAAAGACCTTCTCCAGGCTGGGTATTACTGTCAATTTAGCCAAGTCTCATTTGGTCCCCTCTCAATGACAGCAGTTTATTGGGGCAGTGCTGGACACCCAGCTGGGCAAAGCCTTCCTCCCTCTGGACCAGATAGTCTTTGCTTCTCCAGAGTCATTCCCTGACTTCCCAGAGACACGTCCCCACCAGGAAGGTTCTTGCCTTCTGGGCCTTATGGCGGATGCCATACTTATGGTCCCTCTGGCCAGGCTGCATATGAGGGTTTCACAGTGGACCTTCAGGGTTCAGTGGGACCAGTCCATGGATGACCTGGATCACGAGATTCTTATTTTAGATCCCATGATCAGGGACCTCCGCTGGTGTTTACACCCAGAGAACCTCTCAAGGGGGGGGATGCACTTCTGCCTCAATCTCCCCTCCAGATCCTGATGACAGATGCCTCACGAACCGGGTGGGGGTCCCACTTCAGGTCCCACTGGACTTGGGGGAACTTCAGGAAATTCAGTCCCTCATCCCTCCAGGACCTCTAATGGTACAGTCTGACAACATGTCTGTTGTCTGGTACCCCACCAAATGGGGACACATGGTTCTATCCTCATTGCCGAGGGTCAATGAAGGGTGTGGCACCAGGTCATTCAGCTCGGCTTCCACTTGACAGCGCTGCATGTGCCGGGGGTTGAAAACTCTCTGGCGGATGCCCTCAGCCATTCCTTGTCAAGGGCTCACGAGTGGGAACTAAAACAGGATGTCATAAATTACCTGCTTTCCAGGTGGGCACACTTCAGATAGATCTGTTTATGTCCCCTTCCAGTGCCAAATTTCCCACCTTCTGCTCGTTTGCTCCAGAGTGAGACGTTTTTTGGCGGGATGTGCTGTCTCTCTCTTGGAGGGGCAGATTCATTTATGCCTTTCCTCCAGTTCTGCTGATCATGAGAGTCATGCACAAGCTTCAGACGGAAGGAGCGCGAATGATTCTCATTACCCTCTTCTGGTTGAGGCAAGTCTGGTTCTTTCTTCTGCATCAGTTTTCAGAAGAGACACCCCTTCCTCTTCTGATGTTCCAGAACCTGTTGACTCAGGATCGAGACTTGCTTCATAATATGCATAACAATAAGCTTGATTGTAAAATCTTAATTGGCTGGACCAAATACAGTTTGAGAGTTCATGAGTGGAAGCCTAATTTCAGTTATTAGGCCAGTATTCACAAGTTGGAAAGACAAGTTGGAAGGTGTCGCATCTGCATAAAAGGTGGTGATCCTTTCAGGTACGACATTCAATATTCAGAGTCAGTCACGATTCCAAGACCTCATGGTAAACAAGGAAAGGAGGTATAGTTTCAACCTTTCATGATGAAAGTTCCCATCAAGATGATCAATAGAATAGATGGTTGCCAGACAATCAGAGATGGATGTTGCCAGATGAAAATGTGGCAATGACACTGTGAGAGTCACAAACATGGCTTTCTGGATTGTGCAGGAATACGTTTTGAAACATGGAACAATACTGGTGTGTGTGATGACATACCCAAGATTCCTTGCCATTGACAAAGGAATAGTGCTAGATTCAAATAAACATTTAACACATGCAATAGAAGTGCAAATGTCCGGCCGGTGGCACTGAGGGTTGGAAGCTGGTGCTACACCTCATGCCACCCCGTTGACCTGGGTTCAGGAGTGTGCCGGACTGCCGGGGATTGGCAAGGAGAGAGGATTGAGCATCCGTGAGGACAGCTCTTCTCTCGGAGGGAGGGAGTTCATGGTTCCGGTGTTTGACTGGCTCCTGGCAGAAGCCGGGGGCACAGCAATCATTGAACTGACATTCAGAGGTGGGGAGTGGGGAGTGGTGACATCGGCGGCAGTGATGCCTTGGCGTCTAGGTGTGTGCCTCTCCCCCACAAACAGGGAAAATGCCCCACAGGTTCTGGGGAGACGGAATTGAGGTAGTCCTCTCATTGCCCCCACCTGCCTGACTCCGTGGTCTCTGATGAAATGAAATTGTACAGTGTGCAACTTGCCCCATGGGGGGGTAGAACCAAGGCTCCATGGGGGTCGACCGAGAAGTCAAGGTAAGATGGTAGAGGTGGGGGACTGACCTCATTGCTGCACCTGATAATGCGGTGCCTGTGGGGGGGTAGAGAAAATTTGTAATTAAAAAAAAAAAAAAAAGTGCCAAATGTCTCAATGCCACTGACTCCTACATCTGTAATGTATTAGATCAAGGATATGTCCTAATTCCAGATTCCAGAAGTGATAACTAAAGGGTTGTTAAGAACATAATAGCTGTAGGCAGTGCAAAGGACTTTCCTAGATATGTGATGCTCATCTGCTTCCTTAATGTGTGCAGAAATTAATTCATAAACATGAACATTTGTCAGATCAAACCCCTTCACAATATCCTTTATATTGTAAATGTAAATCACTCTTTATGAGCAAAACTATGTATACCATGCAATGTGGGGGGGGGGGTGATATTATATTTCACACTATCATGAACCTTTAACATATGTGCTTGAATAATGGCTATATCAGCCCTATTTCAAACAGATATGTCAGAGCCAAATAGGCCTGAGTCTAAACATGTGTTTTTTTTGTTTTGTTTTTTAAAAACAAACGAGAAAAAAAATGCCTAGTGCATTTGGGTAGGTTTACTGTAATAAGATGTACCACTAGCGGTCAGGATGTGAAAATCCTGTGTGTGTGTGTGTGTGTGTGTGTGTGTGGTGCTATATGTCCCTGTATAGGGGTCATTAATGAGTACCTGGTATGCTGCCAGGGTATCCAATAACATCATTATTTAAAACAAACGTAGAAAATGTTTGTTGCAAAACATAAAACAAATCATTTCAAGTTTAAAAGGTGAGATTTAAAATCACTAGGATGTGCATGAACTGCACATTATTAACTAGGGTACCTGGATGGGAAGTGGCTATTAGACCATTGGGTGGGCAAGGGTTCTATTTGAGGCACTCCATATTAAGTGTCACAAATTATAGGGCATCATAGGGTAAAACCTTCAGGTCTAATGACTTTTATTGCCACATAAATTGTGGATGCAAAATTCCTGATCATCAATAAAATGTAAACAGGGGTCCAGATCAAGTCTAGCTACTAGGATTAATCTGAAGCAATGATCATAATATTCCGTAGGGCCTCACTACCCTTTTGGACGATGAACATGTCTTTTAGGACTTTAGTGTAAATTCCACAGGATGCAATGAAATCATGTGTGCTTTTATTTATTTATCTAGCTTTTGTTTACCAGGTAAGCACACTAGACAGTCAAGTGCCTATTTTCAGGTGCAACCCGGGACAGTTACAAAGGTACAGGCAAATAACAGTACAGAGGCTAGCAACAAATTATACAAAGGTACAGTCAGAATACAAGCAAGAAGGACCAGCAGAAACAAAGTACAGAGACTAGGGCCCAACTGTCAGGCATAGTACAGACAGGAATAATCAATCAACTACAATCAGGTAACAGGCAGTGAACAATTTAATACAATTCAGTAAGAAGCATGGCAACCTGGGGGGTGGGGGCAGCCAGGAAATTAGGACCAGTCTCAGCAGCAATAACATTTGTGATATTTCTTTATTTGTTATTTTTGGAATAAGAGCATACCCACGGCCAGAATTTTTCACAGACACTGCACGGACGGTGGACTACGGGGGACAGGGGCAGCTTGATGCTTGTTTTATGTAGCGCCAGAGGGAGGACTTGAAACAGCTGTGGGAGGGGGCAGTTCTTACATGAGGAGGAAGGAGGTTCCAGGTTCTAGGGGCAAGAGCTGCAAAGGCTCGATCTCCCGCAAGGGGGTGAGTCTTAGGTACCATAAGTGCCTGGGATTCGGTGGACCTCAGCTGGTAGCCAGAGGCGGCAGGCTGGAGGAGGTCAGCAAGTGCCCGAGGAGTAGATGACCGGATTATGTTATCCGTAAAGTTGCCCATAATGAATGAACGATGGTTACTAGGGGAGAGTCAACCCAGTCTAGAGTAAAGTAGACAACGATGGGTGAGACGAGGGGCTGATAGGGCGAAGTGACATATGTTGCTATACGAGGTATTCCATTTGAAGAGCCAGGCTTTGGGGGCATGCATGAAGGAGGTGAGCCCAAAGCAAAGTGAGGGGGGGAGGAAGATCCCTATTGCCAGGGCAAGTCTGGCAGCTGGGGTGAGACAACTTTTTGCTCTGTACACAAGTCCCAATTTGCAGTTTGTTGTCTTACAGGAGTTAAGTATGTGCAGGGAGAGATCCAGTTTGGGGTCAAGAGTCACCGCCAAGTACTTGAATGATTCCACCATCATCATAGGGGTGCCATCAGTGCCAATGACTATAAGTTCAGCCAGGCACGCTCTTATCTTGGGATGGGAGCCGAATAACATCACCTGCATCTTCTACAGGTGGATGACAAGCTTACTTGCCTTGAGCCAGGTTTGGATGCAACCAAAATCTGAGTTGAGTCTAGAGTTTATGTCATCAATATTTTGTGAACTGGCAAGGAGCACCATATCATCAGCATATAGAGTAACATGTCCAAAGGTTGGGATTGAAGGCAGCTGGTTTATAAAGAGGGAGAACAATAGGGGACCAAGGACCAACCCCTGAGGTACCCCACAGGCTACTGGTGATAGGCCAGAGGTGGCATTTTGGAACCTCGTGTACTGTTTCCTACCCGAGAGATAATTAGAGAACCAGGCTAGGACTGGGGGGGGGGCCAAAAGACTTGAGATCAGAGCCCAGGAGGGTGTGATCAACCAGATCGAAGGCCTTAGACAAGTTGATGAAAACAGTTCCTGTGAGTTTGCCTTGATCAGTCGCAGTTCTGATTTTGGAGGTGACCTGTGTGAGGGTAGTGGAGGTGCTGTGTCCTTTTTGGAAACCATGCTACTCAGGGGAGAGAAGGCCATAGGTTTGTAGGAAGAGGACAATCTGGAAGGCCACTACTTTTTCAAGCAGTTTATTAACTGCAGATAGAATTGCTATGGGTCGATAGTTCTTAAGTAATTTGGGATTGCCATGCTTGAGGACAGGGATCACACAGGCCACCTTCCAAATGGCAGGAACAGACCCCAATATGAGCAAGGAGATCGGACGGGCCAAGAAGGGGGCCCTCAGGTTTAGCAGTTTGGGCACAAGGTTGTCGTGTCCAGCACTGGAGTAAGGGGAGAGATCTACTAGAAGCTTCTGGGTTTCTTTGGAGGAGATGGACTTAAAGTAGAAGGGAGGGAGAGGAGGATGGGGTGGAGCACCAGGAATAGGACCCAGATCGTTTGAGATTGAAGGTATAGAGGTGTAATCCGACCGGTCCAAGAACAGGCCACTGAAAGTATTTGCTATCGTGTGGGCATTATTGCAACTGACTCTGTTTATTAGCAAGTCAGGAATCTGCTGACATGCTGGACCATTTACGGTGTGTTTTGTAGTGTGCTAGAAACTCCTCAGGTTTTTGGCGGACACTTCGAGGGATGATTTGCAGAAATCACTCTCTGCACAGTGAATCGCCCATTTGCATGAATTCCTAAGTTGCCTGTAGACCTCGAAGTCAGATCTGTTTCCAGAGGCCTTATATTTAAGCCAGCTTTTGTCCCTAAGCTTCATCAGGGCAAACAGTTCCCCTTGTAACCATTTTGTGACTGTGTCCCTCACTCTTCTTTTAATGAGTAGGGCATGTCTATCTTGTAATGGGGTAAAAATGGTTAGGAAGCTGTCCAGAGCAACTGAGGGGTCCGGGTGGCTTGTGAAGTACTCTGCCTCGACATGCTGTTTAGGTTTAGGTCACTGGTTCTTATCTGCAATAAGATGTGCAGTTTGAGGCTTGTAAGAAGACCCATACTTTAAAAAAAATAATAATAAGCATAAAAGCAAGCATGTCTCTCTCTCTCTCTCTGGAACCTAAAAGGAAAGAGAAAAGAAAAACATACTTTAGTACTATTCTGCCCATTGGAGTATGGAAAAGTAATATCTAACTTAGTAGACTGCTGGACTGAGTTTGTTTACACTGGAATAGGGCTGTTGTTGAGCCTTGTCCGTACATTGAGCAGCAAACAATTGTACTTTTTGGATTTTGAGTCAATTAGCATATTTATCTTCTGATGCTCCTTCAGCAGTGGCAGTACACAGGTCCAGAAGTAAATGATCTTCGAGATGCAGCTCTTCCAGCAGGTTACACCATTAGGACTGAAGCCATCAGGCATGAGGACCCCACGGAAATTTTCTAGCTAGCAGTCTTCAGCAGGGACCGCCTCCGATGTCGGTCCTACCCACAACGTCCAGGCGTGTACATAAGGAGGCGGTCCATACAATCCCCAGTATCTTTCCCGCCATCAATTTGCATGTCTCGACCCCATCGGTTAAGTCTAGCGCACGACTATCAGGAAAACCTTCCAAACTTTCCAAACTTCGAAGAAATCTTTTTCAGCCGTTTTTTCATCTGATGTCCTCCCCAACTTCAGTGGAGGGCCATTCTTTGAAGTGTGCCCTGGGAAGCAGATTCCTCTTCAAAGACCCTCATTCAGCCTCGTTCAGTGCCTGGGCCCAGACCATGACACCCAGGCCTGCTTATTCTGCCAGGGCTTTAACAGCCAAACGAGAATCCACCGACAGAAGGCCCTCCGGGCTTTCCTCCTTGAAGAAAAGCTTAAGGCCATGGAACCTTCCTCCAGAGGGGAATCTTTGGAGAAGTCACACAGGCACCATGAGAAGCACCGGGAGAAGGTGAGACCCAGATCCCTTCCAGGGCCTTGGACTCCCGCAGCTCCGGCTCCAGGTCGGACCGCTCCCGTCGAGAGCCCACTCTCAGCCTCCCCCGGTTGTGGTTAAATCGGCCAGTGGTTCTTCTACTCTGCGGCCTGCCAAGACCTCCAGGCCTGCTTCCTCGGCTAAGGCCTCATCCAGGTCTGGGGAGTACCACAAGCCATCTTCCCGGCACTCTGCCTCCAACATCTGGTCAGTCTCCCTGCCGCCGCCACCCCAACGCAAGACCAAGGAGCTGACCTCCCTTAAGTGGACATCGGATCTGATGTCGGCCAAGGTACATAAACACTCCTGGGAACCGGTGGCAGTTCATCACCCGTCACCGGCCAGGCATTCATCCCCCAGGACGTTGGTGGGGGGACCGGTGTCAGATACCGCAGCCAAGAGGACCACACCGCTGCTTACCGACGTCGGTCGGGAGGCGTTGTTGGAGGAGGAGGAGTCTACCCAGCCCGAAGACCAGGTGGGCGATTCCGGACCCATCGAACTCCCACGGGAGCCCTCCCCAGAGCCTGAGACCCCCGGGGAGCCAGCGCCTGGCTCCAACGACAGGCCACTGGCGCCCGGTCCATCGTTGGGTTTGAACTTGGTGGAAGTGAAGGAGCTCTTCACTTTCTGGTGGGACACCATCAAAAGAGATGTGGTCACCACACAGCCTTCTCCGTCTGCAGCACCACGCCGTGCACCCCCTCTTTCACAAAAGGGTCAGCAGGCTGAGCACCTTCCCCCCAGGAGCCAGCAGCACTTCCTAGGGGCAGATCTGCAGAAAGGAGAAGGCCTCCCTCAAGATCCTCTTCAGGGTCGCCCAGCCCCAAGAGACCCAGAAGATGCTGGTATTCACCGTCTATGGAGGATTCCAGATCTGACATCTCTGAATGTTCCAGGTCTCCTTCACCAATCAGCATCCCCTCTCTGGACCTGCGCGACCTCCCTAGGTCTCCTACGGGTGACCCCTCATTCTCCGAGATAATGAAACACATCCAAGAGAACATGGGATGGGATGCGGAGGAATTCGACCCCGAAAGACTACGCCTTGCCGCTACAACCGGCAAAAGATCCCAAGCCTGTGAGTAGCTACCCTTGGTGGACACCGTCGTGGATGTCACCAAGGCAGCGTGGGAAGCATCCACATTCGACCCGACAATGCCGAAGAGGCTGACTGTCTGTACAAGGCCCATACCTGGCTACATCCTCTGGCCGACTCTGGTCATTACAGCCTCTCATGACTGGTCTCAGAAACCACAACATCTGAGCACGCAGCCACCGGACCCGAGTCCAAGCAATTGGACATGCTGGGCAGGCACACTTACGTGGCCATGACTTGCGCCATTAGAACGTTGAATTACCTGACCCACATGGTTCAGTTCCAGAACACGCTGTGGGAACAGGGACAGGAACTAGCGGAGAAACTGCCAGATGGTGGCCAAAAGGAGGAACTCCTACAGCTCCTCTGCACGGGTTCAGATGTGGGGACCCAGGTGATCCGAGCCGCATACGACTCTGCGGACTCTTCGGCCAGAGCGGCAGCCTCAGGCGTATGTCTCCGGAGGCACTCCTGGCTCCATGTCTCCGGGTTTACCCTGGACGTCCAGAAAAATATTATGGACGCTCCTTTTCATGGTGAAGTTTTGTTTAGAGAAGCCTCAGAAAAGGTCATCACCAA
Organism: Neoceratodus forsteri; assembly: GCA_016271365.2. Classification (NCBI taxonomy): domain Eukaryota; kingdom Metazoa; phylum Chordata; order Ceratodontiformes; family Ceratodontidae; genus Neoceratodus; species Neoceratodus forsteri. Next base: position 807,204,691 of record CM028136.1, read on the forward strand.
ATTACAGGAAGCTGGGAAGGCTGTTAGATCTGTCCAGGCCATGTACAGATCTAGACTCAGTTCCTTTCATAGGAACCAGAGTCATTTTCACAGCCGGACCCAGAGGCAGCAACCTCATTCTGGCCAGCAACAGAGGGGATCCTTTTCTTGGAAAGCCCAGGCCAAGACGTCCTCAGGTAGAGGCCAACGTGCTACCAAGTCAGCCCAACCTACAGGGCCTACTGCTGCCACAGCATGACTCCTTCCGGCCCCCTGCCCCTCCTCAGGATCAACGGGAAATGAAGGTTGGGGGTCGCATCGCAGACCACCTGCCAGGGTGGCGGTTGATCACCACCGACAGGTGGGTGCTACAGTTGGTCGGAAAAGGCCACTATATAGAGTTCATAGACAAGTCCCACACAAGGCCTCCTCTGCTCTCCCGTTATTCGGGTCAGTATGCTTCGCTCATAAGGCAGGAAGTGCTCACACTTCTACAGAAATAAGCTCTGGAGCATGTTCCAGGGAACCAAAGAGGAGCAGGTTATTATTCACACTTCTTCCTGGTTCCGAAGAAAACAGGGGACCTCCGTCCAATCTTGGACCTCAGTGACCTCAATATGTCGGTCGTTTACAAGCGCTTCCGCATGGTGACCCTCTCGGGACTAATCCCCATGCTCAAGAAGGATGCTTTCCTGGCGTCCTTGGACATGCAGGACGCTTACCTGCACATCCCTATTGCTCAAGCGCACAGGAGGTTCCTGCGCTTTGAGTTTCTCGGACGCCACTATCAGTTCCGAGTGCTTTCCTTCGGGCTGTCATCAGCACCCAGAGTATTCACCAAGTGTATGGCAGTCGTGACAGTGTCTCTGAGGAGACAAGGCCACTACGTGTTCCTATACCTGGACGACTGGCTTCTCATGGTCCCCTCCGAGGAGGCATTGCTTTTGGCCATTCAGCATACTCAGGCTCTATTTCAGTCTCTGGGCATCTTAATCAATTACGAGAAGTCTCTCCTGGTACCGTCCCAGAAACTGCAGTTCATAGGGGTAGTTCTGGACACCGTCAAGGGGAAAGCCTTTCTCCCTGAAGACAGAGCGGGACGCATATGATCCCTCATAAGGGACCTATCAGCGAAGAAGACCGTCCCGGCCAGATTGGTCCTTCGCCTGCTCGGACACATGGCTGTGGCCATTTCTACAGTCCCAATGGCAAGACTCCACATGCGGGTAACCCAGTGGATGTTAAGAGTGCAATGGGACCAAAGGCAAGACCATCTGCAGCACCCAGTCAGAATCACGAGGGCCGTGGTTCGGGACTGGCAATGGTGGATAGATCCGGGTACCCTCTCCACAGGGGTTCCTTTCTCTGCACCATTCCCGGTGATGACCCTCTCCACAGATGCCTCAGGGCTGGGGTGGGGAGCACACCTGAATGGGGTGAAGTCTCAGGGGACATGGTCTACTCAGGAATCTCATCTCCATATCAACATATTGGAGATGAGGGTGGTCCTTTATGCCCTGCAAGCCTTTCAGTTGGACATTCCACTGAGTACTCTCCTGTTACAAACAGACAATACTGCGGTGATGTATTACCTCAACAAACAAGGAGGCACACACTCCTACCCCCTTTGCAGGGAGGCCATGAGAGAGTGGGAATGGGTAATACGACACGGTGCAAATCTCATTGCAGTTCACGTTCCCGGGGTAGACAACACTCTCGCAGACAGCCTCAGTCGTTCCCAGGCCAGAACCTATGAGTGGAAACTTCTGCAGGAGGTGGCAGAGGACCTGTTTCACAGATGCAAAACTGCTCAATTTTTGCTTGCTAGATCCAGGGTCCGTGTTTTCTGGTGAGACGGTTGTCCCTCTCTTGGGTGGGCAGATTCCTCCTTCCCTCCTTTCCCGTTGATCCGAGAGTCCTTCTCAAACTTTGCAGGGAGCAAGTGGCGCTTATCTTAATAGCGCCTTTCTGGCCCAGGCAAATTTGGTTCCCGCTTCTGGAACAGTTGTCCGGGGAACCTCCGCTTCCCTTGCCAGTCAGCTCCCACCTGTTGTCTCAGGAGGTGGGTTCATTAGTCCACCCAGACTTACACTCATTGAACCTGCATGCTTGGCTCCTAGAGACATAGCCATGTTGTGACACGGGTCTGAAGAGGTGGCAGACGTGCTTTCTGCCTCAGAAACCGGCAACACAAGCAACATATGCCATGAAGTGGCGCAGGTTTTGCCTGTGGACTAAAATGCGCAGTTTCTCACCCTTAGACTGTCCTGAGAAGCTGGTCCGGAGTACCTGCTTTCCCTTTTTCAATCCTAGCTTACTCCTTGATCACAGTGCACCTTTGTGCAATCTCTGCTTATCATGCCCCATAGGCCATTGCATGGTGGCCCAGTTGGATGATACTCATGCCTTTCTAAGGGGGGTCCTCTACCTTAGGCCACCTATTAAGGATCCTGTCCCTCCTTGGGACTTGCCCTTCGTCCTGGAGCAGCTTACACTGCCACCCTTTGAACCAGCCGCAGATTGCGAGCTACGTTTTCTGTCGTGGAAAACATTTTTAGTTGCTGTTACTTCAGTGAGAAGAATCTCCAAATTACATGCTGTCATGTGCAAAGAGCCTTATTTAATTTTCCACCAGGATAGAGTATCCCTGAGGACAAATCCTAAGTTCTTGCCTAAGGTGGTTTCAGCCCTTACCCTTAATCAGGACATCGATTTACCAGTGTACTTTCCCAAGTGCACCAATCGAGGAGAAGCACTGCTTCACACCCTGGATGTTCACAGGTGTCTCAGATATTATCTGACCAAAACCAAAGAGCTCTGGAAAGCGGAGCAGCTGTTCGTATCCTTCGCTGAGAGGATGAAAGGGGCCCCCATTTTGAAGCAGACCTTTTCACGCTGGCTCATTCAGTGTATCTCTTTCTGTTATGACAAACGCAGAAAACCCTTGCCAGGAGCGGTCAAGGGTCATTCCACCAGAGGAGTGGCTACCTCCTTCACAGCACTGAAGAATGTGTCCACTTCAGCTATCTGTGCTGCAGCCACCTGGAGCTCAGTGCATACTTTTATCAGGCATTATAGCCTGGATATCGCCTCAAGGTGAAGGGCTGGTTTCGGCCTAGCCGTCCTCCAGAGATTTCTGTGTTAGGCTCAGAAGGGGTCTTAATCTCCATCTTTCTTTCTCCCGATGGCTTTTCAGTGTTGCCATTGCTTGGGAATCAGTCCTAATGGTGAACCCCTGCAAGAGCTGTATCTCGAAGAAGATAGTACAGTTAGTAAGTACTTCACAGTAACAGTAGATCTTCAAGGACTGCTCTTGCAGCAGGTACCTTCCCACCCACCATTCCCCCTTGGAGGAGGTAGGTTATAGCCTAACATCCATCTTCCAGAATGGAATGGTTTGTGTCTTAGTCTTGGCCATCTGATGGCAGATCCTCGGTCTCCTCTTCTGATGTCATCCAGCGGCCGGGAGTCTCCAGCGGGAGAACTGGGAATTGTGGCAGGACCGCCTCCTTATGTACAATGCCTGACATTGGGGGCGGTCCCTGCTGAAGACTACTAGCTAGAAAATTTCTGTGGGGTCCTGATGCCTGACGGCTTCAGTCCTAATGGTGTAACCTGCTGCAAGAGCTGTTCTCGAAGATCTACTGTTACTGTAAGTTCTTACATAACTGTACTTTCTGGGAGTCTCATGGACTGTCCGGTCATGATTTCAAAAATGGGGTATGCTGTGTACCTGCAGAGGGTGTCCCTCTTATTGTCATAAGGATTAAAGGCAATAATGAATTGGTGAAATGTTGCTAAAGCAAACATTCTTTTGTTTTGCCTACCTGGACATTAAAAGCAAAGTGAAATCTGCAATACATGTCCTGAAAACATTTCTGAAAAATGCTTGGATAAGGCTAAAGAGAAAACTATTACCATCTAAGGGTCCCTCAGCTCTGACCAGCTGACACTGTAAATTACTGTGGGTGAAACCACAACAATTACTGTAACTGCTACCCCTGAGATGGGTATATAAGCAGTTCCTGAGAGGCTTATTGAACTGCCTGACTCCCCAGTTCCCTCAAAGAAAACTAAGCACACACGACCCCCTGCTGGACAGCATTTGGGGACTTCTATGCTTGCTATAAAGTCTGCCAACTCCTGCAGAAATTGCACAGGTCTTTAAGGTCATTCAGACCTACAAGGGCTGTCTGCCTCTCAACAGCAGACCTCTGCAAGCAGTCCATGTCCTCTGCTAAGAGGAAGAATATGTGATTATGATGAAATGGAGGAAGGATACCTACTGAATCTGAGGTTTCTGAACAAGAGTTTGGCCCTCCCAACAGAGTATCTGAGGATTATTCCTCACTCTTCACATTTGTGAGAAATGATTGGTCTGACACCCACTAAAAAGCTTCTGCTTCCTATGAATAAATTCTTCAGGAAAGATTCTTTAAAGATTTTATGAAATCCAAGCTCTGCTCCTCCTCTGGATAAGAGGCTGGATAAGAAATATTAGCTGGACAGGAAGGGAGGGAGCTGAATTTTTATTCTCTGGCCCTGTCCACCAAGGAGTGGTACAAGTGACAACCAGTGACAAGGTAAAGATACCCTTGGAATCCTATCCTACTAACAAGGATTCCAGGAAAATTGATAACATGGCAAATAAGCTCTGGCAGAGCCACTACGACTAGAATGCATTAGCTAGATAAGGTGTTTCATGGACTTAAACATAAACATTTATTTATTTACTTATTTAAAAGTATCAGATTTACAAACTTTTGAGTCAGAGACTAATTTACAAAGGCACCTCATCGAAACTAATACAAAGACAGCACAGTTAAGTCAAAAAACAATGGTTCGGAGAGCAGACAGTTATAACAATCATTCACTGGAGATACATGGGTAGCAGTAGATAAACAGATTACATAGTTTAGGCACACAGGAACCACATCAAGAAGACCAAAGCAGTTCAAACAATATACAATAGCTAAAGCAAATAGACATCAGGAGTCAAAGGGAAGCCCAGAGTGTTCACATGAAGGCTGTTGCATATACACTAACTGAATCAAAGTACAGTACATTGAGAAAGAGCATATTTAAGCAATAAGGCACTCCAGGGTGTGTGTTATCATGTAATAATGTCACTCCTGGGGTGGGTTGAAGCATGAGGTGAAGCTGAGTGCTTCCACCACCCCAGGAGTGATGTTATTACAAGATAACACACACTCTGGAGTGCCTTATTGCAACTATACAATGGCTTGTTGTTATATACAGAATAAAAAAATACATTTTAAAGGATGTTTTTGTTAATGTGGAAAAATATTTATTAAGAGAAATTATCCAGATCCAAAGCTACGGTGATGTTATTGTGTAATAACATCACTGTTTCAATGGGTCAGCAGCCAATCAGCTTCTTACATTTTTCCTTGCCATTGTATAATTAAAAATAATGCCACCATCTGTATTACAGTTACCTATATGTTTTGCATTTTATTCTATGCACTGTTATAGAAATCAACTCAACAGAACCAGGCCATCATATACATGAAGGTACTATACCCTAATTGAAAACACTGTTGAGACAACTGTATGTTGTGACAAGGTGGAAGATAAACACAATGTTGAGACAAGTTTTTGAAGACATTTGATGTGTTTGTTTTTTTTAGAGACTGATATACAGTTCACACACAAAATTCATATAATATAAAAGTGCATATGCCCAAATGCCAATGTAAATTCGACACATTTCATTACAAGCTGTTCTGTTGAAGGAAGATATTACTATATAAGGCTTAAAAATGGGCATCAGGTAAATGTAAACTGGGGTAGGTGTGTTATCGAGGGTATTGTATGTTTATTCTTTATTGCTGCTCCACTGGATCAGCAATATTTGCAAGCTGTGCCCAGTCCAGATTCTACAGCTCTGGCCTGGGTCTGGTGATGTGGTTTTCCCATACTCCACTGCATTTGGCTTAGTGATATACTGTGCAGATGGCTACAAAGTCTAACCCATTGAAGGTTAAAGTTTCAGAAAACCATTATGCTAAAAATATCAAGACTCACTCCCTCACCCTCCAGTCACAATTAATCCTCTACCAAAGTCATGCTTAAATACTGGTGCCTCTACATCCACACCACTAAGCTTTTAATGCCAATATCTTCTTTTCCTGCTGCTGAGTTCCCCATCTGTGAAGTCCCATTCTGCTTGTGGCAGCCCCCCAAAACCAGATAATATATTTAAAAATATTTTGTTGAGAAATTTTTGTTTTAGTATATCCATGGTCAGGAAAAATTAATTTGTAAAAGAAACCAAAATCCATGTTTATCAGTTCATTGAATCACAATACAGCATGTTATGAATTTTTCTGATTCTATGTGTAACCTACAGTAAGTCAAACAGAAATTAGGCATACAAATGCCTGCCTATTTGCAAGTGAAGCAAATGTGGTTATTATCATTCAGTTATAAACACCTATAGTCATAAACTACAAGTTATGAAGATTCAGGAGAATATAAACAGTAGTCCAATGTTGGGTCTCTTCCTATGCAATGCCCTGCAAAGAAGTGGTGTCAAATGGTTTAATGAGGTGCCTAAGGGAACTTGTTGTGCAGAAAGTTCCAGGAACACAGGGTTAAAAACTGGAATAACAGGTTCCAAGGAATAATTAACTCACCATGAATGTTACAAAAACTACCCCATGCATTCACAGGTGTCAATGAATGTATTTGTTAACCATGCTGGTTTATCTTCTTGCTTCCCTCATGGTAAAAATGTGAAACTGCATTTGTGTTATTTTAAATGAAAAATGAGTGATAAATAGCTTGTCCAGTTGGATAGCAGCTCTGATAGTTGTTCCAGTCTTTCTTTTCACTGATATAAACTGAGCCAGGAAACAAAGTAAATAAAAAAAAACAAACAGCATTTTGTTTCTACAAGTAGTTGCTAATTGCAGCTGGTATTTTTAACATGTGCAAGTCAACTCCACATCTCAAACTTAAAAAGAAAAATACACTTCATGACAGACTGTGTCTACCAAGTACTGTGCTCATTTTAGTATATAAATGTTTAAGAAGTACCTGAAAGCTATCTATTTTCCTTGGAAGCTGAATCCTTAAGCTTCTCCTAGTCCTTAACAAAATGCAGGGACTCCACAGATTTGTTCTGTTCCTAGGTCCAGATCAAACTACTGAGTCTTTTTTCAACATGATACATGCACCTCATGACCCTAAGGTGGGCAGGGTCATTAGGAGCTTATTGGGTGGAGGTGGGTTGGATCTTACTTCCCCCCAAAAAACAATGCTGCCTCCCACTTCTCAGGTTCCAGTTTTTGTACTACCCATTTAAGAAAGAAAAAGTACCCTGCAACCATTGACTAACATGAAAGCGTATTTATTTGAGGGTGGAAAACATTTCTTGGAGGAGGGTAAGGTGGAGAAGACTACACCTTCAGTCAGTTCCACGTGGACAGAAAACATGACATCACTCCTTTTGTACATGCAGTACTCCTGTAGGCTCCACCCTCAGTCATAAAAAGGGATATTTATCAGCTTCCTTGGCCATCAAGCACACTTTCAAACCTATACTGCTCAATACCAGAAGTCACTATGACAGTCTGTCCTTGCTATCATACTCAAGGTCCAGACTCCCGGTCAGATGGTCTAGCTGAAACAGCTAAATTTGGTTTGGAAGCAACCAGATATCAGTCAAATGGCTGCTGACTCTAATGACACTGCTGCCAGATGGATGGCACATACAGTGGTTCAGAGGAGGTTTGTCTGGCTCTGAGTCACACACCTCACTCAGGATACCCAAACCAAGGCTATGGATTTCCCAGTTGAGGGTAATTCCCTGTTTGAAGGAAGTTAAAAGCTTACATGAAAAAGGTGGATGGATACAAAACCACATACAATAGCAATTATGCAAAAGAGAGCTTCCCAGTCTACTAAAACATAGGGAAGGGGGTCAGAGAGAGATCATTTCTCAGCAAGCTTTTTTTTATCAGGCCATGGGTGTGCCTCAGTATCAGCAGTACCCACAACAGGGGGACTTCAGGCACCACAGACAAGTGGTCCTGGATTTAGTGAGTCAAGGATTGTCTCTGAGTTCAAATTCCTTCCAGTAGTAAAAACAAAGGTTTTCAACCCATCTACAGATGTAGAGAGAGAAAACTCCTGAGAAGAGATTCAGAACATGTTACTGTCAAAGACAGTGGAGCCTGTCCTAGTACAGCAAAGGATACCACAAAGAAGATGGGGAGTGGTGGCCTATCTTAGACTTCAGAGTCCTAAACAGGCAATTAACAAAGTCAAAGTTCAAAATAATAACTTTGTCACTGATTCTGCCAACACTCCAAAAAGGGGAATGGTTGACATCATTGAACTTAAATTATTTCCACATCCCCATAAGGAAGTCTCACAGAAAGTACTTCAGGTTCAGACTCTCATCAGGTCACTCTCCACGAGTGTACATAGTCGAGGACTGGCTGGTGATTGTAAACTCACCCCAGCAAGGGGGAGCATCTGCACCTCACCCAGAGGTTCCTGCAGTTTCTAGGGTTCCTGATAAATCTAAAGAAAGTCTGTCCTTCAGCCTGCTCAGGCACTATAGTTCATGGGAGCAGAGATAAATACCCTGCAAGCCAGGGCCTACCTGTTTCTATGCAGGGCAAGAAGTATTCCAGTAATAGTGGGCTCATTCAGTCTGAATAAACCAAAAACTACAAGACCATTTCTTCAGCTACGGTCCCCATGACACCTACCACTGGCACAGTCCTGGAGTCCAGCTTACAGATGAGGGACATCCAATTTCACCTCAGGACTCAGTGGTGTCAGAGGAAGTACCCACTTTAAAAACTAATTCTGGTAACAAAAAACATTGTTATAGGCCTTCAATGGTGGAAAAGAAAGCAACCTAAGGAAAGGGGTTCCTTTTTCAGCAAGAGTTCCCATCAGTTGTTCTAACAACAGGTGCATCTCTATTAGAGTGGGGCACCCATCTGGGTGTTCACACCACCCAAGGCACATGGTCAAGTGCAGGGTCACTCCTGCACATAAACCTGCTGGAGCTAAGAGTAGTGTTACTGGCACTAAAGGCTTTCACACAACTAGTACAGAGAAGGCGGTACAGGTCAGAATAAACAATATCACCACAATGTACTACATAAACAGGCAGGGAGGGACAAGGTCAAGCCCTCACTGCACAGGACTCATGAAAATATGAAGTCTAGCATGCTCCATGGGCCTCTGCAGGCTATTCATCGGCCAGGCAAGGACAATACCTTGGCAGATACCCTGACTCAAATCAGCCAGTCCCACCACGAATGGGCCTTGAACTGTCAGATGGTGCAAGTAATTAGAAGGTGGGGCACCCCAGAGGTAGACTTGCTTGCATCCCACCAGAACCACCACCTGCCACAGTACTATGGCAGACCAAAAGATCCAGAAACAATCCCACTGGATGCTCTGGTTCTGAGTTGGCCAGGGAAGCACCTGCATGTTTTGTCTTCTGTCCTTGGGCCTAAAGAGCATTTCTCAAGCTCCGATCCCAGTCAGCATCAATGGTCTTGATACCACCAGTCTGGGCCAGGCAGCCATGGTACTGTTTGCTATTCTTCATGTCTAGGTCCGAACCAATATATCTTCCTCAGATGCACAATCTGCTAACCTCCAACCAGGGGAGTCTCCTGTACCCAAACCTCAGGTCACTCAGGCTCAAGGCATGGCTCTTGAGGACCTACAATATGCAGGCTTGCATCTTTCTGAAAGCATCTTGGACATTTTAAGTGGTTACAGGAAGACCTCCACTAAGAAAATCTACACTTAAAATGGAAGAGGTTTACTATTTGGTGTTCAACCAGAAACTGGTACCAGCACATGCTGGTGTCCTAGCAGTGCTGGATTATCTTACTTATTTACATTCATTGGACTTGCAGTCCAGCACCTTCAAGGTCCACCTAGATGCAGCATCTGCTTGCATATCTGCTGGGCAAGATGTTTAAATTGCTTCAGATCCTGTCTTCAAAAGGCTGTTTAAGGGCCTGGCCCATATCAGCACAGGCTGGTGCCCCAGCTGTGCTGGACTATCTTACCTATTTGCATTCACTGTACTTGCAGTCCAGTACCTTAAAGGTCCACCTGGCTGCAGCATCTGCTTACATTTCAGTTAGAATGTTTCTGGGGCCTCAGACCCTATCTTCAAAAGGTTCTTTAAAGGCTTGGCCAATTTCCCCCACACACACACACAGGGAACCGGTGCCAGCATGGGACCTAAATGTGTGTATAGTTAGGCTCATGGGTCCCCCTTGTGAGCCTATGTCTTCAGCTTACTTGAAATATGTCACATGAAAAGCCATTTTTCTTGTGGTAATGACTTCTGCCAGAAGAATCAGTGAGCTCCAGTCTCTCTGCATTGAAAAGGACTACATGTCATTTCACAGAGACAACATGGTCCTGAGAACAGACAGGAAGTTTCTTCCTAGAACAGTTTCTGATTTCCATTTGAACCAAACCATTACCTTACCTGTCTCTTTCACTGAACACTTTAGCTCTAGTAAAATGAGTCTCCATAGTCTGGATGTTAAAAGAGCTCTTAGCTACTACTTAACAGTCACTAAAGTCCATAGGCAGGACAGAAAACAGTTGTTCCTGACCTATGAGAATGTGGGAAAGGGTACCCCAGCATCAGAAAGGTCCATTTCTCACTGGATAGTACAGCATATCCAGTTTGTGTTACTCTAAGGCTAAAAAGGAGCCCTCAACAGGATTGAGGGCCCATTCAACAAGTGGCACAGCTGCTACCATAGCAGTTATCAGGGATGCTCCCCTGGTGGACATCTGTAAAGCAGCTACCTGGAAAACAGAACACACTTTTACAAAGCATTACAGTCTGGACATTCTGTCCGGGGTGATGCCAGGTTCACACAGCAGTCCTGCAAAGTCTGTTCCCAAAATAAGGGTCTGTGCCCACCTCCAAAGGTACTGCTTGGTAGTCTGCATAAAGTAATGAATACCTGAGTATTACAGGGGGTGAGAAGAAAAAATTACTATAGTAATCTTGTTTCTTCCCAGTGATACTCACATATTCATAACTTCCTATCCTACCTCTCCTTCTGGGACCTTTAGCCTCTGCATTCATGAATACTGTGCTGTCAGGGTTCCTTCCCCTCATCCTGCCCTCTTTACATAGGTGTTCTGTATACCCCTCCGAAGCCTTCACCTGACTTCCTCATCTCAGCCATCTCCTCCATCTCTTCAACCACCTCAAATGGCGAACTCATTCTATTAGACGATTTCAACCTAAACTGTTTCTCCTCCTCCACAAAACCAGCAGCCCTGAGGATTGAAGCCCTAAATCTCACCCAGCTAATCCAGGAACCCACCCATCTAAATCACCAATCACAAAAACACACCCTTCTTGACTGGATTCTAACCTCCCACCCCCCACAGGATCACTGCCTCAGGTATCCTTTCTGATGCCCTTAGTGACCACTGTATAACCTATTGTATCTGTAAAATCCATTCACCCCACTGCAGCCCCAAATTCATCATAACCTGCACCCTACACCTCCTTGATGAATCCGCCCTTCAACGTGACCTGTTAAACACAGACTGGCTCCCAGTACTTGCCTCACTCAATGTCGACACTGCCTTCTCCCACTTCTGCAGAGTGTTCCTAAGCATATGGGACCACCACGCTCACTCAGGAAAGCCAGAGTCAGGAAACATCACCACCCCTGGATCACAGCCAACCTCATCTCCTGGGTCGATCACAGATAAGGCTTGGCTACAAAACCTCTCTAGCATCCAGTGATCTCTATCATACAAAATTCTTAGAAACAATTGCACAAAAGCTATTCGACAATCCCTAAGGCCCAACTTACCGCTAACCAAGCCTTCCCGGCGCCCTTCTGGAAGGTGATAAACTCTCTCATCAACCCACACCTGCAAGCTAGCCAGCCTAGCCTAAACATTGACAGCAAAATCGCCTCGATCCTACCATAGTCTCCGAACTCTTTCATCTCCTGTGCCATGCCTGACTCACCCCCCAACCTCATCCACAAATCCCCCACCCTCATGCCATGGTTTCCACTTTCCCCCATTCACACCCCTGTAAGTTTACACCTCTCTCACCTCTCTAAACCAGTCAAAATCCAGTCCAGACAGCTTGCATCCCAGCCTGATCCGCATCTCCACAGCGGCCATAGTCGCATCTATAACCCACATTCTAAACCTCTCAATCGACACAGACACTGTCCCCTCCGCCTGGAAACTTGCCAAAATCCTACCTCTCCATAAAGGTGGTGACCCCTCCCTCCCAGGAAATTATAGACCCAACTCTCTCCTCCCCTCCCTTGCCAAAATCCAAAAATCCCTCATGCTATCAAAACTGTCCCCCTTCCTCTCTACAAACAGCTCCGTCTCCCCTTTTCAATCAGGTTTCAGAAAATGTCATTCTACCACCACTGCTTTACTATGAGTAACCAACACCATTCTCTCCGCCATGGACACCGGGCAAACCACTACTGCCATTTTCATTGACCTAGCCAAAGCCTTTGATTCGGTCTCCCACCTGCTACTGCTAGGAAAATTGAGCTCCTTCGGCCTTGCCAACCAGGCCATAAACTGGTTCCATTCCTACCCCAAAACAGGATGCAGCAAGTACAAATAGGAGACACCGTCTCCAAACCTCGACCCATCCTCATGGGTGTCCCCCAAGGCTCCATCCTTGGCCCCATCCTTTTCTTCCTATTTATAAACAACCTCCCCTCAGCCTGTCTCACCTCAAATGTGCACCTATATGCTGATGATACCTTTATCTACACCTCAGGCCCCTCCCATGACAGTGTTCACCCAAACCTCTAGAGCAATTTCAACTGAGTACAAGCCTGGCTCTGGGAAAATCAGTTAAAACTCAATGCAAAAAAAACTGTCTCCATGGTATTCAGCACAAGACAAAAACTCGCCTCCCTACCTACCCTCCGATCTCCACCATGGATAAAATACCCTTGAGTCTGTACCCACATTTAAGTACCTGGGAGTCTGGCTGGATGCAAACCTCAACTTTGCCACCCACGCACACCTTCTGCACCAAACTCCGGCCCAAACTTGCCATCCTCTACCACCACAAAGACTGCCTCCCTCTCCCTACTCGGAGTGAACTCATATGAAAAACCATCCTACCAGTACTGGACTACGCGGACATCATTTATGGCACAGCTCCTTCCTCCTCCCTTGCAAAACTCAAAGTCCTGCTAAACTCCTTCATGCACTTTGCCACTGCCTCCCCCCCACTCACTCATCACTGCAAACTATTCTCAACTCTATCTCTGATGCCACTCTCACATAGGCAGACCACCCACAGTGCTTCACTCATAGGCAATATTGGCTTGGCTCCTTCACCCTCTACCTCTCCTCCCACCTCTCTCAAGCCAACCCCTGGCTACTCACTTTGCCACAGACATGCACATGCCTTCACCTCTCACCCCCTCTCAGCCTCTGGGCAGCTGCCTTTTCCTACCGCTCCCACTCCTGTGGAACAACCTCCGCCCAACCTCCACCTGGCCCCCTCCCTATCAGCCTTTAAACAGCTCCTCAGGCTTCTCCCTCCCACCCCCTGCTGCAGCTGCATGCCCATTCCCTCCTTGCCAGGACCTAGTACTACCCTCAGTAGCCTCGCCAGGTAAAAAATAACTCCATATGCCAGCTCTTACTGTTAAACCACCACCCCCACCGGTACCTTCTCCCTGAAAACTCAAATATTAGGTAAATCCACTACTGTAAATATGTAAATATGTAAAGACACACACTTGGAATTTAAGGTAAAATGGTCTAGAAATGTAATGAATCAATTTTTCCACTCTGCCATTCAAACAAATGTGAAACCTCACCACCAAACTCATTGTAATGTACTATACTGTATTATTTTGTCTGTTACTTGATATTTGCTGTATTTCCTGTCTCCCACCTTGTACTACCTGTACCGGGTCAGACCTGGAAATGAGCCTTGGCTCAGTGTGCCTTTCAGGTCACCAAATTTTAAGTAAATAAAAAAAATAAAATAAAAAAATGCCACTGCTGGCACATATGTTGTGTTGTCCCCCTCTCCTTTTTCATGTGATTTGAACATACAGGGGTATTCTTTCATATGTTATGTCCTCCACTTGGGGGCCTTTATTGGGGGTTAAGGGAGTTATCTCTATAATTATTATTATTATGATTAATATTGTTATCATTATTATTACACTTAGTCCTGGTGGACCTGTCTTTCCAGGCTTTCAGGAAATCTGAGGGGTTTAGAACTAAGGCAGTTAGTAGAAAGTAGGATTTGAAAAAGTAGCTCATGCAAAAGATTCCATCATTTGCATATGTTCCATCTTTCCAGGCAGTTCTACCTAGAAGGCTTACTGCATAAAGTTATTAATACCTAAGTATCACTGGGAAGAAACAAGATTACTATGGTAAGTATTTTTTCTTTCTGCCCACTGTAGTTTATGTCCCAGTATTCCAGTATGTGCTTTTTGATATATTTTAAAAAGTTAGGGTCTTGTAGTAGTTTGTTTTGAAACTGCCATTGGGGCAGTCTTTTCCTTTATTTTATTAGAATACAAGTGATCAATATTATTGCATGATCAAAGATGGAAATGTTATGAATTTTTGTGTTAATGATATCTTTTATTCTTTATTTGAAAAAATATCTAAGCTATAGTGTACATTTATATTTTTGACTTTAAATGTATATTTTATTTTATTTGGATTTTCATTCCTCCAAATGTCACACAAATTATGATCATTTATGAAAATATTTAAAACATTTGATGTCCTGTTATCTGATTCAGTGGGTGGGGAAGATTTGTCTATCTTGGGATTTAATAGTGCATTGAAGTCCCCTCTGATCAGGATTTTATTTGTGTCTAACTCTATAATAGCTTGTGAGATTTGGTCAATAAAGGTTTCATATCAGAGAAAGGGGTGTATATGGAACCTAGTATAATATCTGTATCGTACAGTTTACCTTTTACTAGAATGATTCTCCCATCCTTGTCTTGCCATTGTTAAATATATTTGAAATCAATGTTCTTAGAAACTAATATTGCTACACCCCTACTATTGGTCATTCCTTGAGAGAAATATATTTGATCAATCCACCATTTTTCTCAATTTTTTATTATTAATTGTGTCTAGATGGGTTTCCTGAATGGCTACTATATCCACTTTTTTATCTAAAAGGTATTAAAAAATATGTTTTTCTTTTTATAGTTATTTAAACCATTTATGTTTATTGAGGCAATGGTCAGCTCTGAATTCCTTAATTGTTCACCTCATGTCATGGGAAAAACACCATCTCTTCAAGCCTAAGTGATGTTTCTTATTAAGTTTTTGAAAAGTTTTTCCTTTTATTTTAACTATACCAATACCAATTATATCCTCCCTTAACCTATTGTCCCAGATATGATTCTAAAGCTAAATGTATAAAAACAAAATCTGTCCATTTTAAGGCTATTGGACAGGTGAAAACCTGTAGATACTGGTGTTCCTTATTCTTCAAATGCTCCTTTGAAGACCCCATTATCCCATGCAGCGGGGGGGGGGGACAGAAAAAAAATATTCTTATGTTAAAAAAACTTAAAAGTACAACATTTCTTCTCCTTCACAGTCCCATTGTTTTCTCAGTGTCAAGTGGTAATTTATGTATGGACAACACCGACCCCCACCCACATGTCACAGCTTGAAAATTACAGAAACCATTGTTTACTAAGGTTCATACTAAGGTTTGTGACAGAGCAAGAAGGCAGTCACCCATAATACTCCTATACTAAGCCAAATGATAATAGGACAGGTCATAACCTGTATTGATTAATTTATCTAATCTACATTTAAAGATACTCTTAGTTTCACTAATAATGACATCAGTGGTAATCTATTCCAAGGGCCTATGGTTCTAAGTACAAAAATGTATTTGCGACTAGTATGTTTAAATGGTTTTCTTATTAATTGTAAGGAGTGACCTCTGATATCATAGGTATAGTCTTTAAATTGTAAACCAAGTTCAGTCATAAGGTAAGGATCTTGAATGATGTCAAAAAGGAGTAATAAATCTCCAGACGATGGGTAGATAAAGACATAGGATTTAATGCTTTTGGTCTATTAGCATACGTTACATTTTTAGGCCTGACACATGTGTAGTAAAGCGCCTTTGGATCTTTTCAGTGAATTCCCAACAGTTTTTATAAGGGCACCACAACTGGGCCATGCTCTAAGTGTGGTCTAATGTATGATCTGTATAGAGGCATTAAAACCTCAGGCTTCCGTGATCTGATATTTGACAAGATAGACCATACTGCCCCATTAGAGCTATTGATGACTCCCTGTATGTTTTTGTGTGTCATATCATGTGAAATAGTAATGCCCAGGTCCTTCTCATCTAATGTGCCTAACTATGGACCAAATAGACACTATCCAGTCAGATTTGAATAAAATATCTAATTGGTTATCAAGTGGAAGATAATTAAACTTGATAAATGCAAGGTTATGTACTTTGGTGCATTAAATCGCAGGTAACTTATCATCTAGCCAGTAAAAATTTAGTATTTCAGTAAAAGAAAGAGATTTGGGAATAATTATATCATCAGATTTTTGTCCCTCTATACAGATTAATGAGTCTGTCAGAAATCTAATAAAGTCATCTGGTCTGTTAGGCATGATATAAAAATCTAAGGGCAGGAGAGTTTTAATGCCTCTGTTTCTAAGCCTATGTTCAGCCCCATTTAGAATATGCTTCCCAACTATGGAGCCCCTTTAAGAAATCGGACATTAATTTACTTGAAAGGTTCAGCATAAATACACTAAACATATTAAAGGACTATACAATGATTCTTATGAATCTAGGCTTGTATCCCTGAATTTGATGTCTTTAGTGGTTCGACGAATGCAGGGAGATCTCCTGTTTATATATGATGCTATGCAAGACCCTTTCCTAATTACCGAACTGGGATTTGAGTTAAAACAGAACCCATATAATACAAAAGGCCATCCACTTCAATTATATGGTAAAACTTTTAATTTGATGGCAAGGAAATTTTTCTTCTCCTTACGTGTAATAAAACCTTGGAATTCCCTGCTTGAGGATGTTGTTATTAGCAGTTCTAAACATTTATTTAAAAATCGCTTGAATAAGTACATACTATCCGGTAATGTAATTGATTATTATTAGTATCTTCAAGAGCATTATGGACACAAAAGCCCCCTAGCTCTTATAAAACATTAGTAGGAACCTTAGTTCAGAATCACCCAGTTTATATGTATAATTTAAATTGCTGGTTCCCAGATGCATGACTTTACATTTGTTAGTATTTAATATCATACCCCATTTGTTTACTCATGATGTCATAATATCCAGATCCTTTTGGATAGTTATTGCTTGTGCTAAATTACTACAAGGGCCACCTATTTTAACATCATCTGCATATTTGGTGGTAATTGAATGCTAATCATTGTTCATGTCTGCAATAAATGCTTGAAAAAGGCAAGGGCCCAAAACTGAGCCCTGTGGCACCTACACTAGACACTATACCCACCTCAGATGAGGAACCATTGATGACAGCACTTTGAGTTCAATCCTGTAGCCAGTTGCTAATCCAATTGACAATGAAACTATTTATATTGAATTTATGAAGTTTATTGATAAAGGCCCAAATGAGGCATGACATCAAATGCCTTACTAAAGTCAATAAAAATGATGTCACAAGGTGTCCTATGCTCAACAAAGGAGCCAATATGCTCATAAAAACATAATAGATTAGTGAGACAACTTCTACCACTTTTGAAGACATGTTGCTTTAAATCATGGTGGCTTAATGTAGGAGTTGTAATATATTTAATAAGGCACTCTAAAAGTTTGCAGACAGAGGAGGTCAAACTTATGGGGCTGTAGTTTTCCCAGTTATTTTTTGTCCTTTCTTATGTATTGATTTGATGTTGGCCTTTTTCTAGTCATCTGGTACATGGTTTTCTATCAGGAACTCTTCAAATAAAACCTTTAAGGGAAAGGCAATATGTTTAGCTAATAAAAATAAGAGATGCCCAGCTAGATTATCGGGACCAGAGCAGTATTTGCCCTTAAATGAGAGAAACTTCTCAATTATTGTTTCTTCTTGGAAGACTATTTTAATATCCTCATGGTTGTCAGTGGGATTGGGTGGATTATAATTTGTGTTTGTAAACACATTACAAAACTCTTTATTAACTATTAATTTATATGACTCAAAACTGGGGGTGGTGGTGAACGGGGAGGAGGGGAGGGCGGCCCTACAGGGGGACCTGGAGGCTCTGGAAGGATGGTCAAGGAAGTGGAAGCTGAGGTTCAATGCAGGGAAACACAAGGTATTGCACCTGAGGGCCAGAAACCCGGGCCATGTGTACACCCTGGGGGGGGGATGCTACAAGTCTCGATGGTTGAGAGGGACCTGGGGTGGTGGTGGATGTCAAGATGAATAACTCAGAGACTTGTAGGAGGGCAGCAGCCAAGGCCAACAGGATGCTGGGATGCATTGCTAGGGGATCACCTCCAGAAGGAGGGAAGTGATACTCCCTCTGTATAATTGCTTGGTGAGGCTGCACCTTCAGTACTGTGTGCAGTTTTGGAGGCCACACTTAAAGAGGGACATTAAACTCCTGGAGAGGGTCCAGAGGAGGACAACCAAAATGATTTGGGGCTTGGGGGACAGGACCTATGAGGAGAGGCTTGAAGAGCTAAACATGTACACATTGGAAGAGAGAAGGGACCGGGGGGACATGATAGAGGTCTTCAGGTACATAAAGGGGTAAATAGGGGAGGAACAGTCAGGGTGCTTCGAAGGAAGGAGGAGGGGGCCACTAGAGGGCATGGGTGGAAGCTGGAGGGGGGAAGATTCAAGGGAGAAAGGAGGAGGTGCTACTTCACTGAGAAGGTGGTGGAGCCATGGAATGCACTGCAAAGGGGGCTGGTGGTGGCAGAGATGGTGGAGGGGTTCAAGAGGAGGTGGGACAGGTATAGGGGAAGGGTTCTGGAAGCAAAATCCAATGCAGCGTGAATATCTAGAACTGGGAAGGGAGAAGCCAGAGAAGGCAAGGGGCAAGGTCAGCTCCCAGGGTGGGGGCTGACCAAACGAGCAGGTGCAAAAGACCATTAGGCCTATTCTTCTGGAATTTTAGTATGTTAGTAAATATATCGGCCATAGACTTAGGGTCATAAATTATTTCATTATTTTGTAAGATCGGACCAACTGGACAAATAGGTTTTTTTAATTAAAATATGAATATAAACTTTTACTACTGTTCCTTTTGGCACTACTTGCTAGCTAGTATTCCCATCTTGATTTAGCCTTTTTAATGGAAAATTTATATTTAATCTGAGTTTTTTTGTAAGCTTCCCAGTTAGTGCTTGACCTGTTTTTGAAATAGATATTGTATTTTTTCCTTTTAAGTCATATTAATTTTTTGATAGAATGGTTAATCCATTTAGGTGATTGTTTATAACTATGGATTTTGGGTTTAGATGAAATAAATACATCTCTTATCTCAGAGACAGTAGTTTTAAAAGTTAGCCAACTTTTTTCTGAATTTAGTTTAGAGAGAATAGAGTTCCAGCTAACCATTTTAACAGCATTTTCTATAGAGACAAGATCCACTTTATCATATATATAAATGTTAGTATGATTCGGAGTAGATATATAACATTTTTTAATAGTGAACAGAATAGAACTGTAATCACTACCAACAGTGAGCTCAGTAATTTTTACATCTATAATGGGCAACTCATCATTACAGATGATAAGGCCTAAGATATTGTTTCCCCTAGTTGGGATTGAAACATGTTGTTTGAGATTAAGCTCAGAACAAATGGACAGAAATGTTTTACCTTTGCTACTTACAGCAGCAATGTACTGGCAATTAATTTCACCAGGGTTAAAATTGCCTGTAATAACAATGTTTTCAAGTTCACTGGCCTGCTCTGTCTCAAATAGTATTGCATCTAGTGTTTCAACAGGTGAGTTGGGGGGATGATAACAGCTCCCAAGTATAATATAGTCATTTTGTGCCAGAAAGATTTTTACCCACATAGTTTCAGTTGTTGTGTTATGAGTTTTGATGATACATGTTATATCCACAGTATTCAGTGTGTTCTTTATGAATAAAGCAACACCACCTCCCTTTCTGTTTTGTCTATTTAATTTGTATATTCTGAAACTTGGTAAAAAGTTGTGTCGGGATGCTTTATCATCACCCCATGTTTTGCATATTGATACAATATCAATGTTATTTTGCAGGACTCGATACTGGAGTTCATCAATTTTTTGTGTGAGGCATCTAGCATTGAAACTTAGAATCTGTCATTTATTTGTTGATAATTTGTTTAATTGTTTTTTGATATGATGGCTTTACCTTCATCCCCCCCCCATTATTCAGCTTAAACAATTGTTTAAAGTGGACAGAAACTGTTTACCCAAGATGGCATTACCATGCCTACTCAAATGCAATCCATCCCTGCTAAATAGTTCTTCTCTACCATCAAATTCTTCCCAATGGGTAACACAAACGATGTCTTGTTGTAGACACCATTTATGGAGCCAATTATTAATTTTTTTTTAATTTTCTGGTTAAGAAATGGGGAGAAACAGGGAATAGGGAGGATTTCTGAGATGCAGATTTTATATATAGGTTCTACCAGTTTGTTAGGGTGACAAAGGCTGACTAAATGTCCTGTGTAGAATCCTGGTAAATGTTATTGGCTCCTATACAAATACAGTTTCTACAATACAGTCAGAAACTTTTCTTAACATTTAGGTTTTAAGATAGAAAAAAAGGAGATTTACATATGGGGAAAGCCCTGCTATTGGGGGAAATTTTTTTAAAGCAACATTAAGGGGACATATTATAACTTACCAAATACACATAAATAAAAGACAACAAGAAACTATGCATAAATTAAAGAAATATTAGAGTTACAAGAAAAATAAATACTAGACCCTATCAAATATCAAGGATTATTAGAACAAAAAATTAATGAAAAAAGCTTAATATAGCAACAAAATTAGAGGAAAAAATCATGCAACTGAAAAGGATTATATTTATTCTCAGATAAATCAGGCAAATTACTAGTGCATGCTTTAATAAAACAGAAAGAAAGAAATATTATTACACAGATTAGAATAGATGCCCAAGAAAAAGTAACCACTGATATCAAAATAGCCCAAGTTTTTCAAACATATTATAAAACAATTTATAACTGCTCAGTAACAAAGATAATCTTCATAGCTTAAAAAGAAAGATATATCTTAAAAATAGTAATTTTCCTAAAGTACATATATTAACATAAGTTTTTTCCCAAAGGTAAAGTAATAGAAGCCATCCAGTCAATGAAAAAAAAAAAATTTTCCCCTGGTCCAGACAGCTTCACCAGTGAATTCTACCAAACATTTGTACAAGAACATTCAATTTGGCTCTTTAAAATTGCTACAGAAATGTTGGTAGATGGGGATCTCCCAAAACTTTCTATGAGGCAGATGTTATACTTCTGCTATAAGAAAATAAAAACACATAATTACCTGAAAATTATTGCCACATAGCATTGTTAAACACTGATTCTAAAATACTGGCCAAATTAAGTACTTTAAAATACAAAATCAGATGCCCATTATACAAAATGACCAAAAAGAATTTGTCAAAGGCAGAAATATTTTTGAGGGTCTAGGAAACACAAGCCACCATCTCTTTAGTTTCAGAGACAGATCAAGAAACCATTGCAATAGCTTAAAATGCAACCAAAGCATTTAAACTTGTAATCTGGGATTTCATGTTTCATGCATTGGAAATATGGGACTTTATGGCCTACATTATTGAATCCATACAAGCATTATATAAATATCCTACAGCCACCTTTAAAATTAATCCATTTAAATCAGACCCAATTCAGATGTGTAATGGATTAAGGCAGGGTTGTCCCTTATCCCCCCTACTATTTGTTATTAACATTAGAGCCTTTATTAAATCATATTAGACAAAATAATCAAAGGAAAGGATGGTTACCATTTTAGACTAAATGATTACGCAGACAATATTATGGTCATAATATCCAATCCAAAAGAAACATATTTAGAATTAACATAATAAATTAACAAATATTACACATATTCTTACTATACATTAAATAAATCCAAATCAACCATTTTATGTTTAAACAAAATAAAAATGGAGACTGTACAGATTATCTCTGAAATGAAAATACAAAACTTAATAAAATACCTGGGGAGCCAACTAACAAATAATATAAACACTACAATACAAATAAATTAAAAAAAAACTACATGGAAAAGTTACAAACATGCTTATGCAATGACAAAACAAAGCTCTGTCTCTGTGGGGAAAAACTGAAGCTCTGAAGATGATGGTTAAGCCCCATCTTATGTACCTATATCAAGCCATTGAAGGTGAAATATCAGTAACTTGGTTAGAACAAATGAGACAGATTTTTAGGAAATTTGTATGATGAGGTGGAGTTCCAAGAATTGCCCAGAAGAAACTAATCTTATTGAGGAAAGAGGGGGGATGGATTGTCCAGATCCTATTAACTACTACTGGGCTGCAAAAATGAAACAGATAATTACTTGGATTAATCAAAGTAAAAAAGAACTGAACATTTTTAGTTCTAATCAAATAATAATGACTAAAATGCTATAGTGTCAAGTAACCAAGTTAAGATTTCAAGATATTTTGGCATTCCCACAATTATTTGAAAAATGTAACAATCCAATTATTGTATGTATAGAAAAGGCATCCAGAAGTATTAACAAAATGTTTCCACTCAATAATGTCCTACTATGTGCCAGCATAAACGGAAATTCAAAAATATGGAACCCTTACTATGACAATTTAATACCAACTCTGATTTGTACAAGCTAAATTTTTTTTTATTGGTTAGATTGTTTACAACAAGGAACATTCACAGATTTTGAAACTTTTACAAAGAAATGTCAAGAACAGGTTGTTACGCAGCCATGTATCAAATATAACTTGCTTAAAAATAAATTTGCTTCTTATACAGGGAAAAAGACAAACATAATAGGACAGGAAGTACTGGACATATCCAAGATTATGTTCCCTACCACAAATAAAACAAAAAAGATTAGCATAATAGCTTTTTTCTATGAAAACATTGTTAATAGAAATATGCAAAAACTGAAAAAGCCTATACTGTGTATGGGAAAAATAAATGGGAAGAATAAACATTGGATAAATGGGGAAATTAAGCAATGGGAATCTATTTATAAAAGCTAATAGAATCTATATTAATGCAAAAACAAAGCCATTCAACACAAAATTATGGATAGAGCATACATAACTCCATACAAATTAAATTCCATTTATCCAAATTACCTAACTTGTGCTGGCACAACAGTAAGGAAAATAAAAAGAAAATAGATCAGTTTCATTAATCATACAAATAAATCCTGTTATGGTGGAAATAAAAATAGAATTAGAGAAGATTTTGAATATGTATTTACCACTTCAAACAAAAAATTTCATTCATAATGACTTTGATTCACTAGAAGTCAGAAAGAAAAGAAGATATTAGCTTTGGCTACAGTGGCCATGAAAAGATTAATATTGGCAAATTGGAACTCCGCCAGGTTACCTAGTTTTGATCTGAATAAATGGAGTTGTATCTTTAAAAACACCTTATATTCTGAGAAATTAATGGATGAATTCTATGAGAACCATAATGGGGAAAAACTTTCCTGGTTAGAAATATCTAGGCTTTTGCCTCTGCTATCACAGATATGAGTTAAAGAAATATGTAAAATTACCAGAGGGATCTATATTTAGGGAAGGGGGGATGGAAAAGGAGGATATATCATATAAACATGTTCACATCTTTGTTTTAGGTTGACCCTTAAAGATATCTTAATATGACTCTGTATTTTTAAACTTCATGTCAGTCTGTAACAATTTAATATATTGAATATATATCCTATAATAAAAAGATGGGAAGGACTTGAAGCCCTGATGGAGAGCCCGGCTCAACCTGTATTGAGGCTATATCAAAAGAGTCATATGGCTGACACAAGAAATTTTATCTCATATATTTGTAAAGTATTATAGGAGGAAACCGGGACACTCCTGGTTCAAAGAATTAGAGAAATGGCAGGAGGAAATGAAAGCCACACCTACAGAAAAGGAGTGGAATAAGATGTGGAGTGGGATACATAAAACATCCAACTCACTTGCCTGGAGGGAGTTCAGGTGGAAGGTGACAGTGCGATATTTTGCCACCCCGGTGATAACCTCGCATTATTCTCCCTCAAATATGGACAGATGCTGGAGACGCTGTGGGTCGAAGGGTACTCACTTCCATGTGTTTTGGGAATGCCCGGATATTAAAATTTCTAGGATGTGATATGTTCTATCCACACGTTCTGGCATGTCCTTTCCCTTTAAATATCTTGCTGGAAGTTCTTCAGTTGGTTCCTCCCACCCACCTGGGTGGTATTACCTCAGCTCTGCCCCATGATGCCACATCTTCCTTTCCACTGGAAGATGCAGGCTCCCGCCTTCTCAATCCCATGTTTAGTAGGCCCTTGTGCTCCAAAACTCAGTTTTACTGATTAAGGTTCTCTGAATCTCTCCAAATGAATTTGTTCTCTTAACCGTGATGGAGAACAAGTCCTCGCTTGGGTTCCACTGGTGTTCCTGCAGGCAGAAAATGTCTCAGAAGGACCTGCATGCCACATGCATGTACTGCCTGGATAACAGTACTTAGGCCTGAGAGTTATGTCGTTCCTTTCATTCAAACATCTTAGATGACCGCCTCACGTGTCTCCAGCTCAGACGTCTGGAAAAATGGTACCTGTGGTCAAATCAAAGGATGCCCACTGTGCGATCTCAGGGGAACAGTTGGAACAGATGAAGGCCTTTAAAGAAGAGGTGGCTCATGATGCTGAGCTCTCATCTTCGCCCTCAGTTTTTGTTCCACTTAAACTGGGTTTCTCTTTCTCTGGTTCCTTTAAGGAGTTGGTCCACTCCCTTCCCACTCGTGGGGAAGGCCCTGGCTCTCACATCTCCAGATCCTGCAAAGAGGAATCCAGTGAACTGAGAGAAACTATGTCTTGTCAATGACGCTCTTGGGACAGACAGCAATCTCTGTCCCAGGAGGCTCCTCCTTCAACTTAGGTTGATGTTGCAGTCTCAGCCACTGACCTCACAGTGCCCCCGGTCTGGTCAGCCACCCCAGATGCAGGACGACAATCTCAAGATCATTCTTGACCAAATTGACCAGTTGTTGAACGATGAGGCCAACAACTCCTTGTTTAGGAGTCTGGTCCTTTCGGCCCTTGCCGATGAGGTGACCCAGGCAGCAGGGAAGCCCCAGGTGCTGGTCGCCCTTGACCTGGAGGAACCAGGGTTCTCCCTGACTTCTGAATGTCCCTGTCAGTCCTCCTGATGGTTGACATCCAGGTCCGGGACATCCTCAACTGAAAGGCCATGGAAGTCACATAAGTGACACTCTAAAAAGTGGCATCACCACCATTCATTCTCATCCTCCTCGGATGAGGGGAGGCTCCGATGCAAGTTGCGTCAGCTCTGTGAGGACATGTTGTGGCAGCAGCTTGTTCTGGCTGGGCCAAAGATGGTCCCTTCTACTCTGACCCTTACCTGGCTGTGTCCCCATAGGCCATTGTTGACCACCCCAGCATCTGTCATTTATTTACTTATTTATTTTATTTAGTTTTTGTTAACCGGGTAAGTGCACTAGCCAGCAAGTGACTGTTTTCAGGCACGACCCGGGAGGTAAAATTACAGAACATAACGATACAGTAAGGATAACGAAAATACATGATGCACAGAAATACAGGAAGATACATATGGCAGGATACAATGCATGACAAATGAAAATACAAGGCAAAATACATTTCAAGGACATTTTCCATTGAGCGATACATAAAGTGCATTGAAGGACCTAGGAAAGGGGAGAGGATAGGTGTAGGGGTAAGCCAGAAACAAGATGGAAAATGACAAAAGGGGGAAGGTGAGGAGGTGAGGAAAGGATAGAGGGAAGGATAGAGGGGCAAGGGGCCAAAACGGGGGGGGGCTAAAGAAATGGCTAAGAATATAAGGACAGAGAGGCGGTGGCAGGAATAGGGAGGTAGGAGGGAGTAGAGGAGGGATGGCCGGGAGAGGGGAGGGAGGGGAGTGAGGGTTAAAAGAAAGCCGGCAAATACGGCAGCGGCGATACAAGGTTCCAACCTGCGGCCTAGTCGGTGGAGCCGAAGGACGGCAAGCGGAGAAAGGGTGACAGGGGTTACGGCAAAAGACGGCAACAGCGGCAAAAGGTAGCAGAATGCGGCTGGGCTGGTGGAACCGATAGACGGCAGGGCAAGGGTGATGATGCCGGTAAGAGGAGGAGAGAAGCGAAAGAGTTACGGCAGTAGCGGAAAAGGTAACAACGCCAAGCCGAGCCAGTGGAACCGAGAGGGCAGGGCAGGGAAGAAGAGGTCGGTAGGAGGAGGTAAGTTTACGGCAAGTGGAGGTAATAGGGAACAATGCTCAGCTGGGAGGGTGGGACGAGCGAACGGGCAGGGGTGACTCAGGAGGAGGTAAAGCCGAGGCAAGCAAGCAGAGAAAGGAAGGGGGAGGCAGAGGGGAGGGGAAAAGGAGAGTGCAGGAGATGTGGTCAGGGGGGAAGAGAGGAGCAGGGGAGTTGAGTGAAGGAAGGCTGAGAGGTGAGGGGAGAAGAGAACAGGGATCAAGGGGAAGCCAAGTGGTGGCAGGAAGTAAACAACAACTTGTAAATGGCAAAAGCTAATATTTGGCATACAGTCAAACAGATTCAAGCAGCAATTATAGTAAAACACCACATAAAACATTGCCACCCCTCCCTGCGGAGCTGGCAACATCCCTCCCAGCTCAGCCAGAGTTGATCTCCCCACCTGTCCTGGTGGAGCCATTATTGAAACAGCCTTCCTCGGGGCTACCCCCATGGAGTTTCGTCCTGCCTCAGGCCTCCTGTACAGCCTGTCAGTCACTCTCATTCCCAACCATCCACGGTGGGTTCCTCAGTGACTCCAGTAGCAGACCACTCTACCCAGAGTCTGAGGACTCTGAACTAGCATCTCGTTCTCCAGATGATGATGCCATGAGTCTTTCTGCTGAGGAGGGGCCACCTCCTTATGGGCATCCCTCTACCTCATGTCCGAGTCCACAGAGATGAAGTAGGACCCGTTGAGAAACTGGTAGAATACCACTTAAATGACATCCTCAGAAGAGGGGATTCTCCAATAGAGGCCTTTCCAGTGGCTAAAACCATTGTCGGACCAACTCTGGCAGCACCCAGCCTCCTGGCCTGCAACATCTGCCAGGATGGCCTGCAAATACAGGGTACCTACTGGCTCCCTTTTGGGATTCACACAGCATCCCTCGGCTGAGGGAGTGGTGACCGAGGCTGTGTTTAGGCAGGTAGGGAATTCGGAGACTCTGATAGACCACCGGACAAAGAATCCAAGAAGTTGATTCACTCTGCCCAGAAAGTCTATGCTGCCTCATCACTCAGTCTCCATCAGGTGAGCTCAGCTGTGATCATAGCACATTTTTCTTACACCCTGTTGGGTTCCTTAGATGAGGTGCTTCCTCACCTCCCTGCAGACCTTCAGACCACAGTCAAACAGGTTCGGACCAGGGTCGGCTGTTGCTAGGCAGCAACTCCAAATCGGTCTTGGACGTTGGGGATGCATGTGCCTGTTTTGGTTGCAACTGCGGTCACTGTGTGCCACAGGGCTTGGCTGCAGGTCTTGATTTTCATGACTGACACCCAGCACAAGTTAGCAGATGTCCCATTCCTGGGTACTGACTTGTTTGGTCTGGGGTGGATGATCACCTTGAACATATCAAAAAGTTCAGTGCTACGTTGGAGTCCACTACATCTGCCCAAAAAGAATCCCGGGGTTCCAAAAAACAGAAGAAGCCTTTTTGCCCTTCTGCCCCTGTGACCAAGCAGCCCCAGTTTCAGTCTGGGCAACAGCAGCAGGCCCAGTCTTGGTGCCCTCGGCCCAGTCAGGAACTCAGTCAGAACGCAAACTGGGAGGGAAGAGTCCAGGTGGTCCCACTTCCAGATCCTCCTCTTCCAGGCCTGCTCAGTGACAGGATGGGGGATGACCAGCCCATACTGGTCAATATTGCTCTGGGTCCTCCCTTGGGGAAACTGGCTCTGCTACTTCCTTTCCACCTGGTCCACTGTTACCATGGACAGGTGGGTGGGTGCTAGAAGTGGTCAGTCAGGGACTGCCTCTGGAGTTTGAGCAGTACCCACCAAGTCCAAGAGATGCCCCATGCAAAGAAAGGGTATCAGTTCACACTTGGTAGGCTCTAAGAAACAACATAGCCCAACTCCTCAAGGAGTTGTGGGTAATGGCTCGAGTCACAGATCCCCCAGTCAACCTAGGGTTCATTTCCATGTACTTCCTCATCCCGAAACAGATGGGGTCTGGTGCCCCATTCTGGATCTGCACGACCTGAATCAGTATCTCAGGACGCGTACCTTTCGGATGGTATCTCTGTCCCAGATCATACCATCTCTTGAGCAAAACATGTGGTTCTGTTCCCTGGATCTTCAAGATGCATTCTTCCATGTCCTGATCCATCCATCACACCGAAGGTTCCTCCACTTCTGAGTGGAGGGAACCCTCTATGAGATCCAAGCCATGCCGTTTGACCTGTCATCAGCCCCCCTGGGTCTTCACCAAATGCATTGCAGTGGTGGTAGCCCATCTTTTGTGTCAAGGGGTCAGGGTGTACCCTTATCTCAACAATTAGCTCATAGTAGATCCCTCCAGGTTGGAGGTGGAGAGGTCTAGGGATCTGTCCCTCCAGACCTGTCTCGGACTTGGCCTCCTAGTCAATGAGGCCAAGTCATAACTCATGTCTTTGCAGGTGATCTGCTTCATCAGGGCAGAGCTCAACTCTTGCCGAGCTAGAGTCAGACTCCTGATGGACAGGGTGGAGGTTCTCTCTTCCTTTGCCCAATCATTTCTGGTTGGGCACTGCACCTGCCTGGGATTTCCTGTGTCTTCTGGGTTACATGGCGGTCTGAACCACTGTGGTCCATTGGGCCCAGTGGCATATGCGCTAAATTCAGTGGGGCTTTGCCAGCCAGTGGTCTCAGCATCAGGGTCATTTCGACCAACTGGTCACAGTAACTCAGAGGATTTGGTATGTTCTCTAATGGTGGACCATCCTGGAACACCCGCAGGAGGAACCCATTTATCCACCTAGCCGACGGTTGTCTTTATGACCAATGCCTCTCTCATGGGCTGTGAGCCCACATGGGAGAGCCACAGGGTCCATGGGCTCTGGAACCCAAAGAATTCAGGGTGTCACATCAACCTGCTGGAGCTCTGAGTAGTACAGCTGTTGCTGACTGCATTTAGCTTCATTTCTGGGTTAGGTGGTCCAGGTCCAGATGGACACCACAACCATGCACTATCTCAACAAACAGGGCAGCACACACTCCCAGCCTTATGCAGTGAAGCAGTCTGCATCTGGACCCTCGTGAGCCGACTGAGGCAGATCTCCTAGCCTTTCATGTGGCAGGAGCCTCAAACCAACTGGTGGATGCCTCAGCCATATGGGTGAGGCATCCCACGGGTGGTCTGTTCATCCAGAGGTAGTTTGTAGCCTGTTCTCCATGTGAGGCACCCTCAGGTGGACCTGTTTGCCTCCAGGGAGAACACAAGCTGAGGCTGTTTTCATGCCCACCCTCGGCAGGGCTCACTGCAGGGGATGCCTTCTCAAGGTCTTGGACCCTAGGCCTCTTCTATGCCTTCCATCCATTTCCCTTGATCCACAAGATGCTTTTCAAGGTGAGGAGGGACAAGACAAAGGTGATCCTGGTAGCCCCAGATTGGCCACATCAGTTCTGGTATCCAGATCTCCTCAGCCTCAATGCCAGGCTCCCGAGGCATCTTCCAGCATGCCCAGACCTGATATTGGTCAATCATGAGAAGGTATTCCATCCGGACCTTCAATCCCTATATCTGACACCCTGGTACCTGAGCGGCTAGAGTTCCAGGCTTTGGGTCTTTCCAACAATGTCCTCAGCATAGTTAAGGCTTCTAGGAAGGGGTCAACCAGGAGGTGCTATGTCTTCAAATGGAAAAGGTTTTCCATTTGGTGTCAGGACAAGGGCCTAGGCCCTAATTTCTGTCCTGTCCTGTGACCAGTATCCTCAACTACATTTGGTCCCCCTTATAAAGAGGTCTCCTGATGACTACCATAAGGTGCACCTAGCAGCCATCTTCACTTACTGGGTGTGGGCCAGTCAGCATACGGTGGCACAGGACAAAGTGGTCTGTTGCTTTTTCAAGGGCCTCAATCACATATATCCTCCGGTGTGTGAACCTCCACCTCCGTGGGATTTACTGCTGGTACTGGCAAAACTTATGGGAAAGCCAATCAAACCAATGTACAGGTGCGTGAGATGTCACATCTGTCATGGAAGACTGCCTTCCTGGTGGCTATCACGTCAGCCAGAAGGACTGGGGAGCTCCAGGTGCCTTTGGTGGAGTCTCCTTATCTGGTCTTCCACAGAGACAAGGTTGTTCTGCGCCTTAGCCTGAAATTCCTTCCGAAGGTTGTGTTGGAGTTTCACCTTAACCAGGTGTTAACTCTGCCAGTATTCTATCCAAACTACACCTTGGAGGCCAAGTATAGACTCTGTACTCTGGACCTGAGATGAGCACTCTCTTATTATAAGGAGTGGACATCTGAAGTTCGGGGAGAGGTTCACCAGCTGTTTGTTACCTACGCTAACGCTGCACCTAGCAGACCTGCAGCAAGTGAACGATTGGCAGATGGATTACATCACGCATTGATCTCTGCTATAGGTTTGTGGGTAGGGAGCCTCCCGTGGTGCTAAGGGCTCATTCCACCCACCATACTGCTGCATTGATGACTGCTTCTAGGGATGTCCCTATCCAGGATATCTGCAGGACTGCTACCTGGAAGTCAGCAAACATCTTCATTACCCATTACCACATCGACCTCGACTCATTCCGGGGATGCTGGTTTTTGGAGCCTCAGTTCTCCATTCTCTTTTTCCTAAGTAGGGTGTGTGTGCCTTGCCTCCCTCCTCCCGGAGAACTGCTAGGAGTCTGCCAGAAGTGTAGATAGAACAACATATCCACATCCCTAGAAAATGGGTTACTTACCTGAATAATAGATCTTTCATGGAGTGGTGTCTTGCAGTAGGTAATATTTTGGATATCCAGCAGAGGTCGCTAGGATGCATGGCAGCTCTTCTAGCAGTTTTTCACAAGAGACTGCCCACACATGACATTAGCTTCCTGTTTCCTATAAAAGTGGGGCAGTCCCTGGTATCCTTGTTCATTTTCCTGCTGTCTTCAGCTCATGCAGCAGCTAGTGCAACTTGTGTAGCAGTCATCATTGAAAAACTTGAAACTAAGATGAGTATCTACTGATTCTTCAACCAAACAAGCTTTATTTCATTTCTGTCATTGCGGTAGGAAGATATACTGCTTTGACAATCACACACTTTGTGTAAGGTGTCTGGGACCCACACATGACATTAGATCCTGCAGCTTATGTCAGGACTTTAATCAGGCAACTCATCAACAATAGTTGCTTGAAATTCAATGACGTTTGATGGAGCAGAAAATGTCTCTCTTGGAGAACCAGGGGACTTGTTCCAAGGGCTCCCTCTCTACTGGTTCTCATTCTAGGCAGAAGAAGAAGAAACCCTCCTCACACTCTCTGCCTTGATGTCTGTCGACGGCCACAGTTTCTGGTGTCCCTCCATTGACAGGAGTCCTTTAAGCACTTCCGCCGATGGAGACTCATACTCTCTTGTTGATGGTGTGTTCCAGTGCTTGAAATGCAGTCCAACTAGTGACTGCTCTGCTGATGGAGAGCTTATACCCCTCATTGGATGATGCTTTCCAGCACTTACATGCAGCAAAATATACTGTTGCTCCTTCAATGGGGGCTCCTCTCCTGTCGATGGCATCTGACAATTTAAGTGGAACTACATGTTTCCCCTGCGGGCTCGTCAACAAGATCCCACATTCCTCAAGGGAAGCCCGTAGCTTATGCCTCATTAACTGCCTCTCTGCCTACTCAGGTGGCTTCTTAGAGGGGTCAGGTGGACAAAGATCAGGCCCAGGTCTTTACTACCGGGAAGACCTGCTCAGGCCTACTAAGTCCGAGGTCATGGATTCACCGCTCTGGTTTTCCCAACATGCCCCTCTTGTTTACCCCACCTCTGTTCCAGGAATGGGACCACACCAATGTAGTCCAACACATCTTGCATGCCATGCAGTATTTTCGCCCCTCTGACAGGCTGGGTGATTTTTCCCAATCCCCTCCCCCTCCTCCACCTAAATGGTTCCATGGTGACCAGAATCTCATACCACTCTCCTCTCATCCTCCATTTACAGTGGACTATTTGTCAGATGACCAAGAACTACCACCTGATTTCACTGGTGATCTTAAGGATGAAGATTTTCAAGATTTGGATTTTCCTAATCCGGAATCTCCCTATTCAGAAATCTCCCCCTCTGGATGAGGATCTACCTTCGCATGCAGCAGCCTCTCCCCCAGGTGACCCGTCCTTTAGCGAAATGATGGTTCATATGCAAAAAGTCACGGGCCTCTCCACTACTGAACATGACAAACAATGGAAGGATATGGCAGAATACTTTGAATTACCTGAAGAGCCTGTTTTAGTGATTCCCCCACTAATACCAACTTACTAAAATGCCATGCTGGCAGCTTGGCATCAGCCTTCAGCTATTACAGCTGTTCTCCACAAAGTGGATTGTCTATATATGGCTCCTCTGGACCACCCTTTTCTCTCTAATATTCCAGAGGCAGATTCTGTAGTCATTACTGCCATTCATGACTGTACCAAAAAACCCAAGCACATCAGCTGTATACCTCCTGATAAGGAATCTCGAAGAATTGACTATCTGGGGAAAAAGGTGTTTTTCCTCAAGTGCTGTGAATATTAGAATTTTGAACTATTGGGTCATATGATTTAATATCAGCATACACCGGGGTCCTTTGCCATTGAGCTGATCAATAAAATCGCTCCCTCACAGGAAAGGGATTAATTATTGCCCAGTTACTACGAATAATTCCATTTCTCCTTCACCTTCTCAGGTCGGGATATGATGCTGTTGCTATCTCAGCCCA
This sequence comes from Neoceratodus forsteri, assembly GCA_016271365.2. NCBI lineage: Eukaryota > Metazoa > Chordata > Ceratodontiformes > Ceratodontidae > Neoceratodus > Neoceratodus forsteri. The sequence continues at coordinate 807,237,889 of CM028136.1, forward strand.
ACTATCAGCCACTGGTACTTCTCTGTGTCACCATGCTTAGCTTTGCATTTCAGGCTTTGCACCTGATATACAACATAAAGTAGCTAATGCCCCCTTTAATGAGTCCAAGCTGTTCGGGCCAGGTACTCGAACTTTACTGGATGACTTACAGGAATCAGTCAGAACCCTCCGTATGGTCCATGGCATGTATCATACTCCAGCTACAACCTGCCGTACTTGGTGTACTCCTTATTCTAAAAGAGGTGGCAGATACAGAGAAAATAATGGCGGCTTCAGAGATCATGCTCAATCTAACTCAGGCAAAACCTCTACCACCCAGGATGCCCACTCCCACCCTTCCAGTGGGGCTGCACAGCCCATCCCTCAGTGACCAGCTAGGGCTTTCCCCCACCTCCTCAACCAGGCCTCAGAGGCTGTGGGGGTAATTTTTCCCTCCATCTGGAGGCCTGGCAAATGATCACTTCTGACAATTGGGTACTTCAGATTATACAGAAGGGTCACACATTGGAGTCTCTCTCCACTCCATGCAAGATCCATTATCCTCCAGATCATATACTTATCCTACAGGAGAAATTGACTGCCCTTTTATTCAAATAGGCCATTGTACCTGTTCCCCTTCTGGAACATTAAACGGGATTTTACTCCCATTTCTTTCTGGTGTCCAAACATATGGGAGATCTCAAACAACTGAATCTTTGCATTCAGTACAAACATTTCTGCATGGTCACCCTACCAGCCAGTATGTTGATTCTGAAAAAAGGCAATTAGCTTTGTGCCCTAGACATTAAGAATGCCTACCTTCATATTCCCATTCACCCTGCCCACAACAAGTTTTTATGCTTCCACTTACTGGGTCAAAATTACCAATTTCAAACACTCCCTTTTGGCCTCTCATCAGCCCCCCGGGTATTCACCAAGTGCCAAGCGGTGGTGGTGGCAGCAGCCTTATGAAGAGAAGGGCACTTCATCTTTACCTACCTAGACAAGTGGCTAATAAAAGCAGACTCCAGAGTAACTTTGCTTGCTTCCCTGGATGCTACCTTGAAAAAGTTCACAAATCTGGGAATCACAGTAAATTGGCCAAAATCCAACCCAAACCCGACACAGTCTCTCCAATACATTGGAGCTGTTCTAGATACAGTTACAGCCAGGGCTTAGCTCCCACCTGCCCAGCAGGATATGCTTATAGCTCTGGCATTACACATACAGACTCAGAAGATGGTCACAGCCAGACAAATGCTGCGCCTTCTGGGTCACTTGTCCGCTGCCATCCCTGTGGTAGCCTTCGCCTGTCTCCACATGAGACCTGTCCAATGGACCCTCCAGAATCAATGGTCCCAAAAAACAGGACTATTCGAAGACAAAATCAAGGTCAGTCCCTTTCTGAAGTCCTCCCTAATGTGGTGGACAATCAGACTCAGTCTGAATCAGGGAATGCCTTTCGGGCCCCCCCCATGCAAACATTTACCACATATGTTTCCCTACTCAGCTGGGGGACACACTTAGGTGTTTATCAGACCGATGGCCCGTTTCTCCCCAGCTGTCTCATATCAATCTTCTACAATTGACAGCGGTCCATCTAGCCCTCCAGGCATTCTGGCCCTACCTCAAGCCAGGATTGTTAGTGATCCAATCACACAACACCACAGTAGTGTTGTACCTCAACAAGCAAGGGAGTATAAAGTCTCATGCCCTCTACAGAGAGACCCTTGTGGTTTAGCAAGAAGCCCTACAACAACAATTGACGCTAACAGCTGTCCATCTACTGGGACATAGCAACCAGTTAGCCGACCAGCTGAGTCACCAGTCCACAGCTAATGAATGGACAGTTCACGGGCAAGTGCTCCAAGAAATCTTCAACTTATGGGGCACTCCACAGATGGATCTGTTTGCCTCCCCAGAAAATTACCATCTACCCAGGTATTTTTCCATTATCCGAAAGAGAAAGGGACAATCTGTAGATGCCCTGTCCCAACCCTTTCCCTCCTGTCCTTGTCCTGCAATGGACTCTACTGAAACTACAGTTAGAACCAGCCACAATGATTGTCATGGCCCCAATGTGGCCTCACCAGTTGTAGTTTCCCCATCTCCTACATCTGTCAGTACAGGATCCCATCCTGCTGACGATCAAACCGGACCTCTTGACTCAGTGTCGCGGGTCTCTACTACACCCCAACCTGAAGGCTGTACACCTTCATGCTTGGCTCCTAAGGATGCTTTCATAACTCACTTACAAGTGTCCTCTCCTGTTCCCAATATCCTCTTGGCCTCCCGTAAGCCAGCAACAAGAGCAACATATGATTCTAAATGGAAACGCTTTTCAATATGGTCACTGATATGTAACTGTACTATCTTCCATGGAATGGTCTCCTGCAGTAGGTAATTACTTCTGGGAGATTCCCTAGCAATTATGTCCATATGGGAGGATAGTTCTGATAGAAGATCTTGTAGGACTGCATGGACAAAGGCTGTCCTATGTCTCAAGGCAATATCCAAATTGTAATGCCTTGTGAAGGTATGGATTGTGGATCAGGTAGCTGCATTGCAGATGTCTGAAATGGAGGCACCTTTAAGCAGGCCACAGTTGTGGCCATAGCTCTCATAGAGTGAGCCTGGACAGGTCCTGGTAAAGTCTTATTGTACTTTTTGTAACAAAAGGTAATACAATTTGCCAGCCATGAAGACAGGGTTCGTTTAGTGACAGGAAGCTCTTGTTTGCCAGAGACAAAGGTGATGAAAAAACTAAGAAGTTTTCCTAATCAACTGAATATGATTAGTGTAATAGTGTAGGATACGATGGACATCTAAGGTATGTAATAGATGTTCACCAGGATTGTAGCATTTGGGGTAGTACACCGGGAGCTCTAAAGATTGATTTAGAGTATGTTCAGAGACTACTTTAGAAAGGAAGGAAGGAAGGGTTGGTATGAAGGACTTCCCTGTCCTTGTGGAAAATCAGATAAGATTCCCTACACATGAGGGGATGAAGCTCAGAAATATGGTGAGCTGAAGTAATAGCCACTAGGAATAACATCTTCCATGAAAGGAAGCGGATATCACAGGTGGCCACTGGCTCGAAAGGTTCGAGGGTCAATTTTTCTATAATGAAATTGAGATCCCACTGAGGAGTGGGACATCTAATAGGAAGCTTAATATGTAGCATTCCTTTCAAGGACATCTTGGCTAAATAATGTCTGTACAGCAATTTGCCTTTGAAGGATTCATGGAAGGCTGAGATGGCAGCCAGGTGGACTTTGATGAAGGAGTAACTTAAGCCTGATTCTGTTAATGAAGCCAGGTAGTCTAAGACCTTCGTCAGTGGACATGAGTATGGATCCAGGGAGCGAGAGGCCAACTATATGGAAAAGCATTTCCATTTGGAATTATATGCTTCTCTAGTTGCTTGCTTATGAGAAGCCAGGAGACTGGTAGCAACAGGAGAGGACACTTGAAGTCTATTTATGAATGCGTCCTCAGGAGCCAAGCATGAAGACAAAGGGTCTTCAGGCTGGGCTGCAGGAGGGATCCTTGTCATTGGGTCAGGAGGTCCATTCAGATTGGTAACTGAATGGGGTTCCTGACTGACTGTTGTTGTAGTGGAGGGTACCACGGTTGGACAGGCCACACTGGTTCTATTAGAATCATGGAGGCCAGCTCTATGTGGAGTTTCAATAGAGTCCGTTGTAAGAGAGGGATGCTGGGAGACATATTGTAGAGTCCTGTCCAGGGTTGGGAGAGGGCATCTATAGACCTTCCATTGTTGCTCAGGATCATGGAGAAGTATCTGGGGAGCCAGTGGTTGACAGGGGAGGCAAACAGATCCAGCTGTGGAATTCCCCAGAGATAAAAATTTCTTGGAGTACTTCTTTGTGAAGTGTCCATTCGTGAGCAGAGGAATGTTGGCTTAGCCTGTCCGCTAACATATTGCACCATCCCGGTAGGTGGATGTCTGTTAATATCAGGTCTTGTCTGATGGCTTCCTGCCAGACTGCAAGGGTCTCCATGCAGAGACTCCGTGATTTCATGCCCGCTTATTTGTTGAGGTAAAACACCACTGCAGTGTTATCTGATTGAATCAGCAACGGTTCTGGTTTAAGGTAGGGCTGGAATGCCTGAAGGGCGAGATGGACCAGTGTCTTCTCTGGGAGATTGATATGAGAATGATGGGAAGAGGAAGTCCACTGGCATTGGGTCTGATAAGGACCTAAGTGTGTACCCCAACCAGCCAGGAAAGCATCCATGGTTAATGTCTGCGGGGGGGGGCATTCCTTGACATAAATTGTTTTTGATTGTCCACCATTTCAGGGATGACTTCAGGGAAGGAGTGACCCTGAGCTTATCATCGAACTGTACAGTTCGTTGAGACCATTGATTCTGGAGGGTCCACTGGACAGGTCTCATGTGAAGGTGGACAAATGCCACTGTCAGGATGGCTGCAGACATGTGACCCAGAAGGCACAGCATTTGTCTGGCTATGACTATTTTCTGCATCTGTATCTGGCGGTGCCAGAGATATAAGTGTTTCCTGATGAGCAGGCAGAAGGTGAGCTCTGGCTGTGACTGTATCTAGAACAGCTCCGATGTATTGGAGAGACTACATCAGGAGGGGGACTGGAATTTGGCTAGTTGACTGTTATCCTTAGATCGTTGAACATGCTCAGAGTAGCAGCTAGGAATGTAAGCAGAGCTTCTCTGGATTCTGCTTTGATTAGGCAATCGTCTAGATATGGGAAGATGAAGGGCTCTTTTTTCCATAAGGCTGCCGCTACCACTGCTAGGCATTTGTTGAACACTCTTGGGGCTGAAGACAGGCCAAAAGGGAGTGCTCGAAACTGATAGTTTTAACCCAGGAGGTGGAAGCGCAGAAGTTTTGATGGGCAAGATAAATGGGGATATGTAGGTAGGTGTCCTTCAAATCCAGGGCACACAGCCAATCTCCTTGTTTTAGAATAGGCATGATGGTGGATAGAGTTATCAATTGAAAATGTTTGTACTGACATTATCGTTTCAGATGTCTCGGGTCTAATATCGGTTTGAGATCTCCGGTTCGCATGGGTACTAGAAAAAAGTGGGAGTAAAATCAAATTTGATGTTCTGGAAGGGGCACTGGAAAAACAGCCTGCTTGGTCAGAAGTGCCTTCAATTCCTCTTGAATTATAGGGACATGATCCGGTGGATAATGGATAGATCTTACTTCCAGAGGGCTCTTGCAGTAGGTAATTACAAATAGGACTGACACAGGCTGGCGGCAGGACCCCACAGAAAAATTTCTAGCTAGCAGTCCCTGGCGAGGGACCGCCCCCACGTCAGGTGACCGACGCCATACGACGTCGGTATAAAGGGGCAGTCCTGGATGCCCACCTTCCAGTTCTTTCCCGCCTTTAGCTCATGCAGCACCTCGCGGTAAAGTTCGTGCTTCGTCAGCCCTACCATTCGTCGGTTTTTGCCGAAAAAAAGTTATTCTTTTTTCAATCGTCAGGTATATCATCGGTGTATGTTGTCCCCTACACCCTCTGAGCACAAAAACAAGTGCGACTCATGCGGCACCCAACTGCCACACAAGAACGGCCATTCCCTGTGCCTTTTCTGCCTAGGCCTCGATCACCCAGTCGAGAAGTGCCAGCATTGCCTCAACTTCAACGCAGCTACCCGTAAACGGTGCCAACAGTCCCCGGAAGCCCATCTCCTCAAGAAAAAGATGTCTTCTATGGAAAAAGAGTTGAAAAAGTTCAGGCAGGTGTCCACTTCCCCTGAAGGACACGGAAAAAGAAGGACAAGGAGAGGCACGGGAGAAGTCCTCCTCTACCATGTCTCCCGCTGGAGATTCGGCCAGTAGCGTCCCCGGAGACTGTTCGATGGCCGCCTCCAAGAGTTTGGAGGAGCATCGGCCCACCTGTCTGGCTTGGCTCAGGCTCTTGCGGGTGCCTCCGGCGATGGAGGAATGGAGGCCTCCGCCCTGGTTCGGCCACAGGCTTGCGGCCTACTGAGCGACTCACACCTCTAAGTTGGACGTCGGCTCTCTGACATCGCATTGAGAGGGTCGATAGACACCTGACCCGCCGGGCAGCACCGACCACTTCCCCTCGGACCAGGCCATCCCTTCCCTCGGCCCGCCTCGGTGGGGGCTCCGTAAGCCAGATGCTGGCTCCTCACCCAAGCCGCGAAACTGCCTGACCACATCAGCTCCTCCAACGTGTGGCGGAGATGGAACCAATGATGGACCCCATCCCGTCATCCGGATCCCCCGCAGCCTTCACTGCCATCTGGGAGCCTGAGTCACCCCAGCCTGACACCAAGGATTTCTCCCTCCATCCCAGGCGTGTGAGGGATCTTCCTCCTCTGTCAAACCCTCCTCCGGCCAGGAACTGGAGCTGGCGTTGGCCCCGGACCCTGGCCGGCGCGGTACCTCCGAGGCTGGCAGGATGTCCCCTTCCATCGGGCCCTCCGCCCTCCGGGCCCCTTAATGTGGACCCACCCGTGAGGCTGCTGACCGGGCTGGCAGCTCCCCCGGCTCCCAGGCACCCACCTTCTTATCTGACGCCATTGTACCCGGGACCGTAGTATCCAGCGCAGCAGTACCCGACGCCGGTCCTTCTGACGCCACAGTACCTGATGCTACAATACCCGACATCTGGTTTCCCACAGCTGGGTTCCGGACACTCGCCTTACAGGTACAACCCATACACCTTTCCCCCTCCTCCTTCTTCACCTCTCCACCTCCACCGCCCCACGCCGCGGTGGATCTGCAGGAGACTCTGTCGCTGGCGGGCTGAGGCCAGATTCAACTCACCAAGGAGGTGAGAGGCCACCTTACGATGATGGTGCCCACTGGCTCCTGTATGTCCAGCGGCACACTCCCTCACCCTCCGGACTCCAGGGCATTTCCTCTGGGTCGAGTGGCAGGACACGCGTTTATGAGTACCACCAGGAACCCGTTCCTCCCCCTAGTCGTGTAAGGGAGTCTTATTCTTCTTCCTCTTCTTCTTCCCTTTTGGATTCCTCGGACTCTTCTGAGGGATGCTCCGAGAGACGACGAGCCCCGCTCTCCATCTAAGCCCCAGCCGAGGACCCCTCTGAAGTCTCCTCTGGAGGATCCATCTTTCACGGAGTTGCTTAGAAAAATCCAGGAAGTTCACCAGTGGCACTCTTTGGAACCGGATCCTCAGCGACTTAAACTCGCCGAACATCTGGATCTGCCTGTGACAGCTCCAACTTTAGTGCCACCCTGGATCGAGCCTTATGCCCACCTTGTTGCCACCATTTGGAAACAACCGTCGGCGTTAGTCCCACTTCCCAGGAAGTCTAACAGGCTATACCAGGCTCCCAAGGGTGTAGTCTACCTTGACACCCACCCTCGTGCCAACTCAGTCATGATTAGCGCCGCTCACAGCCGGTCGGCACATCCAAAACATCTGAGCTCGTCTCCTCCAGATAAGGAATCTCACCTCCTGAACCAGTATGGAAGAAAGATCTATGCCTCCATCCACACTGGGAATTCAGGCACTGAATTACGTCACCCAATGGGGGATTACCAGAAGGCCATCCTTACCCAGGTGGAATCCAAGCTGGACTCCTTACCTGACTCCCAAGTCAAACAGGAGTTAGCCGACCTCGTCCGTTCTGCTCATTTGGCCAGTCACCACATTTTGCGGGCGACGTACAATGCAGTGGACTCTGCAGGGTGGAGCTCTGCTTTCACCGCAAGTCTACGGTGTCATGCCTGGCTCTGCATGTCAGGTTTGGTCCCGGAGGTGCAATCTGCTATTCAGGAGGCACCTTTCCGGGGGTCGGTGCTTTTTGGTGGTGATGTCAAAGACATCATCACTGACTTGCAAGAGAAGGGGATGGCCCTGAAATCAGTGGATTCCATGTACCATCCCCAACACCAGCAGTGCCATCCTTTTCGCAGACGGAATCGGCCAGAAGCGAAACCCCAGGGAAGGTGGGCCACTAGCGTTGGGCCCCCGCAGCTGCCAGGCCCCCTCTGCCCAAAAAAGCAGTGGGTACCTCAGCTGTGGCACACCCACCACCTGGCTCCTTCCTCTCCCACTGCCTCCGGACCCCTGGAGAAACCGTAGGAGGAGGTTTTCCTCCACCTTCCGGGATGGGAGAGGATAACCACGGATTCTTGGATGCTCCAGCTTATGGCGGAAGGGCATTCCATAGAGTTTCTTCAGAAACCACCCTGCCACCCACCCCTGAGTTGTCCTATTCAAGGAACATCTTCCTTTGGTCTGGGAAGAAATCTGGCCCTTTCATGAAGCAGGCGATAGAACCCGTCCCCCTTCATCTTCAAGGGATGGGTTACTATTCTCATTTCTTCCTGGTCCCAAAGAAGACTGGAGATTTCAGACCCATTCTAGATCTCAGTTCCTTGAATCTTTATGTGGAATACAAAAGGTTCAGGATGCTCTCTCTGCAGAGTCTTCTGCCCCTCCTTCGGCCGGGTCAATGGCTTTGTGCGCTGGATATGCAGGATGACTATCTGCACATTCCCATTTGCCTTTCTCACTGTAACTATCTTCATTTTGCATTTCAGGGGGACCACTACCAATTCAAGGTGCTCCCCTTTGGTCTATCCTCGCCCCCTGGTTTACAAATGCCTGGCTGTGGTAGCCCACCTGCGTACAATGGGAGTACAGGTGTTCCCTTACCTGGACGACTGGCTCCTGGCGGCCTCATCCAGGAAGGAACTCCTGCATTTTCTCTCCCTCATCCAGCAGGTTTTCACTTGTCTGGGTATTACCATCAACCATTCCAAGTCTCATCTGGACCCTTCCCAGAGGCTACAGTTCATCGGGGCTATCCTCGATACTACTGTGAGCAAGGCCTTCCTGCCTCCAGACAGGGCGGCTTCTCTTCAATCCCAGATCTCTCTGCTATCAGAATGTAGGAGGGTCCCAGCGAGGTTGGTCCTCCGTCTTCTGGGGCTCATGGTGGCCGCTATTCCGATGGTCCCCAGAGCGTGACTCCATATGAGGATCTCTCAGTGGACTCTTTGCTCCCAGTGGGATCAACTTGTGGATGACCTAGATCAATTAGTTCTGATCTCATCGCCGATGGTACGAGACTTGCAATGGTGGATGATTCGAGAGAACCTGTTTCGGGGGGTCCCCTTCTTTCATCCTCCCCCCTCCCAGACTCTGACTACAGATGCATCTGGCGAAGGTTGGGGAGCCCATCTAGGCCCTCATCGGACCCAGGCCATATGGTCCAGACTGGAACAAGCACTCCACATCAATGTGCTCGAGCTTTGAGCTGTGCCATATGCTCTCCAAGCCCTTCACCAATACAGTCTTCCCGGCCACCTAGCTGTCCAGATGGACAACATGTGCATAGTGTGGTACATCAACAAACAGGGAGGAACTCGCTCCTACCCTCTATGCAGGGAAGCAATGAGGGTTTGGGATTGGGCAACTCAACACGACCTTCACCTCATGGTGATTCATGTTCTAGGAATCGACAACACTCTGGCAGACAAGCTAAGCCACTCCTCTGATCTGGCACACAGTGGAAATTGGACCAAGGGTGCTAGATGATATCTTTCAGCTTTGGGGGACTCCACAGGTAGACCTGTCGCCTCTCCCCAAAACGCAAAACTTCCCACCTTTTGCTCACTCATTCCAGAGCGAGCCGTTTTCTGGAGCGACGCTCTGTCTCTAGACTGGAAGGACAGATTTATCTATGCCTTTCCCCCAATTCCTCTGATCCCACGAGTATTGCAGAAACTAACTACAAAAGGAGTGACAATGATCCTGATCGCTCCTTTCTGGCCCAGGCAAATCTGGTTCTCTCTTCTACAACAATATTCAGAGGTTCCTCCTCTTCCTCTATCTTGAGGTTTACTGACCCAGGATCAGGGGACCCTGGTCCACCCATTCCTCAAATCCCTTCCACTACATGCATGGCTCCTGCAGACCTAGCCCAATCCCGTTTTGGCGTCTCTCCAAAAGTGGCAGAGATTTTAGTGGAGGCTAGAAAACCCTCCACCAGGTCCACTTATGCCATGAAGTGGAAGAGATTCTGTATTTGGGCAGCCTCCAAGAACGTGGAGCCTTTCTCCTGTTCAGTGGCTTTTCTGCTGGAGTACTTGCGTCATCTCTTTGACCTGGGTCTCAGTCATTCCTCCCTGAAGGTTCACATGGCAGCTATCTCAGCCTACCATGTTCCCTTCACAGATAAAGCTTTCGCTCAACTGGAGGTCTCTAAGACCTTTCTCAGAGGGGTCCTTCATCTAAGGCCCCCCATCCGTACCCCTGCTCCCCCTTGGGTCTTGAATTTTGTTCTTGGAAACTTACTCTTCCTCCTTTGAACCTGCAGCTTCTGCAGATCTGAAGTTCCTTTCATGGAAGATGCTCTTCTTGGTGGCCATTACTTCAGCTCGAGAATTTCCAAGCTCCAGGCCCTTATGTGTAAAATCCCCTATTTGATTTTTCACAAAGAACGAGTTGCTCTTCACATGAATCCTAAGTTTCTACCTAAAGTAGTAGCAGAGTTTACCTTAAATCAGTCCATAGAGCCACCTGCCTTTTTAACGCAGTACTTTAATCAAGGGAATACTTACCGATACCATGGATGGTCACGGATTCTGAGATACTACACACCAACAGACGAAGGATCTCAGAATGATCAGTTGTTCATCTCTTTTGCTTGCAAAGGAGGCAATGCTGTTTCAAGCAATGCCTGTCAGTGATTGGCTCATTGCATCACTTTCTGTTATGACAAGTACAACAAGACCCTTCCGGGTCAGGTTAGAGGTCACTCCACAATAGGAGTAGCAGCCTCTGCGGCATGTTTCAAGAATGTGTCTGTGGCAGACATATGTGCTGCTGCCACCTGGATTTCCATCCATACCTTTATGAAACACTACAGTTTGGACATTGCCTCTCGCCATAGAGCAGGCTTTGGACTGGCTGTTTTGCAAGCCCTCCTGTCTTGAGGCTTGCAAGGCTAGTGCTACTTTCTGGAGTAGTTTCCTCCTCCGGGTGCCTTTTCTTTGTTCCAGACTGCTTGGGATTCAGTCCTATATGTAATTACCTGCAAGAGCCCTCTCGAAGTAAGATAGCAGTTACATAAGAACTTACCGTAACAGTAGATCTTTGAGGAGGCTCTTGCAGTAAAATACTTCTCCCACCCTCCATCCCCTAGGGTTTTCAGCTCCTTTTCCAGGAAAGGAAACATCTGCTTCTCTCTTATGCGGGCCTTCTGGGCCTGTGGTGGGAAAGAACTGCAAGGCAGGCGTCCAGGACCGCCCCTTTATACCGACGTCATATGGTGTCGGTCACCTGACGTGGGGGCGGTCCCTCACCAGGGACTGCTAGCTAGAAATTTTTCCGTGGGGTCCTGCCACCAGCCGGCGTCAGTCCTATATGTAATTACCTACTGCAAGAGTCTCTCTCGAAGATCTACTGTTACGGTAAGTTCTTACATAACTGTACTTTGGTGGGGGGGCAGAGCGGAAAGAAATTCCAAAATGTGTCCCTTTTGAATTATATGAAGTACCCATTTGCCTGAAGCTATTGTTTGCTAGGCCTTCAAATGGAGGGCAAAATGACACCCCACCACCTTCGAGGCCTGGTCGAGGAGGCAAGGGGAAATTCCTGATAGGTCACTGGGCAGGGGGTTGCCTGGCACCTCCCAAAGGACAGGCATGGGAACCACGCATGGCAGAGGCATTGCCCCTTGTGAGCTGGGCACAACCTCAGGAGCCACCTGTATTAGAGGCCTTATATTTTCTACCTCTTTTGGAATAGAAAGAATATTGTGTTCAGTAGGGTGGCTGTGAAGTACGGTACATGTCGTGCGCTGTATGAAGGGTTCTGCCTGATGCCTGCAAATTTTCTAATAGTGTTTGAGTACAGGGCCCGAAGAGTTTGGACCCATTAAAGGGAGCATTGGCAACTTTATGTTGTATATCAGGAGCAAAACCTGAAATACGAAGCCAAGCATGGTGACGCAAAGAGACTCCAGTTGCTGAGGTATCAATGGCATCATATCCTGACCGGAGTTGGTGGGATATAGAATTGCTAGTAGACACCATGACTAATAACTTGTCCTTCTCCTGGAGGGAGGAAGCTTATTGATCATTTTGATGGTTGAAGCACTAAGGGTACGTTGGTATTTAACCATATGAGCCATGTAATTCAAGATTTGAATATTCATGTTGCCTGATGGAAAAACTTTTTTCCCCAGATAGACAATCCTTCGGGATCCTTTATCGGGTGGTAAGAAACTCCTGTGCTTGGGTCTTTTGGTATGGTCATGAGCGGCAGTAACGACCACTAAAGCCGCTTCTGGGATGCTGGACAGGAAGGGATGATCCTGGGGAGCCTGATATAAGTGATCTGCTTTTTGGGGAACAGCCATAATAGCTGATGGCTGATGCCAGGCAGCCAACATGGCATTGTGGTTTGTCAGAATCAGTAGGGGCACCACTAAGGCCGGCTCCTCTGTCAACTCAAGATATTCTGCCATATCATTATGTTGTTTGCCATGTTCTGTGGTAGAGAACCTCATGATCTTTTGTAAGTGGACCATAATTTTGCTGAAGGATGGGTCATCTGGAGGTGGCAGCTAGTATAGGCAGGTCCTCATCCAGGGAAGAGATTTCTGAGTAGGGGGACTCCAGATTTAGGACATCCAAGTCTTGGAAGTCTTCTTCATCAATATTCACCGGTAACTCAGGTTCGTCTGACAAATAATCTTCCATATTAGGAAGAGGAGGCGACCAAGATGGTAGTGTATCCCTGTCACCGTGAAGTCATTTAGGCAGAGGGGCGTGAGACTGGAAAGGATCCATCAGCACTCCAGGGTTAGAGTGCTGGGTGTAGCTGTTATGCAAGACCTTCATCACTATCTTGGTGATGTCCCGTTCCAGGGAGGAGTGGGAGTAAGGAGTAGGGTTTGAGAAACAGAGGGGATGGGATGGGTAGAGTGAACAGGTCTTGCCCCTGGAAAGTAAAAACCAGGGTCATGGTCTCTGTCCACTTGTCCCCTGTAAGATGGCACCTGTGAGGGTGGAGGAGCATGATGTAAGGCAAAAGCCATTGGTTTACCCTGAGAAACACAGGACATCATCGACGAGCCCATAGAATGATTATTCTGGAATATGTCAGATGCCGTCGACAGGAGAGGAGCTCCCTGTCAATGGAGCAACAGTGTATTTGGCTGAATGTAGGATGCTGGAAAGTGTTGTCAGTGAGAGGGTATATGCCCCCATTGATGGATCAGACAAAGCCTGCACAGCATTTAAAGCACTGTCAACGAGAGTGTGTGAGCTCCTGTTGACGGGGAGGCTATAGGAAGACACTCCATCAACGGAGGAGCCATAGAAACTGTGGCTGTTGATGGGTGACGCAGACAGGAGTTAGAGGGGGCTTCATCCATCTTGTTCCCTTGCCGGGAATGTGAACCAGAGCTGGGGGAGCCCTTATAGAGATAGATATATATATATATATAGCAAATGTAAATTCAGTCAAGGACATGGAAGCCATAACTGCTCGCCTAAGGCTTTGCACAGACCAGTTTAAGTCTAAATGGCCCCCCTTCTTGGATTATGTGGAAAGCAGAGAAGGGTACTCCAGCACTAGAACAATATGTGCTTGCATAGTCCTCGCTCCTGAAGTTTTCCAGGGTTTGTATGGAAATCGGGCTACATGGTTGTGACATGGTAGAATAGGACTCTGTCCCAGTTGTTATGGAAAGAGTTTGTATGCAAGGATCTGTTCTGTTCTATTCCTTTCCTGTCTATTTGTCTGGTTGCACAACCACATTTGTCTGTGACCTCAGACTTGATCACCCTGACAGTCTCGCAATTCTTTGCCTCTCACTGTCTTCCCTTGCAGTCCGTCTTTTTCTCCCTTGCATATCTGCTGATATAAAAATATATGCAAATCATTGTATGGAAATGTAACTGATATTGAGATCCTTTTGTTCAGAAAATATATAGTGTTACTGTTGAAATGTATACATTTTGAGATGATTGCAAAAAGCTATTGTGAACTCAAGAGGTTACCTGAGGGCAAGTTTTAAATCTTTGCAAAACAACTGTGGAAAAGGGGCCTTCACTCTGGCACAGTGTTCTAGCTGCACATGCCTGATACTTACAAGAACAGTATGCTTGTTAAGAATGGAGGTTGGAAGGACTTATAAGGGAGCTGAGCTGCAACTGTTAAAAAAAAAGGACACAGAGATTGAAGAAAAACTCTGATGGATATTCTCTATTTTATTTTACCTTTGTAAATAGTTATACTGAACAAGTTTCTTTTTTTTATGTTACTGCTACTATAAATAAATGTTTTGGTGAATTCTACAACTGCTCCTGGTTTTTCTATCCTTCCTGACCTGCACCTCGATGACAATGGTATTCATTATGATACCTGACAGTAAACCAACATCATTTATTGTTTTACCCCCTGAAGAGACAATGTTCATAGAATATGTCACCGGTTACCTCAGGATATGTACGAACATACGAATTTGCCAGCAGATAAAGGCCTTATGGTCTATCGAGTCTGCTCGAGTGTGCAGCTAGCAACCCTTATACTGCAGCTGCCCTCCCTCCCCTCCCTTTTTCAAGCAGTCCACTATTCTACAGGATACCACTTCCACAGGCAATGCATTCCACCCAGACACCACTCTCTCTGTAAAAAAGTGTCTTCTCATTTCCCTCCTGAACCTTCCCCCCTCCAATCTGAGATCATGACCATGAGTGTCCATTCCCCTTAACTTGAATGGTCCCTCTGTGCCTGTCTTGTTTATTCCTTCATGTACTTGAAGGTTTCAGTTATATCCCCGTCTCTCCTCTCCTCCAGTAAGTACATCGCTCGATCCTCAGATTGCTCATGTAGGTATCTCCTAGTCCCTGAATCATTTTTGTTGCCCTGCGCTGCACTCCTCCAGTAACTTAATGTCTGTCTTCAGGTATGTGCACCAGTACTGCACGCAGTACCCCAGGTGTGGCCTAACCAGTGACCTATACAACGGCAGGATCACCTCCCCTCTCCTTGAAGATATACCCCTGGCAATACAACCCAGCATTTTGTTGGCCTTTGCAGCTGCCTTCCTGCATTGTACTGAGTTGTTCATTGAGTCCATTGTAATCATCTCCAGATCCTTCTCCTCCTCTGTCATGGCTAGCTGACAAAAGCTGGTAGCTCCTTTTTGTTCCCCCCCCCCTGAAATATAGCACCTTTCACTTTTTGGCATTGAATCCCAACTGCCAGGTGTCTGGCGAGGTCTCCAATTTTAACAGATCATCCTGCAACCCATTCCACCCTCCTAGGTCATCCACTACTGCTCCCATCTTGATGTCATCTGCAAACAAACTGATCTTGCTCTTGATGCCCATTGAGATGTCTGATATGAACAACCGAAACAACAATGGTCCCAGCACTGAGCCCTATGGTACTCTGCTTGTCACTGCCCTCGGAAATGAGAGTTCTCCTCCCATCACCACCTACTACTGCCTTCCCTGTAACCAGTTTACTACCTATCCCGCCATTTGCGCCCCTGCATCTGTACCTGCCAGCTTACTACCCAGCCTCCCATGCAGCACAGAGTTAAATGCCTTACTGAAGTCCAGAAACAGAACATACACTGCATGGCCCTTGTCCAATTGTCTACTTACCCAGTCATAGTAATCCACTAGGTTGGTCTGACAGGATCTGCCCATGACAAACCCATGCTGCCTAACATCCTGCAGCCCATTGGTCTCCAGAAGGGACACCAGCCTCTCCTTCAGGATTGTCTCCATCAGTTTTCTCATGATGGACGTGAGGCTTACAGGTCTGTAGTTTCCCAGTTCATCTTTGGGACTGCTCTTCTGGAAGGGTACCACATGAGCCATCTTCCAGTCCTGAGGTACACTTCCTGAGACCAGGGAGACATTGAACAGGTCCACCAAGGGTACTGCCAGGATTTCTGCCAGCTCTCTCAGTACCCTGGGGTGAATGCCATCTGGCCCTGGTGCCTTGTCCACCCTCAGTGCCCTCAGGCCCTCCGGTACCCTGCTCTCTATGATTCTCCCATCTGTCACTTCCTCTTCTCCCCTGAGCCTGATCTCCAACCCCCCCTTGAGAGCACCCCTCCTTTCTCCTTAGTAACACCGATTAAAAATATTCATTAAGTGCTTCTGCCTGCTCTAACTCCAGTAATACTGAGGTATTCATAACTTTCTGCAGTAAGCCTTCTAGGTAGGACTGCCTGAAGAGAAAAGAACACATGCAAATGATGGAATTCTTTGCACATGACAACTTTTCAAATGCTGCCCTGTACCAACTGCCAGTGTTCTAAATTCCTCGATTTCACTCTTCACCTGAAAAGTCTTGTTACACGAGGTCCCTGCATCCTTATTGGTACCCCCAGAGGTACACCGTAGACAGCTAGTACTTAGGTGCATGTTCTACTAACATATCAGGCTCATGGCATCTACCATATAAGAGTAGATGTCAGTATACGTATGCATATTATTGTTATATACTTTACTTTCTAACATATACCTGTGTTTCTTGCTTGTAAGATGTTTGGACATCTGTGTCTTTGTAATGATTATGATATATGAGTCGACATTGCCATCTTCTGATGATTTGTATTATTACACTTATATATATGCAAATTGTACTTCTTTATTTTTACAAAGTGGTGATTACTACAAAATTGTATAATGTTATCTTGGACTGAGGAGCCACCTCTAATTTGGCCAACAGGGCTCATCTCTGTAACTAGAAATGTTTCTTACAGTAATCATGGTAATTATCGTAGGTATATAATGTAAGACCTTTATGTCTTCTACCTTAGAGACCCCAAGAGACACGGAGAATCCTTCGAGGTATAGGGAACGCTTAGCATTGGCTGCCAGTTCCTATTGGTAACAACTGCTTAGGGCAACTGTGATTATCCTTTTGGTAGTAATAAACAAGCTTTATTACTCTTATGCAACGTGTCTGTGATTCCTTGCATGCCCATTATTGCCAAGAATCTGAGTGTGAGGTTTAGACCTCCTGATGGTCCGGTCGCTCAGAGTGTCACTTGTCTACCTTTCATCTGCATGAAGAAATGTTTAAAAATATATAGAAGTATCCTTTTATGTTTATTTGCTGCCTTTTACAAAGTGTTTTTTGATTATTAAACTTAGTTTAGCGTTAGTTGTTTTTGGCCGGTTCCTCTCAGTTTGCTATAACCGTGGGGGAACCAGGATAGTTTTACTGTTAATCAGGGTTTTCTGACTAAAAACACCTTTGTTTTCAAATGCTATCTATTTAAAACTGTTATTTTATAACCGATAGCTTTAGTTACGAACCGCTAACTTGGTTCCCTTTTATTTTATTTTATCGGTTCGGTTCCTCTGGTTCCTTTTCGGTTCTGGAACAGACCACAACCACTAACTCTTTCTTAAAAACGTTATTATTGAGCGGTTTACTGTTTTTTGTGTTGCTTGCATGTGCAAGAAACACATTGTCACATTTTTCACAAGCAGGTTGTGGAGGCGTGGCAGTATTGTGTCGAATGGTAGCAGCTCATTCAGGGGCTGGTCTCTGCCTGGCCAATAGAGAAGAAAGCTGTGGATCACTGCAGTTAACAAGCAGGCCACTACATCAAAGGAATGGAAACACTGCAATCAGGGAGTGCCCCATCAGTACGCAATTGGTTTGTATGTGGGGCCTCCCTGACTGCAGCAGCCAATTACACAGCTCCATGGTGCTGTGTTTCGATGGTGATTGAGGACGGCTTCTCCGTCAGCTTCTCACAGTCCTCACAAAGCTGACGGAAAATCACCACTCATTGTTTAGTGTGCCTTTCTGATTAAACATTTCAATAAGAAAAAGCCAACAGGGTAGCCCACTCCCGTCGGCATAATGCTCCCTTAATTTCTTGTGTGCCAGGGGCATCGCAATCCCCTCGTCCATTCCACCCCACACCTATATGTGCTGACAGGGTGCCCAATCCGCTGCTAGCATGCCCCTTCCTCATCATTTTGCTGATGGGAGCCCACTGCCCTGTCAGCATAATGCCCCCCCAATTTCTTGTGAGCCGAGGGAGTGCCCAATCCCCTCAGCTCTTGTCCCCCCAGCACTCCATATGTGTGACTGGTGCCCAATCCCTGTCAGCCACAGTCCCTCCAAACAATCAGGTGGCATGCTGGCAGCCCACCCCAGTGTGCCAAATACCTCGGTAAGAAAAAAACATCTACAATGTTTTTTTTTTAAACCTGCAAACCAGAAAGCGGTCCCTCGTCAAGTCCGGTGGCCCTCCCCAACCCGCCCACCCTTGTACCCTACCTCCCACACCCCCACCTTACCCCATACTTACCTCTGGAGCATGGCACGATGATCTTCAGTGGACCGGGAGTATGTCTGCACTCTTCAAAGCCGACCGTGAACTGAAGAAATGCCGGTAAGCAGTATAATAACATAAATGAGGTTTTTTTCAACTTTGATGCATATCTTGGCCATTTTGAGGAATTTTTTCACCAAATTTTCAACATGGGGTTCTTGGGACCCCACCTCAGTCACTGTTATTTTGTTATTCTGCCCCAAAAGGTGATTTCACGATCACTGTGCGGAACCCCTTTTTGGGACCGATTAATGAAACGACGGTGTCACAGTTCAAGAGGTAGGTCCCCAAAAACCCTATGTTGAAAATTTGGTGAAAAAATTTCCAAAAATTACTGTTTTACGAGTGTGCATTGTGCAGTTCTATAGCACGCTTGTAAGTTTGTGCATTTTTAATATTTTCACTCCAGATTTTCAGCATTGCCATTTTACCACACCATCTTATGAACAATGCAGCTGTCATTTGTCACAACTCATCTGAAATGTGTTTTTGCATGTAGCACACAATGGCACAGTTGGTGTGCGCAATCAATGTCCAGGACAGATTAAGAATATCATAGTGACACTGTTCATGAGTTAGGCCTCCAAAAACCCTATGTTGCAAATTTGGTGAAAATAGTCCCCAAAATGACTGTTTTACGAGAGTGCGTTGCGCAGTTCTTACGTACGCTTGTAACTTTGAGCATGTTTAATATTTTCACTCCAGATTTTCAGCATTGCCATTTTACCACACCTCCTTATGAACAGTACAACTGTTATTTTTCACATTTCACCCAAAATGTGTTTTTGGACATGTAGCGCACAGTGGTGTAGGCGGCAAGCGAAATCAATGCTCGGGACAGATTAAGAAAATCACAGTGACACTGTTCATGAGCAGAGGTCTTAAACTGGCTATGTTGAAAATTTGGTGACAAAGTCCATAAAATGACTATTCGTGTAGCATTGTGCAATTTCTCGCACCTTATGCGTTCAAAATTAAGTAATTTTTCAGTCCAGATTTTCAACATTGGCATTTTCCACACCTCCTATGAACAGTACAGTTGTCATTTTCACACCCTGACTGAAATGTGTTTTGCACTTCTGGTGCAAAATAACACGTCGCTGTGAGAAATCAATGTTCAGGATAGAGTAAGAAAATCACAGTGACACTGTTCATGAGTGGAGGTCTCAAATGCCTGTGTTGAAAATCTGCTATAAAAATCCCCAAGCTAATTACATTATGGGTGTGTGTTGCAGTTTCTATGCACAATCATGACTTCTCCAGTTTTTTTATATTTTCATTCCAGATTTTGAACATTGCCATTTTTTACACCTCCTCATGAACAGTACAGCTGTCATTTTTCACATCCTGTTCGAAATGTATTTTCGCACCTGTGGCGCCAAACGGCACAGTCACTGTGCAATAGCACCTTTCAGCTAACAAACTAATAGTGTGTCTGTTCATGCGTTGGGATCACAAAAAACCCATGTTGAAAACTTGTAGTAAAAATACCAAGAATCGCCCAGGGTGTTAGGGTTTTCAACCATAATGCCCTACCCTGTAGGGACTGACAGGCATGATGGATGTGACTTGAGATTGTCAACAGTAATGCTCATGCCATTCCACCTGCACCCTGCAGCCAGTGACAGGCATTGAGGTGCGCCTTGGACTGTTTGGGCCCAGAATCCATCCCATTCTCCTATACTGCACCCATTTCAGCATATTTCCTAATGGAATGAGATGAGCAAAGCCCGAACACCCAAAGCACACCTTGACACTTGTCAGTGTCTGCAGGGTAGGGTGAGGTGACATATCGTGACCGTTATGGGCAACGACCCAATGGCACACACCAATGCCTGTCCATCTCTGCAGGGTGGGAGTGGGGTTGGCGTCAGATCAGTACTTCACTGCCATTATTACACTACATGGACCCGATTCTCATAGGGGCCTGGATCTGGCACAAGCTGCAGCAAACAGCAGCTTGCACTAATGCCTGGTGTGCCAGAGTCCCTGCACCTGATTCAGGTACAGGAGGGGTCCCAGCGGCTAAGTTCCCACACTTGCGCTGACCAGAACCCTGTGGCAAACCCTGGCACACCACACAGGTCCACCACTGGCCTCCAGAGACTAACACAGGACCCCTGTTCCACTAGGGAATGGGCACGTGGACACAACTCTGGTGGGCCGGTGCCCCCACCAAGTTTGGTGCAATTGGTCCCTGGCCATGGAGGTGAGTGGTGGGATGTGCGGGCTCTGGGGAGCAGTCAGGACTAGTGTGCAGGGGGGTTGGGAACCACCTGCTGGGGCATGGATGGGCACTGTGCTACCATATGCTGGTGCTGCAGTAGTACGGCATTGGGGATCAGGAGGCACGCATCAGGACGGAATGTACCAACATGGTACATAGGTGACATCGGGGAGCTGTGAGGGGTGCCATTGGACCACTAGGATGGGGCTACACATACGGGGCCACACTCGGGGGTGTATGATGGGTAGACCGTCACCCATGGTGTGGTGCACACAGACATGTCACTCAGGGGAGAATGTCTAAGTCCCCTTACTCCTGCCCTGGCTGGTCTAAGGACACTTCAAATTTATCCCACCAGGTAATGTCTGTGAATCGCAGTATGCAGCTTGTGTCAGCCACAGTCCCCCTACCACCATGCTGCAGTGCAATGCAGGTGCAAGCCCTGTTTAGGGCAGGTGGACTGCGGTTGGCGCAGAGCCACCTTTGTGAATCCGCAGGAGAACATCATGGACACAAGGTGCACTTTGGACTGTATCTGTTTGCCGCAGCATCTTGCATCTGACACAGGGCTTTAAGAATTGGGACCCATCTGTCGACTCCTGCACTTCCGCTGCTAATGCCAGCAAGCAACCATTCGGTATTGACAAATGCTTGTTTAGTAAGCTCTGGCCCATAAGAGGCTCACAGATGACCAGTGGGAAGCTCATTAATTTGGAACAGACTGCATCTCCTTTCTAATGTCTTTATAAGTGACATTGCAGAGGGACTGGAAGGAAAAGTATGCCTCTTGCAGATAGCCAAACATCTGCAGCGAGTCGATACACAGGGCGTGGAAGCGATGAGAAGAGAATTGGCTAAGGTTGGAGGAATGATCAAAGTATGGCAGCTTGGATTCAATGCAAGAAGTGCAAAATAATGCACCTGGGAAACAAAAAGCCAAGGGAGGAATACACAATGGGGGGAGGTAGTAACAACAAGAAAAATGGAAAGGGACCCGGGGGGTAATCATAACAGCTGACTTTAAGGTTAGAAAGCAATGTGATAAGGCAGTAGGGAGGGCTGCAGGGATACTGGGATGTACAGGGAGAGGCATTACCAGCAGAAAACAGGAACTTGTTATCTCTCTGTACAGACAGTTGGTGAGACCCCATCTGGAGTTCTGCATCCAGTTCTGGAGACCCCATCTCCACAAGGACATAGACAGGATGGAGGCAGTACAGAGGAGGGCAACTAAAATGGTGCAGGGTCTGCAAGAGAAGCCATAAGAGAAGAGACTAAAGGAGCTTCATATGTATACCCTTGAGGAAAGGAGGGAGAGGGGGACATGATAGAAACGTTTAAGTACCTCAGTGGAATCAACAAAGTCCAAGAGGGTAGCATCTTTCAGAAAAAGAGATGTGCAAGAACAAGGGGACACAAGTTGAAGATAGAGTGGGTGACAGCTCAGAGGCAATGTGAGGAAGTATTTTTTTTCACAGAGAGGGTGGTGGATGCATGGAACAGCCTTTCTGAGAAGGCTGTGGGCTCTAAAACTGTGGGAGAATGCATGAGACAAACATAAGGCAATTCTTGTGGGGGGTAGGAAGAAATAGGTTGTTGGTTAACTAGGATCTGCAGCTTATCCTGTAGGTAGGGAAATGGGCAGACTATGTGGGCCAAGCAGTCCTTATCGGCTGTCAAAGTGTATGTTTCTATTTCTCCTGCCTGCAAGCTCAGCCCAGGCTAATGTACAAAGACTTTATCACATTTCTTGAGTCTTTCTTAAACGTTTTATCTGTTTATAGGAGTGCACCTGATTTGAGGCCAAAATCAAAAGCAAATGGTTATAGTAGCAGAGCCCCCACCCCACACACATACATACACACTCCCCGAAAAGCTGCTTAAAAGCCTGCAATTCATTCAAATCAATTCTGTTTTCTTACTTAGTTGGGGTGTAATGCCAACAAATGTAAAATCATGTACCTAGGGCATAGGAACCCCGATGCTGAGTATAGGATGAGAGGAGGTACTGATACTCACTAGACATGAAAGGGTCATTGACGTTATTATATTAGAGGACCTCAAAGTGGTAGTACAGTGTGACAAGGCTATGGGCAGGGCAAATTGGATTCTGGGATGCATAAGGAGTGGCATCTCCAGTAGGAGGAGGAGAGATGTTTTGTTGCCATTGTATCACTCCCTGGTATACCCCCAGCTGGAGTACTGTGTCCAGTTTTAGAGTCTACACTTCAGAAAGGACATAAGGTGGAGATTTTCCAGAGGAGAGCAACTAAAATGGTTCAGGATTTTCACAGGAATCCCTACAAGAAAAGGCTGAAGAATCACAACATGTACACTCTGGAGAGAGGAGGGTGAGGTGACATGAACAAGACCTATAAAGTACCTCATAGGATTAAACAGGGTACAGTTGGGGAGTTTTCTTCAAATAAGGATGAGCACCCAAACCAAGGGACATACAATGAAGGGGGTTCAGGATAGATGTGAAGAAATATTTCTTTACTGAAAGTCTTGAACAGACTGCCAGGAGAAGTGGAGGAATAAAATGGTAGGAGGCACGAAGCATGCATTGGTCAAACATAGGGGTATATTAGAAAAAG
Organism: Neoceratodus forsteri; assembly: GCA_016271365.2. Classification (NCBI taxonomy): domain Eukaryota; kingdom Metazoa; phylum Chordata; order Ceratodontiformes; family Ceratodontidae; genus Neoceratodus; species Neoceratodus forsteri. The sequence continues at coordinate 807,261,046 of CM028136.1, forward strand.
GGGAAGGAGGGGGTCAACGGAGATCAGTAGGGCTATGCAGGTGGAGCAGGTTCTAGTTCATAGCAAGAAAAATCCATTGAGCAAGCTCATTCACAAGGAGGTCCTGATGGATGCAGGCACAATAAGACATGCTGTAACATATACAGACAGGAGATACAAGTAGGTAGTGAATACTTGGGCAGACTGGGTGGGCTGAGCGGTCCTTTTCTGCTGACAAATTCTATTTTTCTATGGCATCATGTGTTCATTCAGGTGCAGTGTTTGTTTAAAGTTGGGCCTACCATACATCCAGATGTAAGGTACAGTAAATATCCGAATTAGATGCAACCTACTTACACTACAATAAACAGAACCCCAGTGCTTCGAGAAGCCTTTACTCTTCATAAGGCTGCTTAAAGAGCTGGGGTTCTATTTGCAGTGTCCACACCAGTATGTTGATCTTAAAATCGATGCCGCATCTGAATGAATACTTGATTCTTGCTCACTCCATTTCTTCCCCACTTTGAAAGCTGCTTGTCCTGAGTTACTTTTGGTATGGCAGTGCCTCACCTGTGTTGGAAGATGATAAATAAGCGGCACTGAAAGACATCAGACTTCACAGACTATGAAGGCAGCTGCTCACCCACCATCTTGGCAAGCAGAAGGCTGCAGCTGTGGCCACTGATGACTGTTGGGGTGTGGGGATGGAGGGACCAAAGGGGGACAGACATGAGATAAAATCATTATAAAAATTGTGAGACCTTCACCAGCTTTCCAAAATGCTTACCAGTAAAAGAACATTCTACAAAGTTTTTCAAATGGCAACACAATCTGGTGAGCCCTCTGTCTGCCGTCTGACACCAGGTATCAACCAGCATAAAATTGCCTAAAGAATGCAGTATGGTTATGTGGTTACTGAAATATTGGAGATTACAGATTTATAAGAATTAAAGAATATCACACAGAAGCTGGCATATGTGTCTATAGCAGCTGTCTCCTGCTTCTCAGTAGTTATACCCTTGAAGTACTTGAATGTTTCTATCATATCCCCTCTTTCCCTCCTCTTTTCCAGTGAGTACATATTGAGATCCCTTAATTTCTCTTCATAAGTCTTGTGTTGCAAGCTCTGTACTATCTCATTTGCCCTTCTTTGGACCATCTCCAGTCTGTTAATATCTTTACGAAGGTGCAACCTCCAGAACTGCACACAGTACTCCAGGTGAAGCCTGACCATTGTTTTATATAATGGCATCACTACCTCCCTCCTTATGCTGGTGATACCCCTGCCTATACACCCCAGCATGCCACTGGTCCTCCCAGCTGCCTTTCTACTTTGACATTTTCAGGTAATCAGAAATAAGAACCCCCAGGTCCCTTTCCTTCTTTGTGACTGTCAGCAACCCCCCCAATCCTGTAGCTTTCCCCAGGGTTTCTGTGTCCCAGGTGCATAATTTTGTCCTTTTTTGAATTAAACTTCAGTTGCCAGTCCTTAGAGCATTTTTCAAGCTTCCTCAGGTCCCTTCTCATTTTCTCCAACCCCTCTGGGATATCCACTGTCTTACAGATCTTGGTGTCATCTGCAAACAGGCAGACCTTTCCCTTCAGACCTTCTGCAATGTCACTAATGAAGACATTGAGCAGGACTGGCCCCAGGGCCAATCTCTGTGGCACCCCACTGGTCACCCCTTCTCCCCAGACTGCACCCCATTTACCACCACTCTCTGCCTCCTGTCTGTTAGCCAGTTTCTAACCCAGTGTACCACCCTTTCCCCATGCCCAGCCTACTCAGCTAGTTTATCAGCCTCCTATGTGGGACAGTGTCAAAGGCTTTGCTTAAATCAAGATAAGCATTGTCCACTGCCCCACCGATTTACTTCCTTTGTCACCCAGTCAAAGAGATTAACCAGATTTGCCTGACATGACCTTCCCACTGTGAATCCATGTTGCCTGTGGTCCTGGGCTCCGATGGCTTCTAGATGCCTCACTGTCCTTTCTTTAAGCAATGTCTCCATGATCTTCCCCACTACTGAGGTGAGGCTAACCAGCCAATAGTTCCCTGCCTCCTCCCTACTTCTGGATTTGTATAGAGGGACCACATGTGCCTTCCTCCAATTCTCTGGTATTACCCCTGTGTTGAATGACTCAGTGAACATGGCTGCCAGAGGTGCTGTTATCTCCCTTCACAGTTCTCTTAATATCCTTGGGTGTATACCATCTGGTCCCATCACTTTGTCCACCATCAATTTAGTCATCTCCTGCAGGATTCTTCTGCCTGTAAATGGACTATTGTTCACCTCTTCACGGCTTCGCAACTGCTGTACTGCTGTGGCCCTTGCCCCTTCCCTCTTCTGTGAATAATGAACAGAAAGACAGTGGATGTCTTGGGGGAGACACATGTTAGGCATGATACTATCACTTCCAAATACTGAAACAGCACATATAAGCAAGCAACATTCGGCATTGACAAATGCTTGTTTCTCTATTTTTTGTCAAAGTGTCAGTAAAAAAATAAAAATAAAACCAGTGAGCCAGATTTTAAGAACTGAACTCAATGTAGGGAAGTTTTTGCCAAGGCAGGCAAACACAGTCTGTGTGTGTCTTGCCTGGGCTATGAATATTTGAAAGAGGAATGTGATATATGTAAAACATTCCTACAGAAAACTGCTGAGAAACGCCTGGAATGGCTAAAAAAGAACCTTTCTCAACTTAGGGGTCCCTCTGGCGCTAACCAGCTGGTACCCCCTAATCTTACTCAGGAGGGTTCCTGCAGTAGGTCATTACATGTAGGATTGTGCCACCTGGTATCAGGACTGCATGGCAAACTTTTCCAGCAATGCCTGGTGGGGGACTGCCACTCAATGTCATGTGACGGACATCAGCATGACCCTATATAGTGGGTGGTCCCTATACCTGCCTTCCAGTTTTTCCAGCTGTTGTCCGATTGCATGGTACTTGTGATGAAACTGCAGTCGATCGCTATTAGTTTGTTAACTTCCAAACTGAATCTTATGTATTTTCTTTGTTTCTCTTCTTCTATGTCTTCACCACCACCAAGAAGTGTAAGACTGAGGCTCAGATTCCTTACAAAGACTGCCACCAAAGTGCCCTGTTTGCTCAGGCCCAGACCATAACACTGTGATTTGCCCAGACTGCCAGCCTGTGAACCAGGCCACTCACAGAGAAGGCAGCAGGCTCTTGAGACCCATCTCTTGAAGTCACAGATGGCCTTGCAGAGAAGGAGATGGAGCACCTTAGAGTCCTCCTCTTCACCTTCCCTAAAAGAAGAAGGAGAAACACCAGGAGTGGGAGTGCCATGAGGATGGATCTTGGGTCAATTCCAGTAGGCCTTCGACCAGCAAGGCTCTTCCCTGCCGCTCCAGTAGTGGTAGTCCAGGCTGTGTCCAGGGATACTTCAGGACCAACCACTGCTCTGCTCCTGATTTTGGCTGGTAAGTTGCCCACTGGCTCCTCCAGCGGTCGCCCAGCAGCAGCCAGTAAGTTGGTCCCGGCCCCTCCAGAGATCATCTGGCTGCCAATATGTCTACTCCCCAGCCCACGGGGTCTCACCTGGTTTTGGCTGCTAAGATGGAAGGGGGTTCTTCCCTCTCCCACCCGCCCCATCGTCTGATAAGACAGTCGCCTCTGGCACCCGCTTGGATGCTGCTTGCCTGTCGGTGGTTTCCATCGGGTTATCTGGCGTTCGGCAGAGCCCAGTAAAGACTACCAGACTTCCCTCTTCCCCTCCTCCCCCAGTGGCTCTGGCTTTGCTCCAGGCACCCCAGGGGTGGAAGAGAGTGATGAACAGCTGGACGTTTGCAATACTCCGGCTTCCGTTACTCATTCCCCCAAAAGGGTCTTGGGGTTGGAGGTTCCTCTGCTGATGTCTGTCCCTATGACAGATGCTCCTCTAGGCTCCCTGGAGTGGGTTCTAGGTTCCCTGGAGCAGGTTCCTTTGGCTCCACTACCTTCTCTGGTGCTAGACCCAGCTCCTCCGTCAGAGCCGGCTGGATGAGTCCCAATGCTTGCCCCTCCAATGTCCAGACCTATTCTCACGCCGGAGCCCTCATATCTGATCCCAACACCTGTCTTTAGATCAGACCCAGTTCTGCCATCAGAGCCCCTTCGTCTGGCTCTGACGCCTGCCGTCCTGACACCGGACCCATTTCTGATGCCGGGCCCGGTGGCATCGGTTCCAACGTCGGTGGTTCTTACGACTTTTACTCCAACATCTGCACCATTTCCTATCTATGTGACAGTGGGGCTTATGCCAGTTCCCCCGATGTCAGGTCTCCTGACGTTCAGACATTTTCAGAGACCCTTCTATGTCCGGGCTACCCTCAGGGTTTCCTTTGGACTTTCCCCATCAGGTCTCCTTTAGGATTGGGCTTATTCCACCTCTTGGAACATCATTGTCAGGGTTATTCTCTGTACCAAGGGTACCCTTCTCACCCTTTCCCAGGAATTCATGGGCATCACTACCCTTCTACCCATGTTCCTGCTCCTCCCCCCCCACCTCCTCCTCAGGCTCTGCCTCAGAATTTTAAGACACTCATTCAGTCTTGGTGGAAGGAGGCTAGTACAGAGCTGGGCATGGACCTGGAGAGCCATCTCCCAGCACTAGCACACTCTTCTCTCAGGTCTTCATCCAACAATTGAATGGACTGTGAGCCCAGTCCATCCAACTGTACAAGTTCTGAGGACTACTGCCCATGATATTCACCTTCTGGATTTCAAAACTCCAGATGGCCAGAACAATCTGGATTCATGGGAGGATATCTTGGAGGACTCTTCTAACCAGCAGTCTCCAGTCCCCAAGGGAAAGGCCTCTCCCAAGTCTCCCCTGAGGACCCTTCCTTTTCAGACCTGTTGAGATCCATCCATGAGTTTTATGGTTGAGAGACTGAGGAAGAGGATCCTATATGGAAGAAACTCACCGAGCACCTCGACCTCGGGTCCTTCTCCCCAATCCCAGTTCCTCCCTGGATTGTACCACATGAAGACCTCACCACCACGATTTGGCACTGTCCCATTCCATCCTGGCAGTCCCCAAAAGGCAGAACAGATCTACCGGGTGCCTGAGGTGCCTCCTTTTGGACTCGCACTCCAAGGTGGAGTCCATTGTCATTACTGTGGCTCATGATTGCTCAGGAGCCCCAAAGCACATGAACACCTCTCCTATGGCCATTGAGTCCAGGCAGCTGGACCAATGCAGAAAAAAGGTTTATTCCTCATCTATGTGTGCACTGCGCTGCCTTAACTACATAGTCCATTTGGTGTCCTTTCAGAAAACTACCTTAACCAAGCTGGAGACCCTCATTCAGTCCATGGAACCTTCGGACCTCAAGGAGGAGCTTGCCAAGGACCTTCATCTATCCAAAAGTTCTTGCAGGCATACCTTACACACCTTCTATGACTCTGTCGACTTGGCGGCTCATACCTTGGTGACCGCCGTCTCCCTCCGGTGGCACACTTGGCTTTGCATTTCTGGACTCGCTAACAATGTCCAGACTACGATTCAGGATGCCCCCTTTCAGGGCTCAATGCTTTTTGGTGGGGACACCAAAGACATTACCACGGGCCTTTAGGACAGAGATCAGACCCTTAGGTTAGTCAGGTCCATGTACCAATCGGGCACACAGAGACCACAGCCCTTTCAGAAACAGACCAGGAGGCAGGATAGATAAGCCCAAAATCAGCACCAGGGCAAGAGAAAGGCCACAGGCACTTCCTTTTCTTCCCCTCCTGCCTCCAAGACTCAGAGATGATCAGGGGGCCCTCCCTCTGCCCGTACAGCCACCTCCTGACTCCCAACCTCCTCTCCCTCCTCAGCCTCAGAGCGAGGAGCCCGTGGGGAGGGGAGGTTTGCCTTGCATGTGCAGAAATGGCAGGACATAACCTCTGATGCTTGGGTCCTGCAACTGGTGTCCCAAGAACACATCCTGGAGTTTCTTTAAACCCCTCCGGAGTCTCCACCAGTCCGTTCATCTTACTCCCCCAACCAGATTCTGCTTGTAAGGGAGGAAGTTCGGGCTCTATTGCAAAAAACTGCCATAGAGCCGGTCCCTCTTCATCAAAGAGGGTGGGGGTTTTACACCCACTTCTTTTTGGTTCCAAAAAGACAGGCTACCTAAGACCCTTACTCAACCTCAGCAGACTCAACCTGTTCATCCAGTACAAGAGATTCAGAATGTTGACTCTCAGGGCCTCCTGCCTCTTCTTCAGGAAACTTACTGGTTATGTGCACTGGATATGCAGGATGCTTTCCTGCATATCCCAGTGTTTCCCAGTCATCGCTGCTTCCTGCACTTTGTTTTCCAGGGGCACTTCCAGTTTCAGGCCCTCCCTTTGGTCTTTCTTCAGCACCCAGGGCTTTTACCAAGTGCCTAGCGGTGGTGGCTGCAGCCTTAAGTTGTCAAGGCATTGCAGTTTTCCCCTACTTGGATGACCGGTTGATTTCAACCTTGTCCAGGGACAACCTTCTGGAGGCTCTCTTGCTCACCTTGGACCTGTTTTCTCATTTTGGGATAACCATCAGTATCCCCAAATCTACTCTGATTCTCTCTCAAAGTCTCCAGTTCATTGGAGCAGTGCTGGATACGGTTCAGGGCAAGGCCTTCCTCCCTCTGGACAGGGGGAAGTCCTTCTCAAGCAGGCTATCCTAGTAGCCTCCTCCAGTTTTCTCCTACCAGAGCTTGTGCTCCGACTTTTGAGGTTGATGGCAGCCTCCATCTCTAGGGTTCCCCTGGCAAGGCTACACATGAGGCTAGCTCAGTAGACCTTGTGAGTCCAGTGGGATCAGTTCAGGGACAATCTGGACCATCTGGTCCTGATCTCCACCATTCTCATGAGGGAAGTACAGTGGTGGAGGGAATCCCTTGAATTTGTCTCAGGGCTTCCCATTTTGGGTGGCCAGCTTCCCTCTGTATGTTGACCACAGATGCTTCCAATCAGGGGTGGGGAGCCCATGTATGCCCTTCATGCCTTTCAGTCCATCCTTCCCAGGGGCTTACTGCTAGTCCAGGCAGACAACATGTTAGTCATCTGGTACATCAACAAGCAGGGAGACGCTCAATTGTATCCCCTTTGCAGGGAGGCGATGAGAGTGCGAAACTGGGCAATCCAACATGGTCTTTCTCACAGCTGTTCACACTCCAGGAGTTCAGAACAGCCACAGCAGAACTTACACCCTCACTCATGAATGGGAACTAAATCAGGAAGTGGCAGATTCTCTCCCTTCAGAGATAGGGGCATCCAGAACTCGACCTGTTCGCCTCCCCATCCAACGATAGACGTCCAAGTTTTTGCTCGCTCATTCCAGGGCATGGTGCTTTCTGGCACAACACGTTGTCACCCTCTTGGACAGGTAAATTCTTATACACTTTCCCTCCTCTTCCCGTTCTTCAGAGGGTGCTCCTCAAACTTCAGACAGGGAGGGCTCGAATGATCTTGATTTCCTCCCCCTGGCCAGGGTAGATATGGTTCTTGTTCCTACAGCAGCTAGCGAGGGAACTCCCAGTTCTGCTTCCTTTGCTGCACAACCTTCTCACTCAGAACTAGGGCCAGCTTGTGTATCTGGGGCTCAGGATCCTACATCTTCATGCATGGCTCCTTCAGACATAATCCAGTCTCAGTTTGGGGTCTCTACCCAAGTAGCCGAGGTCTTAGTGGCGGTGAGGAAGCCCTCCACCGGATCCACTTCTGCTATGAAGTTGAAGCGTTTTTCTATTTGGGCAGCTTCTAAGAGGTGGGACCCTTTTACTTGTTCAGCCCTACTCATTATGGAATGCCTGCTCCATCTTTCAGATTCTGGGTTATCCTACTCTTCCATCAAAGTTCACCTTTCCACCATTTCGGCTTATCACATGCTTGTGGATGGTAAGCCCGTGGCTCAGCTGGACATCTCGAAAACATTTCTGAAAGGGATCCTCCACCTGAAACTCTTCCATTCGCAACCCTTCACTGCCTTGGGATTTGAATTTTGTGTTGAGAAGCTCACGTTCCTCCTTTGAACCAGCGATGAGCTGTGATTTGCGCTATCTGTGATCTGTATTGTCAGTGTTGTAAATTGTCTAATAGTGTTGTGACTTTTGTGTTCCAGGTTGGACCTGAAAAATGGCCAGTTAACAAATGAATAAAAATAAATAAATGTTTCCTGGAAAGCCTATTTTTAGTTGCCATTACTTCCGCTCGAAGGTTTATGAGTTTCAGGCCCTGGTGTTTAAGGTCTTATTTGATTTTCTACAAGGACCAGGTGGTCCTCAGAACAAATCCTGCCCAAGGTGGTTTCGAGTTCACACTAAACAGTCGGTGGAACTTGCAGTGTACTATCCAGTTCCTGCGAACAAAGGTGAAGCACTTCTGCACATTTTGATGTACACAGAATCATGAGAAGTTACATCCATAGGACTAAGGACTCTTCTAAGGCTGACCAGCTCTTTGATCCTTCACTCCCAAATCTTTGAGGACAGCAGTCTACAAGCAGTGTCTCTTGAAATGGTTAGCTTAACTGCATTCGCTTCTGTTATCAAGTACAACAAACCTCTGCCGGGGGCAATCAGAGGTCATTTCATGAGAAGCTTTGCTGCATCTGTGGCCTAGCTTCATAATGTTTCTGCAGCAGAGATTTGTAGCAGCACCAACCTGGAGTTCGGTCCCTACCTTCACCAAGCAGTACAATCTGGACATTGCTTCTAGGTGTAGGGCCAAATCTGACCTGCTGTTCTGCAGGGCCTACTGTCTAAAGCCATCCTGTCCTGTCCTTTCTGTTGCTCCTCTTCCTGTATTTCTCTTGGTCTCTCTTGTGAGGGACTGCTTGGAATTCAGTCCTACACATAATGACCTACTGCTGGAACCCTCTCGAGTAAGATAGTACGGTTACATAGAACTTACCATAACAGTAGATCTTGAGGAGAGGTTCTGTAATGGAGTCAGATTTTCTCCCTCCTTCCCCAAATTTCTTTTGGTACTCCAGAACCAGTTTCCTTTCTCCTGTCATTCCTTTAGGATCTCCGGTGGGAGAACTGGAAGGTGGGCCTGGAGACTGCCCACTTTATTGGGTCACGCTCATGTCCAGCATGTGACATCGGGTGGGCGGTCCCACCAGGCATTGTTGCAAAAGTTTGCCGTGTGGTCCTGATACCAGATGGCACAGTCCCATGTAATGACCTACTGCAGGAACCTCTCTTGAACATCTACTGTTGCAGTAAGTTCTTACGTAACTGTATTTTCCCCTTACTTTGCCAGATCAGTCTATTCCTGATTTGCTCACTAGGCCTATTGTTCATCACTATGGGGATCTTCCATCAAGACCTCCTCAACCCAAGCCCCTTTGACAACCAGGTTCCACCATCCTAGACTCTGGCTCCCCAGATTGATTGGGTCTTCCTTGGGTTCTACTCACATCCTGATGCCAAGTGACCCTCGCCAGGTAACCTTTGCAGGTGAGGGTATGTCTGCACTCCAGCCATCCCTCAAACACTGGATGTATTCAGTCATGCCCCAAGGCACTGAATCTTACAGCACCAGACATTCCTGTGCCTGAGCCAGTGTCAACCCCTTTGAATGTCCCTATGGGGCTGATGCCTGGTCCTTCTGGACCTCCTGCTGGTCCTTTGGCCCCACCTCCTGCTGGGCCTTCATCTCCACCTCTGGCTGGACCTATGGGCAATGTTCCTGGCTATCCGTCCCCAAAATGCCCAATGTACCCATTGCGGGGTATCCAATGCCTGGTTATCAACCCCATTATGTACTGGGGTACCAGACGCTGGGCTATGTCTAATCAACGGTATGCTCCTTCTGGATTTCACTACTCCTATCAGGCTCATGGATACCCTCAATATCAGACACTGGGCTATCCATTATACCAGCCCCCTCCTCCTCCTCCTCCTCCTCAGCCTCGGCCTCCACAGCAGCCTCAGGCTGATATCCAGGCAGTGTTTCAGTCCCTGATTCAGGAGGCCAGGAGTCCATTAGCCTCAGAGCTTAACTGTTGGAAGCCTCTACTCCCATCTCCTTTTCAACTCCTGGACCAGCCTCTCCTGTGGATTCCCACCTTTCCGGAGAAGGTTCCTGAAGACACCAAGTCAGGGATAAAACCCAGGACACTACTCTAAAAAGGGTAAAGACTCCCAGCAGGCACTGCTGGAACTCTGACTCTGACTCATCCTCCAGCTCTGGTATGCAGGCACCTATAGAGCCTCAGCCTAAGGGGTCCCAAGTACCTTCGGAGGATCCCTTCCATTGCAGAACTCCTCATAACTATACAAAATGCCTATGGCTGGGCTATCCAGGAACAGGATTCAAAGTGGAAGAAGCTTGTGGAGCATCTAGATGTGACTGACACTGCTCCTTTGCCCATACTGTCTTGGACTGGATTCCATGAAGACCTGGCGTCCAATATCAGCAACAGCCTTCCTCCATTCCGGCTGTTTCAAAAGGCAGAATGGATATAGCCACCACCCAGATGGGGTCACACACCTATCAATCCATCCTACGCGGACTCGATTGTTATCATGGCTGCCCAACCCGGTCCCTCTAAACCTAAAACATTTGTGCATGTGTCCTCTTGATAAGGCGTCTAAGCAGCTGGACAGTTTCGTTCGCAAGATCCATTCCTCCTCCACTTGCTCCATCAGGTCCCTTAATTATGTGGCTCATATGGTTTCATACCAGAAATCTTCCCTGGCCTCACTCGAGTCCAAACTGGAAGCTATCCAGGACCAGGAGCTTAAGACCGAGATTGCCAAGACAATGAGAATGGCTAAAATCTCCTGTCATCATGCCCTCCTGGCCACTTATGACACAGTAGATTCAGTTGCTTACACCATAGCCACTGCTGTCTGCATTAGGTGACATTAGTGGCTTAGGATTGCTGGCCTGGCACAAGACATCCAGACCTCAATCCTGGATGCCCCTTTCAGGGTATTTGTGTTTTTTGAAATTACGGCAAGGATATTATCACTGAATTGCAGGACCACGGTAAATCTATCTGCGACGTCCGCTTCATGTACCGAGGGGGTTACAAAGACAAACAGACTTTTCATCAGCAACAGAGATGCCAGATGAAAGAGACCCCTGCCAAATGCCGGTGTTCAACATCAGGAACCCCTACTTCCCCTGCCAAGTCCAAGAAGCCCCCCCCCAGAGGAGCTGCTGGCTCCCTCCCCTCAGCCTCCTGACTTGTGGGGGACCCCCCTACCACCTCCAGATCCTCTGGGGGAACCAGTGAGGGGGAAGATTTGCCCACCACCTTCCAGGGTCGCAGGACATAACCACGGACTCTTGGGTCCTTCAGTTAATAGTAAGAGGTCACACCATAAAGTTCCTAGCCAGGCCTCTGGACAACTCCCAGACCTCTCCCATTATCCTCCAAGACACCTGTCTCTGATGGGAGATGAGATCCAGGCTCTTCTGCAAAAGTCAGCCATAGAGTAAATGGCTCTAGCATGGATAAGAAGAGAGTACTACTTCCATTTCTTCCTAGTGCCCAAGAAGACAGACGACCTAAGACCCATCTTGGACCTCAGCATGTTCATCCTGTACATTGAGTATAAAGGTTCTATGTTCTCACAGTCCAAGGACTTTAACCCAGCTCCACAAGGACCACTGACTTTGTGCACTGGACATGCAAGATGCTGACCTGCACATCCCTGTCTTCAAGGCCCACCGCCCGCTTTCTTCAGTTTCCTTCAGGGGAACATTACCAGTTCAAGGCTCTCCTTTGGCCTATCCTCAGCACCTCTGGTTTTACCAAGTGCCTAGCAGTGGTGGCTGTGGCCCTATGCTGCAGAAGGATCTAATTATGCCTTACATGGATGACTGGCTTCTGTCAACCCCATCACAGAGCAGTCTGAGAGAATCCCTCTACTTCACTCTGGGCTTCTTTTCCAGACTTGGAATAACAGTCAACTACCCCAAGTCCCACCTCTTCCCTCCCAGCGCCTACAACTGATTTGGGGTGTTGCTGGATATGGTCCAGGGCAGGGCCTTCCTTCCATCGGACAGAGCAGAGACCCTGTAGGAACAGGCCAGATTGTTGGACCACAGTCTGGTTGGACCTCCATCTTCTCAGCTGATGGCAGCTGTGATCCCTACAGTTCCTCTAGCCAGACTGGATATGAGGTTACCCAATAGACACTGTTTCCAAGGGATCAGTGGCTGGGCAACCCTGGACCATGGGGTCCTAGTGTCTGGGTACATGAAGAAGGATCTTCCTTGGTGGCAGGAGTTGTCCAGCCTCTCTACAGGGGTTTCCTTTCAACACCCTGCTCCTACCATGACCCTTACAACGGATGCTTCAAACAACATGAACTCTTGCTGTATTCTGACAATATGCAGTTAGCCCCAGCACTTGAACTGCCCCAGAGAGGAAAGAGTTAACTCTATGCAGAAACATAGAACGTTGAGCTTGAGCTCGGTTTTCAAACCTCTGTCTCTGGTAGTTACCAGTGTAACCATCAGATTCTTTACTCCGCCTAACAGTGAAGTCATTCCAGAGATTTCTTCTCTGCTCGGTTAGGTAGAGTTTGAATAAGCATTCGGTTTTTAAACCGATTTATTTATTTTTTTCAGATTTCCAGCCTCTGTCTATGGTACAGGTAGTGTGGTAGATTGGTGATTACTTGTGTTTTACCTAATTTTCTGTAGAAATTGTTTTTGTCTCGGTTTCTCATTGGTCGGTCCGGTTAGGAATCAACCTTTCTGTTTATATTTGATTATTTGTAATTTTTGGGGAGATTTAGTGTGGTGTTCCTGTTCCAATTGGTTTTAAAAAAACAGACCTTTTCTGGTTCTTTTACAAAACCCGTAACACGGTTTGTAACCGATCAGGATTTATTACCTGGCTTAAAAGCTTTCAAGGGTAATTGTTTAGGTTGGCCATGTCTGAGAAACCCAAGAAAAAAATGGTCCCACTGGAATTCAACACTATACTGAGTGTGGGAGGCCTTTGACAAGGCTGACCCCACCTCATCTGTTTACTGTCTGGGGTTTGACCACCTCAAAACAGACTGCCAGATTTGCAAGCATTTTCCTAAAGCCACTCTGGAAAAAGGCTGAGTAGGCTGAAGGAAAGGGAGGTTGAGATGTCCGTGAGATCCGATGGCCAGCCTAGTTTGGTTGTGGCTGAACCAGAGGAGCTGCCTACTGACCTAGACGATACCTCCTCAGGCAAAGGTCCAACTCTGAGGAAGCTGCTGAGAAGGAGGAAGAACCTAATTTTGTTGAGATGATGGACATCCCAGAGTCCAAAATTGTCTATCCCTCTTCACAAGTCCTCGGGGAGACAGACAAAAAAGATTTTACAGACACCTAACTCCTTACCTCCAGTAGATAATAGAATGGACAGGAGGTATATGTTATCAGGCTCAGGTACAGAGTTTTTATATAGTCATTGCAGCCATTTTTATTTTAAATTTGTTAACCGGGTAAGGACACTGGGCAAAGCCCTTTTTCAGGTCCGACCCAAAAGACAGGTCAACAGTAAACATACAAAACATAACTAACAATACAACTAACAATTACATACATCAACAGATAACAAATAACGTTTAAATGTAACCTTAAATCCATTACTGAAGTGATACATCTAAGGAAAGAGATAAATCATTCCATAAATGAGCAACAGATGATGTAAAGATTGAGAACCAAGATTTCCCTTGTTAACAATAGCTTCCCAAACAATCCCTTGATCTGAATGCAAATTTACCTGAGAATCCCTAATAACTACCAAATCAGATAAAGGGAAAGAATCCCTAGCATAAATAGCATGATGTATCAAAGTACCAAGTGCATAGGCAAACTTTTAGTTTGGGAACTAGCCAGCCCAAAGAAGAATACAGGAAACAATGATGTGTCATTTGTGGAACATCAAGAACAAATTGACAAATATTATTGTAAACCACATTCAAAACCCTACCCTTCCTTTCTCCCAAACCAAAATATAAAGGAGAAACATATCAAAATAAGGCACAAAGTGCCCATTGCAATTGTTTTGCAAGATTCTAATGATAAATAAGCCTTGAATTTGTATGATGAGACCAATTTTGAGTTAAACAGTCTTACTAACAGCCTTGACCTGGGGGAAAATCCCAAGCAAGGATCCAGAAGAACTCCCAAATGCTTGAATTCACTAACCTGTTCTAATAAGTCACCACATCTATCAAGTATGTGTAAGCAAGGATTTTACTTTAATCGAGGAGCACTCCCAAATACCATGCACTTGGTCTTTTTTACATTCAAAATCATTTGATTTTTTTAACAATCAATGACCAAGTTTATCAAAATCATTTTGTAAACCAATATTAAGCAACTCAATATTCGAATTCTGGTTATACAAAATCAAGTCATCTGCACAGAGAAGACTGACTAGCTGAAAAAACAGAGGGGATTTGATTTATAAAAATTGAAAATAACAGGGGGCCAAAAATGGACCCCTGTGGAACACCTCTAGGATTTAATCGTAACTCAGATAATGAGGGCTCAATAAGCACCTGTTGAGATCTACCTTCTAAAAAAATCTTCAGAAAGGATATCACTAAACTAGAAAAACCTATACTTCTAAGCTTAGAACAAAGCAAGGTGTGGTTTGTTAAATCAAAAGCCCAGGTCAGGTCCACGAACACTGCCCCTGTAAAACAACTTCTATCACACACAAGGAGGACGGTGTTCGTGAACCTGACTAAAGCTGTTCCTATACCCCTTCCCTTCCTGAACCCATGTTGTTCCAAGCAAAGCAAACCCTTTAGTTCCAAAAAATCATTCAGCTGTTTAACCACTAACTTTTCTAACATTTTGCTTAAGAGATTCAATATAGAAATGGGACAATAATCATCCACTTTATCGGCTCCAATCTTTTTTGGAATAGGCACCACTCTTGCAACCTTCCAAGCAGATGGAAAACTCACACTTAACAAACATAAATTAAATAAAGAACAAAGTGGTTCAGCAATGAAAGATGCAACCAATTTCACAAACCTTATATCCAACCCATTTCCACGATTACCAAATTTATTGGGTAATTGTCATAACAATCTTAACACTGTGGATGAATTAATACACTAAACTGAAAACCAGGCAGACCTTCAGATAGGCTGGCCAGTGATGGTACATTTAAATTAATGTCACTATTACCTGCATCACTATCATGTCCTAAAGCATCAAAAATAAGATTGTCGGTATTCGTAAATTTAGTATTCAACAAATTTGCCATCAGAAAAGATCGGTGATCAAACCATCAGAAGAGTTTAAATGGGAAATATTTGACCTATCTTTAGGGGATAACAAAGAATTTAAAGCTCCCCAAATGCTTAGAATCAGAAGAAGCTGTCTCAATCTTGTGTTTAAAATAATCAATTTTAACCTGTTTAATTTTACTACAGGCCAAATTCCTAGCAGATCAATAGGCCTGCAATAAAGCCTCAGTGGAAGATAGCTTATAAGTTATCCAAAGCCAAATGCTTTTGTTTCACAAGCATTTTAAGACGAGGATAAACCACCCATTTTGAACCCCCCATCCTTAATTTATGCAGGGGACATAATTGTTCTGTAATCCCAACAACTGTTGACAGAAAAATCAACAGCACAATCCGGGTCTGGGATCGAGTTGAGAAATGACCAATCCAGAAGCACAACATTCCTGATACAATAATTGATATGGAGCATTTTTAAAGTTCAGAGAAAAAATTGTACAAGGAGGCAATCTCAATGCTTTAAAGTTTAATATTCCAAAAATTGCCTGGTGATCACTTATCGAGTCACCCAGAACCCCAGAACATAAAACCATTTGTTATTAGTAATAATCCAATCTAAAATAGAATGATTATCAGATACAGTATTCAACCTAGTAGGTTGAATAATTAACTGAGACATATTATAGGATTGCATTAGATTTTCATAATCAGAAACATCAGCATTTGTCCAATTTAAAGTAACATCCACAGCCAAAACAAAATCCCTATCCAATAAACATGAGGCTATAATAACAAGGAATTCCTGTAAACCCGCTTTCCCACATTGTGGTGGATTATACAAGCATCCCACAACCACCTGTTTGACACCACCAAAAGCAGGTTTAATAACAACCAATCATTTTGTGAAGTATAGTTCTGACTAGAAAGCAACAAAGAAACATCTAAATAATCTAAGCAGGAAACAGCTATTCCATCAGCAGATTTTTTACCCTTTCGATCTGAACGAAATAATTTTTAACCAGCCATGTTAGGGTAGTGCAGGCTGCAGCCTGTGACAGGGCTAACATTCCTTTGGCTTCACACTCCCGGACAAAGACTCCAGGAAGGTCGATGCCATGGCCAAAAAACAGTATTTGGCATCTTCTTTGGGACTCAGGCAGGCTAACTATATGGCCTACACAGCCAGGTACCAGAAGTCCAGGTGGGATACGGTTCTGGAACAGGCCTCCCCCAGCTAGCCAAAGTGCTGGAAGAGGTGGCTACTGATGGAATTAAGGCAACCAAAGTACAATTCCATGCTGCTGTGGACTCCAATGATGTGGCATCATGAGTCATGGCTACATCTGTGTCTCTCAGGAGACATGCTTGGCTCAGATGTAGTAGCCTTTTGCAGGATACCCAGGCTAAATCTATGGATTTCCCTGTAGTGGGTAACTCTCTGGGGAGCAGACAGAGGCTTACATGAAGAAAATGGATGAATACAGGACTATCTACAGAAGTGCACAGGCCAAAGAGAGGCAAGCCACTCCTCAGAAGCAGCAGTCTAGGGACAGGGTCAGGCCTTTCCACAGACCTTTCTACCAAGCTCAGGCTTCCTGTTCCTTCCCACAGAGGGTGTTCTTTCAAGGGAGAGGCAGGAGGGGGATGAGCAGGGCTGCATCCTCTTCCCCATCCAAGGCTCCTGCCAAACAGACACCCTGATGTGTCAGCCAGGATTGACTCCCCCATTCCAGTAGGCTTACTACATCCAGGCCTGGAAGTCTGTTACCTCAGACAAGTGGGTCCTGGAGGTAGTAAGCCAGGGACTGGCCCTCAGCTTCAAAAGGTTTCCAAAACTGAGGATCAGGTCTTTTCCACCTGCATCCATCTCAGAAACCCTTGCTCTAGAGACAGAGGTTTCTTCTGTACTGGCTCTCAGAGCTGTAGAGAAAGTTTCTACTCAGTACAGGGCCAAAGGTCTGTACTCCAGGTATTTCCTTACCCTGAAAAAGACAGGGGAGTGGGGACCCATCCAAGACCTAAGGTATTTGAACAAACACATCACAAAACTAAAATTCAAAATGGTGATTCTGGGAATAATTCTTTCCTCTCTGAGGCCAGGGGATTGGCTAACATCCCTGGACCTCAAGGATGCCTATTTCCATATTCCTATCAGGTACTCCCACAGAAGTACCTCAGGTTCGAGATTGCCTTCAGGCCATTATCAGTTCAGAATCATGCCCTTTGGCTAACATCTGCTCCAAGGGTGTTTGCAAAGTGCCTTGCAGTAGTAGTTGCCTTTCTCAGAAGGCAGGGTATTTCCATCTTCACATATCTGGATGACTGGCTAATTGTAGGTCAGTCCTCCAGCCAGAGTCAATCAGCTCTACAAATCAATCGAGACTTGCTCACTTCTCAGGAGTTTCTCTTCAGTCTTCCAAAGTCTGTTCTCGAGCCAGTACAACTTCTTACTTTCATAGGAGTAGAGCTGGATACTATCCAAGCAAAGGCCTTCCTCCCATTGGCAAGGGTAAGGCCCTCACAGATCTTCTTCCTCTTTTCGACCTCTGGTCTCGCCCAGCAAACAGTTTCTTCAACTCCTGGACCCATAGCAGCTTCCACTGCAGTGGTGCAAGGAGCCAGATTTCAGATGAGGGACATTCAGTTCCACCCAAGGTCCTTTTGGTCTCAGAAAAAAACTCTTTCACGAAATTGATTCAGTGACTCAACCCTGGTCCAAGCTCTCCAGTGGTGGCTGGACCAGGACAACCCTCAATAAGGTTTTCCATTTCTCTTTCAAGTCCCTCAGTAGTCCTAACTACAGATGCTTATCTTCTAGGCAGGGGAGCCCATTTGGGATCCCTCACAGCTCAGGGGATTTGGTCTCCACAAGAGTCTCTCCTTCATATCAATCTGCCTGATCTCAGGGCAGTTTTCCTAGCCCTTCAGATCTTCTCACAGTCAGTCAGGGGCAGGGTGGTGCAGGTCAGGACAGACAACACCACCACAATGTGGTACATCAACAAGCAGGGAGGAACTCGGTCCACGGCCTTGTGCACAGCGGCCATGAAACTGTGGTCTCTAGCCTATTCCCTTCAGACTTCCTGAGCAGTTCACCTCCCAGAAAGGACAATGCACTGGCAGATGCTCTGAGCAGAATCTCCCATGGCCATCATGAATGGTTCCTGAACCTCTTATCCTGAAAGTAATCTTCACTAGATGGGGCACTCCAGAGACAGATCTCTTTGCAGCCCCAGACAATCACCAACTTCCCCAGTTCTGTTGCAGATCTCCAGTCCTACGGACTGTTCCTCTGGATGCTCTCATTCTGGATTAGAAGGGCAGGTTTTCTATGCCTTCTCCCTTCCCTCTGTTGTTCAGAGTCCAGATCAAAGTCAGATCTTGACCCTGCACAGTGATACTGGTGGCTTCAGATTGGGCCACACAGCTTTGGTTTCCTCTGCTGCTGTCTCTGGCAGTGTCATGTCCCTGTCTCTTCCCAAGAGATACAATCTCTAACCTCCTCTCAGGGGAGGATCTGGTACCCCAGTCTCCAGTCCCTCAACCTCAAGGCCTGGCTCTGAAGAGTTAGAATATGAAGGCCTGCATCTTTCTCAGGAGTTCGGATATTTTGAAGGTTTCAGGAAACCTTCCACTAGAAAAACCTATAATTCCAAATGGAAAAGATTCAGCATTTGGTGTCCTCAGAAGGGCATTTTGCCTGATTCTGCAGACATTGCTACAGCCTTAGATTATCTGATTCACCCTAATGGTCTAGGCCTTAGGTCTGCCACTCTGAAGGTTCACCTAGCAGCTGTGTCTGCATTCCTTCCAGCAGGGAATGGCTCTTCCCTGGCATCTCATCCTGTTTTCAGTAAGTTCTTCAAGGGTCTGGTACATATTAACCCTCCCTTTCGAGATCCTACTCCAGCTTGGGATCTTAATGTCTGCATTGCTCAGCTCATGCAGCCACCCTTTGAACCTTTGGCTTCAGCCAAACTTATGTACTTGACCCGGAAAACTATATTACTGGTAGCTATTACTTCTCCCAGATGGATTAGTGAATTACAGGCCCTGTCAGTTGAACCTGACTTAATCTCCTTCCATAGGAACCAATAGGAGGTTTTAACCCAAAGTGGTATCAGATTTTCATCTGAACCAATCTATGTCTCTTCCTGTGTTTTTCACTAACCACTCTTCTTCAGGGAAAGAAGGTTACACAATTTGGATGTTAAAGGGCTCTTAGCTACTACATAGTGCATACTAAGGCACACATGTATGACTGTCTTTAATTGCTCCTCACTTATGGTTAAGCTGGGAAAAGTAAGCCTGCTACTAAAGGACTATTGCCAGGTGGATTGTCTCTTGATATAATTCTGCTATGACAAATTGGGCAAAACACCCCCTCCAGGCCTGGAGGCTCACTCAACTAGGGGTACAGCTGCCACTCTGGTTGTGGCCAGAGATATACACTTGCTAGAAATCTGTAAAGCAGCCACCTGGAAAACAGTCCATGCATTCACCAAGCATGACTCTCTGGACATCCAGGCTAGGAGAGCTGCTATGTTTGGCACAGTAGTACTGCATAGCCTGTTCCCAAAGTAGGTTCTGCATTCCCTCCTCCTGGGGGAACTGCTTGATAGTCTGCATATTGTCAGAATACAGCAAGACTTCATGTTGTTTGAAGAAAAAATTACTCACAACAGTAATGCTGTTTCTTCTAATGGAGTCTTGCTGTATTCTGACCACCCTCCCTGTCTCCTCTCTCAGAACCTAGTTTTGGGAAGTGGGCTGGCAGGTACAGTGTTGCACCTCAGGGGTGTACCTTATACCCCCCTCCTCTTAGGGGTGGGGTAGTTGTTCTGATTGTTGTTGTTGTTCTGTTTAGATATTATTGTATTGTCACTACCTTTTTTCTGAGGTTCTTGACTTGAGTCTTTTTGGGACCCACATTTTTGCCCTTTGGCTATTTAGTAAACAATTTCCATAGTTAGTACTTGGTTAGTTTGCTCATAAGAATCTGACGGTTACACTGGTAAGTACCAGAGACAGAGGCTTGAAAACTGAGCTCGAGCTCGACGTTCTACGATTCTACATAGAATTAACCCTTTCCTCTCCAGGGCAGTTCAAGTGCTGGGGCTAACTGCATATTGTCAGAATATAGCAAGACTCCATTAGAAGAAACAACATTACTATGTTAGTATTTTCTTCATGTCAAGGCATGGGAGCCCACCTAGGAGACCATCAGACCCAGGGAACATGGTCTCAGCTGGAAGCATCTCTACACATCAATGTGTTAGAAATGAGGGCAGTGCTGTATGCCCTCCAGGCCTTCCAGCCTCTTCTATGTCCGGAGACACTTCTGGTTCAGACCGACAATATGTCTGTTGTCTGGTATCTGAACTAACAGGGAGGCACTCATTCATATCCTCTATGCTGGAATGCAGTGTGAGTGTGGTACTGGGCAGTCCAGCATGACCTCCACCTGACTGCTGTCCATGTGCTGGGCATCAGCAACATTCTGGCAGACAGTCTTAGCTGCACCACTGTTACGGTTAATGAGTGAGAGCTGAATAAAGTGGTGGTCAAAAGCTTATTCGACCTGTGGGGTTGGCCTTAGATGGATCTCTTCATCTCCCCATCCAGTGCAAAACTACCCAATTTTTGTTTGCTCTTTCCTGGGCATGGTGTTTTCTGGTGAGACGTGCTGTCTCTTTGCTGAACAGTGAGGTTCTTGTACGCCTTTCCTCCCTTCCTAGTGCTTCAGAGGGTTCTTCTGAAGCTGCAAGCAGAAAGGGCTCACGTGATTCTAATAGCCCCTCTTTGGCCTCATCAGATTTGGTTTCCTCTTCTTTAACAGCTACACCAAAACCCCAGTATCTTTGCCTCTCTGCCCTGATATTCTGACTCAGGAGCAGGGCAGACCGTGTATCTGGGCCTCAAATCCTCTACCTGCATCTGGCACCTGTGGACATAGCTGCTTCACGCTTTGGAGTTGCGCCCTAGTGGCAGATCCTCATTGAGGCCAGAAAGCCTTCTACCAGAACTACTTATGCCATTAAATGGAAAGGATTCTCCATTTCAGCAGCCTCCTAAGGTTGGGACCCTTTCTCTTGCCTGGTGCTCCAGGTCATAGAGCACCTCTTGCATCTTTCAGATCTCGGCCTCAGCTATTTTTCTTTGAAGGTCCATCTGTCTGCCATTTTGGCCTACCACCTCCCCGCGGATGACAAAACCGTAGCTCAGTTGGAGATTTCCAAAACCTTCCTGAAAGGAATTTTCCATCTGAAACCACCGATTCATAATCCAGCCCCCCCCCCCCGGTGGGACTTGAATTTTGTTTAAGAAAAACTTACTCTGCCTCCTTTTGAACTTGCAGCAAGTTGTGCTATGCACTATTTGTCTTGGAAAGCACTTTTCTTAGTTGCTATAACTTCAGCTCGAAGACTTTCGGAGCTTCAGGCCTTGGTGTATAAGGAGCCTTACTTGATTTTCCACAAAGACTGGGTGACTCTGCCTACAAACCCTAAGTTTTTACCTAAAGTGGTTTCTAAGTTTCAGTTGAATCAGATAATTCAACTGCGGTATTCTTCTAGGTACTCTAATCAGGGGGCTCTTCTGCACACTATGGACATTCACAGCATTCTGTGTTACTGCACTAACCAGACTGAAGATGTTCATAAGTCTGATCAGTTGTTTGTTTCCTTTGTGCCCAAAAGACAGGGCACAGAAGTTTCAAAATAATAGAAACATAGAAACATAGAAGTTGACGGCAGATAAGGACCGCAAGGCCCATCCAGTCTGCCCATCTCTTTTTCTACCTTATAAATGTGCCATCGGCCTTTGCCTTGTCAGTGGCCTATCTATTCATACTCATTTGTATTGCTCCCTTATGCCTATCCCATGCCTGTTTGAAGCCCTGCACTGTATTCATAGCCACCACTTCTTGTGGTAAGCCATTCCATGCATCCACCACCCTTTCTGTGAAAAAGAATTTCCTCACATTCCCCCTTAATCGGCCTCCCTCTAATCTCATGCTGTGTCCTCTTGTCCTGCTATTTTTCTTATATTTAAACATGTTAGACTCTTTCACCTTGTTAATGCCCTTAAGGTGTTTGAATGCCTCGATCATATCCTCTCTCCCTCCTTTGCTCAAGGGTATACATATTGAGCTCTGTTAATCTGTCCTCATGTGTCTTCTGATGCAGTCCCTGCACCATTTTGGTTGCCCTTCTCTGGACTGCCTCAATTTGATTAATGTCCTTGTGAAGGTGTGGCCTCAATACTGCACACAGTACTCAGGTGGGGCCTAACCAGTGTCTTGTAAAGAAGGATTATTACCTCCCTCTTACGACTTGTGATACCTCTACTAATACACCCTAACACCCCCCTAGCTTTACCTACTGCTTTAGAAGTCTGCTTGGATGATTTCAGGTCATCAGTGATGATGATGCCCAAGTCTCTTTCTTCCTTTGTGACTGCTAGCAACTCCCCTCCCAGCCTATAGGTGGCTTCAGGGTTTCTCTTCCCTAACTGCATGATTTTGCACTTCTTTGCATTAAATCCCAGTTGCCACTCTTCTGACCACTTTGCTAGTTTATCCAGATCTCTTCTCATTCTGCCCACCCCATCTGGATCATCTACTCTGTTGCAGATCTTGGTGTCATCTGAAAACAGTCAAGCCTTACCCTCTAGTCCATCTGCAAGGTCACTAATGAAGATGTTGAAGAGGACTGGCCCCAGGACTGATCCCTGAGGTACCCCACTTGTGACTTGCATCTCTTCTGACTGTATACCATTTACCACCACTCTCTGTTTTCTGCCCATCAACCAGTTTGCCACCCAGTTGACCAAATTCTGACCCACCCGAGCCTACCCAGCTTATTTATCAATCTTCTATATGGAACAGTGTCAAAAGCTTTGCTGAAGTCAGGTAGGCAACATCAACTGCTCCCCTTGGTCCACCACTCTGGTTACCCAGTCAAAGATCTATGAGATTAGTTTGACAGGACCTTCCTTTGTAAACCCATGCTGTCTTGGATCCTGTGCCCCTATGGATTCCAGGTGTTGCACTATTCTTTCCTAAGGAGTGCCTCCATAATCTTGCCCACTACAGAGGTAAGACTGACTGGTCTGTAGTTCCCGCCTCCTCCCTGCTACCACTCTTGTGAGGCGCAATCACATGAGCCCTTCTCTAGTCTTCTGGGACCTCTCCTGTGCTCAGAGACTCACTAAACAGTTCTGCTAATGGCTCTGCTAGTTCCACCTTTAGCTCCTTAAGTACCCTGGGATGTATGCCATCAGGTCCCATTGCCTTATCCACCCTGAGCTTAGCAAGCTCTTGTAGGACCCTTTCTTTTGTGAAGGGAGTAGTGCTCACCTCCCTCCCCCCTGTGTCCATGATGCTGAGCTGTGGGCTCTGCCCTACCTTCTCTTCAGTAAATACTGAGCAAAAGTATCTGTTTAGGATAGATGCCTTTACAGGGTCCTCCTCTCACATGCTCCCTTTTCTCCATTAAGCTTAGTAATACCCCTCTGGACTTTCTCCTTTCACTAATGTATCTATAGAAAGTCTTGTCACTTTCTTTTACTGTTCGTGCTAGTGTTTCCTCAGTTTGGGACTTTGCCTGCCTTTGCCTTCCTGCTTCCTTAAGGCAGTTTGGTATGCCTCCCTATCTTCATCCGCTGTGTTCCCTTATATTTCCTGAAGGCCAGCCTTTGGCTCTGACCTTTTCTGCTACTGTAGTTGAGAACCAAAGTGGTTTCCTTCTTCTTTTGCACTTCCTTTTCTGTCTAACACAGTGGGATGTTGCTTCAAGTATTGCATCATGTGCTTGCCCACTTTGCCTGTACCCCCTCACCTGTGTTTCTTTTTGCCAGGGCTAGCTTAACTCTGTTGGCCATCTTATCAAAGTCAGCTCCTCTGAAGTCCCATATTTTTGCCTTAGAATGGGATGATTTAGATGTAGTAGCCAAATTGAACCATACCATGTGATGGTCACTGGCTCCCAGGTGACCTTCTACCTGGAGATCTGTGATCCCTTCCTTGTTAGTCAGTACTAGATCTAGGATAGTCCTGTCTCTTGTGGGTTGCTGTACCAGTTGGCTGTCTAAATGGTTGGCAAATTGCATTGTTTTCTGTTACCAGAAGTACAATAAACCTCTTCCAGGGGATGTTAAAGGGCACTCAACCAGAGGCATGGTTGCTTCTACTGCTTGTTTCAGAAGCATCTCAGCCACAGACATTTGTGCAGCTGCGAATCTGCTCTGCAGTTTGCTGTATTTCATTTTTATTACTAGATACAGATAAACCCCCCAGGATGAAGCGCAGTACTGCAGAATTCTGCAGTAGAGTTACTGCGGTAAACAATGCAATTTCAATGGGAGTTAGTCCCTTTTGTCATGCAGTAAACCTGTGACACTGCACTTCATCCTGGAGAGCTTATCTGTATGTTATGTATATTTTGCCTGTCACCCACCTGAGATGCAGAGCGATTGAACATATCACCTGCTGCCATTGGAATAGCTCTTTCTAGGATTGTGGATATGTTATTCTAGCCACACTGGTTGGCATGTCCTTTTCCCCTTTAAATCTTGCTGGATGGTCTGAAGCTTGCTCCTCCCACCCACGGGGGTGGTATATCAGTTAGTTCTGCCCCTTGATCCCAGATCTTCCTTTCTGCTGGAAGATTCAGTTCCCTCCTTACCACTACTGCGTTGAGTAGGCCCTGGTGAAGAAATCCTTGGATGTACCAAAAATGAAACTCATTCAGGTTTCTCTGCATCATTTGCGTTGTGATCGTGATGGAGGACAAGTCCTCACCCAGTTCCTCTGGTGCCCTTGCAGGCAGAATATGTCTCATACCGACCATTGCCTTGTCCTCTACTGCCTGGATGATGCCCTTGACTCCCAGGCTTGCTACTTTTGTTGTGTGTGATGCTTGGCCAGCTGGTTGTGATTGTTCTATGATATTTGTAATATAGAATGTGGTATGTAATTGTCTCACATGAGGACATCCTGTGCTCCTGGGTGACCCCATTGGTTTTAAGTGAAGATAACAGGATATATGTAACTGACCAGGAGATCTCTGTATGTAATTAACTTCAGCCAGGAACCGCATTTTATGGCCTTGTTTATGACCTGTTGCGACCTTGAAGTTGGAAAGCTAAATATACAGTTTATTACAGGACAGAACATCATTATGCTGATTTCTGTTGGCTATATTTGCACCTAAGTGACATATGGCAGAGTTGTAAAAACCTTGATGTTCATTGGGAAAACAGGAACTGATCAAGAAGAACTGAAATCACAGACTTATAATTTGTGAGATAGTTTTGCTGAATTCACATTATTTAATATACCTCCTGATAGGACATCCTGTTTGTATATTTTTGTATATTCAACAAGGAGGAGCTAGATAACTTATCGAAAGGGATGTGAGAGATGCAGTTTAAACTAGGACTTGTGTTTGATCTTAGTGAATATCTTTTTGACTCTTAAACGAGATCTCTGATCTAACCTAAGCACTGTAAAGAGGTAATACATTAGATAGAAAAAGTCTAATTGTATTGTGGTAGGAGTTTATATTTTGTACTTTAACCTTGTTCTTTTAAGTGATTGTATGCTGTTTGATATAGTGTTCTGTGTTTATATTTTACATATTTGTATCCATTTTAGTAAATGTATTATTTTGAAAGACTGCCTGGGTGTGTCTTTGAAGTTCTTTTGCATGTGACGTATAGAAGGTTAAGACTGACAAAATCTGTTCATAAGCTGATGGTGTTACTAAACTGGGATAAGGTAAGAATATACCTAAGGTCTTTAATAGAGTTTTAAGGGTTCATTTGGATACCTGGTTGGGTGCCCTTAGCCAAAAGATATATTGCATCACCTGAAGAGAATTTTATCTGAGCCTGTACATTTGATGTCGCTAGCATAAGGTTCACAGTTTGAATCCCCAGAACTTGAG
Source organism: Neoceratodus forsteri (assembly GCA_016271365.2). Classification (NCBI taxonomy): domain Eukaryota; kingdom Metazoa; phylum Chordata; order Ceratodontiformes; family Ceratodontidae; genus Neoceratodus; species Neoceratodus forsteri. The sequence continues at coordinate 807,287,162 of CM028136.1, forward strand.
ACCAAAGGTGATTTGGACCCACAGGCAGACAGGAGGTTATCTTGTCTGTTACCTGTTCAAATCACTGCTGGCAGAGGTTGGCACTGTGGGAGCAGAGGACCTGACCTGCTGAGTGCATTTGTGACAACGTGTTCCAGCCTAATGTCTTAGATGATTGTCTCACATGACTTCAGTTCAGCCGACCAGAAAAATGGAACCCGCTGGTCAAATTGAAAGAGGATCTTTGTGCAGTCTCCATGGTTGAGTGATCTGCTGATCAACTAGAGCAGATGAAGACTTTCAAGGAGGAGGTGACTCTGGCCACTGATCGGTTCTATTCTGCGTTGGTCTTCATCCCTCTCAAATTGAGCTCCACCTTTTCAGGCTCCTTCAAGGAGTTGTGCCAGTCTTTCCTGACCAAGAGAGAGAGAGCCTTTCAGGCATGCATATCTCCCATTCCCATAAGAAGGACAAGGAGTCGAAAGAAGACTCATCTCATTGACAGTGTTCTTGGGATCAAGAGTGGTCTTGATCCCAGGAATTGGCTGTCCCGACTTTGGTTGAGATTGTGGCCTTGGCCACTGACTTCACAGTACCCCCATCAGGCCAGCCGGCCAAGACATGTGATGACGACCTGGTCGAGATTACAATCTGCCTTGTTGACCCGTTGTCGCTTGATGAGGCCAACAATTCCTTATTCAGGACCTTGGTCCTGACCGAAGATACCAAGGAGGGCCAACTTGCTGGGAACCTCCTCAGTCCTTTCCCCGACCTGGAGGGCTGCAGTTCCCCTGCTCCTCAAGCACCCCATTGGTCCCCAGTGGTTAAGGTTGAGGTTTTGGACATCTTCAACTGACAGGCCAAAGAAATCTCATAAACGCTCAGTGCATTCTAAAAAGTGGTGTCACCACCATTCATTCTCATCGACCTCAGATGAGGAGAGGCTGTGACGCAAATTTCATCGATGCTGTGAGGACCTAATATGACAAGTGTTGATGATAGCAGGTTCAAAGTCAACCATGGCTTTCACACCAACCATCAGTTGGCTGTTGCCCTCTAGGCTGACACCGACCCCTCCAGAGCAAGTTGACACAGTCCCTCCACCCATGGAGCCAGTGCAGACCCTCCCAGCTTGGCCAAAACCAGCATCTCCACCAATCTGAGTGGAGCTGCCACCTAATACCTCCCTCCAGGGCTTCTGCCAAGGAGTCTTTATTTTATTTTTCCAATCTTTTCTCTCCGGTCATGGTTCAGGGACCTCTCTCAGGCATTCAACTGTATCCAGCCCTGCCTGAAGTCTTTCCGACGAAACCCTCCTCATCTCCACCCCACCTCATAGCTGGCACCTCAAGCAACCCCTCCAACTTAGGGCTCCTCTCCTACCTTGGGCACCTTTTTAACTTTGTAGATTCTGGCTGCTTGGCATGGGCTCTGGGTGGAGGGTCCTAAGAGGAGCTGGCCGGGGATAGACCTGGTGGGTAGGAATGGAGTTGGTGCCATTGCCTACCTCTAGAACCGGGCTTTTTCCTGTGTTCTGATTCACCTGCCCCCTTCCCTTGCATGTGCACAATCTGATGCAATTGCGCATGGCTATCCTGCCAGCATCAGGCGTGCTATTACTTGCCACTCTGCATTACTGCAGCACCCCCAGTCTCCACAGGGGCTGCCGGAGTGATGAGCTCCCTGATGCCCTCCTCCCAGGACAGGAGAGCAGCCCTGCAGGTGTTCAATCCAGTCCTTCCCCTGCCGACACCCGGCACCCAAGCTCGCTTCCATGCTCCGGTCACCGGTGTGGCGCGAGGTGTGACATCCAGGGCCTCAACCCTCAGCACAACGGGGCTGCCCTGCCAAGGAGTCTTGATCCCTCAAAGGTCTTCCATATAGGCTGTCTGTCACCATCACTCCTGAATGCCCCTGGTGGGTCAAAGGTGACATGGGTGGTTGGCCGTTCTATCCGATGTCTGAGGACTCTGACTTGAATTCCCATCCATTGGATGAGGAATCCATCTGAAGTCTCTTGATGGAGGAAGGTACAGTGTCCTTCCTGGGCATCCTCCATCTCCTGTCTGAATTACTGGGGCTGCCCCTGGAGCCTGTTCAAAAGTGGTCCGAATATCCCCTCACTGGTATCCTCAAAAGAGGGGATTTTCTGACAGAGGCCTTCCTTGTGGCCAAAACCATTGTTGCTCTGGCCTTGGAGCTGTAGTAGCACCCAGCCTCCTGCCCTGTGCCTTCCAGCCGGATGGTCCACAAATGTGCGGTTTCCATCGGCTCCTTTTGGGATTCACAGAACGCCCCTCTGCCAAGGGTTAGTGACTGAGTCTGTGTTTCGTCGCTTGGGTAATTTGGGAGATACTGATAGACCCCAAGACAAAGAGTCCAGGAACTGGACCATACTGCCAGGAAAGTCTGTGCTACCTCTTTGCTTGGCTTTCATCAGGCAAGCTTAGCTATCATCGTGGTGCATCTTTCTCACGCCCTCTTGGGCTCTCTGGATGAGGTTCATCCTCGTCTTCCAGACCACGGTCAAGCAGATCCACGACCAGTGTCGAATGGTTGCCAAACAGTAACTCCAGATGGCTCTGGACATTGGGGATTCTTGTTTCCACTTGGTGGAGGCTGCGGTCACCATGTGCTGCAAGGCTTGGCTGAGAATCTTTACCTTCACGGTGGACTCTCAGCACAAATTGATGAATGTTCCCTTTCTAGGTACCGATCTTGTCGGTCCTGGAGTGGATGGTCACCTTCAGTGCATAGAGAAGTCCAGTGCCACCTTGGACTCCATTACTTCTGCCCAGAAGGCATCCCAGGGTTCCAAAATGCAGAAGAGAAAGCCCTTTTGGCCTTCTGCACCTGTGGCCAAGCAGCCCCAGTACCAGGGGCAGCAGCAGGCTCAGTCTTGGTGTCCTTGGCCCACACCAGTTGCCCCATCAGCTCGTAAGCCCAAAGGGAAAGGTCCCACTTGTCCCTAGGCTGGATCCTCCTCCTCCTGCAAGCCTGCACAGTGACAGAATTGGGGTTGCCAACCCCATACCTGTCACTCCTCTGAGGTCCCACATGAGGGCTGGCTCCACCTCTTTCTTTCTGCCTTTCTGCTGTCACAATGGACAGGTGGGTCTTGGAAGTGGTCGTTCAAGGACTGTCTCTGGAGTTTGAGCAGTACCCACCAAGCGAGTCAACGCCCCACTGGAGGAAATGTTTTCCATGCACACTCGATATGCTCTCTGAGGTGACATTGCTTAACTCCTCCACAGGGAGGCAGTAATCAGAGTCGCGGATCCCCTTGTTGACCCAGAGTTAGTTTTCTGGTACCTCCTGATCCCAAAATGGACAAGGGGCTGGTGCCCCATTCTAGATCTGCATGACACTCGAACATACAAAGAAGCCAGGAGAAAGAAGGCCATTTGGTCTATCAAGTCTGCTCATACTGGAGGGTTCACGGCTTCAGCTAACGTCCCTGCTCTTCCTCCCCACTCCTCCTATCCTCCCTACCCATGATCCTTACTTTCACTCTATGCTTATCCCAGCCTCTCTTAAAGCTGCCCACTGACTTCAATGAGATGACCTCTTCGGCAATGCATTCCAAGTGTCCATCACCCTCTCTGTGAAGAAATGCTTCCTGACCCTCCTCCTAAACATCCACTCTCCAGCTTAAGACTGTGCCCCAGTGCTATACTTGCCACTCAGTGTAAAGAGACTCTGTTTATCAACCTTATCAGTCCTTTATTTTAAAAAGCGCTTTTCCAAAGCCAAAGCGCTCATACATAAAAACACATAAACATTTAAAACATTCAATATTCATCAAATCAGATAAAATAAAAATATCCATTTTAGTAGATTAAAATCATATACCAAGCATGAAGTCATGCACTAAAGTCTGGGAACGCCTGACTAAATAACTGTTTTCAAAACGGTTTTAAAGCTTTGGACGGTCAGGAACGCTCGAATCCAACAAGGTAGAGAATTCTGCAGGGTAAGGGCTGCAACAGCAAAAGATTGAGGCCCAGATATCTTTAAGTACACCCTGAGAATCTCTAGCAATCCCTCGTGGGCAAAAAGGGCAGTAGGGACAAAGGAGATCTTGGAGATAATGAGGTCCCTGTCTGTGTAGGGCTTTATAGGTCAGTAACCCAACCTTGAAGGTGATCTGCCACTGTTTTTTTTTTTTTTTTTAAGTTGTTTAACCAGGAGTAGCACACTAAGCTGAACGCTTTTTTACAGGAGTGACCTGGGAGCACAGGGAAGTTAAGTGACTTGCTCAGGGTCACACAGTATGCAAGTGGAAGCTGTGGGATTCAAACCCAGGTCTGGTCTGCTGGATGTCACCAGATTTGCAGCTCAGAGCCTTAAACCACTGCGCTATACTGTACTGGCTGCCAGTGCAGTCCACACAGGACAGGCATAATATGACAAATCCTAGAGGTACCAGTCAAAAGTCTGGCTCCTGCATTCTGCACCAGCTACAAGTGGATATCAACCCCCGGTAGCCCTATAGGGCATTGCAGTAGTCAAGGCAGGAGGTCATGGAGGTGTGGACCAATCATTAGGAGAAACCAGATGCTTTACCTGGGTGATATTCCTCAGATGAAAACATGAGGTCTTCACAACGGCCAATACCTGAGATCTAAAGGTCAGGCAGCTGTCAGACATAACGCCCAGGTTCCGCACCCGGTCTGAGGTAGTCAGCCGAACATCCCCGAGCCAAAGCCCAGAGGGCTGTCCTGCCTACAAACCCAACTCCTGATGACCTGGGTCCACAGCCAAACACCTCAGTCTTAGCTGGGTTCAACCGCAGCCAGCTGGCACTCATCCAGTCCTAGATTTCGGAAAGATAGTTATTAAAAACCGAAAGAAAGCTGTCTTGCCTGGGCACAAAGGACATGTACAGCGGAGTATCATCTACATAGCAGTGAATACTCAGCCCGTATCACCTAATGATATCTCCCAACAGCAGCATGTACATTCCAAATAACATGGGTGACAACATGGAGCCCTGCGGTATCCCACAGGATAGGGAGAGAGGGGCTGAAGAATAAACCCCAGACACCACTCTGAGTCCTACCCACGAGGAAAGATCGAAACCATCTGAGGACTGTACCAGACAGTCCACAGATGAACCGCAGGGCGCCTTGGCAGCACACACCATGATCCACAATATCAAATGCTGCAGAGAGATCAAGAAGGACCAAGATGGAATGGGTCCTCCAATCTCCTTGCTATCAGAAATCATTAGCACCGGACAAGAGCCGTCTCGGTGCTATGTCTTTTCTGAAACCCAGCAGGAGAGACTCATAGACACTGGATAGATAAATAATCATCCAGCTGCAGTGCAACAACCTTCTCAATAACCGTACCCACAAAGGGCAGGTTAGAGACAGGTCTGTAGTTGGCCGCATAGTCTGGGTCAAGGAGGATTTCTTAAGGACAGATCATACAACCACCTCCTTTAGGGGTCAGGAAGGACCCCTCTCCATTGAACTCCAGATTATCTCAGCTAGGACAGGGCCGATCTCATCAGTGCACTCTACAAGAAGGTGCATTGGGCCTGGGTTCAAACTACAGCAAGCTGGCTGCAGATTCAGGATGATCCTGATGATGTCTATGAGTTTCAGCCATCAAAGTCAGACCAGTCAAGCTGGATGCCCACATCCCTCGCCAACCTCTGCAATACTCAGTAGAAGGGGCTGCACAGATCCCGGACCTGATGGTGGCAATCTTATCTGTGAAGAATGGAGCAAACTCATCACAGCTCTCTTGCGAAAAAGCTCTACCAGGCAGAAGACAGATTGGATTGTGCAATCTGTAGACAGTCTGGAAAAGCTGAGCCGGTCAGTTCCATGCAGTGGCAATTTCCCTGGATAGGAACTCTGCCTTCTTATGGGTGATTGCCGATTAGTAGACAACATAATGGTTCGTCAGTCTAAGTCTGGCACCATCCAGGCCTGATTTCCACCAGCACCTCTCTGACCTTTTTCCCACTCTCATCATCTCCTTCAAGGCCACATCAAACCTAAGGGACCTTGGGCGAAGAAGTGAGGGGACGAACCCGAACAGGAGCTATGGAATCCAAGGCCCCCACTACTGCCTTATAATAGGCTAGTACAAGGTTCCCTGGATCCATGCATTCACTTGATATGTCCTATAGGTCTAGCACCTCCTTTAGGCCATCTGAGGTGACACCCCACAAAGGATGGTACTGGATCACCTCTGTAGGGGCAGGCCCATTGGGGGAGCCACGAAACTGAACCATATGGTGTGATGGTCAGACCAACCAACTGACTTCACCACCACATTGGAGACCTCCACCCCAGGAGGAACACCAAATCCAAGGAGTAACCACATCTATGGGTCACAGAGGTAATAACCTGTGTACTTGAAGGTCCCAATCATATCCTCTCTCTCTCGCCTGTCTTCCAGGGAGTACATGTTCAGTGCCCTCAACCTCTCCTTGTATACCTTACTCTGCTGACTCACTATCATCTTTGTAGCCATCCTCTGGACCTTCTCCAGTGGGTTAATGTCCTTTCTGAGGTGTGGGCACCAGCACTGAACTCCATACTCTAGATGTGGCCTTACCAGTGACCTGTACAAGGGCAGTATAACCCCCTCCCTCCTACTACTGATCCCTCTAGATATGCATCCCAACATCTTGTTTGCCTTTGTTGCTGCTGTCTTGCACTGTGTGGAGTGCTTCAGGTCACTAATGATCATCACTGCCAGGTCCTTCTCTCCTCTGAAGCAGATACTCTGACTCACCCAGGTAGTACTCTGTCCAGGGATTCTTGGCTCCAATATGCATAACTTTGCATTTCCTGGCCTTGAAGCCAAGCTGCCAGATCCTGGACCACTGCCCCAGCTTTTCCAAATCTTCCTGTAAGTCCTGTATCCCTTCAGCTGTGTCCACTCTCCCACAGAGCTTGGTGTCATCTGCGAATAGTCACATTTTGCCCTTAATGCCATCCTAATGAATGTCATTAATAAAGACATTGAACAACACCATCCCAGCACAGAGCCCTGTGGGACTCCACTGGTTACCTCTCTGGTACCAGATAACTCTTCCCCCCACAACCACCCTCTAGGTTCTGTCCCTCAGCCAGTTTTCCACCCATCTGGCCATCTTTTCCCCAACCCTGAGATCCACCAACTTCCTGATCAACCTTTTGTGGGGCACAGCCACCTAGGTGCATGCTGTGCGATCCTGAGCAAGTCACTTAACTTCCTTGTGCTCCCAGGTCACATCTGGAAACAAGCTTCAACTTAGTGTGCTACTCCTGGTTAAACAATGTTCCCATTCCCGTTCCCTTTTCCATAGAGTCAAAGGCCTTGCTGAAATCAAGTTAGAGGATGTCTACTGCTTGGTCCTGCACGAACAGGGACCCGACTACCTGAAAGATCTTTTGACTCCCTATTCCCCCAATCGTCCTCTCCGATCCACTGACTAGGGATTGCTAGAGAGTCCAATGGTTCGCTTAAAAACATCTAGAGCTCATGCTTTTTCCTTTAGAACACCAACCCTGTGGAATTCTCTAACTCATCAGTTAAGAGAATGCCTGACCATCAGCAGTTTTAAAACTATGTTAAAAGCCAATTTATTTTCCCATGCTTTCTCAGACCAATTTAAATCATTTTATGGCAACTGTTTTTATATATTGTGTTTTTGTCTGTACAATGCCTTGATTTCGAAAGGCACTTTATAAATAAAGTTGGATTGGATTGGCTTGGCCCCTGTCTACTGTCTTAGTAACACAGTCAACTGAGTCAATCAGATTCGTTTGACACAATCCTCCCCCATGAACCTATGCTGCCTTGCATTCTGGAGACTATGCTCCTCTAGATATTCCACCAATCTTTCCTTTAGTATGGTCTCCATGAGCTTGCCCACAATGGAGGTCAGACTGACTGGTCTGTAATTCCCCGGTCATTTTAGGACTGCTTTTGTGGAGGGGCACCACATGTGCTGTTCTCTAGTCCTGTGGTACCATGCCTGACTCTATGGTTACAAATGTGGTTCCTTAGTACATTTGAGTAATGACTGTGACCAAATTAAAAGCTTTCATTGTGGGTGCTGGTCCATTCAGCAGTTGGATGTCAGGCTTCTCCGATATGTAATCTATGTGGAGATGCACCCATTCCTTTACAGAATGTCTGTGGGCTGAACATAATTTAGATGTTGCTTCAGATCATGAATATTTTTATCTCAAGCCAGGAAACCCTTTTCCCTTTAGAATCATTCCTATAGGTAGGAGAAGAGGAAGAGGTGGAGGAGGGGTGGGTAGAGGTGGGGGAATGGAAGGTAAAATTCAAAAATTCTACGTCTCGACGACAAGACGCTACATTTGCAAGTCCAATGAATCTTTTAGAGATGACTGTGGATGCTCCTCAGGTTGAGAAGGGGGAGATAAGGAAACTCCATTTGTAACACCTCAGAGTTCTCCATCTCGTAAGGGTTCTATTCTGGGATTATCTAAAGAGAAGCAAATTGGGATAGGTTTATCTACAGGGAAACACAGTAAGGATTTGGACACAGAAAATACTATACAGACTATAACAGGATTAGGAATTTCTTCACAAGATGGCAATTCTTCAGCTACTAGTGAGGGACCCCTTTTCTCCCTTACCGCTTAGTAATAGATTTTCAGTTTTTTCCACTTGGGGAGACCAGGTAGAGTTAGAACATCCAATGGAAATTAACACAACTACTTCAGTGGATAGTCCACTTACGGAAGTGGAACCATCACAAAAAAATGGGTCACAGCCTGAACTTCAAAAATCCCAGGAAATACATAAAAGAGTAACAAGATCTAGTAGGAAGATTCCGAAACCTCCTCCCTGAGCCATTAAGCTTAGCGGTAGCTAGTTTAAATGTCAATAGTATTAAGTCTGGTGTAAAACGAATAGCTACTTTTGGGGTGCTGCAACATTTGGATTATGACGTTTATTTTTTACAGGATACTAGGCTCCATTCAAGAATTGAAACAGACCGAGCTTCAGGTGATTGGAAATGGGGTAGTTCTATATGGTCTGTAGGGATGGAGGTATGTTGTGGTGTAGGGTTTTGTTTTACTACGTCCGATGTTAAAATTTTAAGGATAGTAGATCTGGAACCAGGCCGGGTTCTGCTACTGGATGTCGTGTTGAATTCTGTTTCATGCAGACTGATTAATGTGTATGGACCTCAAACCAAGGCATTAAGGGTTAAGTTGTTACAAAAATACAATCTTTTTACATACAAGTCACCAGATAATTTGGGGTGGAGATTTTAATATCAACTCTCAAGAATGGATTATTAAGGGAAGCAATTTGTGACAAAACAATGTTAAAAACTATAGTTCAGCTGGCTGGTTTACAAGATGTTTATTTAAGGCAGTCAGGAAGGGCAAAACCTACTTTTTTATAAAGGGCAGTTATTTTCTAGGATAGATTTCCTTTGTTAAACAGACATTACTTTTAGCAGGAGTGGTAACAATTCCAATAGAAACATCAGATCACTGGCTAATCGGGTTTCAGGTTTCAGTACCATTCAGAGGGACATAGGTAGAGGTATTTGGAAACTAAATACTTCAATATTATTGATAGTGAGGTTCTTCGCCAGTTGGAAATTATAGTTTGGGATAAAATTACTACAGTGGAACTATATGAGAATCTTGGCCAATGGTGGGAAGACTTTAAATGTTGTATGGTGGGGTTTTTTTAAATCATGGGAAGAATGAGAGCACAGTCTAAATTTAAAGAATATTTGGGGTACAGGTCAAAGTTTGAAGAATTGCTGTCTCGACAGTATGAGGGTGGGGAGTATTTGATGTCCAAAATTGATATAATTAGAGATAAGATGACTTAGTTTCAATATAATAGATTACACTCATTATTAAAAGAACAGTCATTTGGTATACAGGAAAGCGGATCAAGTAAATCCATATCTAGCTAGTCAAAGGAGAAGGGAAAACAAATTTCTTCCTGATTTCATTACAAGGTATTGAAGTATGGGATAATATAGGTATTATGGAAGTGATTGAAGATCACGAGAAGTATTTGACAGCTCCCTGAGATGGAGAATTTTAATTTGCCACTTTTCAGGCTGCAGATCCTCCTAAGTTGGATTTAGTTCTAGCCAAACAACTGATAGAACCTTTTCAATGCAGGAACTAGACAAGGTGATAAGCAGTTTAAAATTAAATACTTCACCAGATTCAGATGGTTTACCAGGAGAATTTTATCGAGTACTATGGCGAATTATACCGAAAATTTTGCTGAACTTATTTAATTCCTTTGTCATAGAACATTTTCTGCCTACCAAGATGTATGAGGGATTGTTAATCTTTCTCTTTAAATCAGGAGCACGGGGGAATATAGGAAATTGGAGACCAATAACATTGTTAAATGTTGATTTTAAAATATTTGCAAAACTCTTGGGGAATCGTCTAGCATCAGTGATGTCGGAGTTAATAACCCCCACCCAGTTTTGTTCAGTACCTGGTAGGAACATTACTGATGCTTTGATTCTGTTGAGAGAATTGACAAGTGGGGAAGTGGTAGAAACAAAGGATTTGAGAGGTCCAGGTTACATATTAGTTTGGACCAGGCCAAAGTTTTTGATGCGGTTTCTCATTCATTTTTGTGGGATTGTTTAGGGTTTTATGGAATTCCTTTAAAGTTTGTTCACTGGTTACAATTATGTTACAATTTAGCTTATGTTAGGCCATATGAAAATGGAAATTTGGGGAGAAAAATAGGGATATATAAAGGAGTTAGACAGGGTTGCCCATTGAATCCCCTTTTGTATGTTTTTCTTTGGACCCGTGTTAGATATACTGCAAAGGTCTCTGAGAATTTTCGGTTTATATTCATATGATTGCCAGTTACATAAAGTTATAGCATATGCGGATGATTTATGTTTAATCTTACAAGATGAGAATTCCCTAATTACAGCCTTTCAGTTATTGCAAATTTTAGGCAAAATTACAGGTGCAAGCCTTAACCCTGAGAAAACAAAAATTTTAAGAATATGTGGTTTTCCTTCTGAACCTGAAAATTGTGGAGGATTTCTGGTATCAATGGTACCATGTAAAATTTTAGGTATTTATTATGGAGGGAATGATATAGCTGGTTATAATTGGGGAAAGGCTATACAAGTGGGTACATTTAAAGTTACCCAATGGAATAAATGGAAGGTCTCAAAGAAAAAAACGAATATATTATATTAAAACCTTTTTGGTTCCCATTTTTTTATTTATTAGTACTGATTTTCCTTTGCCTAAAAATTTAGAGAGTAAATTATTAGGGTGTTTTTAGCTGTTTTTGGGAATTGCTGAATCCTATTAAAAGGAATATTTTATATAAGGAAATTTGTGATGGTGGTATAGGTCTGTTAAACCCTATTTTATTTTTCTTTTCAATATTTTTGTATAAAAATATTCTTCCCCTAATGAACGGATGTCCACAATTTTGGGGTTTGGGATTCTTAGGAAGTTACATGTATATATTATGCGAATGGAGGAGAATATCTTTGTCCATAAGAATAAATGGGTACCTAGGTTAGGAAATCTATGGGAAAGGGTTTTTGATAAAATAAAAAATTGGAATATACGAGTTAGTGAGGAAACTTCCCTGAAGAACACTTTATTCTGAAGTGTTAGAATCCAGCTTTTCAGCACAACCTTTTGTAGGATTTTCAGTCCCACAACAAAAACAGATTTCTGAATACGTTTTAGACAAACAAACACCAGCTTATATATGGGATACAGTTTAGTTAGGAGTTCATGGACGAATTAATGTGAAAGGGAACCAAAAACACAAATCTTTCCAAGACAGGTTTTGTTCTAGATTCACTTGTACGTCAGTGCCTGAAACAATGGATCATTTGTATTTTCACTGCCCTTATGCTGTACAGTTTTGGGATGTAGTAAAAACCATTGGAAAGAGGTATCCTTTCTACCACCTACTCCTGGTTTACTGTATTATGGAGTAATCCCTTCTGAATTGATGCATTTTCACCATAGTACTCTTAGAGTGATAATGGTACAATGTTTGTACTGGTTATGGATAAGTAGATGCAGATTTACTTTGCAGCAACAATCCATTTCAGCATTAGAATTATTTTTTATATTACAAAAATTTTTAAAGGGGTTGCAGAGAACAGAGGAACTTCTTTTGACACCTAAAGATTGGGAAAAATATTGGGAACATTTCAATTTTCTTTAAAGAATTAAGAATTTTGTATTTTTTTTTGTTTGTTTTTTTCTTTCTTTCTCCTTTTTCTGTTTTCTTTTTTGCTTTAGGAGTTATAAGAGTTGTTACTAATTTTATTTTTACTTTACATTATCCACGATTGTATGAGGAAATGATTGTGTAATATTATTATGATTATTTTGATTTATGAATGAATTCCCCAGCCATTTGATTTTCCTTATTATGATTATGTATGATATAATTTGTATAATTTTGTTATGATTTTGTTCAGATTTCAATAAAAATTCCCTACTGTTTTCGATAAGTGCCATGGATCTTTAACTTCCACCTGAACTACCACCAATCCAGGCAGATGGGACCTTTGTTTAACGTCTCATCCGAAGAGACACCTCAGAAGTGCAGCACCCTCTCATGCTGCACTACAGTATCAGTACTGAGATATTAACCTAAGTGCTAGATGGGAATCTGAACCTAATAGCCTCTGATCTCCCGCCTCAAAGGCGAAAAGTGGCTTACTGAGCCACTGACACTGCAATATCTATCTATTCAGCCATGACTCCGTCTAATGATCTTAGGGTGATGTTCTAGCTTCCCTGTAGTAGGGTCTTGCATGGCCATAACACAGGCTCTAGCCTTATGCATTCTAAGTTTATGAGCCATGTTCCTGGCTGCTTTAGGCCCTCATGTGTCTGTAGTCTGAAATAAAAGAGCTGTTGTTTCTACTTTCTGATCTAGGTATTTTTTTAACTTTTATTTTTATTAAAGTTTTCAGATGAAACTGTACATACATACACTTAAATAAACTGTAATAATAAATGCGAAATAACATTTATAAAAAGGACTTTAACAATTAATTTAAATACTTTATCAATAAAAACAGTTTTTATATTAAATGTTTCAACTAGCTAGAAATTAGTTTATTTTTCAGGGATCAAAGATCTGCGCAGGCCCCCAAGTTCATATAACAAAAAATATGTGGTTAATACATTGTATTGTAATAATCATATTGTATTACGAAGACTGAATCTCAATATGATTTACAGGAGGGCTCTTATTTTACACCTCCCGGTCCCTCCCTGCAGTTCTCTGGGAGTTTGGTATTCCTATTTTCTAGGAAGGGCATTGTGGCTCCTTCCAGAGGAGAGCAAACATGCCTAGCTATCTGGGGTGAAGTGTGTCTATATTTCCTCCAGATCACCACCTACGGTACAAAAATCAGATCTTTGTGTCATAATGTAAACAACCTATCTTCTCCAGAGTAGTTCAGACTGGTCCTGTCTTTTGTTTATAGATGCTGTAAGACTCTTCATTCTATAAATAGATATCATCAGATCTTCCCATTTATCCTTCGGTATATTCTTTTTTGGTAAGCCAATGCTTCGTAATCATTTTTTGGGCAGCTAAAAGCATTATTCTCAGTAGATTAGCTGTTTCATATCTCTGTAAGCAAGGGAATCTAGAAAAAATATAATGTGGGGGTCAGATTCAGGTTTGAATCAAATACTTGTGAATGGCCTGTTGAAGCTCCTGAAGAAAGGGTTTTAGTAAGGGCAGCTCCACAGAATATGCACCAGTGCTGCTGGAGACTGGCCACCCCTCCAACATATTGAAGCAGATCCCCTTGTATTTCCCTGTTATGGCTGGAGTCTGAAAGTATCTAGAGAATATTTTCCAGAGTACTCTCTCCAACTCCCAGCTGCTATGCCCCAGTGAATTCTATCTAAGGCCTTAGACCAGACCATCTCAGGTATTGGAGCCCCTAGGTCTCGAGTCCTGGCCCTCCTTATTGTTTGTGTTGTATCTCCTTTCCATTGGAGGAGTGCTTTATATAGGTATGAAACGATCTTGTCCTGAGGTGCCTGGTTCTCTAGTGCTGCTTTAATCAAATGGGCAATCTGTGGGGAGGTCCCTGCCCTCCAGGGAATGTGGAGGATCGGAAATAGTCCCTGGCTTGAAAATATCTAAATCTGTCTTGCCAAGGTATTCCATATTTGTTCACTAATTTTGGAATGGCCAAACTCCTCCCCTTCTAATAAATGCCAAACTAGAAAGAGTCCCCTGCCTTCCCACTTCCCAAACCCAAGTCCCATCTTGCAGGAGCAAAGGTCTGTTCATATGCAGGGATCTTAGAAGAGGTCTCAGGGTCATAGTGACCTATCATTTAAGATCTCATACAAGGTAGTCAAGGTATGTGTTATATATGGGTTTCCTATATCTGTCATGGAGTTCCCCTTTCAGTTAGGAGTAGTTTGTTCAAGTTAGAGATTTCCAACATTTCAGGTTTTCCATTTTGCTGTGTATGTCTTATTAAGTCAGTATAATACTGTACGTATCTGGGCAGCTTGATGATATAGTCTTAAGTTAGGAAGGAGAGACCCCTCATTCTTTGGTATCTGCAGTGTGGTCATGTGGATCCTGGGTCTCTGCCTGCCCAAAATAAATCTGGAAATATTTCTGTTTATTTTATTAAAGTAGGAAATTGGGATATGTATTGATATTGTGTCAGATAAATACAAGAGCTTAGTGAGAAGGACCATTTTGACTGCTTCTATTCTTTGTATTAAGGGGATTGTGATCTAGGTATGTTTGAATTTTTTGTTTTGTTGTTAGTAGTTGTACCTTTACAGTTCCATCCTCCTGGGCATATAAAGACTGCAGTACTTTCAACTCCCCCTGGAGCTTAATAAGTTGTCTGTCTCTCTTTATTTCTCCTCAATGAATAAGCAATAATATCCCCACAAAACACTGTCTTAAGGGTATTCCACTGAATCGCTGCCGAAACATCTGAGTCACCGTTCTCCCTCAGGATCTGTGGGATCCTGTCTTTAACCATTTAATTAAACTCTGGAGCTCTCAAGTGCATCAAGTTGAAGTGACAGAAGTTTGTTTTATGTCCTCCGCCCAAATCAAATTTGGAATATACTGGGGAATGATCTGATAATATGGTTGCCCCATGCCCCACGTTGTGTAATGTTTCTAGATGTTCTGCTGTGGTAAACATATAATCTAGTTGAGATGCCACCCCTGGTCCCAGTGCTATATGGGTATATTCTCTCTGTGTGGGGTAACAGTGACGCCAGATTTCTACTAGCCCCAAAAGCAATTGTACCCATGAAATGCATTCTGAAACGGGTTAACCTGTGAGGAAGATGGACTGAAACATCCCTTGCAGGGTTCAGAGTAGTATTCAGGTCACCCCCACCCATCAGAAGTTGCCACTGGAGGATCAAATGCTGCATTCTACTACCTGCCTTAGTTCCAAACCCTCAGATTTCTCTCTCTGCCTGTCAAGACTAGATGTTCAGAGATCCTCTCCTCATCATCTTGTTCTGATGTGAGAAAACTTATAAAGTATGTATAAGTATTCTTTACATTTTCATTGTTGCTTTTACTTTTGGTAATTTTAGTTAAACCATAGTTTTAGTGTTTAAATTGTAAGATCTTACTTGAGAGGGCTCTTGCAGAAGGTCTAACTCATAGAACTAAGCCGGCAGGCACCAGGACCCCAGATAATCCTACAGCCAGCAGTCTCCAGCGGGGACTGCCTCAGCATCAGCATAACTGACGTCAGTGTGCATCAGTATGAAAGGCGTATCCTCCCACCCTCCAATTCTTTCCTGCCTTCAGCTCCAACTCAGTCACCTCGTGGAAGATCAGTGCTTCTAGCATCACTTTTGGATGAGTATTTTCTCGCTTTTCTATTTTTATTTGATAGTAGTATCCAACATCGGCTGTGCATGTCGTTCCCTATGCCCTCCAAATCGCATAAAAATAAGTGCGACTCCTGTGGTTCCCAACTCACACACTAGGACGGTCATTCCCTGTGCATCTTTTGCCTAGGCCCAGACCACAGTGTGACATGTGAGCACTGCCGCAAGTTCAGCTCTGCTACCTGTAAGAGAAGGTAGCAAGCTCTGGAAGCCCATATTTTGAAGAAAAAGATGGCCTCCATGGAGAAGGAGTTGAAGAAACTCAAACAGGTGTCAGACTCTCTCAATGGGTGCCACAAGAAAAGGAAGGAAAAGGAGAAGCACGGGGACTGGGACCCTCCTTCCACAGCCCCGCAGACTCCAGTCAGAGTCACAGTCCTTTCTGTTACTTCCATTCCAGAGGAACCCTCTCCAACAGCCACTCTGGTCGTGTCCAGGTGTGCGTTGGCCCCTATCAGACTCATGTTCAAGCCTGACGGGAGCCTCCAGGGCAAAGGAGACCTCCACCCCAGCTTCTGATTTACAGCTCTGTGATGAGGGTGTGTCCGGTAAGTTGGGCTCTGGCTCTGCCATTTCCCTCTCAGACAAGGCTGGTAAGCCGCCCGACAAGCACCCAGCTTGTGTCCCCTGCCAGGTCTGACACCACATCCAACATCCAGGGTTCGCCGCAGTGACCTGCTGAGCCACTGCCATCAGAGGTGCCTTGGTCCCTCTCCTAGGGAGTCTGCTTTCTCTTCCCTGCAGGGATCAGGGCTGCCAGAAACATCCGGGGTTCCACCCCCGATGCCGGATCTGATGACAGTAGCTCCAGTACCACCTTGGGGGAACCTTTGCCTGGTGACGGTGTTTGGGCCCTCTGTGCGGGCCTGCAGGAGTAGGGACCCAGCCCCCTTTCTGGGCCATCTTTCCACACCACTTCACCCATGGGGCGATACCTGGCCATTGGGCAAGTCCATCAGTGCCTCTGGCAGAGCCATGGAGGTACCCGAGCTGGCTTACCTGATGCTGCATTATGGAAACTGGGCTACCCGGACACCAACCCAATGCTGGACTAGTCCAGCCCAGGTTTTCCACTGTCAAGGTACAGATACCCTTATTTTCATTACCAGAGTTACCCCCTGCCACCTCCACCTCCCCCTCAGATGGACCTCAAGGAAGTCTTATCCACGTGGTGGGCCGAGGCCAGATCCTAGCTGACATCAGAGTGGGACAGATGCCACCTGACCCCGACGCTGGACCTGGGACGGCAGCCTCTGGATGTACCTGCGCCGGACCCCGAATACAGACTGGGGCCACCTGCTGGCATGCCTTCAAGGGAATTTACCTGCCCTCTGTATACATCCAGGCTAGTAGGCCTCTCTGGGATATCTCTAGCTCACTGGAGCCCTCAGACTCCAGGGACAATTACCCCTCAGATCCAGAGAGAGAGCCACATACTCCAGGGGCCCCTAAACTGAAGGATTCTCTAAAATTTCCTCCAGAGAGTCCTTCTTTCTTTGAGCTCCTACAAAACTATAACTGAAAATCTGTGGAACAAGATGTGCAATATCAGAGGCTCATCGAACACCTAGATTTGACCGAAGCCTCCCCCACACTCACACCCCCTTGGATTGGGCCCCATGAGGACCTTGTGACCACTATTTGGAAACAACCATCCTCCTTGGCCACCTTGGCATGCAAGGCAGATTGGCTATATCAGTCCCTGGAGGGTAAAGACTTCTTAAGTCTCCAGCCCACAGCTGACTCAGTGGTTATCAGCGCTGCGCACAATAGGACCACCAACCCCAAGCACCTTAGCTCCACCTCACCAGATAAAGATTCCAAGACTATGGCTCAGTATGGTCGATAGATATTTTCTTCCTCCATCTTGGGCATGCAAGCCCTTAACTACGTAGCATATATGGGGAACTACCAGAAATCTATCTTAGGCCAGATTTTGTCTAAACTAGAGTCTCTTCCAGATTCCTCTGTAAAACAGGAGCTGGACGAATCAGTCCATTCTGCCAGGTCCACTTGTCGCCACATGCTCCATGCTATGTATGATGCAGTGGACCTAGGGGGGCCAAAGCTCTGCCTTCACCAGCACTCTTGGCTACGACTCTGAGGTTTAGCTCCTGAGGTTCAGTCAGCCATCATGGATGCCCCATTCCGACAATAGGTCCTGTTTGGTGGTGACACAAAAGATGATATCACTGACTTACAGAATAAGGGGCAGGCCCTAAGGTCCGTACATTCTATGTACCACAAACCTCAGGGTCAGAAATGGCCCTTTCGGAGACAGTCCCAATCATACCTCTCAACCTCTTGTCTCACGAATCAGGGATAAGGCTTAAAAAAATCAGGGACAAAGACCCCAAATAAGGGACACATCTTAAAATGTTGTACTATTCACTCAGAAAGCTGATAGAATGAAAGGATTTGTGTTAAGATGCATTTCTGAAGAAAACAAAGTCTGTAACTTTAATGTTTGACATTATTTTATGCATTTAATCACCACTGTTCTGTTACAAAAACACAAATTTTACGAGGGACAGAGCAAAATTGTGAGGCAAAATCAGGGACGTCCCTGAAAATCGGGGACAGTTGAGAGGTATGGTCCCAATGATAACCGAGACAGATGCAGCCCCGGCGTCATCAAAAATGAGGAGCTGCTTCAGCAGGTAAAGCTCCCAAGCCAAACACATAGGGCTGCAGGAGCTCTAGCTTCACCTCGTCCATTGCCTCCTGACTTGTTTGCCTCTCTCTCTCTATCTCCATATGGATCTTTTTCCAGTGGAACCGGTGGACAGTCATTTCTCTTGCCATCTACTGGAATGGAAGAGGATGACGACAGACTCTTGGATGCTCCATCTGATCGCGCAAGGGCATGCCATAGCATTCTCTCCCCACCCTCCTCAGAGACCCCCTCCACATTCCTCCTACCCCACCCAAACCACCTCCCCTTGGTCCAGGAGGAGATAAATGCTCTTCCTCTTAAAAAAGCCCTAGAACCTGTTCCGCAAGACAGAATACTACTCCCACTTCTTTTTAGTCCCCAAGAAAATGGGCGACCTGAGGCCCATTCTGGACCTCAGTTCTCTCAATCTCATGGTGACTTACAAGAGATTCAGAATGCCCTCACTTCAGAGCCTTCTACCTCTTCTAAGGGTGGGGAAGTGGCTCTGTGCTCTGGTTATGCAGGACGCCTACCTGCACATCCTGATTTGCCCGATACCACTGCAGTTTCTCTGGTTCTGCTTTCAAGGAGAACACTTCAGTTCCGAGCCCTCCTGTTTGGCCTCTCCTCGGCTGCCTGGGTGTTCACCAACTGTTTAGCAGTGGTGGCATCCTATCTGTGCACTCTGGGGGGAGGTTTTTCCACCTGGATGACTGGCTGATAGCAGCCTCTTCCAGGGAGGTGCAGAGTTCCAAACTGTATGTGCTCTTAAAGGAGAGAAACTGAAAACTGTCCAAGTCAACCAATTAGTTGATTTATTAACACCACTATGGAAGCCCCTAGCACCTCTGCAATGTGCCTTCAAAGGGGGCTTGTTACAGTCTGGCAAGAACATTGCAGGGTTTAAATAACACTCAAAAAGTGACATCATACATTAGTGCAACAATCACTATAACATTTAGAAATTTAAAAGGTTAACCCACTTCAAATCAGTGAATAATGAACCATGAAAGGTTCAGAAAAAAACAGTTAAGCAGTCTAATCACTTTAAGAAATCATTACTAGAAAACATGTTTACATAGTTCATATTACAACTTTGGATTACATATGGAGCTGTGAGCATAACCATTGAACTAGAACTCTAACATACTATATACTAAAATGCCAGCAGAATAGGCCTAGCGGTTCTGTGTTCGTTCGCTTTGGTCAGTCCCCAACCTGGGTGCTGACCTTGCTGTCCCCCCGCCTCTCTGGCTTCTCCTTCCCAGTTCTGTATATTCTTGCTGCATTGGATTTGCTTCCAGAACCCTTCCCTGTACCTGTCCCACCCCTCTTGAACCCCTCCACTGTCTCTGCCTCCACCAGCCCCTAGGCAGTGCATTCCATGGCTCCACCACCCTCTCAGTGAAGTAGCACCTCCTCCTTTCTCCCTGAATCTTCCCCTCCAGCTTCCAGCCATGCCCTCTAGTGGCCCCTTCCTCCTTCCTTGAGCCTCCGACTGTTCCTCCCTATTTACCCTCTTCATGTACCTAAAGACCTCTATCATGTCCCTGGGTCCCTTCTCTCTTCCAATGTGTACATATTTAGCTCTTGAGCCTCTCCTCATAGGTCCTGTCCCCAAGCCCCAAATCATTTTGGTTGCCTCCTCTGGACCCTCTCCAGGAGGTTAATTTCCCTGTAAGTGTGGCTTCCAAAACTGCACGCAGTACTCAAGGTGCGGCCTCACCAAGCAGTTATACAGAGGGAGTATCACTTCCCTCCTTCTGGAGGTGATCCCCCTAGCGATGCATCCCAGCATCCTGTTGGCCTTGGCTGCTGCCCTCCTACAAGTCTCAGAGTTGTTCATCTTGACAGCCACCACCACCCCCAGGTCCCTCTCAGCCATTGAGACTTGTAGCATTTCCTCCCAGGGTGTACACTTGACCTGGGTTTCTGGCCCCAGGTGGAGTACCTTGCATTTCCTGCATTGAACCTCAGCTTCCACTTTCTAGACCATCTTTCCAGAGCCTCCAGGTCCCCTGTAGGGCCACCCTCCTCCCTCCCCATCCACCACCGCCCCCAGTTTCGAGTCATCTGCAAGAGACTCATCTCACTCCTGATTCCTGTCCTTATGTCCGATACGTAGGCGTTGAACAGAAGGGGCCCAAGGACTGATCCCTGTGGGACCCCACTCATGACCCTCCTTGGGGATGAGACTATCCCCTCAACTACGACCCTCTGGGTCCGGTCCTGGAGCCAATTGCCTATCCATCTGATCATCTGGTTCCCCACCCCATTTCTCCCAGCTTATCCAACAGGCCCAAGTGAGGAACAGAGTCAAATGCCTTGCTGAAGTCTAGAAAGAGGACATCCACTGGTCTACCCAGGTCCAAGGCACTTGTCACCCAGTCATAGAACTCCACCAGGTTTGTCTCCGACGATTTCCCGGGATGAATCCATGCTGTCTCATCGTCCAGGCACCTGACTTATCCAGGTCCCCTAGCCTCTCCTTGACAATGCCCTCCATCACCTTGCCCACCACCGAGGTCAGGCTGACAGGCCTGTAGTTCTCTGCCACCTCCCTTGATCCCCCTTGTGGATAGGCACTATATGCGCCACCTTCCAGTCTTGGGGCACCACCCTGTCCTCAGAGATGGTGAAAAGCTCTGCCAGGGTTTTGCCAGGACATCTGCAAGTTCCTTCAGCACTCTGGGATGTAATTTATCCGGCCCGGTGCTTTCTCCATCTTAAGGGAGCTGAGGGCTTCCCCATCTCTCTGCTGTGATTTCCACTTCTGGTACCCTTCTCCTTGCTTAGCCCTCCCCCACCTGCCAGTGATGCCTCCCCTCTCCCAGACCTGCCCGATCGGTAAGGGTCCCCCCCTCATATCTCTGTCTCCTCCCATGTATGATGCAGCACCCCATTTTCCCTGGTGGAAACTGAGGTGAAGTACTCATTTAGTACCTCAGCCTGCTCCCCGGGTCTTGTGCCCATCTCCCCTGATTTAATCCTGCTAATCTGCCCTTCACCCTTCATTTTTCCCAATGTATCTAAAGAACCCTTGTTCCCTCTCCAATTTCCCTGGCCAGGTTCTGCTCCTTCCTTGCCTTAGCCTCCCTCACCACTCTGGTGGCCCTTCTAGCCATCAGCTCGTACTCCCCTCGATCCCTTTCACTCCTTGAGCACTTGGATTGCTTATAGGCTGCTTTTCTTTCCCGCACCACCTCCTGGACCTCCCTGTCCACCAGCAGGTTTTTGGGCCCCACCAGATTGCCATTACCTTGCACAGGTGCTGGTAGCATCCACACCTCTCTGATGATTTCCACCTACTACTCAGCGTCCATGTCTGACCCAATCCCATCCAAATGTTCCTTAGGATCCTTCCCATTTCCTTAAAATCCGCCCCTGAAGTCTAGGTTATCTGCCTTTGTGCAGCCTTCTACCCTCCTAGGTCCAGGCAGAACCAGACCTGTGGCATGGTCACTTCCCCGCTAATGGGTCCCTTACCTCAGGCCCTCAATCTGTTCACTGTCTGCCAGGACCACATCCAGTACCCGTGTTCTCCTGGTCGGTTCTCACCTGCTGAGTTAGTGCTGCTCTTGAAAGACATCCAAGAACCTCTGTTCCCTGGTCACAGAGGATGTCATAGTCTCCCAGTCTGTTCCTGGCATGTTTAAGTCCCCCAACACCACCACCGTTCCTCTGCCCACTCTCCTCCTCCTGAGTATCCTTCTGTTCCTTGCTAATTCCCCCTCACTTGCTCGCGAACTGGTCCTTCTCCCCCATCTGCTAAACTAGCCTGACTCATCCTCCTTCCTTCCTGTCTCCATTTAGTTCCTCCTTTCTAGTCGTGCCCCTGGCCTAAACCCTCAGCTCCCTTTACTGAATCCTCCTTGTGTTCTTCTCCTTCTCCTTTACCTTTCTCCCAACTGGTCCTTCTCTTCGCTTTCTCCTCTTCCCCCTGCCCTCCTGCCTGATTCACTGCTCCCCATTCTCCTGCATTCCAGGTCCCCCTGTTCTTCCTGCTATCTGGCCCCTGCCTCCTGCCTCCCACTCCCTTTCCATCTCTAACTACCCCTGTCATGGCTACATCACCCCCCTCATCCTTGAGCAGAAGAGAATTGAAGCGGTTACTGAGTGTAAGGTCTGATCCACCTCCCCGCCTTGCTTCCTTCCTTCTGTCCAGCCCTGGCCATCTGCCTACTTCCCTGAGAATGTTGTCCTCCGTCTCCCTTTGTGAGGGGCCCCAGTTACCTGCCTGCTTCCTTGGTAGTGTCCTTTGCACCCCTCTGCCAGGTTCCTATGTGACCCCTGAGTATTCTCCCACTCCTTTTCCTATGCCCCCACCCCCCATGCTTGGTGCAACCCTGTGGGAGATTCCCACCCCTTCCCCAACCATACCACCCTTCCCCAGCTTTCTCCTAATCCGCAACCTCTTCCCTTGTTGTGCTAGCTGGTAGCACACTGGGCAACCACCAACAACTTCCAAGCCCAGTCCAGTATCATGGCTGCTCCACCCCTGTGCACCCCACCACCCTCCCAAAGATGCCGCCCTAATGATGTGTGGTTCCATCCCTTCCAAATAGGTTTCCTTGGTGAGCCACCAGGTTCCCCCTAGTCCAAGATACCCCTACTGCCTAATCAGGTCACCCACTAATCTTACAGACAGTCCCACTGTACACCAGTAACCCTGTTACTAGGTGCAGTACAACACATTAAACTTATAAGGAAATGAACAACTCGAAATCTCTCTCCCAGCCTTTAAATCCCTACCCTCAGTGGCTAGAACTACATGAGCTGCATCTGCAGCCTTTTCCTCCAATTGCAGGGCAGGTGTTCCCCCATAAATTTGCAGACTTCTGGGGAGGGAGGGTGGGGGGGTGGGTCTTGGGCAGACACCTGACTCGAGAGAGAGTGGATCAGCCCTGTGTCTCCCCTCCAAGCCCAGCAGCCAAAGAACCAGGCCCAAGCAAATCCCACCAAATAGGTTTTAAATCAGAAGAAATAGGCCTCTACCAGCGCAGCCTGTTACACAGTGAAACCTCCACAAAATGAGCCCCCTTACAGCCACCAAATCAGTTTACAAACATCCAGCAGCACCCCAAACAATACCCTGCTAGCCCCTTAGAAGTAAGAAAGAAAAGAACCAACCTACCAAGTAAAATCCACAAGAACCCTGTGAAAACAACAGCAGCAGCTACTGTCCTGGAACACAACTGATCTTGTCCCTTCCAGTTCTTTCTCTGACCTAATACTCTGACTCAGAGTATTAGGTAAGTGCACAACTGAAACATTTTATTTGGTAAACATTGCTGTCGGGTTCACCTAATAATATAGGGATACACCAATAAATGCTTTCTATCCAAATCACATCAGTATTGCATCTCTAACCAGTACCTAATAATTTAATATCTCACATGGTCCTTACTAGTGCTGGAAAAAGAAGGAGAAGCACACCAAGAAGCTGCTTCATGGCCCTTCTGTACCGGAAACAGTGTGTCCTTAGGAGGTCTTATAGAGTCCAGCAAATGAAAGGAAAGGAAAAGAAAAGACAAAACATACATTATCTTACAGTTATAGTCATATATAACCATTTACAGCATTGGCTCTGTGCTCTGGATATGCAGGGCGCTTACCTGCATATCCTGATTCACCATCCCACCGTGAGGTTCCTCCAGTTCTGCTTTCAGGGGAACACTTTCAGTTCTGGGCCCTCCTGTTTGGCCACTCCTCGCTCCCCGGTGTTCGCCAAGTGTTTAGCAGTGGTGGTAGCCTACCTGTGCACTTGGGGGAGGGGGGTCCAGGTTTTCCGTACCAGGATGACTGGCTGATAGCAGCCCTTCCAGGGAGGATCTGTTTCATTCTCTTACCCTTACCCTAAAGACCTCTCCAGGCTGGGTATTACTGTCAATTTAGCCAAGTCTCATTTGGTCCCCTCTCAATGACAGCAGTTTATTGGGGCAGTGCTGGACACCCAGCTGGGCAAAGCCTTCCTCCCTCTGGACCAGATAGTCTTTGCTTCTCCAGAGTCATTCCCTGACTTCCCAGAGACACGTCCCCACCAGGAAGGTTCTTTGCCTTCTGGGCCTTATGGCAGATGCCATACTTATGGTGCCTCTGGCCAGGCTGCATATGAGGGTTTCACAGTGGACCTTCAGGGTTCAGTGGGACCAGTCCATGGATGACCTGGATCACGAGATTCTTATTTTAGATCCCATGATCAGGGACCTCCGCTGGTGTTTACACCCAGAGAACCTCTCAAGGGGGGGATGCACTTCTGCCTCAATCTCCCCTCCAGATCCTGATGACAGATGCCTCACGAACCGGGTGGGGGTCCCACTTCAGATCCCACTGGACTTGGGGGAACTTCAGGCAATTCAGTCCCTCATCCCTCCAGGACCTCTAATGGTACAGTCTGACAACATGTCTGTTGTCTGGTACCCCACCAAATGGGGACACATGGTTCTATCCTCATTGCCGAGGGTCAATGAAGGGTGTGGCACCAGGTCATTCCTCTCGGCTTCCACTTGACAGCGCTGCATGTGCTCGGGGTTGAAAACTCTCTGGCGGATGCCCTCAGCCATTCCTTGTCAAGGGCTCACGAGTGGGAACTAAAACAGGATGTCATAAATTACCTGCTTTCCAGGTGGGGCACACTTCAGATAGATCTGTTTACGTCCCCTTCCAGTGCCAAATTTCCCACCTTCTGCTCGTTTGCTCCAGAGTGAGACGTTTTTTGGTGGGATGTGCTGTCTCTCTCTTGGAGGGACAGATTCATTTATGCCTTTCCTCCAGTTCTGCTGATCACGAGAGTCCTGCACAAGCTTCAGACGGAAGGAGCGCGAATGATTCTCATTACCCTCTTCTGGTTGAGGCAAGTCTGGTTCTTTCTTCTGCATTAGTTTTCAGAAGAGACACCCCTTCCTCTTCCGATGTTCCAGAACCTGCTGACTCAGGATCGAGACTTGCTTCATAATATGCATAACAATGAGCTTGATTGTAAAATCTTAATTGGCTGGACCAAATACAGTTTGAGAGTTCATAGTGGAAGCCTAATTTCAGTTATTAGGCCAGTATTCACAAGTTGGAAAGACAAGTTGGAAGGTGCATCTGCATAAAAGGTGGTGATCCTTTCAGGTACGACATTCAATATTCAGAGTCAGTCACGATTCCAAGACCTCATGGTAAACAAGGAAAGGAGGTATAGTTTCAACCTTTCATGATGAAAGTTCCCATCAAGATGATCAATAGAATAGATGGTTGCCAGACAATCAGAGATGGATGTTGCCAGATGAAAATGTGGCAATGACACTGTGAGAGTCACAAACATGGCTTTCTGGATTGTGCAGGAATACGTTTTGAAACATGGAACAATACTGGTGTGTGTGATGACATACCCAAGATTCCTTGCCATTGACAAAGGAATAGTGCTAGATTCAAATAAACATTTAACACATGCAATAGAAGTGCAAAATGTGCCGGCCCGGTGGCACTGAGGGTTGAAGAGCTGGGTGCTACACCTCATGCCACACCGGTGACCTGGGTTCAGGAGTGTGCCCGGACTGTCGGGGATTGGCAAGGGAGAGAGAGGATCGAGCATCCGTAGGACAGTTCTTCTCTCTTGGGAGGGAGGGAGTTCATGGTTCGGTGTTTGACTGGCTCCTGGCAGAAGCCAGGGCACAGCAATCATTGAACTGACATTCAGAGGTGGGGAGTGGTGACATCGGCGGCAGTGATGCCTTGGCGTCTAGGTGTGTGCCTCTCCCCCACAAACAGGGAAAATGCCCCACAGGTTCTGGGGAGACGGAATTGAGGTAGTCCTCTCATTGCCCCCATCTGCCTGACTCCGTGGTCTCTGATGAAATGAAATTGTACAGTGTGCAACTTGCCCCATGGGGGGGTAGAACCAAGGCTCCATGGGGGTCGACCGAGAAGTCAAGGTAAGATGGTAGAGGTGGGGGACTGACCTCATTGCTGCACCTGATAATGCGGTGCCTGTGGGGGGTAGAGAAAATTTGTAATTAAAAAAAAAAAAAAAAAAGTGCCAAATGTCTCAATGCCACTGACTCCTACATCTGTAATGTATTAGATCAAGGATATGTCCTAATTCCAGATTCCAGAAGTGATAACTAAAGGGTTGTTAAGAACATAATAGCTGTAGGCAGTGCAAAGGACTTTCCTAGCTATGTGATGCTCATCTGCTTCCTTAATGTGTGCAGAAATTAATTCATAAACATGAACATTTGTCAGATCAAACCCCTTCACAATATCCTTAATATTGTAAATGTAAATCACTCTTTATGAGCAAAACTATGTATACCATGCAATGTGGGGGGGGGGGGTGATATTTCACACTATCATGAACCTTTAACATATGTGCTTGAATAATGGCTATATCAGCCCTATTTCAAACAGATATGTCAGAGCCAAATAGTCCTGAGTCTAAACATGTGTTTTTTTTGTTTTGTTTTTTAAAAACAAACGAGAAAAAAAAATGCCTAGTGCATTTGGGTAGGTTTACTGTAATAAGATGTACCACTAGCGGTCAGGATGTGAAAATCCTGTGTGTGTGTGTGTGTGTGTGTGTGTGTGTGTGTGTGTGTGTGTGGTGCTATCTGTCCCTGTATAGGAGTCATTAATGAGTACCTGGTATGCTGCCAGGGTATCCAATAACATCATTATTTAAAACAAACGTAGAAAATGTTTGTTGCAAAACATAAAACAAATCATTTCAAGTTTAAAAGGTGAGATTTAAAATCACTAGGATGTGCATGAACTGCACATTATTAACTAGGGTACCTGGATGGGAAGTGGCTATTAGACCATTGGGTGGGCAAGGGTTCTATTTGAGGCACTCCATATTAAGTGTCACAAATTATAGGGCATCATAGGGTAAAACCTTCAGGTCTAATGACTTTTATTGCCACATAAATTGTGGATGCAAAATTCCTGATCATCAATAAAATGTAAACAGGGGTCCAGATCAAGTCTAGCTACTAGGATTAATCTGAAGCAATGATCATAATATTCCGTAGGGCCTCACTACCCTTTTGGACGATGAACATGTCTTTTAGGACTTTAGTGTAAATTCCACAGGATGCAATTAAATCATGTGTGCTTTTATTTATTTATCTAGCTTTTGCTTACCAGGTAAGCACACTAGACAGCCAAGTGCCTATTTTCAGGTGCAACCTGGGACAGTTACAAAGGTACAGGCAAATAACAGTACAGAGGCTAGCAACAAATTATACAAAGGTACAGTCAGAATACGAGCAAGAAGGACCAGCAGAAACAAAGTACAGAGACTAGGGCCCAACTGTCAGGCATAGTACAGACAGGAATAATCAATCAACTACAATCAGGTAACAGGCAGTGAACAATTTAATACAATTCAGTAAGAAGCATGGCAACCTGGGGGCAGGGGGCAGCCAGGAAATTAGGACCAGTCTCAGCAGCAATAACATTTGTGATATTTCTTTATTTGTTATTTTTGAATAAGAGCATACCCACGGCCAGAATTTTCACAGACACTGCACGGACGGTGGACTACGGGGACAGGGGCAGCTTGATGCTTGTTTTATGTAGCGCCAGAGGGAGGACTGAAACAGCTGTGGAGGGGCAGTTCTTACATGAGGAGGAAGGAGGTTCCAGGTTCTAGGGCAAGAGCTGCAAAGGCTCGATCTCCGCAAGGGGTGAGTCTTAGGTACCATAAGTGCCTGGGATTGGTGGACCTCAGCTGGTAGCCAGAGGCGGCAGGCTGGAGGAGGTCGGCAAGTGCCCGAGGAGTAGTGACGGATTATGTTATCCGTAAGTTGCCCATAATGAATGAACGATGGTTACTAGGAGAGTCAACCCAGTCTAGAGTAAAGTAGACAACGATGGGTGAGACGAGGGGCTGATAGGGCTCAGTGACATATGTTGCTATACGAGGTATTCCATTTGAAGAGCCAGGCTTTGGGGGCATGCATGAAGGAGGTGAGCCCAAAGCAAAGTGAGGGGGGGAGGAAGATCCCTATTGCCAGGGCAAGTCTGGCAGCTGGGGTGAGACAACTTTTTGCTCTGTACACAAGTCCCAATTTGCAGTTTGTTGTCTTACAGGAGTTAAATATGTGCAGGGAGAGATCCAGTTGGGGGTCAAGAGTCACCGCCAAGTACTTGAATGATTCCACCATCATCATAGGGGTGCCATCAGTGCCAACGACTATAAGTTCAGCCAGGCACGCCTTATCTTGGATGGGAGCCGAATAACATCACCTGCATCTTCTACAGGTGGATGACAAAGCTTCTTGCCTTGAGCCAGGTTTGGATGCAACCAAAATCTGAGTTGAGTCTAGAGTTTATGTCATCAATATTTTGTGAACTGGCAAGGAGCACCATATCATCAGCATATAGAGTAACATGTCCAAGGTTGGGATTGAAGGCAGCTGGTTTATAAAGAGGGAGAACAATAGGGGACCAAGGACCAACCCCTGAGGTACCCCACAGGCTACTGGTGATAGGCCAGAGGTGGCATTTTGGAACCTCGTGTACTGTTTCCTACCCGAGAGATAATTAGAGAACCAGGCTAGGACTGGGGGGGGGGCCAAAAGACTTGAGAGCAGAGCCCAGGAGGGTGTGATCAACCAGATCGAAGGCCTTGGACAAGTTGATGAAAACAGTTCCCGTAAGTTTGCCTTGATCAGTTGCAGTTCTGATTTTGGAGGTGACCTGTGTGAGGGTAGTGGAGGTGCTGTGTCCTTTTTGGAAACCATGCTACTCAGGGGAGAGAAGGCCATAGGTTTGTAGGAAGAGGGCAATCTGGAAGGCCACTACTTTTTCAAGCAGTTTATTAACTGCAGATAGAATCGCTATGGGTCGATAGTTCTTAAGTAATTTGGGATTGCCATGCTTGAGGACAGGGATCACACAGGCCACCTTCCAAATGGCAGGAACAGACCCCAATATGAGCAAGGAGATCGGACGGGCCAAGAAGGGGGCCCTCAGGTTTAGCAGTTTGGGCACAAGGTTGTCGTGTCCAGCACTGGAGTAAGGGGAGAGATCTACTAGAAGCTTCTGGGTTTCTTTGGAGGAGATGGACTTAAAGTAGAAGGGAGGGAGAGGAGGATGGGGTAGAGCACCAGGAGTAGGACCCAGATCGTTTGAGATTGAAGGTATAGAGGTGTAATCCGACCGGTCCAAGAACAGGCCACTGAAAGTATTTGCTATCGTGTGGGCATTATTGCAACTGACTCTGTTTATTAGCAAGTCAGGAATCTGCTGACATGCTGGACCATTTACGGTGTGTTTTGTAGTGTGCTAGAAACTCCTCAGGTTTTGCGGACACTTTGAGGATGATTTGCAGAAATCACTCTCTGCACAGCAATCGCCCATTTGCATGAATTCTAAGTTGCCTGTAGACCTCGAAGTCAGATCTGTTTCCAGAGGCCTTATATTTAAGCCAGCTTTTGTCCCTAAGCTTCATCAGGGCAAACAGTTCCCTTGTAACCATTTTGTGACTGTGTCCTCACTCTTCTTTTAATGAGTAGGGCATGTCTATCTTGTAATGGGTAAAATGGTTAGGAAGCTGTCCAGAGCAACTGAGGGGTCCGGGTGGCTTGTGAAGTACTCTGCCTCGACATGCTGTTTAGGTTTAGGTCACTGGTTCTTATCTGCAATAAGATGTGCAGTTTGAGGCTTGTAAGAAGACCCATACTTTAAAAAATAATAATAAGCATAAAGCAAGCATGTCTCTCTCTCTCTCTGGAACCTAAAGGAAGAGAAAGAAAAACATACTTTAGTACTATTCTGCCCATTGGAGTATGGAAAAGTAATATCTAACTTAGTAGACTGCTGGACTGAGTTTGTTTACACTGGAATAGGGCTGTTGTTGAGCCTTGTCCTACATTGAGCAGCAAACAATTGTACTTTTTGGATTTTGAGTTAATTAGCATATTTATCTTCTGATGCTCCTTCAGCAGTGGCAGTACACAGGTCCAGAAGTAAATGATCTTCTTCGAGATGCAGCTCTTCCAGCAGGTTACACCATTAGGACTGAAGCCATCAGGCATCAGGACCCCACGGAAATTTTCTAGCTAGCAGTCTTCAGTAGGGACCGCCTCCGATGTCGGTCCTGCCCCTGACGTCAGGCGTAGTACATAAGGAGGCGGTCCCGCCACAATCCCCAGTTCTTTCCCGCCATCGAATTTGCATGTCTCGACCCCATCGGTTAAGTCTAGTGCACGACGACCAGGAAAACCTTCCAAACTTTCCAAACTTCGGAAGAAATCTTTTTTTCAGCCGTTTTTTCATCTGATGTCCTCCCCAACTTCAGTGGAGGGCCATTCTTTGAAGTGTGCCTGTGGGAAGCAGATTCCTTTCAAAGACCCTCATTCAGCCTGCGTTCAGTGCCTGGGCCCAGACCATGACACCCAGGCCTGCATATTCTGCCAGGGCTTTAACAGCCAAACGAGAATCCACCGACAGAAGGCCCTCGGGCTTTCCTCCTTGAAGAAAAGCTTAAGGCCATGGAACCTTCCTCCAGAGGGGAATCTTTGGAGAAGTCACACAGGCACCATGAGAAGCACCGGGAGAAGGTGAGACCCAGATCCCCTTCAGGGCCTTGGACTCCGCAGCTCCGGCTCCAGGTCGGACCGCTCCCGTCGAGAGCCACTCTCAGCCTCCCGGTTGTGGTTAAATCGGCCAGTGGTTCTTCTACTCTGCGGCCTGCCAAGACCTCCAGGCCTGCTTCCTCGGCTAAGGCCTCATCCAGGTCTGGGAGTACCACAAGCCATCTTCCCGGCACTCTGCCCCAACATCTGGTCAGTCTCCCCTGCCGCCACACCCCACGCAAGACCAAGGAGCTGACCTCCCTTAAGTGGACATCGGATCTGATGTCGGCCAAGAGTACATAAACACTCCTGGGAACGGTGGCAGTTCATCACCGTCACGGCCAGGCATTCATCCCCAGGACGTTGGTGGGGGACCGGTGTCGATACCGCAGCCAAAGAGGACCACCGCTGCTTACCGGCGTCGGTCCGGAGGCGTTGTTGGAGGAGGGAGGTCTACCCAGCCCAAGACCAGGTGGGCGATTCCGGACCCATCGAACTCCCACGGGAGCCCTCCCCAGAGCCTGAGACCCCCGGGGAGCCAGCGCCTGGCCCCAACGACAGGCCACTGGCGCCCGGTCCATCGTTGGGTTTGAACTTGGTGGAAGTGAAGGAGCTCTTCACTTTCTGGTGGGACACCATCAAAAAGGATGTGGTCACCACACAGCCTTCTCCCGCAGCACCTGCACACCGACGCCTGCACCCCCTCTTTCACAAAAAGGGTCAGCAGGCTGAGCACCTTCTCCCCAGGAGCCAGCAGCACTTCCTAGGGGCAGATCTGCAGAAAGGAGAAGGCCTCCGTCAAGATCCTCTTCAGGGTCACCCAGCCCCAAGAGACCCAGAAGATGCTGGTATTCACCGTCTATGGAGGATTCCAGATCTGACATCTCTGAATGTTCCAGGTCTCCTTCACCAATCAGCATCCCCTCTCTGGACCTGCCCGACCTCCCTAGGTCTCCTACGGGTGACCCCTCATTCTCCGAGATAATGAAACACATCCAAGAGAACATGGGATGGGATGCGGAGGAATTCGACCCCGAAAGACTACGCCTTGCCCGCTACCTTCGGCAAAAAGATCCCAAGCCTGTGGTAGTGCCACCCTTGGTGGACACCGTCGTGGATGTCACCAAGGCAGCGTGGAAGCATCCACATTCGACCCCGACAATGCCGAAGAAGGCTGACTGTCTGTACAAGGCCCCATACCTGGCTAACAATCCTCTGGCCGACTCCCTGGTCATTACAGCCTCTCATGACTGGTCTCAGAAACCACAACATCTGAGCACGCAGCCACCGGACCCGGAGTCCAAGCAATTGGACATGCTGGGCAGGCACACTTACTTGGCCATGACTTGCGCCATTAGAACGTTGAATTACCTGACCCACATGGTTCAGTTCCAGAACGAGCTGTGGGAACAGGGACAGGAACTAGCGGAGAAACTGCCAGATGGTGGCCAAAGGAGGAACTCCTACAGCTCCACTGCAGGGTTCAGATGTAGGGACCCAGGTGCTCCGAGCCACATACGACTCTGCGGACTCTTCGGCCAGAGCGGCAGCCTCAGGCGTATGTCTCCGGAGGCACTCCTGGCTCCATGTCTCCGGGTTTACCCTGGACGTCCAGAAAAATATTATGGACGCTCCTTTTCATGGTGAAGTTTTGTTTAGAGAAGCCTCAGAAAAGGTCATCACCAAATTACAGGAAGCTGGGAAGGCTGTTAGATCTGTCCAGGCCATGTACAGATCTAGACTCAGTTCCTTTCATAGGAACCAGAGTCATTTTCACAGCGGACCCAGAGGCAGCAACCTCATTCTGGCCAGCAACAGAGGGATCCTTTTCTTGAAAGCCCAGGCCAAGGCGTCCTCAGGTAGAGGCCAGCGTGCACCAAGTCAGCCCAACCTACAGGGCCTACTGCTGCCACAGCATGACTCCTTCCGCCCCTGCCCCTCCTCAGGATCGAGAAATGAAGGTTGGGGTGGCATGAAACCACCTGCCAGGGTGGCGGGTTGATCACCACCGACAGGCGGGTGCTACAGTTGGTCGGAAAAGGCCACTATAGAGTTCATAGACAAGTCCCACACAAGGCCTCCTCTGCTCTCCCGTTATTCGGGTCAGTATGCTTCGCTCATAAGGCAGGAAGTGCTCACACTTCTACAGAAAGAAGCTCTGGAGCATGTTCCAGGGAACCAAAGAGGAGCAGGTTATTATTCACACTTCTTCCTGGTTCCGAAGAAAACATGAGACCTCCGACCAATCTTGGACCTCAGTGACCTCAATATGTCGGTCATTTACAAGCGCTTCCGCATGGTGACCCTCTCGGGACTAATCCCCATGCTCAAGAAGGATGCTTTCCTGGCGTCCTTGGACATGCAGGACGCTTACCTGCACATCCCTATTGCTCAAGCGCACAGGAGGTTCCTGCGCTTTGAGGTTCTCGGACGCCACTATCAGTTCCGAGTGCTTTCCTTCGGGCTGTCATCAGCACCCAGAGTATTCACCAAGTGCATGGCAGTCGTGACAGTGTCTCTGAGGAGACAAGGCCACTACGTGTTCCTATACCTGGACGACTGGCTTCTCATGGTCCCCTCCGAGGAGGCATTGCTTTTGGCCATTCAGCATACTCAGGCTCTATTTCAGTCTCTGGGCATCTTAATCAACTACGAGAAGTCTCTCCTGGTACCGTCCCAGAAACTGCAGTTCATAGGGGTAGTTCTGGACACCGTCAAGGGGAAAGCCTTTCTCCCTGAAGACAGAGCGGAACGCATACGATCCCTCATAAGGGACCTATCAGCGAAGAAGACCGTCCCGGCCAGATTGGTCCTTCGCCTGCTCGGACACATGGCTGTGGCCATTTCTACAGTCCCAATGGCAAGACTCCACATGCGGGTAACCCAGTGGATGTTAAGAGTGCAATGGGACCAAAGGCAAGACCATCTGCAGCACCCAGTCAGAATCACGAGGGCCGTGGTTCGGGACTGGCAATGGTGGATAGATCCGGGTACCCTCTCCACAGGGGTTCCTTTCTCTGCACCATTCCCGGTGATGACCCTCTCCACAGATGCCTCAGGGCTGGGGTGGGGAGCACACCTGAATGGGGTGAAGTCTCAGGGGACATGGTCTACTCAGGAATCTCATCTCCATATCAACATATTGGAGATGAGGGTGAGTCCTTATGCCCTGCAAGCCTTTCAGTTGGACATTCCACTGAGACTCTCCTGTTACAGACAGACAATACTGTGGTGATGTATTACCTCAACAAACAAGGAGGCACACTCCTACCCCTTTGCAGGAGGCCATGAGAGAGTGGGAATGGTATACGACACGGTGCAAATCTCATTGCAGTTCACGTTCCCGGGGTAGACAACACTCTCGCAGACAGCCTCAGTCGTTCCCAGGCCAGAACCTATGAGTGGAAACTTCTGCAGGAGGTGGCAGAGGACCTGTTTCACAGACACAAAACTGCTCAATTTTTGCTCGCTAGATCCAGGGTCCGGTGTTTTCTGGTGAGACGCGTTGTCCCTCTCCTGGGCGGGCAGATTCCTCTACCCCTTCCCTCCTTTCCCGTTGATCCAGAGAGTCCTTCTCAAACTTTGCAGGGAGCAAGCGACGCTTATCTTAATAGCGCCTTTCTGGCCCAGGCAAATTTGGTTCCCGCTTCTGGAACAGTTGTCCCGGGAACCTCCGCTTCCCTTGCCAGTCAGCTCCCACCTGTTGTCTCAGGAGGTGGGTTCATTAGTCCACCCAGACTTACACTCATTGAACCTGCATGCTTGGCTCCTAGAGACATAGCCATGTTGTGACACGGGGTCTCGCAAGAGGTGGCAGACATGCTTTCTGCCTCCAGAAAACCGGCAACACAAGCAACATATGCCATGAAGTGGCGCAGGTTTTGCCTGTGGACTAAAATGCGCAGTTTCTCACCCTTAGACTGTCCTGAGAAGCTGGTTCCGGAGTACCTGCTTTCCCTTTTTCAATCCTAGCTTACCTCGATCACAGTGCACCTTTGTGCAATCTCTGCTTATCATGCCCCCATAGGCCATTGCATGGTGGCCCAGTTGGGTGCTACTCATGCCTTTCTAAGGGGGGTCCTCTACCTTAGGCCACCCATTAAGGATCCTGTCCCTCCTTGGGACTTGCCCTTCGTCCTGGAGCAGCTTACACTGCCACCCTTTGAACCAGCCGCAGATTGCGAGCTACGTTTTCTGTCTTGGAAAACGTTTTTAGTTGCTATTACTTCAGTGAGAAGAATCTCCAAATTACATGCTCTCATGTGCAAAGAGCCTTATTTAATTTTCCACCAGGATAGAGTATCCCTGAGGACAAATCCTAAGTTCTTGCCTAAGGTGGTTTCAGCCCTTACCCTTAATCAGGACATCGATTTACAGTGTACTTTCCCAAGTGCACCAATCGAGAGAAGCACTGCTTCACACCCTGGATGTTCACAGGTGTCTCAGATATTATCTGACCAAACCAAAGAGCTCTGGAAAGCGGAGCAGCTGTTCGTATCCTTCGCTGAGAGGATGAAAGGGGCCCCCGTTTTGAAGCAGACCTTTTCACGCTGGCTCATTCAGTGTATCTCTTTCTGTTATGACAAACGCAGAAAACCCTTGCCAGGAGCGGTCAAGGGTCATTCCACCAGAGGAGTGGCTACCTCCTTCACAGCACTGAAGAATGTGTCCACTTCAGCTATCTGTGCTGCAGCCACCTGGAGCTCAGTGCATACTTTTATCAGGCATTATAGCCTGGATATCGCCTCAAGGTGAAGGGCTGGTTTCGGCCTAGCCGTCCTCCAGAGATTTCTGTCTTAGGCTCAGAAGGGGTCTTAATCTCCATCTTTCTTCCTCCCGATGGCTTTTCAGTGTTGCCATTGCTTGGGAATCAGTCCTAATGGTGTAACCTGCTGCAAGAGCTGTATCTCGAAGAAGATAGTACAGTTACATAAGTACTTACCGTAACAGTAGATCTTCAAGAAC
Organism: Neoceratodus forsteri; assembly: GCA_016271365.2. Taxonomy (NCBI): domain Eukaryota; kingdom Metazoa; phylum Chordata; order Ceratodontiformes; family Ceratodontidae; genus Neoceratodus; species Neoceratodus forsteri. The sequence continues at coordinate 807,323,224 of CM028136.1, forward strand.
TGCTCTTGCAGCAGGTACCTTCCCACCCATCATTCCCCCTTGGAGGAGGTAGGTTATAGCCTAACATCCATCTTCCAGAATGGAATGATTTGTGTCTTAGACTTGGCCATCTGATGGCGGATCCTCGGTCTCCTCTTCTGATGTCATCCAGTGGCCGGGAGTCTCCACTGGGAGAACTGGGAATTGTGGCAGGACCGCCTCCTTATGTACAATGCCTGACATCGGGGGCGGTCCCCGCTGAAGACTACTAGCTAGAAAATTGTGGGTCCTGATGCCTGACGGCTTCAGTCCTAATGGTGTAACCTGCTGCAAGAGCTGTTCTCGAAGATCTACTGTTACTGTAAGTTCTTACATAACTGTACTTTCTGGGAGTCTCATGGACTGTCCGGTCATGATTTCAAAAATGGGGTATGCTGTGTACCTGCAGAGGGTGTCCCTCTTATTGTCATAAGGATTAAAGGCAATAATGAATTGGTGAAATGTTGCTAAAGCAAACATTCTTTTGTTTTGCCTACCTGGACATTAAAAGCAAAGTGAAATCTGCAATACATGTCCTGAAAAAACTTCTGAAAAATGCTTGGATAAGAGAAAACTATTACCACCTAAGGGTCCCTCAGCTCTGACCAGCTGACACTGTAAATTACTGTGGGTGAAACCACAACAATTACTGTAACTGCTACCCCTGAGATGGGTATATAAGCAGTTCCTGAGAGGCTTATTGAACTGCCTGACTCCCCAGTTCCCTCAAAGAAAACTAAGCACACACGACCCCCTGCTGGACAGCATTTGGGGACTTCTATGCTTGCTATAAAGTCTGCCAACTCCTGCAGAAATTGCACAGGTCTTTAAGGTCATTCAGACCTACAAGGGCTGTCTGCCTCTCAGCAGCAGACCTCTGCAAAGCAGTCCATCTCCTCTGCTAGGAGGAAGAATATGTGATTATGATGAAATGGAGGAAGGGGATACCTACTGAATCTGAGGTTTCCCCTGAACAAGAGTTTGGCCCTCCCAACAGAGCATCTGAGGATTATTCCTCACTCTTCACATTTGTGAGAAATGATTGGTCTGACACCCACTAAAAAGCTTCTACTTCCTGTGAATAAATTCTTCAGGAAAGATTCTTTAAAGATTTTATAAAATCCAAGCTCTGCTCCTCCTCTGGATAAGAGGCTGGATAAGAAATAGCTGGACAGGGAGGGAGCTGAATTTTTATTCTCTAGCCCTGTCCACCAAGGAGTGGTACACGTGACAACCAGTGACAAGGTAAAGATACCCTTGGAATCCTATCCTACTAACAAGGATTCCAGGAAAATTGATAACATGGCAAATAAGCTCTGGCAGAGCCACTACGACTGTGAATGCATTAACTAGATAAGGGTGTTTCATGGACTTAAACATAAACATTTATTTATTTACTTATTTAAAAAGTATCAGATTTACAAACCTTTGAGTCAGACACTAATTTACAAAGGCACCTCATCGAAACTAATACAAAGACAGCACAGTTAAGTCAAAAAACAATGGTTTGGAGAGCAGACAGTTATAACAATCATTCACTGGAGATACATGGGTAGCAGTAGATAAACAGATTACATAGTTTAGGCACACAGGAACCACATCAAGAAGACCAAAGCAGTTCAAACAATATACAATAGCTAAAGCAAATAGACATCAGGAGTCAAAGGGAAGCCCAGAGTGTTCACATGAAGGCTGTTGCATATACACTAACTGAATCAAAGTACAGTACATTGAGAAAGAGCATATTTAAGCAATAATGCACTCCAGGGGTGTGTGTTATCATGTAATAATGTCACTCCTGGGGTGGGTTGAAGCATGAGGTGAAGCTGAGTGCTTCCACCACCCCAGGAGTGACGTTATTACAAGATAACACACACTCTGGAGTGCCTTATTGCAACTATACAATGGCTTGTTGTTATATACAGAATAAAAAAATACATTTTAAAGGATGTTTTTGTTAATGTGGAAAAATATTTCTTAAGAGAAATTATCCAGATCCAAAGCTACGGTGATGTTATTGTGTAATAACATCACTGTTTCAATAGGTCAGCAGCCAATCAGCTTCTTACATTTTCCTTGCCATTGTATAATTAAAAATAATGCCACCATCTGTATTACAGTTACCTATATGTTTTGCATTTTATTCTATGCACTGTTATAGAAATCAACTCAACAGAACCAGGCCATCATATACATGAAGGTACTATACCCTAACTGAAAACACTGTTGAGACAACTGTATGTTGTGACAAGGTGGAAGATAAACACAATGTTGAGACAAGTTTTTGAAGACATTTGATGTGTTTGTTTTTTTTAGAGACTGATATACAGTTCACACACAAAATTCATATAATATAAAAGTGCATATGCCCAAATGCCAATGTAAATTCGACACATTTCATTACAAGCTGTTCTGTTGAAGGAAGATATTACTATATAAGGCTTAAAATGGGCATCAGGTAAATGTAAACTGGGGTAGGTGTGTTATCGAGGGTATTGCATAGTTTATCTTTTATTGCTGCTCCACTGGATCAGCAATATTTGCACTAGCTGTGCCCAGTCCAGATTCTACAGCTCTGGCCTGGGTCTGGTGATGTGGGTTTTACCCATACTCCACTGCATTTGGCTTAGTGATATACTGTGCAGATGGCTACAAAGTCTAACCCATTGAAGGTTAAAGTTTCAGAAAACCATTATGCTAAAAATATCAAGACTCACTCCCTTCCTCACCCTCCAGTCACAATTAATCCTCTACCAAAGTCATGCTTAAATACTGGTGCCTCTACATCCACACCACTAAGCTTTTAATGCCAATATGCTTCTTTTTCCTGCTGCTGTGAGTTCCCCCATCTGTGAAGTCCCATTCTGCTTGTGGCAGCCCCCCAAAACCAGATAATATATTTAAAAATATTTTGTTGAGAAATTTTGTTTTAGTATATCCATGGTCAGGAAAAATTAATTTGTAAAAGAAACCAAAATCCATGTTTATCAGTTCATTGAATCACAATACAGCATGTTATGAATTTTCTGATTCTATGTGTAACCTACAGTAAGTCAAACAGAAATTAGGCATACAATGCCTGCCTATTTCAAGTGAAGCAAATGTGTTATTATCATTCAGTTATAAACACCTATAGTCATAAACTACAAGTTATGAAGATTCAGGAGAATATAAACAGTAGTCCAATGCTGGGTCTCTTCCTATGCAATGCCCTGCAAAGAAGGTGGTGTCAAATGGTTTAATGAGGTGCCTAAGGGAACTTGTTGTGCAGAAAGTTCCAGGAACACAGGGGTTAAAACTGGAATAACAGGTTCCAAGGAATAATTAACTCACCATGAATGTTACAAAAACTACCCCATGCATTCACAGGTGTCAATGAATGTATTTGTTAACCATGCTGGTTTATCTTCTTGCTTCCCTCATGGTAAAAATGTGAAACTGCATTTGTGTTATTTTAAATGAAAAATGAGTGATAAATAGCTTGTCCAGTTGGATAGCAGCTCTGATAGTTGTTCCAGTCTTTCTTTTCACTGATATAAACTGAGCCAGGAAACAAAGTAAATAAAAAAACAAAACAGCATTTTGTTTCTACAAGTAGTTGCTAATTGCAGCTGGTATTTTAACATGTGCAAGTCAACTCCACATCTCAAACTTAAAAGAAAATACACTTCATGACAGACTGTGTCTACCAAGTACTGTGCTCATTTTAGTATATAAATGTTTAAGAAGTACCTGAAAGCTATCTATTTTCCTTGGAAGCTGAATCCTTAAGCTTCTCCTAGTCCTTAATAAAATGCAGGGACTCCACAGATTTGTTCTGTTCCTAGGTCCAGATCAAACTACTGAGTCTTCTTTCAACATGATACATGCACCTCATGACCCTAAGGTGGGCAGGGTCATTAGGAGCTTATTGGGTGGAGGTGGGTTGGATCTTACTTCCCCCCAAAAAACAATGCTGCCTCCCACTTCTCAGGTTCCAGTTTTTGTACTACCCATTTAAGAAAGAAAAAAGTACCCTGCAACCATTGACTAACATGAAAGCGTATTTATTTGAGGGTGGAAAACATTTCTTGGAGGAGGGTAAGGTGGAGAAGACTACACCTTCAGTCAGTTCCACGTGGACAGAAAACATGACATCACTCCTTTTGTACATGCAGTACTCCTGTAGGCTCCACCCACAGTCATAAAAAGGGATATTTATCAGCTTCCTTGGCCATCAAGCACACTTTCAAACCTATACTGCTCAATACCAGAAGTCACTATGACAGTCTGTCCTTGCTATCATACTCAAGGTCCAGACTCCCGGTCAGATGGTCTAGCTGAAACAGCTAAATTTGGTTTGGAAGCAACCAGATATCAGTCAAATGGCTGCTGACTCTAATGACACTGCTGCCAGATGGATGGCACATACAGTGGTTCAGAGGAGGTTTGTCTGGCTCTGGTCACACCTCCTCAGGATACCCAAACCAAGGCTATGGATTTCCCAGTTGAGGGTAATTCCCTGTTTGAAGGAAGTTAAAAGCTTACATGAAAAGGTGGATGGATACAAAACCACATACAATAGCAATTATGCAAAGAGAGCTTCCGATACTACTAAAACATAGGGAAGGGGTCAGAGAGATCATTTCCAGCAAGCTTTTTATCAGGCCATGGTGTGCCTCAGTATCAGCAGTACCCACAACAGGGGACTTCAGGCACCACAGACAAGTGGTCCTGATTTAGTGAGTCAAGGATTGTCTCTGAGTTCAAATTCCTTCCAGTAGTAAAAACAAAGGTTTTCAACCCATCTACAGATGTAGAGAGAAAACTCCTGAGAAGAGATTCAGAACATGTTACTGTCAAAGACAGTGGAGCCTGTCCTAGTACAGCAAAGGATACCACAAAGAAGATGGGGAGTGGTGGCCTATCTTAGACTTCAGAGTCCTAAACAGGCAATTAACAAAGTCAAAGTTCAAAATAATAACTTTGTCACTGATTCTGCCAACACTCCAAAAGGGAATGGTTGACATCATTGAACTTAAATTATTTCCACATCCCCATAAGGAAGTCTCACAGAAAGTACTTCAGGTTCAGACTCTCATCAGGTCACTCTCACGAGTGTACATAGTCGAGGACTGGCTGGTGATTGTAAACTCACCCCAGCAAGGGGAGCATCTGCACCTCACCCAGAGGTTCCTGCAGTTTCTAGGGTTCCTGATAAATCTAAAGAAAGTCTGTCCTTCAGCCTGCTCAGGCACTATAGTTCATGGGAGCAGAGCTAAATACTCTGCAAGCCAGGGCCTACCTGTTTCTATGCAGGGCAAGAAGTATTCCACTAATAGTGGGCTCATTCAGCCTGAATAAACCAAAAACTACAAGACCATTTCTTCAGCTACTGTCCCCATGACACCTACCACTGGCACAGTCCTGGAGTCCAGCTTACAGATGAGGGACATCCAATTTCACCTCAGGACTCAGTGGTGTCAGAGGAAGTACCCACTTTAAAAACTAATTCTGGTAACAAAAAACATTGTTATAGGCCCTTCAATGGTGGAAAAGAAAGCAACCTAAGGAAAGGGGTTCCTTTTTCAGCAAGAGTTCCCATCAGTTGTTCTAACAACAGGTGCATCTCTACTAGAGTGGGGCACCCATCTGGGTGTTCACACCACCCAAGACACATGGTCAAGTGCAGGGTCACTCCCTGCACATAAACCTGCTGGAGCTAAGAGTAGTGTTACTGGCACTAAAGGCTTTCACACAACTAGTACAGAGAAGGCGGTACAGGTCAGAATAAACAATACCACCACAATGTACATAAAACAGGCAGGGAGGGACAAGGTCAAGCCCTCACTGCACAGGACTCATGAAAATATGAAGTCTAGCATGCTCCATGGGCCTCTGCAGGCTTATTCATCGCCAGGCAAGGACAATACCTTGGCAGATACCCTGACTCAAATCAGCCAGTCCCACCACGAATGGGCCTTGAACTGTCAGATGGTGCAAGTAATTATCAGAGGTGGGGCACCCAGAGGTAGACTTGCTTGCATCCCACCAGAACCACCACCTGCCACAGTACTATGGCAGACCAAAGATCCAGAAACAATCCCACTGGATGCTCTGGTTCTGAGTTGGCCAGGGAAGCACCTGCATGTTTTGTCTTCTGTCCTTGGGCCTAAAGAACATTTCTCAAGCTCCGATCCCAGTCAGCATCAATGGTCTTGATACCACCAGTCTGGGCCAGGCAGCCATGGTACTGTTTGCTATTCTTCATGTCTAGGTCCGAACAATATATCTTCCTCAGATGCACAATCTGCTAACCTCCAACCAGGGAGTCTCCTGTACCCAAACCTCAGGTCACTCAGGCTCAAGGCATGGCTCTTGAGGACCTACAATATGCAGGCTTGCATCTTTCTGAAAGCATCTTGGACATTTTAAGTGGTTACAGGAAGACCTCCACTAAGAAAATCTACACTTAAAAATGGAAGAGGTTTACTATTTGGTGTTCAACCAGAAAACTGGTACCAGCACATGCTGGTGTCCTAGCAGTGCTGGATTATCTTACTTATTTACATTCATTGGACTTGCAGTCCAGCACCTTCAAGGTCCACCTAGATGCAGCATCTGCTTGCATATCTGCTGGGCAAGATGTTTAAATTGCTTCAGATCCTATCTTCAAAAGGCTGTTTAAGGGCCTGGCCCATATCAGCACAGGCTGGTGCCCCAGCTGTGCTGGACTATCTTACCTATTTGCATTCACTGGGCTTGCAGTCCAGTACCTTAAAGGTCCACCTGGCTGCAGCATCTGCTTACATTTCAGTTAGAATGTTTCTGGGGCCTCAGACCCTATCTTCAAAGGTTCTTTAAAGGCTGGCCAATTCCCCCCACACACACACACAGGGAACAGTGCCAGCATGGGACCTAAATGTGTGTATAGTTAAGCCTCATGGGTCCCCCTTGTGAGCCTATGTCTTCAGCTTACTTGAAATATGTCACATGAAAAGCCATTTTTCTTGTGGTAATGACTTCTGCCAGAAGAATCAGTGAGCTCCAGTCTCTCTGCATTGAAAAGGACTACATGTCATTTCACAGAGACAACATGGTCCTGAGAACAGACAGGAAGTTTCTTCCTAGAACAGTTTCTGATTTCCATTTGAACCAAACCATTACCTTACCTGTCTCTTTCACTGAACACTTTAGCTCTAGTAAAATGAGTCTCCATAGTCTGGATGTTAAAGAGCTCTTAGCGACTACTTAACAGTCACTAAAGTCCATAGGCAGGACAGAAAACAGTTGTTCCTAACCTATGAGAATGTGGGAAAGGGTACCCCAGCATCAGAAAGGTCCATTTCTCACTGGATAGTACAGCATATCCAGTTTGTGTTACTCTAAGGCTAAAAAGGAGCCCTCAACAGGATTGAGGGCCCATTCAACAAGTGGCACAGCTGCTACCATAGCAGTTATCAGGGATGCTCCCCTGGTGGACATCTGTAAAGCAGCTACCTGGAAAACAGAATACACTTTTACAAAGCATTACAGTCTGGACATTCTGTCCGGGGTGATGCCAGGTTCGGCACAGCAGTCCTGCAAAGTCTGTTCCCAAAATAAGGGTCTGTGCCCAGCTCCAAAGGTACTGCTTGGTAGTCTGCATAAAGTAATGAATACCTGAGTATTACAGGGGTGAGAAGAAAAAATTACTATAGTAATCTTGTTTCTTCCCAGTGATACTCACATATTCATAACTTCCTATCCTACCTCTCCTTCTGGGACCTTTAGCCTCTGCATTCATGAATACTGTGCTGTCAGGGTTCCTTCCCCTCATCCTGCCCTCTTTACATAGGTGTTCTGTATACCCCTCCAAAGCCTTCACCTGACTTCCTCATCTCAGCCATCTCCTCCATCTCTTCAACCACCTCAAATGGCTGAACTCATTCTATTAGAGCGATTTCAACCTAAACTGTTTCTCCTCCTCCACAAAACCAGCAGCCCTGAGGATTGAGCCTCAAATCTCACCCAGCTAATCCAGGAACCCACCCATCTAAATCACCAATCCACAAAAACACACCTTCTTGACTGGATTCTAACCTCCCACCCCACAGGATCACTGCCTCAGGTATCCTTTCTGATGCCCTTAGTGACCACTGTATAACCTATTGTATCTGTAAAATCCATTCACCCACTCAGCCCCAAATTCATCATAACCTGCACCCTACACCTCCTTGATGAATCCGCCCTTCAATGTGACCTGTTAAACACAGACTGGCTCCCAGTACTTGCCTCACTCAATGTCGGCACTGCCTTCTCCCACTTCTGCAGAGTGTTCCTAAGCATATGGGACCACCACGCTCCACTCAGGAAAGCCAGAGTCAGGAAACATCACCACCCCTGGATCACAGCCAACCTCATCTCCCTGGGTCGTATCACAGATAAGGCTTGGAGGCGTTACAAAACCTCTCTAGCATCCAGTGATCTCCTATCATACAAAATTCTTAGAAACAATTGCACAAAAGCTATTCGACAATCTAAGGCCCAACTTACCGCTAACCAAGCCTTCCCGGCGTCCTTCTGGAAGGTGATAAACTCTCTCATCAACCCACACTCCAAGCTAGCCAGCCCTAGCCTAAACATTGACAGCAAAATCGCCTCTGATCCTACCATAGTCTCCGAATTCTTCAACTCTTTCTTCATCTCCTGTGCCATGCCTGACTCACCCCCCCCAACCTCATCCACAAATCCCCCACCCTCATGCCATGGTTTCTCACTTTCCCCATTCACACCCCTGTAAGTTTACACCTCTCTCACCTCTAAACCAGTCAAAACCAGTCCAGACAGCTTGCATCCCAGCCTGATCCGTGCATCTCCACAGCGGCCATAGTCGCATCATAACCCACATTCTAAACCTCTCAATCGACACAGACACTGTCCCTCCGCCTGGAAACTTGCCAAAATCCTACCTCTCACAAAGGTGGTGACCCCTCCCTCCCAGGAAATTATAGACCCAACTCTCTCCTCCCTCCTTGCCAAAATCCAAAAATCCCTCATGCTATCAAAACTGTCCCCCTTCCTCTCTACAAACAGCTCCGTCTCCCCTTTTCAATCAGGTTTCAGAAAATGTCATTCTACCACCACTGCTTTACTATGAGTAACCAACACCATTCTCTCCGCCATGGACACCGGGCAAACCACTACTGCCATTTTCATTGACCTAGCCAAAGCCTTTGATTCGGTCTCCCACCTGCTACTGCTAGGAAAATTGAGCTCCTTGGCCTTGCCAACCAGGCCATAAACTGGTTCCATTCCTACCCCAAAACAGGATGCAGCAAGTACAAATAGGAACACCGTCTCCAAACCTCAACCCATCCTCATGGGTGTCCCCAAGGCTCCATCCTTGGCCCCATCCTTTTCTTCCTATTTATAAACAACCTCCCCTCAGCCTGTCTCACCTCAAATGTGCACCTATATGCTGATGATACCTTTATCTACACCTCAGGCCCCTCCCATGACAGTGTTCACCCAAACCTCCAGAGCAATTTCAACTGAGTACAAGCCTGGCTCCGGGAAAATCAGTTAAAACTCAATGCAAAAAAAACTGTCTCCATGGTATTCAGCACAAGACAAAAAACTCGCCTCCCTACCTGCCCCCCTCCGATCTCCACCATGGATAAAATACCCCTTGAGTCTGTACCCACATTTAAGTACCTGGGAGTCTGGCTGGATGCAAACCTCAACTTTGCCACCCACGTCGACACCTTCTGCACCAAACTCCGGCCCAAACTTGCCATCCTCTACCACCACAAAGACTGCCTCCCTCTCCCTACTCGGAGTGAACTCATATGAAAAACCATCCTACCAGTACTGGAATATGCGGACATCATTTATGGCACAGCTCCTTCCTCCTCCCTTGCAAAACTCAAAGTCCTGCTAAACTCCTTCATGCACTTTGCCACTGCCTCCCCCCCACTCACTCATCACTGCAAACTATTCTCAACTCTATCTCTGATGCCACTCTCACATAGGCAGACCACCCACAGTGCTTCACTCATAGCGAAATATTGGCTTGGCTCCTTCCCCCTCTACCTCTCCTCCCACCTCTCTCAAGCCAACCCCCTGGCTACTCACTTTGCCACAGACATGCACGTGCCTTCCACCTCTCACGCCCCCTCTCAGCCTCTGGGCAGCTGCCTTTTCCACCGCTCCCTCCTGTGGAACAACCTCCGCCCAACCTCCACCTGGCCCCCTCCCTATCAGCCTTTAAACAGCTCCTCAGGCTTCTCCCTCCCACCCCTGCTGCAGCTGCATGCCCATTCCCTCCTTGCCAGGACCTAGTACTACCTCAGTAGCTCTGCCAGGTAAAAATAACTCCATATGCCAGCTCTTACTGTTAAACCACCACCCCACGGTACCTTCTCCCTGAAAACTCAAATATTAGGTAAATCCACTACTGTAAATATGTAAATATGTAAAGACACACACTTGGAATTTAAGGTAAAAATGGTCTAGAAATGTAATGAATCAATTTTTTCCACTCTGCCATTCAAACAAATGTGAAACCTCACCACCAAACTCATTGTAATGTACTATACTGTATTATTTTGTCTGTTACTTGATATTTGCTGTATTTCCCTGTCTCCCACCTTGTACTACCTGTACCCGGGTCACACCTGGAAATGAGCCTTGGCTCAGTGTGCCTTTCCCGGTCACCAAATTTTAAGTAAATAAAAAAAATAAAATAAAAAAATGCCACTGCTGGCACATATGTTGTGTTGTCCCCCTCTCCTTTTTCATGTGATTTGAACATACAGGGGTATTCTTTCATATGTTATGCCCTCCACTTGGGGGCCTTTATTGGGGGTTAAGGGAGTTATCTCTATAATTATTATTATTATGATTAATATTGTTATCATTATTATTACACTTAGTCCTGGTGGACCTGTCTTTCCAGGCTTTCAGGAAATCTGAGGGGTTTAGAACTAAGGCAGTTAGTAGAAAGTAGGATTTGAAAAGTAGCTCATGCAAAGATTCCATCATTTGCATATGTTCCATCTTTCAGGCAGTTCTACCTAGAGGCTTACTGCATAAAGTTATTAATACCTAAGTATCACTGGGAAGAAACAAGATTACTATGGTAAGTAATTTTTTCTTTCTGCCCACTGTAGTTTATGTCCCAGTATTCCAGTATGTCTTTTGATATATTTTAAAAAGTTAGGGTCTTGTAGTAGTTTGTTTTGAAACTGCCATTGGGGCAGTCTTTTCCTTTATTTTATTAGAATACAAGTGATCAATATTATTGCATGATCAAAGATGGAAATGTTATGAATTTTTGTGTTAATGATATCTTTTATTCTTTATTTGAAAAAATATCTAAGCTATAGTGTACATTTATATTTTTGACTTTAAATGTATATTTTATTTTATTTGGATTTTCATTCCTCCAAATGTCACACAAATTATGATCATTTATGAAAATATTTAAAATATTTGATGTCCTGTTATCTGATTCAGTGGGTGGGGAAGATTTGTCTATCTTGGGATTTAATAGTGCATTGAAATCCCCTTCGATCAGGATTTTATTTGTGTCTAACTCTATAATAGCTTGTGAGATTTGGTAAATAAAGGTTTCATATCCCAGAAAGGGGGTGTATATGGAACCTAGTATAATATCTGTATCGTACAGTTTACCTTTTACTAGAATGATTCTCCCATCCTTGTCTTGCCATTGTTAAATATATTTGAAATCAGTGTTCTTAGAAACTAATATTGCTACACCTCTACTATTGGTCATTCCTTGAGAGAAATATACTTGATCAATCCACCATTTTTTTCAGTTTTTTACTATTAATTGTGTCTAGATGGGTTTCCTGAATGGCTACTATATCCACTTTTTTATCTAAAAGGTATTAAAAAATATGTTTTTCTTTTTATAGTTATTTAAACCATTTATGTTTATTGAGGCAATGGTCAGCTCTGAATTCCTTAATTGTTCACCTGACGATCATGGGAAAAACACCATCTCTTCAAGCCTAAGTGATGTTTCTTATTAAGTTTTTGAAAAGTTTTTCCTTTTATTTTAACTATACCAATACCAATTATATCCTCCCTTAACCAATTGTCCCAGATATGATTCTAAAGCTAAATGTATAAAAACAAAATCTGTCCATTTTAAGGCTATTGGACAGGTGAAAAACCTGTCAGATACTGGTGTTCCTTATTCTTCAAATGCTCCTTTGAAGACCCCATTATCCCATGCAGCGGGGGACAGAAAAAAATATTCTTATGTTAAAAAAACTTAAAAGTACAACATTTCTTCTCCTTCACAGTCCCATTGTTTTCTCAGTGTCAAGTGGTAATTTATGTATGGACAACACCGACCCCCACCCACATGTCACAGCTTGAAAATTACAGAAACCATTGTTTACTAAGGTTCATACTAAGGTTTGTGACAGAGCAAGAAGGCAGTCACCCATAATACTCCTATACTAAGCCAAATGATAATAGGACAGGTCATAACCTGTATTGATTAATTTATCTAATCTACATTTAAAGATACTCTAGTTTCACTAATAATGACATCAGTGGTAATCTATTCCAAGGGCCCATGGTTCTAAGTACAAAAATGTATTTGCGACTAGTATGTTTAAATGGTTTTCTTATTAATTGTAAGGAGTGACCTCTGATATCATAGGTATAGTCTTTAAATTGTAAACCAAGTTCAGTCATAAGGTAAGGATCTTGAATGATGTCAAAAAGGAGTAATAAATCTCCTCTTAGACGATGGGTAGATAAAGACATAGGATTTAATGCTTTTGGTCTATTAGCATACGTTACATTTTTTAGGCCTGACACATGTGTAGTAAAGCGTCTTTGGATCTTTTCCAGTGAATTCCCAACAGTTTTTTATAAGGGCACCACAACTGGGCCGCATGCTCTAAGTGTGGTCTAATGTATGATCTGTATAGAGGCATTAAAACCTCAGGCTTCCGTGATCTGATATTTGACAAGATAGACCATACTGCCCCATTAGAGCTATTGATGACTCCCTGTATGTGTTTTTTGTGTGTCATATCATGTGAAATAGTAATGCCCAGGTCCTTCTCATCTAATGTGCCTAACTATGGACCAAATAGACACTATCCAGTCAGATTTGAATAAAATATCTAATTGGGTTATCAAGTGGAAGATGTAATTAAATCCTGATAAATGCAAGGTTATGTACTTGGGTGCATTAAATCGGCAGGTAACTTATCATCTAGCCAGTAAAAAATTTAGTATTTCAGTAAAAGAAAGAGATTTGGGAATAATTATATCATCAGATTTTTGTCCCTCTATACAGATTAATGAGTCTGTCGCAAAATCTAATAAAGTCATCTGGTCTGTTAGGCATAATATAAAATCTAAGGGCAGGAGAGTTTTAATGCCTCTGTTTCAAGCCTATGTTCAGCCCCATTTAGAATATGCTTCCCAACTATGGAGCCCCTTTAAGAAATCGGACATTAATTTACTTGAAAGGTCCAGCATAAATACACTAAACATATTAAAGGACTATACAATGATTCTTATGAATCTAGGCTTGTATCCCTGAATTTGATGTCTTTAGTGGTTCGACGTATGCAGGGGATCTCCTGTTTATATATGATGCTATGCAAGACCCTTTCCTAATTACTGAACTGGGATTTGAGTTAAAACAGAACCCATATAATACAAAAGGCCATCCACTTCAATTTATAGGTAAAACTTTTAATTTGATGGCAAGGAAATTTTTCTTCTCCTTCACGTTAATAAAACCTTGAATTCCTGCTTGAGGATGTTGTTATTAGCAGTTCTAAACATTTATTTAAAAATCGCTTGAATAAGTACATACTATCCGTAATGTAATTGATTATTATTAGTATCTTCAAGAGCATTATGGACACAAAAGCCCCTAGCTCTTATAAAACATTAGTAGGAACCTTAGTTCAGAATCACCCAGTTTATATGTATAATTTAAATTGCTGGTTCCCAGATGCATGACTTTACGTTTGTTAGTATTTAATATCATACCCCATTTGTTTACTCATGATGTCATAATATCCAGATCCTTTTGGATAGTTATTGCTTGTGCTAAATTACTACAAGGGCCACCTATTTTAACATCATCTGCATATTGGTGGTAATTGAATGCTAATCATTGTTCATGTCTGCAATAAATGCTTGAAAAGGCAAGGGCCCAAAACTGAGCCCTGTGGCACCTACACTAGACACTATACCCACCTCAGATGATGAACCATTGATGACAGCACTTTGAGTTCAATCCTGTAGCCAGTTGCTAATCCAATTGACAATGAAACTATTTATATTGAATTTATGAAGTTTATTGATAAAGGCCCAAATGAGGCATGACATCAAATGCCTTACTAAAGTCACTAAAGATGATGTCACAGGGTGTCCTATGTTCAACAAAGGAGCCAATATGCTCATAAAAACATAATAGATTAGTGAGACAACTTCTACCACTTTTGAAGACATGTTGCTTTAAATCATGGTGGCTTAATGTAGGAGTTGTAATATATTTAATAAGGCACTCTAAAAGTTTGCAGACAGAGGAGGTCAAACTTATGGGGCTGTAGTTTTCCCAGTTATTTTTTTGTCCTTTCTTATGTATTGATTTGATGTTGGCCTTTTTCTAGTCATCTGGTACATGGTTTTCTATCAGGAACTCTTCAGATAAAACCTTTAAGGGAAAGGCAATATGTTTAGCTAATAAAAATAAGAGATGCCCAGCTAGATTATCGGGACCAGAGCAGTATTTGCCCTTAAATGAGAGAAACTTCTCAATTATTGTTTCTTCTTGGAAGGCTATTTTAATATCCTCATGGTTATCAGTGGGATTGGGTGGATTATAATTTGTGTTTGTAAACACATTACAAAACTCTTTATTAACTATTAATTTATATGACTCAAAACTGGGGGTGGTGGTGAATGGGGAGGAGGGGAGGGCGGCCCTACAGGGGGACCTGGAGGCTCTGGAAAGATGGTCTAGGAAGTGGAAGCTGAGGTTCAATGCAGGGAAACACAAGGTATTGCACCTGAGGGCCAGAAACCTGGGCCACGTGTACACCCTGGGGGGGAGAATGCTGCAAGTCTCGATGGCTGAGAGGGACCTGGGGTGGTGGTGGATGTCAAGATGAATAACTCAGAGACTTGTAGGAGGGCAGCAGCCAAGGCCAACAGGATGCTGGGATGCATTGCTAGGGGGATCACCTCCAGAAGGAGGGAAGTGATTCTCCCTCTGTATAATTGCTTGGTGAGGCTGCACCTTCAGTACTGTGTGCAGTTTTGGAGGCCACACTTAAAGAGGGACATTAAACTCCTGGAGAGGGTCCAGAGGAGGACAACCAAAATGATTTGGGGCTTGGGGGACAGGACCTATGAGGAGAGGCTTGAAGAGCTAAACATGTACACATTGGAAGAGAGAAGGGACCGTGGGGACATGATAGAGGTCTTCAGGTACATAAAGGGGTAAATAGGGGAGGAACAGTCAGGGTGCTTCGAAGGAAGGAGGAGGGGCCACTAGAGGGCATGGGTGGAAGCTGGAGGGGGAAGATTCAGGGGAGAAAGGAGGAGGTGCTACTTCACTGAGAAGGTGGTGGAGCCATGGAATGCACTGCAAAGGGGCTGGTGGAGGCAGAGATGGTGGAGGGGTTCAAGAGGAGGTGGGACAGGTATAGGGAAGGGTTCTGGAAGCAAAATCCAATGCAGCGTGAATATCTAGAACTGGGAAGGGAGAAGCCAGAGAAGGCAGGGGGCAGCAGGTCAGCTCCCAGGGTGGGGGCTGACCAACGAGCAGGTGCAAAAAAGACCATTAGGCCTATTCTTCTGGAATTTTAGTATGTTAGTAAATATATCGGCCATAGACTTAGGGTCATAAATTATTTCATTATTTTGTAAGATCGGACCAACTGGACAAATAGGTTTTAATTAAAATATGAATATAAACTTTTACTACTGTTCCTTTTGGCACTACTTGCTAGCTAGTATTCCCATCTTGATTTAGCCTTTTTAATGGAAAATTTATATTTAATCTGAGGTTTTTGTAAACTTCCCAGTTAGTGCTTGACCTGTTTTTGAAATAGATATTGTATTTTTCCTTTTAAGTCATATTAATTTTTTGATAGAATGGTTAATCCATTTAGGTGATTGTTTATAACTATGGATTTTGGGTTTAGATGAAATAAATACATCTCTTATCTCAGAGACAGTAGTTTTAAAAGTTAGCCAACTTTTTTCTGAATTTAGTTTAGAGAGAATAGAGTTCCAGCTAACCATTTTAACAGCATTTTCTATAGAGACAAGATCCACTTTATCATATATATAAATGTTAGTATGATTCGGAGTAGATATATAACATTTTTTAATAGTGAACAGAATAGAACTGTAATCACTACCAACAGTGAGCTCAGTAATTTTACATCTATAATGGGCAACTCATCATTACAGATGATAAGGCCTAAGATATTGTTTCCCCTAGTTGGGATTGAAACATGTTGTTTGAGATTAAGCTCAGAACAAATGGACATAAATGTTTTACCTTTGCTACTTACAGCAGCAATGTACTGGCAATTAATTTCACCAGGGTTAAAATTGCCTGTAATAACAATGTTCCCAAGTTCACTGGCCTGCTCTGTCTCAAATAGTATTGCATCTAGTGTCTCAACAGGTGAGTTGGGGCGATGATAACAGCTCCCAAGTATAATATAGTCATTTTGTGCCAGAAAGATTTTTACCCACATAGTTTCAGTTGTTGTATTATGAGTTTTGATGATACATGTTATATCCACAGTATTCAGTGTGTTCTTTATGAATAAAGCAACACCACCTCCCTTTCTGTTTTGTCTATTTAATTTGTATATTCTGAAACTTGGTAAAAAGTTGTGTCGGGATGCTTTATCATCACCCCATGTTTTGCATATTGATACAATATCAATGTTATTTTGCAGGACTCGATACTGGAGTTCATCAATTTTTTGTGAGGCATCTAGCATTGAAACTTAGAATCTGTCATTTATTTGTTGATAATTTGTTTAATTGTTTTTTGATATGATGGCTTTACCTTCATCCCCCCCCCATTATTCAGCTTAAACAATTGTTTAAAGTGGACAGAAACTGTTTACCCAAGATGGTATTACCATGCCTACTCAAATGCAATCCATCCCTGCTAAATAGTTCTTCTCTACCATCAAATTCTTCCCAATGGGTAACACAAATGATGTCCTGTTGTAGACACCATTTATGGAGCCAATTATTAATTTTTTTTAATTTTCTGGTTAAGAAATGGGGAGAAACAGGGAATAGGAAGGATTTCTGAGATGCAGATTTTATATATAGGTTCTACCAGTTTGTTAGGGTGACAAAGGCTGACTAAATGTCCTGTGTAGAATCCTGGTAAATGTTATTGGCTCCTATACAAATACAGTTTCTACAATACAGTCAGAAACTTTTCTTAACATTTAGGTTTTAAGATAGAAAAAAAGGAGATTTACATATGGGGAAAGCCCTGCTATTGGGGGAAATTTTTTTAAAGCAACATTAAGGGGACATATTATAACTTAACAAATACACATAAATAAAAGACAACAAGAAACTATGCATAAATTAAAGAAATATTAGAGTTACAAGAAAAATAAATACTAGACCCTATCAAATATCAAGGATTATTAGAACAAAAAATTAATGAAAAAAGCTTAATATAGCAACAAAATTAGAGGAAAAAATCATGCAACTGAAAAGGATTATATTTATTCTCAGATAAATCAGGCAAATTACTAGTGCATGCTTAATAAAACAGAAAGAAAGAAATATTATTACACAGATTAGAATAGATGCCCAAGAAAAGTAACCACTGATATCAAAATAAGCCCAAGTTTTTCAAACATATTATAAAACAATTTATAACTGCTCAGTAACAAAGATAATCTTCATAGCTTAAAAGAAAAGATATATCTTAAAATAGTAATTTTCTAAAGTACATATATTAACATAAGTTTTTCCCAAAGGTAAAGTAATAGAAGCCATCCAGTCAATGAAAAAAAAAAAATTTTCCCCTGGTCCAGACAGCTTCACCAGTGAATTCTACCAAACATTTGTACAAGAACATTCAATTTGGCTCTTTAAAATTGCTACAGAAATGTTGGTAGATGGGGATCTCCCCAAAACTTTCTATGAGGCAGATGTTATACTTCTGCTATAAGAAAATAAAAACACATAATTACCTGAAAATTATTGCCACATAGCATTGTTAAACACTGATTCTAAAATACTGGCCAAATTAAGTACTTTAAAAATACAAAATCAGATGCCCATTATACAAAATGACCAAAAAGAATTTGTCAAAGGCAGAAATATTTTTTGAGGGTCTAGGGGAAACACAAGCCACCATCTCTTTAGTTTCAGAGACTGATCAAGAAACCATTGCAATAGCTTAAAATGCAACCAAAGCATTTAAACTTGTAAACTGGGATTTCATGTTTCATACATTGGAAATATGGGAATTTATGGCCTACATTATTGAATCCATACAAGCATTATATAAATATCCTACAGCCACCTTTAAAATTAATCCATTTAAATCAGACCCAATTCAGATGTGTAATGGATTAAGCAGGGTTGTCCCTTATCCCCTACTATTTGTTATTAACATTAGAGCCTTTATTAAATCATATTAGACAAAATAATCAAAGGAAAGGATGGTTACCATTTTAGACTAAATGATTACGCAAAACAATATTATGGTCATAATATCCAATCCAAAAGAAACATATTTAGAATTAACATAATAAATTAACAAATATTACACATATTCTTACTATACATTAAATAAATCCAAATCAACCATTTTATGTTTAAACAAAATAAAAATGGAGACTGTACAGATTATCTCTGAAATGAAAATACAAAACTTAATAAAATACCTGGGGAGCCAACTAACAAATAATATAAACACTACAATACAAATAAATTAAAAAAAAACTACATGGAAAAGTTACAAACATGCTTATGCAATGGCAAAACAAAGCTCTGTCTCTGTGGGGAAAAACTGAAGTTTGAAGATGATGGTTAGCCTCATCTTATGTACCTATATCAAGCCATTGAAGGTGAAATATCAGTAACTTGGTTAGAACAAATGAGACAGATTTTAGGAAATTTGTATGATGAGGTGGAGTTCCAAGAATTGCCCAGAAGAAACTAATCTTATTGAGGAAAGAGGGGATGGGTTGTCCAGATCCTATTAACTACTACTGGGCTGCAAAATGAAACAGATAATTACTTGGATTAATCAAAGTAAAAAGAACTGAACATTTTAGTTCTAATCAAATAATAATGACTAAAATGCTATAGTGTCAAGTAACCAAGTTAAGATTTCAAGATATTTTGGCATTCCCACAATTATTTGAAAAATGTAACAATCCAATTATGTTATGTATAGAAAAGGCATCCAGAAGTATTAACAAAATGTTTCCACTCAATAATGTCCTACTATGTGCCAGCATAAGCGGAAATTAAAAATATGGAACCCTTACTATGACAATTTAATACCAACTCTGATTTGTACAAGCTAATTTTTTTTATTGGTTAGATTGTTTACAACAAGGAACATTCACAGATTTTGAAACTTTACAAAGAAATGTCAAGAACAGGTTGTTACGCACCATGGATCAAATATAACTTGCTTAAAAATAAATTTGCTTCTTATACAGGGAAAAAGACAAACATAATAGGACAGGAAGTACTGGACATATCCAAGATTATGTTCCCTACCACAAATAAAACAAAAAAGATTAGCATAATAGCTTTTTTCTATGAAAACATTGTTAATAGAAATATGCAAAAAAACTGAAAAAAGCCTATACTGTGTATGGGAAAAATAAAATGGGAAGAATAAACATTGGATAAATGGGGAAATTAAGCAATGGGAATCTATTTATAAAAGCTAATAGAATCTATATTAATGCAAAAAACAAAGCCATTCAACACAAAATTATGGATAGAGCATACATAACTCCATACAAATTAAATTCCATTTATCCAAATTACCCTAACTTGTGCTGGCACAACAGTAAGGAAAATAAAAAGAAAATAGATCAGTTTCATTAACTGCGCGAATACAAATAAATCCTGTTATGGTGGAAATAAAAATAGAATTAGAGAAGATTTTGAATATGTATTTACCACTTCAAACAAAAATTTTCATTCATAATGACTTTGATTCACTAGAAGTCAGAAAGAAAAGAAGATATTAGCTTTGGCTACAGTGGCCATGAAAAGATTAATATTGGCAAATTGGAACTCCGCCAGGTTACCTAGTTTTGATCTGAACAAATGGAGTTGTATCTTTAAAAACACCTTATATTCTGAGAAATTGATGGATGAATTCTATGAGAACCATAATGGGGAAAAACTTTCCTGGTTAGAAATATCTAGGCTTTTGCCTCTGCTATCACAGATATGAGTTAAAGAAATATGTAAAATTACCAGAGGGATCTATATTTAGGGGAGAGGGGATGGAAAAGGAGGATATATCATATAAACATGTTCACATCTTTGTTTTAGGTTGACCCTTAAAGATATCTTAATATGACTCTGTATTTTTAAACTTCATGTCAGTCTGTAACAATTTAATATATTGAATATATATCCTATAATAAAAAGATGGGAAGGACTTGAAGCCCTGATGGAGAGCCCGCTCAACCTGTATTGAGGCTATATCAAAAGAGTCATATGGCTTGACACAAGAAATTTTATCTCATATATTTGTAAAGTATTATAGGAGGAAACCGGGACACTCCTGGTTCAAAGAATTAGAGAAATGGCAGGAGGAAATGAAAGCCACACCTACAGAAAAGGAGTGGAATAAGATGTGGAGTGGGATACATAAAACATCCAACTCACTTGCCTGGAGGGAGTTCAGGTGGAAGGTGACAGTGCGATATTTTGCCACCGGTGATAACCTCGCATTATTCTCCCTCAAATATGGACAGATGCTGGAGACGCTGTGGGTCGAAGGGTACTCACTTCCATGTGTTTTGGGAATGCCCGGATATTAAAATTTCTAGGGATGTGGATATGTTCTATCCACACGTTCTGGCATGTCCTTTCCCTTTAAATATCTTGCTGGTAGTTCTTCAAGCTGGTTCCTCCCACCCACCTGGGTGGTATTACCCTCAGCTCCGCCCCATGATGCCACATCTTCCTTTCCACTGGAAGATGCAGGCTCCCGCCTTCTCAATCCCATGTTTAGTAGGCCCTTGTGCTCCAAAACTCAGTTTTACTGATTAAGGTTCTCTGAATCTCTCCAAATGAATTTGTTCTCTTAACCGTGATGGAGAACAAGTCCTCGCTTAGGTTCCACTGGTGTTCCTGCAGGCAGAAAATGTCTCAGAAGGACCTGCATGCCACATGCATGTACTGCCTGGATAACAGTACTTAGGCCTGAGAGTTATGTTGTTCCTTTCATTCAAACATCTTAGATGACCGCCTCACGTGTCTCCAGCTCAGACGTCTGGAAAAATGGTACCTGTGGTCAAATCAAAGGATGCCCGCTGTGTGATCTCAGGGGAACAGTTGGAACAGATGAAGGCCTTTAAAGAAGAGGTGGCTCATGATGCTGAGCTCTCATCTTCGCCCTCAGTTTTGTTCCACTTAAACTGGGTTTCTCTTTCTCTGGTTCCTTTAAGGAGTTGGTCCTCCCTTCCCACTCGTGGGAAGGCCCCTCTCACATCTCCAGATCCTGCAAAGAGAATCCAGTGAACTGAGAGAAACTATGTCTTGTCAATGTCGCTCTTGGGACAGACAGCAATCTCTGTCCCAGGGCTCCTCCTTCAACTTAGGTTGATGTTGCAGTCTCAGCCACTGACCTCACAGTGCCCCCGGTCTGGTCAGCCACCCCAGATGCAGGACGACAATCTCAAGATCATTCTTGACCAAATTGACCAGTTGTTGAATGATGAGGCCAACAACTCCTTGTTTAGGAGTCTGGTCCTTTCGGCCCTTGCCGATGAGGTGACCCAGGCAGCAGGGAAGCCCCAGGTGCTGGTCGCCCTTGACCTGGAGGAACCAGGGTTCTCCCTGACTTCTGAATGTCCCTGTCAGTCCTCCTGATGGTTGACATCCAGGTCCGGGACATCCTCAAGCTGAAAGGCCATGGAAGTCACATAAGTGACACTCTAAAAAGTGGCATCACCACCATTCATTCTCATCCTCCTCAGATGAGGGGAGGCTCCGATGCAAGTTGCGTCAGCTCTGTGAGGACATGTTGTGGCAGCAGCTTGTTCTGGCTGGGCCAAAGATGGTCCCTTCTACTCTGACCCTTACCTGGCTGTGTCCCCATAGGCCATTGTTGACCACCCAGCATCTGTCATTTATTTATTTATTTATTTTATTTAGTTTTTGTTAACCGGGTAAGTGCACTAGCCAGCAAGTGACTGTTTTCAGGCACGACCCGGGAGGTAAAATTACAGAACATAACGATACAGTAAGGATAACGAAAATACATGATGCACAGAAATACAGGAAGATACATATGGCAGGATACAATGCATGACAAATGAAAATACAAGGCAAAATACATTTCAAGGACATTTTCCATTGAGCGCATACATAAAGTGCATTGAAGGACCTAGGAAAGGGGAGAGGATAGGTGTAGGGGTAAGCCAGAAACAAGATGGAAAATGACAAAAGGGGGAAGGTGAGGAGGTGAGGAAAGGATAGAGGGAAGGATAGAGGGGCAAGGGGCCAAAATGGGGGGGGCTAAAGAAATGGCTAAGAATATAAGGACAGAGAGGCGGTGGCAGGAATAGGGAGGTAGGAGAGTGGAGGAGGGATGGCCGGGAGAGGGGAGGGAGGGGAGTGAGGGTTAAAAGAAAGCCGGCAAATACGGCAGCGGCGATACAAGGTTCCAACCTGCGGCCTAGTCGGTGGAGCCGAAAGACGGCAAGCGGAGAAAGGGTGACAGGGGTTCGGCAAAGACGGCAACAGCGGCAAAAGGTAGCAGAATGCGCTGGGCTGGTGGAACCGATAGATGGCAGGGCAAGGGTGATGATGCGGTAAGAGGAGGAGAGAAGCAAAGAGTTACGGCAGTAGCGGAGGAAGGTATAGCGTCAAGCCGAGCCAGTGGAACCCGAGAGATGGCAGGGCAGGGAAGAAGAGGTCGGTAGGAGAAGGTAAGTTCACGCAGTGGAGGTAATAGGGAACAATGCTCAGCTGGGAGGGTGGGACGAGCGAACGGGCAGGGGTGACTCAGGAGGAGGTAAAGGCAAGGCAAGCAAGCAGAGAAAGGAAGGAGCAGAGGGGAGGGGAAAGGAGAGTGTAGGAGATGTGGTCAGAGGGAAGAGAGGAGCAGGGAGTTGAGTGAAGGAAGGCTGAGAGGTGAGGGAGAAGAGAACAGGGATCAAGGGAAGCCAAGTGGTGGCAGGAAGTAAACAACAACTTGTAAATGGCAAAAGCTAATATTTGGCATACAGTCAAACAGATTCAAGCAGCAATTATAGTAAAACACCACATAAAACATTGCCACCCTCGCCTGCAGGAGCTGGCAACATCCCTCCCAGCTCAGCCAGAGTTGATCTCCCCACCTGTCCTGGTGGAGCCATTATTGAAACAGCCTTCCTCGGGGCTACCCCCATGGAGTTTACGTCCTGCCTCAGGCCTCCTGTACAGCCTGTCAGTCACTCTCATTCCCAACCATCCACGGTGGGTTCCTCAGTGACTCCAGTAGCAGACCACTCTACCCAGAGTCTGAGGACTCTGAACTAGCATCTCGTTCTCCAGATGATGATGCCATGAGTCTTTCTGCTGAGGAGGGGCCCACCTCCTTTATGGGCATCCTCTACCTCATGTCCGAGTCCACAGAGATGAAGTAGGAACCCGTTGAGAAACTGGTAGAATACCACTTAAATGACATCCTCAGAAGAGGGGATTCTCCAATAGAGGCCTTTCCAGTGGCTAAAACCATTGTCGGACCAACTCTGGCAGCACCCAGCCTCCTGGCCTGCAACATCTGCCAGGATGGCCTGCAAATACAGGGTACCTACTGGCTCCCTTTGGGATTCACACAGCATCCCTCGGCTGAGGAGTGGTGACCGAGGCTGTGTTTAGGCAGGTAGGGAATAAGGAGACTCTGATAGACCACTGGACAAAGAATTCAAGAAGTTGATTCACTCTGCCCAGAAAGTCTATGCTGCCTCATCACTCAGTCTCCATCAGGTGAGCTCAGCTGTGATCATAGCACATTTTTCTTACACCCTGTTGGGTTCCTTAGATGAGGTGCTTCCTCACCTCCCTGCAGACCTTCAGACCACAGTCAAACAGGTTCGGGACCAGGGTCTGGCTGTTGCTAGGCAGCAACTCCAAATGGTCTTGGACGTTGGGGATGCATGTGCCTGTTTTGGTTGCAACTGCAGTCACTGTGTGCCACAGGGCTTGGCTGCAGGTCTTGATTTTCACGACTGACACCCAGCACAAGTTAGCAGATGTCCCATTCCTGGGTACTGACTTGTTTGGTCTGGGGTGGATGATCACCTTGAACGTATCAAAAAGTTCAGTGCTACGTTGGAGTCCACTACATCTGCCCAAAAAGAATCCCGGGGTTCCAAAAAACAGAAGAAGCCTTTTTGCCCTTCTGCCCCTGTGACCAAGCAGCCCCAGTTTCAGTCTGGGCAACAGCAGCAGGCCCAGTCTTGGTGCCCTCGGCCCAGTCAGGAACTCAGTCAGACATAAACTGGGAGGAAGAGTCCAGGTGGTCCCACTTCCAGATCCTCCTCTTCCAGGCCTGCTCAGTGACAGGATGGGGGATGAGCAGCCCATACTGGTCAATACTGCTCTGGGTCCTCCCTTGGGGAAACTGGCTCTGCTACTTCCTTTCCGCCTGGTCCACTGTTACCATGGACAGGTGGGTGGGTGCTAGAAGTGGTCAGTCAGGGACTGCCTCTGGAGTTTGAGCAGTACCCGCCAAGTCCAAGAGATGCCCCATGCAAAGAAAGGGTATCAGTTCACACTTGGTAGGCTCTAAGAAACAACATTTCCAGGTACTTCCTCATCCCGAAACAGATGGGGTCTGGTGCCCCATTCTGGATCTGCACGACCTGAATCAGTATCTCAGGACGCGTACCTTTCGGATGGTATCTCTGTCCCAGATCATACCATCTCTTGAGCAAAACATGTGGTTCTGTTCCCTGGATCTTCAAGATGCATTCTTCCATGTCCTGATCCATCCATCACACCGAAGGTTCCTCCACTTCTGATTGGAGGGAACCCTCTACGAGATCCAAGCCATGCCGTTTGACCTGTCATCAGCCCCCCTGGGTCTTCACCAAATGCATTGCAGTGGTGGTAGCCCATCTTTTGTGTCGAGGGGTCAGGGTGTAGCCTTATCTCAACAATTAGCTCATAGTGGATCCCTCCAGGTTGGAGGTGGAGAGGTCTAGGGATCTGTCCCTCCAGACCTGTCTCGGACTTGGCCTCCTAGTCAATGAGGCCAAGTCAGAACTCATGTCTTTGCAGGTGATCTGCTTCATCAGGGCAGAGCTCAACTCTTGCCGAGCCAGAGTCAGACTCCTGATGGACAGGGTGGAGGTTCTCTCTTCCTTTGCCCAATCATTTCTGGTTGGGCAATTGCACCCTGCCTGGGATTTCCTGTGTCTTCTGGGTTACATGGCGGTCTGAACCACTGTGGTCCATTGGGCCCAGTGGCATATGCGCTAAATTCAGTGGGGCTTTGCCAGCCAGTGGTCTCAGCATCAGGGTCATTTCGACCAACTGGTCACAGTAACTCAGAGGATTTGGTATGTTCTCTAATGGTGGACCATCCTGGAACACCCGCAGGGAAGGAACCCATTTATCCACCCCTAGCCGACGGTTGTCTTTATGACCAATGCCTCTCTCATGGGCTGTGGAGCCCACATGGGGAGCCACAGGGTCCATGGGCTCTGGAACCCCAAGGAATTCAGGTGTCACATCAACCTGCTGGAGCTCTGAGTAGTACAGCTGTTGCTGACTGCATTTAGCTTAATTTCTGTGGGGTTAGGTGGTCCAGGTCCAGATGGACACCACAACCATGCACTATCTCAACAAACAGGGCAGCACACACTCCCAGCCTTTATGCAGTGAAGCAGTCTGCATCTGGACCCTCGTGAGCCGACTGGAGGCAGATCTCCTAGCCTTTCATGTGGCAGAAGCCTCAAACCAACTGGTGGTTGCCCTCAGCCATATGGGTGAGGCATCCCACGGGTGGTCTGTTCATCCAGAGGTTGTTTGTAGCCTGTTCTCCATGTGAGGCACCCCTCAGGTGGACCTGTTTGCCTCCAGGGAGAACACAAAGCTGAGGCTGTTTCATGCCCACCCCACTCGGCAGGGCTCACTGCAGGGGGATGCCTTCTCAAGGTCTTGGACCCTAGGCCTCTTCTATGCCTTCCATCCATTTCCCTTGATCCACAAGATGCTTCTCAAGGTGAGGAGGGACAAGACAAAGGTGATCCTGGTAGCCCCAGATTGGCCACATCAGTTCTGGTATCCAGATCTCCTCAGCCTCAATGCCAGGCTCCCGAGGCATCTTCCAGCATGCCCAGACCTGATATTGGTCAACCAGGGAAAGGTATTCCATCCGGACCTTCAATCCCTATATCTGACACCCTGGTACCTGAGCGGCTAGAGTTCCAGGCTTTGGGTCTTTCCAACAATGACCTCAGCATGGTTGAGGCTTCTAGGAAGGGGTCAACCAGGAGGTGCTATGTCTTCAAATGGAAAAGGTTTTCCATTTGGTGTCAGGACAAGGGCCTAGACCCTAATTTCTGTCCTGTCCTGTGACCAGTATCCTCAACTACATTTGGTCCCCCTTATAAAGAGGTCTCCTGATGACTACCATAAAGTTACCTAGCAGCCATCTTCACTTACTGGGTGTGGGCCAGTCAGCATGAGTGGCACAGGACAAAGTGGTCTGTTGCTTTTCAAGGGCCTCAATCACATATGCCCTCGATTGTGTGAACCTCCACCTCCGTGGGATTTACTGCTGGTACTGTGCAAACTGTGGGAAGCCAATCAAACCAATGTACGAGTGCGTGAGATGTCACATCTGTCATGGAAGACTGCCTTCCTGGTGGCTATCATGTCAGCCAGAAGGACTGGGGAGCTCCAGGTGCCTTGGTGGAGTCTCCTTATCTGGTCTTCCACAGAGACAAGGTTGTCCTGCGCCTTAGCCTGAAATTCCTTCCGAAGGTTGTGTTGGAGTTTCACCTTAACCAGGTGTTAACTCTGCCAGTATTCTATCCAAACTACACCTTGGAGGCCAAGTATAGACTCTGTACTCTGGACCTGAGATGAGCACTCTCTTATTAAGGAGTGGACATCTGAAGTTCGAGGAGAGGTTCACCAGCTGTTTTTTACCTACGCTACGCTGCACCTAGCAGACCTGCAGCAAGTGAACGATTGGCAGATGGATTACATCAGCATTGATCTCTGCTATGGGTTTGTGGGTGAGGGCCTCCCGTGGTGCTAAGGGCTCATTCCACCCACCATACTGCTGCATTGATGACTGCTTCTAGGGATGTCCCTATCCAGGATATCTGCAGGACTGCTACCTGGAAGTCAGCAAACATCTTCATTACCCATTACCACATCGACCTCGACTCATTCCGGGGATGCTGGTTTTTGGAGCCTCAGTTCTCCATTCTCTTTTTCCTAAGTAGGGTGTGTGTGCCTTGCCTCCCTCCTCCCGGAGAACTGCTAGGAGTCTGCCAGAAAGTGTAGATAGAACAACATATCCACATCCCTAGAAAAATGGGTTACTTACCTGTAACAATAGATCTTTCATGGAGTGGTGTCTTGCAGTAGGTAATATTTTTGGATATCCAGCAGAGGTCGCTATGATGCATGGCAGCTCTTCTAGCAGTTTTTCACAAGAGACTGCCCACACATGACATTAGCTTCCTGTTTCCTATATAAGTGCAGGCAGTCCCTGGTATCCTTGGTTCATTTTCCTGCCGTCTTCAGCTCATGCAGCAGCTAGTGCAACTTCTGTGTAGCAGTCATCATTGAAAAACTTGAAACTAAGATGAGTATCTACTGATTCTTCAACCAAACAAGCTTTATTTCATTTCTGTCATTGCGGTAGGAAGATATACTGCTTTGACAATCACACACTTTGTGTAAGGTGTCTGGGACCCACACATGACATTAGATCCTGCAGCTTATGTCAGGACTTTAATCAGGCAACTCATCAACAATAGTTGCTTGAAATTCAATGACTTTTGATGGAGCAGAAAATGTCTCTCTTGGAGAACCAGGGGACTTGTTCCAAGGGCTCCCTCTCTACTGGTTCTCATTCTAGGCAGAAGAAGAAGAAACCCTCCTCACACTCTCTGCCTCGATGTCTGTCGACGGCCACAGTTTCTGGTGTCCCTCCATTGACAGGACGTCCTTTAAGCACTTCTTCGTCGATGGAGACTCATACTCTCTTGTTGATGGTGTGTTCCAGTGCTTTGAATGCAGTCCAACTAGTGACTGCTCCGTTGATGGAGGCTTATACCCCCTCGTTGATGATGCTTTCCAGCACTTACATGCAGCAAAATATACTGTTGCTCCTTCAATGGGGGCTCCTCTCCTGTCGATGGCATCTGACAATTTAAGTGGAAATACATGTTTCCCCTGCGGGCTCGTCAACAAGATCCCACATTCCTCAGGGGAAGCCCGTAGCTTATGCCTCATTAACTGCCTCTCTGCCTACTCAGGTGGCTTCTTAGAGGGGTCAGGTGGACAAAGATCAGGCCCAGGTCTTTACTACCCGGGGGAAAGACCTGCTCAGGCTACTCATCCGAGTCCTTCGTTCACCGCTCTGGTTTCCCAACATGCCCCTCTTGTTACCCCACCTCTGTTCCAGGAATGGGACCACACCAATGTAGTTCAACACGTCTTGCATGCCATGCAGTATTTTCGCCCCTCTGACAGGCTGGGTGATTTTTCCCAATCCCCTCCCCCTCCTCCACCTAAATGGTTCCATGGTGACCAGAATCTCATACCACTCTCCTCTCATCCTCCATTTACAGTGGACTATTTGTCAGATGACCAAGAACTACCACCTGATTTCACTGGTGATCTTAAGGATGAAGATTTTCAAGATTTGGATTTTCCTAATCCGGAATCTCCCTATTCAGAAATCTCCCCCTCTGGATGAGGATCTACCTTCGCATGCAGCAGCCTCTCCCCCAGGTGACCCGTCCTTTAGCGAAATGATGGTTCATATGCAAAAAGTCACGGGCCTCTCCACTACTGAACATGGCAAACAATGGAAGGATATGGCAGAATACCTTGAATTACCTGAAGAGCCTGTTTTAGTGATTTCCCCACTAATACCAACTTACTAAAATGCCATGCTGGCAGCTTGGCATCAGCCTTCAGCTATTACAGCTGTTCTCCACAAAGTGGATTGTCTATATATGGCTCCTCTGGACCACCCTTTTCTCTCTAATATTCCAGAGGCAGATTCTGTAGTCATTACTGCCATTCATGACTGTACCAAAAAACCCAAGCACATCAGCTGTATACCTCCTGATAAGGAATCTCGAATAATTGACTATCTGGGAAAAGGTGTTTTCCTCAAGTGCTGTGGAATATTAGAATTTTGAACTATTGGGTCATATGATTTAATATCAGCATACACTGGGGTCCTTTGCCATTGAGCTGATCAATAAAATACGCTCCCTCACAGGAAAGGGATTAATTATTGCCCAGTTACTACGAATAATTCCATTTCTCCTTCACCTTCTCAGGTGGGATATGATGCTGTTGCTATCTCAGCCCAACTATCAGCCACTGGTACTTCTCTGTGTCACCATGCTTAGCTTTGCATTTCAGGCTTTGCACCTGATATACAACATAAAGTAGCTAATGCCCCCTTTAATGAGTCCAAGCTGTTCGGGTCAGGTACTCGAACTTTACTGGATGACTTACAGGAATCAGTCAGAACCCTCCGTATGGTCCATGGCATGTATCATACTCCAGCTACAACCTGCCCTACTTGGTGTACTCCTTATTCTAAAAGAAGTAGCAGATACAGAGAAAATAATGGTGGCTTCAGAGATCATGCTCAATCTAACAGAGGCAAAACCTCTACCGCCCAGGATGCCCACTCCCACCCTTCCAGTGGGGCTGCACAGCCCATCCCTCAGTGACCAGCTAGGGCTTTCCCCCACCTCCTCAACCAGGCCTCAGAGGCTGTGGGGGTAATTTTTCCCTTCATCTGGAGGCCTGGCAATTGATCACTTCTGACAATTGGGTACTTCAGATTATACAGAAGGGTCACACATTGGAGTCTCTCTCCACTCCATGCAAGATCCATTATCCTCCAGATCATATACTTATCCTACAGGAGAAATTGACTGCCCTTTTTTTCAAATAGGCCATTGTACCTGTTCCCTTCTGGAACATTAAGCGGGATTTTACTCCCATTTCTTTCTAGTGTCCAAACATATGGGAGATCTCAAACAACTGAATCTTTGCATTCAGTACAAACATTCTGCATGGTCACCCTACCAGCCAGTATGTTGATTCTGAAAAAAGGCAATTAGCTTTGTGCCCTAGACATTAAGAATGCCTACCTTCATATTCCCATTCACCCTGCCCACAACAAGTTTTTATGCTTCCACTTACTGGGTCAAAATTACCAATTTCAAACTCCCTTTGGCCTCTCATCAGCCCCAGGTATTTCACCAAGTGCCAAGCTGCAGTGGTGGCAGCAGCCTTATGAAGAGAAGGGCACTTCATCTTTACCTACCTAGACAAGTGGCTAATAAAAGCAGACTCCAGAGTAACTTTGCTTGCTTCCCTGGATGCTACCTTGAAAAAGTTCACAAATCTGGGAATCACAGTAAATTGGCCAAAATCCAACCCAAACCCGACACAGTCTCTCCAATACATTGGAGCTGTTCTAGATACAGTTACAGCCAGGGCATGGCTCCCACCTGCCCAGCAGGATATGCTTATAGCTGTGGCATTACACATACAGACTCAGAAGATAGTCACAGCCAGACAAATACTGCGCCCTTCTGGGTCACTTGTCGCTGCTACCATCCCTGTGGTAGCCTTAGCCTGTCTCCACATGAGACCTGTCCAATGGACCCTCCAGAATCAATGGTCCCAAAAACAGGACGATTCAAGACAAAATCAAGGTCAGTCCCTCTCTGAAGTCCTCCCTAATGTGGTGGACAATCAGACTCAGTCTGAATCAGGGAATGCCAGGCCCCCATGCAAAATTTACCACATATGTTTCCCTACTCAGCTGGGGGACACACTTAGGTGCTTATCAGACCGATGGCCCGTTTCTCCCCAGCTGTCTCATATCAATCTTCTACAATTGACAGCGGTCCATCTAGCCCTCCAGGCATTCTGGCCCTACCTCAAGCCAGGATTGTTAGTGATCCAATCACACAACACCACAGTAGTGTTGTACCTCAACAAGCAAGGGCGTATAAAGTCTCATGCCCTCTACAGAGAGACCCTTGTGGTTTAACAAAGCCTACAACAACAATTGGCGCTAACAGCTGTTCATCTACTGGGACATAGCAACCAGTTAGCCGACCAGCTGAGTCACCCAGTCCACAGCTAATGAATGGACAGTTCACGGGCAAGTGCTCTAAGAAATCTTCAACTTATGGGGCACTCCACAGATGGATCTGTTTGCCTCCCCAGAAAATTACCATCTACCCAGGTATTTTCCATTATCCGAGAAGAGAAGGGACAATCTGTAGATGCCCTGTCCCAACCCTTTCCTCCTGTCCTTGTCCAGCAATGGACTCTACTGAAACTACAGTTAGAACCAGCCACAATGATTGTCATGGCCCCAATGTGGCCTCACCAGTTGTAGTTTCCCCATCTCCTACATCTGTCAGTACAGGATCCCATCCTGCTGACGATCAAACCGGACCTCTTGACTCAGTGTCGTGGGTCTCTACTACACCCCAACCTGAAGGCTGTACACCTTCATGCTCAGCTCCTAAGGATGCTTTCATAACTCACTTACAAGTGTCCTCTCCTGTTCCCAATATCCTCTTGGCCTCCCGTAAGCCAACAACAAGAGCAACATATGATTCTAAATGGAAACGCTTTTCAATATGGTCACTGATATGTAACTGTACTATCTTCCATGGAATGGTCTCCTGCAGTAGGTAATTACTTCTGGGAGATTCCTAGCAATTATGTCCATATGGAGATAGTTCTGATAGAAGATCTTGTAGGACTGCATGGACAAAGGCCGTCCCATGTCTCGAGGCAATATCCAAATTGTAATGCCTGTGAAGGTATGGATTGTGGATCAGTAGCTGCATTGCAGATGTCTGAAATGGAGGCACCTTTAAACAGGCCACAGTTGTGGCCATAGCTCTCATAGAGTGAGCCTGGACAGGTCCTGGTAAAGTCTTATTGTACTTTTTGTAACAAAGGTAATACAATTTGCCAGCCATGAAGACAGGGTTCGTTTAGTGACAGGAAGCTCTTATTTGCCAGAGACAAAGGTGATGAAAAAACAAGTTTTCTAATCAACTGAATATGATTAGTGTAATAGTGTAGGATCGATGGACATCTAAGGTATGTAATAGATGTTCACCAGGATTGTAGCATTTGGGGTAGTACACGGGAGCTCTAAAGATTGATTTAAGTATGTTCAGAGACTACTTTAGAAAGGAAGGAAGGAAGGGTTGGTATGAAGGACTTCCCTGTCCTTGTGGAAAATCAGATAAGATTCCCTACACATGAGGGGATGAAGCTCAGAAATATGGTGAGCTGAAGTAATAGCCACTAGGAATAACATCTTCCATGAAAGGAAGCGGATATCACAGGTGGCCGCTGGCTCGAATGGTTCGAGGGTCAGTTTTTCTATAATGAAATTGAGATCCCACTGAGGAGTGGGACATCTAATAGGAAGCTTAATATGTAGCATTCCTTTCAAGGACATCTTGGCTAAATAATGTCTGTACAGCAATTTGCCTTTGAAGGATTAATGGAAGGCTGAGATGGCAGCCAGGTGGACTTTGATGAAGGAGTAACTTAAGCCTGATTCTGTTAATGAGGCCAGGTAGTCTAAGACCTTCGTCAGTGGACATGAGTATGGATCCAGGGAGCGAGAGGCCAACTATATGGAAAAGCATTTCCATTTGGAATTATATGCTTCTCTGGTTGCTTGCTTGTGAGAAGCCAGAGAATGGTAGCAACAGGAGAGACACTTGAAGTCTATTTATGAATGCGTCCTCAGGAGCCAAGCATGAAGACAAAGGGTCTTCAGGCTGGGCTGCAGGAGGATCCTTGTCATTGGGTCAGGAGGTCCATTCGGATTGGTAACTGAATGGGGTTCCTGACTGACTATTGTAGTGGAGGTACATGTGTGGACAGACCACACTGGTTCTATTAGAATCATGGAGCCCAGCTCTATGTGGAGTTTCAAACAGTCCGCTGTAAGAGAGGGATGCTGGAGACATATAAGTAGAGTCCTGTCCAGGGCTGAGAGAGGGCATCTATAGACCTTCCATTGTTGCTCAGGATCATGGAAGTATCTGAAGCCAGTGGTTGACAGGGAGGCAAACAGATCCAGCTGTGGAATTCCCCAGAGATAAAAATTCTTGGAGTACTTCTTTGTGAAGTGTCCATTCGTGAGCAGAGGAATGTTGGCTTAGCCTGTCCGCTAACATATTGCACCATCCCGGTAGGTGGATATCTGTTAATATCAGGTCTTGTCTGATGGCTTCCTGCCAGACTGCAAGGGTCTCCATGCAGAGGGTCTGTGATTTCATGCCCGCTTGTTTGTTGAGGTAGAACACCACTGCAGTGTTATCTGATTGAATCAGCAACGGTTCTGGTTTAAGGTAGGGCTGGAATGCCTGAAGGGCGAGATGGACCAGTGTCTTCTCTGGGAGATTGACATGAGAATGATGGGAAGAGAAGTCCACTGGCATTGGGTCTGATAAGGACCTAAGTGTGTACCCCAACCAGCCAGGAAGACATATCCATGGTTAATGTCTGTGGGGGCGATCCTTGACATAAATTGTTTTGATTGTCCACCATTTCAGGGATGACTTCAGGGAAGGAGTGACCTGAGCTTATCATCGAACTGTACAGTTCGTTGAGACCATTGATTCTGGAGGGTCCACTGGACAGGTCTCATGTGAAGGTGGACAAATGCCACTGTCAGGATGGCTGCAGACATGTGACCCAGAAGGCACAGCATTTGTCTGGCTATGACTATTTTCGCCATCTGTATTCGCGGCGCAGAAATATAAGTGTCTCCTGATGAGCAGGCAGAAGGTGAGCTCTGGCTGTGACTGTATAGAACAGCTCCGATGTATTGGAGAGACCGCGTCAGGAGGGACTGGAATTTGGCTAGTTGACTGATATCCTTAGATCATTGAACATGCTCAGAGTAGCAGCTAGGAATGTAAGCAGAGCTTCTCTGGATTCTGCTTTGATTAGGCAATCGCCTAGATATGGGAAGATGAAGGGCTCTTTTTCCATAAGGCTGCACGCTACCGACTAGGGCATTTGTTGAACACTCTTGGGGCTGAAGACAGGCCAAAAGGAGTGCTCAAAACTGATAGTTTTAACCAGGAGGTGGAGGCATAGAAGTTTTGATGGGCAAAATGAATGGGGATATGTAGGTGAGGTGTCCTTCAAATCCAGGGCACAGCCAATCTCCTTGTTTTAGAATAGGCATGATGGTGGATAGAGTTATCAATTGAAAATGTTTGTACTGACTATATCGTTTCAGATGTCTCGGGTCTAATATCGGTTGAGATCTCCGGTTCGCTTGGGTACTAGAAAAAGTGGGAGTAAAATCAAATTGTGATGTTCTGGAAGGGGCACTGGAAAACAGCCTGCTTGGTCAGAAGTGCCTTCAATTCCTCTTGAATTATAGGACATGATCCGGTGAATAATGGATAGATCTTACTGAGAGGGCTCTTGCAGTAGAGTATACAAATAGGACTGACACAGGCTGGTGGCAGGACCCCACAGAAAAATTCTAGCTAGCAGGTCCCCACAGGGACCGCCCCACGATCAGGTGACTGGACGCCATACGACGTCGGTATAAAGGGGCAGTCCTGGATGCCCACCTTCCAGTTCTTCCATCTTTAGCTCATGCAGCACCTCGCGGTAAAGTTCGTGCTTCATCAGCCCTACCATTCGTCGTTTTTTACCGAAAAAGTTGATTCTTTTTCAATCGTCATGGTATATCATCGGTGTATGTTGTCCCCTACACCCTCTGAGCACAAAAACAAGTCGACTCATGCGGCACCCAACTGCCACACAAGAACGGCCATTCCCTGTGCCTTTTTCTGCCTGTAGGGCCCCATCACCCGGGTCGAGAAGTGCCAGCATTGCCTCAACTTCAACGCAGCTACCCGTAAACGGCGCCAGCAGTCCCCGGAAGCCCATCTCCTCAAGAAAAAGATGTCTTCTATGGAAAAAGAGTTGAAAAAGTTCAGGCAGGTGTCCACTTCCCCTGAAGGACATCGGAAAAAGAAGGACAAGGAGAGGCACCGGGAGAAGTCCTCCTCTACTATGTCTCCCGCTGGAGATGCGGCCAAGGTAACGTCCCCCGGAGACTGTTCGATGGCCGCCTCCAAGGATTTGGAGGAAGCATCGGCCCCCCGTCTAGCTCAGGCTCAGGCCTTGAGGCGCCTCACGGGCTGAATGGAGGCCTCCGCCCCAGTTCGGACGCAGGCCCTACGACCTACTGGGCGTGGGCGGCTCACCTCTAAGTTGGACGTCGGCTCACCCAGCATCCGCATTGAGAGGTCGATAGACACCTGACCCGCCGGGCAACAGCGACCACTCCCTCGGACCAGGCCATCCCTTCCCTCGGCCCACTCGGTGAGGGCTCCGTAAGCCAGATGCTGGCTCTCTGGCGCCCATGGCACCCACCCCTAAGCCACGTCAGCCCTCCAACGCAGCCGGGAGATGGAACCAATGATGGACCCCCACGTCCATCATCGCATCCGGCCCAGCCTTCACTGCCATCTGGGAGCCTTAGTCACCCCAGCCTGACACCAGAGTTTCTCCCTCATCCCCGGCGATGTAGGGATCTTCCTCCTCTGTCAAACCCTCCTCCGCCAGGAACTGGAGCTGACGTTGGCCCGGACGTGGCCCGGCGCGGTACCTCCGAGGCTGGCAGGGATATCCCCCTTCCATCGGGCCCTCCGCCCTCCGGGCCTTAATGTGGACCCACCCTGTGAGGCTGCTGACTGAGCTGGCAGCTCCCCTCCCAGGCACCCACAAATCTTATCCGATGCCATTGTACCGGGACCGCAGTATCCAGCGCAGCAGTACCCGACGCCGGTCCTTCTGACGCCACAGTACCTGATGCTGCAATACCCAATGTCTGGTTTCCCACAGCTGGGTTTCGGATACTCACCTTACAGGTACAACCCATACACCTTTCCCCCTCCTCCTTCTTCACCTCCATCTCCACCGCCCCACGGCCGGCGGTGGATCTGCAGGAGACTCTGTCCTCTTGGCGAGGCTGAGGCCAAATTCAACTCACCAAGGAGGTGAGAGGCCACCTTCTGATGATGGTGCATACTGGCTCCTGTATGTCCGGCGACACCTCCCTCACCGCCTCCGGACTCCAGGGCATTTCCTCTGGGTCCGAGTAGGCAGGACCGCGTTTATAGGTACCACCAAGAATCGTCCCACCCCTAGTCGTGTAAGGAGTCTTATTCTTCTTCCTCTTCTTCCCTTTTGGATTCCTCGGACTCTTCCGAGGATGCCCAGAGACGATGAGCCCGCTCTCCATCTAAGCCCCAGCCGAGGACCCTCTGAAGTCTCCTCTGGAGGATCCATCTTTCACGGAGTTGCTTAGAAAAATCCAGGAAGTTCACCAGTGGCACTCTTTGGAACTGGATCCTCAGCAACTTAAACTCGCCAAACATCTGGATCTGCCTGTGACAGCTCCAACTTTAGTGCCACCCTGGATCGAGCATTATGCCCACCTTGTTGCCACCATTTGGAAACAACCGTCGGCGTTAGTCCCACTTCCCAGGAAGTCTACCAGGCTCCCAAGGGTGTAGACTACCTTGACACCCACCCTCGTGCCAACTCAGTCATGATTAGCGCCCGCTCTGGGCCGGTCAGCATCCAAAACATCTGAGCTCGTCTCTCCAGATAAGGAATCTCACCTCCTGGACCAGTATGGAAGAAGATCTATGCCTCCATCCACACTGAATTCAGGCACTGAATTACGTAGCCCAATGGGGGATAAACAGAAGGCCATCCTACCCAGGTGGAATCCAAGCTGGACTCTTACCTGACTCCCAAGTCAAACAGGAGTTAGCCGACCTCGTCCGTTCTGCTCATTTGGCCAGTCACCACATTTTGTAGGCGGCACGTACAATGCAGTGGACTCTGCAGGTGAGCTCTGCTTTCACCGCAAGTCTACGTGTCATGCCTGGCTCTGCATGTCAGGTTTGGTCCCGAGGTGCAATCTGCTATTCAGGAGGCACCTTTCCGGGGGGTGCTTTGGTGGTGATGTCAAGACATCATCACTGACTTGCAGAAGGAGGATGGCCCTGAAATCAGTGGATTCCATGTACCATCCCCAACACCAGCAGTGCCATCCGCACGAGGCAGATCGGCCTGGCTGAAACCCCGGGAAGGTGGGCCACAAGCGTTGGGCCCCCGCAGCTGCCAGAGCCCTCTGCCCAAAAAGCAGTGGGTACCTCCAGCTGTGGCACACCCACCATCTGGCTCCTTTCTCTCCCTGCCTCCGGACCCCTCGGAGAAACCGGTAGGAGGAGGTTTTCCCTCCACCTTCCGGGATGGGAGAGACTAACCGATTCTTGGGTGCTCCAGCTTATGGCGGAAGGGCATTCCACAAGTTTCTTCAGAAACCACCTGCCACCCACCCTTGAAGTTGTCCTATTCCAGGGAGACATCTTCCTTTGGTCTAGGAAGAAATCTCAGCCCTTCTCATGAAGCAGGCGATAGAACCCGTCCCCTTCATCTTCAGGGATGGGTTACATTCTCATTTCTTCCTGGTCCCAAAAAGAGACTGGAATTTCAGACCCATTCTAGATCTCAGTTCTTTGAATCTTATATGGAATAAAAAGGTTCAAGATGCTCTCTGCAGAGTCTCTGCCTCCTTCACCGGGTCAATGGCTTTGTGTGCTGGATATGCAGGATGACTATCTACATTCCCATCGCCTTTCTCACCATAACTATCTTCGTTTTGCATTTCAGGGACCACTACCAATTCAAAGCGTCCCCTTTGGTCTATCCTCGCCCCCTAGTATTTACCAAATGCCTGGCTGTGTGTAGCCCACCTGCGTACAATGGGAGTACAGGTGTTCCTTACCTGGACGACTGGCTCTGCTGGCCTCATCCAGGAAGGAACTCCTGCATTTTCTCCCTCACAGCAGGTTTCACTTGTCTGGGTATTACCATCAACCATTCAAGTCCATCTGGACCCTTCCCAGAGGCTACAGTTCATTGGGGCTATCCTTGATACTACTGTGAGCAAGGCCTT
Organism: Neoceratodus forsteri; assembly: GCA_016271365.2. NCBI lineage: Eukaryota > Metazoa > Chordata > Ceratodontiformes > Ceratodontidae > Neoceratodus > Neoceratodus forsteri. The sequence continues at coordinate 807,361,742 of CM028136.1, forward strand.
CCTGCCTCCAGACAGGGGCTTCTCTTCAATCCCAGATCTCTCTGCTATCAGGAATGAGGAGGGTCCAGCGAGGTTGGTCCTCCGTCTTCTGAGAACTCATAGTGGCCGCTATTCCAGCGGTCCCCAAGCGCGACTCCAATAAGGGATCTCTCAGTGGACTCTTTGCTCCCAGTGGGATCAACTTGTGGATGACCTAGATCAATTAGTTCTGATCTCATCGCCCGATAGTGCACGAGACTTGCAATGGTGGATGATTCGAGAGAACCTGTTTCGGGGGGTCCCCTTCTTTCATCCTCCCCTCCCAGACTCTGACTACAGATGCATCATGAAGGTTGGGAGCCCATCTAGACCCTCATCGGACCCAGGGCATATGGTCCAGACTGAACAAGCACTCCACATCAATGTGCCGAGCTTGAGCGTGCCATGTATCTCAAGCCCTTCACCAACACAGTCTTCCAGCCACCCATGCCATCCAGATGGACAACATGTGCATAGTGTGGTACATCAACAAACAGGGAGGAACTCGCTCCTACCCTCTATGCAGGGAAGCAATGAGGGTTTGGGATTGGGCAACTCAACACGACCTTCACCTCATGGTGATTCATGTTCTAGGAATCGACAACACTCTGGCAGACAAGCTAAGCCACTCCTCTGATCTGGCACACGAGTGGAAATTGGACCAAGGGGTGCTAGATGATATCTTTCAGCTTTGGGGGACTCCACAGGTAGACCTGTTCGCCTCTCCCCAAAACGCAAAACTTCCCACCTTTTGCTCACTCATTCCAGAGCGAGGCGTTTTCTGGAGCGACGCTCTGTCTCTAGACTGGAGGACAGATTTACCTATGCCTTCAATCCCTCTGATCCCGAGTATTGCAGAAACTAACTACAAAGGAGTGACAATGATCCTGATCGCTCCTTTCTGGCCCAGGCAAATCTGGTTCTCTCTTCTACAACAATATTCAGAGGTTCCTCCTCTTCCTCTTCCTCTATCTTGAGGTTTACTGACCCAGGATCAGGGGACCCTGGTCCATCCATTCCTCAAATCCCTTCAACTACATGCATGGCTCCTGCAGACCTAGCCCAATCCCGTTTTGGCGTCTCTCCAAAAGTGGCAGAGATTTTAGTGGAGGCTAGAAAACCCTCCACCAGGTCCACTTATGCCATGAAGTGGAAGAGATTCTGTATTTGGGCAGCCTCCAAGAACGTGGAGCCTTTCTCCTGTTCAGTGGCTTTTCTGCTGGAGTACTTGCGTCATCTCTTTGACCTGGGTCTCAGTCATTCCTCCCTGAAGGTTCACATGGCAGCTATCTCAGCTTACCATGTTCCCTTCACAGATAAAGCTTTCGCTCAACTGGAGGTCTCTAAGACCTTTCTCAGAGGGGTCCTTCATCTAAGGCCCCCATCCGTACCCTGCTCCCCCTTGGGTCTTGAATTTTGTTCTTGGGAAACTTACTCTTCCTCCCTTTGAACCTGCAGCTTCTGCAGATCTGAAGTTCCTTTCATGGAAGATGCTCTTCTTGGTGGCCATTACTTCAGCTCGAAGAATTTCCAAGCTCCAGGCCCTTATGTGTAAAATCCCCTATTTGATTTTTCACAAAGAACGAGTTGCTCTTCACATGAATCCTAAGTTTCTACCTAAAGTAGTAGCAGAGTTTACCTTAAATCAGTCCATAGAGCCACCTGCCTTTTTAACGCAGTACTTTAATCAAGGGGAATACTTACTCGATACCATGGATGGTCACCGGATTCTGAGATACTACACCAACAGGACGAAGGATCTCAGAAAGACTGATCAGTTGTTCATCTCTTTTGCTTGCAAAAGGGAAGGCAATGCTGTTTCCAAGCAATGCCTGTCGAAGTGATTGGCTCATTGCATCACTTTCTGTTATGACAAGTACAACAAGACCCTTCCGGGTCAGGTTAGAGGTCACTCCACAAGAGGAGTAGCAGCCTCTGCGGCATGTTTCAAGAACATGTCTGTGGCAGACATATGTGCTGCCGCCACCTGGACTTCCATCCATACCTTTATGAAACACTACAGTTTGGACATTGCCTCTCCATAGAGCAGGCTTTGGACTGGCTGTTTTGCAAACCCTCCTGTCTTGAGGCTTGCAAGGCTAGTCTACTTTCTGAGTAGTTTCCTCCTCCGAGTGCCTTTTCTTTGTTCCAGACTGCTTGGGATTCAGTCCTATATGTAATTACCTGCAAGAGCCCTCTCGAAGTAAGATAGCACAGTTACATAAGAACTTACCGTAATAGTAGATCTTTGGAGAGGCTCTTGCAGTAAGAACTCTTCCCACCCTCCATCCCCTAGGGTTTTTCAGCTCCTTTTTCCAGGAAGGAAACATCTCTTCTCTCTTGTCGGCCTTCTGGGCCTGTGGTGGGAAAAGAACTTGCAAGGCAGGCGTCCAGGACCGCCTTTTATACCGACGTCATAATTGTCGGTCGCCTGGCGTGGGGCGCGGCCCTCACCAAGGACTGCTAGCTAGAAATTTTTCCGTGGGGTCCTGCCACCAGCCGGCGCCAGTCCTATATGTAATTACCTACTGCAAGAGTCTCTCTCGAAGATCTACTGTTACGGGTAAGTTCTTACATAACTGTACTTTTGGGGGGGGGAGCAGAGCGGAAAGAAATTCCAAAATGTGTCCCTTTTGAATTATATGAAGTACCCATTTGCCTGAAGCGATTGTTTGCTAGGCCTCCAAATGGAGGGCAAAATGACACCCCACCACCTTCGAGGCCTGGTCGAGGAGGCAAGGGGAAATTCCTGATAGGTCACTGGGCAGGGGGTTGCCTGGCACCTCCCAAAGGACAGGCATGGGAACCACACATGGCAGAGGCATTGCCCCTTGTGGGCTGGGCACAACCTCAGGAGCCACCTGTATTAGAGGCCTTATATTTTCTACCTCTTTTGGAATAGAAAGAATATTGTGTTCAGTAGGGTGGCTGTGGAGTATGGTACGTGTTGTGCGCTGTATGAAGGGTTCTGCCTGATGCCTGCAAATTTTCTAACAGTGTTTGAGTACAGGGCCCGAAGAGTTTGGACCCATTAAAGGGAGCATTGGCAACTTTATGTTGTATATCAGGAGCAAAACCTGAAATACGAAGCCAAGCATGGTGACGCAAAGAGATTCCAGTTGCTGAGGTATCAATGGCATCATATCCTGACCGGAGTTGGTGGGATATAGAATTGCTAGTAGACACCATGACTAATAACTTGTCCTTCTCCTGGGAGGGAGGAAGCTTATTGATCATTTTGATCGTTGAAGCACTAAGGGTACGTTGGTATTTAACCATATGAGCCATGTAATTCAAGATTTGAATATTCATGTTGCCTGATGGAAAAACCTTTTTCCCCAGATAGACAATCCTTGGATCCTTTATCGGGTGGTAAGAACTCCTGTGCTTGGGTCTTTTGGTATGGTCATGAGCGCAGTAACGACCACTAAAGCCCGTTCTGGGATGCTGGACAGGAAGGGATGATCCTGGGAGCCTGATATAAGTGATCTGCTTTTTGGGGAACAGCCATAATAGCTGATGGCTGATGCCAGGCAGCCAACATGGCATTGTGGTTTGTCAGAATCAGTAGGGCACCACTAAGGCCGCTCCTCTGTCAACTCAAGATATTCTGCCATATCATTATGTTGTTTGCCATGTTCTGTGGTAGAGAACCTCATGATCTTTTGTAAGTGGACCATAATTTTGCTGAAGGATGGGTCATCTGAGGTGGCAGCTAGTATAGGCAGGTCCTCATCCAGGGAAGAGATTTCTGAGTAGGGGGACTCCAGATTTAGGACATCCAAGTCTTGGAAGTCTTCTTCATCAATATTCACCGGTAACTCAGGTTCGTCTGACAAATAATCTTCCATATTAGGAAGAGGAGGCGACCAAGATGGTAGTGTATCCCTGTCACCATGAAGTCATTTAGGCAGAGGGGAGTGAGACTGGAAAGGATCCATCAGCACTCCAGGGTTAGAGTGCTGGGTGTAGCTGTTATGCAAGACCTTCATCACTATCTTGGTGATGTCCCGTTCCAGGGAGAAGTGGGAGTAAGGAGTAGGGTTTGAGAAACAGAGGGGATGGGATGGTTAGAGTGAACAGGTCTTGCCCCTGGAAAGTAAAAACCAGGGTCATGGTCTCTGTCCACTTGTCCCCTGTAAGATGGCACCTGTGAGGGTGGAGGAGCATGATGTAAGGTAAAAGCCATTGGTTTACCCTGAGAAACACAGGACATCATCGACGAGCCCATAGAATGATTATTCTGGAATATGTCAGATGCCGTCGACAGGAGAGAAGCTCCTGTCAATGGAGCAACAGTGTATTTGGCTGAATGTAGGATGCTGGAAAGTGTTGTCAGTGAGAGGGTATATGCCCCCATTGATGGATCAGACAAAGCCTGCACAGCATTTAAAGCACTGTCAACCAGAGTGTGTGAGCTCCTGTTGACGGGGAGGCTATAGGAAGACACTCCATCAACGGAGGAGCCATAGAAACTGTGGCTGTTGATGGGCGACGCAGACAGGAGTTAGAGGGGGCTTCATCCATCTTGTTCCCTTGTCGGGAATGTGAACCAGAGCTGGGGGAGCCCTTATAGATATATATGATGATATGTGAAAAGCAGAGAAGGGTACTCCAGCACTAGAACAATATGTGCTTGCATAGTCCTCGCTCCTGAAGTTTTCCAGGGTTTGTATGGAAATCGGGCTACATGGTTGTGACATGGTAGAATAGGACTATGTCCCAGTTGTTATGGAAAGAGTTTGTATGCAGGATCTGTTCTGTTCTATTCCTTTCCTGTCTATTTGTCTGGTTGCACAACCACATTTGTCTGTGACCTCAGACTTGATCACCCTGACAGTCTCGCAATTCTTTCCCTCTCACTGTCTTCCCTTGCAGTCCGTCTTTTTCTCCCTTGCTTATCTGCTGATATAAAAATATTGCAAATCATTGTATGGAAATGTAACTGATATTGAGCTCCTTTTGTTCAGAAAATATATAGTGTTACTGTTGAAATGTATATATTTTGAGATGATTGCAAAAAGCTATTGTGAACTCAAGAGGTTACCTGAGGGCAAGTTTTAAATCTTTTGCAAAACAACTGTGGAAAAGGGGGCCTTCACTCTGGCACAGTGTTCTAGCTGCACATGCCTGATACTTACAAGAACAGTATGCTTGTTAAGAATGGAGGTTGGAAGGACTTATAAGGGAGCTGAGCTGCAACTGTTAAAAAAAAAAAAAGGACACAGAGATTGAAGAAAAACTCTGATGGATATTCTCTATTTTATTTTACCTTTGTAAATAGTTATACTGAACAAGTTTCTTTTTTTTATGTTACTGCTACTATAAATAAATGTTTTGGTGAATTCTACAACTGCTCCTGGTTTTCCTATCCTTCCTGACCTGCACCTCGATGACAATGGTATTCATTATGATACCTGACAGTAAACCAACATCACTTATTGTTTTACCCCCCAAAGAGACAATGTTCATAGAATATGTCATCGGTTACCTCAGGATATGTACGAACATACGAATTTGCCAGCAGATAAAGGCCTTATGGTCTATCGAGTCTGCTCGAGTGTGCAGCTAGCAACCCTTATACTGCAGCTGCCTCCCTCCCTCCCTTTTCAAGCAGTCCACTATTCTACAGGATACCACTTCCACAGGCAATGCATTCCACCCAGACACCACTCTCTCCGTAAAAAAGTGTCTTCTCATTTCCCTCCTGAACCTTCCCCCCTCCAATCTGAGATCATGACCATGAGTGTCCATTCCCCCCTTAACTTGAATGGTCCCTCTGTGCCTGTCTTGTTTATTCCCTTCATGTACTTGAAGGTTTCAGTTATATCCCCCGTCTCTCCTCTCCTCCAGTAAGTACACGTTCGACTCCCTCAGATTGCTCATGTAGGGTATCTCTCCTAGTCCCTGAATCATTTTTGTTGCCCTGCGCTGCACCTCCTCCAGTAACTTAATGTCTGTCTTCAGGTATGTGCACCAGTACTGCATGCAGTACCCCAGGTGTGGCCTAACCAGTGACCTATACAACGGCAGGATCACCTCCCCTCTCCTTGAAGATATACCCCTGGCAATACAACCCAGCATTTTGTTGGCCTTTGCAGCTGCCTTCCTGCATTGTACTGAGTTGTTCATTGAGTCCATGTAATCATCTCAGATCCTTCTCCTCCTCTGTCATGGCTAGCTGACAAAAGCTGGTAGCTCCTTTTGTTCCCCCTGAAATATAGCACCTTTCACTTTTTGGCATTGAATCCCAACTGCCAGGTGTCTGGCGAGGTCTCAATTTTAACAGATCATCCTGCAACCCATTCCACCCTCCTAGGTCATCCACTACTGCTCCCATCTTGATGTCATCTGCAAACAAACTGATCTTGCTCTTGATGCCCATTGAGATGTCTGATATGAACAACCCAAACAACAATGGTCCCAGCACTGAGCCCTATGGTACCTTGCTTGTCACTGCCGTCGGAGATGAGAGTTCTCCTCCCATCACCACCTACTACTGCCTTCCCTGTAACCAGCTTACTACCTATCCCGCCATTTGAGCCCCTGCATCTGTACCTGCCAGCTTACTACCCAGCCTCCCATGCAGCACAGAGTTAAATGCCTTACTGAAGTCCAGAAACAGAACATACACTGCATGGCCCTTGTCCAATTGTCTACTTACCCAGTCATAGTAATCCACTAGGTTGGTCTGACAGGATCTGCCCATGACAAACCCATGCTGCTAACATCCTGCAGCCCATTGGTCTCCAGAAGGGACACCAGCCTCTCCTTCAGGATTGTCTCCATCAGTTTTCTCATGATGGACGTGAGGCTTACAGGTCTGTAGTTTCCCAGTTCATCTTTGGGACCGCTCTTCTGGAAGGGTACCACATGAGCCATCTTCCAGTCCTGAGGTACACTTCCTGAGACCAGGGAGACATTGAACAGGTCCACCAAAGGTACTGCCAGGATTTCTGCCAGCTCTCTAGTACCCTGGGGTGAATGCCATCTGGCCCTGGTGCCTTGTCCACCCTCAGTGCCCTCAGGCCCGTCCCTGCTCTCTATGATTCTCCCATCTGTCACTTCCTCTTCTCCCTGAGCCTGATCTCCCACCCCCTTGAGAGCACCCCTCCTTTCTCCTTAGTAACACGATTAAAATATTCATTAAGTGCTTCTGCCTGCTCTAACTCCAGTAATACTGAGGTATTCATAACTTTCTGCAGTAAGCCTTCTAGGTAGGACTGCCTGAAGAGAAAGAACACATGCAAATGATGGAATTCTTTGCACATGACAACTTTTCAAATGCTGCCCTGTACCAACTGCCAGTGTTCTAAATTCCTCGGATTTCACTCTTCACCTGAAAAGTCTTGTTACACGAGGTCCCTGCATCCTTATTGGTACCCCCAGAGGTACACCGTAGACAGCTAGTACTTAGGCCCATGTTCTACTAACATATCAGGCTCATGGCATCTACCATATAAGAGTAGATGTCAGTATACGTATGCATATTATTGTTATATACTTTACTTTCTAACATATACCTGTGTTTCTTGCTTGTAAGATGTTTGGACATCTGTGTCTTTGTAATGATTATGATATATGAGTCGACATTGCCATCTTCTGATGATTTGTATTATTACACTTATATATGCAAATTGTACTTCTTTATTTTTACAAAGTGGTGATTACTACAAATTGTATAATGTTATCTTGGACTGAGGAGCCACCTCTAATTTGGCCAACAGGGCTCATCTCTGTAACTAGAAATGTTTCTTACAGTAATCATGGTAATATATGTAGGTATATAATGTAAGACCTTTATGTCTTCTACCTTAGAGACCCCAAGAGACAGGAGAATCCTTGAGGTATAGGGCGCTTAGCATTGGCTGCCAGTTCCTATTGGTAACAACTGCTTAGGGCAACTGTGATTATCCTTTGGTAGTAATAAAGCTTTATTACTCTTATGCAACGTGTCTGTGATTCCTTGCATGCCCATTATTGCCAAGAATCTGAGTGTGAGGTTTAGACCTCCTGATGGTCCGGTCGCTCAGAGTGTCACTTGTCTACCTTTCATCTGCATGAAGAAATGTTTAAAAATATATAGAAGTATCCTTTTATGTTTATTTGCTGCCTTTTACAAAGTGTTTTTTGATTATTAAACTTAGTTTAGAGTTAGTTGTTTTTTCCGTTCCTCTCAGTTTGCTATAACCGTGGGGGAACCAGGATAGTTTTACTGTTAATCAGGGTTTTCTGACTAAAAACACCTTTGTTTTCAAATGCTATCTATTTAAAACTGTTATTTTATAACCGATAGCTTTAGTTACCGAACCGCTAACCCCGGTTCCCTTTTATTTTTAATTTTATCGGTTCGGTTCCTCTGGTTCCTTTTCGGTTCTGGAACAGACCACAACCACTAACTCTTTCTTAAAAAACGTTATTATTGAACGGTTACTGTTTTTGTGTTGCTTACACGCATGTGCAAGAAACACATTGCGTCACATTTTTTCACAAGCAGGTTGTGGAGGCGCGGCAGTATTGTGTCGAATGGTAGCAGCTCATTCAGGGGCTGGTCTCTGCCTGGCCAATAGAGAAGAAAGCTGTGGATCACTGCAGTTAACAAGCAGGCCACTACATCAAAGGAATTGAAACACTGCAATCAGGGAGTGCCCCATCAGTACGCAATTGGTTTGTATGTGGGGCCTCCTGACTGCAGCAGCCAATTACACAGCTCCATGGTGCTGTGTTTCGATGGTGAGATTGAGGACGGCTTCTCCCTCAGCTTCTCACAGTCCTCACAAAGCTGACGGAAAATCACCACTCATTGTTTAGTGTGCCTTTCTGATTAAACATTTCAATAAGAAAAGCCAACAGGGTAGCCCACTCCCCGTCGGCATAATGCTCCCCGTCAATTTCTTGTGTGCCAAGGGGGGTGCTCAATCCCCCTCGTCCCTTGCCACCCCACACCTATATGTGCTGACAGGGGTGCCCAATCCCGCTGCTAGCATGCCCCCTTCCTCATCATTTTGCTGATGGGGAGCCCACTGCCTGTCAGCATAATGCCCCCCCAATTTCTTGTGTGCCGAGGGGAGTGCCCAATCCCCCTCAGCTCTTGTCCCCCCCAGCACTCCATATGTGTCGATGGGGTGCCCAATCCCCTGTCAGCCACAGTCCCTCCAAACAATCAGGTGGCATGCTGGCAGCCCACCCCAGTGTGCCAAATACCTCGTGAAAAAAAAACATCATAATGTTTTTGTTTTAAACCTACAAACCAGAAAGCGGTCCCTCGTCAAGTCCGTGGCCCTCCCCAACCCACGCCCAACCCTGCGTACCCTCCTCCCCACACCCCCCTTACCTATACCTACCTCTGGAGCATGGCACGATGATCTTCATGTGGACGGGAATATGTCTGCACTCTTCAAAGCCGACCCTGAACTGAAGAAATGCCGGTAAGCAGTATAATAACATAAATGAGGTTTTCAACTTTGATGCATATCTTGGCCATTTTGAGAATTTTTCCCCAAATTTTCAACATGGGGTTCTTGGGACCCCACCCTCAGTCACTGTTATTTTGTTATTCTGTCCCAAAGGTGATTTCCACGATCACTGTCGGAACCCCTTTTGGGACCGATTAATGAAACGACGGTGTCACAGTTCAAGAGGTAGGTCCCCAAAAACCCTATGTTGAAAATTTGGTGAAAAAATTTCCAAAAATTACTGTTTTACGAGTGTGCATTGTGCAGTTCCTATGCACGCTTGTAAGTTTGTGCATTTTTAATATTTTCACTCCAGATTTTCAGCATTGCCATTTTACCACACCATCTTATGAACAATGCAGCTGTCATTTGTCACAACTCATCTGAAATGTGTTTTTGCACGTGTAGCACACAATGGCACAGTTGGTGTGCGCAATCAATGTCCAGGACAGATTAAGAATATCATAGTGACACTGTTCATGAGTTAGGCCTCCAAAAACCCTATGTTGCAAATTTGGTGAAAATAGTCCCCAAAATGACTGTTTTACGAGAGTGAGTTGCGCAGTTCTTACGTACGCTTGTAACTTTGAGCATGTTTAATATTTTCACTCCAGATTTTCAGCATTGCCATTTTACCACACCTCCTTATGAACAGTACAACTGTTATTTTTCACATTTCACCCAAAATGTGTTTTTGGACATGTAGCGCACAGTGGTGTAGGCGGCAAGCGAAATCAATGCTCGGGACAGATTAAGAAAATCACAGTGACACTGTTCATGAGCAGAGGTCTTAAACTGGCTATGTTGAAAATTTGGTGACAAAAGTCCATAAAATGACTGTTACGAGTGTACATTGTGCAATTTCTACGCACCCTTGTACGTTCACAAATTCGTAATTTTTTCAGTCCAGATTTTCAACATTGGCATTTTTCCACACCTCCTTATGAACAGTACAGTTGTCATTTTCACACCCTGACTGAAATGTGTTTTTGCACTTCTGGTGCAAAATAGCACGGTCGCTGTGAGAAATCAATGTTCAGGATAGAGTAAGAAAATCACAGTGACACTGTTCATGAGTGGAGGTCTCAAAATGCCTGTGTTGAAAATCTGCTGTAAAAATCCCCAAGCTAATTACATTATGGGTGTGTGTTGCGCAGTTTCTATGCACAATCATGACTTCTCCAGTTTTTTTATATTTTCATTCCAGATTTTGAACATTGCCATTTTTTACACCTCCTCATGAACAGTACAGCTGTCATTTTTCACATCCTGTTCGAAATGTGTTTTCGCACCTGTGGCGCTAAACGGCACAGTCACTGTGCAATAGCACCTTTCAGCTAACAAACTAATAGTGTGTCTGTTCATGCGTTGGGATCACAAAAAACCCATGTTGAAAACTTGTAGTAAAAATACCAAGAATGCCCAGGGTGTTAGGGTTTTCAACCATAATGCCCTACCCTGTAGGGACTGACGGGCGTGATGGTTGTGACTTGAGATTGTCAACAGTAATGCTCATGCCATTCCACGCACCCTGCAGCCAGTGACAGGCATTGAGGTGCGCCTTTGGACTGTTTGGGCCCAGAATCCATCCCATTCTCCTATACTGCACCCATTTCAGCATATTCCTAATGGAATGAGATGAGCAAGCCGAACACCAAAGCACACCTTGACACTTGTCAGTGTCTGCAGGGTAGGGTAGGTGACATATCGTGACCGTTATGAGGCAACGACCCAATGGCACACACCAATGCCTGTCCATCTCTGCAGGGTGGGAGTGGGGTTGGCGTCAGATCAGTACTTCACTGCCATTATTACACTACATGGACCCGATTCTCATAGGGGCCTGGATCTGGCACAAGCTGCAGCAAACAGCAGCTTGCACCAATGCCTGGTGTGCCAGAGTCCCTGCACCTGATTCAGGTACAGGAGGGGTCCCAGCGGCTAAGTTCCCACACTTGCGCTGACCAGAACCCTGTGGCAAACCCCTGGCACACCACACAGGTCCACCACTGGCCTCCAGAGACTAACACAGGACCCCCTGTTCCACTAGGTAATGGGCACGTGGACACAACCTGGTGGGCCGGTGCCCCCCCACCAAGTTTGGTGCAATTGGTCCCTGGTCATGGAGGTGAGTGGTGGGATGTGCCGGGCTCTGGGGAGCAGTCAGGACTAGTGTGGGGGGGGTTGGGAACCACCTGCTAGGGCATGGATGGGCACTGTACTACCATATGCTGGTGCTGCAGTAGTACCGGCATTGGGGATCAGGAGAGCCGCATCAGGACGGGGGTACCAACATGGTACATAGGTGACATCGGGGAGCTGTGAGGGGTGCCATTGGACCACTAGGATGGGGCTACACATACGGGGCCACACTCGGGGGTGTATGATGGGTAGACCGTCACCCATGGTGTGGTGCACACAGACATGTCACTCAGGGGAGAATGTCTAAGTCCCCTTACTCCTGCCCTGGCTGGTCTAAGGACACTTCAAATTTATCCCACCAGGTAATGTCTGTGAATCGCAGTATGCAGCTTGTGTCAGCCACAGTCCCCCTACCACCATGCTGCAGTGCAATGCAGGTGCAAGCCCTGTTTAGGGCAGGTGGACTGCGGTTGACGCAGGCCACCTTTGTGAATCACGGAGGGCAATCATGGACACAAGGTGCACTTTGGACTGTATCTGTTTGCCGCAGGCATCTTGCATCTGACACAGGGCTTTAAGAATTGGGACCCATCTGTCTGACTCCTGCACTTCCGCTGCTAATGCCAGCAAGCAACTCTTCGGTATTGACAAATGCTTGTTTAGCAAGCTCTGGCCCATAAGAGGCTCACAGATGACCAGTGGGAAGCTCATTAATTTGGAACAGACTGCATCTCCTTTCTAATGTCTTTATAAGTGACATTGCAGAGGGACTGGAAGGAAAAGTATGCCTCTTTGCAGATGACACAAACATCTGCAGCAGGGTCGATACACAAGGGGGCGTGGAAGCGATGAGAAGAGAATTGGCAAGGTTGGAGGAATGATCAGAAGTATGGCAGCTTGGATTCAATGCAAAGAAGTGCAAAATAATGCACCTGGGAAACAAAAACCCAAGGGAGGAATACACAATGGGGGGAGGTAGTAACAACAAGAAAAATGGAAAGGGACCCGGGGGGTAATCATAACAGCTGACTTTAAGGTTAGAAAGCAATGTGATAAGGCAGTAGGAGGGCTGCAGGGATACTGGGATGTACAGGGAGAGGCATTACCAGCAGAAAACAGGAACTTGTTATCTCTCTGTACAGACAGTTGGTGAGACCCCATCTGGAGTTCTGCATCCAGTTCTGGAGACCCCATCTCCACAAGGACATAGACAGGATGGAGGCAGTACAGAGGAGGGCAACTAAAATGGTGCAGGGTCTGCAAGAGAAGCCATAAGAGAAGAGACTAAAGGAGCTTCATATGTATACCCTTGAGGAAAGGAGGGAGAGGGGGACATGATAGAAACTTTTAAGTACCTCAGTGGAATCAACAAAGTCCAAGAGGGTAGCATCTTTCAGAAAAAGAGATGTGCAAGAACAAGGGGACACAAGTTGAAGATAGAGTGGGTGACAGCTCAGAGGCAATGTGAGGAAGTATTTTTTTTCACAGAGAGGGTGGTGGATGCATGGAACAGCCTTTCTGAGAAGGCTGTGGGCTCTAAAACTGTGGGAGAATGCATGAGACAAACATAAGGCAATTCTTGTGGGGGGTAGGAAGAAATAGGCTGTTGGTTAACTAGGATCTGCAGCTTATCCTGTAGGTAGGGAAATGGGCAGACTATCACATTTCTTGAGTCTTTCTTAAACGTTTTATCTGTTTATAGGAGTGCACCTGATTTGAGGCCAAAATCAAAAGCAAATAGTTATAGTAGCAGAGCCCCCAACCCACACACATACATACACACTCCCCGAAAAGCTGCTTAAAAGCCTGCAATTCATTCAAATCAATTCTGTTTTCTTACTTAGTTGGGGTGTAATGCCAACAAATGTAAAATCATGTACCTAGGGCATAGGAACCCCGATGCTGAGTATAGGATGAGAGGAGGTACTGATACTCACTAGACATGAAAGGGTCATTGAGGTTATTATATTAGAGGACCTCAAAGTGGTAGTACAGTGTGACAAGGCTATGGGCAGGGCAAATTGGATTCTGGGATGCATAGGGTGGCATCTCAGTAGGAGGAGAGATGTTTGTTGCCATTGTATCACTCCCTGGTATACCCCCAGCTGGAGTACTGTGTCCAGTTTTAGAGTCTACACTTCAGAAAGGACATAAGGTGGAGATTTTCCAGAGGAGGGCAACTAAAATGGTTCAGGATTTTCACAGGAATCCCTACAAGAAAAGGCTGAAGAATCACAACATGTACACTCTGGAAGAGAGGAGGGTGAGAGGTGACATGAACAAGACCTATAAAGTACCTCATAGGATTAAACAGGGTACAGTTGGGGAGTTTTCTTCAAATAAGGATGAGCACCCAAACCAAGGGACATACAATGAAGGGGGTTCAGGATAGATGTGAAGAAATATTTCTTTACTGAAAGTCTTGAACAGACTGCCAGGAGAAGTGGAGGAAGCTAAAATGGTAGGAGGCACGAAGCATGCATTGGTCAAACATAGGGGTATATTAGAAAAAGGGGAAGGAGGGGGTCAACGGAGATCAGTAGGGCTATGCAGGTGGAGCAGGTTCTAGTTCATAGCAAGAAAAATCCATTGAGCAAGCTCATTCACAAGGAGGTCCTGATGGATGCAGGCACAATAAGACATGCTGTAACATATACAGACAGGAGATACAAGTAGGTGAGAACACTTGGGCAGACTGGGTGGGCTGAGGGTCCTTTTCTGCTGACAAATTCTATTTTTCTATGGCATCATGTGTTCATTCAGGTGCAGTGTTTGTTTAAAGTTGGGCCTACCATACATCCAGATGTAGGTACAGTAAATTATCGAATTAGATGCAACCACTTACACTACAATAAACAGAACCCCAGTGCTTCGAGAAGCCTTTACTCTTCATAAGGCTGCTTAAAGAGCTGGGGTTCTATTTGCAGTGTCACACCAGTATGTTGATCTTAAAATCGATGCCGCATCAAAATGAGTACTTGATTCTTGCTCACTCCATTTCTTCCCCACTTTAGCTGCTTGTCCTGAGTTACTTTTGGTATGGCAGTGCCTCACCTGTGTTGGAAGATGATAAATAAGCGGCACTGAAAGACATCAGACTTCACAGACTATGAAGGCAGCTGCTCACCCACCATCTTGGCAAGCAGAAGGCTGCAGCTGTGGCCACTGATGACTGTTGGGGTGTGGGGATGGAGGGACCAAAGGGGGACAGACATGAGATAAAATCATTATAAAAATTGTGAGACCTTCACCAGCTTTCCAAAATGCTTACCAGTAAAAGAACATTCTACAAAGTTTTTCAAATGGCAACACAATCTGGTGAGCCCTCTGTCTGCCGTCTGACACCAGGTATCAACCAGCATAAAATTGCCTAAAGAATGCAGTATGGTTATGTGGTTCTGAAATATTGGAGATTACAGATTTATAAGAATTAAAGAATATCACACAGAAGCTGGCATATGTGTCTATAGCAGCTGTCTCCTGCTTCTCAGTAGTTATACCCTTGAAGTACTTGAATGTTTCTATCATATCCCCTCTTTCCCTCCTCTTTTCCAGTGAGTACATATTGAGATCCCTTAATTTCTCTTCATAAGTCTTGTGTTGCAAGCTCTGTACTATCTCATTTGCCCTTCTTTGGACCATCTCCAGTCTGTTAATATCTTACGAAGGTGCAACCTCCAGAACTGCACACAGTACTCCAGGTGAAGCCTGACCATTGTTTTATATAATGGCATCACTACCTCCCTCCTTATGCTGGTGATACCCCTGCCTATACACCCCAGCATGCCACTGGTCCTCCCAGCTGCCTTTCTACTTTGACATTTCAGGTAATCAGAAATAAGAACCCCCAGGTCCCTTTCCTTCTTTGTGACTGTCAGCACCCCCCCAATCCTGTAGCTTTCCCCAGGGTTTCTGTGTCCCAGGTGCATAATTTTGTCCTTTTTGAATTAAACTTCAGTTGCCAGTCCTTAGAGCATTTTTCAAGCTTCCTCAGGTCCCTTCTCATTTTCTCCAACCCCTCTGGGATATCCACTGTCTTACAGATCTTGGTGTCATCTGCAAACAGGCAGACCTTTCCCTTCAGACCTTCTGCAATGTCACTAATGAAGACATTGAGCAGGACTGGCCCCAGGGCCAATCTCTGTGGCACCCCACTGGTCACCCCTTCTCCCCAGACTGCACCCCATTTACCACCACTCTCTGCCTCCTGTCTGTTAGCCAGTTTCTAACCCAGTGTACCACCCTTTCCCCATGCCCAGCCTACTCAGCTAGTTTATCAGCCTCCTATGTGGGACAGTGTCAAAGGCTTTGCTTAAATCAAGATAAGCATTGTCCACTGCCCCACCGATTTACTTCCTTTGTCACCCAGTCAAAGAGATTAACCAGATTTGCCTGGCCTTATGCCTTCCCACTGTGAATCCATGTTGCCTGTGGTCCTGGCTCCGATGGCTTCTAGATGCCTCACTGTCCTTTCTTTAAGCAATGTCTCCATGATCTTCCCACTACTGAGGTGAGGCTAACCAGCCAATAGGTCCCTGCCTCCTCCCTACTTCTGGATTTGTATAGAGGGACCACATGTGCCTTCCTCCAATTCTCTGGTATTACCCCTGTGTTGAATGACTCAGTGAACATGGCTGCCAGAGGTGCTGTTATCTCCTTCACAGTTCTCTTAATATCCTTGGGTGTATACCATCTGGTCCCATCACTTTGTCCACCATCAATTTAGTCATCTCCCGGATTCTTCTGCCTGTAAATGGACTATTGTTCACCTCTTCCACCGCAAACTGCTGTACTGCTGGCCCTTGCCCCTCCCTTCTGTGAATAATGAACAGAAAGACAGTGGATGTCTTGGGGGGAGACACATGTTAGGCATGATACTATCACTTCCAAATACTGAAACAGCACATATAAGCAAGCAACATTCGGCATTGACAAATGCTTGTTTCTCTATTTTTTGTCAAAATGTCAGTAAAAATAAAAAATAAAACCAGTGAGCCAGATTTTAAGAACTGAACTCAGTGTAGGGAAGTTTTTGCCAAGGCAGACAAACACAGTCTGTATGTGTCTTGCCTGGGCTATGAATATTTGAAAGAGGAATGTGATATATGTAAAACATTCCTACAGAAAACTGCTGAGAAACGCCTGGAATGGCTAAAAAAGAACCTTTCTCAACTTAGGGGTCCCTCTGGCGCTAACCAGCTGGTACCCCCTAATCTTACTCAGGAGGGTTCCTGCAGTAGGTCATTACATGTAGGATTGTGCCACCTGGTATCAGGACTGCATGGCAAACTTTTCAGCAATGCCTGGTGGGGACTGCCACTCAATGTCATGTGACGGACATCAGCATGACCCTATATAGTGGGTGGTCCCTATACCTGCCTTCAGTTTTTCCAGCTGTTGTCCGATTGCATGGTACTTGTGATGAAACTGCAGTCGATCGCTGTTAGTTTGTTAACTTCCAAACTGAATCTTATCGTATTTTCTTTGTTTTCTCTTCTTCTATGTCTTCACCACCACCGAAGAAGTGTGAAGACTGTGAGGCTCAGATTCCTTACAAAGACTGCCACCGAAAGTGCCCTGTTTGCCTAGGCCCAGACCATAACACTGTGATTTGCCCAGACTGCCAGCCTGTGAACCAGGCCACTCACAAGAGAAGGCAGCAGGCTCTTGAGACCCATCTCTTGAAGTCACAGATGGCCTTACTTGAGAAGGAGATGGAGCACCTTAGGGAGTCCTCCTCTTCACCTTCCCCTAAAAAGAAGAAGGAGAAACACCAGGAGTGGGAGTGCCATGAGGATGGATCTTGGGTCAATTCCAGTAGGCCTTCGACCAGCAAGGCTCTTCCCCTGCCGCCTCCAGTAGTGGTAGTCCAGGCTGTGTCCAGGGATACTTCAGGACCAACCACTGCTCTGCTCCTGATTTTGGCTGGTAAGTTGCCCACTGGCTCCTCCAGCGGTCGCCCAGCAGCAGCCAGTAAGTTGGTCCCGGCCCCTCCAGAGATCATCTGGCTGCCAATATGTCTACTCCCCAGCCCACGGGGTCTCACCTGGTTTTGGCTGCTAAGATGGAAGGGGGTTCTTCCCTCTCCCAACCCGCCCCATCGTCTGATAAGACAGTCGCCTCTGGCACCCGCTTGGATGCTGCTTGCCTGTCGGTGGTTTCCGACAGGTTATCTGACGTTCGGCAGAGCCCAGTGAAGACTACCAGACTTTCCTCTTCCCCTCCTCCCCCAGTGGCTCTGGCTTTGCTCCAGGCACCCCAGGGGTGGAAGAGAGTGATGAACAGCTGGACGTTTGCAATACTCCGGCTTCCGTTACTCATTCCCCCAAAAGGGTCTTGGGGTTGGGTTCCTCTGCTGATGTCTGTCCCTATGACAGATGCTCCTCTAGGCTCCCTGGAGTGGGTTCTAGGTTCCCTGGAGCAGGTTCCTTTGGCTCCACTACCTTCTCTGGTGCTAGACCCAGCTCCTCCCGTCAGAGCCCGGCTGGATGGAGTCCCAATGCTTGCCCTCAATGTCTCAGACTATTCTCACGGAGCCCCATCATCTGATCCCAACACCTGTCTTTAGATCAGACCTGAGTTCTGCCATCAGAGCCCCTCTGTCTGGCTCTGACGCCTGCCGTCCTGACACCGGACCCATTTCTGATGCCGGGCCCGGTGGCATCGGTTCCAACGTCGGTGGTTCTTACGACTTTTACTCCAACATCTGCACCATTTCCTATCTATGTGACAGTGGGGCTTATGCCAGTTCCCCCGATGTCAGGTCTCCTGACGTTCAGACATTTTCAGAGACCCTTCTATGTCCCGGGCTACCCCTCAGGGTTTCCTTTGGACTTTTCCCCATCAGGTCTCCTTTAGGATTGGGCTTATTCCCACCTCTTGGAACATCATTGTCAGGGTTATTCTCTGTACCAAGGGTACCCTTCTCACCCTTTCCCAGGAATTCATGGGCATCACTACCCTTCTACCCATGTTCCTGCTCCTCCCCCCACCTCCTCCTCAGGCTCTGCCTCCAGAATTTTAAGACACTCATTCAGTCTTGGTGGAGGAGGCTAGTACAGAGCTGGGCATGGACCTGGAGAGCCATCTCCCAGCACTAGCACACTCTTCTCTCAGGTCTTCATCCAACAATTGAATGGACTGTGAGAGTCCATCCAACTGTACAAGTTCTGAGGACTACTGCCCATGATATTCACCTTCTGGATTTCAAAACTCCAGATGGCCAGAACAATCTGGATTCATGGGAGGATATCTTGGAGGACTCTTCTAACCAGCAGTCTCCAGTCCCCAAGGGAAAGGCCTCTCCCAAGTCTCCCCTGAGGACCCTTCCTTTTCAGACCTGTTGAGATCCATCCATGAGTTTTATGGTTGAGAGACTGAGGAAGAGGATCCTATATGGAAGAAACTCACTGAGCACCTCGACCTCGGGTCCTTCTCCCCAATCCCAGTTCCTCCCTGGATTGTACCACATGAAGACCTCACCACCACGATTTGGCAACTGTCCCATTCCATCCTGGCAGTCCCCAAAAAGGCAGAACAGATCTACCGGGTGCCTGAGGTGCCTCCTTTTTGGACTCGCACTCCAAGGTGGAGTCCATTGTCATTACTGTGGCTCATGATTGCTCAGGAGCCCCAAAGCACATGAACACCTCTCCTATGGCCATTGAGTCCAGGCAGCTGGACCAATGCAGAAAAAAGGTTTATTCCTCATCTATGTGTGCACTGCGCTGCCTTAACTACATAGTCCATTTGGTGTCCTTTCAGAAAACTACCTTAACCAAGCTGGAGACCCTCATTCAGTCCATGGAACCTTCGGACCTCAAGGAGGAGCTTGCCAAGGACCTTCATCTATCCAAAAGTTCTTGCAGGCATACCTTACACACCTTCTATGACTCTGTCGACTTGGCGGCTCATACCTTGGTGACCGCCGTCTCCCTCCGGTGGCACACTTGGCTTTGCATTTCTGGACTCGCTAACAATGTCCAGACTACGATTCAGGATGCCCCCTTTCAGGGCTCAATGCTTTTTGGTGGGGACACCAAAGACATTACCACGGGCCTTTAGGACAGAGATCAGACCCTTAGGTTAGTCAGGTCCATGTACCAATCGGGCCCACAGAGACCACAGCCCTTTCAGAAACAGACCAGGAGGCAGGATAGATAAGCCCAAAATCAGCACCAGGGCAAGAGAAAGGCCACAGGCACTTCCTTTTCTTCCCCTCCTGCCTCCAAGACTCAGAGATGATCAGGGGGCCCTCCCTCTGCCCGTACAGGCACCTCCTGACTCCCAACTTCCTCTCCCTCCTCAGCCTCAGAGCGAGGAGCCCGTGGGGAGGGGAGGTTTGCCTTGCATGTGCAGAAATGGCAGGACATAACCTCTGATGCTTGGGTCCTGCAACTGGTGTCCCAAGAACACATCCTGGAGTTTCTTTAAACCCCTCCGGAGTCTCCACCAGTCCGTTCATCTTACTCCCCCAACCAGATTCTGCTTGTAAGGGAGGAAGTTCGGGCTCTATTGCAAAAAACTGCCATAGAGCCGGTCCCTCTTCATCAAAGAGGGTGGGGGTTTTACACCCACTTCTTTTTGGTTCCAAAAAAGACAGGCTACCTAAGACCCTTACTCAACCTCAGCAGACTCAACCTGTTCATCGAGTACAAGAGATTCAGAATGTTGACTCTCCAGGGCCTCCTGCCTCTTCTTCAGGAAACTTACTGGTTATGTGCACTGGATATGCAGGATGCTTTCCTGCATATCCCAGTGTTTCCCAGTCATCGCTGCTTCCTGCACTTTGTTTTCCAGGGGGGCACTTCCAGTTTCAGGCCCTCCCCTTTGGTCTTTCTTCAGCACCCAGGGCTTTTACCAAGTGCCTAGCGGTGGTGGCTGCAGCCTTAAGTTGTCAAGGCATTGCAGTTTTCCCCTACTTGGATGACCGGTTGATTTCAGCCTTGTCCAGGGACAACCTTCTGGAGGCTCTCTTGCTCACCTTGGACCTGTTTTCTCATTTTGGGATAACCATCAGTATCCCCAAATCTACTCTGATTCTCTCTCAAAGTCTCCAGTTCATTGGAGCAGTGCTGGATACGGTTCAGGGCAAGGCCTTCCTCCCTCTGGACAGGGGGAAGTCCTTCTCAAGCAGGCTATCCTAGTAGCCTCCTCCAGTTTTCTCCCTACCAGAGCTTGTGCTCCGACTTTTGAGGTTGATGGCAGCCTCCATCTCTAGGGTTCCCCTGGCAAGGCTACACATGAGGCTAGCTCAGTAGACCTTGTGAGTCCAGTGGGATCAGTTCAGGGACAATCTGGACCATCTGGTCCTGATCTCCACCATTCTCATGAGGGAAGTACAGTGGTGGAGGGAATCCCTTGAATTTGTCTCAGGGCTTCCCATTTTGGGTGGCCAGCTTCCCTCTGTATGTTGACCACAGATGCTTCCAATCAGGGGTGGGGAGCCCATGTATGCCCTTCATGCCTTTCAGTCCATCCTTCCCAGGGGCTTACTGCTAGTCAGGCAGACAACATGTTAGTCATCTGGTACATCAACAAGCAGGAGGCGCTCAATTGTATCCCCTTTGCAGGAGGCGTGAGAGTCTGCGAAACTGGGCAATCCAACATGGTCTTTCTCACAGCTGTTCACACTCCAGGAGTTCAGAACAGCCACAGCAGAGCACACACCCTCACTCATGAATGGGAACTAAATCAGGAAGTGGCAGATTCTCTCCTTCAGAGATAGGGGCATCCAGAACTCGACCTGTTAGCCTCCCCATCCAACGATAGCGTCCAAGTTTTTGCTCGCTCATTCCAGGGCATGGTGCTTTCTGGCCAACCGTTGTCACCCTCTTGGACAGGTAATTCTTATACACTTTCCTCCTCTTCCCGTTCTTCAGAGGTGCTCCTCAAACTTCAGACAGGGAGGGCTCGAATGATCTTGATTTCCTCCCTGGCCAGGGTAGATATGGTTCTTGTTCCTACAGCAGCTAGCGGGGGAACTCCAGTTCTTCTTCCTTTGCTGCACAACCTTCTCACTCAGAACTAGGGCCAGCTTGTGTATCTGGGGCTCAGGATCCTACATCTTCATGCATGGCTCCTTCAGACATAATCCAGTCTCAGTTTGGGGTCTCTACCCAAGTAGCGAGGTCTTAGTGGCGGTGAGGAAGCCCTCACGGATCCACTTCTGCTATGAAGTTGAGCGTTTTTCTATTTGGGCAGCTTCTAAGAGGTGGGACCCTTTACTTGTTCAGCCCTACTCATTATGGAATGCCTGCTCCATCTTTCAGATTCTGGGTTATCCTACTCTTCCATCAAAGTTCACCTTTCCACCATTTCGGCTTATCACATGCTTGTGGATGGTAAGCCCGTGGCTCAGCTGGACATCTCGAAAACATTTCTGAAAGGGATCCTCCACCTGAAACTCTTCCATCGCAACCCTTCACTGCCTTGGGATTTGAATTTTGTGTTGGAGAAGCTCACGTTCCTCCCTTTGAACCAGCGATGAGCTGTGATTTGCGCTATCTGTGATCTGTATTGTCAGTGTTGTAAATTGTCTAATAGTGTTGTGACTTTTGTGTTCCAGGTTGGACCTGAAAAATGGCCAGTTAACAAATGAATAAAAAATAAATAAATGTTTCCTGGAAAGCGCTATTTTTAGTTGCCATTACTTCCGCTCGAGGGATTTATGAGTTTCAGGCCCTGGTGTTTAAGGAGTCTTATTTGATTTTCTACAAGGACCAGGTGGTCCTCAGAACAAATCCTGCCCAAGGTGGTTTCGGAGTTCACACTAAACAGTCGGTGGAACTTGCAGTGTACTATCCAGTTCCTGCGAACAAAGGTGAGGCACTTCTGCACATTTTTGATGTACACAGAATCATGAGAAGTTACATCCATAGGACTAAGGACTCTTCTAAGGCTGACCAGCTCTTTGATCCTTCACTCCCAAATCTTTGAGGACAGCAGTCTACAAGCAGTGTCTCTTGAAATGGTTAGCTAACTGCATTCGCTTCTGTTATCAGAAGTACAACAAACCTCTGCCGGGGGCAATCAGAGGTCATTTCATGAGAAGCTTTGCTGCATCTGTGGCCTAGCTTCATAATGTTTCTGCAGCAGAGATTTGTGCAGCACCCCAACCTGGAGTTCGGTCCCTACCTTCACCAAGCAGTACAATCTGGACATTGCTTCTAGGTGTAGGGCCAAATCTGGCCTGCTGTTCTGCAGGGCCTACTGTCTTAGGCCATCCTGTCCTGTCCTTTCTGTTGCTCCTCTTCCTGTATTTCTCTTGGTCTCTCTTGTGAGGGACTGCTTGGAATTCAGTCCTACACATAATGACCTACTGCTGGAACCCTCTCGAAGTAAGATAGTACAGTTACATAAGGACTTACCATAACAGTAGATCTTCGAGAGAGGTTCCTGTAGTAGGTCAGATTTTTCTCTCCCTCCTTCCCCCAAATTTCTTTTGGTACTCCAGAACCAGTTTCCTTTCTCCTGTCATTCCTTTAGGATCTCCGGTGGGAGAACTGGAAGGTGGGCCTGGAGACTGCCCACTTTATTGGGTCACGCTCATGTCCAGCATGTGACATCGGGTGGGCGGTCCCACCAGGCATTGTTGCAAAAGTTTGCCGTGTGGTCCTGATACCAGATGGCACAGTCCTACATGTAATGACCTACTGCAGGAACCTCTCTTGAACATCTACTGTTGCAGTAAGTTCTTACGTAACTGTATTTTCCCCTTACTTTGCCAGATCAGTCTATTCCTGATTTGCTCACTAGGCCTATTGTTCATCACTATGGGGATCTTCCATCAAGACCTCCTCAACCCAAGCCCCCTTTGACAACCAGGTTCCACCATCCTAGACTCTGGCTCCCCAGATGACGGTGGGTCTTCCTTCGGGTTCTACTCACATCCTGATGCCAAGTGACCCCTCGCCAGGTAACCCTTTGCCAGGTGAGGGTATGTCTGGCACTCCAGCCATCCCTCAAACACTGGATGTATTCAGTCATGCCCCAAGGCACTGAATCTTACAGCACCAGACATTCCTGTGCCTGAGCCAGTGTCAACCCCTTTGAATGTCCCTATGGGGCTGATGCCTGGTCCTTCTGGACCTCCTGCTGGTCCTTTGGCCCCACCTCCTGCTGGGCCTTCATCTCCACCTCTGGCTGGACCTATGGGCAATGTTCCTGGCTATCCGTCCCCAAAATACCCAATGTACCCATTGCCGGGGTATCCAATGCCTGGTTATCAACCCCATTATGTACTGGGGTACCAGACGCTGGGCTATGTCTAATCAACGGTATGCTCCTTCTGGATTTCACTACTCCTATCAAGCTCATGGATACCCTCAATATCAGACACTGGGCTATCCATTATACCAGCCTCCTCCTCCTCCTCAGCCTCAGCCGCCACAGCAGCCTCAGGCTGATATCCAGGCAGTGTTTCAGTCCCTGATTCAGGAGGCCAGGAGTCCATTAGCCTCAGAGCTTAACTGTTGAGCCTCTACTCCCATCTCCTTTTCAACTCCTGGACCAGCCTCTCCTGTGGATTCCCACCTTTCCGGAGAAGGTTCCTGAAGACACCAAGTCAGGGATAAAACCCAGGACACTACTCTAAAAAGGGTAAAGACTCCCAGCAGGCACTGCTGGAACTCTGACTCTGACTCATCCTCCAGCTCTGGTATGCAGGCACCTATAGAGCCTCAGCCTAAGGGGTCCCCGAAGTACCTTCCGGAGGACCCTTCCATTGCAGAACTCCTCATAACTATACAAAATGCCTATGGTTGGGCTATCCAGGAACAGGATTCAAAGTGGAAGAAGCTTGTGGAGCATCTAGATGTGACTGACACTGCTCCTTTGCCCATACTGTCTTGGACTGGACCCCATGAAGACCTGACGTCCAATATCTAGCAACAGCCTTCCTCCATTCCGGCTGTTTCAAAAAAGGCAGATAGGATATGCCACCACCCAGATGGGGTCACACACCTTACTGGCCATCCTAATGCGGACTCGATTGTTATCATGGCTGCCCACAACCGGTCCTCTAAACCTAAAACATTTGTGCATGTGTCCTCTCTTGATAAGGCGTCTAAGCAGCTGGACAGTTTCGTTCGCAAGATCCATTCCTCCTCCACTTGCTCCATCAGGTCCCTTAATTATGTGGCTCATATGGTTTCATACCAGAAATCTTCCCTGGCCTCACTCGAGTCCAAACTGGAAGCTATCCAGGACCAGGAGCTTAAGACCGAGATTGCCAAGACAATGAGAATGGCTAAAATCTCCTGTCATCATGCCCTCCTGGCCACTTATGACACAGTAGATTCAGTTGCTTACACCATAGCCACTGCTGTCTGCATTAGGTGACATTAGTGGCTTAGGATTGCTGTCCTGGCACAAGACATCCAGACCTCAATCCTGGATGCCCCTTTCAGGGTATTTGTGTTTTTTGAAATTACGGCAAGGATATTATCACTGAATTGCAGGACCAGTGGAAATCTATCTCTGACGTCCGCTTCATGTACCGAGGGGTTACAAAGACAAACAGACTTTTCATCAGCAACAGAGATGCCAGATGAAGAGACCCCTCCAAATGCCGGTGTTCAACATCAGGAACCCTACTTCCCTGCCAAGTCAAGAAGCCCCCCCAGAGGAGCTGCTGGCTCCCTCCCTCAGCCTCCTGACTTGTGGGGACCCCCTACCACCACCAGATCCTCTGGGGAACCAGTGAGGGGAAGATTTGCCCACCACCTTCCAGGGTCGCAGGGACAACCACGGACTCTTGGGTCCTTCAGTTAATAGTAAGAGGTCACACCATAAAGTTCCTAGCCAGGCCTCTGGACAACTCCCAGACCTCTCCCATTATCCTCCAAGACACCTGTCTCTGATGGGAGATGAGATCCAGGCTCTTCTGCAAAAGTCAGCCATAGAGTAAATGGCTCTAGCATGGATAAGAAGAGGGTACTACTTCCATTTCTTCCTAGTGCCCAAGAAGACAGACGACCTAAGACCCATCTTGGACCTCAGCATGTTCATCCTGTACATTGAGTATAAAAGGTTCTGCGTTCTCACAGTCCAAGGACTTCTAACCCAGCTCCACAAGGACCACTGACTTTGTGCACTGGACATGCAAGATGCTGACCTGCACATCCCTGTCTTCAAGGCCCACCGCCGCTTTCTTCAGTTTTCCTTCCAGGGGGAACATTACCAGTTCAAGGCTCTCCCTTTTGGCCTATCCTCAGCACCTCTGGTTTTTACCAAGTGCCTAGCAGTGGTGGCTGTGGCCCTATGCTGCAGAAGGATCTAATTGTGCCTTACATGGATGACTGGCTTCTGTCAACCCCATCACAGAGCAGTCTGAGAGAATCCCTCTACTTCACTCTGGGCTTCTTTTCCAGACTTGGAATAACAGTCAACTACCCCAAGTCCCACCTCTTCCCTCCCAGCGCCTACAACTGATTTGGGGTGTTGCTGGATATGGTCCAGGGCAGGGCCTTCCTTCCATCGGACAGAGCAGAGACCCTGTAGGAACAGGCCAGATTGTTGGACCACAGTCTGGTTGGACCTCCATCTTCTCAGCTGATGGCAGCTGTGATCCCTACAGTTCCTCTAGCCAGACTGGATATGAGAGTTACCCAATAGACACTTCATTTCCAAGGGGATCAGTGGCTGGGCAACCTGGACCATGGGGTCCTAGTGTCTGGGTACATGAAGAAGGATCTTCCTTGGTGGCAGGAGTTGTCCAGCCTCTCTACAGGGGTTTCCTTTCAACACCCTGCTCCTACCATGACCTTTACAACGGATGCTTCAAACAACATGAACTCTTGCTGTATTCTGACAATATGCAGTTAGCCCCAGCACTTGAACTGCCCCAGAGAGGAAAGAGTTAACTCTATGCAGAAACATAGAACGTTGAGCTTGAGCTCGGTTTTCAAACCTCTGTCTCTGGTAGTTACCAGTGTAACCATCAGATTCTTTACTCCGCCTAACAGTGAAGTCATTCCAGAGATTTCTTCTCTGCTTCGGTTAGTAGAGTTTGAATAAGCATTCGGTTTTTAAACCGATTTATTTATTTTTTCAGATTCCAGCCTCTGTCTATGGTACAGGTAGTGTGGTAGATAGGTGATTACTTGTGTTTTACCTAATTTTCTGTGGAAATTGTTTTTGTCTCGGTTTCTCATTGGTCGGTCCGGTTAGGAATCAACCTTTCTGTTTATATTTGATTATTTGTAATTTTTGGGGAGATTTAGTGTGGTGTTCCTGTTCCAATTGGTTTTAAAAAAACAGACCTTTTCTGGTTCTTTTACAAAACCCGTAACACGGTTTGTAACCGATCAGGATTTATTACCTGGCTTAAAAGCTTTCAAGGGTAATTGTTTAGGTTGGCCATGTCTGAGAAACCCAAGAAAAAAATGGTCCCACTGGAATTCAACACTATACTGAGTGTGGGGAGGCCTTTGACAAGGCTGACCCCCACCTCATCTGTGTTTACTGTCTGGGGTTTGACCACCTCAAAACAGACTGCCAGATTTGCAAGCATTTTCCTAAAGCCACTCTGGAAAAAAGGCTGAGTAGGCTGAAGGAAAGGGAGGTTGAGACGTCCGTAGATCCAGATGGCCAGCCTAGTTTGGTTGTGGCTGAACCAGAGGAGCTGCCTACTGACCTAGACGATACCTCCTCAGGCAAAAGGAAGTCCAACTCTGAGGAAGCTGCTGAGAAGGAGGAAGAACCTAATTTTGTTGAGATGATGGACATCCCAGAGTCCAAAAATTGTCTATCCCTCTTCACAAGTCCTCGGGGAGACAGACAAAAAAGATTTTACAGACACCTAACTCCTTACCTCCAGTAGATAATAGAATGGACAGGAGGTATATGTTATCAGGCTCAGGTACAGAGTTTTTATATAGTCATTGCAGCCATTTTTATTTTAAATTTGTTAACCGGGTAAGGACACTGGGCAAAGCCCTTTTTCAGGTCCGACCCAAAAGACAGGTCAACAGTAAACATACAAAACATAACTAACAATACAACTAACAATTACATACATCAACAGATAACAAATAACGTTTAAATGTAACCTTAAATCCCATTACTGAAGTGATACATCTAAGGGAAAGAGATAAATCATTCCATAAATGAGCAACAGATGATGTAAAAGATTGAGAACCAAGATTTCCCTTGTTAACAATAGCTCCCCAAACAATCCCTTGATCTGAACGCAAATTTACCTGAGAATCCCTGATAACTACCAAATCAGATAAAGGGAAAGAATCCCTAGCATAAATAGCATGATGTATCAAAGTACCAAGTGCATAGGC
Organism: Neoceratodus forsteri; assembly: GCA_016271365.2. Classification (NCBI taxonomy): domain Eukaryota; kingdom Metazoa; phylum Chordata; order Ceratodontiformes; family Ceratodontidae; genus Neoceratodus; species Neoceratodus forsteri. The sequence goes on from CM028136.1 coordinate 807,389,649, forward strand.
AAACTTTTAGTTTGGGAATAGCCAGCCCAAAGAAGAATACAGGAAACAATGATGTGTCATTTGTGGAACATCAAGAACAAATTGACAAATATTATTGTAAACCACATTCAAAACCCTACCCTTCCTTTCTCCCAAACCAAAATATAAAGGAGAAACATAATCAAAATAAGGCACAAAGTGCCCATTGCAATTGTTTTGCAAGATTCTAATGATAAATAAGCCTTGAATTTGTATGATGAGACCAATTTTGAGTTAAACAGTCTTACTAACAGCCTTGACCTGGGGGAAAATCCCAAGCAAGGATCCAGAAGAACTCCCAAATGCTTGAATTCACTAACCTGTTCTAATAAGTCACCACATCTATCAAGTATGTGTAAGCAAGGATTTTACTTTAATCGAGGAGCACTCCCAAATACCATGCACTTGGTCTTTTTTACATCCAAAATCATTTGATTTTTTAACAATCAATGACCAAGTTTATCAAAATCATTTTGTAAACCAATATTAAGCAACTCAATATTCGAATTCTGGTTATACAAAATCAAGTCATCTGCACAGAGAAGACTGACTAGCTGAAAAAATAGAGGGGATTTGATTTATAAAATTGAAAATAACAGGGGCCAAAAATGACCCTGTGGAACACTCTAGGATTTAATCAGAACTCAGATAATGAGGGCTCAATAAGCACCTGTTGAGATCTACCTTCTAAAAAATCTTCAGAAAGGATATCACTAAACTAGAAAACCTATACTTCTAAGCTTAGAACAAAGCAGGTGTGTTTGTTAAATCAAAAGCCCAGGTCAGGTCCACGAACACTGCCCCTGTAAAACAACTCTATCACACACAAGGAGGTCGGTGTTCGTGAACCTGACTAAAGCTGTTCCTTACCCCTTCTCTTCCTGAACCCATGTTGTTCCAAGCAAAGCAAACCCTTTAGTTCAAAAAATCATTCAGCTGTTTAACCACTAACTTTTCTAACATTTTGCTTAAGAGATTCAATATAGAAATGGGACAATAATCATCCACTTTATCGGCTCCAATCTTTTTTGGAATAGGCACCACCCTTGCAACCTTCCAAGCAGATGGAAAACTCACAGTTAACAAACATAAATTAAATAAAGAACAAAGTGGTTCAGCAATGAAAGATGCAACCAATTTCACAAACCTTATATCCAACCCTTTTCCACAATTACCAAATTTATTGGGTAATTGACATAACAATCTTAACACTGTGGATGAATTAATACGCTAAACTGAAAACCAGGCAGACCTTCAGATAGGCTGGCCAGTGATGGTACATTTAAATTAATGTCACTATTACCTGCATCACTATCATGTCCTAAAGCATCAAAAATAAGATTGTCGGTATTCGTAAATTTAGTATTCAACAAATTTGCCATCAGAAAAGATCGGTGATCAAACCATCAGAAGAGTTTAAATGGGAAATATTTGACCTATCTTTAGGGGATAACAAAGAATTTAAAGCTCCCCAAAATGCTTAGAATCAGAAGAAGCTGTCTCAATCTTGTGTTTAAAATAATCAATTTTAACCTGTTTAATTTTACTACAGGCCAAATTCCTAGCAGATCAATAGGCCTGCAATAAAGCCTCAGTGGAAGATAGCTTATAAGCTATCCAAGCCAAATGCTTTTGTTTCACAAGCATTTTAAGAGCAGGGATAAACCACCCATTTTGAACCCCCCGCATCCTTAATTTATGCAGGGGACATAATTGTTCCTGTAATCCCAACAACTGTTGACAGAAAAAATCAACAGCACAATCCGGGTCTGGGATCGAGTTGAGAAATGACCAATCCAGAGCACAACATTCCTGATACAATAATTGATATGGAGCATTTTTAAAGTTCAGAGAAAAAATTGTACAAGGAGGCAATCTCAATGCTTTAAAGTTTAATATTCCAAAAATTGCCTGGTGATCACTTATCGAGTCACCCAGAACCCCAGAACATAAAACCATTTGTTATTAGTAATAATCCAATCTAAAATAGAATGATTATCAGATACAGTATTCAACCTAGTAGGTTGAATAATTAACTGAGACATATTATAGGATTGCATTAGATTTTCATAATCAGAAACATCAGCATTTGCCCAATTTAAAGTAACATCCACAGCCAAAACAAAATCCCTATCCAATAAACATGAGGCTATAATAACAAGGAATTCCTGTAAACCCGCTTTCCCATTGTGGTGGATTATACAAGCATCCCACAACCACCTGTTTGACACCACCAAAAGCAGGTTTAATAACAACCAATCATTTTGTGAAGTATAGTTCTGACTAGAAAGCAACAAAGAAACATCTAAATAATCTAAGCAGGAAACAGCTATTCCATCAGCAGATTTTTTACCCTTTCGATCTGAGACGAAATAATTTTAACCAGCCATGTTAGGGTAGTGCAGGCTGCAGCCTGTGACAGGGCTAACATTCTTCGGCTTCACACTCCCCGGACAAAGACTCCAGGAAGGTCGATGCCATGGCCAAAAAACAGTATTTGGCATCTTCTTTGGGACTCAGGCAGGCTAACTATATGGCCTACACAGCCAGGTACCAGAAGTCCAGGTGGGATACGGTTCTGGAACAGGCCTCCCCCAGCTAGCCAAAGTGCTGGAAGAGGTGGCTACTGATGGAATTAAGGCAACCAAAGTACAATTCCATGCTGCTGTGGACTCCAATGATGTGGCATCATGAGTCATGGCTACATCTGTGTCTCTCAGGAGACATGCTTGGCTCAGATGTAGTAGCCTTTGCAGGATACCCAGGCTAAATCTATGGATTTCCTGTAGTGGGTAACTCTCTGGGGAGCAGACAGAGGCTCATATGAAGAAAATGGATGAATACAGGACTATCTACAGAAGTGCACAGGCCAAAGAGAGGCAAGCCACCCTCAGAAGCAGCAGTCTAGGGACAGGGTCAGGCCTTTCCACAGACCTTTCTACCAAGCTCAGGCTTCCTGTTCCTTCCCACAGAGGTGTTCTTTCAGGGAGAGGCAGGAGGGGATGAGCAGGGCTGCATCCTCTTCCCCATCCAAGGCTCCTGCCAAACAGACACCCTGATGTGTCAACCAGGATTGACTCCCCATTCCAGTAGGCTTACTACATCCAGGCCTGGAAGTCTGTTACCTCAGACAAGTGGGTCCTGGAGGTAGTAAGCCAGGGACTGGCCCTCAGCTTCAAAGGTTTCCAAAACTGAGGATCAGGTCTTTTCCACCTGCATCCATCTCAGAAACCCTTGCTCTAGAGACAGAGGTTTCTTCTGTACTGGCTCTCAGAGCTGTGAAAGTTTCTACTCAGTACAGGGCAAGGTCTGTACTCCAGGTATTTCCTTACCCTGAAAAAGACAGGGGAGTGGGGACCCATCCAAGACCTAAGGTATTTGAACAAACACATCACAAAACTAAAATTCAAAATGGTGATTCTGGGAATAATTCTTTCCTCTCTGAGGCCAGGGGATTGGCTAACATCCCTGGACCTCAAGGATGCCTATTTCCATATTCCTATCAGGTACTCCCACAGAAAGTACCTCAGGTTCGAGTTGCCTTCAGGCCATTATCAGTTCAGAACCATGCCCTTTGGCCTAACATCTGCTCCAAGGGTGTTTGCAAAGTGCCTTGCAGTAGTAGTTGCCTTTCTCAGAAGGCAGGGTATTTCCATCTTCACATATCTGGATGACTGGCTAATTGTAGGTCAGTCCTCCAGCCAGGTCAAGTCAGCTCTACAAATCAATCGAGACTTGCTCACTTCTCAGGAGTTTCTCTTCAGTCTTCCAAAGTCTGTTCTCGAGCCAGTACAACTTCTTACTTTCATAGGAGTAGAGCTGGATACTATCCAAGCAAAGGCCTTCCTCCCATTGGCAAGGGTAAAGGCCCTCACAGATCTTGCTTCCTCTTTTCGACCTCTGGTCTCTTGCCCAGCAAGGCAGTTTCTTCAACTCCTGGACCACATAGCAGCTTCCACTGCAGTGGTGCAAGGAGCCAGATTTCAGATGAGGGACATTCAGTTCCACCCAAGGTCCTTTTGGTTTCAGAAAAAAAACTCTTTCACGAAATTGATTCCAGTGACTCAACCCTGGTCCAAGCTCTCCAGTGGTGGCTGGACCAGGACAACCTCAGATAAGGTTTTCCATTTCTCTTTCAAGTCCCCTCAGTAGTCCTAACTACAGATGCTTATCTTCTAGGCAGGGGAGCCCATTTGGGATCCCTCACAGCTCAGGGGATTTGGTCTCCACAAGAGTCTCTCCTTCATATCAATCTGCCTGATCTCAGGGCAGTTTTCCTAGCCCTTCAGGATCTTCTCACAGTCAGTCAGGGGCAGGGTGGTGCAGGTCAGGACAGACAACACCACCACAATGTGGTACATCAACAAGCAGGGAGGAACTCGGTCCACGGCCTTGTGCACAGCGGCCATGAAACTGTGGTCTCTAGCCTATTCCCTTCAGACTTCCTGACAGCAGTTCACCTCCCAGGAAAGGACAATGCACTGGCAGATGCTCTGAGCAGAATCTCCCATGGCCATCATGAATGGTTCCTGAACCCTCTTATCCTGAAAGTAATCTTCACTAGATGGGGCACTCCAGAGACAGATCTCTTTGCAGCCCCAGACAATCACCAACTTCCCCAGTTCTGCTGCAGATCTCCAGTCCTACGGACTGTTCCTCTGGATGCTCTCATTCTGGATTAGAAGGGCAGGTTTTTCTATGCCTTCTCTCCCTTCCCTCTGTTGTTCAGAGTCCAGATCAAAGTCAGATCTTGACCCTGCACAGTGATACTGGTGGCTTCAGATTGGGCCACACAGCTTTGGTTTCCTCTGCTGCTGTCTCTGGCAGTGTCATGTCCCCTGTCTCTTCCCAAGAGATACAATCTCCTAACCTCCTCTCAGGGGAGGATCTGGTACCCCAGTCTCCAGTCCCTCAACCTCAAGGCCTGGCTCTTGAAGAGTTAGAATATAAAGGCCTGCATCTTTCTCAGGGAGTTCCGGATATTTTGAAGGTTTCCAGGAAACCTTCCACTAGAAAAACCTATAATTCCAAATGGAAAAGATTCAGCATTTGGTGTCCTCAGAAGGGCATTTTGCCTGATTCTGCAGACATTGCTACAGCCTTAGATTATCTGATTCACCCTAATGGTCTAGGCCTTAGGTCTGCCACTCTGAAGGTTCACCTAGCAGCTGTGTCTGCATTCCTTCCAGCAGAGAATGGCTCTTCCCTGGCATCTCATCCTGTTTTTCAGTAAGTTCTTCAAGGGGTCTGGTACATATTAACCCTCCCTTTCGAGATCCTACTCAGCTGGATCTTAATGTCTGCATTGCTCAGCTTATGCAGCCACCCTTTGAACCTTTGGCTTCAGCCAAACTTATGTACTTGACCGAAAACTATATTACTGGTAGCTATTACTTCTCCCAGATGGATTAGTGAATTACAGGCCCTGTCAGTTGAACCTGACTTAATCTCCTTCCATAGGAACCAATAGGAGGTTTTTACCCAAAGTGGTATCAGATTTTCATCTGAACCAATCTATGTCTCTTCCTGTGTTTTTCACTAACCACTCTTCTTCAGGGAAAGAAGGTTACACAATTTGGATGTTAAAAGGGCTCTTAGCTACTACATAGTGCATACTAAGGCACACATGTATGACTGTCTTTAATTGCTCCTCACTTATGGTTAAGCTGGGAAAAGTAAGCCTGCTACTAAAAGGACTATTGCCAGGTGGATTGTCTCTTGTATATAATTCTGCTATGACAAATTGGGCAAAACACCCCCTCCAGGCCTGGAGGCTCACTCAACTAGGAGTACAGCTGCCACTCTGGTTGTGGCCAGAGATATACACTTGCTAGAAATCTGTAAAGCAGCCACCTGGAAAACAGTCCATGCATTCACCAAGCATGACTCTCTGGACATCCAGGCTAGGAGAGTGCTATGTTGTTTGCAGTAGTACTGCATAGCCTGTTCCCAAAGTAGGTTCTGCATTCTCTCCTCCTGGGGAACTGCTTGATAGTCTGCATATTGTCAGAATACAGCAAGACTTCATGTTGTTTGAAGAAAAATTACTCACAACAGTAATGCTGTTTCTTCTAATGGAGTCTTGCTGTATTCTGACCACCCTCCCTGTCTCCTCTCTCAGAACCTAGTTTTGGGAAGTGGGCTGGCAGGTACAGTGTTGCACCTCAGGGGTGTACCTTGTACCCCCCTCCTCTTAGGGGTGGGGTAGTTGTTCTGATTGTTGTTGTTGTTCTGTTTAGATATTATTGTATTGTCACTACCTTTTTTCTGAGGTTCTTGACTTGAGTCTTTTTGGGACCCACATTTTTGCCCTTTGGCTAGTTAGTAAACAATTTCCATAGTTAGTACTTGGTTAGTTTGCTCATAAGAATCTGACGGTTACACTGGTAAGTACCAGAGACAGAGCTTGAAAACTGAGCTCGAGCTCGACGTTCCTACGATTCTACATGAATTAACCCTTTCTCTCAGGGCAGTTCAAGTACTTGGGGCTAACTGCATATTGTCAGAATATGCAAGACTCCATTAGAAGAAACAACATTACTATGTTAGTATTTTCTTCATGTCAGGCATGGGAGCCCACCTGGAGACCATCAGACCCAGGAACATGGTCTCAGCTGGAAGCATCTCTACACATCAATGTGTTAGAAATGAGGGGCAGTGCTGTATGCCCTCAGGCCTTCCAGCCTCTTCTATGTCCGGAGACACTTCTGGTTCAGACCGACAATATGTCTGTTGTCTGGTATCTGAACTAACAGGAGAGCACTCATTCATATCCTCTATGCTGGAATGCAGTGTGAGTGTGGTACTGGGCAGTCCAGCATGACCTCCACCTGACTGCTGTCCATGTGCTGGGCATCAGCAACATTCTGGCAGACAGTCTTAGCTGCATCACTGTTACGGTTAATGAGTGGAGCTGAATAAAGTGGTGGTCAAAAGCTTATTCGACCTGTGGGGTTGGCCTTAGATGGATCTCTTCATCTCCCATCCAGTGCAAAACTACCCAATTTTTGTTTGCTCTTTCCTGGGCATGGTGTTTTCTGGTGAGACGTGCTGTCTCTTTGCTGAACAGTGAGGTTCTTGTACGCCTTTCCTCCCTTCCTAGTGCTTCAGAGGGTTCTTCTGAAGCTGCAAGCAGAAAGGGCTCACGTGATTCTAATAGCCCCTCTTTGGCCTCATCAGATTTGGTTTCCTCTTCTTTAACAGCTACCAATGGAAACCCCAGTATCTTTGCCTCTCTGCCCTGATATTCTGACTCAGGAGCAGGGCAGACCGGTGTATCTGGGCCTCAAATCCCTCTACCTGCATGCGTGGCACCTGTGGACATAGCTGCTTCACGCTTTGGAGTTTGCGCCCTAGTGGCAGATCCTCATTGAGGCCAGAAAGCCTTCTACCAGAACTACTTATGCCATTAAATGGAAAGGATTCTCCATTTCAGCAGCCTCCTAAGGTTGGGACCCTTTCTCTTGCCTGGTGCTCCAGGTCATAAAACACCTCTTGCATCTTTCAGATCTCGGCCTCAGCTATTTTCTTTGAAGGTCCATCTGTCTGCCATTTGGCCTACCACCTCCCCTGCGGATGACAAAACCGTAGCTCAGTTGGAGATTTCCAAAACCTTCCTGAAAGAATTTTCCATCTGAAACCACGATTCATAATCCAGCCCCCGTGGGACTTGAATTTTGTTTAAGAAAAACTTACTCTGCCTCCTTTTGAACTTGCAGCAAGTTGTGCTATGCACTATTTGTCTTGGAAAGCACTTTTCTTAGTTGCTATAACTTCAGCTCGAAGACTTCGGAGCTTCAGGCCTTGGTGTATAAGGAGCCTTACTTGATTTTCCACAAAGACTGGGTGACTCTGCCTACAAACCCTAAGTTTTTACCTAAAGTGGTTTCTAAGTTTCAGTTGAATCAGATAATTCAACTGCCGGTATTCTTCCCTGAGTACTCTAATCAGGGGGAGGCTCTTCTGCACACTATGGACATTCACAGCATTCTGTGTTACTGCACTAACCAGACTGAGATGTTCATAAGTCTGATCAGTTGTTTGTTTCCTTTGTGCCCAAAAGACAGGGCACAGAAGTTTCAAATAATAGAAACATAGAAACATAAAGTTGACGGCGAGATAGGACCGCAAGGCCCATCCAGTCTGCCCATCTCTTTTCTACCTTATAAATGTGCCATCGCTTGCCTTGTCAGTGGCCTATCTATTCATACTCATTTGTATTGCTCCCTTATGCCTATCCCATGCCTGTTTGAAGCCCTGCACTGTTTCATAGCCACCACTTCTTGTGGTAAGCCATTCCAGCCATCCACCACCCTTTCTGTGAAAAAATTTCCTCACATTCCCCTTAATCGGCCTCCCTCTAATCTCATGCTGTGTCCTCTTGTCCTGCTATTTTTCTTATATTTAAACATGTTAGACTCTTTCACCTTGTTAATGCCCTTAAGGTGTTTGAATGCCTCGATCATATCCTCTCTCCCTCCTTTGCTCAAGGGTATACATATTGAGCTCTGTTAATCTGTCCTCATATGTCTTCTGATGCAGTCCCTACCATTTTGGTTGCCCTCTCTGGACTGCCTCAATTTGATTAATGTCCTTGTGAAGGTGTGGCCTCAATACTGCACACAGTACTCCAGGTGGGGCCTAACCAGTGTCTTGTAAAGAAGGATTATTACCTCCCTCTTACGACTTGTGATACCTCTACTATTACACCTAACACTAGCTTACCTACTGCTTTAGAAGTCTGCTTGGATGATTTCAGGTCATCAGTGATGATGATGCCCAAGTCTCTTTCTTCCTTTGTGACTGCTAGCAACTCCTCCCAGCCTATAGGTGGCTTCAGGGTTTCTCTTCCCTAACTGCATGATTTTGCACTTCTTTGCATTAAATCCCAGTTGCCACTCTTCTGACCACTTTGCTAGTTTATCAGATCTCTTCTCATTCTGCCCACCCATCTGGATCATCTACTCTGTTGCAGATCTTGGTGTCATCTGAAAACAGTCAAGCCTTACCCTCTAGTCCATCTGCAAGGTCACTAATGAAGATGTTGAAGAGGACTGGCCCCAGGACTGATCCTGAGGTACCCACTTGTGACTTGCATCTCTTCTGACTGTATACCATTTACCACCACTCTCTGTTTCTGCCCATCAACCAGTTTGCCACCCAGTTGACCAGAATTCTGACCACCCGAGCCTGTGCTTATCAATCTTCTATGTGGAACAGTGTCAAAAGCTTTGCTGAAGTCAAGGTAGGCAACATCAACTGCTCCCCTTGGTCCACCACTCTGGTTACCAGTCAAAAAATCTATGAGATTAGTTTGACAGGACCTTCCTTTGTAAACCCATGCTGTCTTGGATCCTGTGCCCTATGGATTCCAGGTGTTTTATTCTTTCCTTAAGGAGTGCCTCCATAATCTTGCCCACTACAGAGGTAAGACTGACTGGTCTGTAGTTCCCGCCTCCTCCCTGCTACCACTCTTGTGGGCGCGATCACATGAGCCCTTCTCTAGTCTTCTGGGACCTCTCCTGTGCTCAGAGACTCACTAAACAGTTCTGCTAATGGCTCTGCTAGTTCCACCTTTAGCTCCTTAAGTACCCTGGGATGTATGCCATCAGGTCCCATTGCCTTATCCACCCTGAGCTTAGCAAGCTCTTGTAGGACCCTTTCTTTTGTGAAGGGTAGTGCTCACCTCCCTCCCCCTGTGTCCATGATGCTGAGCTGTGGGCTCTGCCTACCTTCTCTTCAGTAAATACTGAGCAAAGTATCTGTTTAGGATAGATGCCTTTACAGGGTCCTCCTCCTCACATGCTCCCTTTTCTCCATTAAGCTTAGTAATACCCCTCTGGACTTTCTCCTTTCACTAATGTATCTATAGAAAGTCTTGTCACTTTCTTTTACTGTTCGTGCTAGTGTTTCCTCAGTTTGGGACTTTGCCTGCCTTACTGCCTTACCTGCTTCCCTTAGGGCAGTTTGGTATGCCTCCCTATCTTCATCCCGCTGTGTTCCCTTTATATTTCCTGAAGGCCAGCCTTTGGCTCTGACCTTTTCTGCTACTGTAGTTGAGAACCAAAGTGGTTTCCTTCTTCTTTTGCACTTCCTTTTCTGTCTAACACAGTGGGATGTTGCTTCAAGTATTGCATCCTTAATGCTTGCCCACTTTGCCTGTACCCCCTCACCTGTGTTTCTTTTTGCCAGGGCTAGCTTAACTCTGTTGGCCATCTTATCAAAGTCAGCTCCTCTGAAGTCCCATATTTTTGCCTTAGAATGGGATGATTTAGATGTAGTAGCCAAATTGAACCATACCATGTGATGGTCACTGGCTCCCAGGTGACCTTCTACCTGGAGATCTGTGATCCCTTCCTTGTTAGTCAGTACTAGATCTAGGATAGTCCTGTCTCTTGTGGGTTGCTGTACCAGTTGCCTGTCTAAATGGTTGGCAAACTGCATTGTTTTCTGTTACAGAAGTACAATAAACCTCTTTCAGGGGATGTTAAGGGCACTCAACCAGAGGCATGGTTGCTTCTACTGCTTGTTTCAGAAGCATCTCAGCCTGAACATTTGTGCAGCTGCAGATCTGCTCTGCAGTTTGCTGTATTTCATTTTATTTACTAGATACAGATAAACCCCCAGGATGAAGCGCAGTACTGCAGAATTCTGCAGTAGAGTTACTGCGGTAAACAATGCAATTTCAATGGGAGTTAGTCCCTTTTGTCATGCAGTAAACCTGTGACACTGCACTTCATCCTGGAGAGCTTATCTGTATGTTATGTTATTTTTGCCTGTGCACCCACCTGAGATGCAGAGCGATTGAACATATCACCTGCTGCCATTGGAATAGCTCTTTCTAGGATTGTGGATGTGTTATTCTAGCCACACTGGTTGGCATGTCCTTTTCCCCTTTAAATCTTGCTGGATGGTCTGAAGTTTGCTCCTCCCACCCACGGGGGTGGTATATCAGTTAGTTCTGCCCCTTGATGCCAGATCTTCCTTTCTGCTGGAAGATTCAGTTCCCTCCTTACCACTACTGCGTTGAGTAGGCCCTGGTGAAGAAATCCTTGGATGTACCAAAAATGAAACTCATTCAGGTTTCTCTGCATCATTTTGCGATTGTGATCGTGATGGAGGACAAGTCCTCACCCAGGTTCCTCTGGTGCCCTTGCAGGCAGAATATGTCTCATACCGACCCGTATGCCTTGTGCCTCTACTGCCTGGATGATGCCCTTGACTCCCAGGCTTGCTACTTTTGTTGTGTGTGATGCTTGGCCAGCTGGTTATGATTGTTCTATGATATTTGTAATATAGAATGTGGTATGTGATTGTCTCACATGAGACATCCTGTGCTCCTGGGTGACCCCCGCCCCAGGTTTTAGTGAAGATAACAGGATATATGTAACTGACCAGGAGATCTCTGTATGTAATTAACTTCCTTGAGGAACCGCATTTTATGGCCTTGTTTATGACCTGTTGCGACCTTGAAGTTGGAAAGCTAAATATACAGTTTATTACAGGACAGAACATCATTATGCTGATTTCTGTTGGCTATATTTGCACCTAAGTGACATATGGCAGAGTTGTAAAAACCTTTGATGTTCATTGGGAAAACAGGAACTGATCAAAGAGAAGGAACTGGGAAATCACAGACTTATAATTTGTGAAATTAGTTTTTGCTGAATTCACATTATTTAATATACCTCCTGATAGGACATCCTGTTTGTATATTTTTGTATATTCAACAAGGAGGAGCTAGATAACTTATCGAAAGGGATGTGAGAGAGATGCAGTTTAAACTAGGACTTGTGTTTGATCTTAGTGAATATCTTTTTGGACTCTTAAGAAACGAGATCTCTGATCTAACCTAAGCACTGTAAAGAGGTAATACATTAGATAGAAAAAGTCTAATTGTATTGTGGTAGGAGTTTATGTTTTGTACTTTAACCTTGTTCTTTTAAGTGATTGTATGCTGTTTGATATAGTGTTCTGTGTTTATATTTTACATATTTGTATCCATTTTAGTAAATGTATTATTTTGAAAGACTGCCTGGGTGTGTCTTTGAAGTTCTTTTTGCATGTGACGTATAGAAGGTTAAGACTGACAAAATCTGTTCATAAGCTTGATGGTGTTACTAAACTGGGATAAGGTAAGAATATACCTAAGGTCTTTAATAGAGTTTTAAGGGTTCATTTTGGATACCTGGTTGGGTGCCCTTAGCCAAAAGATATATTGCATCACCTGAAGAGAATTTTATCTGAGCCTGTACATTTGGGTACGCTAGCATAAGGTTCACAGTTTGAATCCCCCAGAACTTGAGACCAAAGGTGATTTGGACCCACAGGCAGACAGGAGGGTTATCTTGTCTGTTACCTGTTCAAATCACTGCGCTTGGAGGTTGGCACTGTGGGAGCAGAGGACCTGACCTGCTGAGTGCATTTGTGACAACGTGTTCCAGCCTAATGTCTTAGATGATTGTCTCACATGACTTCAGTTCAGCCGACCAGAAAAATGGAACCCGCTGGTCAAATCGAAAGAGGATCTTTGTGCAGTCTCCATGGCTGAGTGATCTGCTGATCAACTAGAGCAGATGAAGACTTTCAAGGAGGAGGTGACTCTGGCCACTGATCGGTTCTATTCTCGTTGGTCTTCATCCCTCTCAAATTGAGCTCCACCTTTTCAGGCTCCTTCAAGGAGTTGTGCCAGTCTTTCCTGACCAAGAGAGAGCCTTTCAGGCATGCATATCTCCCATTCCCATAAGAAGGACAAGGAGTCGAAAGAGACTCATCTCATTGACAGTGTTCTTGGGATCAGTGGTCTTGATCCCAGGAATTCAACTGTCCTGACTTTGGTCAAGATTGCGGCCTTGGCCACTGACTTCACAGTACCCCCATCAGGCCAGCCGGCCAAGACATGTGATGACGACCTGGTCGAGATTACAATCTGCCTTGTTGACCCGTTGTCGCTTGATGAGGCCAACAATTCCTTATTCAGGACCTTGGTCCTGACCGAAGATACCAAGGAGGAGACCCAGCTTGCTGGGAACCTCCTCACAGTCCCTTTCCCGACCTGGAGGAGCTGCAGTTCTCCCCTGCTCCCTCCAAGCACCCCATTGGTCCCCCCAGTGGTTAAGGTTGAGGTTTTGGACATCTTCAACTGACAGGCCAAAGAAATCTCATAAACGCTCAGTGCATTCTAAAAAATGGTGTCGCCACCATTCATTCTCATCGACCTCAGATGAGGAGAGGCTTTGACGCAAATTTCATCGATGCTGAGGACCTAATATGACAAGTGTTGATGATAGCAGGTTCAAAGTCAACCATGGCTTTCACACCAACCATCAGTTGGCTGTTGCCCTCTAGGCTGACACCGACCCCTCCAGAGCAAGTTGACACAGTCCCTCCACCCATGGAGCCAGTGCAGACCCTCCCAGCTTGGCCAAAACCAGCATCTCCACCAATCTGAGTGGAGCTGCCACCTAATGCCTCCCTCCAGGGCTTCTGCCAAGGAGTCTTTATTTTATTTTTTTCCAATCTTTTTCTCTCCGGTCATGGTTCCAGGGACCTCTCTCAGGCATTCAACTGTATCCAGCCCTGCCTGAAGTCTTTCTGACGAAATCCTCCTCATCTCCACCCCCACCTCGTAGCTGGCACCCTCAGCTTAACCCCTCCAGCTTAGGGCTCCTCTCCTACCTTGGGCACCTTTTTAACTTTGTAGATTCTGGCTGCTTGGCATGGGCTCTGGGTGGAGGGTCCTAAGAGGGCTGGCTGAGTTAGACCTGGTCGTGGGAATGGGGATTGGTGCCATTGCCTACCTCTAGAACCGGGCTTTTCCTGTGTTCTGATTCACCTGCCCCCTTCCCTTGCATGTGCACAATCTGATGCAATTGCGCATGGCTATCCTGCCAGCATCAGGCGTGCTATTACTTGCCACTCTGCATTACTGCAGCACCCCCAGTCTCCCAGGGCTGCCGGGTGATGAGCTCCCTGATGCCCTCACTCCAGGACAGGAGAGCAGCCCTGCAGAGTGTTCAATCCAGTCCTTCCCCTGCCGACACCGGCACCCAAGCTCGCTTCCATGCTCGGTCACGGTGTGGCGCAGTGTGACATCCAGGGCCTCAACCCTCAGCACCGCAGGCTGCCCTGCCAAGAGTCTTGATCCTCAAAGGTCTTCCATATAGGCTGTCTGTCACCATCCTCCTGAATGCCCTAGTGTGGTCAAAGGTGACATGGGTGGTTGGCCATTCTATCCGATGTCTGAGGACTCTGACTTGAATCCCCATCCATTGGATGAGGAATCCATCTGAAGTCTCTTGATGGAGGAAGGTACAGTGTCCTTCCTGGGCATCCTCCATCTCCTGTCTGAATTACTGGGGCTGCCCCTGGAGCCTGTTCAAAAGTGGTCCGAATATCCCCTCACTGGTATCCTCAAAAGAGGGGATTTTCTGACAGAGGCCTTCCTTGTGGCCAAAACCATTGTTGCTCTGGCCTTGGAGCTGTAGTAGCACCCAGCCTCCTGCCCTGTGCCTTCAGCCCGGATGGTCCACAAATATGCGGTTTCCATCGGCTCCCTTTTGGGATTCACAGAGCGCCCCTCTGCCAAGGGTTAGTGACTGAGTCTGTGTTTCGTCACTTGGGTAATTTGGGAGATACTGATAGACCCCAAGACAAAGAGTCCAGGAACTGGACCATACTGCCAGGAAAGTCTGTGCTACCTCTTTGCTTGGCTTTCATCAGGCAAGCTTAGCTATCATCGTGGTGCATCTTTCTCACGCCCTCTTGGGCTCTCTGGATGAGGTTCATCCTCGTCTTCCAGACCACGGTCAAGCAGATCCACGACCAGTGTCGAATGGTTGCCAAACAGTAACTCAGATGGCTCTGGACATTGGGGATTCTTGTTTCCACTTGGTGGAGGCTGCGGTCACCATGTGCTGCAAGGCTTGACTGAGAATCTTTACCTTCACGGTGGACTCTCAGCACAAATTGATGAATGTTCCCTTTCTAGGTACCGATCCTGTCGGTCCTGGAGTGGATGGTCACCTTCAGTGCATAGAGAAGTCCAGCGCCACCTTGGACTCCATTACTTCTCCCCGGAAGGCATCCCAGGGTTCCAAAATGCAGAAGAGAAAGCCCTTTTGGCCTTCTGCACCTGTGGCCAAGCAGCCCCAGTACCAGGGGCAGCAGCAGGCTCAGTCTTGGTGTCCTTGGCCCACACCAGTTGCCCCATCAGCTCGTAAGCCCAAAGGAAAAGGTCCCACTTGTCCCTAGGCTGGATCCTCCTCCTCCTGCAAGCCTGCACAGTGACAGAATTGGGGTTGCCAACCCCATACCTGTCACTCCCACCACTCTGGGTCCCACATGAGGGGCTGGCTCCACCTCTTTCTTTCTGCCTTTTCTGCTGTCACAATGGACAGGTGGGTCTTGGAAGTGGTCGTTCAAGGACTGTCTCTGGAGTTTGAGCAGTACCCACCAAGCCGAGTCAATGCCCCACTGGAGGAAATGTTTTCCATGCACACTCGATATGCTCTCTGAGGTGACATTGCTTAACTCCTCCACAGGGAGGCAGTAATCAGAGTCGCCGATCCCCTTGTTGACCCAGAGTTAGTTTCCTGGTACCTCCTGATCCCAAAATGGACAAGAGGCTGGTGCCCCATTCTAGATCTGCATGACACTCGAACATACAAAGCCAGGAGAAAGAAGGCCATTTGGTCTATCAAGTCTGCTCATACTGGAGGGTTCACGGCTTCAGCTAACGTCCCTGCTCTTCCTCCCCACTCCTCCTATCCTCCCTACCCATGATCCTTACTTTCACTCTATGCTTATCCCAGCCTCTCTTAAAGCTGCCCACTGACTTCAATGAGATGACCTCTTCCGGCAATGCATTCCAAGTGTCCATCACCCTCTCTGTGAAGAAATGCTTCCTGACCTCCCTCCTAAACATCCCACTCTCCAGCTTAAGACTGTGCCCCCCAGTGCTATGCTTGCCACTCAGTGTAAAGAGACTCTGTTTATCAACCTTATCAGTCCTTTATTTTTAAAAAGCGCTTTTCCAAAGCCAAAGCGCTCATACATAAAAACACATAAATAAACATTTAAAACATTCAATATTCATCAAATCAGATAAAATAAAAATATCCATTTTAGTAGATTAAAATCATATACCAAGCATGAAGTCATGCACTAAAGTCTGGGAACGCCTGACTAAATAACTGTTTTCAAAACGGTTTTAAAGCTTTGGACGGTCAGGAACACTCGAATCCAACAAGGTAGAGAATTCCGCAGGGTAAGGGCTGCAACAGCAAAAGACTGAGTCCCAGATATCTTTAAGCACACCCTGGGAATCTCTAGCAATCCCTCGTGGGCAAAAAGGGCAATAGGGACAAAGGAGATCTTGGAGATAATGAGGTCCCTGTCTGTGTAGGGCTTTATAGGTCAGTAACCCAACCTTGAAGGTGATCTGCCACTGTTTTTTTTTTTTTTTTTTAAGTTGTTTAACCAGGAGTAGCACACTAAGCTGGCAGCTTTTTACAGGAGTGACCTGGGAGCACAGGGAAGTTAAGTGACTTGCTCAGGGTCACACAGTATGCAAGTGGAAGCTGTGGGATTCAAACCCAGGTCTGGTCTGCTGGATGTCACCAGATTTGCAGCTCAGAGCCTTAAACCACTGCGCATACTGTACTGGCTGCCAGTGCAGTCCACACAGGACAGGCATATTATGACAAATCCTAGAGGTACCAGTCAAAGTCTGGCTCCTGCATTCTGCACCAGCTACAAGTGGATATCAACCCCCGGTAGCCCTATAGGGCATTGCAGTAGTCAAGGCAGGAGGTCATGGAGGTGTGGACCAATCATTAGGAGAAACCAGATGCTTTACCTGGGTGATATTCCTCAGATGAAAACATGAGGTCTTCACAACGGCCAATACCTGAGATCTAAAGGTCAGGCAGCTGTCAGACATACGCCCAGGTTCCGCACCGGTCTGAGGTAGTCAGCCGAACATCCCCGAGCCAAAGCCCAGAGGGCTGTCCTGCCTCTAAACCCAACTCCTGATGACCTGGGTCCACAGCCAAACACCTCAGTCTTAGCTGGGTTCAACCGCAGCCAGCTGGCACTCATCCAGTCCTAGATTTGGAAAGATAGTTATTAAAACCGAAAGAAAGCTGTCTTGCCTGGGCACAAAGGACATGTACAGCGGAGTATCATCTACATAGCAGTGAATACTCTGCCCATCACCTAATGATATCTCCCAACAGCAGCATGTACATTCCAAATAACATGGGTGACAACATGGAGCCCTGCGGTATCCCACAGGATAGGGAGAGAGGGGCTGAAGAATAAACCCCAGACACCACTCTGAGTCCTACCCACGAGGAAAGATCGAAACCATCTGAGGACTGTACCAGACAGTCCACAGATGAACCGCAGGCGCTCTGGCAGCACACCATGATCCACAATATCAAATGCTGCAGAGAGATCAAGAAGGACCAAGATGGAATGGGTCCTCCAATCTCTTGCTATCAGGAAATCATTTAGCACCCGGACAAGAGCCGTCTCGGTGCTATGTCTTTTTCTGAAACCCAACGGGAGAGACTCATAGACACTGGATAGATAAATAATCATCCAGCTGCAGTGCAACAACCTTCTCAATAACCTTACCCACAAAGGGCAGGTTAGAGACAGGTCTGTAGTTGGCCGCATAGTCTGGGTCAAGGGAGGATTTCTTAAGGACAGATCATACAACCGCCTCCTTTAGGGGTCAGGAAGGACCCCCCTCTCCATTGAACTCCAGATTATCTCAGCTAGGACAGGGCCGATCTCATCAGTGCACTCTACAAGAAGGTGCATTGGGCCTGGGTTCAAACTACAGCAAGCTGGCTGCAGATTCAGGATGATCCTGATGATGTCTATGAGTTTCAGCCGGTCAAAGTCAGACCAGTCAAGCTGGATGCCCACATCCCCTCGCCAACCTCTGCAATACTCAGTAGAAGGGGCTGCACAGATCCCGGACCTGATGGTGGCAATCTTATCTGTGAAGAATGGAGCAAACTCATCACAGCTCTCTTGCGAAAAAGCTCTACCAGGCAGAAGACAGATTGGATTGTGCAATCTGTGACAGTCTGGAAAAGCTGGCAGTCAGTTCCATGCAGTGGCAATTTCCTGGATAGGAACTCTGCCTTCTTCTGGGTGATTGCCGATTAGTAGACAACATAATGGTTCGTCAGTCTAAGTCTGGCACCATCCAGGCCTGATTTCCACCAGCACCTCTCTGACCTTTTCCCACTCTCATCATCTCCTTCAAGGCCACATCAAACCTAAGGGACCTTGGGCGAGTGAGGGGGCGAACCCGAACAGGAGCTATGGAATCAAGGCCCCACTACTGCCTTATAATAGGCTGGTACAAAGTTCCTGGATCCATGCATTCACTTGATATGTCCTATAGGTCTAGCACCTCCTTTAGGCCATCTGGTGACACCCCACAAGGGCGGTACTGGATCACCTCTGTAGGGCAGCCCATTGGGGAGCCACGAGAAACTGAACCATATGGTGTGATGGTCAGACCAACCAACTGACTTCACCACCACATTGGAGACCTCCACCCCAGGAGGAACACCAAATCCAAGGAGTAACCACATCTATGGGTCACAGAGGTAATAACCTGTGTACTTGAAGGTCCCAATCATATCCTCTCTCTCTCGCCTGTCTTCCAGGGAGTACAACCTCAACCTCTCCTTGTATACCTTACTCTGCTGACTCACTATCATCTTTGTAGCCATCCTCTGGACCTTCTCCAGTGGGTTAATGTCCTTTCTGAGGTGTGGGCACCAGCACTGAACTCCATACTCTAGATGTGGCCTTACCAGTGACCTGTACAAGGGCAGTATAACCCCCTTCCTCCTACTACTGATCCCTCTAGATATGCATCCCAACATCTTGTTTGCCTTTGTTGCTGCTGTCTTGCACTGTGTGGAGTGCTTCAGGTCACTAATGATCATCACTGCCAGGTCCTTCTCCTCCTCTGAAGCAGATACTCTGACTCCACCCAGGTAGTACTCTGTCCAGGGATTCTTGGCTCCAATATGCATAACTTTGCATTTCCTGGCCTTGAAGCCAAGCTGCCAGATCCTGGACCACTGCCCCAGCTTTTCCAAATCTTCCTGTAAGTCCTGTATCCCTTCAGCTGTGTCCACTCTCCCACAGAGCTTGGTGTCATCTGCGAATAGTCACATTTTGCCCTTAATGCCATCCTAATGAATGTCATTAATAAAGACATTGAACAACACCATCAACTGGACAGAGCCCTGTGGGACTCCACTGGTTACCTCTCTGGTACCAGATAACTCTTCCCCCCACAACCACCCTCTAGGTTCTGTCCCTCAGCCAGTTTTCCACCCATCTGGCCATCTTTTCCCCAACCCTGAGATCCACCAACTTCCTGATCAACCTTTTGTGGGGCACAGCCACCTAGGTGCATGCTGTGCGATCCTGAGCAAGTCACTTAACTTCCTTGTGCTCCCAGGTCGCATCTGGAAACAAGCTTCAACTTAGTGTGCTACTCCTGGTTAAACAATGTTCCCATTCCCGTTCCCTTTTCCATAGAGTCAAAGGCCTTGCTGAAATCAAGTTAGAGGATGTCTACTGCTTGGTCCTGCGAACAGGGACCCGACTACCTGAAAGATCTTTTGACTCCCTATTCCCCAATCGTCCTCTCCGATCCACTGACTAGGGATTGCTAGAGAGTCCAATGGTTAAGCTTAAAACATCTAGAGCTCATGCTTTTTCCTTTGCAACACCAACCCTGTGGAATTCTCTAACTCATTGGTTAAGAGAATGCCTGACCATCAACAGTTTTAAAACTATGTTAAAAACCAATTTATTTTCCCATGCTTTCTCAGACCAATTTAAATCATTTTATGGCAACTGTTTTATATATTGTGTTTTTGTCTGTACAATGCCTTGATTTGAAAGGCACTTTATAAATAAAGTTGGATTGGATTGGCTTGGCCCTGTCTACTGTCTTAGTAACACAGTCAACTGAGTCAATCAGATTCGTTTGACACAATCCTCCCCCATGAACCTATGCTGCCTTGCATTCTGGAGACTATGCTCCTCTAGATATTCCACCAATCTTTCCTTTAGTATGGTCTCTATGAGCTTGCCCACAATGGAGGTCAGACTGACTGGTCTGTAATTCCCCCGGGTCATTTTTAGGACTGCTTTTGTGGAGGGGCACCACATGTGCTGTTCTCTAGTCCTGTGGTACCATGCCTGACTCTAGTGAACTATTAAATAGGTCTGCCAGTGGCCCTGCCAACTCCTCAGCCATTTCCTTTAGTACCCTTGGATGTACTCTGTCTGGGCCTGGTGATTTGTCCACTTTCAATGCCAGCAGTGCGTCCCTCACTCTATCCTTCTCTAGCACTACATCTGTGTTCCCTTCCCTCCCTGCTCCTCTTTTCTCTCCTGAAGGCACTGGTCCGTCCTTCTCCCTGGTGAAGATGGAAGAGAAGTATTCATTTAGTTTTTCTACTTTTCCACCATTATCCTCCACCCACTCCACCCCTTTTTTTTTTATAACAACATTTTTTATTAGGCATGAGGACATTTATACATTATACAAGACATTTTACATAGATATATTTGTTCAATTTATATAATTATACATTGGACTTAAAAAAAAAAATAACTCACCCAGCATCAGGACTAATCAATCACATGAACTAAACAAGTCTCATTTTAACATTTCTCCAGTATTGATTTGATTAGCTTCAGAGAACGAAGTCTGAATAAGTGCTTAACTGATATATAATCCATTTTCTCCATTTTGTATCAAATACCTCACTCTATCCCATACTCTGGCCACCATCATATATATATGGAGGAGGTGGCTAAACAGATATATATATATATGTATATATATATATCTATCATTTAGCCACTCTCCCTTAGTTGTCAGCCTATTCGTTCCCCATAGTCTGGTTATTACCTTTTTTGCTGCCAGTATTAGCAATGTAGTTTGCAGGTATACATTCTTCTCTACTTTCAAGATTTTAGCTGCAAATACTTATAAAAGAAGCCCTAGGGTATTTTATACTGAGCCTGGAGCTGGACATATGAATAAAGGCCCTGTGGGCCTAATAATTGAAAAATATGTTTGATATTATATTTATACCACCGGACTAAGGATCTATCCAAAGGATTGGGTGGAAAGGCACTGTTCACTGCAAGGGATCTCAGAAAAAGTGCCTCCATGGGCAATAATATTTTATTGAGTACAGTCAGCCACTGCTTAAACACCTCTGCAGTATATTGTGGGAATCTAGAGAGGGGTATGCAACCAGGAGGATGTCCAAAGAGATAGTCCGTCCTGTCTTCTATGCCATTCCAAGTCATCTCAAACTGCTTCCAGGGCATAATATAATTGGGGTTCATCCAGAAGCATAAGATCTTTAATTTCGAAGCTTGGGCATAATTCAGGAGGTTCGGGAAATTTAACCCACCTCTGTCTTTTGATAACTGTAATAGAGAGTACCAAATCCTGGGAGGTTTCCCCTGCCATATAAAGCAAGAGATCAACCTATTCCAAGCTTGAAAATAAGTCTGTGTTGGAAATAAGGGAATGTCTGCAGATAGCACAAAATCCGGGGAAATATGTTTTGTTTAATAGTTTCTACTTGAGCTAGGAAGCTCAAAGGTATCTGTGACCATTGTGTGAGGTCCTCAGCTATGTTTTGGGTTAGGGGTTCAAAATTTGCAATATCTACATGTATCTGATTTTTAGTAAGATGGATCCCAAGGTACCACATTGATTGTTTATACCACCTAAGGGTAAATGCAAGTTTTAAAGCAGGGGAAGGGATGTAGTTACACAGTAGTACTTCTGTTTTTTGTTGATTAATTTCATACCCTGAGATTTTACTGTACATCTCCAGTTGTTCCCAGAACCTTGGGATTGATATATCCGGGGAGGACAAAGTGAGAAGGATGTCATCCGTAAATTGTGAAATTTTATGGTTTGTGCCTCCCATAGGTATGCCCTCAATCTCTGGGTGAGCTCTAATGGCTTGGGCTAATGGCTCGAGATACAGAGCAAATAACAGGGGTGAGAGGGGGAAACCCTGACGAGTTCCCCTCTGTAAAGGAAAAGGGTCAAAGATTGCACCATCTAATTTTAAGTAAGCCCGAGGGTGTTTATACATATTTTGCAATTGTTATATGATCTCCAAGGGAAAGCCAAAACTAGACAAGGTAGCCCACAGAAATGCCCAGGCCACCCTATCAAATGCTTTTTCGGTGTCCAATCCAATGAGTGCCAGGGGAATCGAACGTGTTGCTGCATACTCTTTAAGTAGATGTGTTCATCGCACTGCATCATGAACCTGTCGTCCCTTAATAAAGCCCACCTGATCATGACTGATCAACAGAGGCATGATGTTTTCAAGTCTATGTGCTAGCACAGACATATAAATTTTGTAATCAAAATTTAATATTGAAATTGGCCTCTATGATGAGGGTAGGGTAGGGTTTTTGTTTGAAGTATGGCAGATATCACTGTATATTGCCAAGAAGGGGGGAGGAATACTTCCTTCCTGTATCTCATGGATAGCCTGGAGTAATGGTGGTAGTGTTTCTTCTTTATGAGTTTTATAGAACTCCAACGGATATCCATCTGGTCCTGGAGCTCTCTGGTTCTTAGCTTTCTGCAACACTACCTCTGTCTCAATCAAGGTAGTAGGGGCTCTCAAAATATCTATCTGGGAGGCAGTCAATTTAGGAAACTTTAAGTTGTTAAAGTATGCCTCCCTCTGTTGACTACGGCCTTCAGACTCTGCCCTATATAAATTCGATAATATTCAGCCATGACTCATCTAATGATCTTAGGGTGATGTTCTAGCTTCCGCGTAGTAGGGTCTTGCATGGCCATAACACAGGCTCTAGCCTTATGCATTCTAAGTTTACAGGCCAGATTCCTGGCTCCTTTAGGCCCCCCATCATGTGCTGTGAGTCTGAGATAGGAGCTGTTGCTCTACTTTCTGATCTAGGTATTTTTGAATTTTTTGTTTTATTGTTAGTAGTTGTACCTTTACAGTTCCATCCCCCTGGGCATATAAAGACTGCAGTACTTTCAACTGCCCCTGGAGCTTAATAAGCTGTGCCTCTCTCTCTCTTTATTTTTCCTCGATGAATAAGCAATAATATCCTCACACAACACTGCCTTAAGGGTATCCCACTGAATCACTGCTGAGACATATGGGTCACCATTCTCCCCCAGGACCTGTGGGATCCTGTCTTTAACCATTTGATTAAACTCTGGAGCTCTCAAGTGCATCAAGTTGAAGCACCAGACATATGTTTTATGTCCTCCACCCAAATCAAGTTTGGCATATACTGGGGAATGATCTGATAATATGGTTGCCCTATGCCACATGTCATGTAATGTTTCTAGATGTTCTGCTGTGGTAAACATATAATCTAGTCGAGATACCACCCCTGGTCCTGGTGCTATATGGGTATATTCTCTCTCTGTGTGTGGTAACAGTGATGCCAGATGTCTATCAGCCCCAAAGAAGCAATTGTACCCTGCAAGTACTTCTGAAGTGGGTTAACCCTGTGAGGAAGATGGACTGAGACATCTCTTGCAGGGTTCAGAGTAATATTCAGGTTGCTTCCCCCCAATCAGAAGTTGCCCCTGGAGGATCTCCAAAAGCTGTGCAAAGAAAGTCTGAGCCAATCTCTTTGAGGTCCCCAGGGGAAAATAAACAGATGCCAGAGTAACCAGGTGAGCATGAAGCATGCCTGTTGCAATAGCGAATCGTCCCTTCGGGTCTATTACCTTCTGATGGAGGTCAAATGGTACCCCACGTCTGATCAGAATGGCTACAATCCGTCTCCTACCCAAGCTGTGAGATGAAGCTATCACCATGGGAAACTCTCATTTGGTGAATTTTTCATGCTCAGGAGAGGACAGGTGAGCCTCCTGCAAAAATATGATTTCAGGATTGTCTCCTTTAATAAATTGTATCAAATGGGATCTCTTGATGGGGCTGTGGATCCCATTAATATTAAGGGACAATATCAGTGATGTTTTCCACATTTTGTATCATTAACAAGTATTTTATATTGCATAAGCCCAGTTTCCTACTGTTCTCCTTATCACCCAATATAGTGAACATCTCCTCTCCATATATTCTCAGCCCAAATTGCTGGTAAGCAGTTTTAGTCCAAAGCAAACACACCAAAATAGCCTCTTGTATGTTCGAGTCCTCATTGCCTAATTTTAACAACATATACAAAATAATATACCCATAAGATAGGGTACAAATGTTCAAAACATATTTCTATACCTTACAAAAGATCAGTAATAGATGACAGTATATATCCCCCTCTAGTGGTGATTTGGTGGTACTCATAACCATGTATTGTTTCCAGCTAGGTTCAACACATATCTTAATTCCTGTTAGCCTGCAGGAGAAACAAAAGTAAAATATTGGTTCAGGGAAGAATTTGTAACTTTCATGCCTAGGTTTCTTGTCATAACAGTGCAACATTAACTTATTTACATGCATTACTGAGCAAGTCTGTAATGACTCCCTAGGTAGGGAGGGATCTGTACTCCCTCCTGTCTAGGGATGAATGTTATTTCCCTGTGGGGGAAGCTCATGAGGCCAACGTGGGCCCTCAGCACCATGTACAAAAATTAGTAACATGGAGCAGGCAAACAACACGGGCAGCTCTGGACTGCACCAAATAAGTTGATGCTGTCCCAATATCCGCTGCATGTGACTGTCACCATGTTGCTGTTTAGCTGAATGCATCTTCATTAGCTCACCGCATGGGACCCAACAGTATTATTTAAAAAGTTAGTTTTAATAGGGGAGCTCGTCAACAAATGAGGAATGGTAGCCAAGGCTATTTACAGAGGTAGATATAAATGGGGGGGGGGTGTTAAGATAAAATGTTCATTTGTTTCACCATAATTGTCTCAGACTCTTTTTTTTTACATTAAACAATAAAAAGAAATCAGATTACTATGCATAGATCACTTGCTTGAGTCTGTACTTCAGCCCCCATTTTCCCTGATTAACATCTCTGACTAGCATTCTAAATTACAAAGATTCATCCTTTATAACATTGCACCACCTCTGCTAGTTTTTTATATGGCTCAAACAGCCACTCTAAAAGTAAGTGTATGCCCAGACTCTTGTCATGGGCTGGAAAGATTAACAGAGCCCTTTCTCAGACAGGGAATCCGGAGCAGTCCTCTGGAACTTGAGTAAAAGGTTTTTAACATCTTATAATGTGGAGTAGCCATGTCTCTTTCTAGTTTGCATGTTCTGCGCCTTCTCCCACATGATTCCTGACTTGAGTGCCTCTACAGTAGGTCCCGAGTTTCCAATGTTATCCACTAGGGTACCATGATGTTCTTGGCCTGAAGAGCTTTTCTGACTTCCTCTGGAGTTTCAAATGTTTGTGAGCCTTCAGGAAACATTATTATAAGCTTTGCAGGATATGATGTAATGATCTTCAACTGCTGCTGTTTCAGGGTGTGAAGTATCGGGGCATAGGCCCTTCTCCTTGCTGCTATTTGTAGGGAGTAGTCATTATCAAAATAAAAATGTCTGCCCTCACATTGAATGATCCCCATGCGCCATGCTCTTGACAACAACTACTGTTTTACTGCATAGTTAATAGATTGAGCACTATGGAGCACGTCCTCTGATCAGTATGTTGAGATTTCGGGGTGAAGGGCTCTGTGTGCTCATTCTGTGTCTAGTTTGATGGCTGGATCAAGTTGTAGTACCTCCCATAATAAAGTATCCACAAATTTAAGCATATCATGTCCTTCTTCCTCCTTTGGTACTCCATGAATGTGTAGATTATTTCTCCTTGACCTATTCTCAAGGTCTTCACATTTGTCTGTTAATAGCTTTTATCCATTTATTAAATGCATCACAACTCTCTCCAGGCTATCAGTTTATATATCAATTTATGTGTGAGCCGACTCCCAATTCAGATACCTTCTGATTTATTTTAGCCAGTTATGTGGATAGTTCAGTGCGAAAGAGTGAACTTCATCTCTGAATCCTTTGAGTTCTGCCAGGATTGCAGCATTGCTGGGTTGTCCATTAGGAGTTAGTGGGGGCTTGCCATGTCTGATAGGCCGGAATCACCAGTTTGAGAGTCTTTCACATGTCTGGTCTGTTGTGCAGCTAAAGCAATTGTTTTTTTTTTTCTTTTTTTGAGCTCCCATTCAGTTCTGTAACTCCTCTAGCCTCTTGTATTTTTTTATTTATTTTGTATTGACTCTGGGAGTTTTTTTGTCGGGTCCCTGGAGCTTAATCTTTCAGTGCTGCATTCCAGCCGGAAGCTCAACCGGAAGTCCACTCCACCCCTTTCTTAAGCCTAACAATACATTCCTTCTTGTCCCTTTTCTCATTTATATAGTGAAAGAAAGCCTTCTCCTCCTCCATAATTCCTTCAGCTATCTGCAGCTCCTTCTGTGCCTTTGCTCGCCGGACTTCCTTACTTGCCTCCAAAACATCAACCCTGAAGTGATGGGGAAACTTTTGGAATTCATTCTGACACTTAACTTCAACTTGAGTGGGAAACATTATGTTCAAACTATGGGAACAGCAATGGGCACCAGGATGGCTCCGCAGTATGCTAACCTCTTTATGGCAGACTTGGAGGAGGGCTTATTAAGGCATGGTCCCCACAAACCACTAACTTGTTTCTGTTACCTTGATGATTTGTTTATTATTTGGATGGAGGGCACAGATGCACTTAAAGATTTTCAGCAGGAACTTAATAACCTTCACCTACCTTAAAGCTTACCCTGGAGCATTCAACCACCAATGTTAATTTTCTGGACGCCACAGTCACCATTTAGGATGGGACCTTACATGCATGTATTTACAGGAAGTCAACAGACAGACAGAGATACTGACACAAGAAAAGTAACCACCCAAACTATACAAAAAAATCTGTCATGTACAGTCAAGCACTCTGATGTCACCATATTTGTTCAAATGAGGAGGACAGAGATACACATTTGGCTATATTGAAAAACACCTTTATTGAGCAGGGACACTCTTCCAGAGAAATTGACAGGACAACACAATGTGCAACACAAGTACCAAGACTACAGCTACTTCAGTATAAAGAAAAGACAGCTACAGACAGAATACCCTTAGTAGTCACATATCATCCAGACCCTGAACTTCTGCGTAAGATTATTAAAGACCTCCTCCCAATATTTAGTGAGGATGAGACCCTTAATTGTATTTTTAAGGAAATACCACTACTATCTTTTAAACAACCACCAAATTTTGCCAGCCTAATTATTAGGAGTAAGCTTTTGCCAGAACAGACTATCATGACATTAAATGATACACGACCCTGCAATCAACGCACCTGTAAGACTTGTGATCTCATTACTGTGTGGTTACATCACAAAACAGATAATTCAAGGTACATGGGAGTTATACATGTACATCACAACATGCTGTTTATTTCATTCAGTGCAAGAGATGTCCACAAACTGGTTACATTGGAGAGACAAGCCAACTGTTCCACACTAGGATGAACTCACACAGACATACTATTAAAAGGGAGATGACTGAAAAACCAGTGGGGCAACACTTCTCTCGACCTGACCATTCAATTTCGGATATGTCAGCAGTGGTCTTAAAAGGAAATCTCAAAAGCACACAACAGAGACAAGCTTTTGAGATGAAACTTATTTTCCATCTCAATATGGTAGCATATGGAAGGAACATAGATTTGGGTTTCATGGGACATACAGGATTTAACATCCACAGATCTCTTCTTCGGACTGACATATAGGACCTCAGCACGTGTGTATGTGTGTGTGTGTATTTGGGGGGTATGTGAATATGACAGGTGTGGAGCTTGCTGTCACATTGAGGAAGGCTTCTATTTACAGTAGATACATGGAGTCACAGTGTGTTATTACTCTTACTTCACACATAATGAATATTAACTCCTCCTTACTATTTACCTTCCCCCGGGAGTGGGGTTGATTCCATTATGCCATATTCAGATGTCCTAGCCTGTTACTGTACATACAGTAGTGTTGATATAGACTCACATTTTTTTTTAACTCTGAACATATTGGGGTCCGAGATCTCATTTGCATGGAGGTCCTGGACAGACCTATTTACATTAGGCTAATATTGTAGTGATTTGTGGAAATGTATGTATGTCATGGCTCTTATCTTATATACACACACACTGTATATTTAATTCTAGTTACCTTACCCAGGGAAGGGTGGACGTTTCATTTCATTTGTGGTTCTATCCAGAACCCTTGGACTGTTGTTGTACAGGTAGGATTAAAGTTAAGTTGACTTCCTTTGAGTTACAATTGCAGTGACTGATAGTGCATTAGGAGAGTGTGTGTGTGTGTGCGTGTGTGTCTCCTTAAAACAAGTTATCTCCCCCCCCATGATATGGGGCTGTGTGTGGAGGGGAAGGAGAGAATTTAATTTTTATTTCTTATTCAGATTCCTTAGACATTTTTGGTAAATCAAGTTGTTATATTATACACTGAGAATTTATTGACATCTGTACATATCAGGCTGCATGGTCTTAATTTCTTGGTGGTCCTTGACAAGTAGATTTTTGTTTGGCACTTATACTATCAATTTATATTTCTATTATTATTTATTAAGGTATTTATATTATTATTTATTAAGTCCTGAACTGCACTATAGGCATTTGAAGTTTATGGGGCATATTATCTAGCTGGAGAGTATAGCTGAGTAATGGGTCCAGCTAAGTTTTACATATCATACAGTGTGTAACTACTGATCTTTTTAAGAAAGCTTTATTGGTTACTCTTTGTATGTTTTATATATACATAGATGCTTCTTGTAGTCCTAAAACAATTTTAGTATGTCTTTAATCTGGGTGGGGGTTGTTTTTCAGTAACTGCATTCTTATACACATTGACACACTCATAATTTGATTTAAGAACCATCTAGTCAAGTAGTTGTCATCTTCTATGTCAATTTAATTTATATGCAGTAGAGTTATTTGTATGTCTTCTGCACTAAGCAACTCCGACCCTGAGACTCTCCCAACTAAGAGTGATACGGTACTGTTAAGCTTCTCTGACATCTTCTTCTGTTTTTTTTTAATGAGTATTTTAAACCAATGGGGATTTATTTTGTTTTTTTATGCATGATCCTGGTGTTAAAACTGTTGTTTTTTTCTAAATAACTGTCATTACGCTTCTGAAGAAAAATGACTTGTTGGTCCGAAAGCTAAAGCACTTTGTTCTTTTTGTTACATCTATGTTGGTCCACTAAAAGGTATCAAATCATTTACTTCTGGATCTAGCCAACCTTAGGTAATTTTCCCTATCCACTCCTTTATTGGTCTTCCTGAATTTTCTATAGACCAACCTCTTTTCCCTTACTGCTTGAGCAACCCCAGAACTGAACCAGTTGGGCACTTTTGCCCTTGTGTTCATACCCCTGAGCCTAATGCACTCTTCTGTGGCAACCAGTATTCCTTCTTAATGATGCCCACCAGATGACTCCTTAGCACTTTACCCATTTTCCTGAAGTCCACCCTCCTGAAATCCAAATTTTGGTCATAGTTGGGATGCTTTCCCTGCCCATATCCAACTGGAACCACACTGTGAAATGGTCACTTCCACTTTGTGGCTCGCTGACCATTATTTCCTGTACATGCTCCCCATTTGTGAGCACCAAATCAAGAATTGGCTCAGCTCTTGCTGGTTCAGTGATGCCCTAAGTAAGGAACCCACTCTGCAGTCCTTCCAGGATCACCTGACTCCTAGCACATGTTGTGGATGGTATGCTCCAGTCCACCTTGGGCATATTGAATTCCACCATAATTACCACCTCTCCTTTCCCTGCAGCTTACAATATTTGTGAGCTCAGTTCCCTGTCCCTCTCCTCATCCTGATTGGGTGGTCTATAAACCACCCCCAACCTCACCTTTCTCCCTCTATTGGACCTTAACTGAACCCATAATGCCTCCACCTCTCCTTCCTCTGACTCCTCCCTTAAGCAAGTTATTCTCTCCCTGATATGAACTGCCACCCCCCCTTCCCAACTACCCTGCCCCTTCTGTATAGTTTATATCCAGGGATCACGAGGTCCCAGTCATTTTCAATTTCTCCAGTCTTGCACTTTCAGGATGGTAACTCTGTCCCAGATCATACCATCCCTTCAGCTGAACATGTGTTCTGCACCCTGGATCTGCAGTATGCATTCTTTCATGTCACTATCTGTCTCTTTCATCGAAGATTCCTTCACTTCAGGGTGGAGGGAGCCCTCTATGAGTTCCAAGCCTATCTAATTCAGTCTATCATCAGCCCCCAGGGTCTTCACCAAATGCATAGCAGTGGTGGCGGTCCATTATATGGTATTAGGGGTCAGAGTTTACCCTTATCTCAATGATTGACCTATAGTGGGTCCCTTCAGACTGGAGGTAGAGCGGTCCAAGGTTCTGGCCCTCAAAACCTGCCTCAACATTGGCTTCCTGATCAGTTAGGCCAAGTTGGAAATAGTGCCCTTGCGGGTGATCTGCTTCATTGGGGCAGAGCTCAACTCTTACCAAGCCAGAGTCAGGCTCCCAGCAGACAGGGCAGAGGTTCTCTCCTCCTTTGCCTGATCATTTCAGTTGGGCACTTGCACCCTGTCCAGGACTTCCTGTGACTTCTGGGTTACATGACAGCCTGCACATCCAAGGTCCGATGGGCCCGATAGCATATGCTCCCCCTACAATGGGAGCTGGCAAGCCAGTGGATGCAGTGACTAGGTCATTTCAACCAGCTGATCACTGTGACCCAGAAGATGTGGGATGGTCACCAATGGTGGACCATCCTAGAACATCTGCAGGAAGGGATCTCATTTGTCTGCCCCAAGCCAATGGTCATCTTGATGACCAATACCTCTCTCATGGGCTGGGGTGCCCACATGGGGGACCACAGAGTCCATGGACACTGAACCCCCAAGGAATTCCAATACCACATCAACCTACTGGAGCTCTGAGTGGTCCAGCTGGAGCTGACTGCATTCACTCTGTTTCTTTGGGATCAAATGGTTCAGGTCCAGATGGACAGCACCACAACCAGGTACTGTCTCAACAAATGGGGCAGCATGCACTTCCGGCCTTTGTGCAGGGAAGCTGTCTGCATCTGGACTCTCATGAGCCAACTGGAGGCAGATCATCTAGCCATTGATGTGGCAGGTGCCTTGACTCAGCCAGAGGATGCCTTTAGCCATGTGGGTGAGGTATCCCATGAGTGGTCTCTTCATCCAGAGATAGTGCACAGTCTGTTCTCCCAGTGGGGTACCCCTCAGGTAGACCTGTTTGCCTCCAGGGAGAATGCAAAGCTAAGGCTGTTCCATGTCTGCCACCCTCGGCAGGGCTCGATGTGGGGGGATGCCTTCTCGAGGCCATGGACCCCAGGCCTCTTCTATGCCTTCCTTCCCTTGGTCCACAAGGTGCTCCTCATGGTCAGGAGGGACAAAGTCCAGGTGATTCTGGTCACTCCAGACTGGCCCCACCAGTTCTGGTATCCAGATCACCTCAGCATCAGGCACCAGAGGTGTCTTCCAGCATGCCCAGACCTGCTCTCCATCAATCAGGGGAAGGTATTCTATCTGGACCTTCAGTCCCTGCACCTGACAGCCTGATTCCTGAGTGGCTAGAGTTCCAGGATTTTGGTCTCTCCAACAATGACTCAATGTAGTTGAGGCATCTAGGAAGGAGTTGACCATGAGGTGCTGTACATTCAAATGGAAGAGATTCTCCATTTGGTGTCAGGGCAAGGGCTTGGACCCTTCCTCCTGTCTGGTGACTAGTATCCTCGACTACCTTTGGTCTTTCTCCAAAGAGGGTCTTCAGTCTATGACTTTTAAGGTGCACCTGGCAGCCATCTCTGCTTATTGGGTGTGGGCCAGTCAGCAGATAGTGGCACAGGAGAAGGTGGTCTGGCACTTTTTAGGGGCCTCGACCACATTTCCCTTCAGTGCATGAAGCACCATCACTATAAGACCTACTGCCAGTACTGGCAAAACTCATTTGCAAGCCATTTGGACCAGTGCACAGGAGTGAGATGTCACACCTGTCATGGAAGACTGCCTTTCTAGAGGCTATTACATCAGCCAGAAGGTTTGGGGAGCTCCAGATGCCCTCTGTTGAGTCTCCTTAATTGGTCTTCCACAGGGACAAGGCTGTTCTGTGCCTCAATCTGAAGTTCCTTCCGAAGGTAGTATTGGAGTTGCACCTGAACCAGGGGATGACTCTGCTGGTGTACTATCCCAATTACATCTCGGTAGCCGAGTACAGGCTCCATACTTTGGACCTGAGACCAGCACTCTCTTATTATAAAGATCATACGGCTGAAGTTCGGGGAGAGGTTTGCCAGCTGTTTGTCACCTATGCTGAAGTCACACCTGGAAGACCTGCAGCAAACCAGACAATTGGCAGATGGATTACATCTTGCATTGATCTCTTCTATTGGCTGGCGGGCAAGGAGTCTCCCGTAGGGATAAAAGCTCATTCCACCTGCCATACTGCTGCATCGGTGGCTGCTTCTAGGGACATCCCTATCCAGGATATCTGCAAGGCTGATACCTGGAAGTCAACAAACACCTTCATTTACCATTACCACATCAACCTAGAGTCACGCTGGGATGCTGGTTTTGGGACCTCAGTTCTCCAATCTGTTTCCCAAGTAGGGGTGTGTGAGCCTTGCCTCCCTCCTCCTGGATAACTGCTAGCAGTCTACCAACCAATGTGGATAGAACAGCATATCCATGATCCTAGAAAAACAGGTTACTCACCTGTAACAGTAGATCTTCCACGGAGTGGTCTCTTGCAATAGGTAATATACTTGGGACATTGCCAGAGGTCACAGTGGTGCATGGAAGTTCATCTAGCAGTCTTTTTTTACCAGGCACTGCCCACACATGACATCAGCTTTCTGTTTCCCTTATAAGTGTGGGCAGTACCTGGTATCCTCAGTTCATTTTCCCGCTATCCTCAGCTCGTGCACTGCAGCTAGAGCAACGTCTGTGCAACAGTCATTGACGAGAATTTGGATTGTAAAACAAATGTCTAAAGACTCTTTCAATCAAATGAGCACTATTTCATTCCTGTCACTGTGGCAGGAAGATATACCACTTTGACAATCACGCCTCTCGTGTAAGGTGTCTAGGATCAACACATGAAATCAGTTCCTGCAGTTTATGTCAGGAATTTAATGAAGCAACTTGTCGATGACTGTTGCTTGAAAACTAACATTTATTAATGGAGCAGAAAACATCTCTCTTAGAGAACCAGGGAGCTCATAACAAGGGCTTCCCCACCACTGGTTCTTGTTCTTGGCAGAAAAAGGAGAAGGAGACACCTTCCTCACACTCCATACCTCGACGCTTGTCGACAGCCACCATTTCAGGTGTCCCTCCATCGACGGTGCACCTTCACACCACTCCTTCATTGATGGGGACTCAAATCCTCTCATTGACGGCACTTACCAGTGCTTTAAACCCAGTCCAATACATGGCTGCTTCATTGACGGAGGCTTATTCCCTCTCATCAATGGCCCTTTCCAACACTTTTTATATAGCCAAATACATGGCTTCTTCATCAACAGGGGTTCCTCTTCCGTCGATGGTGTCTTATAACTTAAGTGATGCTACTCCTTTTTCCCCTGTGGGTCTGTCAATGAGACCCTGCATTCCCCAGGGGAAACCTATGACTTATTCCCTACTTGCTGCCCCTCCACCCTCCCAGGTGGCCACCTACAGGGGTCAGGCAGACAGAGATCGGGACCCTGGTCTTTACCACCCAGGGCGAGACCTGCTCAGACTATGTGTCCAGTTCCCTCTATCACCCCACTTATCTTTCAACATGCCCCCCTTCCTACCCCACCTCCTTCTTAAGAAGTGGACATTTCTAATGTAGTCCGACACATCTTGCGTGCCATGCGGCATTCCCAGCCCTCCGACCTAAGACAGCAGAGTGATCCTCTCCGATCTCCTCCTACCCCACCTAAACATTTTCATAATGACAGGGATCCCATATCACCCTGGTCCCCTTCTTCTCACATGGATGACTATTTCTCAGATGAACAAGAATTACCATCTGATTTCCCTGGTGATCTTGACAAAAAAGAATTCCAAAAGCTAGATTTTCCAAATCCTGACTCTCCCTATTCAAGAAATTTCTTATCTGGATGAGGACCTGCCTAGAGCTTCTGCAGCCTCTTCCGATGTATTTTTATGTGTTTGATGTTTTGTATTGAAATTTGAGCTTATGATTTTAACTTGTTCAACGCCTTGATATATTGAAAGGCGCTATATAAATAAAATTATTTATTATTATTATTATTAATTGACCCAACCTTTAACAAAATGATGGTTCAAATATAAAAGGTCATGGGATTCTCTACTATAGAACATGACAAACAATGTTGGGATATGGCAGAATATATTGATTTACCAGAAGAGCCTGTCTTAGTGGTTTCCCCACTAATTCCAACTTACTAGAATGCCATGCTGGCTGCCTGGCATCAACCTTCAGCTATTACAGCTGTTTCCTGTAAGGCTGATCATCTATATGAAGCTCCTCTGGACCATCCCTTCCTATCCACCATCCCAGACGCAGACTCTGTGGTTATTACTGCCGCTCATGATCATACTAAAAGACCTAAACACATGAGCTCCTAACCTCCGAATAAAGAATCCCAGAGAATTGACTACTTGGCTAAAAAGTTTTTTGCCTGGGTACTATGAATATTAGAATCTTAAACTATATGGGTCACATGATTAAATACCAGCATACGTTGGGTTCCTCTGCCATTGAGTTGATCAATAAACTCCCTCCCTCACCAGAGAGGAAAAATTACTGGCCACAGTTTCAACTAGCAACTCTATCTCCCATCACCTACACAGGTCAGGATTTGATGCTGTAGATACCTCAGCCCTGACTATTAGCTACAGATATTTCTTTACATCACCATGCTTGGCTCTGCATTTAAGGCTTTGCACCTGATATACAATATAAAGTAGCTAATGCCCCCTTTAATGGGTCTAAGCTGTTCAGGCTAGTTACCCAAACTTTACTAGATGATCTACAGGCATCAGACCGAGCTCTACATATGGTCCATAGCATGTACCATACTTCGCGGACAACCTTCCATACTAAGTACTCCTCTTATTCCAAAAGAGTTGGAAAATATAAAGAAAAAGTGCTAGAGGTGGTTTCAGAGGGTGTACTCAACCCACCAGAGGCAACACTCTGCCACCAGGGGTGCCCACACCCACCCTTCTGTAGGGGTGACTCACTAGGGCTTTCCCCACCTCCTCGGCCAGGTCTTGGAGGCTGTGGGAGGTCATTTTGCCCTTCATTTGGAGGCCTGGCAAATGATCACTTCAGACAAATGGGTACCTCAGATCATACAGAGTGGTCACAATCTGGAATTTATTTCTCATCCACCCCCCCATCTTCCTTGGAAAATTCATTATCCATCAGATCACATACCCATTCTTCAGGCGGAATTGAGGGCTCTTCTGGTCAAACTGGCTGTTTCTCCAGTATCACCCTCAGAACATCAAATGGGATTTTACTCCCACTTCTTTCCAGCACCCAAATGAACTGGAGACCTCAGACCGATACTGTACCTGAGAAAACTGAATCTTTTCATACAGTACAAATGTTTTCGCATGATAACTGTAGCTTCCATCATGCCAATACCAAAACAGGGGATTGGTTTTGCACCCTAGGTATGAAGGATGCCTACTTACATATTCCTATTCACCCTGCCCACCACAAATTCCTGCACTTACACCTATTAGGTCAAAACTACCAGTTTCGCGTACTTCCGTTCAGCCTCTCTTTGGTTCCAAGAGTGTTCACCAAATGCCTGGCAGTGGTTGCAGCAGCCTTAAGAAGAAAAGGGCATTTTATCTTCCCATATCTGGAAAACTGGCTAAGCAAAGCAGACTCCAGAACAACTCTGCTTATCTCCCTAGAAGCTACCCTAAAGATGTTTCACACTCTAGGGATTACAGTCAATTGGCCAAAGTTCAACCCGACTCAACTCAGTCCCTCCAATACATTGGAGTTGTCCTAGATACAGCCTCAGCCAGAGCTTGCCTTTCAGCTGCTCGGCAGATCACACTTATGTCTCTGGCATCATGCATACAGACTCAGAAAGTAGTCACAGCCAGACAAATTCAGTGTCTCCTGGGTCATATAGCTGCCACCATCCCTACAGTGGCATTCACCTTTCTTCATATGAGACCTATTCAGTGGACCCTCCTGAATCAATGGTCTCAAAGAACAGGACAGTTCAAAGACAAAATCATAGTCACTGTCTTTCTGAAGTCAGCCCTGACTTGGTGGATAATCAGAACCAACCTATGTCAAGGAATGACATTTCAGTCCCTTCCTCCTATACAAACATTAACCACGGATGCTTCCCTGAATGGATGGGGTACACACTCGGGTCCGTACAGGACACAAGGCAAGTGGACCACTTTTCAACCTCAGTCTCACATCAGTCTCCTAGAGATGAAAGCGGTTCGCCTAGCCCTTCAGGCATTCCAACCCCACTTAACTCCAGAACCATTGCTAATCCAATCAGACAACACTGCAGTGGTATTCTACTTCAACATGCAAGGAGGTACAAAATCCCATACTCTATGCATGGAGACCCTGGCAGTCTGGCAAGAAACCATCTGGCAACACTTAACAATCACAGCTGTCCACTTACCGGGACATCACAATTTACTGGCTGACTGGCTAAGTCACTGGTCTTCCATGCACAAATGGACACTTCATGAAGAAGTACTTCAGAAAATCTTCAACCTCTTGGTAACTCCACAAATACTGTAGATCTGTGTGCCTCCCCAGAGAATTACCATCTCCCTAACTATTTTTTCACTATCCTGAGCAAAAAGGGGCAGCCTATAAATGCCCTGTCCGAACCCTGGATAGGACTCTTCTTATATGCTTGCCCCATCCCTCTCCTGCAATGGACTCTGCTGAAACTACCACTAGAACCTGCCATGGTGATCCTCATATCTCCCCTGTGGCCTCGGTAGATATGGTTTCCCCTTCTTCAGCAACTATCTGTCCAGGAACCCGTTCCATTGCCAATCAGACCGAGCCTCTTGACACAGTGTCAAGGTACCCTCCTGCACCACAACCTGAAGGCTCTACACCTTCACGCTTGGTTCCTGAGGATGCTTTCATAGCCAGATTACAAGTGTCCTCCTCTGTTGCCAACATTCTCTTGGCCTCACACAAACCAGCAACCAGAGAAACATACAATTACAAATGCAAATGCTTCTCCATATGGTCTGCATCTCGATCATTGGATCCTTATTCCTGCCCACTAATGAAAGTCCTAGACTACCTGGCCTCATTATCCAAGTCAGGTCTAAGTTATTCCTCCATCAAAGTCCACTTGGCCACTATTTCAGCTTTCCATGAACCGCTAGATGACAGATTACTATACTAACACCATCTAGCCAAAATGTTTTTGAAAGGAATGTTGCATATCAAACCACCTATTAGATGACCCAGTCCTCTATGGGGTCTCAATTTTCTAATAGAGAAATTATCCCTGGAACCACTTGAACCAGTGGCCACTTGTGACCTCTGTTTCCTTTCATGGAAAACCTTATTTCTAGTGGCTGTTATTTCCACTCAGTGTATTTCTGAGCTTCATGCCCTCATGTGTAGGGACCCTACTTGATTTTTCTCAAAGACAGAGTGGTACTCCATACCAACCCTTCCTTTCTTCCTAAGGTAGTGTCTGAACACACACTAATCCAAACCCTGGAGTTACTGGTATGCTATCCTGAATACTCCAGTCAAGGCAAACATCTACTACATACTTTAGATGTCCATCATATATTATGTTACTATACTAATCTAATCAAATTGATTAGAAAGACTTCTCAACTGTTTGTCACCTTTGCCTCAAACCGAGAAGGGCTCCCAGTTACTAAAAGAACCCTTTCTAACTGGTTGGCACATTGTATTACATTTTGTTATAAAAAATACAACAAACCTTTACCAGGACCTGTCCAAGCTCATTCCACTAGAGCTTTGGCCACTACTGTGGCTTGCTTTAAAGGAGCCTCCATTTCAGATATCTGCAGTGCAGCTACCTGGTCCACAATCCATACATTCCTGAAACACTACAACCTGAATATTGCTTCATGCCATAGTACAGTCTTTGGCCAAGCAGTCCTACAAGGCTTTCTGTCATAAGGTCCTCCCTTCTTGGGTATATTGCATGGAACTCATCCCAAGTATATTACCTACTGCAAGAGACCACTCTGTGGAATATAGTACAGTTATGTAAGATTTTACAGTAACAGTAGATCTTTGAGGAGTGTCTCTTGCAGTAGGTTTGTTCCCACCCTCGTCCCCTTCCTTCTCTAGGAGAACAAATTTTGGTCCAATGACTTTGGGTTGGGATACCTTCAGTACCTCTAGTTCCCCTTGATCCTCACTTTTGCAAGCTGAATCTGGCAGGGGAACTGAGGATACCAGGTACACTTATATAGGAAACAGGAAGCTGATGTCATGTGTGGGCAGTGCCTGGTGAAAAAGACTGCTAGATGAGCTGCTGTGTGCCACAGCAACCTCTTGCGATGACACAAGTATATTACCTACTGCAAGAGACACTCCTCAAAGATCTACTGTTATGGTAAGTTCTTACATAACTGTACTTTCTAGGAGAGGTATATGTTATTCATCCACACAAACCCACCTGGCCTCCTCGGCTTTGACGCAGAACCCTCTGCTTCCAGCGGGCAAGATCTGGCATCAAGGGGCAGAGCCATGGGATATACCACAGCCAGCTTTCAGACCATCTGGCAAGATTTAAAGGGGAAAGGGACATGCCAGCCAGTGTGGATGAACAACATATACCACTCCTAGAACTACTGTTACAGGTGAGTAGCCTGTTTTTATTCCCCCTTCATTTTATAGCTATTTCTCTTCCATTCCACTTTGTTTTATTTTTATTAACTTCATTTCTTTCACTTAAATTATATGCTATGTGGAATGACTCCCATTGTTATCTTTTTACAAACATTTTCAACTGTGGAGATGCATTTGTAAAAATGAATTATAACAGTGGGACTTTTTGTAATGTCATTTGACTTACTATACTCATGCTTGTCTACCCACTCATTCAGTCTCCTACTTGTTTCTTTCCTTGTACTAATTCCTGTTGCTTCATATCAAGGGGTTGTTGATTTTCATATTGTGTGTGCCTGGGGCGGAACAGCAATGAAAGATAAACAATGCAATGCCCTCAATAACATACCTATTCCAGTTTACTTTTGCCTCTCACTCATTTTTAGGCCTTGTACAGTAAGATCTTCTTTCAAGAGAACAACTTGTAACGAAATGTGTAAGATTTACATTGACATTTGTGTATATGCACTTTTATATTATACTAAGTATGTGTGTGTACTGTATAGCAATCTCTAAAAAATCAAACAGATCAAATGTCTACCTGAACATGTCTCAACATTGTGTTTATCTTCTACCTTGTCACAACATACAATATAGTGTTTGCAGTTAAGGTACACTACCTTCATGTATATGATGGCCTGGTTCTGTTGGGTTGATTGTTATAACAGTGCATAGAATAAAATGTAAAACACATAAGTAACTAATACAGACGGTGACATTATTTTCTTTTCTTCAAACTCTGTTTCTCTCTCCCCAAACCTGAACTCTGTCAGGCTACCCCAACTCACTGACTCGCTCTACCACCCACTGTGGTCCTACTCCTCATTATGTCACTGTCCTCTGTTGATCTTCAGCCAGACAATCCCCCCAGCTCTGAGCCCCCTGAGATACGGCTGCCTCCACTTACTGGTGCTCTATGTATAATCTACAGCATCTGACTAGGTCTTGGGAGAGGCAGAGACAGAGACCTGGTGTTGGGCATGTGGCTTCCTGTACTGTGGGGAGCCATCGCCTATCAGGCATTGCAGTTCTTTTTCCTGCTTTTACTCCCTCCCACAGATGTGGGCCATGCAGTGCCACCTAGCCTGCTATATGAGCACTCCCACACACGTCCAGAAGGTGGGTGCCCAATGTTTTAACCCTGCCTTGCATAGCCCTATATCTGTAGTGCACCCCAGTCTCCACCAGGTGTCACTAGCTGCACAGGACAAGTCCCCCAGGAGAGGAGAGGAGAGCAGTCCTCTGGATGCTAGATCCTCTTCTTCCCCTGCTGACCCCCAGCGGCCCGGGCTCATTCCTGAACCTGGGTCACCGGCATGGCACGAGGTGTGGTATATTGTGCCTCAACCCTCAGCGCCACCACGCCGATACGGTGGCATTATTTTTATATCTTCCCTTTCTCAATGTACCGTACTTTGATTCAGTTACTGTATACAGCAGCAATTCATGTTTAAGCCCATGAAACACCATCATCTAGTTAATGCATTTACAGCCGTAGTGACTCTGCCAAATCTTGTTATTGCAGTGGACCATATTAAGGAGGGGGGTTAAATTTGCTGTATAATTTATTAATGCCAACATATACTGTATGTATTGCAGTGTACAGCATATAAATCTTACTATCTGATTATTTCAATATGAAGTGCAATTCTAGCTACTTAGACACTTTGTTGGCTGTTTTTTTTTTTTACTTTACACTGAATGTTGGTTTTGCACATCTGTTATTTGCTCATTATTTTGTTTGCACTGTTTTACATGGACTGATTATTGTGGTTACTCAAATGGTGATGTATTTTTATTCTTGCACCTATTGTATTAACTTTACCTCCCCAGAACACATCTGGAAATGAGCTTCTACCAATTCAGTATGACTTTCCTGGTAAAAGGTTTGAAATAAATACATATAATAAATGTGTATCACTATTTAATGTATGTGTTTCATTATAGGACATATTATAGGAATGTATTTCAGCCTATGAGAAAAGGAGGGGGAATATCCATTTACATATTGGAAAACATTAAGGTAATAGTCATTACATCAAAAAAAAAACAGTATATTTGAAGAAGCTGAACTACTATGGACAGAGGTAAATATATCGGCAAATAAAAAAAAATCACTATAGGGCTGGGCTACAGATTATCAAGTCTCACATCAGAGCAAAACAAACAGTTTCTAGCATCTCTAAACATGGTGGACCCAGAAGGTGATTACAATTTACTGGGAGACTTCAACTTCCCATTAGAAAATTAATTTATAGAAATGACAAAATACAAAAACCTAGAACAGTTAGTCAAAGAAAATACAAAAGGAAATAACAAACTGGATCTCATATTTTCCAACCCTGAAGACAAAGTACAAAATCTAATGGTAGAACAACCACTGATTGGCTCTGATCACAATATGATCACCACGAAAATCAAAAATATAATAACTAATGTCAAAGACAAAACTGTGGTCAAACGCTATCACAAGGCAGACTTCAATAAAATGATGAACTACCTGAAACAATGGAATTAGGAGCAAGAGCTAGAGGGACTACACATGCAGAATATGTGAAATAAGATACGACAAAAAGAGCATTGCATTAACACATGGGTGCCAGAAAACAGAAAGTATAATAAGGCAGGGAGAATGCCAGTATGGTGGAATAGGGAAATCAGGCAAAACATGAAAAAAAAGAAAAAACTTTACAACAAATGCAACACACAACCAACAATAGACAGATGAAATAAATACAAAAAACAAGCAAACAGTTGCAAAAATTAGATAAAACAAGCCAAGAAAAACAAATTCAATTGGCAAACAAATATTCAAAACAACAACAAACAGATCTTACTTCAAGAGGGTTCCTTCAGTAGATCATCACTTATGGGACTGGCGCCACTAGTGGCGTTGGGCTACACTGCAGACTTTTCTAGCAATCCCTGACTGGGGACTGCCCACCCGAATTCACGTGACTGACGAAAGCGAGACTGTATATAGTGGGTGGTCCCCACATCAGCCCCCCCCAGTTCTTTCCCGCCATTGCCTCATGTCAGTCGCATTGCAGATTTCCATATAGTGATCGTCGTGAAAGTATCTTGCATCAGATTTTCCATGGCCAAAAAATTCTTCCTTTTTTTCAACTCTTCATTGATGTCTTCACTGAAGAAGAAGTGCTTATCCTGTGGCATGTAGATCCCGCACAAAGAGGTCACCTCAAGTGCATCCTCTGTCTAGGCCCAGACCACCCTGTCTCCTCCTACCCAGAGTTCAAGACTTTCAAACAGGTCATGAAGAAAAGGAGGCAACAGGCTTTGGAGGCCCATCTACCTTGAAAGTCCACTTGGCTTCTCTAGAAAAGAAGATGGACCATTTGAGAGAGTCCTCGACAGGTAAATCTTCTCCATCGAAGAAGCACAAGGAGAAGTCTAGGGAGAACTCCGCGGATGACAGGTGGCCCTCGACGAGCAAGGCCCAGCCACTGCTCAGAAAATCGGACATTAAGTCTGGTAATGCCAAAGCGGGTCAGTCTATCATCAGCCACTCTGACGACCCCACTGCACCAGCCGATAAGTCGACCCTCGACTTCTCCGGGGACCGCGTGGTAGCCGGTAAGCCAACTCCCCAGCCAGTGGGTCCTGTCTGGCACCCATCAATAAGTTGGCCGGGGGCTCTTCCCCCTTCTGCCCAATGCCATCTGCTAAGAAGCCCATCCCTGATGGCTGCACAGGTGTGGTTCCCCTGTCAGAGCCTAACGGTGCCTCACTCAATGTCCGGATGAACCAAGGAGAGAAAGCCCCTCTTCCTTCACATGTGCCCTCCACTTCAATGCTGGGTACCTCCAGCGAAGACTGTGGAGAACCCCTCTACATAGTCAATTCCATGGGGTCAACTCCACGTTCTCCTCTCAGGGTCAAGGAGAAGGAGGCTCCTCTTAAGCCAGCAGGCCTTAATGTGGAGGCCCCTCCTCTGCCTTCGGGCAGGATCCCTGTAGCGCCGATTTTGGCCAACATCCCACCAGAGGACCCGGCAAACCTTACTCCAATGCTGGATGTCCCGATGATGGTTGCTCATCTGGGACCTAGCGATAGGCCCCAGCTGTTGGCTCCAGAGCTGGACGTCCCAACGAAGTCCCTCAGCCTGGAACTATCGATCCACCTCAGCCACTGACCCCGATGCCAGATCCAGTCCTGCTTTCCGAGCCCCTTCATCTGGTTCCGATGCCAGCCCCTCCAATGCCAGATCATTTTCCAACATCGGACTGGGTGGTGACAGTTTCAATG
Organism: Neoceratodus forsteri; assembly: GCA_016271365.2. NCBI lineage: Eukaryota > Metazoa > Chordata > Ceratodontiformes > Ceratodontidae > Neoceratodus > Neoceratodus forsteri. The sequence continues at coordinate 807,432,924 of CM028136.1, forward strand.
TCGGTCCCCCTGACATGGGATGTCCTGAAGCCAGACCCCCAACCTTTATATACCATGGTGGGTCTGATGTGGGTACCCCTGCCACCAGACCTGACAATTGGGATTTACTCCAGACCCCAAACTGTCCCTCACTACCCACATGGGTTACCTGGGGACCACTACCTGGCTGGTCCCTCCCCTGGATTGGAGTCATTAAGGACAGTTTTACCCTGGGTTCAATCCCTACTCTCACTACTAGGGATTTCAGGGCTATCATTACCCTCCCCCACTAGTAATACCTCCTCCTCCCCCTCAGCCTCAACCTGCTCTGCCACCCCCTCCACCTCCTCCAGTTGCTCCATATTTCAAGACCCTGATTCAGTCTTGGTGGCAGGGGGCTTGGTCAGAGTTGGTGTTGGACCTGGAGATGAGACTCCCTCTCCCTTGGTCTCCCAGGTCTCCTTCCCTGAGCAGTTCTTCTGTAACTACTGTACATGTCTCAGGGAAGACTCGTCAGGACGTTTCTCTTCCTGATATCCATCACCGTCCTGTTGAAGGGTCTGACAATGACAACAATGAGTGGGCTGACAATTCTTCGGAGGCTGTCCTGGAGGAACCCGAGGGCCCGACAGGCAAGCTTTCCCAAAATCACCACCTGAGGACCCTGCCTTTTTGGACCTTCTGAGGTCCATGAAGGATTTCTTTGATTGAGAGTCAGAGGATCAGGACCCCATGAGGCAGAGGCTCACAGAACATCTGGACTTAGAGTCTCTGTCTCCAGTACCCATTCCTCCATGGATTGGACCTCATCTAGACCTCACCACTACCATCTGGCAGATGCTTCATTCCCTCCTGGCTGTCCCCAAATGGGTGGACAGGCTTTACCAAGAGCCGAAGGATGCCCCATTCCTGAAAACACATCCTAAAGCAGAGACTGTGGTCATTTTCGCTGCTCATGACCACTCTGCAGCACCAAAGAACATATGCACATCTCCTCTGGACAAAGAGTCAAGACAGATGGACCAGTTCAGGAGAAAGCTCTATTCTTCAGCCACATGAGCCCTTCAGTCCCTTAACTATGTGGCCCATATGGTGTCATCAAAAAGCTACCTTAGCCAGGTTAGAGGCTTGGGTCCTGGCCATGGATTCCTCAGCCCTGAAGGAGGAGCTTGTCAAGGATCTTCACCTCTCCAAGTTCTCATGTAGGCATGCTTTACGGGCCACATATGACTCAGTTGATTCTGTCGTGCGCACCTCGGCAACTGCCATTGCCCTTAGATGGCACTCCTGGCTTTGCCTTTCTGAACTTGCTAAACAAAGTTCAGTTGATGATTCAAAACCCCCCTTCTGGGGCTCGGTACTCTTTGGTGGGGACATCAAGGACATAATTATGGACTTGCAGGACAGAGGTCTCGCCCTCAGGTCCGTGAGGTCCATGTACCGATTGGGTACCCGACAACAGCAGCCCTTTTGGAAAAGGACCTGGAGGCAGAGGAAGCAAGCCCTGGCACACCTCTAGTGGAAGCATAAGACCACGGGTACAGCGACCCCTCCTGCCTCCAAGAACCAGAGATGAGCAGGGGGTCCTCCCCCTGAACATTTGACCACTTCCTAACTTCCCATTGCCACTGCCTCCCTGGTCTCCCGATGGGGAGCAGGTGGGGGGAGGTTCAGCTGCCACGATGCAGGAGTGGAGGGTGATCATCTCCAATGAAAGGGTCCTGCAGCTAGTGTCTGTCGGACACACAATAGAGTTTCTGGACTTTCCTCCAGAAACTCCACCAAAAAGATCCTCCTACTCAAGGGATCAGGCCCTTCTTATCTGAGAAGAGGTGAACAGTCTCTTGCTCAAGGAAGCAATAGAGCACGTTCCCCATCCGGCAAAGGGGAAAGGGGTTTTACTCTCATTTTTTCCTGGTTCCAAAAAAGGCGGGGGACTTCAGACCCATGCTTGACTTAAGCAACTTAAACCAGTTTGTCAAGTACAAAAAATTTCTGATGCTGACTCTCCAGAGTCTCCTTCCACTCCTTCTGGAGAACCATTGGTTGTGTGCTCTAGACATGCAGGATGCTTACCTGCATATCCCCACCTTCCCCAGCCACCTCCAATTCCTGCAGTTTCAGTTTCAGGGGGAACACTTCCAGTTCTGAGCATTCCTCTTTGGCCTGTCCTCAGCAACTCAGGTGCTTACCAAGTGCCTGGTAGTGGTTGCGGCCTACTTACGCCACGGGGCATTGCGGTTTTCCCTTACCTGGATGATTGGCTTATTTTAGCTCCATCCAGGGATTCTTTACTAGAGGCTCTTTCTTTCTTTCTTTCTTTCTTTCTTTCTTTCTTTCTTTCTTTCTTTTCTTTCTTTCTTTCTTTCTTTCTTTCACTTTGGACCTATTCAACAGACTAGAGATTACTGTCAGTATCCCCAAGTCCTCTATGACCCCTGCCCAGAAACTCCAGTTCATTGGGGTAGTTTTGGATATGGTCCAATGCAGAGCCTTCATCCCTCCAGACAGGGTGGAGACACTGATCTGTCAGGCTTCCAAAGTGGCTTCTTACAGGAACGTTCCGGCCAGGGAGATCCTGTGTCTTCCGGGCCTGATGGCGGCCTCCATTACCACAATTCCCCTAGTGAGGCTCCACATGAGAGTTACTCAGTGGTCCTTGCGCATGCAGTGGGATCAACTCTTGGATGACCTGGACCATCTGGTGCTGGTCACCTCAGCGGTTCAGAAAGAATTGCTTTGGTGGATGGATCCATGCAATCTTTCTTTGGATCTTCCCTTCAGGAACCCAGCTCCCTCAGCATCCCTGACCATGGATGCCTTGAACATGGGATGGGGAGCACATCTAGGGGAGCACCAAGCCCAAGGACTGTGGTCCAGCTTGGAAACTACACTACATATCAACATTCTGGAGGTGAGGATTGTCCTGTACACCTTGCAGGCCTTCCAGATCCTCCTTCCCAAGGGATCCCTGCTGGTCCAAGTGGACAACATGTTGGTTGTTTGGTACCTCAACAAACAAGGAGGAACCTGCTCATATCCCTTGTGTTTGGGAGGCCATGCGGGTGTGGAACTGGGTGGTCCAGCACAATCTGGCCCTCATGGCCATGCACATGCCAGGCATTCTAAATGTCCTGGTGGACAGTCTCAGCAGGTCTCAGACCCTAGCTCATGATTGGAAATTGCTTCAGAAAGTGGCAGAATCCATCTTCCTATGTTGGGGGCATCCAGAAATCAACCTTTTCACCTCCAAATTCAACGCAAAACATCCCAGTTTTTGCTCGCTGTTCCCAGGGCATGGTGCTTTTTGGCATGACGTGCCCTCTCTCACTTGGACAGGGACATTTTTGTTCATCTTCCATCCATTTCCCATTCTCCAGAGGGTCCTCCTCAAACTTCAAGCAGAGAGGGCAAAGATGATTCTTATTGCTCCTCTCTGACTGAGACAGATCTGGTTCCCGCTGCTGCAACAACTTGCCAGGGGGCCACCGGTTCCACTTCCAGTGACTTACGACCCCCTGACCCAGGATCAAGGTCATCTGCTACATACGGGGCTCAGGACTCTGCATCTTCATGCATGGCTCCTGCAGACATAGCGATCTCTCGCTTTGGGGTCTCCTCCTGGGTTGCTCAGGTCCTCATAGAGACAGGAAAACCCTCTACTCATTCCACTTATGCCATGAAGTGGAAACGGTTTTCCATCTAGGTGGCCACCAAGGGTTGGAACCCCTTCTCATGTTCTGCCCCTCAAGTCATGGAATTCCTCCTTCACCTGTCATACTCCAGTCTTTCGTATTCATTGTTGAAGGTCTATCTTTTGACTATTCCAGCATGCCATAAGCTTGAGGATGGTAAACCCATGGCTCAGTTGGAAGACTTGAAAACCTTTCTGAAAGGGATTCTCCATCTGAAACCTCCTATCTGCAGCCCAACTCCTCCTTGGGATTTGAACTTCATTTTGGAAAAGCTCACACTTCCTCCTTTTGAGCCAGCTGTGAGTTGTGATTTGCGCTTCCTTTCCTGGAAGGCATTGTTCCTGGTTGCCATCACGTCAGCCCGGAGGATTTTTGAGCTTCATGCTTTGGTTTGTAAGGATCCCTATCTGATTTTCCACAGGGACTGGGCAGTCCTCAGAATGAATCCAAAGTATCTTCCCAGAGTGGTGTCAGAATCCACACTGAACCAATCAGTAGAGCTTCCTGTGTACTATCCGTCCCCCCTCTAACCGAGGTGAGGCACTCCTCCATACTATGGACGTACATCGGATTCTTCGGTGTTACACTCAGCAGACTAAAGCATTCCATAGTTGTGATCAGCTTTTTGTTTCTTTTGCCCCCAGATTGAAGAGCAAACTGGTTTATAAGCAGGGCGTTTCCAAATGGTTAGGCAACTGCATTTAGTATTGTTACCAGAAGTATGAAAAACCTCTGCCGGGTACCATCAGAGATCATTCTATTAGGGGCATGGCTGCTTCCGCTGCCTTATTATGAAATGTCTCTGCAGCTGATAAATGTCTCTGCGACTGATATCTGTGCCACAGCCACTTGGAGTTCTGTCCATACCTTTACCAAACACTACAGTCTGGACACTGCTTCTAGGCGGAGGGCTGGTTTTGGCCTAGCTGTGTTACAGGGCCTTCTGTCCTAGACTGGTTCCATTCTGGATTCCAGTTTTTCTGTTGGAGTAATTTTTCCTCCTCCATAGTTTCTCTTGGTCTCTCTTTGGAGGGACTGCTTGGTACTCTGTCCTGTAAGGGATGACCTACTGAAGGAACCCTCTCTAAGTAAGATAGTACAGTTACGTAGGAACTTACCATAACAGTTGATCTTCGAGAGAGGTTCCTTCAGTAGGTCATATTTTTACCTCCCTCTTTTCCCTCATTTTGTGTTTGACAGGGTCTCCAAATCCTGTTTGCTCTTGCTGCCAGGCCTCTTCCTGGAGCGGGAGAACTGGAGGCTGGGCGTGGGGACCGTCCACTATATACAATCATGCTGATGTCAGTCACATGCTGTTGAGTGGGTGGTCCCTATCAGGGATTACTAGAAAAGTCTGCCATGTGGCCCGACACCAGGTGGTACCAGTCCCATTGATGACCTACTGAAGGAACCTCTCTCGAAGATCTACTGTTATGGTAAGTTCCTACATAACTGTACTTTTTATAACTATATAGGATCCTTAAAGGAGAATCAAAAAAACATGGGACCACTTAAAACAGGAGAGAAAGTAATCTCAGAAGAAAAAGAAATTGATATAGCATTAAATCAGTACTTCCTACGTACGTATTGACCAAAAGAACCACTGAATTATGTAAAAACACTGGATTATGACAAAGAACTAGACCCAAGTCTAACACAAAAATATAGGCTTCAAAAAATAAAACCAGACAAATTAGCAGGGCCAGATGGGTTATACCCAAAGCTGGTAAAAGAGCTAGCCGAAGACTTGGCAGGTCCGATCCACAAATTATTCATAGCTCAAAGAAGGGCAAACCATACCAGAATGGGGAGAGGCCATAGTGACGCCTATATTTAAAAAAGGGTGTAGATACCTGGACCGGTAGCACTGAGAGCTGAGGTGCTAGATGCCTTACCTCGTGCAATGCCAGTGACTCGTGTTCAGGATCGAGCATGGGTTGCCAGGGGTCAGCAGGGAAGGAGAAGGATTGAGCGTCTGAAGGACTGCTCTCCTCCGGGGAGGGGGGGCTGCCAGTATTCGGCGCGGTACTGGTTCCTGGTGGTGGCTGGGGCAGGGTGCCAATTCTAGGTAAGGGGTGGAGAGGAGGCAGATGCCTGGAGGAGCACGTGCAGATGTGTACGTGCTTCCTCCACCCTTGTCCTGCACACATCCTCTCCACAAGGGGAGAAACATGGAAAAACAAGGCCCTGTCTGTGCAGCTTGATGGTGGTTCATTGACCGCGCACCTCCAAGAACATTGCCTCAATACTGGATCCAGACTTGGCAGGGAAGATGAGAGGCTTCCCGCCACCCCACCACAGGGGGTAAGCTGTGTGGATGAGTGGTGATGGTCTATAATGTGGAGGTGTGGGGATGAACGGTGACTGGAGACGAGGATGCCTGGAAAGTATTGCCAACCAGGGGCCAGAAGAAAAAAAATTACTCACCATAGTAATGTTGTTTCTTCTAATGGAGTCTTGCTGTATTCTGACAATATGCAGTTTGCCCCAGCACTTGAACTGCCATGGAGAAGAAAGAGTTAACGCTATGCAGCAGTATGGAACATTGCGCTAGAGCTCGGTTTTCAAACCTCTGTCTCTGGTACTTACCAGTGTAACCATCAGATTCTTACGAGCAAACTAACTGAGTACTACAATATGGAAATTGTTTAATATATATAGCCAAAAGGCAACAATTTGGGTTAAAAAAGACTCAAGTTGAGAACCCAAGGAAAAAAAGGCAGCGACGATGTTTAAATATATATAAAACATAACAGTAACAATAAAACAACTACCCCACCCTTAAGAGGGAGGGCACAAGGTACAGCCCTGAGGTGCAACACTGTACCTGCCAGCCCACTTCCCAAAACTAGATTCTGAGAGGGGAGGCAGGAAGGGAAGTCAGATTACAGCAAGAATCCATTAGAAGAAACAGCATTACTATGGTGAGTAATTTTTTTCTTCAAACAACGTGAAATCTTGCTGTATTCTGACAATATGCAGATTACCAAGCAGTTCCCTCAGGAGGAGGGAATGCAGAACCTACTTTGGGAACAGGCTATGCAGTACTGCTGTACTAAACCTAGCATCACTCCTAGCCTGGATGTCCAGAGAGTAATGCTTGGTGAATGTATGGACTGTTTTCCAGGTGACTGCTTTACAGATTTCTAGCAAGGGTATCTCTCTGGCCACAGCCAGAGTAGCAGCTGTACCCCTAGTGGAGTGAGCCCTCAGGCCTGGAGGGGGTGTTTTGCCCAATTTGTCATAGCAGAATTGTATACAAGAGACAATCCACCTGGCAATAGTCCTTTTAGTAACAGGCTTACCTTTCCCCACTTTCCCATAAGTGAGAAACAATTGAAGACAGTCATGCCTATGTGCCTTATTATGCTCTAAGTAGTAGCTAAGAGCTCTTTTAACATCCAAACTGTGTAATCTTCTTTCTCCTGAAGAAGAATGGTCAGTGAAAAACACAGGAAGAGAGATGGACTAGTTCGGATGAAAATATGATACCACTTTGGGCAAGAACCTCTTATTGGTTCTTAGGACCACCTTATCCTTATGGAAGGAGATAAATTCAGGTTCGACTGACAGGGCCTGTAATCCACTGACCTGCCTGGCAGAAGTAATAGTTACCAGGAACACAGTTTTCCAGGTCAAGTACTTCAGCTCGGCTGAAGCCAGAGGTTCAAAGGGTGGTTGCTTAAGCTGGGCAATGCAGACATTAAGATCCCAAGCCAGAGTAGGCTCTCAAAATGGAGGGTTAATATAAACCAGACCATTGAAAAACTTACTGAAAACAGGATAAGATGCCAGGGAAGAACCCTTCCCTTCCCTGCTGAAAGGAATGCAGAGACAGCTGCTAGGTGAACCTTCAGAGTTGCAGGCCTAAGGCCTAGACCATTAAGATGAACCAGATAATCTAAGGCTGTGGCAACATCTGCAGAATCAGGCACAATGCCTCTCTGAGAATACCAAATGCTGAATTGCTTCCATTTGGAATTATAAGTTTTTCTAGTGGAAGGTTTCCTGGAAACCTTCAAAATATCTAGAACTCCCTGAGAAAGGTACAAGCCTACATATTCTAACTCTTCAAGAACCAGGCCTTGAGATTGAGAGTCTGGAGATTGGAGTACCAAATCTCCCCTGACAGGATAATAGGAGATTGTATCTCTTGGGGTGAAACAGGGGGATGTGACAATTCCAGAGACAGCAGCAGAGGATACCAAGGCTGTCTGGCCCAACCTGGAGCCACCAATATCACTGTGCAGGGTTGAGACCTGATTTTTATCAGGACTCTGAACAACAGAGGGAAGGGAAGGAAGGCATAGAGAAACCTGCTCTTCCAGTCCAGAATGAGAGCATCCAGAGGAACAGTCCCCAGGACTGGAGGTCTGTAACAAAACAGAGGAAGTTGTTGATTGTCTGGGGCTGCAAAGAGATCTATCTCTGGTGTGCCCCATCTAGAGAAGATGACCTGTAGAATGTGAGGGTCCAGGGACCATTCATGATGCCCCTGGGAGATTCTGCTCAGAGCATCTGCTAGTACATTGTCCTTTCCTGGAAGGTGAACTGCTATCAGGGAAGTCTGAAGAGAATAGGCTAGAGACCAGTTTCATAGCTTCTGTGCACAAGGCCGTGGACCGAGTGTTTCCCTGCTTGTTGATGTACCACATTGTGGTGGTGTTGTCTGTCCTGGCTTGGACCACCTTGCCCCTGACTGACTCCGAGTAGACCTGAAGGGCCAGAAAAACTGCTCTGAGTTTGAGGAGATTGATATGAAGGAGAGACTCTTGTGGAGACCAGACCCCTTGAGCTGTAAGGGCTCCCAAATGGGTTCCCCAACCTAGGAGAGAAGCATCTGTAGTTAGGACTACTGAGGGGACTTGAGAGAGAAATGGAACTCCTTGTCTGAGGTTGTCCTGGTCCAGCCACCTCTGGAGAGCTTGGACCAGAGTCTGAGTCACTGGAATCAATTTGGTAAGAGAGTCTCTTTTCTGAGACTAAAAGGACCTTAGGTGGAACTGAATGTCCCTCATCTGAAATCTGGCTCCCTGCACCAATGCAGTGGAAGCTGCCATGTGGCCCAGGAGTTGAAGAAACTGTCTTGCTGGACGAGAGACCGGGGACGAAAAGAGGAGCCAAGATCTGTTAAGACCTTTACCCTTGCCAGGGGAAGAAAAGCCTTTGCTTGGCTAGTATCCAATTCTATTCCTATGAAAGTAAGAAGTTGTACTGATTCGAGGACAGACTTTGGGAGATTGAGGAGAAACCCCAGAGAACTGAGCAAGTCTTGAGTGGTTTGCAGAGCTGAATTGACCTGGTTTGATGACTGACCTACAATTAGCCAGTCATCCAGATATGGGAAAATGGAAATGCTTTGTGTTCTGAGGTAAGCCACTACTACTGCAAGACACTTTGTGAACACCCTTGGAGCTCTGAACTGATAGTGACCTGAAGACAACCGAACCTGAAGTACTTTCTCTGGGAGCACATGTTAGGAATATGGAAGCAGGCATCCTTGAGGTTCGGGGATACGAGCCAATCCCCTGGCCTTAGAGAGGGAAGAATTATTCCCAGAGTCACCATTTTGAATTTTGGTTTTGAGATGTGTTTGTTCAGATACCTTAGGTCTAGGATAGGTCACCACCCCCCTGTCTTTTTTGGGGTAAGGAAGTACCTGGAGTACAGGCCTCTGCCCCTGTGCTGAGTAGGAACCTTCTCTACAGCTCTGAGAGCCAGAAGAGAGGAAACCTCTGCCTTTAGGGCAAGGGGTCTCTGAGATGGATGCAGCTAGAAAAGACCTGGCCCTCAGTTTTGTAAACTTTTTGAAGCTGAGGGCCAGTCCCTGGCTTACTACTTCCAGGACCCACTTGTCTGAGGTAACAGACTTCCAGGCCTTGAAGTAGTAAGCCAGCCTGCCTCCTACTGGAATGGGGGAGTCGACCCGGGCTGACACATCAGGGTGTCTGCTTGGCAGGAGCCTTGGACTAGGAAGAGGATGCAGCCCTGCTCATCCCCCTCCTGTCTCTCCCTCAAAAGAACCCCCTCTGTGGAAAGGAAGAGGAAGACTGGGCTTGGTAAAAAGGCCTGTGGAATGGCCTGACCCTGCCCCTAGACTGCAGCTTCTGAGGAGTGGCTTGCCTCTCTTTGGCCTGTGCACTCCTGCAGGTGGTCCTGTACTCATCCATTTTTTTCATGTAAGCCTCTGTCTGCTCCCCAAACAGTGTGTTAGCCACTACAGGGAAATCCATAGCCTTTGGCCTGGGTATCCTGTGAAAGGCTAGTACACCTGAGCCAAGCATGTCTTCTGAGAGACACAGATGTAGCCATGACTCCTGATGCCACATCACTGGAGTCCACAGCAGCATGAAATTGCACTTTGGATGCCTCAATTCCATCAGCAGCCACCTCCTCAGCTCTTTGGCTAGCTGGGGGGAGGCCTGTTTAGCCATTTCCAGAACAGTATCCCACCTGGACTTCTGGTACCTGGCTGTGCGGGCCATATAATTTGCCTGCCTGAGTCCCAAAGAGGATGCCAAATATTGTTTCTTGGCCATGACATCAACTTTCCTGGAGTCCTTGTCTGGGAGGTATGAAGCCAAAGGAATGTTAGTGCTGTCACAGGCTGCAGCCTGCACTACCCCAACATGGCTGCAATGAGTGTATAAGAACTCCGTACCTGAGCCTGATAACATATACTTCCTGTCCATTCTCTTATCCACAGGAGGTAAGGAGTTAGGTGGTTGTAAAACCTTTTGAGTCTGTTTCCCCAAGGACTTGTGAAGATGGATAGACAATCTTTTGGACTCTGGGATGTCCATCATTTCTACAAAATCAGGCTCTTCCTCCTCCTCCTCCTCAGCAGCTTCAACTATAGGGAGCTGGAGGGTTTCAGCCATCTTCTTGTAAAACAAGAAATGTGAAGGGGACTCAGAAAGCCTGGGAGTTGAGACATTGGAGGGCCTGTCTGGGGAGATGTCCGGTTCAATGGGCACATCCAGACCCTCAAGGTCGTCACCTTCATCCTTGTCATTGGGATAGTCTTAATCTCCCTGCTCACTCCTTATAGAAAGCATCTGGATCATACTCCGATGGAGACGGATCCAACTCAACTGTCCGCCTAACCGGTGGTACTGGTTTGGACAGAACTGTGTGAAGCGATTGAACTATGCTAATTGCTTTGGCAATCTCATCCGTGGTTGGAGTATGTGGTGCTGGATCCGAACCGGCAGACTTGAGCTTTCTTTTTGATGGAACCGACCCCTCGGAGTCAGACCTCCTTTTGCCTGAGGAGGTATCGCCTAGGTCAGTAGGAACCTCCTCAGGTTTCTCTGTAACCGGGCTGGCCATATGGATCTATGGACTTCTCGGCCTCCCTTTCCTGCAGCCTACTCAACCTTTTTCCTAGAGTGGCTTTAGGGAAGTTTTTTGCAGATCTGGCAGTCTGATTTGAGGTGATTAAACCCCAACAATAAACACAGATGAGGTGGGGGTCGACCTAGGCAAAGGCCTCCCCACACTCAGTACAGTGTTGAAACCCAATGGGACCAATTTTTTTCTTGGGTTTCTCAGACATGGCCAACCTAACCAATTACCCTTAAAAAGCTTTCAAGCCAGGTAATAACCAACCGATTGGTTACAAACCATGTCACGAGTTCTGAAAAAGAACCATAGAAACATAAAAACATAGAATTTGACGGCAGATAAGGACCGCTTGGCCCACCCAGTCTTCCCATTTCCCTACCTACTGGATAAGCTGCAGATCCTAGTTAACCAGCAAAGGTCTGGTTCTTTTGAAACTGATCAGCACCGGAACACCACACTAATCCCAGAAAAATACAAAACAATGTAAAACAATCTGAAAGGACAGTTCCTAACTGGACCGATCGATGAAGAACCGAAACAAAAAACAATTTCCACAAATTTTAAATAAACACAAGTCATCACCTATCTACCACACTACCTGTACCATAGACAGAGGCTGGAAATCCGAAAAATAATAAACATATCGGTTTAAACTGAATGCTTTTTTTAAAACTTTACCGAGCAGAAGAAATCTCCGGAGCGACTTTACTGTTAGACGGAATAAAGAATCTGACGGTTACACTGGTAAGTACCAGAGACAGAGGTTTGAAAACCGAACTCGAGCTCAATGTTCTATGCTGCTGCATAGAGTTAACTCTTTCCTCTCTGGGGCAGTTCAAGTGCTGGTGCTAACTGCATATTGTCAGAATACAGCAAGACTTCATGTTGTTTGAAGAGAAAAACTAGACTAACAAAAAAAAAGGGGTGTAGACAGGAGATAAGTAAATACAGGCTAATAAGTTTGACTTCCATGTTGGGGTAGACACTGGGAAGTATAATAAAAGATTACCTAGTACAATGTATTAACTAGAATGGTAGTATTCACCCGACACAGCATGGATTTAGCTCAGGAAGGTCATACCTCATGAATTTGATGCACTTTTGTGAACCTGTGAATGAAGCACTAGATAAAGGTTTACCTGTAGACATTATATTCCCTGATTACTCAAAGGCTTTCAATTCAGTTTGACACCAACTAGAAATAGATAAACCAACGGAGATGCAAATAAACCCTATCATTTTCTCATGGGTAGCATTTTGTTTGGGCACAAGAAGACAGAGAGTATGTATCAGAGGATACTGTTCAGAATGGGGAGGGAGGTGTCAAGCGATGGTCCCCAGGGCTCAGTTTTGGACCCAACCCTGTTCAACATCTATGTGTCATCTATGCAAATGTCACAAACAGCATGGCTCTGCAAATATGTAGATAACACTAAGACACGAACAATTGTAAACAACGAAAAGGCCCAAAATATCTACAATTGAACCCAGAACAACTGGAGCTTTGGACAACAATTAACAAACTCAAATTCAACGAAGGCAAGTGCAAGGTCATGCACCTAGGCTACAAAAAACTATGGATTCGATTATAAATTAGGTAATATAATTTTATAAAAAACATCTAATGAAAGAGATCTAGGTGTTATTATAAATAACAAACCAACATTTGACACATGCACTAAAAGCATTGTAAAAAAAATGCCATAAAATCATGGGACGCATCTTTCAAAATGCAGAGTAGGGATTCGGCAGTATTAACATAGAAAATAAAGTATGAGTCGGTGTGTGTAACGAGAAGTTTACACACATAAGGGTTAGATGCTACATAAAACCCTAAGAGCTTAAGCTGAGGGATTTATTAAAAGCATCTAATTCCCGAGGGTGTGTGTGTAAATTTGAGTTTATGTACACGACTCCATTTTTTAATTTATGTAATTGTTGGGTTTGATTTCTTCTCGCCACAGCAATTCTATAAAATGAAAGTCTTTAAGTGGCCCTAGCATGGTTATAATTTAGCTGGCACCCTCTGACTTGCCGTTTCCTATTCTATATATTGAAACCTCTTTTTTTAGTAAGAAGCACTAGTTTTGATTCCCCTTGTAGAAATTCTTTTTAAATTTAGACTTACCGCTGAGTCCGAGTGGAGGTTCACTCTTGTGGGGGAAAAACAGGCAGTCGGTGATTGGAAGGGAAAAGCTGCAGCAGGGCATGCGCAGAGCGAGGGAAACTGCGTGCATGTTTGCCGTTATAAACGCCCCTTTATAATGGCAAATTATGCCACGGTTTTCCTACGGGAAAAAGGCTGAGCCAGTTGTTATACCACTGTATACAGCTTTGGTATGCCCAGATCTGGAGTACTGTGCACCTTTTTGCACACCACAAAACAAGGAAGAAACAAAAATGGTAGAGAAAGCGCAAAGAAAGGCAACAAACGAATCACAAATATGGGAAATAAGCCCTATGGTGTCAGGATGCAGGAGTTAGGCCTATACTATCTTGAGTATAGAAGGAAAAGAAACATGTGCATGGTATATAATACAATGAACAATAATGAAACTTGGGAATGCACTGGCCTCATGAAACAACAAAATAATAAAACAACCAGGTCACTCGGACATAAATTGAAAGAAGAGAAAATGAGAACGACCAAAAGAGAGACATGGTTTAACCAAAGGATCGTAACTCTTTGGAATACCTTACCAGGAAATGTAGTGAACAGTGACTGCATGGAAACATTTAAAAATTCCTTAGATAGACATTTAGGGATAGACAAGTATAAGCATAACCACTAACAGTGGCGAGTTACGATAGGTTTAAGACCTCCTAACTCGTAAATGCCTATAAAACTATGATTTATGCATGTCACTATAGAAAAGCACATACAGTACACTTTATGGAGTGCATGCAGTTTACTATATAGTGTATGCATTTCAATATGTGATGCAAATGTTTCAGCTTATGATGTGTGCATCTCAGTATACGGACATACAAATTTGCCAGCAGATAAAGGCCTTATGGTCTACTGCAGGGGTTGATTCTTAACATTGTTTTACTAGCCCAAACACTAGTGCAAATTGACCAGGGCTAGTGCAGCTAACTGTCTACTAGCCCGTCTTGACTAGTGCAGATTTTCATGGCTGTTTGTGAAGTTAAAAATGTCTCTACTTTAGCATTCTCTAGTCTTCATGCTAATCTGTCTCAATGTTCCAGATGGCCAGGTGTGATTAACAGCTCATTAAGAGCTGCAATTATTTGACAGTTCAAGAGAGGGATCCCACAAAAGACTCAATGTGAGTCATTATCACTCCACTGTTAAGACTTTCAGCTAGTGTTCAGGGTGTGATCAAGGGTAGTGTGCTTTGAAGTCACTTGGTTCCAGTTTTCTGAATGTGTCTATGTCTAACAGTTTGTCCAGTATTATTAAGACCAGTGCCCCTCATTTTACTAAATTTTGAGTGTTTATAGCCAACATTTCAGTGACAAAATGCAAAGAGGTATACTGGATCGGCCCTCCAGGTGGTGGGTTTTATCCAGCCTCACCATAACTTCCCTCTCCTCTCCAAATCTCTTAACTCTGTTCTTTCCCTGGACACCACTGCAGACCAGACTCTGAAGTGACCATCCATAGCTGCCACTACTGGCAAGTGTAGGGGGGCCACAGCTCTTCTAAATGGACCATGTCAGCCATCACTATCCATACAGTTCCACCCTTATCCCACTCACCATGTCTTTTCAGCCTAAAAACAAAGCTTTGGATCACATATGGTACAAAAATAAACCTTGATAAAATACGTAATTTGTTTTTTTGCATTATTTATTTATCGCCCCTTGCGTCCGATCGGCCTCTCCTTCAGGCCTTCTGCCAAGGACAACCCCGCTTACTCCATTCCGAACTCACCCCGACGCCAGCTTCCCCCAGATCCCAGATCGCAGCCGACCAGGGTAGCCTGATGTAACCCTTCGTCGGACGGGTCCCCTCCTTCTGGAGGGAAATTGCCTTTAGGCATTCTTAGTCTAGGCCCTGATGCTGCTGGGATCGGGATTCCCCTGGCTCTTCGGGGGTTCTATGGAGGTGGGGGATCCAGGCGGCCATCATCGTGTTGCTCGGACGCCATTTTTATGCTTTTCTGTTTTTTTCCCTATCGCACCGCTTCTTGTAGTGCTTCTGGTCTCCAACGGGCCGCTACAGAGCGAGGCATGCCCCTACCCCACCCCCGGGGAGGAGAGCAGTCCTTAGGATGCTCAATCCTCTCCCAACCCCCAGCGACCCGAGTCTGTTCTAGAACCCAGGTTGCCGCGTGGTTAGATAAGGCACCCGCGCCTCAGCCCTCTGTGCCACCGGGCCGGCCAGAAAAATATGTAATTTAAAAACCTTGAAATAGGCATTCCTGGGGTGCATAGATCATCCTATATGTCATTCAATACACTAGAGCAGGGACCGCATCTCCACAAACAACTATCGCCCCATCTCCATCCTACCATCCCTATCCAAAGCACTAGAGTGCATAGTCACCGATCAACTCACTGACCACCTCGCTAAATATGACCTCCTGTGCAGCCAGCAACATGGCTTCTGCAAGGGTCATAGTACCACCACGGCCCTCCTTGAATTTGCCTCTCATGTCCACTCCATCTTGGACCACGGACACATCTCAGGAGCCATCTTCGTGGACCTCTCGAAGGCAGTTGATACCGTCAACCATGCCCTTTTACTGAACACTCTTTCCTCCAGTGGTCTCTCTAAAGCTGCCTTGAACTGGTTCAACAGCTATCTGTCTGACAGAACACAACTAGTTAAGATAGGCACTGTCCTGTTCCCCCAGCCTCCCAATCCGCTCCAGTGTCCCACAGGGATCCATTCTTGGCCCTCTCCTTTCCTGCCTGTACCTTAACACCCTCCCGGTGGTGCCTGCCCCAGCAGACTGCTACTCTATGCAGATGATGCAGTCCTGTTCACTTTGATCTGAACCTCTCAAATTACACCAAACCCTCCAACACGCTCTCCATGAATCTGAACACTGGCTCACCACCCAGCGCCTTATCATCAACTGTAACAAGACTAAAGTCATGATTTTTGCCCACCCGCAAAACCCCCTGCCCCAATTTCTAACCATTAATCAAACCCCCTTGAACAAGTGGACACCTTTAAATACCTAGGTGTCACATTAGACCCGGCACTCAATTTCTCTCAACATATCCACCTACTATCCACTGCTCTTAACTCTAGACTAGGCATACTCTACAGGTACAAGCACTGCCTCACCCCTGAGGCGCTGCATCTTACCATTAACTCCTCTGTGCTCTCCCTCCTGGACTACGGCATTCTCATCTACAATGCAGCCCCCACCTTGGCCCTCTACAGACTCCAACTTGTTCTAAACAAGACCTGCCATCTCATCCTTGGATGTGACCACCTCACCCGCACCTGCAACCTCTACAGTACCACTAACTGGCTTAACTTAGACAATAGAATCAAGTACCACACCTGCCTTATGACCAAAACGATTACCCTTGGCCTCACCCCCCACCCTAAACAAAATTATTTTCCCTGCTGCTCCTGCCAGAACCACCCATAACTCAACCAGACCTCTACTATGGGTACCCTGCTGCCAGACTTCCCAATATCAAAGAGCATTCAGTTACAAAGCCCCCCACTGGTCAAATGCGCTCCCTAGTCTAATCACCGACAAAACAAGAATAGGCCCTTTCAAATCCACTGTAAGTAATCACTTCCTGACCAGAAATCGATGTGACTGCCCCTAACCTGTTGCCACCAGCTTCTTGATGATCGCCTCATCGATCGCTGCCAAACTTCCTACTCTGACAAACAGCCTCACTGACCCTTTTCTGGCTGGGCTATAATTTCTGTTTTCCATGTTATCCCTGTCTTCAAGTCACTCTCTGTACCATGCATGTTTCCTGCACTATGATGTTATGTAATGACCTGAAACTCTGTCAATGCTATTCCTGTTTCTCTATATGTTTGACGTAGAACCTTTGTAAATGAGTCTGTGACTCAAAGGTCTTTCTGAATACCTCAATAAATAAATAAATATTCAGAAATAGAAATAGTATAATGCTATGCCTGTGTACTGTTTCCCCTGGGCTGATGAAAGGACAGTGTTAAAGAAAAATATGTTATTGTTGGGGTAGAGCATATTAAAATCAATGCTTTTACAAATAAAAATGTCAGTTTTCTGTTTCCCAAGCCCCTTAGGTTTGTGTAACCCCCACCCCAAAGAAATCGTAGATGTGCTCCTGGCTCACTTGAGACTCTACAAAAACTTTCCAAAGTACAGGTCTCCAGTTGACTATAGGGTGGGGGCTGAGAGTGTCTTTCTCTGCCTGACTGTTCATTACCCTGTGGGTGGGGGTGATAGTGCGGTGAGGTGCATGATGATGTCAGCTACTGTGTGAGCAGAGCTAGGACTGCTAGATTGAACATTCGCTGTTGTGATATCCTCTCTCTTTTTGGTGTGGGGGGGCAGAAAGAGGAAGAGAGGAGGCTGCGGTACAAAACAATGGGGGCTGACTGTAATGGCATTGCAGTTTTTTTTCTGCTGGGGAGCTGGAAGCAATGTGGGAGCAGGATAAATGTAAAATAATCAGAGTATTTCTTGGCTTTGCTTGCATTGTTTCCTGTATAAGTGATCGAAATTTACCATTATAATTAAGGGCTAGTGCAACAATCTGTGGGCTAGTGCAATTTTGAATCAACTTGCCCTGCTGGCTAGTGCAAAAAAAGGTTAAGGTTGACCTCTGGTCTACTGAATCTGTTTGAGTGTGCAGCTAGCAACCCTTATATTGCAGCTGCCCCTCCCTCCCTCTTAGCCTATCCCATCCTCTTTTGAAGCAGTCCACTGTTCTTCAGAATACCACTTCTGCAGGCAACGTGTTCCACCCAGACACCACTCTCTTCGTAAAAAAACTGTCTTCTCATTTCCCTCCTGAACCTTCCTCTCTCCAATCTGAGATTGTGACCTCGAGTGTCCCTACCCCCCTTAACCTGAATGGTCCCTCCATGCCTGTCTTGTTTATTCCTTTCCTGTGCTTGAAGGTTTCAATCATTTCCCCTGTCTCTCCTCTCTTCTAGTGAGAACATGTTCAACTCTCTCAGCCTGCTCATGTAGGGTATGTTTCCTAGTCCCTGGATCATCTTTGTTGCCCTGTGCTGCACCCTCTCCAGTAACTTAATGTCCCTCTTCAGGTATGGGCACCGATACTGCATGGAGTACTCCAGGTGTGGCCTAACCAGTGACCTATACGACGGCAGGATCACCTCCCTTCTCCTTGAAGATATACTCCTGGCAGTACAACCCAGCATTTTGTTGGCCTTTGCAGCTGCCTTCCTGCATTGTGCTGAGTTGTTCATTCAGCTTGTTATAGTCACCCCCAGACATAGCTCTCAACTGTCTCTGATTTTCAGGGACGTCCCTGATTTGGCCTCAAAATCTTTCTCTGTCCCTCGTAAAATTTGTATTTTTGTGACAGAACAGTAGAGATTAAAAGCACAAAATAATGTCAAGCATTAAAGTTACAGACTTGTTTTCCTTCAGAAAATGCATCTTAACACACATCCCTTTATTCTATCAGATTTCTGAGCGAATAGTACCAGTTTTTAAGATGTGTCCCTGATTGGGGGTCTTTGTCCCTGATTTTTTTTAAGCCTTGTCCCTGATTCATGAGGCAAGAGGTTGAGAGGTATGCCCCCAGATCCTTCTCCTCCTCTGTCACGCTAGGTGAACTCCCCATAGCTGGTAGCTCCTCCTTGTTTTTTTTTTTCCTGAAATGTAGCACCTTGCACATTTTGGCATTGTTCCCAAACTGCCAGATATCTGATCAGGTCTCCAATTTTGACTGATCATCCTGCAACACATAGCACCCTCCTAGGTCATCCATTACTGCTCCCATGTTGGTGTCATCTGCAAACAAACTGATCTTGCTCTTGATGCCCATTGAGATGTCTGATATGAACAACCCAAACAACAGGAGTCCCAGTACTGAGCCCTGTGGTACTTTGCTTGTTACTGCTCTAGGAGATGAGAGCTCCCCTCCCACCACCACCCCTCTGCTGCTTTCCTTGAACCAGTTTACTACCCATCCCACCATTTTTGCCCCGCACTTGTACCTGCCAGCTTACTCCCCAGCCTCCCATGCAGCACTGAGATGAATGCCTTACTGAAGTCCAGAAACAGGACATCCATTGCATAGCCCTTGTCCAACTTTCTAGTTACCCAGTCATAATAATCCACCAGGTTGGTCTGACAGGATCTGTCCATGACAAATCCATGCTGCCTAACATCCTGCAGCCCATTGGTCTCCAGAAGGGACACCAGCCTCTCCTTCAAGATTGTCTCCATCAGTTTTCCCACTATGGACATGAGGCTTAGCGGTCTGTAGTTTCCCAGTTCATCTTCGTGACTGCTTATATGTAGGGGTACCATGCGATCCATCCTCCAGTCCTAAGGTACACTTCCTGAGACCAGGGAGGCATTGAACAGGTCTGTAAAGGGCCCCACCAGGATTTCTGCCAGTTCTCTCAGTACCTTGGGGTGAATGCCATCTGGCCCTGGCACCTTGTCCATCCTTAGTGCCCTCAGGCCCTCCAGTACCCTGCTCACTGTGATTCCCCCATCTGTCACCTCCTGCCCCCTGAGTCTGACCTCACACCCCCCCTTTTTAGCGCCTCTACTTTCTCCTTAGTAAACATTGAGTGGAAGTATTCATTAAGCACTTCTGCCCGCTCTGCCCCTGTTTGCATCCACCCCCATCCCTCTTAATCCTTACTATTTTGTCCCTACAACTCTTTTTCTCCCTGCTGTACCTGAAAAATTCCTTTTCCCCTTCTTGATGCCTTGCGCCAGCCTGAGCTCCATAGATGCCTTGGCTGCCTTTACTGCTTCTGTCACCTCCTTCAGTTCCTTCAGGTACTTCCCTCTGTCCTTCCCTCTCCCTTTTTTTTTGAACCTCCTAAAGGTGACTCTTTTATTTCTTACTTTCTCCATGACCCCCTTGCTCAACCAGCTGGGTTTCCTGGCCCTAGCTCTCTTACTGTGTGTGTGTGTGTGTGTGTTGTACTTTAAACTACATGGCCAGAGGGTATGAATTATGTCCCCAAACAACATCCCATACATGAGGTAAGATGTTTAACTAAAACTTCCATTGTTACTATGATTGTCGTATACTAAAATCATATTATGATCCTGAAATAGGGCCCAGTGTTGTGAAGAATATCAAAAAGATGTCATTATTTTATTTCTCATTATTTGATTACACATATTTCGCTTTGCAGTTTCAACATATTTAAAAGACAACATAGTTTGTTTCTCTTGTAGATTATGCAGAAATACAGGGTATATTTACTTGGAAACTGATGTCTACTGTATGTGCAACAATATTGCTGGTTCTAATTAAATAACATACATATTTTCTACTTTATCTTTAACATTTGTATTTTAGTCTTGCACAGAATGACTTACTTTTTAAGTTATAAGAATGTGAGGCACTAATTCAGTGCCATGAAAAATTAATGTGTGATACTACTGTACTTACAAATTTATGAATAGCATTTTGCTATTTTACCTTATCTGTAGGAACTGTAAATTCCAAGCGTGTCTGTTGCAGTAAGTATTACATCTAATAATATAAAAACTGGCTGACTGGTAGAAGCCAGAGGTTGGTGGTAAATGGGGTGCATTCTGGGGAGGTAGAGATGATGAGTGGGGTCCCACAGGGGTTGGTGCTAGGACTCATCCTATTTAATGTCTACATCAGCGACATTATGGAGGGGCTGCAGGGGAAGATCTGCCTATTTGCAGATGATACGAAGATCTGAAACAGGGTGGACATCCTGTGGTGGTGGAGTCTATGAGGGAAAATCTAAGGTTGCTGGAGGGGTGGTTGGAAACATGGCAGCAACAATTCCATGCCAAAAAGTGCACAGTGATGCACATGGGGTGGAATAATCTACCAACAAATTATACAGTTGGGGGAAGGAAATGAAAGCAACTGAGCAGGAGAAGGATCTACTGTAGGAATCCTAATCATAATAACCTTGAGGTGGGGACCCAATGCAGCAAGGCAGTAGGCAAAGAGAACAGAATGTTGGTGTGCATAGGGAGGGGAATAACTAGTCAAAGGCGGGAGGTGCTGATGCCCCTCTACAAATTCATGGTGAAACCCCACCTGGAGTACAGGGTTCAGTTCTGGAGACCTCACCTATGCAAGGATATGGATAACATGGAGAGAGTACAGAGAAGGGCCACCAAAATGGTGCATGGGTTAAATGGGAAGCCATATGAAGAGAGGTTGAGGGTGTTGGATTTGTACCTGCATGAGATCAGGAGGGGGGGCATGATGGAGACATTCAAGTATGTGAAGGAGATTAATAAAGTGTGGGGAGCTTATTGACAGGGAAGGTAGGTGCTAGAAAGAAAGGGAATGGACTGAGGGTGGAGGGGTAGATTTAAGGGTAATGTGAGGCGGCATTACTTCACTGAGAGGGTGGTGGTGCCCTGGAACAATTTAGCAGAGGAAGTGGTGGAGGCCAGAATAGTGGAAGGGTTCAGGAGGACATGGAACAAACACAAGGGGTTAAATAGGGAGCAGAGGGTGGAATATATGGAATCTAGGTACGAGGGGGGGGCAAGTAAGGAGGGAATAGGCAGACTCAGTGGGCCAAGAAGGTCCTTTTCTACCAACACATATTTATGAATCTGTATTATCTACTAATATAGTATGAGTTGCTCCTGTGATAAATTTGTTCTTTTAGTAGCACAACCTTTTCGGTCTTACTAAAAGCAGCAATTAAGCTATATTGGTATATTTGTAATAACAAGAATGATATTCTCTATAAAATTTCACCCATCTTGTAGTAAAACCACTTGCATTTGTATGTACCAGTGTTTAAGATGGCCAATACATTGTTAAACTAACTAATCCCTGTTACAGACATACTCCGGGGGTCAGGTCCTCTGCTCCCACAGTGCCCAACCTCGAAGTGCAATATGGGAACAGAAGATAAACAGGGTAACCCTCCTGTCTGTTTTGGGTCTGAGCTACTACCAGTCTCGAGTTCTGGGGTCAAATATGAACCCCGTTCCACTTGCACGCCCAAGTAACAGGTCCAAATATCACACCCTCTTCGGGGAAAGCATTGCAATACTTAACCCAGTGGGCACCCAGCCTGGTGCACAATCCCCCTTCTGACTCAGTTGAGACCGTGGTATTTTCTTACCTTAGTACACAGAGTGACATTATAAGCACTTTAACAGTTCTATTAGCATTATCAACAGTGTTCCAGCATTCACACTCAAAATGAGAAAAAGGCTCAGGCAGGATTTCAAGGAAAACAGTTTACTAGAATTAAAAATAGTAAATAAAATACAAAACACAGAACATAGAAACATAGAAGCTGATGGCAGATATGGATCGTAAGCCCATCCAGTCTGCCCATTTTTTCTACTTTATGAATGTGCCATAGGCCTGTACTCTGTCAATGGCCTATCTATTCATACTCATCTGTATTGCTCCCTTATGCCTATCCCATGCCTGTTTAAAGCCCTGCACTGTATTCATATCCACCACATCCTGAGGTAGGCCATTCCATGGATCCACCACTCTTTCTATGAAGAAGAACTTCCTCACATTACCCCTTAATTGGCCTCACTCTAATCTCATGCTGTGTCCTCATCTTGCTATTTTTCTTATATTGAAACATGTTAGACTCTTTCACTTTGTTAATGCCCTTAAGAAGTTTGAATGTTTCGATCATATCACCTCTCCCTCCTTTGTTCTATGGTATACATATTGAGCTCTGTTAATCTGTTCTCATGTGTTTTCTGATGCAGTCCCTGCACCATTTTGATTGCTCTTCTCTGGACTGTCTCCATTTTGTTAATGTCCTTGTGCAGGTGTAGCTACCAGTACTGCACACAATACTCCAGATGGGGCCTAACCAGTGTCTTGTAAAGAGGGATTATTACCTCACTCCTATGACTTGTGATACACCTACTAATACACCCCAACATCCCTCTAGCCTTACCTGCTGTTTTAGTAGTCTGCTTGGATGATTTCAGGTCATCTGTGATGATGATGCCCAAGTCTCTCTCTTCCCTTGTGATTGCCAGCAACTCCCCTCCCAACCTCTAGGTAGCTTCATGAGTTCTCTTCCCTATGTGCATGATCCTGCCCTTCTTTGCATTAAACCCCAGTTGCCACTCTTACGACCATTTTGCCAGTTTTTCCAGATCTCTTCTCATTCTGCCCACCCCATCTGGATAATCTACTCTCTTGCACATCTTGGTGTCATCTGCAAATAGACAAACCTTACCCTCCAGTCCATCTGCAATGTCACTGATGAAGATATTGAAGAGGACTGGCCCCAGGACTGATCCCTGAGGTACCCTACTTGTGACTTACCTCTCTTCTGACTGTGTATCATTCACCACCACTCTCTGTTTTCTGCACGCCAACCAGTTTGCCACCTAGCTGACCAACCTCTGACCCACCCTGAGCCTCCCTCTTCTATGTGAAACAGTATTGAAAGCTTTGCTGAAGTGAAGGTTAATGATATCAACTGTACCCCCTTGGTCTACCACTCTGGTTACCCAGTCAAAGAAATCTATGAGATTAGTTTGACAGGACCTTCCTTTTGTAAACCCATGCTGTCTTGGATCCTGTGCTCCTATGGATTCCAGGTTTTGTACTATCCTTTCGTTAATGGTACAGACAAATAAAAGAAATAGAAATTACAAAAAACAAATGCCTTTATACTGAGTAACTGATCCTACCCCAGTTTTAAGTTAGTAAACAGTGGTGTTGAAATTACCTAACTTTGGTAGAAGTGCTTCTTAAGAGTCCAGAAGTAAAAAGAGTTTCTGGAAAGTCCAAACACAAGTAGACCTGTAGGACAGCAGCGGCAAGGGTAAATAGGATGCTGGGATGTATCGCCAGGGGGATTACCTCCAGAAAGGTGACTGTGAACCTTCTACTGTATAACTGCTTGATTAGGCCACACCTTGAGTATGGTGTGAAGTTTTGGAGACCACATTTAAAGAAGGACATTACACTCCTAGAGAGGGTCCAAAGGAGGGCAACCAAAATTATCTGTGGCCTGGGGGAGAGGACCTTTGAGGAGAGGCTTAAGGAGCTCAACATGTACACCCTGGAGGAGAGAACGGACAGGGGGGGCATGATAGAAGTCTTTAGGTACATGAAAGGTATCAATAAAGGAGGTGCAGTCAGGGTGCTCCAAAGGAAGGAGGGTCGGGCAAAAAGAGGTCACAGGTGTAAGCTGGAAGGGGGCAGGCTCAGAGGGGAGAGAAAGAGATGTTATTTCACTGAAAGGGTGGTGGATCCATGGAATGCTCTGCCCAGGGAGCTGGTAGAGGTGGAGACTGTGGACGGGTTTAAGAGGGGATGGGCCAGGTACAGGGGGAGGGTATATTTGACCAGGCCCAATATATGTGGAACATCTGGGACTGAGGACAATATAACCCAAGGGGGGACACCAAAATCGGCCCTCAGTGCGGGTGCTGAAAATCAAGCAGACTCGAGAGACTGTTAGGCCTATTCTGCTGGCATTTTAGTATGTTAGTATGTTAAGTATACAATGTTCCCGCTGTATGACAATATCATGAAGGAAAAGTCTCACACATCTGGTGAGGTCATAGCTCTGTGGTGAGGCTGGCTGTGAGGTCACTCTCATTCCTACATACTGAATTAGTCCCACGCATCTGCACATTGCTAAACATCGCACTAAAAATATATACAGTATATATACTCTTTTTAATTAGGGAGCCACAGCTTTATGGCAGGTCAGAATTACCCTTTGATCTTCAGAGGAACATCCTGAAAGCTATTTCTCCTATTTGTGTGAGGATTTTCACAGGTATCTGTCAGAGTTGGCTTACCTCCTGATATGTCTTAAAATGTAGTCTGTTATGGCCAGTTTTGTAGGTTTCAAAGCAGTAGTTGTTTTATAACCTGTTACAACCTGGTATCTAAAGGAAGCTCTAATGAGTTTTTCCACTAGATCAGGGATAGGTCAGATCCTTCTTTTCTCTCTGTTCAAAAATCCCATGTCCCATGAGTCTTTTCTGCTTGGCCTGTTTTTCTAAGCAGAAGTCTAAACACATTTATATCAAAATATGATACAAAAAATAACAAGCAGATGGCTATCGTCACAATCCCTGTTTCCTAACTTAAAAAAAAATAGAAACGTTGTTCCATTGACAGTTGAAAATGATTAGCATTACTTGACAGGCAGTACTTTCCCTAAGGAGACCAAAAAATAAAATTAAGATTCTGAGCTGTGTGCTGGGTAATGATGTAATTAGATTTTGTTTCCTGCCTTCTAATTCTAGACAAATCAAAAATTTTACCCACTGACAGAAACTCTACTCTGCTGCATAAAACAGATAAAAGGCAGGATTCACGAAGCTCTTGGAATTCCCACAGTTGCGGGGAAAAACAGAGCAAGTGGGTTGCCACATGTGGACCTGCAGTTTTCCCGCAGCTGTGGGTAGTGGAGGCAGATTTTGACCAGCTCCATTATTTACGGCAGCTTGAAGGCGGTGTTGCCATTTAAGTTCCTGCAGCTGCAGAAACTGTTACGAATGGTGACACTCAGCTGAACGTCTCCACAGCTGTGGGGGGCAGTGAATACTAATCTCTGCCGCTGTGGAGATTTGTGTCCGCAGCTGAAGTTGTGGTGTGGGACGTAGTCCCAAAACAGTTCATTAATCTTGCCCAAAGAGTTTGAATTTAAGTACACAACTGTAAATACATGTTTCACGCATTCTACAGTCTTAAAAATAACTATCTGCCGAAACGTTTGAAAAAATATTGATAAAAATGGCATTTTTATTACTGTTATTAAACTAGTTATTTTATTCAAAGTATTTTACATTAATAATAAAACTGTTTGGCTTTATAATCACACAGAAAATATCAAAGGACAACTGTATATTTTAATTCCATTGTTACAGTCATATCTGAACAACTCAATGAATTCACACATAAATGATTTGAGACTGTTCCTTTATTCATAATATCTAAATTCAAGAGTAAATTTATTAAAAATGTAAATGTCACGTAGATTGACAGATGTTGATAAACAGAACTGTTTTTTTTTTCTATTAATATTGATTAGATCTCTGGAGACTGAAATAACAGTGAACTGATAGTGGTCTTCTAGCTTCTTCTCCATTTCAGGAGCCTCTTAATCCCATGACTACTCGGGCTCTAAAAAAAGAGAAAAATGTCATTGCTTACTCATGTTACCAATATAGATTTTATTCATCTGTATACTTTTATTTGCATATTTAAACTGTAATAGTAATTAATGTGTTACCAAGTAACATCCAGCTTGGTCCCAGTGCAATACTTAACAGACATAATTGCAGTCATCAGTCTCAGCTAGGGCACTTATTTCCTCCTCTTTCATATCTATCTGTCTGTCTCTGTCAGACTGCCTGCTTGTCTAGTTTCTATTTACCAGGTAGGTGCATTAAACAAACAGTTTCCTATCTTCAGGGAAAACATAGGAGGTTATAGAGGATAACCATACCATATTTGACAGCAACATTACATATGTACTTATGCATATACAATGTCTGTGGTACAGAGTACACTCAATAGGAAAATTGTTAGAATAAACAAAAATACAACGTAACGTAGAGGCTATCTAACAAATGCCCAAATTGACAAATGCAAAGAACATTGATAACAAAAAGAATTATGACCACCAAACAACTTGCTGTCTGTCTATCTGTCTTTCTTTTTGTACATTGTCTTTTATGCATCGTGGACCAGGGCATCTCTCAGGAGTGCCCACTTAGCCACTACCTACTCCCAGCCTGAAACCACCTTCTTCCCGGGAGACACATTGCTGAGTACCCCCTTCCTGGGCCTATGGACTTGTCTGACCCCTCCCCAGATCACCCCCCAAGGGAGGGCCCACCTCACCTACCTAGTTGCCTTTCTGGGATTGGAGGGATGGTCCTGGTCCTGGTCAAGGGGCTCAGGAGAGCCAGGGGAAGGCTGGTCTGGCTTTGAGATATAGGCCTGGGCTCCTGGGGCCTCTGTCACCTCCCAGAGACCACCAGGGATTTTTCTTGAAGGTTTGGTGTGCAATGGCTGCTGTGCGGCTGACATCATTTGTCTGCTGTCATCCCACCCCCTACGATGTCCCTGCTCACTGTGCTTCCTCCAGTCTCCACTAGAGGTCACAGCAGAGCTGGGAACTCTCCGCAACTCACCCTGGGAGAGGAGAGCAGTCCTCTAGACGCTCAATCCTCTCCCTTCCCTGCTGACCCCCAACGGCCCAGGTTCACTCCTGAACCCAAGCCGCTGGCATGGCATGAGGTGTGGTGTCCAGCACTTCAACCCTCAGCATCACCAGGCCAGTTTGTCTGTCTGTCTGTCTGTCTATCTATCTATCTATCTATCTCTATCTATCTATCTATCTATCTTTCTAGGAATAGTTACTTACCGTAACAGTAGAACTTCAAGAGAATCCCCTCCACTGAACCACATCATGGAACTGTAAGCTGTCAGCGTCAGAACTACCAAGAACATTTTGCTAGTGGGGGCCACCCATGTCAGCATGCATCATAGCCACCTATATAATGTAGATAGCCCCATAATGCCTCAGTTCCCTGCCAGAGACGAGCTTGGAGGGTTATCGGACCAGCAGGGACTGAAGCAACCAGGACCAAACCAGACATACAGGAGAGGATATGAAAACCTGAGTAAAGATGCCAAATTAGGCATCAGAGGAGAACCAGTATGTGTGAGCAGACAGGATAACAACCTGTCACCAGAAAAGGAGGGAGGGAGAGCTGTGACTCAATGGAGGAGATTTCTCTCAATGATCTACTGTTGTAGTAAGTAACTATTCTATGTTCTTTGAAGACAACTCCCTCCATTGAGCCAGATCATGGAACGATTCCCAAGCAGTACCAAACACTGAGGGAGGAAGGCAGGATATAAGAACCCCGAGTAAGGAGGCCTTGCAAAACAATAAGACCAAAACCAACACAACTACAAGAAATGATAGCTAGACAGTAATGTTTAGTAAATGTACTGTATGAACAGTGCTCCAAGTGACAGCACCACATATGTCTACAGTGGACACATTGTGGAAACAAGGCATGGAGGTATTCACCCCATGGGTGGAGTGAGCATACACAGGACCAGGAAGCAGCTTACTATGCTTCTGGCAACAGAAAATATAGCAGATCAACCAATCTGGAAAGGCCCCGCTTTGAAATTGCTAGAAATTGAATATAAATTGCTGATTCTGTTACTTCCTGTTTGTAAATGATCGCACTACCTGACAATTGTATTCTTGTATGCTTATATATTTCTTCAGACTGCATGTACTATCTTCTCTGGGTTTTTTTTAGACGGTATGTACCATTGTTACTGCCCTGCCTAGTACCTCCTTGCAAATGAGCTGTGCTCAATACAGCCTTTCCTGGTAAAATAAATAAAATAAAATAAATAGAGGTGAGCATCATTCTAAGGGTGAAAGCCACAAATAGCTGAGAGGATAGTCTACACGCTTTAGTACAATCCAGATACCAACACAATAACAAAAGAATGTCAAGGGTACGCAGATGACATTCCTCACTATCCATGACAGTTGAGAAATAAACCAGAAGGTCAATACTCTGAGTTAGTGTTTGATCAGAAATAACCTTCAGCAGAAAACGACAACTGGTACACAGTGAAACCCTGTCCTTGCAGAAAATAAAAAAGGAGCATCTGCAACTAGAGACCGCAATTCCAAAATGCATCAAGCATATGTCATAGCCACTAGGGACAGTGTCTTCCAAGAAAGGAAGCACAGCTTACAAGTAGCAGCAGCCTTGAAGGGATGACAGTAAGGGTCTCAGAACTAAATTAAAGTCCCATGCTGGAACCGGATCATGAACCTGGGGGTGGAGGTGCCAAAACAGTACACCTCTGATAAACTTGTAAAAACCTCAAGATGGCTCATTGTTTTCTGTCGGTGAGGGAATGAAAGCTGACACTGTGGCCATGATGATCTTAAAGGAGGAATACCCAAGGCCCAAGTCCATAAGGAGGGACAGGAGGTAGTCCACCACCAGACTGAGTGGTCACATAAAGGGATCCAGCCGATGGGCAGCACACCATACTGCAAAATGTTTCCATTTTTTTAAGTAAGGGTACTGAGTAGATGGTTTCCAAACTACCAGTGCAATAGCTGCAACCACCGAGGAAACCTCAAAGCAGGAGTGCTCTACATCCTCATGTGCCAGGCACAAAGGTACAGGAATCGTAGACCTGAATGCACCAGAACACCCTGCTCCTACAACAGAAGTACCATTCATAGAGGGAGCAAGACAGGGGGTTCCCCTGCCAGTTGCTGAAGCAGAGGGAATCAGACTTGTCATGGACAGTATGGGGTGGCCGACTCAGCCCTCAACTTAACCAGAACCATCTGTATGAGAGGGAACAAGTGAAAGGCATATAACAACCTCCCTTTTCAAGAGACAGACAACACATCTCACCAAAAAACTCCAGGCCATGAAGTGAACGAGCAGAAATGCGTCTGTTATGTGTTGCATGGAGATGCAAAAAGGTCTTTGTCTGGGCAACCCCCCTTCAGGAAGAGGTCCTCCATAACAGAGTTCAGGAGTTTCAGTTCATAGCATAACACCCAGGTCTGGCTGAGATGATCCACAAGGTTGCTGAGATTGCCAGTCAGACAGGCAGCCAACAGGAAAATGTTGTGCTCTACAGCACAGTGCCAGACTCTCATTGCTTCTCTGTGGAGAGGATAAGAGTTGGCTCTACCCTGATGGTTGATGTAATACATCACTGACCCAGGAGGAGGGTGGCGAAGGCCAATAAGTATAGCACCCATCTCCAGAGTATTGATGTGCAGAACCATATCCAAATAGGACAGGGCCCAGATGGACACCCCAACCTGAACCCAAAGCATTTATCATAATCACCAGAAAAGAGGATGGACTGAGAAAGGGAAGCCTATCTCAAAGTTAGAGTGGTCCAACCACCACAGTGGGGAGCGACAGAATGGAGGGGTGAGTTCTACTAGACACTCCAGCTCACTGGAATTCTAAGCTCACTGGGCACAGAGGAACCACTGTGGAATTCTCATATGCAGACGCACCAGTGGGACAGTCAGAATGGCAGCAGCCATGAGGCCTATTAGTGGTAAGAGGCATCTGACTGAGACAAAGTCACTGGAAGAGACCAGCTGAGCCTGGGCAACTAGTGCCGTAGCACAGTCTAAGGGAATGAAAACCCAACCCAATCCCATGTCCAGATCAGCTCCTACGAATCAAAGACATTGGCACTGAGTTTGAACCAACTTTGGCTCGTTCAACAGAATTCCCAATTGTTCGAATAGTTGTCTGGTTCAGAACACTATGTATTGTAAATGATAGCTGCCCTTGATGGAGCCTTCAAAAGCCAGTCATGGATGTATGGGAAGGCATACCACCCTTCCTGTTGGAGGGGGATGCAACTTCTGCAAAGCATTTGGTAAAGACATGTGGTGCAGACAGTAAACCAAAGAGCAAGGCATGAAACTGACAGTGCAAGCCCTGCAGCATAAACTGCAGGTACTGTCTGTGAGACTCGAGGATTTTTATATGGAGGGAAGCATCCTTCATATCTAGAACAACCATCCAATCCCCTTTCATCAGCAAGGGGAGGAGGGATTGCACAGGGACCATTCAAAACACCTTGTAGTCTACAAGCAGATTGAGGCCAGGGTGGACATTACGTCCCTGATCCATTTTTGTACCAGAAATTACCAGAAATAATAGCCCAGGTTCATTTTGACAACCAGGAAGGCTCTATGCTCATTTTGCCGAGGAGGATTTGAACCTCTCCTAGAAGGAGAGGGCAAAATGTCCTAGGGGTTATAGTTGGATATAGGAGGGTACTCTGGAGGGACAAAGAGGAGTTTTAGGATGTGCCCTCATTGAACCTCCTCAGGAACCTGACATCTGTAGTGGCCTCCCTACCACTTTGTAGGAAGAGGGATAATTGGCCCACTACCAGGGATCTCTAGATAACAGGGCCTGGAAGAAGCAGGGGGAGTCAGAAGAAGCCAGTGCAGCAGCAGTGCCACTGGTGTCTGCACCTTTGGTGACCTGGCAAGGGCATATGGAGGCAAGTTGACCTGAGGGGAGGCCTGTGGATGTTTGGAGCCACAGCTGGGCCCCTAGAATAACCCCTACTGAGGCAGATATAGGGCCTTCAAAAAGGAACTGTGGTCCCTACCTCAGGGCTTAGGATTCAAGGTGTGCAGAGACCATGGAGTCATTTATTTATTTATTTTTTATATATTCCCCAGGCCCGTGGCACTGCACTCTTCGGGAGACACCATCTGCCTTATCAGTTCCTGCTCTCCTACCTGTTCCTGGAGCAGTCCATCCCTCATGAAGCCTTGATTCCACCCTCCAGATGGGGTTGAGGTGGTGCCCAAACACCCCGTACATCATTAATTTCATCAGGATGCCGGTTCCGGGCCAGACAGGAGGCATTGGGATCGGGGCTGGTGCTCTGTCTACTGGAGGTGCCACTGGTCATTTTCTTGATTTCCTCCCTGTATGGTGTGTGTCCTGCTGTCAAGGTGCTACACACCGATGTCCACCACACAGCTCCCACCGGTCCGTCCTGCAAACTGCAGGACTTTCTGTACCTCGGGCCTCTGCCAGGGGTCAGGCAAGCTGCGGACCTTGATCCCCCCCCGGAGAAGGCGAGCAGTCCTTGGACACTCAAGCCTTCTCTCCCCGGCTGGCCCTCTAGAGACCAGAGTCTGCCCCTGAGCCCGGGTCTCCAGCACCACTAGCAGAAATCCAACCGCTGTGCCGACGGGCCAGCTATACCATGGAGTTGTTTTGGATGTCTGAAGGTTCTGCAGGTCAAATTCAGCATAGGTACCAAAAAGCTGCTTTTCTCTAAAGGGAGCATTAAAGACCAGTTGTTGGACATCAGAGGCAAAGCCTGCAGCATGCAACATGGAGTGGCTGTGTAGGCAAATGTTGGAAGCAGCCGCACAAGCAATTGCATCTGAAGCATCATAAGCAGATTGTAACAGAGGCTTATCAGCTTCCAAGCCATTAGCGACAGTCTACTGGACCATTAGTTTGTCAGGGACATCCAGTAGCTTGTCAGCCACTGTAGCCATATATTTCCATAGGCAATTCTAATATTTAATCATATAAACCTGGTAACTGGCAATACGGGCCCCAAGTATTGTTGAAGCATAAGCCCTTTTTTGGGATTAAGAAAGCTCATATGCCCCCGATACCTAACATTCAGAAATTTCACCTGCCATGCCACTTCCCACCTTCACTGACCTCAGTGTAGTCAACTGGGAAACTTTCTACTCCCTCCCGGATGTAACCTCAGCCATAGGATTCCTCATCAATGCCCTAATGCTCATCCAAGCTAGGCATTTTCCTCAAACTACCTGCCAAGTTTAAGGAGGAAGCACCTGCTGGCTCTCAAAGGAATTCATCTCCCTAATGAAGAAAGAAGCAAAATGGGCAGTACACAAAGCCACTTCCTCCCCTGCCCTATGGAATGATTACAGAAGACTTCAGACTCCACACATATGTATGTCTTCTAGAGAAGGAAGGGAGGAGTTCTGCTTTCAAATTGATGGACTCATTCAGTCATCAGCTTGATTAGACTCGTTAACATTAAGTATGACACTGCCACATAACATGATTTCCTGGTCACCAAGGTTTTCTACCCACCCTTATCCTCCCTCCTTTTATTTATTTTTTCATCCTGGTTGTATTCAGTGCCACAGATTAAGGAAAAGGACATTCACATCCACTTTATAGTATATGGTTAGGGTTTATTATGAATAGAAAGCCGTGGCTTTCAAAATCTTGTTGTAGGACAGTTCAAAGGTCAAAAAAGTTGTACTATTGTTCTGATGTCACATTGATAGTACAGCAACTTTTTTGACTTGCCCTACCACCTGACTGGCTGATTTCCAACAGGGATTAAAAAAAAAACAGAAGAAAATGGCATTGTCATTTAGTGAGCGGTCAGACGAGCAGTTTATAACTACAGTCTGGACATGGACTATGTGATCAGCTCTGTGTGTCCAAACTTTTCAGTGTTTTTTTTAATTTACTGCTGCAATTTATGGTTGTTGGTGTAGCGTGGGATCATAGCGAGGAGTCGGGCAAACCGGCAACTTCTGGGGCAGGACTGCAGCGAGCACTGGAATCCTCAGGTACGTGAGTGCAGAAAGAGAATGGCAAAAAAAAAAAACGGAAGTGTGAGCGCAAGGTATGAGCCTTGCAAAATTGTGGGCAACCATATACTACATAAAATAGTGGATGGTTAACCATCCACAACTAAAGCTTTGTTTCCATCTCGGGAGTCGATGGTGTCACAGAAACCTCTCGAGCTTCGCTCTCGATGTTTCAATGACGCCATTGACTCCATCAATGGAAACACAGCCTTGCTGTGGATGGTCAACCATCCACTATTCTATATATTTACTAGCCAAATCAAGTTAGGGATATCGGAGTTTAATGTTGCTGCAGTAACACTAAACCATGGCTAATATTTTCCTCCCCCTTTTTTCAAAGCTCTTCCTTATCCTTCACTTGTTTGGAAACTGAAGAGCTGGCATACTTAATATTTACTGTTAGTGATGCCTAACAAGCTGTTACAGCTACTATGAGTGCATACACACAGAGAAATGTGTGCACTTTATTGTGGGGCGGGGAAGGGGCGATGTTTACTGCAACAAGACAAAATAAGAGAAACACTGGTAAAATACATCACTAAATATGCTGTATGCTTACTAAAAGGGGAGGAAGGGATTGCTTATAGTCTTGTAACATGACTTGATTAACTGAAGCTACAGGAGCATATGGTAAAGTAACATATAGGGACATGTTTCATTTTCTCAATATTACACTAAGAAACAGGGATGCGGGAATGGAGGCAACTTTGGGGGTTTCTGATTAAACAGGGTCAAATAATTTATTTGGAGATAATGGATAACTGCTGGAGGAGGATGCAAAATGTAGTATGTTTATTGAGAAGGATGGATGATGTTTTTCAAGTTTAACAAAATGTCTCTTCATGCTAATTTTGGAAGGGAGGGTCCCACATTTGAGAGAGGGAGCTCCATATAATGCTTTACACTTGCTGATGGGTTCAGCAGTTTACTTAATTATCCAGTCTGCAACAGTGGAGGTTTACTTGGGGAGGTATACTTCGACCAGCTTTCTCCCCTTACAACATTCTACACACTCCCTGAAGTGTGACCTGCTGCTGATAGTGTGTTTGGTACATCATCTGTCAGCTAGGTGTGGCAGGCATCACAGATGTGTGCCCTAGCTCTAAGATGGAGGGAAAGTCCTTCTGAGCTCTCAAATGATCTG
Source organism: Neoceratodus forsteri (assembly GCA_016271365.2). Classification (NCBI taxonomy): domain Eukaryota; kingdom Metazoa; phylum Chordata; order Ceratodontiformes; family Ceratodontidae; genus Neoceratodus; species Neoceratodus forsteri. Next base: position 807,467,371 of record CM028136.1, read on the forward strand.
AGCAATTCATGGCTGAGTGCAAGTGCTCATTTTATTTTAATTTCCTGTTAGTCACATATTGTCTTTTATATTGTGGGAAACAATGCTGGTTGGTTAAAGTGCTTACATATGTTGTTACAGTTCATGGTTATATGTTTGGGGTTGTTGGTACAAGAATCATCACATAAAATGCATGTCTGGGCAGTCAGGTTTAGGGAAAAAAAGAGAAGTGTGGCAACAGGTCATCAGGTTTAGGGTTAGTGTCAGCTTAACCAAGAGCCCTTTTCTCAAAGTAAATAGCTGGAATCTGATGTGGGAGTCAAATTGGTGCAATGAGATCACTTAAAATTGTATCCTTCAATGTGAAGGGAATTAATTCCATAATCAAGAGATCTAATATTTTGTGTGACCTTGCCAGGGTCAGTTGCGACATAGGGATGCTCCAGGAGACCCACTTGTCCCAACTGGAACACAACAAACTTCACAGGAGTTGGATGGGGGAGGTGGTAGCTGCATCTCACCAGTCAGTGAAAGAAAGTGGGGGTTGTTATCTTGTTGAGAAAGGGCCTTTCTTTTGAGAAAATGTCTTCCTTTGCTTGTACAGAGGGTAGGAAGGTAATTTTATCAGGTAAGGTTGTAGGCAAATACATTTTGTTAATGTTTATAGCTCGACCCCACCTGCTACTGATTTTTTTTTAGGCAAATATTTTGTAGGGTTGCTAGTCTGCCAGAAGGGCATATCATTCTGGAATGGGACTGGAATTGTGTTGAGGACCTGGTTTTTGACAAATCCCAGGGTGTATGACTAGGCCACAAGGCTGGGTGGAAACTGCTTAGAACTCATAGAGGAGGCAGGGTTTCTGGATATTTGGAGAGACCATAACCCCTCGGGCAGAGACTATACATTTTACTCCCATGCCCAGGGTGGCTGGTCCCAGACAGACTGCATATATACCCAGAAAGTCTGGGGCTATACTCTCAAAGAAATGGAAATTTACCCAGTGTACTTATTGGACCATACCAAATCAGAATCACTTTAGATTTAGGTCCTTCTGATAAAAAGTCAGTCTGGAGACTTAATGCTGGACTTCTTTATGATAAGATGTATGTTAATAGAACAAAAGAAGTCATGTAAGCAATAATACCAACATACAAAATGCCAGCAGAAACATCCCATGCGGTCTATCGAGTCTGCTCAGTTGTGCAGCTAGCCCTTCAATTTGCAGCTGCCCCAACCTTCCCTCCCCTTCATAGTCATTCACCCACTCTCTCTGTCCCATCCCCTCTTGAAGCAGCCCACCATTCCACAGGAAACCACCTCCTCAGGTAGAGTGTTCTGCTTGTCTACCACCCTTTTCAAAATATAATGTCTCCTGATTCCCCCTACAACCTCAATTGATACCCTGTAGTATCCCTCCCTCACTAAACAGGGTGGGTGGTATTGAGCTATACTGGGACACCCAGAGGCATAATGAGGCCCGATGTCACAGGTGGAGGGCCTTATAGCCCATGGAAGGCATGGTATAGCTCAGTACCACCCACCCTGGAGGGTATTATTGTGCTTAGAAAATGGGCACTGTAAAAAAAATTGTAAATTAAAAATATTTGTTTAAAACAAGTTTTGAAAAAAAAGGGTTCCTCCACCTGTGTTAGAATGATGGACTTTTGTCCTAGTGGAGACTCTGTAGTTACAAAAAAAAAAAAAAAGAAGCTGGTTGTATCTGTGATGCTCTGCCACTTCCTTATGGTTATACATATGATATTTGTAATATAAATATATGGTATGTGGTTGTCTGCCTAGGATAAGCAGGCAGTGAATGAGGGAATTGACCTTTGACCCCAAAATATGTCAGTGTGAGGAAAACCACAGGATGTTATACACAGACCAGTGAAACCTAATGAAATGCCTTCCTTCCAGAGGGACAGTTTATTACCCCTTATAACCTGCTCCTGATTTTGAAGTTTGTTCCCATGTATGCATTTATGACATAGCAGGAAGGGAAGTAATTTGGCTGCTTCCTCTTGGTTTTCTCACCTAGGCGAGAACTAGTGACATGAGTATGAGATTGTAACACATCAAAAGGGATGTCTTGATCAAAGACTGTCATATTTGGGAAATGACTAGTGCTGATTTTTCACTATAACAACATACATCCTTGTGGATAATTATGTCAAGAAGTTGAATCTATGGGAGGATCTAACTGTGACCTCACCAAAGGGGTGGGGAGATGGATCCTGAAATGAACAGCTATCAGAGGGAAACAGAGCGTATTATTTTGGACTCAAGAGAGACTTAATTCTCTGGACTTTAGAAGGCACTTAATGGTGACCTCTAGACAGGAAATAACTTAAGTATTTCTGATAGGAGTTTGTGTTCTGTAACTTCCCATTTTTTATGTGACTGTAAGTTAGTGATATAATTGTTCTGTTTGATTTTACCTGTTTTACAATTTTTAGTAAACCATATTTTCTTTAAAATACTTCCTGTGCTTTCTCAGTTCTTTTACATGTGATTGCTGAACATGTGTTTAAGTCTGACAGCTGTTAAGGGCTTGAATGTGTTACTAAGCTTGCTTAAAAGCAAGAATATACCTAATTCTCACACTGAGTCACAAGGGTACATTTTGGAAACCTGGCTGGGTGCCCTTGGGCCAAAGATTGTACTGCATTTCCGAAGAGGGTACATATCTGAGCCTGTCAACTGAGTATGCTAGCATTAGGTTCACATTGGACCCCTCAGGACTCAAGGTAAGTAGGTGATTTGGACCCAAAACAGACAGGAGGGTTACCCTGACTGTCTCCTGTTCACATTATTGCACTCTGTGGTTGGCACTGTGGGAGCAGAGGGCCGGACCTGTGGAGTGCATTTGTCACAGATTTGGTGTTAGCAGTGAGATTTAAAAGTATTGGTAACACAAGCTTTAACAGTTCAGAGTATCAGATTGATACTGTACAGCTCACGTGCAAAATAAGGCAGTGATTTTTAAAAAAGTAAACAGAACTACATAATTTTGCTTACAGTCTAAGTTCCTGTCTGTTTTATTTTTTTTTGAGTGCAAGTTAGTTTAGCCATAGTTAGGGAAGAAGATGGCTTCCAAATACAGCGGGTACACTGCAGACTACCTGAGACAGTTGTGCCAGGAGAGAGGAGTCCAGCACAAGGGGAGAGCCAACAAGCAGAACCCCATGGAGGCACTGGTGGCAGCTGATGCCCAGAGCTTCAAATCACAGTCTGTGACTGAAAAGGACCGACCCTTGGGCATGGAGGGGCCAGTGCAGTGTCCAGATCTGGTGAGGAGGACAGCAGTGCCAGTGCAATACAAGGGCCACAGCAGCAGGGGAAGTTCACCAAAATTCTGGAGCCAGAAGGGCTCAAGCTGCAAATGGAATTGCAGAAGATGGAACTGGAGTTTGAACAGAGGAAGTGGGAATCTGAGAGAGAAGATAGGGGAGAGTAGTGAGAGGCTGAGCAAGAACAGTGAGAAGCTGACCATGAAGAGCATAAGTGCCAGAGGCAACATGAACTGGAGAAACTATGACTCCAAACACCAGCACCAGAGCAGGTAAGTGGCCTGGGTTTAACTGGAATTATAGGACTGGGTTACAAATTAAATTCTAAATTGATAGCTGAATTTAAAGAGGGGGAGGATATGGATGCCTTTTTAAATTCCTTTGAAAAAGTATTTATTCAGGCAAATATTCCTACAGAGTTCTGGATCTTCCAGCTATCCCTGCTACTTACTGGAAAGCTCAGGATGCATTGGGTCAAATGGACAATGAGGACAGTAATGATTGCAGTAAACTTAAAGTTGCACTTTTTAAAAAAAAATGAGCTAACAGCAGAGGCATACAGAGCTAAATTCCGTAAGCTCAGGAGAAGCCCTGACATGAGCTATGAGGAGCTAGCACTAAATAAAGTCGTTTTTTAAAACATTGGTGGTAAGGAATTGAAGCAAACACTGTAGACAAAATTGAAAATTCTGTATTGTTAGAAAAATTGTTTGGGGGCATGCCCAGCAGAGCTGAAAACCTGACTGGAGGACTGAGATCCAAAAACAGTGCAAGAGACTGCTGAACACTTGGGCTGCTGTGCCAGGAGCAGACCTGTTCTGAGAGTGAATGGGTAAACAGGGAGCCATATCCAAGACAATCCACTGTCTCTCCACCAGTAACTGGTCTCCAGTCCATACCGCCCTATCTATTGATGAAGCCCTCACCTCCTTTATAAATATCTTCAATGCAGCCTGCGATAAACATGCCCCACTCACCAAAAAGTTTCTAAAATCTAGGGACACACCGTGGATAACACAACCCCTGCTACACCAGATGCAACATAGAGATAATCTCTGGTGTAAGGCACTCAACTCCGAAGCCCCCCACGACAGACAGCTCTACAGGAAGGCTAGAAATAAGTGCACCAGGGCTATTCAGCTAGCAAAGACCAGCCACTACAAACAAGCCCTAACCGTGTCCTGGGGCTCAGGGAACAAGTTTTGGAGCAACAATAAAGAACTATGTGGGGAAACAAAAAACCTACCGCCAACCCAGATAACCTATAATGGTACCCCCTCACAAGACCCCACCTTAATAGCCAATGTTCTGAATAACTCCTTTACAGACCTCAGTCACATACTCCCACCAAACTTCTTTGACTCACCCACTTCGGCCACCCACCCCTCCCCTAGGCACAGCATCCCACCTTTCTGGTTCTAATCAATCTCCTGCAATAAGACCAAACACTACCTCACAAAAGCCTTAAAAAACAAAAGATATAGCAGTGACACTTTAGACCTCAAGATCCTCCAGCTAACGCTAGATGTGACCATCCCTCACCTCACTAAAATATTCAACCAATCATTACATCTAGGGCAATTCCCAACTCTCTGGAAAAGGGGAATTATCACACCTATACTAAAAAAGGGTGACCCAACCGATCCCGGCAACTACAGGCCGATCATGATACTTCCCCCTCTCTCAAAAGCTCTCCAAAGAATAGTGTCAGACCAACTCACTGAGTACCTGACAAAGCACTCCCTGCTCTGCCAAGAACAACATGATTTCAGAACAGGACATAGCACCACCACGGCACTCCTCGCGTTGACGTCCTACATCCACAAAGCACTTGATGCGGGTGATTTAGCAGGCGCAATCTTTGTAGATCTAACCAAAGTGTTCGACACTGCAAATCATGATTTACTATTACATCTACTTCCCTCCCTCAACCTAGCCCCAGACACAATACATTGGTTCAAGAACTACCTCACAGACCGGACACAGGAAGTAAAAATAAACACCACCCTATCCTCCAAACTCACAGTCCAGTCGGGTGTACCCCAAGGATCAATCCTAGGCCCGCTAATATTCACCCTCTTCCTTAACTCCATCCCAAGCACATGCAATGGTAAACTACTGCTCTACGCAGATCATGCAGTAGTCTATTGGAAAGATTCCACCCCAAATGCCCTTCAATACAATCTCCAAACTCACTTCCAGGAACTTGAACACTGGTTCATGAAGCACCGGTTAGTACTAAACTATAGCAAAACAAAATCCATGATCTTTGCGCACCAACAAAGCTCCTACAATAGCTCCCAACTAAACATCTCCAACCACCAGGGCACCAAAATTGACCAAGTAACACACTTCAAATTCCTTGACATCATGCTTGACACATCACTCACCTACCACACACACATTAACCAACTCTCTGCCTCAGTATACGCCAGACTAGTGACCCTCCATAGGCATAGAAAATGCCTCCCACCCCATGCCCTACGTCTGGCAGTGAACAGCTCGGTTCTATTATTGGTAGACTACGGAATAATAATATATGGAGCTGCTGACCCCACAGCACTAAATCAAATCAATCTGGCCCTTAACAAAGCCAGCCAACTGGTCACAAAAAGTGACAGACTTACACACACCTGTGACCTCTACAAAAAAGCCAACTGGCTGACTTTCACAGGCAGGCTAAAATACCATACCTGCCTCCAAGCCAAGAAACCCCTACTGAGGATGGCACCCACTGGCCTTCAGCCCCTAATAAAACCTAACACTCACAGGAGCACCCCAAGACACCCAGCAAAAACACATACCCTAGTCCCCCTCAGAAGGACCACGCTAGGCTAAAGGTCTTTTGGTTATCGGGCACCTACCTGGCTCAATAAACTCCCCCGACCCATCACACAGGCCCCACGACTAAGCCTGTTCAAAGCCAGCATTAAGAGACACCTCCTAGACTCAGAGACATGTAGCTGCACCTAAGCACGCTACTCCACCTAGACGCAGGGTTGATTATCCAACCTGAGAAGATACCCAATTTCTGCAAATGTTGTTACAAATTATGGATAGTACTCATGTATTCACATAATGCTGCATGTTCTATTCACCTGGGATGCAAAAGCAACCCCAAAGATACTATTCAAGTCATGTATTTGTATTTTGTTATTTTTTAATCACCTCTGTATATCACTATGTAATAATACATGTTGTTATCTTGCATAACCTGTTTGTCTGCCCAGACATGGAGCCTTTGTAAAGGAGTCTGTGACTCAAAGGTTGTCATTCCAAAACTTTAAATAAATAAAAAAAAAAAAGGAAAATTGTAGTCCCCTGGACCCCATAGAAGCCCATGTGGAAACCACTGGAAGGCTGATTCCCCAGCCTGTGTCTCCTGATTTGGAGAATAATGAAAGGGGGGTAGAAATTCCTCAGGTAGTAGTTAACCAAACAGCTATGGAGGGTTACTCCGAGGAAGGAGGGGTGACCCATTGTCTGAGGGTTAGGGATGGCAGTGATCCTGAATGCCCTGACACTAGAGCTAGGGACCCTAGCTTAGACACTGAAGGGGACCTGTCTCATGCCTAGGGAATGTGTAAGGAGTTTGCAGCTGCTCAGAGAAGTGGCACTAGTCTACAGAAGCTGAGGGCTTGGGCAGACTCTGACGGAGCACAGGGAGGTGACAGAAAAAGTTTATTGGGACAATGGACTGATGTATGTGCAGGATGCTGAGACAGATGGAGGAGTTATAGGCAGGCAGCTTGTCATTCCCCCAGGGTACTGTGAGCAATTGCTCAAGACTGCACGAATATTCACTTGTCTGGTCATCTGGGAATCACACACACTGTGCAGCAGTTGGCCCAGAATTTCTATTGGCCCAACTTCACCCAGCAGGTGATGGAGTATTGCAGGTCTTGTTACCGGTGCCAAGAAATAGGGAAGGCAGGTAAGAAAACCCAAGCCAACCTAATTCTCTTACCCATAGTGGAGGAGCCATTCCAGAGCATGGGAATGGATATTGTGGGGCCTTTAAATACTCCCAGCTCCTCAGGGAAAAGGTTAATCCTGACTGTGGTGGATTATGCCACCTGGTACCCAGAGGCAGTTGGCCTATTCTCACTGAGGACAAACAAAGTGACAGATGCCTTGCTAGGGATTTTCTCCCATGTTGGGCTTCTGCAGGAGGTTATCACCGATCAAGGGGGTTCCTTCATGTCAGACCTGATGAAATGTTTGTGGGAGAAGTGTGGGGTGGTGCAGAGATGCACAACACCTTATCACCAACAAGCCAATGGGCTTGTGGAAATATTTAATGGTACCCTTAAGTCAATGCTCCAAACGTTTGCTGAACAGCATGGGAGGGACTGGGAGAAATACATTCCCCACCTGTTTGCATACAGGGAGGTGCCCTAAGAGTTGACAGGGTTTTCCCACTTCAAGCTCTTATATGGACGTCAAGTATGTGGGCCCCTAGACTTGATCCAGGAGGACTGGGAAGGCAAGCACGCTACCCAGGGAACTCCCATAGTGAATGATGTCCTTAGGTTTAGGGAAAGGCTGAAGGAGCTTATGAGGACAGCCCAGAGAAACCTGGCAGTGGCACAATAAAAACAAAAGGTGTGGTACAACCACAGAGCCAGAGCTCGCTCGTACCCAATGGGTCAGGAAGTCATGGTCCAAATCCAGGTCTGGAAAGACAAGCTATAGGCTGAGTGGGCAGGATTGTACAAAGTAGTCAGACAGAAAAATGATGTAAACTACATTATAGAGTTAACTGACAGAAGACCTACACAAAGAATGTACCATGTCAACTTGATGAAGCCATATGCTGGTAGGGCTAACATGGTGTTTGCAATGTGTAGTCCTGGGGAAGGGAACGATGAAGGAGACCCCCTTCTGGACTTATTGGAAGAAAGTAAGTGGGAGTCCTCAGTGGAGGCAATTAGAATGTCACCCTAGTTGACCCTGGACCAGATTCAGGAAGTAAGGGAGGTTTTAGCAGACTTTGCCCCACTGTTTAGTGCCAAGCCTGGACTAACCCCACTTAGCGGCGCACAATGTGGAGACAGGGAAACAGACACCCATAGGGTGAACAGCATATTGGATGACTGATGCTCTCCAAAAGGACATCAGGAGGGAGGTGGAGGAAATGCTGGGGTAATCCAGAAATCCCATAGCCCCTGGGCCTCACCCATAGTACTTGTGCCCAAGCCTGATGGCTCTACTCTATTACTGTGGACTAAATGCAGTCACGAGTCAGACACCCACCCAGTACCATGGATGGATGAACTCCTGGATGTGTTGAGAGGGGTGGCATACCTTACAACTATTGACCTAACAAAGGGGTTTTGGCAGGTAGAGTTAACTGCCAGAGCTATGGAGAGGTCAGCCTTCTTCACTCTGATAGGATTATTTGAATTTAAAGTAATGCCTTTCCGAATGAAGAACGCCCCGGCCACTTTCCAAAGGTTGGTGAACCAGGTGTTAAATGGTGCTGAGGAGTATGCTGTGGCATACCTGGATGACACTGCCATCTTTAGTGCCAGCTGGGAGGAACACCTGTCCCACCTTATGTGCTGGGCAGGATACAGAGAGCCAGGCTCACTGTCAAAGCTGAGAAGTGCCAGGTGGCCATGGCTGAAGTGGCATACCTTGGGCATGTTGTAGGCTGGGGACAGCTCTGTTCTAACCAAGTGCAAATAGAGGCAATCAAGGCATGGCCCAGACCAGAAACACAGAAGCAGGTCAGGAGTTTTCTGGGGGCAGCAGGGTACTAGAGGAAATTTATACCAAATTACAGTGCCCTGGCCACTCTCCTATCTAGCCTGTTAAAGAAAAGGATGCCTAAGAAAATTACCTGGGAACCAGCCTGTGAACAAACATTTACAAGACTGAAGGAGGCACTGTGCAGTGCTCCTGTGTTGAGAAGCCCAGACTACAGCAGACCCTTTCTAGTCCAGACTATGCCTCAGATGTGGGTACTGGAGCAGTGCTGAGTCAGACATCCTACCAAGGGAAAGATCACACCCCATAGTGTACCTCAGTAAAAAGTTACTTCCCAGGGAGCAGGCTTACTCTACTGTGGAAAAAGAGTGTCTTGCCATGGTGTGGGCCCTATAGAAGTTAGAGCCATACCTATACGGGCAGCATTTTGAGGTACAAACTGACCACAACCCCCTTGTTTGACTGGCACAAATGGGTAAAATGAATGGTAAACTACTAAGATGGAGTCTTGCCTTGCAAGGGTATGACATGATTGTCTCACACAGGGCCAGGGCAGCCAATGAAAACACAGGTGGAGTGTCGTGTCAGTTTGAGCAGTGAACTGAATTGGGGAGCTCATCCCATGCAGGGGATAGAGCCCCCAAATTCAGTCTAGGTGGGGAACACTGTGACGCTCTGCCATCTTCTTATGGTTATATGTATGATATTTGTAATATGAATATAGTATATGGTATGTGATTGTCTGCCTAGGACAAGCAGGCAGTGAATGAGAGACTTGACCTTTGACCCCAAAATATGTCAGTGTGAGGAAAACCACAGGATGTTATAAACAGACCAGTGAAACCCAATAAAATGCCTTCCTTCCAGAGGGACACTTTATTATCCCTTATAACCTGCTCCTGCTTTTAAAGTTGGTTCCCATGTATGCATTTATGACATAGCAGGAAGGGATGTAATTTGGCTGATTGCTCTTGATTTTCTCACCTAGCCGAGAACTAGTGACATGAGTGTGGGATTGTAAAACATCAAAGGGGATGTTTTGATCAATGACTGTCATATTTCAGAAATGGCTAGCGCTGATTTATCACAATGATAACATACATCCTTGTGGATAATTATGTTAAGAAGTTGAATCCGTCGAAGGATCTAACTGTGACCTCACCAAAAGGGGTGGGGAGATGGATCCTGAAATGAACAACTATCAGAGGGAAACAGAGCATATTATTTTGGACTCAAGAGAGACTTAATTCTCTGGACTTTAGAAGGCATTTAATGGTAACATCTAGATAGAAAAGAACTTAAGAATTTGTGGTAGAAGTTTGTGTTCTGTAACTTCCCAATTTTTATGTGACTGTAAGTTAGTCATATAATTGTTCTGTGTTTGATTTTACCTGTTTTACAATTTTTAGTAAACCATATTTTCTTTAAAATACTGCCTGTGATTTCTCAGTTCTTGTACATGTGATTGCTGAACCTATGTTTAAGTCTGACAGCTGTTAAGGGCTTGAATGTGTTATTAAGCTTGCTTAAAGGTAAGAATATACCTAGGTCTCACGTTGAGTCATAAGGGTACATTTTGGAAACCTGATCGGGTGCCCCTGGGCGAAAGGTTGTACTGCATTCCTGGAGAGGGTATGTATCTGAGTCTGTGAACTGGGTACACTAGCATTAGGGTCACATTGGACCCCCCCCCAGGACTTGAGGCTAGTAGGTGATTCAGACCCAAAACAAACAGGAGAGTTACCCTGTCTGTCTCCTGTTCACTTTATTGCACTCTGAGGTTGGCACTGTGGGAGCAGAGGGCCTGACCTGTGGAGTGCGTTTGTGACGGTATGTAGTTAGTGCACCCACAGCAGGCTGATCCCCCCCCCGCTGTCTTGCAGCACATTTGTTTTGCCCTTCCACTTTTCTTTTGTTTCAATTTCATTTCAGACACTAATATTTTTTTTGTCCTATTTCTTTTAATACTGGTGCCAGGGGATGTTGTGGTTGTGGTTGGTAGAAGAAAGTGTGGTCTTGGCGGAACTTAATATCGATGGAGAGTGATCAAGGAGTTAGAAAAAAATACAATGGCTACTGTAACATGATGTACTTTTCTGTCCTTCTTTGTGCTTTTGCTGCTCTTTTTTTATCTGGGATTTTGAGCAGATGTAAAATGTTATTTCTTCATGGATAGGGTGAATTGGGTCGGGGAGTGGTCAGGGCAGTTTCACAACTTCCAGTCCCCATAGGTAGAGACGTGTTGCTAGCTTGGGACAGCTAATAGATTCACTGATCTTTAGAAGGAGCATTGGACAAAAAATTGCCTTTTCCATTTGAGCAGTTTGCTCAACTGAAAGCTGTTAATTTGTTTTGAAATATGTGTTAAGAAGGGGAAATACTATTAAAAGTTTGTGTTTACAGCATACTATGCTTTGGTGGGGGGGCATCTTCTTCGATCAACAACTTTGCGAGCAGGAAGAAAATGCTGGTTGGCAAGTTTGAAAATTTGGGGTGCTCAAGGATACCCTAAGTATTGGGCACCCTGAATTGCCACTTGTTTTTCTCTGGGCTGTACTGAAAAATAAATGCATGCCTGATTATGGCTTTCAGTCAATCAGAATGCTTTATTTTTCAAGCCCATTTTCAAATAAAATTATATTCAAGAAAATGAAGGAAAAGGGACATTGTTTAATGAGTAAAGGTACACTAAGCCAGAGCTTTATTTTCAAGTATGACCTGGGAGCACAATGAAGTTAAGTGACTTGCTCAGGGTCACACCAAGAAAACTCTGGGAAGGCCTTCAAATAGAAATTCTTTTGTGAAGACCTAAAAGTGGTTCTGAGAGGCAAGACTATCTGTTATGCTAGCTAGAAAAAGAAATTAGAATGGATGGAGCAGAAACAAAAAATTGGAATGAAGGAACTGGAAGCTACGCATAACAGACCTGCTCAGAGCTGATATGGCACTGGAGAGCTTTTGGAATGCTTTTACCTATTATTTGTAATGAATTTGCACAATGCAGATCTGCTGAGAGGCAGTTTCTATGTGGACTTCCTTTTACAATGTATTTTCCTAGAAAATGCCTGCTGATTGTTATATATTTAGCCTGGATAGTTCACAGAAGACATGGCATCTTGTTATTAGCGGGGCTCTACATCTACACAATATTATGCTGCACTGTGTAAAATCAGAACACAGTGAAAACAATATTTAAAATCTTGACTAGGCTACCTTGAATAAATTATGCATACACATATTATTACATTATAAAAATGATAACATCATGAACCCACTGAAAATAAGATATTGCATCTAATCTGGGACATCCTGAGTAAATACAGTGCAAAAATGTGTAAAATGAAGAACCCTGTGACAATGAGATGTAGCATCTCCCCTGCATTATCCAGGATACTAAATATAGGATAAGAAATATTTAAAGAAAATCTACTGTAAACTGAACTTCACTGTGTTCATTAACATAAACAGTTTCTTTATTGTTTTATAACATATTAGATTGCAGTATTTATTTTGAATGTTGTGACCATGAGGATGGTGCGTGTGTATATGTGTGTGTGTGTTTGCTGTAGCTCAATATATTTTTTCCCCAAAAAGCACAGTGAAAAATGCCTGCTGATTGCAATATATTTAGGCTTGGACAGTTCACAGAAGACCTGGCATATGTCTGAGACAGTTCTTATCAGGTAGTGTCTTAAGAGGTTAAAAAAACAGTGTAAATCTTTTTAGATTGCTGGGAAAGGGTGACATTTATGGGGTATGAATTTTTCTTGAAAGACAGTACCTGCCCAACTGAAGCTAGTAACAAGAAAACGTTTAAATGCTAAATATTTAAATGTGCAAGTTGTTGCATTTTGAAGGGGGTAAACAAATCTCCAGTTTCATAGGCAACCAATATTTAACAAGCTGTTTCAGTTTTCTAATGGCCATCTGATAAGCAACTTGGAGTTCTGTCTCCAACATTGTAAACAGAAAGAAGGGAGTGTCACAAATTCACTCCTCAGGTCAGGTCCTCTGCTCCCACAGCGCCAATCTTCAAGCGCAATAGTGTGAACAGGTAACAGACAGGGTAACCCTCCTGTCTGCTTTTGGGTCTGAATCACCTTTAGTCTCAAGTTCTGGGTGGATTCAAACTGCAAACCTTATGCTAGTGTATCCAAATGTACAGGCTCAGATAATATTCTCTTCAGGGGGGATGCAATGTATCTTTTGCCTAAGGGCACTTAACCAGGTATCCAAAATGAACCTTTAAACTCTATAAGAAACCTTAGGTATATTCTTACCTTTTCCCAGTTTAGTAACACCATCAAGCCCTTCAAACAGCTGTCGGATGTATACAACACATGCAAAAAGAACTTGGAAGACACACCCAGGCAGAATCTTAAGAAAATGTACTTGACTAAAAGATGATAAAAATATGAAAACTGTAAACCCAGAACAATATATTAAAGAGCTCACAGTCACATAAAAGAACAATGGAAAATTACAAAGCAAAACTCCTACCACAATACAGTTAGATTTGTGCTATCTAAAGTATTACCTCTGGAAGTGCATTTTAAAGTTAGATCAGAGAGCTGTATCTAGAGTCCCAAGATGATATGACCTATATTTCAGACATAAGTATCAGTTTAAACTCTGCGTCTCCACATCCCTTCTGTGAGTCACCTAGCTCCTCCTTTTAGAATATAAAATTACAAAATATGATTTCCTATCGGGAGGTATTTTAAATAAGGTACCATCAGAAGAAAAAATAAATTTCCTATACATAACTCCTTAATTACACATGTTTCCTTTGAACTTAACAATCCCACACTGGCACCAATGTGTTACAAAGCTAACAGGAATCAGCCTAATGACGTCCTGTTTCTGAAGTCATAAAGTCACATTTGGTTTGCACTTCAAAAAGCCTAGGCATGCCATAAAAAGGTAATAAAATGCCATTCTGAAGGAAGTCAGTTAAATAAATGGTTCCTGGTTAGTTTACATATCCTGTAGCTTCACTGAAAGCACAGGCTGTCTTATGTGAGACAATCACATACTATATTTTTATATTACAATAATCATAACCAGCTGGCCAAGAGTCACAGGGAGTATTTTATTTCAACTGGCATAGTGATTTATAGTTATGGAAGGATACACTGAAAACTCCAAAAATATGTTCCACGATCTTCCATTTTTCCAGCTACACACAGCAAGATGGCTGTGGGCTCTGCCTACAGCCATGAAAAGGCTAGAAAATCAATACACCTACAAGAACTGAAAAAAACTAAGGAAAGGCTTAGAGCAGCTCCTCAACACAAAGACGGAGAATAAACTAAGATTTACCTCACAAAAATACTATGAAGGGTTAATAGGGCAGGTTGTCTCCTTGCCTATAAACTGCATAAGCAAATAGCAGACAGATTCATTCCTAAAATCAGGAGGGACTCGGGGGCGTGGGGAGGGGACCTCATACCAGACACATAGCCCAGTAAGATAGCTGAAATCTTCAAGAATGTTTATGCCAGCCTCTATAGGCAGGAAGACAAAATTAGTACCATAGATAAAATAAGAGATTTCCTAGATAAAATTACTCTGCCTAAGTTAACATTAGAGCAGGTGCAAAACCTGGAAAGGCCCTTCTCTCTAATAAAAGTGGAGAGGGTGATTAACACATTTGTTCCCATAGACACCATATGGCGTCGGAACCATCCATTGCTAGATCCGACCCAAATTAGCCACCAGGAGCAAATGAGTTAAAGACCTGAAACACAAAAAAAATCACCTGGTTCATATAGCTTCATCACCAAATTCTATCAACAATTCCAGATGGAATTAGCTCCCATGGTGGTCCAGGTCTGTAATGAATGGCAAGACCCATAAGAAATCCCAGATAGTTGGAGGTGTGGTCTGATTATAGTACTACCTAAGCCATGTAAAGACACTTGCACTTGAAGGGTTCTGACCTACATCATTGATAAATCAAGAGATAAAGATTTTTGCCAAAGTTATTGCCAACTGCCTCTAGCAAGGATACCACAGTTGGTCCATCTAGATCAATCTGATTTCATATCAGGTGTACATCTTCATGATAACGTAAGGCGGTTTTTCACCACAATGGTATGTAGCCACAGCAGTCTCTTGGGGATCCAGAGGCTTGTGGTAGCTTTAAACACAGAGAATGCATTTGATCGCCTCAGCTGGGCCTTCCTGGATGCTAAACTGGGCAAATTTAATTTGGAGCACATTCTGATCCTGGATTAAGGCACTATATTCAAATCCGACAGCCCAGATTGACTTTAATGGCACCACGTCCAGCCCCTTGTAGATTTGGACATCCCATATACCCCACACCCTGATACATGCTACAACACCCATTATTGCAATATAAGATACAATTTATATTTCTTGTTCACTTGTTACTATGTACTTAGGAATTGTTATCCAGCATGGTTATTTGGTAGTGCTTGTGTGCTGCCTACAGCTTTTTGTCTTCTTGCAATAGCACCTCTTATGATTCCCTGTATTGTTACTAAAGACTAGCCTTAGTCAGCTTTACTCTTATCAGTGTGTACGTGCAAGACAAGTAATGATCGAATTGTCCTAGGTTCTAACTGCCCACCAATAGAATTGCTGTATTCAGTTCTTCTGCCTGTTTTGGAGAGTCTGTTACCTAGTAACGTACTCTGTTATCTGTAGAATAAGAATGTCTGTAAGACTGTTTTTCACTGAGTTTGCATGGTGACGCCATGGTGCTTGGAGGTTTCTGAACTCCCAGCAGGTATGCTGTTTTTCTGTATTTTATGGAATAAACTTTCCTCTGTGACACAGAAACATAAAAACATAGAATTTGACAGCAGATAAAGACTGCTTGGCCCACCTAGTCTGCCCATTTCCCTAACTGATGGATAAGCTGCAGATTCTAGTTAACCAACAGCTTAATTCCTCCTACCCCCCCCACTAGAATTGCCTTATGTCTGTCCCATGCATTCTTGAATTCTCCCATTGTTCTCGACTCCACAACCTCCTCAGGAAACTGTTCCATGCATCCACAACTCTCTCCATGAAAAAATACTTTCTAATATTACCTCTGAGCTGTCCCCCCCTTTATCTTCAAACTGTGCCCCCTTGTTCTTGCACATCTCTCTTTCTGAAAGATGCTACCCTCTTGGACTTTGTTAATCTGGGCTTCTGTATCATGGTTTGCTAACAGGTCTAGACTCATGCCATCCAACACCCTTTAAAATCCAGAGAGGTACATAACAGGGCTGCGCCCTGTCGCCCCTCCTGTTCACCTAGCCATTTGCCAAAACTTTTAAGACGAATAGGGACATAGAGGTCATACAAATTGAACTGCATATCTTTATATGTGGATGATACCCTTCACTGCCTGCAGAATCCAATAGAAACTCTTCCTAAGGCTATGACTATTTTACAAGAATATGGAGAGGTACCCAGTTTTAAAATAAATAAATCTGAATCTGACATTGTGATGATAGAAGGTATAGCAACCCCAGATCATAAAAATTGCACAAATGTTATATAACCCCTAGGTGGCGCTATCCCAAGGGCTACTACCCCTGCCTGCTTTGCTAGTAGCAGGTTAAGGGGCCTGAGTTCTGAAACAGGTGCCTCCACCCGGAGGTGAGGGTTGGTAGTAGTCAAGCTAACCTGGGCACAGCCTTCCAGGTCACTGTAACCCTCTTTCCCCTCTAGTGGTCCGAACACCGTACAATAATCACTTTCACAATACCCCTGGTACACCACACAAGTACCCACTCTGTTTGCACATACCACCAGGACTGTTTCCTCTGGCTCACCCTGTGGACCCCCTGTAAAACAAGGTTAAGCACAGCAAATAGCAACAGTACAGTATTTTGAGCACAAACTGGAACCACAGTCAGATTACATGCAGAAAAAGTTAGAACTGATTTATCCAGGGGACTTGAACAAGGGAGGGTCAAAATCAGGTTAATTAGCTTAAAATTTATATCAGTCAAGCAGATATGCATGTGCTTTGAGTCCCCCCACACAGCCCACCTCTGGGTACCCAGGTTGAGAAGAGGTGGGCTAGCCAGGACAGTTGCCCGGGGTTGTAGCTGGTTGGGGCCCTGTGATGGAAAACACAACATGCACAGTACACAATATTTGTAATCTGGAGCCAGAGGGCTCAGTTCGTAAAGGAAACAAAACAACAAGACAATCAGATGACACACTTAGATTAAGCTGTTGTTGTAGGGAGCTACCCTGGTATTTACTCATGATACCCAAGACTGGACATAGGCTGGACGAAAATCGAGACTGCAGGTGGTTGATCTGCAATGCCAGGAGAAGCAGGACCTACACAAGTCGCAGAGGTGTTGTTCCTGTTCAAGTGTGGAGCAGGGGGCTGATCCCCAGGCAGGTCTCTCGTCGATGGCTTCTCTGTGCAGTGGGTAGTCTGGCTGGACCAGTCTGACAAAGCCCAGACCGGATGGAGACAAGTTTGGAAACAGTCCATTTTGGGCTGGATACAGCTTCCAGCAAGCAGAACACAGTTCACACAGTGGGGAACTAACTCACAACCCACTAGCAGCTCATAGCACATTTACATGTATGGGAATTCTACTGTACCAGACAAAGCATTCCCTTGGCACAATCGCATAGCCTCTGCACACACCGGGAGCTTAGGGGTAGTTGAAACTCCTGACAGGCCGATTGCATTCAGCAAAAATATTCGGTCGTCTTCAGGTTGAGCCTGGCCCACTTCAGTAGCTTACTTTAGTCATGCAAACTTGGATTTAGTCCAAAATAATTCTCTTGTCTCCCTCTCAGGAGCAGAACACCAGCATGCAAGCCAAAAACTTAGCCTTTTCAGAGTTCTCTCATGCGAATCCACTCAGGATTGCTGCTCAGAAACACTTCAGCTCCTTCTTGCTCAGCTTCCAGCTTAGTTCTAACTGAAAACTGCCAGCAGCCTGGGACTTCCCCAAGATCCAAAATATTTGGTTGGCTGATTTGGCTGTCAGTCAAAGCAAAAGCTCCCCCTTCAGTTGCAAAAAAGGCACAAAAAAGCTCCAAACTAAAGTTCCTACAGATTTTGAATTCAGACAGCTCCTGTCGTCCTGCTACATTTTAGGTCCCACCAGTACTGTTTGGTCCAATTTGTAGTCCAGGACCAAGATAGTGGAGACAAACAAAACAGTTCTTGCTACAAAGAAAGCAGGTTAGACAAACTTCATTATCATTATCACTCTAAATGATTTTCAGTAAATAGTTACATCAACAGAACTCCCTCTCAGATTACTTAAACTGCAATTTGGCAGCTCTTAAAGAGACAGTACTCAGACGCTATACAAACTCAGGTAATCACATTTAAACTGCTAAAACGCAGGACACCAGCCTGGCAGTGAGCATTTAGGAAAGCTCAAGGAAGACTTTTTGGTAACCCCCATTTGTAGAGGGGGTTACTCCCTTCCCTGCCTGGGAAACTTGTCGTCCGCGTCAAGTCTGTACCATCATAAAGTTGAAAATGCAACATATACAAGACATTTATACCATTAGCATGCTATACAAGTACTATCTGATTCCTCAATTGGCATAACTTGCCACTTTACTACCCATTTCAATGTACTCCACTATATAATTTCCATTCTGACAATACGTTATGCATATTTCACACAGGTAAATTGAACATTACCATACAGAGTCATGTAATAACTTTTTGTACTCTAAACAATGCAAGAGGGGGCCCTTCCCTATCAGCTAACTTGGGGCTGGATGGGGCAAGGGCACCATGGTTAGAGGGCAGGACAAGTAACCTGGAATGGGCCATCAAGCTCAATTTGGGCAGTGAGTTCTGAGCGACATAAACACCTTTGTGGACTACATTGAGAGGCAAATCCACTGGCCTCCCGGGGGAATCGTAACTGAAGTGCACCACTGGCTTAACAGCTCAGCCAGTCTTTCTTGGGTGAACAACCACAGTCTCTGTACTTTCAGCAATGGTCTTTTAGTTTTCATCACTTGTGAGTGGTGCCTCTGCATGAAGGGGAATGTCCAAGCTGGGAGCACTGTCAGCCCCTTGCTCTGTAGTCTCTGTTTCTACAACACTTGGCTCATTTTGAAGACACTCTGACACTGAAGGAGGGGTTTCAGCACTCTCATAGTGTTCCTCAAGTTCTGGCATGTCACCAGAAAGACTCATACCATCAGCCTCTCCTTCAGGCAAATCATACAGTTCCACGATACACAAAGACTCAGCATCCTCAGACGTGATACTTTGCACTTCACCTTCAGGGAGCATTGGTTCCAAGGATGATGCCGGGGCATTAGGCAGTCCAGAAAGCCCAGCTTAATCCCTATAATTCAACATAGGATTTCCACGAAACAACCGACTCAGTTCATATGAGGGGTAATAGGCATTATCACACTCACTGTCATCCAAGTTAGACTGGCAGTCACTATCATTCTGGGCCTGCTGTGGGGAAAGTCTTAAATTGGAAACCATGGGGTCAGGCTGACTCTGTTTTTTCTTGCAGCAGCACGAGTCATTGGTCCAGAGGAATCAACCTTGGTGGGTTCAGCCTCAATTATAACTTGACCAATAGGTAGCAAGTGGTTGCAGTGCATGGTCTTGACAGCTTTGGAGTTATTTTCTGGGCGCACTTTGTACACTGGCAAATCATCCAGCTTTCCAACTATGACATGGGGAAGATGGTGCCATCGATCAGCAATTTTGTGTTTACCATGCAATCCTAAATTTCGCAACAACACACGGTCTCCATGCCTATGCTCTTGAGCCTTTACTTTTCTATTATGTCTCTCTTTGTTGGCTAGATTTCTTTTGATGGCCATTGCCTGGGCCAGTTGATAGGCATAGTTCAATTGAGCTTTAAGTTTTTGTACATATTGCAGGTAATCTTCAGCTCAGACTCCATCAGGAGAAACCCCAAAACAGACATCAACAGGCCAGGCCTCTCTCCCGAACATGAGGATGTAGGGAGAGAACCCAGTAGGATCATTCTTTGTGCAGTTGTATGCGTGTACCAAGGTGCTAATCTGTTGGCTCCATTTATGCTTATCTTTTGGGTGGAGGGTGCCTAGCATGTCTAGTAGGGTGCGGTTAAAGTGTTCAGGTTGAGGATCCCCCTGCGGGTGATAAGGGGTGGTTCTTGACTTTCGCACCCCCCATATAGAGAGCATTTCTTTGATTAACTGACTCTCAAAGTCACGGCCCTGATCAGAGTGAATTCGCTGGGGGACACCATAGTGGACGAAGAAATTTTCCACTAGCACCTTGGCCATGGTAGATGCTTTTTGATCTTTGGTGGGAAAAGCTTGTGCATACTGCGTGTTCAAACACCATGAAGTCTTGCTATATTATAACAATAGCAGTCAGCCACTGCAGCTGAACTGCCCCGGAGAGGAAGGAGTTAACTCCAGAAGATCTGGAGTTCTACAGCGCGAGGGCGCTGTGCCCAAAGCTCTATCTGGCAGTTTCAAATGAAACTGTCAGATTCTTTACTCTGCTTCACTGAACAGTCGCTCCGGAGATCAGCTCCTTCAGCTCGGTTCATTCTCGGTTCAAGAGAGTAGTTTTCGGTTCATTTGAACCGGCAAAAGTCATTATTTTTACCGCATTTCGGTTCTAAAGCTCTATCTGGTAACCGTAAGTACAAAAATTCAAGTCTGTGTGGAAAATTAATTATCGGTTCGGTTTTGAACCGATCGCTTGGTTTTTTCTGCCTTTTAAAACTGTACTGTGGGTTTTAGAGTGCGGTTCCCGGTTCTTATCGGTTCTAAAAACGAAATTATTACGGTTTTTTCAAATACCCGTGACACGGTTAGGAACCGATAAGGGTGTCTTGCCTGGCACTGCCATCAAAAGGCAAGTTTTTGGTTAGGCTGGCATTATGTCTGAGAAACCCAAAGAAAAACCGGGCCACTGGTTTCAACACTGTGATACCGTGGGGACGCCTTTGCCAAGGCTGACCCACACACCACTTGTGTCTATTGTCTGGGGTTGACCACCTCCTGTCAGACTGCCAGGTGTGTAAAAATTCCTGCAGCCACCCTGGAGAAGAGATTGGCGGCTCAGGGAACTAGAGGCCAAAAGTCCGCTGACCGGATGGCCAGCCCGGTTCAGTACCCACTGGACCAGAGGAGTGCCCTCTGACCAGGCAGACTTCCTCGGCAAAGGAAGATTGGTTCAGAGGAACCAGTCCCAAGTAAAAAGACAAAGAAATCAGGAGGTTTGGAGTCCAGAATTGTGTCTCCAACTGCTGCAGATAGCTAAAGCCATTCAGATTGTCCATCACTGTCTCAGGGATCTGTAGAACCACCAACAGTTGGTAAAGGTTGGTCTGTTCAGTCCCAGTGGTTGAGGATTTTGAAGTTGAGGATTTTTATGAACCACAGGAGGGGAGGAGGAATTTGATCAATATATGTGGCTTGGGAGTGGTCTGGACGTGCCATTGAACCGGCATTTCTCCAGACAGACCTTAGAATCTCCCTATTCTGTCTGAGTCCCTTCTTTCTTTATTTTTACAAAAGGTTGCAGAAACCCTCCAGCTTCCTTTAGAGGAGGCTGTGGATGAGCAAAGAGGAGCCTGATTATGTGGAAATGATGGATATTCCAGAGTCTAGGAGGTTGTCTATTCCTTTGCATAAGTCATTTAGAAGCAAACAACAAAGATTTTAAAAATCTCATTCTGTCCCTCCTGTAGATAAAAAAATGGACAGAAGGTATACTTTGTCAGGCTCGGATACAGACTTCCTTATTGAGCAGTGTAGTCATGTAGGTGTGGTACAAGCTGCAGCCTGTGACAAGGCTAATATTCCTCTGGCCTCACATCCTCCTGATAAGGATTCTAGGAAGATTGATGCCATGGCGAAGAAACAGTATATGGCAGCTTCTTTGGGACTCAGGCAGGCAAATTATATGGCTTATGTGGCTAGATATCAGAAATCTGGGTGGGACACAGTATTGTAGTTAGCTGGCAGGCCCATGGCCAGCTGGCTAGTGAGTTGAACAAGTGGCTGCTGATGGCATTGAAGCCTCTAAAGTTCAATTTCATACTGCTGTTGATGTTAATGATGTTTCTCCAGGGTCATGGCCACTTCTGTAGCTTCGAGGTTGGCATGGCTCAGATGCACTAATCTGTCCCAAGATACTCAGTCAAAGGCTATGGATTTTCCTGTAGGGAAATTCTCTGTTTGGGGAGCAAACAGAAAATTATATGAAAAGATGGATGAATACAGAACTACCTACAAAAGTGCCCAGGCTAAGGAGAAGCATGCCATGCCACAAAGGCATGCTTCCAGAGGTAGGGGCAGACCCTTTTCCAGGCCTTTTTACCAATTTCAAGCCTCCTCTGCTGTCTCGCAGAGGGGTTTCTTCAGAGGCAGGGGTAGATGTGGCGCAAGTAGACCATCTTCCTCCCCTCAGCCTAAGGCTGCTGCTTAGCAGGCACCCTGATGGGGTGCCCAGGGCCGATTCTCCTGTACCAGTGGGGGGAAGGTTGGCCTATTTCAGCAAGAGCTGGCTGTCCCTAACTTCGGACAGATGGGTTCTGAGGTAATAGGCTAGGGTCTGGTTCTCAGCTTCAAATATTTTCCAAAGATGAGAGCCAGGCATTTCCACTTTGCAATCCTTCAGAAGCCTTGCTTTGAAGCAGAGGTTTCTTCTCTTCTGGTCTGCAAAGCAGTGGAAGGGTTCCTCCTGCCATCAGGGCATGGGCTTATTCAAGATACTTTCTTACCCCAAAAGACAGGAGAATGGCGGCCCATTCTGGATTTGAATACTTGAACAAGCATCTGTTGAAACCAAAGTTCAAAATGTTAACTCTGGCAATGATATTGCCTCCCTAAGGCCAGGGACTGGCTAGCTTCCTGGACCTCAAGGATGCCTATTTTCATGTTCTGATCAGGCCTTCCCACCGAAAGTACCTCAGGTTGAACTGCCCTCAGGCCACTACCAGTTCAGGGCAATGCCCTCGCCTTACTCTCTGCGCCAAGGGTATTCACAAAATGTCTCGCTTGTAGTAGTGGCTCATTTAAGAAGGCAAGGGTTGCTGTGTTTCCCTACCTGGACGACTGGCTCATTGTGGGTCAGTCTCCGGTCAGGTGAAATCCCACTTGCAAGTCACCCAGCAGCTTCTCACTTCTCTGGATTCCTGCTAAACTTACCAAAGTCAGTTTGGAACCAGTTCAGGCCCTAACTTTCATAGGCGCAGAATTGAACACAAGGTTAGCCAGGGCCTTTCTTCCCTCGGAAAGGTGGACAGACTCCATCGCCTGGCATCCTTTCTTACTCCTGCGGGTCCTCGACCAGCAAGGCATTTTCTGCAACTCCTCGGCACATGGCTGCTTCCACAGCTGTTGTGTGCAGGGAGCAAGATTCCAGATGAGGGACATTCAGTTCCATTTGAGGGCCTATTGGTCTCAGAGGAAGGGACCCTCTACCAAATTGGTCCCAGTTATCAAAACCCTGATCCTGGCCTTACACTGGAGGCAGGATCAAAGCAATCTGAAACAAGGGGTTCTCTTCATTCCATTTCTCCCTCCCTCACCCTCACCACGGATGCCTCCCTGTTAGGGTGGGGGGCTCACCTGGGCGACCTTACCACTCAGGGAGTGTGGTCTCCTCAGGAATTTCTGCTCCACATCAATCTTCTGGAACTCAGAGCTGTCTTTTTAGCTCTTCGGGTCTTTTCAGATTCTGTCCAGAACAAAGTGGTTCAAGTCAGGACAGACAATACCACCACAATGTGGTACATCAACAAGCAAGGGGGCACTCGGTCTTCAGCCTTGTGCACCGTAGCAATGAAGTTGTGGTCTCTGGCTTATTCCCTGAACACCTCCCTGATAGCGGTTCATCTCCCAGGGAAGGACAATGTGCTGGCGGACGCCCTCAGCAGAATTTCTCAGGGCCATCACGAATGGGCTCTGAATCCACAAGTACTGGGGTCTGTCTTTGCCAGTTGGGGCACTCCTCAGATAGATCTTTTCACGCCCCAGACAACCACCAACTTCCTCTTTTGCTGCAGGCCTCCAGTACTGGGCTCAGTCCTCTGGATGCCTTTCTGTTGGATTGGGAAGGGAAGTTCCTGTATGCCTTCCCTTTCCTCCTCCTTTTCAGGGTACTAGTGAAAATCAGATCTCAACCTTGCAGAGTGATTCTGATTGCCCCAGATTGAGCCAGACAGCCCTGGTACCCTCTGCTCCCTGTCCCTGGCAGTCCACCCTGCCCTGAGCCTGCCCAGAGTTCGACTTACTGGCCTGTGCACAGGGAGAGTGTGGTATCCGGACCTCAAGTCCCTCCACCTCAAGGCTTGGCTCTTGAGGAGCTAGAATTGTTGATTTACACCTTTCTCAAGGTGTTATGGATATTTTAAAGGCTTCAAGGAAGCCTTCCACTAGAGCCACTTATAATTCTAAGTGGAAGAGGTTTTCCATCTGGTGCTCTGAGAGGCAGATTGTCCCAGAATCTGCTGATCTTCCCATTCTACTGGACTATTTGGTCCATCTGAATTCCTAGGCCTTAGACCAGCTACCCTGAAGGTTCATCTGGCAGCTGTCCTGCTTTTGTGTCAGCAGGAAGCCTGCCTCCTTTCTTCTCACCCTGTGTTCTCTAAGTTTTTAAAGGGTTACTTCACACTAACCCTCCTTCGGGAACCAGCTCCGCCGGACCTGAATATTTGCATTGCTCAGTTAATGCAACCCCCCTTTGAGCCTCTGTCTTCAGCAGAACTCAAGTATTTAACTTGGAAAACCGTTTTTCCTAGTAGCTATCACCTCTGCCAGATGCATAAGTGAGTTACAGGCCCTGTCAGTGGAAGAAGATTTTATCTCTTTCCACAGAGATAAGGTAGTCCTTAGGACTAATAGAAAGTTTTTGCCTAAGGTGGTTTCTGATTTCCACCTGAATCAATCTATCTCTCTCCCAGTATTTTTCACTGAGCATTCTTCCTCAGGTGAGAGGAGACTGCACAGCTTGGATATCAAAGGCATTAAGTTACTATCTAGAGCGCACTAGAAGTCATAGGTTCGAATCCTCCAACTGTTTCTTACCTATGGCGAAAGTTGGCAAGGAAACCTTGGCACTAAGAGAACAATTGCAAGGTGGATTGTCTCTTGTATCCAATTTTGTTATCAGAAACTGGGTAGAGTACCCCCTCAGGATTGAGGCCCCTCCACCAGGGGTACAGCTGCGTCTCTAGCGGCTGCTAGAGACATTCCTATTCTGGAGATTTGTCAAGCTGCTACCTGGAAGACAGTTCACACCTTTACCAAGCATTATTCCCTGGATGTCCAGTCCAGGAGAGATGCTCGGTTTGGCACAGCTGTGCTTCAGAGCCTATTTCCTAAGTAGGTTCTGACCCTCCTCCATGGAGGTACTGCTGTGTAATCTGCTATTGTTATAATATAGCAAGACTTCATGGTGTTTGAAGAAAAAATTACTCACCTTAGTAATTGCTTTTCTTCTCATGGAGTCTTGCTATATTATAACCACCTCCCTCCTGCCCCTCTCAGAACTCCTACTTGGTAGAGGTGGCAAATTGGTGCAAGCACTGTGTCATGCCATTTTAGTTTTCCCTAACCCTGTTTTCCTTTGGGTTAGGGATCTAGATTGTTCATTTAGGTTATTTTTTATTGCCCCTTCTTGGACTTGAGTCTTGGGGAAGGGGTTCATATGTGCTTGTCAAGGGTGGTAAAATGAACCATAATACCATCAATCTTTGTTATTATGGTTCTGGGTGTTTCTTTTTGTTTATATTGTTGTTATTACTACTAGTAGGTAGCCATAGGCTAGTGTAGTTTTCCACACAGACTTTTTCCGTCCTTTGATGTTGGCTCAGAAGATCTGACAGTTTCATTTGAAACTGCCAGATAGAGTTTAGGCACAGCGCCCGCTGTAGAACTCAGATCTTCTGGAGTTAACTCCTTCCTCTCCGGGGCAGTTCAGCTGCAGTGGCTGACTGCTATTGTTATAATATAGCAAGACTCCATGAGAAGAAAAGCAATTACTAAGGTGAGTAATTTTTTCAAATGGTCCATAACCACTAACACATTGCCAATGTTTCAATGATCAGGCTCTAAACTCAAGAAGTCTATGCAGACTAGTTCCATTGGGGTACTGGTAGTAATGTTGACAAGGGAGGCAGCCCTCTGAGGCAGGGCTTTTCTCTGCAGGCAGTGGCTACAAGTACTTACATGGTGCTCAATATTGGCCCCCATCTTGGGCCAATAGAATCGAGATCATACTAGGTCAAGGGTCCGGTCGATACCGAGGTGGCCCATATGACTGTGGAGGGGCCTCAGTACCAAATCTTTGAAGGCTGTGGGCAGGACCAATTGTTGCTTGTCTATTTGGCCACCCCGATCTACAGTCTCTTTATACAACAACTGATTATGCAGCTTCAACCTGAGGCCTTCTTTAAACAATAAAGCGGTTCTCAGATCAGAGGAACGCAACTTGGGCACATCTTTTCCTGCATGAAGGGCGTCAAGTGCTGGCTGAATCATAGGATCTCGGATTGAGCCCATTGAATGCTGTCATTGTGAAACTGAGGTAGTGCACTAATATCTTGAGCAGAGAAGTGGCAATACACAGCCGGTATGCAGGTGTCAGAGGGGCCCAAGCAATCTACTAAGCAGTCCACTGTGTCCGTAGACATCTGTTCATTTCTATCAAACTTTTGGCACAATGCTCAGATGTCAGGTTCAGACAGCCTGACCCAGTCGCTCTAATGGGCCTCCGAGATAGGTCGTCAGCATCAATATGATTCAGGCCTGGTCTGTATTCGACAGCATGATCATATGTTGACAATGCAGAAAGCCACCGGTGCCCCTTGGCATCTAACTTTGCTGAAGTCTGTACATAGGTCAACGGGTTGTTGTCAGTCCTCACCAATATTTTTGCCCCATAGAGGTAATCATGAAACTGGTCGACAATAGCCCATTTTAATGCAAGGAACTTCAACTTGTGCTCAGGGTAGTTTCGCTCTGACGGGGTTAAGCTCCTACTGGTGAATGCCACTGGTCTCAACCCATCCTCATGGTCTTGATACAGTACTGCTCCTAGACCCTGCAGACTGGCATCAGTATGCAGTACATAGGGTTTGGTGGGATCAGCATAAGTGAGGATGGGGGCGTGGGTGAGCTGGTATATGACTTCGTGGAAAGCTGCTTCACAGTCAGGCATCCAACCGGACCCAAAAAGTTTACCTGGGCGGAAATATGCTTTGTCTCGTTCTTTGATGGACCCTTTTTTGTATTTCTGATTGGAAGGAGGGTAACCCTGGGTAAGATTCAAGAGTGGCCTAATCACTTTAGAATAGTCCCTTATGAACCAGCGGTAGTAGCCACAGAATCCCAGGAAACGTTGTAGATCTTCCCTTGTCAATCTTCACCATTCATTACTTCCTGGGTGTAAGCGGGCCGTTTCGTCACGGGAGCTTTTTTTTTTAAAGTTTGCACTAACGGCACCGCCCTCGAGAGTGACGTCATGCGCGAGGGGCGGCCGTTAGTGGCGACCGACTCCTCCTCCAACTCAGTTCTGTTTCTCCCGCCGTCGAGGCAGCACCTGTTTCGTGGAGCGAAAGTTTTTTCTACCTGCGTAGTACCGACTCCTGTTTTTCCTTCGCACTCGACGCCATTCCGGTAAGACTGTTCTTTTTTCTATCATACGGCGTCGGGTGTGTTTTCCTACTGTGTTTTATCCTTATTAGTTTCGCGTGATGTCCGGTTCCGGAGCTAAGCGCTTTTCGAAGACGGGCCGTGCCCCTATGCGTCGGTGCTCCTGTGGCCGGCATTTCTCCGTCTCGGACCGGCATGACGTTTGCCTTCGTTGCCTGGGACCCAACCATGACATGGATTCGTGCGACGCCTGTTTCTCGATGGACCGCCGTGTCCTCGAAGTCCGCGCGTTCAAGCTCGGCAAAGCCCCGCCGACCTTCGGGGGACGACGTCGCTCAAGGGATTCTCTCCAGGTAAGGTCTCTAGGCCTTCCCGGGTCCCCTCCTGGGCCTATCACGGTCCGAGGAGGAGGGAGTCTCCTCGTCTTTTCTTGGCGAGGAGGAGGCCCTTCTGCGGTGTCGAGGGCGCCGTGAGTCCCCTCCCGGGCCGCTGATGCCGACACTGCCTCGGCAGTCACCTCCTCGGAGGTGCAGGCTCCCCACATGTCAAGGCCCTCGGCTCTTGGGCCTGGCACAGGTGGACCCTCGGCGCCGCCCTCTGGCACTGTTTGGATCCGGTGCGTTCGCGGTGCGGTGATCAAGCCGGTGCCGCTTTGGGTCCGGTGCCATTGGCGGTGCGGTGATCATCAGCGGCGCGTTGGCGGAGTGCGGCTTGCGGCTCGGCACCGTTCGCGGCGCCAATGGTCATGGCGGCACCGTCCCGGTAGGTGCGCCTCGCCTCCGGCACCGCTGGTGGTGCTGTGGGCCTAATCTTGCCTCCTCGTGGTGCGGGGTCAGTTCCGACACCGGGAGCAGTGCCGTTTGTCCTACCGGTGCCGTAGGGGGTTGGGAGTCGGGCCTGGCTGCTGCCAGCATTGGAGGGGTGAGCGGCGCCGCCGTTGTTAGCGGGGCTGTTCGTGGTGCCGTGGCCTCTGGGACCCCTGGGGTGGCCAGCATTGAGGTCCAGCTGGTCTCGTCTTCCTCGGACGATGACTCAGACGTGGACCCATCCTGGCACCCCCACTCTTCGGGGTCTGGGTCCCCTGTGGCTAGAGGTGCCAGGCGGCACAGCGGGCCCCTTCCTCTGTCCCCCCTTCCGTTGTCTCCTGAGGGCTCCCCAGCTGGGGGTGGCCGGGGGTCTCAGGGGGCAGGCGTGGGGGTGACAGAGGGGGAGGCTCCCCTCTCTGGAGGGCCAGTGACAGCTACCCCCCAGGGTGCTGTTGCCCCCTCTGGGGACAGGGGAACGCTGCTGTTGAGGAGGAGGGCCCTCTCAGAGTCCGAGGGGTTGAGGGGCAGAGGGTCTGGCTCTCGGTCTTCTGTGGTCACCTCGGGGGGGTGGCCAGGAGTCGTAGTGCAGAACCCCGCCCTTCCCTCTGGGGCTCTAGGGTGCCCTCCGGCAGCGTTCTTGTGGACTGCCCTTCTGGATCCATGCAGTCCCGGCATCATCACAGGGGAGGTTCTCCCCCTGTGATCTTCCAGGCTCCGCTTCCCCAGAGTTCCGTTCTGTGGCCTGGTCTGTTGTCCAGGATCCCTCCAGCTAGGGCTCCGTCTCCCGGATTCAGAGCCCTGGCAGAGAGCTGTTGCCTCCTGGAGGTGCCCTCTCCTATCTCTGCCTTCACCACCCCCGCTCCCAGGCCGTGTCGGTCCTACGGGTCCGTTATCCTGGGAGCAGTTCAGGGGTTCTGCGGCGGCCTTCCCCTCATATGTTAGATACATGCATGAGCGGGTCTTTCGACTCTCCCCACCGCCGCAAGAGTCCTCTGGACATTCCAGCTCCCCATCATCCTTGTCTCCTTCCTCTGAGGGAGAGGAACCCCCTGCTCATCTTTCCTCCGATGCTGATTTCACGGAATATCAGCGTTTCCTTTCGAGGATGGTGAGGGATCTTCGGATTTTCTATGTTCGGAGAGACAATACCGAATGGGAGACGCGAGAATTCCTTGGTGAATTCAGTGCCCAGCATTTGGTGGTACCTTCCTGGCCTATCCCCTTCCAGGAGGCGTCTATCCGGTCCTGGCAGTCCCCAGCTGCTTCTTCTCCAGCCCCGGCTGACTGTCAGCGTAGGTATTGTGCACCCTCAGAGTCTCTAGGTACCCTTCCCAACCCCCCCTCTGGTTTGGTCTACTAGACACTCCTTCCGGGTGCCGCTGCCTGGCGCACGACCGCCCACCGGATCCGGACTCTCTCCAGTTCGACCGTTGGGGGCAAAGAGTGTTCTCTTCTTCTCGTGCGGTTGCCTGTATTGCATCTCATCAGGCTCACCACGCTGCCTACAACCGGCACTTGTGGTCGATTATGTCCCAGCTGTTGGCATCAATGCCTGACATGGAGCAAACCAGACAAGCCGTTGCCCTCTCCACGGTAGGTCTGGAGTTGGCAAGACACCAAGCAAGGGCATCTTACGACGCCAATGAGGTGGCTTCCAGGCTTGCGGGGACAGCGATCTGCATCAGGCAGATGGCATGGCTTTGTCTCTCTAGGTTGTCACCCCTGGCCCGGCGTAGGTGATTCACTCCGCTTCCGGGGGACCCATCTTTCTCCTCTAGAGCTAGGAGACTTTTGCAGGGGCTCCTCCGTCTTCTCTGCCTCTGGAGACACCTCCTAGCTCTTCCCCCAGTTAGGCTTTCTGAATAAGTTAGGGTCTTCTCCTTCTGTTTCTCACCAACAGGAGGCTGGGGGTCTTGTTCCCTCAGGGTATTTTACCTCTTCCCCCCCCCGGGGGGAAGAGGAGCTTGGTACTCACCCAGGAAGTAATGAATGGTGAAGATTGACAAGGGAAGATATGAAAATTACGTACCTACCGTAATTCTTGATCTTCTCTTGTATCTTCACCATTCATTACTTACCCCGCCCACCATCCCTCAGTGGCCCTCCTGTGGCTTCTCCACCTCCCGTCTCCTTCCTCTCTGCAAAAAAAAAAAAAAATATATAAAAATTTTTATATCTATATCCTTAAAGGGGATCCTTATTTCTCCAGAAAATTATTTACTCTAAGATTCTTGGGCCTTTTCCTGGAATTGCGATATGGTGATCAGGCTGCACAACTATCTCTTGCCATACCTTCTGGCAGATACTTCTGGGGTTTTAGCCTGACTCTGGCTATACAGTTTTGATCCTGCAATTCCCTGCTACCAGCTGTTAAGCCCTAGAATCTCAAACCCCTTTATTCTTGCCTTGCAGAGCAGAGGAACGGGTATGACTATTTTTTCTTTAAAAAAAAGAAAAACTGAGGGAACTTTCTCCGACTGCTATAAGGCAATCTCTAATTTAAGGTCATGCTCCTAAGCCGGCAGGCTATGCTCTATAAAAAAAAAAAAAGATGGAAAAACAAGGGCGAAGAAAATCCTTCTTGTAATATTTTGATTATTGGTTTTTCCTTCTAGTTCCTCCTGGACAGTTTTACACAGAAGCAGTGCTGACCATGACCAATCTTAAGCAGCTTTAGCCTCTGGCCTGCCTTGGCAAGTCCGGCTGAGTCCATTTCTATACCTATAAACCGCCTGAAAGGCCTAGATTTTCCATTTCTAAACCCTTGAGCAGCTCTCACATGCTGCCTGGGATTTATCCTTCCCTCCTCGGGTGTCCTCCAGTTAAAGGGCTTTCCTCGCCAGGAGCCCAAGTGAGGATCAAGGACCATGGCATGTTGAAGATGAGGACTATGCCCTCCTGAGTCTGTCTAGCGGGTTCGGTGAACCTCTCTTCAGCTCTATCACTGGGATTCTTGCTTCCCTGTTAATCGAGCCTTAAGCTATCAGCTAACTATGCTCGTTGGCATTCTGGTCCCTTCAACATCCCATCTTCTTTCTTCTTCTTTCTTCCTTATTACCTTCCTTCTCTCTCCTCCTAGAGTCGCCCAGGTAAGGAGGCCCTGCGTCCCTAGGTTAGGATACTTTATCTCCTCTGTCCTTCCTCCATCGGCTTCTTCCTTTTCAGTTCATTCTTCCTTACTTTTCTATCCCTTGGCTATCTTGCCTCGCTATCTCTATCTCTGTGCTTTCACTTTTTGCTCTCCGCTCACAGAACTGAGTTGGAGGAGGGTTATGTCGCATCTACGCCGCCGCTGGTATGACGATGACGTCACTCTCGAGGCGGTGCAGTTAGTGCAAACTTAAAAAAAAAAAAGCTCCCTGACGAAAAGGCCTCGGCCATACACCAGTAAGTAATGAATGGTGAAGATACAAGAGAAGATCAAGAATTACGGTAGGTACGTAATTTTCATTTCTTTCAAATTGTGGGGCTGGAGCCAAGTAGTCAAGGCTTCACCTTTACTAGGATCAGTCTCTGTCCCCTCTGTAGACACTATGTGCCCCACATACTTCACAGAGGTTTGGAAAAACTGGCACTTGTCGATGGACAGCTTGAGGTCGAAATCTTCCAGTTGGTCTAGTACTTTGAACAGTTGACTCTCATGTTCCTATAGGGAGCTTCCAAACACAATGACATTGTCCAAGTACACCAGGCATTCCAGCAAATTCATGTCTACCACCACTCGTTCCATCAGTCATTGGAAGGTGGCTGGGGCACCCGATATCCCCTGTGGCATTCTCAGGAATTCGTAGAACCCCAAAGGACAGATGAAGGCTGTCTTCTCATGGTCCTATGGAGCCATCAGAATCTGGTAATATCCACTGTGAAGATCCAACGCAGAGAACCATTTGCTCCCATTCTTGTATACGGGGCATGGTGTACTGATCGGGGATGGTCCGCCGATTCAGAGTTCGATAATCAACACACATTCTCACAGATCCATTCTTCTT
Source organism: Neoceratodus forsteri (assembly GCA_016271365.2). Classification (NCBI taxonomy): domain Eukaryota; kingdom Metazoa; phylum Chordata; order Ceratodontiformes; family Ceratodontidae; genus Neoceratodus; species Neoceratodus forsteri. The sequence goes on from CM028136.1 coordinate 807,499,745, forward strand.
ACGCACAACCACAATGGGAGAAGCATATGGGCTCCTGGATTCTTGTATCACACCAGCCGCGAGCATATCTTGCAAGGGTCTTCTCACATCATCTATGTCTGTTCGAGACCTCTCTCGAAATGGCCATTCATTGTGCAGGCATATGTGATGCTCCACACCCTGGACACATCCCATGTCCCATTCCTTCAATGAAAACACTTGATCTCTCTGGGCAAGTTTCTGGCTAATTCTAGTCTTCCATTCAGCTGGCAACGGGGAGTCACCAAAATCAAACAAGTCGGGAGTCACTCTATCTGTCTTGCCAGGGTGCTTGTTGCTGGGCAACACTGCAGTGTCTGCACAGTGTACCATAGCTAGGGTGCATCCTCTGTTCACCTGGATCTCCTGATCTGACACATTATGAATCTGGACCATCACTCATCGTGCACTGGCATGAGCACAAGCTGGCAAGATGCTGGGCTTAACCAATAATCCTTCTGGCAATTTTCCATCACCTGGCACGTCCAACATCAGTATTTTGCTCTTGACATCTTTGCAGAGTGGACTTCCCCTTGAACTGTACACTGGGAGATAGGGGCCAGTACCATTAAATAGGGATCCTTCTTCCACATGACCCTACTGGTTCATCCTGGTCCACTCCTTCGGGGTTCTGTTGCAAATCATAGGTCTTCTTGATCAGAGAGGGAATTCTTAGGGCCCTCCCAGTCTGTTGCCCTTGTTTCTCGTGACAGAGTTGTGCCAGTCTCCCAAACATATGGACACTGGTACCAATTAACAGGGGAACCCCATCATACAGTCCAGTAGGGGGACACACTAAGGCTAGTGTCTCGACTTGCTCCTCTACACCAGTTACCGCTGCAGGAAATGACAACCAGATGCGGACATGTCCTAGGTAGGGATAAGACTTGTCACTCAGCCCCCACACATGTAGGCCTTCCAGGGATTGTGAGGGCACAGCAGATAAGTGTTTGTCATACCAGTCCTTAAATATAATGGTCACTTGCGACCCACTGTCCAGCACAGCCCGAGTAGGAATACCATTCACAGCCATCGTAATCTCCATTGAAGGGCCCATTATTTTGGACCAGTCTGGAGGGACAGCAGCAGGGGCCTGGAGAGATGATTTAGCCACATAGGAATTTGAGCTACTACTTCTTGAACCCTCACTGTGGTCATTTTGGGTACTCCTTGACTGCTGATTCATTCTCCAAAGCTCTCCTTGATGCCTGTATACAACTTTATCTTGGTCTTTTGTGGACTGGTATTCCCTCTTCATGTGCCCATCCTTCCCACAATTATGGCAAAATATGTTTTCTGGGATTTGGGGTGGCCGAGGCATCACATTGGGAGCTGGGGCGGTGGTACTACCAACTGAAAACCTTCGTGCCAACTCTGTCTGCTGTGTGGTGAACATTTGGAGACATCTCGTCAATTGTCTTACTTCCATAGTCAAGGCATCGAGTTTCGAGCTGCTGTCAGCAGGAGATGCCTGGGTGGACACCCCCACCCCCATAGCAGATCCAGTTGGATAAGGGTCGGTGCCTGTACTTGCAGGAGCAGTCTTCATAAACAGACTGTTTTTTGTTTCCCTAAAATCCCTCAGCAGTTCATCCCATGATGGCACACCTTCATTGGTCCCCACTTCGGAAGGGCCTTCCGATGCCGTGATCACTTGGGCTGCACTCACCCTAGAATTACAATCCCCCTCTTCATCTTAAACCTCCCAGAGTTCTTTTATCAAGTCACAATAGTCCGGTGGGTTACCCTTTCTATCTGGTAGCCTTAATTGAAGAAGCTGTGATTTAGAATGTTTTGCATGTTGCAGTATGTGCCCCAACCTCACATGGTTTAAGTCACTGGCGGCTACCCCACCTTTTCGATAAGCCTTTTGCAGCACTTTTTCCAGATGAGTAACATATGCAGACAAACTTTCCCCTGGACATTGTTTTGTACCTCGAAATTTCCACACCAAGTTCTCCCCTGAGTCAATGCTCCCAAAATTGCCTTCAAGTGCAGATAAGTACTTCTGGGCAGAAGAATCAGGATTTGTGGACCTCAGAAATGTAATGGTCTCTAGGGCTGGACCCCTCAGACTTTCTATGATCCTTTTCCATTTCTCAGCCTCCGCACACTGCCATTCAAGTACCAAAGGGGCAACACAATCTATCCAGGTCTCCCAATCATCCTCCCCTTGGGGGGTGGGAAGGATGCTGGAGAAGATTCTCAGCCTTCGGTAAGAGTCATGACTAATGGCAGGTACAGACATAGGAGCCAGCATTGGCATGGGCTCTGAAGGAGGGGCAATAATGGGTGCTGGAACGGGAGGGGGTGTTTGGGGGAGGAACACCCCCAGGTGGCAGGAATAGTTTCTTTAAGTCCTCCACAGTTTTCCCTTCCTCCAGCAACAACTTATTTATTTTTTTATTTATTTTTTATTTATTTGTTCTAGGAATTAATACCTTTGAGCCAAAGGCTCTTTTACAAAGGTTCCACGTCAATTGGGTACAATACAAGTGTAGTTACAAAGTAGGCAATTCAGTTGAATATTGTCACAGTCGAGAGGAGTAACACAATACATTAAAATATAAGAAAACAAGTAGAAACAGGGAGAAAGAAAGAAAAGAAAAAATTATATATTATTCATAAACAAAACAACATTAGATAATGGGAAAACGTCTCGAGAGAGAATATACTAATTGAGAGTGTAAGGGGAGAGGGGGGAGGGGGGAACAGTCAATAGTGAGGGAGAGCCTCACATATGCCTTTGTCAAGAATACTGGGGTGAGGAAAAGGAGGAGAGAAAAATAAAAGAGAAGGGAGTAATTTAATAAAGTTATTTAGTTATAAGTTTACTTAGCAAATTTCTCCTCAAAGGTCTCAGATAGTGGGGGGATCATTCTCCCCGGGGTCTTTATTGTCTTTAGTTATCACTCTCCAGGCAGTGAGTGCTCCTTTGGGGGTGATAGTCTGTGGCACTTTGGAACTGTCTACTGGGTCCTTACACTCTACTAACGCCATGAAACTTTGTGCGAGCAGATTAGCCTGTCAGTCCACCACCAAGGGTTTTGTAAACATTCAACCTTGGAAAGTACTTTCTCTACAGTGTCCTTATTAGTACCCAGGGGAATATCCAGGATAAGTATAGCATTTTGGGGGTCGATCTCCTGCCCAGTACACCACCCCACCAACTGGTGTACAGCCACTTCTGTTGGAGTAGCTAGTTATGTTTGACAATAATTTGTAGTTTCGGCCACTAGAAGACACAAAATCCCAGCGGTGAGCCTCCAAGATGTAACCCCTAGGTGGCGCTATCCCAAGGGCTACTACCCCTGCCTGGTTTGCTAGTAGCAGATTAAGGGGTCTGAGTTCTGAAACGGGTGCCTCCACCTGGAGGTCAGGGTGGTAGCTGTCAAGCTAACCTGGGCACAGCCCTCTGGGACACTGTAACCCCCCTCTTTCCCCTCTAGTGGCCTGAACACTGTATAATGATCACTTTCACAATACCCCTGGTACACCACACAAATATTCATACTGTTTGCACTTACCACCAGGGCTGGTTCCTCTGGCTCGACCCTGTGGACCCTCTGTAAAACAAAGTTAAGCACAGCAAATAGCAACAGTACAGTATTTTGAGCACAAACTGGAACCACAGTCAGATTACATGCAGAAAAAGTTTATTCAGGGGACTTGAACAAGGGAGGGGCAAAATCAGGTTAACTAGCTTAAAGGTTATATCAACCAAGCAGTTATGCATGCACTTTGAGTCCCCCCACACAGTCCACCTCTGGGTACACAGGTAGAGAAGAGATGGGCTAGCCAGGACAGTTGCCCTGGATTGCAGCTGGTTGGGGCCCTGTGATGGAAAACACAACATGCACAATACACAATATTTGTAATCCAAAGCCAGAGGGCTCAGTTCGAAAAGGAAACGAAACAACAAGACAATCAGATGACACACTCAGATTAAGCTGTTGTTGTAGGGAGCTACCCTGGTATTTACTCATGATACCCAAGACTGGACACAGGCTGGATGAAAATCGAGACTGCAGGTGGTTGATCTGGAATGTCATGGGAAGCAGGGCCCACACAAGTCGCAGAGGCATCATTCCTGTTCAAGCGTGGAGCAGGGGGCTGATCCCCTAGGCAGGTCTCTCGTCGATGGCTTCTCTGTGCAGTGGGTAGTCTGGCTGGGCCAGTCTGACAAAGCCCAGACCGCACAGAGACAAGTTCGGAAGCAGTCCGTTTTGGGCTGGATACAGCTTCCAGCAAGCAGAACACAGTTCACACAGTGGGGAACTAACTCACAAACCACTAGCAGCTCATAGCACATTTACATGTACAGGAATTCTACTGTACCAGGCAAAGTGCTCCCTGGGCACAATCACGAAGTGCGCACACTGGGAGCTTAGGGGTAGTGGAACTCCTGACAGGCCGATCGCACTCAGCAAAAATATTCGTTCTTCTTCAGGTTGAGCCTGGCCCACTTCAGTAGCTTACTTTAGTCACACAAACTTGGATTTAGTCCAAAATAATTCTCTTCTCTCCCTCTCAGGAGCAGCACACCGGCATGCAGGCCAAAAACTTAGCCTTTTCAGAGTTCTCTCATGCAAATCCACTCAGGATTGCTGCTCAGAAACACTTCAGCTCCTTCTTGCTCAGCTTCCAGCTTAGTTTTAACTGAAAACTGCCAGCAGCCCGGGACTTCCCCAAGATCCAAAAGATTTGGTTGGCTAATTTGGCTGTCAGTCAAAGCAAGAGCTCCCTCTTCAGTTGCAAAAAAGGCACAAAAAAAGCTCCAAACTAAAGTTCCTACAGATTTTGAATTCAGACAGCTCCTGTAGTCCGGCTACATTTTAGGTCCCACCAGTACTGTTTGGTCCAGTTTGTAGTCCAGGACCAAGATAGTGGAGACAAACAAAACAGTCCTTGCTACAAAGAAAGCAGGTTAGACAAACTACATTATCACTCTAAACGATTTTCAGTAAATAGTTACATCTTTCAACAGAGCTCCCTCTCAGATTACTTAAACTGCAATTAGGCAGCTCTTAAAGAGACAGTACACAGAGGCTATACAAGCTCTAGTAATCACATTTAAACTGCTAAAATGCAGGACACCAGCCTGGCAGTGAGCATTTAGGCAAGCTCAAGGAAGACTTTTTGGGAACCCCATTTGTAGGGGGGGGTTACAATTAGATGGACCTCAAGGGCTTTCGATACCTGGGAGTGCACATAACCTCTGACCTAAGTCAACTTTTTCAAGCAAATTATTACAAAATGCTAGACGAAATACAGAAGGACTTGGACAGATGGGCTGCTTAGCCACTATCACTGACAGGCCACATGGAAATGATCAGCATGAATGTTTTCCCACATCTGCTCTCATACACTCGCATAAATTATTCTGGAAATTGTTACAAAAGCTACTCTTCAAATTCATCTGGGCAGTAAGAGGCCTTGGCTGAAATGGAGTATTGATGTTAGAGAAGGAAAAGGTGGACTTAGAGTACCAGACCTCAAAACTTACTAAGGAGATGCTCAGCTCCAGCACATAGTAACACAGCTATTGTGATAGGGGGACAAGAATTAGCATAGGTAGCAATGGAGCACCCTTTACTGGCATTTTGTGCAGGGGCAATGGGGGAGAGAATGAAGGAAAGCTAATTTCAAGACTCTACTGGATATGTAAGAATCGTAATTCTCAGCCCAAGTTAGATATTCCACCTAAATGAGAAGCAAAATTAGGAGCTACATTTCTGGGAAAAGTCTGGAACCAGATTTGGGAGCAAGCCATTAAAATGATGGCCTTGCCATCATGGCATGAATTCCATTGGCAGATGATTAAAAGGTTTTTCATAACCTGGCACTGTGGCAACCACCAGATGGATGTGTGCTGCAGAGAATGTGGTCACAAGGGTACCCATAGGCACATTTTTTGGAGTAGTCCAAAAATGTGGGGTTTCTGGAATGTTATTCTCCAGAACATGACCACCATACTACACACTCAGATCTCTGACACCCATGACACACTGATGTCAGGAAGATTCCCAATAGGGATTCATAACCCTGGAGTAAAATGCCTGTTCAATAAATTAATAGCAGCGCAAGCCAAAACTATCACTAGGAAGTGGCTCTCTAATCAACTTCCAGATGAGTCACAATGGCTAGCTTGCTGCTTGCATATTAAGGAAATGAAAAGATTAACAGCTCATTTCCATTTACAAAAAGAGAAATTTACAGCAAGATGACTTCCCTTAAATACATTTTTAAGTGAGCAGGAGAGCACGTTGCTCTTAGAAATCCTGGTAATAAATGCTTATTTAACACCCCAGTCAGTTGGGCTGGCCCCAGCCTGATGAAATAATAGGTTCACACAAGCTCACCCCTTGTGCAGCAGGTAACAGACATGAAGCCTTTCTAACCCTGATATGCTTGTGCTTGGTATTGTTCTGACAATGTTAATATGAAGCTACAAGATGCCTATTTTTTTTGGGGGGGTGGAGGAGGGGGGTATATATTTGTCCTGTTAATATGTTTTTTATAGTTGCTAAATTATGTGTTAATGTATGAATTACAATAGGTTTTTCTTCTCTTAGATTAGCCCCAATGACTTCAGTTTTGCTGAATGTTTTTCTTTTTATTTTTTTTAAATATGTTCTGCTTTTTCTCTGTTGTAAGCTTATCTAAGTATTGTTCTATATATGATCATCATAGCTGTTTCTACAAGATGAAATAATTAACAAAAACTGCTATTTCAAAAAAAAGTCTGAAGCACTAGGCACTGTACTGCATCATAAACTGCCTTGTTTTTTTTGGGGGGGTCTATTACCAGGGAGGGTAGAGATAAGGGGCAAAATAAGGGTGGGCATAATTAAGGCAACCAGCCTCTGCATGAAGGAAGTGAGAAAAGAACTGTAAAATCACTGGGGCTTTCACTATTTGTCCACCACAGTCGACACCGCCCCAGTCCCGGTCCTGAGGTGCCTTCTGTTGTTTCTGCTGGCCCTCAGGTAATGATCCTGTGATAGGGGGCACTGCAGAGGCTGTGGAACTAAACTGTACTTTTGGTGATATTCTCAGAGTGCCATACAACCCTGCTGCTGGAACATGCAAGCTGCTGTTCCTCCCCGCTCGCAACTACAGAGCACTATGGCACTTTAAAACTGAAAGAAGTAGCAGTAGATTTTATGTATTTGAAGTGCCCTTCCCCAAAGGTTCAGGGTGCCCGTACAGCATGTAACATCATAAACATCATACTGCAATCCGATCAACATCTAAACAAATATAAATATAATAAAATCTAATATACCTCACATAAGCCCCCCGCCTTTGAGAGAGGCTTATGCTCCCTTTAGGGACCCCCTTCCTTTTAAGTCACCAGCAGGATTTAGGGATTATAGTGCTCTTAGGGTGCAAGTTCTACTGGCCACCTCTTGGTGGCAGCAGAGAGCAGGATTTCTGGGAGTATAGGAACAGGACATTTTCTGGGCTGGATCTTGAGAGGAGGAGGGCAGTAGACCGGCGGGCACTGCAGAGAAGTAAGGGGTGGGGGCTCCCCCCTGCTTTAGGCAGACAGACTTCTACAGCAGTGATGCACCGGGTTTTCTGGGGAGCATCCGTGGAAGGGCTCCAAGAGTCGGGTAGCTGTGGCAATTTAATGTGGAGACCTGGGCTCTGTGATGTGGAAGGAGTAGTGGAGATGCAGTATAGGTAGGCCTCAGGGTCCAGGTTATGCCCCAGTCGGTTTATAGTGGGCTTGGGTTGTCTGGACTGCAGTAGGCTGTGGCAGGACCACAGCAGCTCGGGTGGCAAGGTGGCCTGGGTACACTGGTGAGGGGGGCCTAGGGGAACCTTTATGTAGTTTAAAGGGCCTGTTTAGAGGGACAGGCCTCGGGGCTGCCTGTCTTTAGCCGAGTGGGCCACGGAGTGCCCTGAAGGGGTCCCCTGGTGTTGGTTGCTCATATCGGGTAGCAGCTGGTGGTGAGAGGGGCGACATCAGGCAACATTTCAGGCATGGGGCCCTGGAATACATCTCGATTCTGGATGTGGGAGTGGAGTAGTAGTAGACCTGAGAGACCGGGCAGAACAGGAGTGCAACCTGGGTGAGAGAGGACTTGGGGTATGGTGCATTGTGCTGGTACTGCATCATGCGTGTCCTTTGGGGCTGGATAGAAGGCCGAGGAACAGGTTTGGGAGAAACTGAGCACTTCCCAGAGAGGATAAAGGTATAATGCCCCATTGGTTTAAGTAGTGAAGTGTCAGGTACTTACCAGTACCAGTGGAATTTATGGGAGCTTCACAGTCCAGGATGGGAGGTCACTGGGTTCCTGGGGGGTAATCGAGTTTGCTGTTTTGTGAGCTGTTAAAAGACCTTGTTCTGCCTAAAGTCAGTGCAATTTTTGCTGTATAAAAATGTAGCCCCATGGAGCTGAGAGTTAAGTTCAAGTCACAAATGGACCCCTGCTGTCCTGTTAAATCATTTGTGGCTCAAGAGAAATAAAGTGATTTGTGTTTTAGAAAAGCATCAGTAGTTGTCTCAATCTGCAAATAAGGATAGATGAACTGCCCATTCTTAAAGATTTTTAACTTTCCTAATGAGATCATTTTCAGGGGGTCTTAATTCCTGCCCCTCTGGGCTTCTGGGTCAGAATAATCACTGGTGGCTGAAGAACGAAGGCATCCTGAACCATTTAGATCTTTAGCGGAAATGACAGGGTGCCCTCGAAGTTTGTGGCCATTAATTCTTGGAGGTCTTCGGTCATCTTGAAATCATCTCCAGGTAGGCCCTTTTTGTCTGTCCATGTTTTGGACCTGGGGGGGATTATGTCTGGTGAGATTTCTGTGCTGTGTTGTGCTGTGTGCCCTCTCCTCCGGGCCATCAGAATTTGCCCCTAGACATGCGGGGAAGGGGTGGGCCACACATGGGGGCTCTTCCTGATATTTCTTCACACCCTAAGATCAAAGTACCCTATATTTACCAGGAGCAGAGCTGCTGTTGGACCTCTAGCCAGGTGTAGGCCATGTAGCACACTAAAAAAGTTCTATGGTGGTGTAGGAGGCGGGCCTAGTGTGAAGGTAGACCTCAGTTCTCCAGTTGTGGTGCTCGCATGTGACTGCTGGTCATGTGGTGCTTTCTGAGATCCTTATTGGTGGATGGCTGCAGAGAGAAGAAAACAGCTTGTAGCCTAGCACCATTTTGCAGCAGCATTGAGAAGGGTGTGGAGGTTTAGAGCAAGCCGAAGATCATGTAAAAGGCAGCCAGGAGAACAGGCAGTAAAACAGCACTGCACTTCCATCATCTGCGCACTGTGAGAGAACTGTGAATAAACTAGGACAGATTGTGGGGCGGTCATATGGACTGGTTTAGAAGAATGGCTGGCAGATGGCCTGCTGGCACAGTGGCAAGAAGTCTGCTTTTGGTGCCAGTATTCCAGGTTCGGTGACCGACTCAAGAGTTGGAGGGCCAGCTGAGAGGAGAAGGCTTGAACATCCCAGGGACTTCTCTCCTTCTCCGGGGCAGATGCTGGCATCATTGCACGGCCCCACCCCCAGGGATCCAACCTACTAAAAAGTGCTGGCTTCATTCATGTTGGCCCCTGCCTCCACCTCTGCTCCCATTGAGACTGATGCCCACCGGGGTCATGTTCGTAGCCTCATCCTGGGGGTAAGTCAGGCAAAAGAGACTGAAGTTCCTTGGGAGGGCACCTCTCAGCGGGATAAGCCTGGGCATGGGGGTGAGCAGGGTGGGGGCAAACCATCCGGTATGAGGGGTGGGAGACTAGGAAAAAAAAGAAGAATGGCTAGCAGGGGATTTAAGTCAAAGGAGGAAGGTTCTCCCCAAGAGGAGCCTATGCAATGGTTCCTGCCTCGCTGCTGTCATGGCTGTGGCAAGCAGGAGGAAAAGGACTGTCAGATGAGAGATGTGTGAGATGTGGATTTTGGGGGGAAGGCATTGTGCAACTGCCTGTGTGTGGGATCTGTTCCAGCTTGAACTCAGGAGGTATTTTTGACCGCGACCCACCAGTCTTTCTTTGGGGACACCCTCCAAGTGTCTCAGTGGGGTGTCTTTCACTGTGATCACCAGGAAGCATAGATGTTGGAGCTTTGAAGAAGCTCTCTGTGGGAGAAAATGCCCTAGAGGGAGAAGAACAGGCAGCGGCACTTCTCCTGATGTCATTGTGGAAGCAGAGGATGTAGAAGCTTCTGCTGAGGAGGTAAAGTCAGGGGCTGACAAGGAGCACAGATGTCTGTCCCACTTCCTGCCACCAGCTGCCTACTATCCCCATGGCAGAGGGTGGGACAGGGGCATCAAAAGTACTGTGGGTGACTCCCCAGGGCCCAGAGAGTCCCCACCACAGTCCTTGTCAGGAGGCAGCCCCCTGACTCTGTCAGAGAAATCCGAGCCCTCAGCTAGGGAGAGACCCTGGTACATGCAGGGGGATCGCCTGTTTCCCAAGCTACTGTACCTGTTCAGCCTAAGGAATGCCAGAAGGCTCTGGAGAAGTTGGAAGAGTAAGTGAATGAGGAAAAGTTCTTAGGGGAAAGATCCCAATTTGCGGATTACCATGTCTATCAAGCCATCCCCCGGCCTTTCCATCGTCTGGTGGTCACCATGGCTGACTGCACCCCATGTCTGCCTGGATGGACGGGTTGAATTGTAATGACCCTTTGAACATTATCTGTAGAAGGGGAGTATGGTTGCAGCCAGGACAAGCTTGGAGGACCAGCATTCGAGACCTGCCAGAATGGAGTCAGGCTGAGAGATGGGTCAGGAGAAGATTGCATGTCAAGTACCCATCTCTGGATTACCCCATGTGCTGGCAAGAGTTTGGGACATTATAAAGGAAATGAGGAAGGATTGGATATTCAAAGAGCAGCTGGAAAAACTAAAACGTTGACCCGGTGGTGGAGGTTTTCCTTCTCAACAGCTCTTCCAAAAGGCACGGGCAATGTTCCACGCTGTGCTATGGTCTGGATTAACCCTGTTCAAAGACTTTGCTTTGGTGCATGACCTGGCTAGGACTTGCACCAAGTATTATGTGGTGGACAAGGATTCTTTTAGAGATATCATCACCAAACCTAAACCCGGATTTCTGTTTCCCACTTGGTGGAGTGCCCACCACCTAAGCCCCCTGTGAAGGACTTGTTAGACTGTGCCAGGAAGATTGCTAATCGGAGCAGGTTATGACGACTGTTATAATTACTTGAAATGACTAATGAAAAGACTGATAATTGCAATTTTCAAATTAGAAATTTCTAATCCATTTTAATAATCTTGTCCCCTTAAAATGTTGCAGCTGATGCGATTGTGAGAGTGTATGAGCGTGTGTGTGGAGTGTGAGTGATCCAACATTGATTGTGGTTACTGAGTAACTTATTTAATATTTTGCTGGGAGGTACAATCAGGGATAAGAAAAACCATAACTGCCATTTCTACCCCAGATTGTTTGCATAACTGTTTATTATCTGTTTCTTAGAGCTCATAAAATAGATGTTACTTTTAACAATTTAAAAGTAATAGTTAGCTATTTGCATTTGTTGTTCGGACCTCCTGGCACAGGTAAGCTTTAGTTACAGGTTTAAATAGGGTAGAGTAGGTAGGATTGGGAGAGAGCCCTCGGGTCAAGATTTGGGTGGTTCTTTTCTGGGCAGGCTGGGGAGATGTACATACCCAGTTTAAGAGGATGACATACTGGGCCCCCTGTCATCATTCCCAGGAGAGAATCATTTCCTGGGTAGGTGGAGAGTGTAAGCCCCCACACTCATTTGAGAGAGGCTTATGCTGCCTTTAGGGACTCCCTTCCTTTATAGTCACCCCCAGAATTTAGGGAATTTGATTCTCTCAATGTGATCCTCTCAACAATGTAATGTGTTACATCATGTAATGTATTTTGTGTACTGTCTATCCTAATTCCCCCTCCCCCAGGATGCATCTGGAATCAAATGTTGCACCGCTCAGTATGCCTGCCTGGTAAAACTTTTAAATAACTAAATAAATAAATGTTAGTGCTCTGGGGTGCAAGGTCCGCTGGCTGCCACTTGGAGGCAGTGGAAAGCAGGGTTTCTGGAAGCATATGTCAAGTCAAGTCATTCTTTATTTTTAGCACGCTTTTCAATTATCAAAGCACGTAACAATTTTAAAACATAATCAAACAGAAAAAACATGTACAAATTAGAAGATTTAAAATGCAGCATATCAGGTCTCACTAAACAATGTCCCTAAACAAGTAAAGTAGGAACAGAAAGTTTTCTGGGCTTGGTCTTGAGAGGAGGAGGGCAGAAGGCCAGCAGGCAGTGCAGGGTGGAGACTCCCTACTTTAAGCAGGCCGGCTTCTACAGCGGCGATGTGCCGGGTTTTCTGGGGAGCATCCATGGGAAGGCTCCAAGAGCTGGGTAGCTGTGGCCATTTAATGTGGAGTCCTGGGCTCTGGGAGGTGGACGGGAATAGTGGAGATGCAGTATAAGTAGGCATCAGGGTCCAGGTTAGGATCCAGTAGGTTAGCAGTGAGCTTGGGTTGTTGGGGCTGCAGTAGGTTGTGGCCAGGACCACTGCAGCTCGGGTGGCAAGGCGGCCTGGGTACACTGGTGAGGGGGCCTAGGGGAACCTTTACCCAGCTTAAAGGACTTGTTTGGAGGGACAGGTCTCGGGGCTGCCTGTCTTTAGCTGAGTGGGCCACGGAGTGCCCAGGAGGGGTCCCTTGGTGCTGGTTGCATATATTGGGCAGCAGCTGGTAGTGAGAAGGGTGGATTAAAGTTCAAGTTAATTGCAGGAAGACTCTGTTGAGCAAGCTCATTCACAAGGAGGTCCTGAAGCATGTACACAGTCAAGAAGACATTACATAACAAGGCATCATTGAATAAGAATAAGCAAAGTGCAAATAAAGTTCATGAAAGGCCTTACATAGAAAAATACATCACAGCAGAGTAATGTACAGTTATGGAACATTTGATACCTCGTGTTCAAGCAAGACAAGGTAGGGTTTATAAACATAAAACTGGTAAGAAGCAATACATATGGTCAGTGTACAATGACAGGAGAGAGTAGATAATTAGGAGGGAAGGGTTGATGATTAGTAAAGAGCGGGGCTGGAGGAGGGCTAGAAAGAGTAAGGGGGAGTAAATATAGGTAGGAAGTCTAGGGTAGGAGAGGGTCATAAGAGCAGGTAGAAAAATCATATAGTTTAGCTGCAGTAGACATTTTGAAAGCTAAGAAGTTTCAGTCCTGACTAGAGCTAGTACCAGAGGGATAGGAGTCCATAGAACAAATATAAGGGTAGGGGAGAGGTTTAAAAACAGCTACAAATATCTTTTATTTTTGATGCAGCTAGCACTTTATAGAAGTTAACTGAAATGATGCTAGATAGTTTCAGTATGGATTGGAGTTGATTTCAGGCAGTAGGAAGAGCATGCGATATGGCTCGTTTGCCAAAGGTGGTGCAAGTCCTAGGCACGACAAGCAGGATGAAGTCAGATTTCTTAAGTGAATATGCACTGCGGGAAATGCAGATAAGAGATGTTAGATAGCTTGGGAGTTTATGCAGAAGTAACTTAAGGGTCCATATGCCAGCATGGAGCAAACGTACTGTAGTGAGTGATGTCCAGCCAACAGCTGTGTACAGATCACAATGGTGAGTTTGGTATGGGCAGTTGGTAATGAACCGCAGAGCACGGTGACAGAGGATGTCCAACTTGCTTAGGCTTGAGATTGCACAGGAGGTGTAGATTAGCTCTCCGTAATCAAGTAAGGGAAGGAATGTGGCCAGAACAAGCCTAGTTCGAGTCTCAAGTGGGAAGAGAGACCTATTTCTAAAAAAGAATCCTAACCTGGCTTTGAACCTCCTGGATAAGTCCTCAAGATGGTTATTAAAAGAGATCTTGTTATCTAACCAAATACCAAGATATTTAGATTTGCAGATGACTTCCAAAGGTTCGCCTAGAGCGGTAACAACAAAGTCTTTCAGTAGGACAGGGAGGGTGATAGAGAGGGTACTAAGAGTGAAAATCATTGCCTTAGTTTTCTTAGCATTGAGGAGAAGCTTAGTATTTATAAGATTATTTTCGAGCTGAGCAAAGTCAGCTTGTAGCACGTCCCTAACTTCAGATAGTGTTGAGCCAGAGGTGTACAAGACTGTCATCCACAAAGTCAGGCAGCACTTGAGGCATGGGTCCCTAGAACACATCTCGGTTCTGGATGGAGTGGAGTAGTAGTAGACCTGAAAGACCGGGCAGAACAGGAGTGCAGCCTGGGTGAGAGAGGACTTGGGGTATGATTTAGTGGGTTGTGCTGGTACTGCACCTTGTGTTTCCCTTGGGGTTGGAGCGAAGGCCAGGGAACAGGTTTGGGAGAAGCTGAGTGCTCCCCAGAGAGGATAAAAGTATAATGCCCCATTGGTCTAAGTAGTGAACAATCAGGTACATAACCAGGGCCAGCAGAATGTTTGGGAGCTTCACGGTCCAGGATGAGAGGTCACTGGTTTCCTGCAGGGTAATTGAGTTTGCTGTTTTGTGAGATGTTAAAGACTTTGCTTTGCCTAAAGTCAGTGCAATTATTTGCTGTATAAAAGTTTAGCCCCATGGAGCTGAGAGTTAAGTTTAAGTCACAAATGGACCCCTGCAGCCCTGTTAAATCATTTGTGACTCAGGAGAAATAAAGTGATTTGTGTTTTAGAAAAGCAACAGGAGTCGTGTCTCAATCTGTAAATAAGGATAGATGAACTGCCTGTTCTTTTTTTTTTTATTTAGTTAGTTTTTTTATCCTCCTGGTCCCTGACGGCAGTACCCCTTGCCAGATCTCCCAGCCCCATCCCCAACTCGGAGCTCTTCCTCCAGCTGCCCCACGGCTTAGCTCCCCATGGCGGGGCGGTGAGAATCCCTCAACCCTCCTCTCTCTTGGATTCAGTGCTGGAGGGGTGTTGCTGCTAATCATGGAGGCAGCACCAGCTAGGATCGACCGCCATGGGGCACATCAGGACCCTTTTTCCTCCGGTGTGCTTTTTCCCCCTAAGGCAAGGACGTGCAGTGATGCCACAAGGAGCGGACATGCATGCTCCTGTACGCGTTCTTCTGAGCATCTGCCTCGCCTTCCCATGCTGTAGCCTTGGTGCACCAACCCTCAGCCTCTGCTAGGCGCCAGTAGTGCACCGATTGCTGGTGTCCCCCTCCCCGGTGAAGGAGAGCAGTCCAGAGAAGACTCGATCCTTCTTTGCCCCGTTGACCCCCAGCGCCTGTGCTTGTTCCCCGAACACGGTAGGCCGTGTGGTGTGAGGTAAGGCGTCTAGCGCCTCAGCCCTCAGCACCACTGGGTTGGCTGAACTGCCCATTCTTAAGGATTTTTAACTTTCCTAATGAGATCATTTTCAGGGGGTCTTAATTAATTTCTGCACCTCTGAGCTTCCGGTCAGGAAAGGAACTTCATCTGTCATATACAAGACAGTCTATATAACACCAACCATTACTGGTTGTATACAAGTACATAGAGACATGACTTGTAAAAATGTTCTTCTATAGAGTTCCTTCACTTAGCAAGGCCCATCCCCCCCCCCGGTGGCTGAAGAATGAAGACATCCTGAGCCATTTAGATCTTCAGTAGAAATGATGGGGTGCCCTCGAAGTTCGTGGCCATTAATTATTGGAGGTCTTCTGTCATCCTGAAATCATCTCCGGGTAGGTTCTTTTTGTCTGTCCATCTTTTGAACTTGAGGGATTATCTCTGCTGAGATTCCTGTGCTGTGCTGTGTGCCCCCTCCACCGAACCATCAGAGTTTGCCCCTAGACATGCGGGGAAGGGGTGGGCCACACATGGGGGCTCATGCTGTATAGTTCCATGCATCCAAAGACCAAAGTACCCTGTATTTCCCCAGAACAGAGGTGCTGGTGGACCTCTAGCCAGTTAAACTGAAACTAGTAGTAGATTTTATTTATTTGACACGCCTTTCCCCGAAGGCTCAGGGTACCCATACAACATGTAACATCATACTGTAATCTGATCAAACATCTAACATCCAAACAAATATAAATATAATTAAAAAATCTAATACATGTTATGTACCCTATGTTCTAAAAACAATAACAATGATTATCTCTTTTTACTCCCCAAAGGCTTATTAAAACAGAAATGTTTTCAGTTTTCTTTTAAATATTTCTATGGAGGGGGCCTCCCTCAGGTGCCCAGGCAACGAATTCCAGAGGATCAGTGCCACCACCTCAAAAGACCGATCCCTCAAAGATTTCAACGACTTAGTGAGTGAATGCTGTTTCAGTGACTGAAATATTTTATTTTAATAATTTTTGCAATAAGCTGTGAGGAACAAATACACTATATACAAGGCTATGAATTCTTTGAAAGTACTGTTCTTATTTACATAAGTTCTAACTGGAGACTGTAGAAAAATGGAGAAGGTGGAGGGGCTTGAATACCCTTGCAAAGAAACACAGAACTGGTAATCATGAGTGGGATTGCGATATTTAGTAACTCAAAGAAGCTTCATCTGTCATATACAACACAGTCTATATAACACCAACCATTACTGGTTATATACAAGTACATGGAGACATGACTTGTAAAAATGTTTTTCTATAGAGTTCCTTCACTTAGCAAGGCCCATCCCCCCGGCCTCAGCATTTTTCCTGTGACTGCTTCATGAATTGATATGCTTTTTGTTCATCCTGTAATTTTAGTACTACATCAGTTAGTCCTCTGTAGCACAGTCATGCCTTTAAATAAATTGTCCAATAGGACTATTTTATCAGAGGCAATGTAATAATTTTAAAGAGATTCAAGCAGTGATTGTTTTTTTCAACCTTGCACATTCCATGCACCGTTTAGAGTACTTTATGTAAACATTGTGAGCAATGCAAATCATAACATTACATGTGATGTTAGTACAATATAGGGTTGTCATACGCTGTTGTCCCCGTGGCATTGCGTCACCTTTCTAGTTTTATAATTAAATTTAGGTTTTTTCCAGCAGTAATTTACATAGAGGGCGATGCAATGAGTGGAGCCACCAGAGACAACAGTGTTAGTTGAGACAAATACCATACACAGAGTTATTTCTTTTTTTATCATTGCTTTATTTAACCTTCTACCTGCAGGGCGACCTGCTGTATATCCAGCCACTGCCTTCCGCTGCCTGGGGAGTCAGCAGGCTCACTTGCATATCAAGACCTTGGTGAGGCCGCTCCTGTACCCTTAGGGGATCCCCCTATGCCCTCCTTACCAGGCCAGGCCCAGGCCTGCAGCGCGATTCCACAACAGGCCTCGCCGTTCAGTGTTGAGAGGCCATCGAGCTGCTCGGTCCCACTGCCTTTTCTTCCATGTTGTTGTGCCCCTAGAATGTGGACATGCAATGATGGCCAGGCACTGCGTGCCAGCAGCCCTGCGACTCCATTCACCAAAGACACCTGCTCTAGTAGTACCCTGATCGTCACCAGGGGCTGCTGCAGAGCGGTGTAATCCCTCAGCCCTCCCAGGGATAGGAGAGCAGTTCCTTGGATGCTCAATCCTATCCCTCCCCTGCTGACTCCTGTCAGCTAGGGTGCGTTTTCGAACCCAGGTTGCTAGTGTGGCGCGAGGTGTAGTGTCCAGTGCCTCAACCCGCAGTGCCACTGGGCCGGCCTACACAGAGTTATTTCAATTAAGTGTGTCTCAGTTAAGGCATTTAATCAGATGTTTACTGCATATGTTTCACCTGTGTTGTTTGTTATAAAAATGGTGAAGGTGTTTGTTAGCCATTCTCCCTGATGAAGAGGTTTTATACCTTGAAGCACTGGAGCTTATCTAGTGTTAATGCTGTGGTCCAGTACTATTCTTTGGATAAATTATTTGCTTGCATTGCTGTACTTGCACTTTGATTGGGAATAAACCACACATTTTCTGACATCAGGGATTGCTTGTTTCTTTTGTCTGCTTCAAATGACTTTTACAAGCACCCATTCGTAGCTGTGTGCGCAGCTTTCTTTACTTTCCTTGAAGATTTCAATCTTGCCCTGGGCACCTCCAGGAGGCCCTTGCCTACTGATCAGAGAGAGCGCCTTGGGTTGTAAGGATGCAGGAGCTCTCCCAGGTGACTGGGACTCAACCCATGCAGGGCCTTACAGGTCAAAAGACCTATTATAAAGAGGATGTGCCAATGCACTGGCTGTCGGTGCAGGTCACACAGCACCGGCAAAATATGACATGATCTTGTAAGACTTGTCAGTAGCCATGGCGCGACATTTGCAGCAGGTGCAGGTGTTGCAGTGCTCCCCCTTTGACTCCGAGGTAGAGGGCATTACAATAGTCAAGCCTTGAGGTAACAAACGCTTGTATCAGTGTGGCCAGATCATCAGGAAGGACAAGGGATTTTATTCAGGCAGTATTTAGAAGGTGGTAAAATCCATTCCTGACAACAGCTGACACCTGGGCATCCAGTATCAGCTTGCTGTCCAGAAGGACACCCCAGGTTTTTCACCTTGGGGGAGGTCTCCAGTTTGGATGTGCCAATTATAAATGTCTGTTCTTCCCGATGTGAAAGATAGGTAGAGCTGGGTATCATCAGCGTAACAATGAAACCCAAGCCCAAACCTCATTATGACCTCACCCAGGGGCAGCATATACATTGTGAATAACATGGGAGAGAGAGGACAGAACCTTTGGGTACTCCACAGGATAGAACAGGACCACTGGGCTTGAGGAATAATTCCCCAACACCATCCTTTGGGACCTGCCCTGGAAGAAGGACTGAAACCAGCTAATGACCTTGCCAGTGAGTCCAACATACTCTGTACCCTCAGCCTGTCCAACAACACCCCATAATCCATAGTGTCAAATGCTGATGAGAGATTGAAGAGGATGAGGATAGATCATTCTTCCCTATCTGTCACCCTGAGCAGGTCATTTAGCACCTGTACTAGTGCAATCTCCATGCTGTGTATAGCCCTAACTCCAGATTGGAGAGGTTCATAAATCTGGAAGGCTGTAAGGTGAATCTCAAACTGTTCTGCAATCACCTTCTCAAGAATCTTCCCTAAAAGGGAAGAATCAAAACGGGTCGGTAGTTTGCCAGTATGTCTGGGTCCAAAGATTATTTCTTCAACAGGAGCTTCACCAGAGCCTATTTAAGTGACTCCATGGAAACCCCCATCACTAAGGGACACCTAACAGTCTCAGCAAAATCCGGGCCCAATGCAATCAACAAGTAATCGTGTCAGGCCAGGGCCCAGGTTGCAGAAAGTTGGTCTCAGCCCTGAGATCACCTCCACAGACCTCCTCTGTCATCAAAGGTTGGAACTCTTCCAAAGAAGACTGAACACAGATGTCCCCCCCCAAGGCCCAATGCTATTGGGCTCTAACAATCCACTTGGAGATATCCCTGCCCTAACGGAGGACACTTTGTCTGAGAAGAACCAAGCAAACTCCACACAGTTTTACTTTGAAAGTGCTCTAATGGGTTCCAGACAGGCTATAGAAACATAGATTTTGATGGCAGATAGGGACTACTTGGCTCACGTAGTCTGCCCATTTCTCTACCTTTGGATAAGCTGCAGATCTTAGTTAACCAACAGCCTACTTCTTCCTACCCCCACCAGAATTGCCTTCTGTCTGTCCCATGCATTCTTGAATTCCCCTACTGTTTTTGACCCCACAACCTCCTCAAGAAGAATGTTCCATGGTCCACCACCCTCTCTGTGAAAAAATACTTTCTCACACTGCCCCTGAGACATCCCGCCTATATTCAAACTGTGCCCCCTTGTTCTTGCACATCTCTTTTTCTGAAATATGCTACTCTCTTGGACTTCGTTGATTCACTAGAGGTACTTGAATGTTTCTATCATGCCCCCTTCTCCCTCCTTTCCTCGAGGGTATACATATTAAGCTCCTTTAGTCTCTCTTCGTTTGGCTTCTGTTGCAGATCCTGCACCATTTTAGTTGCATTCCTCTGGACTGCCACCATCCTATGTCCTTGCGGAGATGGGGTCTCCAGAATTGCATGCAGTACTCCAGATGAGGTCTCACCAACTGTCTGTACAGAGGGTTAACAACTTCCTGTTTTCTATTGGTGATGCCTTTCCCTATGCATCCCAGTATCCCCCCAGCCATCCTTACTGCCTTCTCACATTGTTTACTTACCTTTAGGTCATCTGATATGACTACCCCCAGGTCCCTTTCCATTTTTGCTGTTGTTAATACCCCCCTCCCAATTGTATACTCCTCTCCCCTGGGTTTTTGTTTCCCAGGTGCATTACTTAGCACTTCTTTGCATTAAATCTAAGCTGCCATACTTTTGACCATTCCTCCAGTCTTGCAAAGTCCCTTCTCATTCTTTCCACCCCCCTTGTGTATCAACCCTGTTGCAGATCTTTGTGTCATCTGCAAAGAGGCATACTTTTCCTTTCTAGTCCCTCTGCAATGTCACTTATACAGGCATTAAAAAGGACCGGACCCAATACTGAACCCTGTGGTACCCCACCAGTAACCCCCCTTTCTTTGGAGTGGTTTCTGTTTACTATTACCCTCTGTGTCCTGTTGTCCAGTCAATTTTTTACCCAGGCTACCACCATGGGACCCACTCCCAGACTGGCTAATTTGTTTATTAATCTTTTGTGTGGGACTTTGTCAAATGCCTTGCTAAAGTCCAGGTAGGCCATATCCTCAGCCCCTCCCTGGTCTACTACATTGGTCACCCAGTCAAAGAAATCTATTAGATTCGTCTGACATGACCTTCCTGCTGTGAATCCATGCTGCCTTATGCCCTCTGCCCCGCTGGCCTCTAGGTTCTCAACAATTCTTTCTTTCAGAAGTGATTCCATCATTTTCTCTACCACTGAGGTTAAACTAACAGATCTGTAGTTTCCTGTCTCTGTCTTGCTCCCACTTTTGTGAAGGGGAATCACATCCACCAGATATAAAAGCCTGTCCACAACCAGAAAGAGTTGAGCTGGTCAGTTCTTCCCAGTTGCAATCACCCTAGGCATAAAAATCTACTTTTTTTCTGGGTGATTGAATTCTGATACTCATCATATTAGCAATCAGAACCTTTCTTGTGGTGTTTTGGGAGCATGCTAATGGACACCGCCATGTAGCCACGTCATGCGTCCGAAATGCCCTCCCTGAAATGGCTGTAGCCGGTGCTCTGGTATTGGTGCTTCCCGTGGTCACCTGGGAACACTGGACTGGAGTCACTCTAAACCCCTCCCAGAGGTGGAGAGTATGCCATGGCCGCTCAATCCACTTCCGTCCTGGCTGGCCCTCGAGTAGCCCGAATCCATTCCCAAACCTGGGACGCCCCCATCACAGCGGTAAATCTTTCTGCTGTGCCAGTGGGCCAGCTTGCTAAATGAATATTAATGAGCTCTGCCTGCCACTAGGGGGGCCTGTATATTTCAGAAGGTGCAACAGGCAGAGTAAGCCCCTTCAAAAGCCCAACTCTGCCCACGGACAATAGGGCAGAGGACAGCTAAAGGACTGTGGGGCAGTTATTTACTAAAAGTAGTTGTTTTGGCTGCATAGACCATTGAAAGTTTTGACAATATGTAAACTGCTTACATCAGCAGCCATTTTGGGCACTAGGACAGAATGCCAAATTCCACAACAGCGCGGTATAAAACTACACATGAAAAATGGCATTGACAGAAACAGCGTCCAACCAACACAGCATCCATTAAAACAATACCAATAGCAGCAATTCAAGAACACACTGACGACCACTGCCCCCCACCCCAATATTTATGTAATCAATTCTGGGGGGAGGAGGAGGAGTGGACCACTGGGATGGGGAGAAACTTGGGGGGGTTACATCAGTGGGGTGGACAGTGGTGATAGGGAGAAACTTTGGGGTGGGTCGGTTGCATCAGTGAGGTAGACCGGGGGGCAGGTTACAACTGTGAGGAGAAAGGATAAATAAAATAAAACTTGGGGGTGGGCACAACATAAAAAATATATATTGGGGAGGAAATGGCAAACGTAATAATCGGGAGACTGAGAATAGATCCCTAGTCCCAGACTGTCCTCTGCCATCGCTACTTATCCCTCATCCCTATCCACCACGGGAGCAGCTCAGACAAGCACCACGCTGTTTTGGTACTTGTCTACCTCCTCCCCTCTGACAATAGTTACAGGGGTAGCAGTACCTGACTTCTGCTACACTATCTCTGTAGATGTCAAGTCATTTGTGATTTTGGCAGTGCAGTTCTGACAGTGCTATTATTAAAACGCTGTATTCACCCAGTACGGCCATTTTGTTAACTCTGATACCTCTTCTAGCCATCAGTGATCAAGGAGCCTGAGATCTTGCAGCTATGGCTCCTGGGAAGGGGATTCAGACTGTGTTCTTGGTGCACAAATGAGCAACCAATCAGGCATCAAATGTACCTGATGTTTATTAATCTGAAAGATGGACAGTGATGGCAACCTATCAGATGCTGGCATTTTCCCCCTGAAACCCCAGGAACAGTTACAGCTCAGGGTAATTCTCCTTGGGCTCTCCCCGAGTGAGAAGGGCATACAGCCAGAGACCAGAACAGTTGGGAATAGGTCTCTCAGCACCCCGAGAAGCTCTCAGCCTGTAAGGAGGGTCAGGCTGTTTTGCTAAAAAGGTACTGAATGTATCTGCCAGAGTTAAGAAGTTTTGCCAGAGCTGAATCAGCACCAGGAAAAGCCTGCTGAGTTCCTTCACCTGAGAGAGCTAGCCTTCCAGACCCTAAACCTGACTGAACTGCTAACCAGTTTCCCAGCCTAGGAAGAAGGGTCTTGGGGGCTGGTTTGGGATTCCTAAAAGCTAATTTGTGCCAGAGTTCCAGTCAGATGTCCAGGGTGACCACCAGCCTGCCAGCTCCAGAGGCAGTGGCTATCCTTCACCTACAGCTAGGATGGGGGTGTCTGATCACTGGAGGGGTATGGAGCACTGTCTCTGTGGGTGAAGATGAACAGCCTGAGAGGAGAAGATGACTAAAGGCCCATGATAGGTGAAGACAACCAAGGCCTGAGGGGTGAATACAAGAAAGGTCTGTCACAGATGAATGATCCAGCACCTGCTTTGAAGTTCTAGCCAACATCTTCTGTTGTGCAGAGACTGTCTGCTGTAGCCAGAATGGTACCATCATTCTGTGTCCTTCCTGAACTCCCCTTGAAGCCTACAGAACTGTGAATAAGTCTAGGGCTTACACTGGCTGAGGTTATTCAAAACAAGTTAAATCGCTAGAGAGTTTCATCTTCTTCATCCTCAATGGCCCCAATGCCAGCCAACCTGCAACAACAAACAGGCCTGCAACTTTATTGGGTACCCAGATAGACACTTTTGGGGCACTAGTACCAATGGAGAGGCCAGGCTTATGTGTTGCTGTTAAGGGGTGGGCACAGTTATTGTTTGTTTATGGGTTTATCAGTTCATCTGAAATTATAATTGCTGTTTATATCTGCATTCCCCTTTTCTCCTGTTAATAAATCTTTTGTGTTGGTTAAAATTGTCCGTGAGCATATTATTAGCTATAGTCATTAATTGCATGCAGAGTATAGTACTGCAGTTTGTGAGCATATTATTAGCTATAGTCAACAATTGCCTGAATGGTAAAGTATTACAGTTGGTAATTCATGTATGGGGTGACTGGAAGGGGAGGTGGGTATGTACAGCATTCCAGGGTTGTACCCTACAAACATCAGGCCCACTATGTTTACTCTGGGTGCAGGCACTGTGCTGTTATTAATTTCTGTAACCCCTTTGTTACCTGGCGTTACTAGAATCCCAGTAAGACCTAGTGGTAGGCAGGGAAGGCAGCTTGTGAAACTCCAGTTAAATGGGTTTCACACTGTCTCGCTCTGTCCTCAGTCACAGCTGAGACTTGAGAGATGACATCACTATAGAACTGTCGCAGCTGCATGAGCCACTTTGGAATCTCCAGCTCAGGGAGTGAAGTTTAGAACTTTGGGAAATTCAAGGTCAGTCTTCAGTTTGTCCTTAAGCAAACAAGAAGGAAATCAGTAGTTGTCTGTTTACCCCCTCCCTCGGGAGGAAAAGTTCTCTGTGGACTCCAGGGGCAATCCCCTTTGCCCACTATGGAAGGAAGCTGCCTGGTTTTGTTTAAGTCTGTTCTTGTATAACAGCAAAGAAAGTGTTACTTCGCCTGTGGGGCACCTGCATCAAATGGGTGAGTGTTTGGCTCCATTTGAAGGGGCAAACATACTGTTTTCTTCAGTTGGGAAGTAATGTGGACTGCTATTTGGGAGGACTATGTCTACTAGGACGAACAAATGGAGCAGTCTATCAGTTTAAAGTTTAAATGGATTTAAAGTTCGCTGTAGAGGGGGTGCTTCAGGTCATCCACCATTCAATCTACATTTTGCAGTTCTAAAGTTTTCTGTGTGTCCAGAGAAATGGCCGGGTATGGGCTGTGGGAGCTGGAGGTGGGAAAACCCCCCCATCTTTAGTAACCAGATCCACTTCTACGGATTTCTTCTGTGTTTTTGCTACTTGCCTCATGCACTTGGCCAGTGATGGGGTGGGTACCCAGACGTGGGTCGCAACTTGAAAATCTCTCTAGGAGTCGCTGACTCTAAGTGGTGTGGGGAGCCACAGGATGGGAAAACTACTCCTTGTCTGATGGGAGCTTGATTGGAAGTACGAAAACAAATCTCTCTAGGAGTCGCAGACTTCAAGTGGTGTGGGGAGCCACAGTTTGGGAGTCTCCTTGTTTGATGGGATGTCTTTCCAAGTAAAGTTTGGGTTCATTCCTCAAATGGACCACTGTGTTAACCTCTAATCTGCACATACAGTAACGTAGCCCTTTGGGGGACCATGCAGTACTTTGTTTATGTTCAGTTAGTTAATAAATAAAGCCACACTGAAAAATCCCAATTCTGGTTCTGGACATTACAGTTATTGCTTCCTGTAGTTGGATTTACTTGGGTGCCCCTGTGCAGAGTAGCCAAACCTAGGTCCCTTGTGCCAGGTAACCTCATCCTTCCCCGAATCCATAGATTTATGTTACAAAAATGGAGGCACCGCTTTGGATTTGTTCGGGAAGGAAGGTGCTTGGGCAAGTAGGCTAGCATTTTGGCTATCTGGCAGTCGGTAGCCCAAAAAAGTTGAAGCAATTGTCCTAGTGTGTGCTGTGTGCTGTGAATCTTGTGCTGCTGTTTAAAAAATGCCAACTGTTTACCAAGGAGCTGTAAAGCCAAAGTGTGTGTCCTTGTCCTGCATCAACATAGTTGACAGCGTTGTCAGTTTTAAAATAAAGTTCTGTGAAGGAAAGTATGGAAAACTAGAGGTAGCAACAGAGAAATTATGCCCTGAACGTTGGAAATGCTTTCTGTGCAATACTAGAGACTGCAGAGTTAATGGCAATGTTACATGGTTGAAATGGGCTCCCGTCGTGGAGTCAGTTGGAAAAAAAAAAGTGCATCTTTTCAGTTTAAATTTGCCTGCTCGACGATCGCCGTGAGGAGAGGAGCCCTCGTGAGGAAGAAGAGGCTCATTTGCATGACGTCGTGTGGTTGGTCAGTTTGCCATTAGTCCCGCCCCTCAGCCAGCTCTTCTGTGATTGCCTCAGCATTTGAGAGGGAGACAGAGAAAAGCGTGTACTGGCAGTGGAGGAGCATTCAGTGTTCAAAGCACTGTAAACAGTAAAAAGTGACTTTCTATTAAAATCGGGCTCAACCCACTTATCGATCGTGGATCAGTGAATTGTGTGGTTAATACTACGATCGCGGAGACTGCCCGCCCGTTTGCAATCTGAGGCCTTCAAAAATCTGGCTGCAGGCCGTTTTACCCCATCGCAGCAATCTGCTACAATAACAGTGAGTAAATGAATTAAAACTGCTCAAATCAGTGATTTTCAGTAATGCCATATAAAATGTGTGTAGCTGTATAGTCGCTTTGCAAGTAGCGATTGTGTGATGTCCTGCTGGCAAGTGCAAGTCTGTAAAGCCATTAAATGTGTGCATAGCAATGAAAGTAGCCTCAGTTTAAAGTTTGCAGCCACAGAGAGACTGTGGGTTGTAAAATAAGTGCAACACTAGTAGAAGCAGGCAATCCTGTGCTGAAACCTGAAGTTTTAAAAGGGACTGTAATTAAATGAATGTTGCCAGCATGTGAAAAGTCCAAGGAAAATCCTGTAAATGTGTGAACAGCCAGAACAGAGCAAGTTGTGCAGTTTGAATAAAAGTTATTAGTAGCTGATGTAAATCAGTGCAGTGGCTTGACCCAGAGTCTGAATGTTGATGCACAGGAGTGCTGCCACCGCCATTACAGGGTGGGGTAGTAAAGTAAACACAGCAGCAGAGGAGCCATTTTAAAGCTACAGAGTGTGTTCATTAAAGTGGGACTTTCAGTTGCAGTGAACTTTTGTTTGTCTTTCTGCAGTTATGGCCTCAGGACCAGCTCTGCACCGGATCATGCCCGGGTTGCAGTAACAGCAGCAGTAAATAGATTGAGAGATATTGAAAATTGGTGCTATAGAGGGTAACCCTCCTGATGTGGCAATTCTAATTATCCAGTGCGTGTATGCCAGATGTGCTTGAGTGCTGGAAGGGATGTCTTCATGATTCCTCACTGTGCTGGATGTCTACAAAAATATGGCTTGTATAAAGCACCTCAAATTCATTTGGCTCCCACATGGACACAACTTCAAGAATCTGCAGTTGGCAGCACACAGCATCAGGCGGAGCCTGTGGAGGAAGGTCCCTCGTGGGAGTGTGGTACAAAGTTAGAGAGTGCAGAATTAGAGACTGAATCTGAAATTGAAGCATTGGATGCTGGATCTCAGAAGGCAAGTTCAGATGAAGCATCAATAGTCCCCTGGGTGGGGGGGGGCCTAGCCCAAGTCTCGAAGGTGAAGATGAGATGCAGGAGGCCTTTGAATGGGAGGTGTCGACCTCCGCTCCCAGTGATGAATGGATAGTCTCGGGGGTGAGAACTACTGCTCACTCCTGGGCTCAGATCCTCAGTGAAGAGGAAGATGAGGGGGAACCTATGTGGCCTTGTGAGAAAGGAACGGGTACACAGCCTCAAGATCTTGCCTCGGAGGAATGTGTTCAGATGGTGGTGATGCCACTGCCCTGGCTTCACCAGAAGAAGAAGAAGTCAGGATCCTTTTAATTTCATTGAGGATGTAAGCTGGCAGAACCAGGACTGGCCACCCCAAGCCAGGCCAGCGGTCTCAGATTGACCAAAGCAAGTAAAGAGGAGAGACTGGTTCGTAGAAAGGCCAATGAAATCTTCGGTATGACCTTTCCTACCCTTCCTCGGAGAGTCTGGGAGGAGATTGAGAACTGCAGGAAATCCTGGATCTGGGATGAAACAATGAAACGTGCATCCTGGGGCTAACCAGCATGTAAAGAATAGACTGTTCCACGAAAAGTATACACAGTGGAAGAGAGGCAGGACACTGTTTATGGACAGAGTGAGAATAGTGGACGGAGAGGGACGTGAAGTCTCCCACTGTGTGAATTATGTGCATCCAGATGGAGTAATAATTCAAGCCCCTGACCCCTTCTACTATTGGCCTCAGTGCAAGGACCTCCCAGTAATTAACCCCGTGCCTACAAAATGGAGAGCTGAGCAGTGGCAGTCAATACTGCCACATTAAGACTGTGAAGTGCCCTTATTGAGCTGCCAGTATGAATAAACAAGGAATCAGGTGCCCCATATTCTTCAGTCCACAGTGTACTATCCTGTTTCAGCAACCATCTACTGGCACCACCAGATGACTTCAGATCCAGAGAGGACACCAGCCCAGCTGTTTCCTGTTCATCGCCTGGTAATTGGATGACGCCGGACCAGCTGTTTTTCTTTTTGTTCCTGTTCTAAGGTTCCTTTTCCAGAGATGACATCAGCCCAGCTGTTTCCAGATGTGCACTCCTGTGGGTTCCTGGAAGATGTCCGCCCAGCTGTATCATAAGAAATGCTGCCAGGGAGAGTCTTCCGCAGGGACCAGGTTTGTGATGTTCGAATACTTCAAGAGGCTGGTGAGTCAGAAAAAACCTTTTTTTTCTATCTTTATGATATTGCAATACACACCCTTCACTACAGACTTCAAACAGTGTGTGAACTGTCTGCAAAGACTCTCCCCTTCGGGATTATGGCCTTAAAGGACTGTGTTCACGGGGCCCCAGCCCAGGAGAGACTCTTTAATGGACTGGCCTTTGGGCCTTGTGGTCACTAGTTGGGACATTTAGGGCACTCCATCCCCCCCAAAGGTGTATTGTTACCAATTTCATTACTGTACTTTAATGTAAATACTGTTTTTCTACCTTTTTCTAAAAAAAAAAATGTTCTTTTTTGGGATTGTTCAGTGTTTTGTTTTTTCGGTTTGGTAAGGGTTGTTGTTGTTGTCATTGTTGTTGTTTAGATAGACTGTACATGCAGATTAGGATGTGTTTTTTCTTTTTGTCTTTTCTTACAGGTGTTCCTGGAAGTCAGAAGAGAGGACAAGAAGAGGAGGAGGGGCTCATCGGAGTTCCTCGTCAGTGCTTATGGTGTAGAATTTAAATGTACTGTGTTATTATTGCTAATGGTTGTAGTTGCAGGCTGTCCAAGGTCAAGGAGGTCCCTGGGTTTTGTTTTGTTTGGGATATTATGTTAGAGGCAGATAGGTTTTCCCTAGAGGGTTAGGGGGGATAGACAGGCTGTGGTCCTGAACGGCCGTAGGGATTGCAGTGCTGATCTAGCAAGGCTATGCTCTGGACGGTTCTACCAGAGCCACTAGGTGTCCATAGTAAGTGGATAGAGTAGAGGCTGACATGTCAGCTATAGGCCTCTAGGCCCTTAGTGTCACCTACCTGTGCTTGCACATGGTAGGAGGGGGCCTGATCACCCCCCCTCCGCAGGTAGCACATAGGGTGGGATGGCCTAAGGCCGGGTGCATAATGACTGGGGACAGTCATTTTCCTGGTCAAGGGCGAGTGTAACCCCTTTGTTACCTGGGGTTACTAGAATCCCAGTAAGACCTAGTGGTAGGCAGGGAAGGCAGCTTGTGAAACTCCAGTTAAATGGGTTTCACACTGTCTCACTCTGTCCTCAGTCACAGCTGAGACTTGAGAGATGACATCACTATAGAACTGTCGCAGCTGCATGAGCCACTTTGGAATCTCCAGCTCAGGGAGTGAAGTTTAGAACTTTGGGAAATTCAAGGTCAGTCTTCAGTTTGTCCTTAAGCAAACAAGAAGGAAATCAGTAGTTGTCTGTTTACCCCCCTCCCTCTGCGGGGGGGGAGGAAAAGTTCTCTGTGGGCTCCAGGGGCAATCCCCTTTGCCCACTATGGAAGGAAGCTGCCTGGTTTTGTTTAAGTCTGTTCTTGTATAACAGCAAAGAAAGTGTTACTTCGCCTGTGGGGCACCTGCATCAAATGGGTGAGTGTTTGGCTCCATTTGAAGGGGCAAACATACTGTTTTCTTCAGTTGGGAAGTAATGTGGACTGCTATTTGGGAGGACTATGTCTACTAGGATGAACAAATGGAGCAGTCTATCAGTTTAAAGTTTAAATGGATTTAAAGTTCGCTGTAGAGGGGGTGCTTCAGGTCATCCACCATTCAATCTACATTTTACAGTTCTAAAGTTTTCTGTGTGTCCAGAGAAATGGCTGGGTATGGGCTGTGGGAGCTGGTGGTGGGAAAACCCCCCATCTTTAGTAACCAGGTCCACCTCTACGGATTTCTTCTGTGTTTTTGCTATTTGCCTCATGCACTTGGCCAGTGATGGGCTGGGTACCCAGATGTGGTCGTGAACTTGAAAATCTTCTCTAGGAGTCGTGACCTAAGTGGTGTGGGGAGCCACAGGATGGGAAAACTACTCCTTGTCTGATGGGAGCTCGATTGGAAGTACGTAAACAAATCTCTCTAGGAGTCGCAGACTTCAAGTGGTGTGGGAGCCACAGTTTGGGAGTCTCCTTGTTTGATGGGATGTCTTTCCAAGTAAAGTTTGGGTTCATTCCTCAAATGGACCACTGTGTTAACCTCTAATCTGCACATACAGTAACGTAGCCCTTTGGGGGACCATGCAGTGCTTTGTTTATGTTCAGTTAGTTAATAAATAAAGCCACACTGAAAAATCCCAATTCTGGTTCTGGACATTACAGTTATTGCTTCCTGTAGTTGGATTTACTTGGGTGCCCCTGTGCAGAGTAGCCAAACCTAGGTCCCTTGTGCCAGGTAACCTCATCCTTCCCCGAACCTGTAGATTTATGTTACATTTCTATTTGGGAAGGAACCCCATTCATCATCAGAACAGAGTCTAGGCCTCTCAACCTGTATTGTGGTCATCAGGCAGGTGTAGTAGCCCGCTGGTACACGGCGCCAGGGTTACAGTAGGAAAAGGAGACCATTATGGTTCCTTATGGAAGTGGCTAAGGTGGTGAAGGAAAAAAGGCTGGCACTCAGGAGGTACTGTATAAGGAAATGGAGAGGGAGGAAGACAGGGAGGTGTACCAAGTAAAAAAGAAGGAAGCAGGAATGGCAGCAGGGGGAGCAAAGGTGCAGATAGAGGAAAATATAGGCAAGGGGGTAGCTAATTTTCTTCAGGTACAGAAATGAGAAGTGGAAGACAAGGGGGGGAGGGATAGTGAGGATATTGAGGGCGGTAGGGGGAGAATGTACATAAGAAGACCATGAGAAAGCAGATACCCTGAACAAGTAATTCTGCGCATTCTTCACATTGTGGGCAGATCATGAGTGAGCAACAGGAATAAAGGGGGGTTGGGGGAAGAGATGGAAACCACACGTCCATTTTCAGAGAAAAGAGTCCAGAAGGGACTTGCAGCTCTGAACATGGACAAGGCTATGGGACAGGATGGAATACATCCAATGGTACTGCAGGAACTCAGGGAAGTGTTAACTACCCCATTGCTGGCTCTGTTCAACAGCTGTCTGGAAATAGGCATGCATCCAGAGAACTGGAGGACAGCAGGCATAGTCCCTCTACATAAGACTGGCAGTAGGGAGGAGACTAGCAACTATAGGCCAGTCAGACTCACCTCAGTAGTCAGAAAATTAATGGAAACCCTGTAAAAGAAAAGGTTGGTGGAATTTTTTAATCCAGTGGGCTGCAAGACCACAGGCAATATGGATTCCTGGGGGTCATGCCAAATAAATTGAATTGATTTCTTTGACAGGGTGACCAGGGAAATAGATCATGGGAGGGTAGTAGGCATGGCCCATCTGAACTTAAGCAAGGCCTTTGACACTGCGCCACACAGGAGAGTGATAAAGAAATTAAGCAGCCCAGGGTTGGGATCCAAAGTGGTGAACTGGGTTAGAAACAGGTTAATAGGAGACAGAAAGCAGTGGTTAAAGGCACTTGCTGTAATAATGGGAAAGTGATCAGTGAAGTATCGCAGGTCTCGACCAGTCCTCGTCAATGTCTCCATAAGCAACAGTTCAGAAGAACTGGAAGGAAAGATATCAATTTTTGCCAATGACACCAAAATCTGTAATATGGTAGACACTTAGGAGGTTGGGGTGGATAAAATCTAAACGGATCCTGAGAAATTCAAGGAGTGGTCAAGAGCATGGCAGTTAGGATTCTATACCAAGAAGAGTGAAATCATGCACCTAGGGCATTGTGTAGCCCAGGGGTCATGTTCCAATGGGCTACTACCCCTTCCTGTTGACCCTTTAACAGGTTAAGGGGCCTGGATACTGCTGTGGTAATGATTTGGGGTTCTGTCCCAAAGTTATAATAAATAGCGCAGTGCCTCCACTCAGAGTAAATTAGAAGTGGGTCAGTTGGCTGGCTGGCACAGCCCTCTGGGATGCTGCACCTACCCTCCTCCCCTACCAACCACCCCAAACACTGGATACCCAACAGTTCGTTACCACACTGAACCATAAAGCAGTAATAACCTAGCAGACACACAAACACCTAAGTACACCATCATTTTAAACAGTAAACTCACAGCTTTATTAAAGGTAAGGGCTAGGATAGGGGCACCTGGATGAAGGATAGCTGTGAAAGAGAAAAGGGTTACTAGTAAATGATAAACAGCAACCATGTGGGCCCATAGGCCAAACTACCACCCCCAGCAGCCCACCCCCACTGGTACCAGTGTTAAACCTTGAGAAGTTATTGGGGTACCCACTAGTTGCAGGCCTGGATGTTGCTGTGGGTTGGTAGGCTGTTGGGGTCTTGAACGCTTGGAAAATGTTTAAATTAAATTCATACTCCCTTATTTTATTTCCAGGAGCTAAGTCCTGGATACTCATGGTTTGCAGACTTCAACAGCTTTTGGAGTAGCAATTTCCAGATGTCCTGGAGTGTGGAGCTCCGCTCAATTCATGCAGCAAAGGGCAGAAGGGAGGATGGTCTCTGTTTCCCTGGCAGGTTGGATCTTGCTCGAAGGTCTTACAGCTTGGCCCCTTTATTGAAGATCTGGCCGCTTGTCACCTTCAGCCGCTTCTGGCCCATTGCAGAGCTTGATGGCAGGTCCACACCAACCTCAGAAGGCCCACACCCGGGAGTGACTCCACAGCCCTGCTCCCCACAAGGGCAGTAGGTGCCTTAGCACCCCAGCAAGTGCCGGTGACCTCTTGAGTCAGTATGTCCCACTTGTTAGTGGTTAACTAGTTCCCTCCCCGGCTCTAGGTGAGGACTCCTAAGCAGTAGAAATCCCCTGCAGTCCCTGCACTGAATCCACGAATGAACCAGCAGCAGACAACTGTCCTGGATAACAGCAGTGACAGTTCATCATGGGTGCTAGCCTCTTGGAAACAATTTCAGATGGAACTTAGACCACAGCAATCAGCAAGGGGTTCGAAACTAAACAGGCCCCTGTCCACCCTTTTGTGCGTTCAGGTCCTCAAAATGTCCATAATAGTTTCTCTTTTAGTCTCAGCTGGGATACAGCTCTCTGCTACTTTGATCAGTTCACACAGCTGATTTACAGAACCCAGCTAGCACCCTGCACCTGAGACGCTTTGCCTCTTCAATCTCTTAAACAGAGCCCCAATACTTAAAGCGGTTCCTGTGCAGCAACTGTTCACTTTCAATCAGCAGCACAGTTCTGTCAGATCAGTCCCATATACAGTGCAGGGTCTCTGCAACTCTAATCCTCTCCAATCCAGACAGCACAGTTCACAGTACCTGAAGAGTGAAAGGAATCAGTCCAGTATCTCACTCTCTTCTCTCCTGAGATTCCTTTTCTGCAGTGGCAATCTCCAGTGAAAGCCTGAGTGTGGGCTCTCATGATCCAAATCCACTTACACAGGATCCTCCTGACTCAAGAAGAACCCAAGAACAGACTGTTCAAACCCAGAAAATCCTTGAGTTTTCACTTGAGGATCCAGTCTCCTGATTAGCTGTTCGAGCCTATCAATCAGCAATAACCATAGAGATCAATAGTTCCAAATTTCTTATTGGAGCATGATTTAGGCACCTGTATTAGTGAAACTCCCTCTCCCAGAATCCCTCAGGTCCAGTTTTGGGCGCCTAGTCACTTGATTGGCTGCTGACAAAGGTCAAAGCATCAACAACATGGTGGTTGCTGTACACAGTCCTAGTCTAGTTCACACAGTCCCCACTTTTAAAGTCCATGCAGCCAGCAGCAGTAATGTTCATTTATAACTTTCCCACAATATATAGCCCCAACATTGTCCTTTCAAATGACCCCACTCTTAACTATGAGTGGTAATCTTATCAACTGGGTACTGACCACGAAGATCGCCTGTCCCAGCTGCACACCTAGTGTCACCTCAAGCAGGTGGACTGGTGAGACAACGCTGTGGTTCAAATAGAGTTGGGTGAATGGAAACACCCGATAAGGAGAGGCAGGAGGCAATGTAGATATATGATGCCCAATGGGCTTTATTCATACACATCGAAGGTAGACATGGCTGCAAGGGAAGAAAGGGGACCAAACCTCAGAAACAATAAATGATACTCTACTCACTCTAAAAGGTGCACCTTGGCTTAAGGCCACTGCTTTTAATACTCTATGATGCTCTTCTCTATAAGGCCTAAGAACAAATGCGAGCTTCTACAACTTTATCAGAAGATGGAACAAATACACAGCACAGTATACAATGAACACCAGGGATTATCCTGGGTAAGGTGGTGTAACCCTCTCAGAGTCTATAAGATCAAAGAAGTCCAAATGTTCCTGTTGTCTTTGTGCACAGCTGAAGAATGGAAAGCAAAGGGAAAGGGGAACTCCTGCTTGACGCCAAGCTACACTATTGGAACCTATGAGAGGCTGAATGGGAAGCAGAGAAATTTGCAAACAGACCTTAGTTCTTCAGCCAACTCACTCACCAGAGTCACCAGAATAATTGGGACACAAAAGGACTAAACTGGGCTGAGCTCTTCCCTGGCACAAACCCTCAACCAGGGCTGCCAAGGATGAAGAACACGGAACGTGGCAAGGAATCCACCTGAAGGATTGCCACGAAGGAGGATTCTGCTGCTGTTTCCCTGGCACAAACCCTTGACCAGGGCTGCCAAGGATGAAGAATATGAATTGCTGAGATTTCCTTGCACCAACCCTTGACCAGGGTTGCCAAAGATGAAACACAAGACTCAGCGAAGAATCCACTTGAAGGACTGCCAAGGATGTGAACACCAACTGCTGAGCTTCTTCAGTGACGGATCCACCTGAAGGACCATCAAAAATCGAGTTGGGTCCCAGAAGATCGCACAGTGCATGCAGGATGGAACAAGCAGGAAGAAAAGGTGTGGGATGAAGATCTGGATTCCACAAGTTCAAGACCAAAACAAGAAATCGGCAGACTCAAACACACCTTGGCCACGATGGAGTCAACTTTCGGCGGACGACTGAAAGTGATGGTCGAGGCTTCTTCCAAGGTGTCCCACTTCCAAGCTGACCAGGAACTGGTGGCTGCTACTCGCACCAAGGGATGTTGATTTCAGCTTACGGTGGACGACAGGGAAAGAAAATGCTGTGAAGTTCTTTGATGGCTGAAGACTGCTTAGGTGAAGAATCGATGGTGGCTGAAGGTGAAGAATCGATGGTGGCTGAAGATTGAGTCCACATACTTTGTGCTGAACACTGGTACTTCTACTTTGCACTGTACACTGAAATTCAATAGTCACAAGGGCAAACTGCCTGGAGCAGGGGCAATTTGCAACAATCCAGGGCAATTGTTCATTGCAGGGGCAAGTCACCTGGAGCAGGGGCAAATTGCAACAATCC
Organism: Neoceratodus forsteri; assembly: GCA_016271365.2. NCBI lineage: Eukaryota > Metazoa > Chordata > Ceratodontiformes > Ceratodontidae > Neoceratodus > Neoceratodus forsteri. Next base: position 807,534,854 of record CM028136.1, read on the forward strand.
AGGGCAATTGTTCATTGCAGGGGCAAGTCACCTGGAGCAGGGGCAAATTGCAACAATCCAGAGCAATTGTTCATTGCAGGGGCAATTTACCTGGAGGGGGGCAAATTGCAACAATCCAGTGCAATTGTTTGTTGCAGGGGCAGTTTGCCTGGAGCAGGGGCAAATTGCAACAGTCTGGGGCAATTGTTTGTTGTGGGGCAATCCGCCTGGCTGTGAGGGAGGAGCTTGGGGAGCTACAAACTGATCTGAGCCCTCAGAACAGACCAGGAAAAGAGAAACAAGGAACAACCATATGAGCTAAGTCTTAAGGACATATAAATATAAAAAACGTGTGAGTAGATCTATAGTCCTTATGAGTAGGATTGTGGTTTCCAATTAGTACTGTAGTTGACTGTCTTATGCTGCATGCAAGGGCATTTAGGATAATAATTTCTGTTAGAGGTTGGGCTAGGATTAGTTAATTCTACTTGCTGTAGGGAGAGTAGTGTGGAGAGGCTGTATAGGTAGTGTGCAGTGGTTGAGGGGCAGCAATGCAGATGAACATACTGTGGAGGCTGGGAGGGTGTCCAATATGCCACAGGCTAAGGACGCTTGAGGAAGAGGTTCAGTGGCTTGGCAGGGAGCTGGGGAGGTTGAGGGAGGAGGGGAGGATTGCGTCAGTAGGAGGGCTGACATCTAAGAGTATTGTGGGGGCACCACAGAGAAGGAACAGTGGGACAAGGGGGAGGTCGGGGGGAGGAGGCACAGTAGACAGGAAGCCAGTTGATGAAGGGTGGACTCTAGTAGGAGCTAGAAAAAGAGGAGCAGCAGGAGGGAGGAGGCAACACACAATAAGGCAAAGGGAGGAGGGAACATGTTTGCTGTACTAGCAACACATGGGAAAGAGGATGCAGGAGGAGATTGCACAAGAGATAGTACTCACAAAGAGAAGGGAGAGGAGGCATTACTAGTGGAGAGACTGAGTATGGCATGGCAGGGGAGGAATAATACTCGGAGAGGTGAGGAGGAAGCAGAAGGTTGGCAGTCAAACAGGAGGAGGGGGAGGAGTCTCAGTTGAGAAGGGCGGGGGGAAGACACTGGGACACACTGTAAAAACATTGTCTTGAGTGGCCCCAGAAATGAGAACCTGGGTGGGGGGGGGGTGGCAAGAGGCACAAGGAAAGAGGAGGAAGGTGTACTAGTGTTGGGGGACTCCATACTCAAGGGGATCAGATGTGGCAGCAAGGGGGAGAGGCACAGTCAGATATGGGTGGAGTCCATACCAGGATTAAAGCAGACAAGGCAGGTCAAGCAATCCTAAGGTGTGTAAGGAGGGGTAGGAGGAAACCACACATTGTGGTACATGTGGGGACAAATGACCTAACGGGGGAAATGGTGGAGGTAACAAAGGAGAGGACTGAGGAAGAGGGAAGGTTGTGTGAGGAGACTGGGGAGTTTGTGGCCTTCTCCGAAGTGCTCCCAGTACCCTGCGCAAGCACAGTGAGAAAGGAGAGGATTAGGGAGTTGAACACATGGTTGGTAGAATGGTGTCAAACTAAGGGATATGGGGTTGTGGGTGGCTGGGGCAGTACCTGGGATAATAACAATCTGTTTGCAAGGGATAGGCTGCACCTGAGTGGGGAGGGGAAGGAGGTATTAAAGCAAAGAATGGGGAGATGTATTGTGACAAGGATGGATTTAAACTAGATGGGGGGATGGCAAGTGGATAGCAGGTAGGCAGGGATCTGATCGAGTGGAGTCACAGCCTAACCCCCAGGCTAGTGGGGAAGGACTTGACGTGGCTGAAAAAGGAGGGAGTAGAAGGAAGGAAATGGAGGCCAGTGAAGGAAAGGGGGCAGGATGGAGGGTGGTCTCGCTGAATGCAAGAAACTTAGGCAACAAATCTGCTGTGATACAGACATTCTTAGCAGTGTGGAGGGTGGATATTGCAGCTGTCACAGAAACATGGGCAACTGAGCACTAAGACTGGGATCTGGCAATCCCAGGATACAAAGTATACAGTAAGGACCATAAGGAAGGGAAGGGCGGTTGGGTGGCAGTCTATGTGAGGGACAGGATCAAATGCACAAGGGATGAGGGGGAAGAAAGGAGAACAGAGGCAATCTGGCTGCGGCTCCTGGACTCAAGGGGTAGGAAACTGAGGTTTGGGGTGGTATACAGGCCACTGTCCCAGTCTGAGGAGCGTGACAGGAAATTAGCAGGACAAATCAGAAAGGTATGTAGAAAAGGGAAGGTGGTCATCGTGGGGGATTTCAACTTGCCGGGGGTTGACTGGAGCATTCCCGTCACCTCCAGTGCTAGGGAGCAAGAGCTCCTGGATGCAATCCAGGAGGGTCTCCTGACACAGTTGGTTAGTGTACATACTAAGCTAAAGAACATTTTAGATCTGGTGTTGTCGAATGGGGAGGCAGTAAGGGAAATAAAGGTGGAGGACCCACTAGCCGACAGTGATCACCAAACGGTGTGGTTTAATATCACAATGTGCGGGGAGCCAGAGAAATCAGTTACTCAGGTGGTAAACTTCAGGGGGACAGACTTTGGGAGCATGCAGGAAGTACTGAAAGGGAAACTAGAGGGCATAAGGCAGGAGATGGATGCAGAGCAGAAATTGGATATTATTAAAAGGGGGATTACAGAGGCAACAGAAGCCTGCACCAAGACACAGAGTAAGAGGAGCAGAGCAAGAGAACCATGGTGGTTGAACAGCGAGGTAGTGGAGGTGGTCAGAGCAAAATGAGAGGCGCACCAGAGGTATAGAAGGACAGGGAAGGAAGTGGACAGGGAGGAGTATGCAAGACGGTCCAAGGAGGTGACCAGAAAAGTGAGAGAAGCCAAGGCCTAGAGGGAGCTGAGATTAGCACAGGGAATAAACAGTGGGGGGGACTTTTTCAGATACCTAGGGAGAAAGAAAGTGCAAGGAGACAATAGTGAGGATAAAAAGGGTGGGGAGGGACGGAAAAGGAGAGGAGCAGGCAGAAGCACTGAATGAATACTTTTGCTCAGTGTTCACGGAAGAAAAGGGGGACCGCTACCACCATGGGCTGGGAGGGTGGGAACAGGGGGAGAGGAGGCAACAGATGGAAGAATTGAGGCAAGTACAGCCCTAGAGGGACTGAGGGTACTGAAGGTAGACAAGGCACCAGGGCTGGATGGCATCCACCCCAGAGTGCTGAGGGAGATGGTAGAGGTGTTGGCGGAGCCGCTGGTGGATCTGTACAGCAGCTCACTGGAGTTGGGATATGTGCCACTGGACTAGAGGATGGCACATGTAGTACCATTACACAAGAGAGGACCAAGGGATGAACCAGGTAATTATCACCCAGTAAGTCTCACCTCCATAGTGTGCAAACTCATGGAAACAATACTAAGGGAAAGACTGGTGTCGCACCTGGAGGACAGTGGCCTCCAGGATGTGAGGCAACATGGGTTTGTTTCAGGGAAGTCTTATCAAACAACCTGATACAATATTATGACTGGGTGACAGGTGAGCTGGCTAAGGGTCATGTGGTGGATGTTCTTTACTTGGACTTCAGCAAGGCCTTCGATTCTGTACCTCATGGGCAGCTTGGGGGGAAGCTAACTAGTGTAGGGGTAGGGGTAAAAATAATGAACTGGATTACAAGCTGGCTGAGTGGGAGGCTACAAAGGGTGGTGGTGAGAGGGGAGCTCTCAACTCCAAGGCCGGTGATGAATGGGGTGCCACAGGGCTCTGTGTTGGGGTCAGTATTGTTCGGGCTCTTCATATCAGACATTGCACATGGGCAAAATACATCTGTTCACTGATGACACCAAAATTGGAGCAGTGGTGAATGGAGAGGAGGGATGGAAGCAGCTGTAGGGGGACCTCAGCAAGCTAGAGGAGTGGTCAGAGAGGTGGCAGCTGGGGTTCAGTGCAAAGAATTGTAAGGTTATGCACTTTGGGGTGAAGAACCAAAGGAGAGAATACTGGCTGGGAGGGGTTAAGCTGGGGATCACTGAGGAGAGAAGGACCTAGGGGTAATGATAACAGGGACCATGGACAACACTGCCCAGTGCAGGAGAGCGGCTGCAAGAGTGAACAAAATGCTGGGTTGCATAGCAAGGGTTTTTTTGTCCAGGTGAAGAGAGGTGATCTTGCCTCTACAGGTCGCTGGTAAGGCCGCACTTAGAGTATTGTGTGCAGTTTTGGAGGCCATATCTAAAGCATGATATCAGGCTACTGGAGGGGGTGCAGAGGCGGGCAACAAAGATGATATGTGGAATGGAAGGGAGAAACTATGACAGCAGGCTGGGAGACTTGAATATGTACACCCTGGAGGATAGAAGGGACAGGGGGGACATGATAGGGACATTCAAGTATCTGAAGGGAATCATTAAGGATGGGGGCAGATGGGGTCTTTAGTTAAGGAGGGATCACCAGGGAGCATGCGCTAAGAATGGGGGAGATTTAGGAAGGAAATGAGGAGACACCATTTCACAGAGAGGGTGGTAACCAAATGGAACGCCCTACCAGAATGGGTGGTATCATGTAAATCTGTGAACAGTTTCAAAAGGGCATGGGACAGGGAACAGGGGAGAGTGAGGGTGGCGGGTGGCAGTGGGATAATAGATTGGGAGGGGGGTGAGGCAGCTGCAAATTAGGGGAGCTAGCTGCACACTCGAGAAGACTTAGACAGACCGGGAGGTCTGTTTCTGCTGGCACATTCATATGTTTGTATGTATGTTCGTATGGAGCAGAGGCAAATTGCAGCAATCTGGGGTAATTTGCCTGGAGCAGTGTCAAATTGCAACAATCCAGGGCAATTGTTCATTGCTGGGACAATTTGCCTGGAGCAGGGGCAAATTGCAACAGTCCGGGGCAATTGTTTGTATCGGGGTCAATAACCACAATCCTAGCACAATACAGTCTTGGTGCTTTTGCAATCAACACAACATTTCAGATGCTTGAGTAATAAACAATCTCTATAGACAGTACATTAGCTGACAGTCACTTCATAGCATATTGTGTGCTAAGCACTCTTTTGTTCTGACCCTCCACACTCGTGGGTCCCTTTTCAATAGGATCTGGCTACCCCTGAACACTTTGGTGTAATTGCTCTTTTAACTGGCTGCCATAAGGTGGTGGGATACCCTCCCTACTGGGTCCCTTTTACACTGGAGCCTCATGTTGCCCCCTTAGTTGTGGAATGCCCTTCTAAATATTCAGGCCTGTGCTGCCCCTCTAGGTACTGTACCTGAGTTGTCCCACTGGGTATTGTGCCTGTGCTGCCCCTCTTAATACTCGGGTCTGACATGCCCCTTTAAGATCCTGGGCTTCCCTTGCCCTTTTCAATCGCTGGACCCTTTAGAATAGCCCTTTCAAAATCTCTGGGCTTTCCTTGGCTAGGCCCCTTTTAAATTCTCCCTGCCTTGCTTAAATCAGGGATCTCCACACCCTCTCATAAATATTTATGAGCCCTCTTTATGTCCTCAATACTGGGCCCTCCCCTGGGCATCAATGCACCTGACACATTTAAATATTAAATTTTAGAGTCTTTCTGGCTCGCCCCTCTCGCGGCGCTCAGCTGCTTTCCTTTGCACCTAGTGCAAACTGTTAAATAAAAGACACTTTTTCTTTGCTTTGGAGCAGACAGCATATAGCAGTGTGCTGCCGACGAATCACCACACCACACCACTGGGGATCAGAGGATGCAGGTGGGAGGTGCTGCTCGAAGAGGGAGTGAGATCGCAGGCAGGTGCAAGACAGCAGGGGACCTTGCGATGGTCCTGGGACAGTTGGCAACAATGCAGAAGTGCGATCGCCACCACCAGGGAACCGAAACACTAATTTTTAAATTAAACAACAAAACAGGCTCCGAGCCTTTCGGGCGCACAGCGGGACTGTTTCTTCTTCTGCTGCCCATATGGCTGCGCCCACAGCAGTGGACAGCTTCAATAGCTGGAGGCAGAGCAGGCACGCAGGCAAGCCCTCGGGGAACGGCTTCAGCCCTCCAGGTAAGGCATTTCCGTGTCCCCTTAACTTGCTGCATCCTTTCTTCTCCACAGCTATCACAAACTCCTCTAACTGAACAACAACCTTTCAAAAACTAACACTCCGATTCTAGATTAGTTGGAGTAGAATTTTCCATCAAAGGCCATTGTTTAACTTTGCTGGCATATAAATCTAGTTTCTTTATTTATTCTGTGCTCTGGGCACCTTTTCTATTTTTCTGTTGTGCCTCGGACTATAGTGTGGGGGTGGTGGGAATCACTCACAGGGGCCTTTTTTTCACTGTACCCTGCCATCCCACATAAACAGTGAGGCACCTTGGGCACACTGTAAACCCAATTTACTGTATTGCCCCCAACTTTTGGGCATTACGTATGTACCCCTAATAGTTCTGCTCTCACTGCCCCCGAAAGACTGACCCTTAGGCAGCAGTGCAGCATCTCATTAATATTCATTAGGGCTCATAAATTATTCATGAGCCCTCGTTCCTACCCAGTTTTCTTTAGAGCTCCTGGCACAGTTTTTAAACCTATCGCCGCTCCTACTGGCCTCCCCCAGGTGTCCGACCCCCGTTTAGTTTAATCAGCGGGCCAAGATCACTGGGGAAGTGGGGAAAAAACTGCCACAAAATGACCACCCAATAGAGCTGCCCATAGCGCTACTGTGCATGCACAGACTGTTGGACCTCTTATAAACAGACCTGGAGATCCCTGGCCATGCTGACGAACCCTCTGCAGCTCATATAGGGTGGAAAACCAGAGCAGGAGCCCCCAGAACTGAGGTAAGACCCCTAGAGGGGGGGTTACAATAAGAATCAAGAAACTGAGTATAGGATTGGGGGGGAATACTGACAGCTGCTGAGCAGGAAAGGGACCTTGGGGTTATCATATCTGATGACCTCAAAGTGAGAGTGCAGTGCAACAAAGCAAAGGTAGGGCCAGTGAGATGCTGGAATTCATAGGGGGAGGTATCTCCAGCAGGAGGAGGGAGGTGAGGTTGTCACTATATTGTTTGCTGTGGTAACCCCATCTGGAGTACTGTGTCTAGTACTAGAAGCTGCATCTCAGAAAGGACACAGACAGGGTGGAGGCAGTCCATAGGAGAGCAACTATAATGGTGCAGGGGTTGCACCACAAGCCCTACAAGGAAAGTGTGAGGGATCTCAACATGTACACCATGGAAGAAAGGAGAATGAACAGGATAGAGACTGACAAACACCTCATAGGGGTAAACAGGTGCAGGAGGGGAGTCTGTTTCAAATGAGAAAGAGCACCAGGATCTGAGGGCATGTGATGAATCTGGCAAGTGGAAAAGTTTAAGAAGGATGTGAGGATGTAGTACATCGCTAAAGGATTTGTAGATGTCTTGAACAGTCTGCCAGCATAATTGGTGGAGGTGAAACAGTAAGGGGCTTCAAGCATGCATGGGATAGACATGGGTGTAACAGGCTGAGCTCTGTATAGATTTAAGAAAGTGCCCATAAGTGGAACCCACCCCATTTTCCTTTTTCCCTCTTACCATCTTTTTCGTCTTGTCTTTTATTTTATGTTTCCCTTGTTCTCTTGCTAACTTCAGTGATGGCTGGCCACCCTCAGCACCCTCTATAACACTGTACTACCCCTTTTGATGTCCGTGACACCACAGATAAATTCCCAAGGGCGAGAGACAGTAGTGTCTATTTTATTTATTTTGGCTGTGCCCATTGCTGTTGAGGAGGGAGCTGAAACATTCCCAATGGAGCCTAAACTACTCCCGTATAGTGTACCGTAATTGCGGTACAACCTAGAGACAGAAGCAGAAAACCTCTCCGATTTAAAAGTGTACACTGCGCACCATGTGGCACTGTGTGTCCTGAACCGAAGCTTGCACTACAGAGTGATTCTAATACAAACCCTTGTGCCTGTTCCTAGCTAGCTGCCAGTTCCTTAGAGGTAAACCAGAGCTGTGGTTTGTGGCCGACCAGTACACTGCACCTGTGATATATATTCGGAGTACAAAGGTGCTCCAGAGAAGAAGGAATTGTGAGACTCAGTGTGTCTAGAGCTGACGTGGGCACTATAAGGTTCTTGTAAATAAGAATCCCATGGTTGCCAGCTCTAGGAGAGTCACAGGGGCAGTTTTATAAGTGGCTTGGAGATAATAAAGTAATAAGTTGAACTGCTCAGCCACTGACCAAGATTGTGATAAAATAAGAAATGTGCCAGAATGAAAAGTTTACCGATGGCTTGACATTTCAGCCATCAGCAAAATAGGAAGTGCTGTTTTTTCCTTTTTATTTATATTGTGTGGTGTTATATAAATGCCCAGTGACCAAGTCATAAAGTTATCCTACGTGTAAAACTACTGGCATCTGAAATGATGGGAGGAAAATGTATAATTAGCAGGCAATAGATGAAATCCTTCTAAAAGAGTTTTACTAAGCTGGCAGGAGAAGGGAGAAGAAGAGCACACTCTCATTATCCCATTTCCCTTACCAACCAAGAGAAGCCTCGGATAAATGAATATGTGTGCTGTAACACAAGTAGAATACAAATAAAACATTGTACCTGGAAGGTTATCCTGACTTGCTATAGGGCTGACAGCCCTCAGAATGTTTACATTTATGGGGAGCCTAAGGTATGATGTCACTCCCAGTGGGAGTGCTCATTATTTATTTGTGTCTCTTTTGAACCTTTAAAAGAAGGCAATACTGCTTCATTTTAGGTTCACTACAGAGCACCATCGCCAGTATGTATGTATTGTTGTTTAAGGTTGAAATATCAGCAGAGAAAAGGGGCATTATGCCGTCTTCAAGAAATAGGGGTGGATCACCTGACAGTGATGTCACCCCTGACAGAATATAAAAAGACCTCTACTAGGGGCTAGAGTTTAGATAGGTGGTTCAGTAGCTTGCTGACCGTGGAGTGAGAAGGGTCTTGAGTGTGTATGCCTTCACACTGGTCAAAGGATTTCTAAGTATTTCTAAGAAAGGCAAGATAAGCTACAGCAATTAGCTGAAGGAAGCAATTGCCTGACTCGTGTGATGGACTGGCACCTTTCCTTTTATATAAATAATTATTTTTTTAATTTTGATTGAGAAAAATATATTGACAAATGCACGTTTGCATTTTTTATGCACTTGATATCTGCCTGCTGTGTCTGTTTTATCCCATGCTGCTCCACTGGTTTTAGAAGTGGGATAATTGGTATGTTGAGGCTGCTTGGGAGGCACTACCAGTGGGTACTGCATATAAGTACACAGACAGATGAAGGAAGAGCAGAAGGTGGATGCCAGTGCACTTCCTTTGACTCGAGCCATGGCAGAGAGGACTGGGATAAAACCTATACCAGGCTTGGAATTCGGAACCAGGCCAAAGATGACCAAGAAAAAGGACAATGGAATAGAGGAGGAAGACAAAGGAACCAAAGAAGAGGACCCCATGATAGAGAAAGAGCACCAGATAACCCCGGCGACCTATTGAGATGGCTCTGTCTAAAACAACTGGAAATGGATCAACAGTGGGAAAAGGATTGACAGCAGTGGGATGAGGATCAGTGATGGCAGGACGACATATAGGCAGATACCCGAAAAGCTGTCCAGGCCCTTAACCCAGGTCAGCCAGACAGAACTGTTCCAAGAGACATAAAACTGACCAAACTGACTGAAATAGAGGACATCAAGGCTTACCTCATGACATTCGAGTGCATTGCCCAAACCTGCTCCTGGCACCATGACCAATGGGTCATCAGACTGGTACCATATTTATTTGGGTGGGCCTAATTGGTATACAGTCAGTTAAGTGGACAAGATGCAAACAATTATGACAGGGTTATGGAAGCGATTTTACAAAGATATGACATTAGTACAAAGAATTATAGCCAATGATTTTGGTCCCAGAAAATGGCCAGCTGTGACACCCCCAGAGAGACATATGCCAGATTAAAGAACTATTGCTGCAAATGGTTGCAACCTGCAACCAAGACTCTGGACCAGATCATGGAGCTCATAATAATCGAGTAATTCATCCAGGAGTTACTCCAGGATGTGCAGGTTTGGGCAAAAAAAAAAACATAAACCTGAACAGGCTGAGAATACCATCAAGCTTGCGGAGGGTTATCTGGCAGATCATCCACCTAGGCTCAGAGGATACCAATGCTGTAAACACCAACCCCAAAATTTGGTAAGACCTTTGTTTATTCAAACCAGAGACAGTCTAATTAAGGGAGAAGAGACAGAGGGGGAAGAATGCCATATTCTGAAATAATCTGCCATGGGTACCTTAGAAAGGGCTATATTGATAGAAATTGCCCCAGCAAAAGAATGGAGCTAGCCCATTTAGCTCTAGCCAACTTGGGGTATGCTACAACAGTGGGAATTGGCCAACAACATATTTTAGGATTGCTAGACTCTGGCAGTAGGCAAACACTAATGAGGGCAGATCTTATGAGTGCCTGTGACCCTTCACAGCAGGATACATCAGTTATTTGTGTTCATGGGGACATACTTCAGTATCACACAGCTTCAGTGGAAAGGACTATTGATAATGAGCAGCACATCATGACTGTTGGCCTGGTACCCAGACTACCTGTACCCATCATTATAGGCCAGGATTTTCCAGACTTTGATGGCTTAATGAGTACACACCAGTCATGTAAGGATTTGGTTACTGTTACCACCAGGGTCTATGCAAAACAGTCCCAATTTCCGCAACTGTTTTCTTTTGAAGAGGATTTGTTTGACAATCCTGGGTAGTCAAAGAAAACCAGGAAAGAAAGAAAAAGAGAGAAAAAACTGTGACAGGAGACCCACCAGGAAGGTATCTTTGAGGTGGTACCAGGACTAGCCCAGTGTGATATAAAAAGGGAATAGGCGTTAGATGAAACTTTAACCCCTTTTTATTTCCAGGTCGATCAAGTGGTGAAAGAAGGACATCCACAATTTATTATCAAAAAAGTCATTTTTTACTAGTATGCACTAACCTTGTTACCAATGCATGTATAGAACAACTAACGGTACCCAAGGTATATATGGAAAAACGAATACACCTTGCACATGATTTACCTATGTCTGGTCATGAGGGAGGGACTGTACCTTAAGTTGATTGTTAAATAGATTCTTCTGGCTAGGTATCCATGAAAGTATGACTGAATACTGCCATACCTGTGCAGAATGTGTTATGGTGGCCTAAGGGAGAAAAAGAGATCAAATACCCCTCCAGCCCATTCCTTATGTCACAGCTCCTTTTGAAAGGGTTGCCATGAACATTGTGGGTCCCTTAATCAAGAGTTCCAAGGGTAATAGGTTTATTTTGGTGGTATGTGATTATGCAACCAGGTACCCTGAAGCAATACCCCTGCAAACTGTCACGGCCCCTCAGATAGCCGAGGAACTGGCAAACATATTTAGTAGGATGGGTATACCTCAGGAGGTTCTGAACAATCAAGTTAGTAATTTTACCTCCTTAATACTAAAGGAACTATATAAACTCCTGGGTGTGTCAGCTGTACGGACATCCTCTTACCACCCGCAGACCAATGGCCTGGTGGAACGATTCATCAAAACTTTGAAAAATATGTTAAAAAAGTATGTGCACGAGGAAGGTTGAGAGTGGGATAAATATCTCCCTTATCTCCTTTTTTCCCACAGGGAGGTGCCCCAAGTGACCACCGGGCTTTCCCCTTTTATATTATTATATGACAGGAATCCCAGGGGCCCCTTAATGTCGTCAAAGAGCATTGGGAGGAAGGACAAAATGTGGGTTATACTAACATTCTTGATTATATAACCACTTTGAGGCAGAAATTGGTTAAATTTGTGACTATGGCTCATCAGAATGTGTCCCAAGACAGGAGAGAACAAAAAGAGGCCTATGATTTAGGGCTTAAGGAAACATCTTTTTTGCCAGGAGATTGTGTTGTTGCTTTTACCTTCCATAGAGAACAAATGCCTGATGAAATGGCATAGTCCTCATAGTATGGATATCGTGGCAGTCACAGAAACATGATACACACAAAACCATGACTGAGACGTAAACATACCAGGATATACTATCTACAGGAGGGACAGGGAGGGTAAAAGAGGAGGAGGAGTAGCTCTTTACATAAGGGAAGGAATCAAAGCAACAGAACAAAAGGGTAAATAGGGAGGAGAAGAAGCACTGTGGGTAAATTTGGAGACAGGCAATGGCACCACAATCCGCACAGGGGGTTGTATACAGACACCCTTCTCAGGGGGAGGAAATGGACAAGGAGATGATAGAAAGTATACTTAGAATGGCAGGAAAAGGGGAGATATTGCTGATGGGTGATCTGAATATGCCAGATGTTAACTGGAGTGCAGTTGCAGCAGCCACTTCGAAGATTGGGGTTATTCTAGATGTCCTACAGGGGGCATGCCTTAGACAGCTAGTATTGGAGCCCACTCGAGAGGGAGCAATCTTAGACCTGGTTCTCTCAAATAGAGATGGAGAGAGGATAAAAGATGTAGAAGTGGGTAGCCAGCTGGGAGCTAGCGACCATCGAACAGTATGGTTCACAATAAACACAGCAATAGAGTCAAGCCATACAAAGGTAAAAGTACTGAACTTTAGGAGGGCTGACTTTGCCAAAATGGGTGAGTGCCTAAGGAATGCACTAGCAAATGGGCAGGAAGGAGGGGGTGGAAGAACAATGGGAATAATAAAAACTGCCATCACAGAGGAAACAAGCCTTTGTGTGAAGCAAATAAACAAAACAAAACGATGTAAGAAACCACTGTGGTTCTCAAAGGAAGTGGCAGTGAAGGTTCAAGAGAAAAAGAAAGCATTCAGGAAGTACAAGCAATCACAGAAGGAGCAGGACAGAGAATTGCATCAGTTAAAGCAAAAGGAAGCTGTGAAGGCAGTCAGAACAGCAAAGGCCCAAACCGAGGAAAAGATAGCCAACTCAGTTAAGAAGGGGGATAAAACCTTTTATAGGTATATCAGGGAGTGAAGGAAGACCAAGGGAGGGATAGTGAGGCTTAATAAAGGGGAGGAGGGTGGGCAGAGGGTGACGGTGAAAGGCAGAGATACTAAACAAATATTTTTACTCAGTATTTACAAATGAAGAGGGGAGGTGCCTAAAACAAACAGTAGAAACACTCTGGATACAGAAGTTGATACCAGCCCATTTACAGAAGAAAGGGTTCTGAAAGAACCTCAAAACTGAAGGTGGACAAAACAATGGGGCCTGATGGGATTCATCCCAGAATTCTAAAAGAACTAAGGGTAGAACTAGTGACACCACTGACTACCCTCTTTAACAAATCATGGGAGGATGGGGTGGTACCGAGGAGGAGGAGGGCAGATGTGATTCCCCTTCACTAAAGTGGGAGCAAGGCAGAAGCAGGAAACTACAGACCTGTTAGTTTAACCTCAGTGATAGGGAAAATGATGGAATCACTTCTGAAGTAAAGAATTGTCGAGTATCTAGAGGCCAGAGGGTCACAGGACTCAAGTCAGCATGGATTCACAGCGGGAAGGTCATGCCAGACGAATCTGATAGATTTCTTTGACTGGGTGACCAAAGTAGTAGATCAGGGAGGGGCTGTGGACATGGCCTACCTAGACTTTAGCAAGGCATTTGACACAGTCCCACACAAAGATTAATATACAAGTTAGCCAGTCTGGGAGTGGGTCCCAAGATGACAGCCTGGGTAAAGAATTGGCTGGAGAATAGGACACAGAGAGTAATAGTAAATGGAGTCCACTCTGAAGAAAGGGGGGTTACTAGTAGGGTACCGCAGGGTTCAGTATTAGGACGGTCCTCTTCAATGTCTTTATAAGCGACATTGCAGAGGGACTGGAAGGAAAGTATGTCTCTTTGCAGATGACACAAAGATCTGCAACAGAGTTGATGCACAAGGTGGGGTGGAAAGGATGAGAAGGGACTTGGCAAGGTTAGAGGAACGGTCAAATGTATGGCAGCTTAGATTCAATGCTAAGAAGTGCAAGGTAATGCACCTGGGAAACAAAAACCCAGGGAAGAGTACACAATGGGGGTGAGATACTAACAACAACAAAATGGAAAGGGACCTGGGGTAGTCATATCAGATGATCTAAAGGTGGGCAAGCAATGTGAGAGGGCAGCAATGAGGGCTGGGGGTTACTGGGATGCATAGGGAGAGGCATCACCAGTAGAAAACATGAAGTTATTATCCTCTGTACAGACAGCTGGTGAGACCCCATCTGGAGTACTGCATGCAGTTCTGGAGACCCAATCTCTGCAAAGACATAGACAGGATGGAAGCTGTCCAGAGGAGGGCAACTAAAATTGTGCAGGGTCTGCACGGAAGACATATGAAGAGACTTAAGGAGCTTAATATGTATAGCCTCGAGGAAAGGAGGGAGAGGGGATGTGATAGAAACTTTCAAGTACCTCAAGGGAATCAAAAAGTCCAAGAGGGAAGCATCTTTCAAAAAGAGGTGTGCAAGAACAAGAGGGCACAATTTGAAGATAGTGGGGGGCGGCTCAGAGGTAATTTAAGGAGTATTTTTCACAGAGAGGTTGTGGATGCATGGAGCAGCCTTCGGAGGAAGGTTGTGGAGTCAAAACAGTGGTGGAATTCAAGCATGCATGGGACAGTCATAAGGCAATTCTAGGGGGTTGGGGTAGGACGAAGTAGGCTGCTGGTTAACTAGGATCTGCAGCTTATCCATTAGGTAGGGAAATGGGCAGACTGGGTTGGCCAAGCAGTCTTTATCTGCCATCAAATTCTATGTTTCTATGTAAGTATTGTGTGACAGACGGGTAGTGAACTATGAAATGGAAATTCCTGTGCATAGACCCATGAAAAAGATTTATTATCTTAACTTGCTAAGAAACTGTTTGGACCCCCCCCCCCCACATACACACACAGACCTTGTTCATGCACCCCAAGCAGGACAATACAGAGCTGGAAGTAGCCAATGAGAGATTACAACATTCCAAAGAAGTGTTGGAAATGCAGGTTAACCCAGAACTAGACCCCAACCAGAAAGCAGCGATAGATCAGCTATTATACCGCTACAGGGACATCTTTACGAATACCCCAAGGAAAGCAAAGAGGGGTTATCCACAGCATCAGGGTGACACAGGACAAACCTATCCACCAAAAGCCCAATAGGCTGCCAGAAAAAATCAGGTGAGAAGTAATAGAGCAGGTATGAAAGATGGAGCAATTGGGTGTCATTGTACCCTCTCAAAGTGCCTGGTCTTCCCCCATGGTAGTAGTAAATAATAGAGGGAGGTATCTGATTATGTTTGGATTTCTGGAAGGTTAATGCTATCTCAGCCTTTGGCAGTTACCCCATACCACTTATAGACGACCTGTTGGATAAAATAGGAAGTGCCCAATATATCAGCACCCTAGACTTGACAAAAGGTTTCTGACAGATCCCTCTAGCCTGTCATGTTCAGGAACTGGCAGCCTTTAGCACATCTGTTAGACTATACCAATTCACAACCATGCCTTTGGGGCTTTATGGTGCCCCTGCCACATTCCAATGCTACATGGATCAGCTACTCAGACCACATACACAGTACAGTGCTGCATATCTGGATGACGTGGTCATCTTTAGTCCAGACTGGCAGATGCACATAAAGCACCTTAGTGCAGTGATCCATGCCATCAAGGACGCCGGGCTGACCATAAATGTCTCCAAATGTGCCATAACTAAAACTGAGATGAGATATTTGGGGTTTGTCATAGGCCATGTTACAGTGAAACCAGAATTGAGTAAGGCAGCAGCTGTTGCCAACAGTCCCATCCCAGTACAAAAAGGCATGTCAGGTCCCTTCCTGGGGTTGTCCAGCTACTACAGGTGCTTCATTCCTAACTTTGCCACTATAGCTACTCAATTGACAGAACTTACCAAAAACAAGTACCCAAAGTTAATCGGACCACTGACTGTGAGGAGGCATTTAGGAACATTTAAGCAGTTCTGTGTTCTTACCCATCCTAGTCAGCCCAGATTTTCTGACACCCTTTGAAGTGCATACAGATGCATCAGACACCGGTATAGGGGTGGTGTTATCCCAGGATGAGGCTACAAATGGCTGGCGATAGAGTTTTTAATGTCACTGGCCCGTCCTGTGGAATTCACTACCTCCAACTGTAAGGGAGGCCCCTTCAGTAGAGGTATTCAAGGCCTGCCTCAAGGCCTTCCTGTTTAATCAAACTTTCCTGAACCCTGTCTTTTAATTACTGCCTAGGTAGTGACATACTGTTGTAACAGCTGTTGTCCCAGGCTATCTATTTATTTCAGTATTTTCTGATTTTATTTATCACAGTTGTCTTTTTAATACTGTCTTATATATTGGTGTGTTGTTTTATTTATTCTTTGACCGTATTTTTGTGTACAGCACCTAGAGCCACTGGGATTGGGCGTCTTAAAATAAAATTTTCCTTGCCTTGCCAGTATGGTAAGGTAAAGAGCACCTGGTGATATTTATTAGCCGGAAACTTCATGAAAGAGAAAGGAAGTACTCCACCATAGGAAAGGAGTGTCTGGCCATGAAGTGGGCCTTTGAGGCCCTGAAGTATTAGTTATGGGGTAATGAATTTACTGCAGTGACCGACCATAATCCGTTGTGCTGGCTTAATCAAATGAAGGACAAAAACGCACAGATTATGTGTTGGTACCTGGCACTATAGCTGTGTTAATTCTTTTCAAAACACAGTGCTGGTGCCCAGCATAAAAATGCTGACTTTTTGTCATGTTATGGAGTTGACAGCACTCCAGTAAATTGCAAGTGAATGTGCAGATGTATCAGATGTTATAAATGTTCAGGAATGTATGAATGATTCTGATAGTTATGTAACCACCCAGTCCCCTGGGGTTACTAGAATCTCATCAGGTTAGCCCTGGGAAGGTAGAGAGCTCATTAGGAGCTTTGGGGTAGATGATATCATTGTTTACTCAGATAGACTAAGCAGAGAGTGGATTATGTCATTTAGAATTCTTGCAGCAGCATAAACCACTTTGGAATCAGCTGCTCTGGGGAGTTTTAGAATGTTCAGAGTTAGTGCAGTTAGTAGTTGGAGTATGTAGTTAGCAGTGGAACAGAGAGGAGCTCTGTAGTGAGGTTCCTGCTGGTCAGTCCAGTGGCTGACTGGGTGAAGGACCTCGGTCATTTTTCTCACCTTAGTTTGGGGAACAGCATCAGTGCCAGCTGAAGTGGTGGAGATCGTTTGTCCGAATAGACAGTATTTCAGTGGAGCCAAGGGGCAATCCCCTGAAGATCCCAATGTTTTCAGCTGCCAAAAGAGAAATGTGTGTGCAGTTGGGAATCTATGACAAAGCTACCTGGTAAGGAAGAGAGGTTTTCCTTCAAAATTCCATGTCTGTAACAAAAGAACAAACAAGGCCCTGAGTACAAATTCATGGGGCTGTTTTTTTCGGGGATGGTCTGAGGTGTATGTGCCCAGAGATGAGGCCAGGACGTAACTGTCAGGGCCCCTGTTTCACCACAAAAATGTGCTGAATGTTTCAAGATAAAGTATTGGATGGCCTTTAGCATTTCAGGGGGAAATGAAGAATCCATGTTAGTGTAACCCAGAAGGAATGGCAGAGACTGGGCATGGGGTACAATTGGGCATAACCCCAGTTTGATTCCTCAGTCAGGGCTAACTGATTCACGTATGGGCAGCAGTTTAAACTGGACAAGTTAATGAATGTCATTGCGCCAAGGGAAATATTTAAAGTATGTGGAAACCTGCACAATGATACACTTTGTTGGAAAAGTCCATAGATTCCTAGTACAGAGGGATGGAGAAGTCAAAATGTGGGTGAAGAAAGAGTAAAATGTCTGTAAGTCCCCTTTCTTTGAGAGAGGATTACCCTTACCTTTAGTGACCCGTCTCATGGTGCCTTCCCCCTGGTTTAAGGGTTTTATAGGTATTCGGGGGGGAGGCACAATTGCTGTTATTAGACTGCCACTAGGGGCAGTCTCATAGCCTATAAAAGGGATCAGCTTGGTGGTTCAGGGTGGTGGGGGGGGAGATAGGAGGCTGGCTGGGAGCTGTCTGGCAGGCAGGCAGGCAGGGAGGAGCTCGTCAGTCCAGGTTGGGCCTGATCCAAGGGGCCCCCCCTTGTAAGTGGAGGTAAAGCCATGATTCCAGTAATGGGTAGTTCGTGGGGAGGGCCTCAGATAGTCTGCTAGTGTGTGTGGGGAACTGGGGCTCCAGTAGGAGATGGGGTAGGAGAATGCCCATAGGAGGTAGTTAGGTGGTGTTCCAGGCCTGTAGAAAGTAGGCCTGGACTGCCAGGGCTGGGGATTTTATGACAGGATTCCCCCAGGGGAGGGGTGGTGGCAGCTCCCCTCTCATTTCCTGGTGGAGTGGTGGTCCAGGTCTGAAAAGGGAGGGTTGTGGAGGTTTCCCACCTGCTTAAGGGGCCTGCTTGGAGCGGCATGTCCTGGGCACCAGGCACCGGCTGCACGGGTGGGTTGCAGGTCAAAAGACAGGCTTGGGAAGTGATCCAGACCTGGTGAGCTTAAATCAAGCACAGGAGTGATGGTTGACTGGGATGCAGGTTACAGGTGATGTTGAGTCCCCCCTCTCCTGTAGCTGGAGAAAAGGAGATCGGTGGCTAAGCAGCTTTGTCCAGGGGAGAAAGGTTCTAAGGAAAGGAAAAACACATATCTAAAGGACTGGTCAGGGAGGGAAAATCCTGTGATTATGTGGCAAGGGACCAGGTGGGAGAAGCATTTCGCTCCTCCACAAGGTAAGAGACTGACCAGGGTAAAGAAAGGAAAAGGATAAGTTCAGTGACCAGCTTACCAGTGCCAGAGGGTACATTTGGCTGTGAGGGTCCAGGCGTAGGTTCCAGAGAAGGTTTCGGGTATATCATTCGAAGTTTCATTCAGCTGCCTGTAAGTGTGAATGCTGCCTAAGACATCTTGCCTCCCAGTTTGTGAATAGTTGTGCTCCATGAAACTGGATGATTGAATATGCTTTTAAGCAAAATAAAGGAACCCCTGGGTCCTGGAAAATCATTGGGATACCAGGAGCAATAAATTGGTTTTGGTAGTTTAACTCCCAGTGCTTGAGAGTGTTTTTAAAGATTTGATTGACTAATGAAATGCTGAATTTTTTTTAATGAATTAAAACCAGACTTCTTTGGGGGGAGTTTTTAAAGTTTCAGCCTTTTTGAAAGTGGTGCTTCCTGGGCCAGGGAGCTGTCAGGAAAGTTCTGGAGAAGAGAGAGAAGAAGAGTCCTCTTGTGTTCCAGCTGTAGTGTTCCAAAGGAGTTGCAAAGGGGTAGCAGTTTCCATTTTTCTTCTGCAGTAGAACCCAGGCCATTGTAAGAGAGAACCATTTTATTTCTTCATGGTTGTTAATATTCTGGCCTGGGTTCCTTCAGGGTAGGCCCCTCTTCTCTTTTTGTAACATTAGGAGTCGCAAGACATTCAGGGAGGTGGGGTGGCTACACATGGGGGCTCATCTGGGATGGGTTTTTTTGGGGGGGACTCCTTACACTGCCAGAGCCCCCTGTCCCAGAACAGACAGCTGGTAGGTCCAGCCTGGGTGGGTAGGCCGTGTGGCGCAGTTAAAATTTCCATTCTGGGTGTGGTGGGCCAGGTGGTAGGCTGCAGCCCTGCTGTTTGTATAAACTCAGATGGTTTGCTGGTCACATGAGCTCAGCCCATGTTCTGATTGGCTGGAGGGTGAGCTGAAGGGGAAAAAAAGTGAAGAAGGCATCACCATTTTGTGAAGAGAGCAGGAGCGAGCATAGGAGGAGGATTGAGCAAAACGCATCAGAGTTGAGGGGAGTTGAGTACGAACAGTTGACCCCGCTGATCCTGGAAAGTATTTGGGCCTAGCAGGTATGGTCCATTTTCTCAGATGGTTGGGTGGGGCATCAGAGCTGAAGATGTGCCTCCCTCCAAGGAATCTTTGTCAATGTTTCCTTCGTCATTGTTATCCTGGCTATGGAACACCTCAGGGAGAGGGCAGGTGGAGGAGCAATGTGTCAGATGTGGCTACAAGGGAGAGGGAATAGCTCATCTACCAGTGTGCAGTCTTTGCTCCAGCTCAGCCCCCAGAGGCATATTTGACTGGAACCCTCCCGTTTTCCATTGGGTATACCCCCTCAATTTTTCAGAAGGCTCCTCCTTGGTATGGTCGCAAGGAAGCTTGGAGCCTGGTGCTGTGGAAAGGTTGTCATTAGAGGAGTGTACTCCTGAGGGGACCCAAGAGGAAGTGAAAGAGCCAGAGCCTGTGCAAGGGCCCTCTCCTGATGTGATTGTTGAAGCAGAAGAGGTGCAGGGGGGGGAGGGTGCAATTGCAGCAGAGGAGAAAAAGGGTGAGGAGGGACCCAGACATCTGCCCTGTTCCTCCTCACTAGCTACCTCAGCTCCCCGTGGCAGAGGGAGGGGTATAGGCCCGAGACTACCCATGAGTGAACCCCCAGGGCCCAGGGGAATGCCGCCTAGGTCTTTATCTGGAGCCATCCAGAAAGGTGAAACATCATGACTAGTTTCTGTGAGACCAAAAACTGCTGTGGTTGGTCTAGGGTCTCGAGGGAAGGAAGAGAGTAAGTCTGGAAAAGGACTTTTGGCAGATGATGAGAATTTCAATGAGGACAGGTTCCTTGGCAAAAAGCTTCAGCTTAATGATTATGACATCTATCTGTCCATTCCTAAGCCCTACCATTTTCCTGTAATCACAGCTGATGACCAGACCCCCCCACATCCCAGAGCGCTCATATGCCCTTTGGAGCAGGGAGGATACTCTGAATGCTAAATTCAGGAAGGGAGTATGGCTGAAAACAGAAGCCGCCCACAGGGCCAGTATAAGGGATCTACCGGAGTGGAGCCAAGCAAAGTGGTGGGTGTGGCGCAGACTGAGGATAGAGTATGAAAGCCTGGACTAACCTTGCCTGTTAGAGAGACAGTGGGATATCATGCAGGGGATGAGAGAGGACTGGGTTTATCATGAGCAACTGAAGAAGGTGAAACATCACCATGGAAGAAGTGTCCCAAGAACTGTTCCAAAAGGCCAGAGCCATATGCCACACTGCTCCCTGGACTGGGTTGACTCTATTTAAACATTTCGCCCTAGTGCAAGATCTGACTGGATGCCGTACTAAGTACTTTGTGATTGCCAAAGACTCATTTGGAGATCTCACTACAAAACCAAACTCTGAATTCCATTTTCCACCAGGAACCTGTTCTTGTTGTATGCTCGTGCCTTTTGGCCCAGGTCATGCTTGTAAATGGTCCTTTGGATCAGTGCACTTTACCCGATTAACAAAATCATAAATAAAATAAACAAATAAGAGGAGGAAGACCCTGTACTTAAAGCCCCTGTAAAGAACTCTGCCTGTGCCAGGTATTGTTCATTGGAGCAGGTGTCATCCCCATGATTGACTGAATGAGTTATCTTGACTTTTCCTACCTCAGAGGACTGCAAATGAGGATAATAGCTGTTACTAATGCTGAAGATTTTTAAATCATTAAAAGATGGGCCTGGGTGAATGTGTGAGTGAGTGATTTGAGTGTGGTAGAGTGATTATGGTCTGATATATACTGTATATAAAATTACTGGTGACCCCATTTAATAACTGATTTTATTAGATCAAAAAAATGCCGTAATAATCCAAAATCGGGTTATTACAGCATTCTGACAAGCTTTCTGATTATTGGTGCTATGCTTTCCCAGCACTACACCTGACTGACTCCTAGTGTGTGCGTGGGCATTCTCACCACTTTAAACAACATGCCGCTTCCGTTTCTTGCCGCCCGCCCATACTTATCATTCTTCAGGCACCATCCTTGGATGTAAATAATTTCTTTTTGTCCCCACTATTTATCTGGCTGATCCTACCATTAGAACAAAAAAAATCTATCTGGTTGATCCTGCCGAACTCACACTTGGGCTTTGATCCCAGCCAGCGTGATCTTGGTAGCGGCTTCAGCAATCTCCCCATTTCTGGCTCCTAGTCAACTGTAACAGTAAAAAAACCCACAAAAAAATGTCTCTACTGGACAGGGAGCCTGTGTGTGTGTGTATCTCACGCAGAACTGTCTTATGTTGTCAGTTACTCCCTGCACCAGTAATTATAAAAAATAAAGGCTAGCCAAGTGTGTTGTTAAAGATTTAAACCTCTGTAGCTTTGCTCTTGAGGTTTATGGGTCATCACACACCTTGGGTGTAAAAAAAAAATCCATAACACACACTTGCCTGTCAATTATTCTCTCTCTCTCTCTCTCTATATATATATATATATATATATATGCATATATACTAGGTGATTATGGTCAGTTCAATCAATCTGAAAGAAATTAGAATAATATTTTAATCTACTACAAGGTTTCTGCTATGCTGTTCCTGTTATATTGCTTAGGCAGCTTTTCTTAGGCTTAGAGGTTTGCCCCCACACAGAAGAAGAAAACAAATTGTTTTTTTAGGGAGTTTTGCGCTTAGTAGTCAGTAGGAAAGGGTTTTCCTCTGGGGACCTGCCATAGCCGTTGCTATGGGTACCCCATGGCTGGACTTCCCAATTCCAGCGAACTTTCAGCTACAAAGCCCCATCCTGGACGAATGCGCTCCCCAGCCTAATCACGGAAGAAACTAGGCTTGGCCCTTTCAAAACCAGACTAAGGAATCCCCTACAAGCCTCCAACCTGTGTGATTGCAACTGACCCCCCCCCGTAGACCCTGAACTTCTCTGACTCCTCCATGCAAATGGCCCCCACGAGATAACTTATTTTTGACAAACAGCCACTTCAGAACCTCTCTGCTCCTCTATGGCCGTGCGATTCTCGTATAAGTCATGTTTCCCCTGGAAGGGTAGCTCACCCACTGAATCAAATGTGTAACCATGTAAGAAATTATTTGTAAGATTTTTTGTTATGTGCTAACAACCTGTAAACCATGTTTCGTCCCTTCTGTACTTTATGTATGACATGGAACCTTTGTAAATGAGTCATTGACTCAAAGGTCTTTCTGAATATCTCAATAAATAAATAGAAAAAAAAATAGCGGCTCTGGCTGGCACTGGCATCCTTTGGGAGTGTCCATACCGGGGGGACGGGGATGCAATCGGAGGGGCTGGTGTGGATTTTGCCATCATTTCCGATGGGAAATGATTCCATTGAGTGTGGGAAGAGTGTAAGCCCCCTCGAGGGGGGGGGGCATACGCTTACTTTTAAAACCCCACTCATGGTGCCTTCCCCCCTGGTTTAAGGGTTTTATAGGTATTCGGGGGGGGGAGGCACAAATCAGGCTGTGTTATTAGACTGCCACTAGGGGCAGTATCATAGCCTATAAAAGTGATCAGCTTGGGTGGTTCCGGGGAGATGGCAGGCTGGCTGGGAGATGGCAGAACAGGCAGGCAGGGAGGAGTTCGTGGGTCTGGGTTGGGCCTGATCCAAGGGGGGACCCACCCCCTTGTAAGTGGAGGCAGAGCCAGGATTTCAGTGACATGTCACCAGTAATGGGTGCTTCATGGGGAGGGCCTCAGATAGTCTGCCAGGGCCGTGTGAGGAACTAGGGCTCCAGTAGGAGATGAGGTAGGAGAGTGCCCATAGGAGGTAGTTAGCAGGGTTTCAGGACTGTAGGAAGTAGGCCTGGACAACCAGGGCCTGAGGATTTTGTGGCAGCATTCCCCCAGGGGAGGGGTGATGGCAGCTCCCCTCTCATTTCCCAGTGGCGTGGGGGTCCAGGTCTGAAAAGGGGTGTGCTGGAGGTTTACCACCTGCTTCAGGGATCTGCTTGGAGGGGCAGGTCCTGGGGCGCTGGGCACAAGCTGCTCTGGTGGGCCGCAGGTCAAAGGACAGGCCTTGGTAAGCTTAAATCAAGCACAGGAGTGATGGCTGAACAGAATGCAGGTTACAGGTGCTCTTGAGTCCCCCGCCCATAGCTGGAGAAAAGAGACTGGTGGCGAAGTGGCTCTGCCCAGGGCGGAAAGGTTCTAAGGAAAGGAAAAACACTTCTAAAGGACTGGTCAGGGAGGGAAAATCCTGTGACAAGGGACCAGGTGGGAGAAGCATCTCACTCCTCCACAAGGTGAGAGACTGACCAGGGTAAAGAAAGGAAAAGGATAAGTTCAGTGACCAACTTACCAGTGCTAGAAGGTAGGTTTGGCTCTGAGCATCTGGGTGTAGGTTCCGGAGAAGGTTTTGGGTATATCATCTGAGGTTTCATTCTGCTGCCTGTAAGTGTGAATGCTGCCTAAGACATCTTGCCTCCCAGTCTGAGCCCCCTGATTTGTGAGCAGTTGTGCTCCCTGGAGCTGGATGATTGCTCCAAGTGCTTGACAGGGTTTTTAAAGATTTGGTTGACTAATGAAATGCTGAGGTTTTTTAACGAATTAAGACCAGACTTCTTTGGGGGAAGTTTTTAAAGTTTCAGCCTTTTTGAAAATGTTGCTTCCTGGGCCAGAGTGCTGGCAGGGAACTTTTGGAAAAGAGAGAGAAGAAGAGGCCTCCTGCGTTCCAGCTATAGTTTTCCAAAGAAGTTGTGAGGGGTAGCGGTTTTATATGATAATGGCGTTATCAAGAAGTCAAGAGTGACGAAAACATTTTCAGCACTCCGACACCCCGGTGCACAGCAAAACAGCACAAGGGACTTAGTTTTTTAATGTTTTCTGTGAGGGGCTGTCCCCCCCCCCCACATACACTCTCCTACTAAAGGATTTTCAACTCCAGGGGGTTGCATGTCGGGGTGTGTGTGTGTGTGTGTGTGTGTGTGTGAAAACATTAAAAAAATAAAAGGTTCGGGCCAGGCACAATAAAAATGCATCAGCGCCCGTACTTTGCCAGCAACCCACCCACCTTGCCATGGGGTTGGCTTGGCAACCACCACGGCACAACCCCTCACGCCTCCTGTGCATGCTTGTTTCCCCTGCATGTGATACATATAGCGACATCCTGTCGCTGTACCTACTGACCCCCTAATCCGCCACTCTACTCCTACCATCACCATGAGGGATTCGCTGCTGAACGGGTCACCGTTATTGTTGGTGCCCTATCCCCAGCGCTCTCATCACGGGATACCAGGGGTAGCAGTTTCTATTTTCTTCTGCAGTAGTACCCTGGCCATGGTGAGATAAAACCATTTTATTTCTTCATGGTTGTTAATGTTCTGGTCTGGGTTCCTTTGGGGTAGGCCCTACTCCCATTCTTGTAATATCAGGAACCCCATGACATTTAAGGAGGTGGGGTGGTTGCATGTCTAAATATCCTTTAACAAAAGGGTGGGACAGTGTTCGATTGTTGTGCTGACAGAAGAAAGTACAATTTCTGCTTTTGTTGTGTTGAGAAAGAATTTCTGTATTTCCTCACCTGTACAATACCAAACTTGGGGGATCACCCTGTTTGCAAGTTTGCCAGTTTGTTGTTCAGAATACAGCCATACTTCACAATCCCAATTCTTGTGTGGACATTAGATCTTTGATTTCAGTGTGGATTGTTATTGGGGCTCCTGTGATAGTTTTAGACCTAGCATATGTCTAGCACCTCTCCCCCGAACCTGGATTAAATATAAATGTTATTCTGTACCCTAAACCCCGACCCCTTTAGGCTGCCAAGCCAGGCAATCACCTCAATGCTAGGGGTGTTGCATTTTTATTTATGCCATCTAGTGGCCTGTTTGCCCTGTTTGTGGCACGAGTTAGGGGGGGTTCCGGTTGCCAGACACTGCTGGTGGCTGGGGCAGCTATATAGCTATTGAGATAACCTGTATATCACACCTGAGGGAATAGGATGGTATTAGTGATGTTAGCACATCTGGATTGAAATACCATTTATGTTCTTTAAGGTCCATGAGGGGAACTTATGGAGTGGGTGGGCGGAAGTTCCAACCCTTCTAGGGTGAAAGGTGTTTGCCAACAGTTAAGACTGTCGCCCTCTTACGTAGGGGGCTGTGTAACAGGGTGAGCCCTGTATAGATTTAAGAAAGTGCCCATAAGTGGATCCCTTCTTTTTCCCTCTTAGCATCTCTTTCTTCTTATCTTTCTTTTTATATTTTTTTCTCTCTCTCTCTCTTGCTAACTTCACTGATGGGCTGGCCACCCACAACACCCTCTATAACACTGTACTATCCCTTTTGATGTCTGTGACACCACAGATAAATTACGGAGGGCAAGAGACAGTAGTATCTCTTTTATTTATGTTATTTTGGATGTGGCCATTGCTGTTGAAAAAAGAGCTGAAATGTTCCCAACGGAGCCTAAACCACTCCCGTATAGCGTACTGTAATTATGGTACAAGCTTGAAACGGGAGCAGAAAAACACTCTGATCTAAAATTGTGCACAGCCCACCATGCAACGCTGTATATCCTGAACCGAAACTGGCACTATGGGGTGATTCTAATACAAATCCTCATGAGTGCCTGCTGCTAGCCAGCCACCGGTTCTTTAGAGGTAAACAAACCGGAGCTGTGGTTTGCGGCTGACCAGTACACCACACCTGCACTATTCGGAGCAAAAAGGCGCTCTGGAGAAGAAGTGCATGGTGCAGCTCTGTGTGTCTAGAGCCTAAGTGAGTACTATGGGATACTTGTAAATAAGAATCCTGTAGTTGCCAGCTATAGGAGAGCCACAGGGACAGTTTTATAAGCGGCTTGGAGATTATGAAGTAATAAGTTGAACTGCTCGGCCAGTGGCCTAGAATCATGTGATAAAATAAGAAATGGACGATATTGAAAAATTTACTGACGGCTTGATATTTCAGCCTTCGGCAAAATAGGAAGTGTTTTTTTATTTATATTGTGTGATGTTATATAAATGCACAGTGACCAAGTAATAAAGTTATCCTGGGTGTAAAACTACTAACATCTGAAATGATGATAAGAAAACAAAATTGGAGGAAAAATGCATAATTATCAGACAATAGATGAAATTCTTCTAAAAGAGGTTTACTGAGCTGGCAGGAGAAGGGAGAAGAAGAGCGCACCCTCATTCTCCCATTCCCCTTGCCAACCGAGAGAAGCCTCAGATAAATGAATATGTGTGCTGTAACACAAGTAGAATGTAACCCCCAGGTGGCGCTATCCCAAGGGCTACTACCCCTGCCTGCTGGACCACCAACAGGTTGAGAGGCCTAGGTTCTATGGCAGGTGCCTCCACCCAGAGGTCAGGGTTGGTAATGGTTGGTTGAGTTTGGCCACAGCCCTCTGGGACACTGAGACCCCCTTTTGTTCCCTCTAATGGTCCACACGATATACAAGAATTGCAATACCAATACCCCACATGTACACTGGATCCAATCATAAGGTACCACTCACCCTCGAGACTGATTCTGCAGTTCGTCTCGGAGGACCCCCTGTGGAAATAAGGTTGGTCACCTTACACAAAACAATACAATGCCTGCTATATAGGTACGGACACGTCAAACAGTTTAAAGTCAATGACATCCAAGCTGGTTTATTTAGAGGAGTGAAACACAGGGAGGGGGAGATCAAGCTGATTAGCAGAGATAAATCACAGTACTGTGCACTCATACAAGGTCTTAAAAGTCACACTCTGGGTACCCAAGTTGGGGGGCTAGTCAAGTCCGTTGCCCAGGGTTGGCCGGCAGGTGCAGATGGAAGGGCCCTGTAGGAAAAAAGATATGCACAATACCCAATTGTAATCTGGAGCTGGATGGCTCAGTTCTTGAGGAAATGAAAGAAAGAAAATCAGATGAAACACTGGTGACTATTAACAGGTCGCAAGGTGATGCCCTGATTTGTACTCACACTGCCCCACGCCGATTGCCAGACACACACACAGCAGGGAGACGAGATTCTACAGGCCAGGCCACACTGCTTTGATCAGCAGACGGATTCAGTCCGAATACATTCAGTTCGACATTCAGCTTGCTCTGCACGGTGACAAAAGAACTGGAACAGCTATTCCTCACTAGCATTCAACACATTTATATGTAAAGGAAATTACTATACCAGGCAGCTGCTTTCAGGTCCCAATCACACTTACTGCAAATACCAGGGAGTTCACACAGCAACTTCAATTCCTGACAGACGGAGCATGATTCAGCAATTTCTCCAGTCTTCTACAGGGTGAGCCTGGTTTCCACGCTTTCAGCCTTCCTTTCAGTACTCTCGGATTCAGTCCGATTCGAGTTAGCAACGGCAACGGCCTGACTTTAGGCCTCTCACGCACTTCCCGCGCGAAACTGTACAACGCAGAAGCACCAAGCTCCTTCTCTTCTCTTCTCACGGTCACAACGGATCTGATCTCTCAGTCGCAGGGCAGAGCATTCTCTTCAGGTGCCACTTAGTCCAGATGGTGGACTCAGTTGTCAATCACCCAGAAACTCTCTCTGTTGGTGCAAATAGGCGCCAAGGTCCAGAACTTCACTTCCCAGAATTACTAGCTATACATCCCATTGTAAATCAGCTCCCAGGAGAGTCTGAATTCTGGTTGGTCCAAACAGTCTCCATTTTACATCTCCCTTAATCCCATTGGCCCTCAGAGCAGCAGTTGGGGTCCAGACTTGAGGGGCAACGCACAAAGAGTCCCACCTGTAACAAAAGCAGGTTAGGCAAACTCCAATATTACTAATGCTTTACATGTTTACAGGGAAACAGGTATATCTTTCAGAGGGGCTCCCTTTGCGCTTTCAGCGATCGCAAAATGAAGCGATTGCCCCGCAGTTCAAGCGGGATTCGAGCAGAGAAACACCAGCCCCCTAGAAAAGCAGTAACTGTGTCTGCAAGCAGACAGCTCTTAAAGAGACAGTATGTGAAGGCTCTACTAACACTCACAGTGCCATTCCAACGGCTTAAACGCTGAACGCCAGCAGGCAGAGGAACACTTAGGCAAGCTCCATGGAGGCTTTTTAGGAACCCCCATTTGTAGGGGGGCTACAAGAATACAAATAAAACATTGTACCTGGAAGGTTATCCTGACTTGCTATAGGGCTGACAGCCCTCAGAATGATTACATTTATAGGGAGCCTAAGGTATGATGTCACTCCCAAGGGAGTGCTCATTATTTATTCGTGTCTTTTTTGAGCCTTTAAAAGAAGGCAATACTGCTTCATTTTAGGTTCACTAGAGCACACCATAGCCAGCATGTATGTATTGATGTTTAAGGTTGAAATATCAGTAGAGAAAAGGGGTATTATGCCAGCTTCAAGAAATAGGGGGTGGATCACCTGACAGTGTTGTCACCAATGAGAGAATATAAGAAGCCCACCAGTAGGGGCTAGAGTTTAGATAGGTGGTTCAGTAGCTTGCCGACCATGGAGTGAGAAGATTCTTTTTTTTTTTTTGGACTTAGTATTTATCCATCTTACTGCCCCCTCTCACCACTCATTCAGGCTTCCTCTGCTGTGCTGTCCTTCTTCTGTCTGTCCCTAGAGTACTTGGTCCCACATAGTCCCTAGATGGCCGGATTACCCCCCGGTGTGGGGTGGGGAGACCCTCCCTAACTCCCCAACCATTGATCGTGGACCTTGTACAGCGGAGTCTGTCCCGATGATCCAAGGGCACTCAGTGAGGAGTCGTCACCTTGGCGAGACGGGGGTATTTTCCCTATATTTTTCCCTGACGTCAGCATGCAATGACGGCCAACGAGGAAGCAGGTGCGGTGAGATGCACCACCTGCTCCACACCTCTGCTGAAGTCTGCCCTGTTCCCATACTGCTACCTCCCTCTACCGCACCTACCACCCGAGCTCCCCCAGGTGGTGGTATCTCAGCAGGAGCTTGCAGGTTGTTCCCCCCCAGAGAAGGAAAGCAGCCATCAGGCACTCCATCCTTCTCTTCCCCAGCCGACCTCTGGTGGTCCGTGCTTGTTCCCGAACACGGGTCACCAGCGTGGTGCGAGGTAAGGCATCCAGCGCCTCAACCCTCAGTGCCACCGGGCCATCTCTGAGTGAGAAGGTTCTTGAGTGTGCACGCTTTCACACTGGTCGAGGGATTTCTAAGTATTTCTAAGAAAGGCAAGATAAGCTAAAAGAATTAGCTGAAGGAAGCAATTGCCTGACTGTTTGGTGTGATGGACAAACACCTTTTCCTTTCTGTAAATAATTGTTTTTTTTATTTTTGATGGAGATAAATGCACATTTATGTTTTTTATGCACGATATCTGCTTGCTGTGTCTGTTTTATCCCACACTGCTACAATGGCTCTATTAGTAAATAGGCAGGGAGGAGGGTGGGTCATTGGACATCAGTCAGGGTCTGCAGAGATAGACTAAGCAGGGACCATCTGGCCAGACTGGGTGGGTCAAGTGGTCCTTTTCTGCTGACAAATTCTATGGTTCTGTGTTTCTGTACTCTCTGAGAGATCTTTCTATACATTTACGAAAAATAATTAAAATGATCAGTGATTTCTAGATGTTATGTTATGTTATGCTATGCTAATCCACCTTCAAGATAGAGGACAAGAAACAATTTCTACCCCAAAACACTGGTAATATTTTTCTTTAACTTCCTGCATTTATTACAGACTGAAAGTTGTTTCAGTCTACAATAATAATCGTTCCCCTTCCTTACTAGATTTTTGCAACAGTTTCTTGAAGCTTTGAATTTCATCAAATATCTTTGTGAACCAGTGGGGGGGTTTCTATACAGTGTCCAATAATTTTTTCTTTATTTTAAGTGAACAAATAGCTCAAGGGTAAGTGCTGATTTAAATTACATTTGACACTTCTTCTTAAAGGGAAAAATGGATCACAGGCCTTAATGAAGATACTATGAAAATAGTCAAATGCAAGATTGATACCAGGAATACAATCCAAAAATTGCCAATCCACCTTATCCAGATGTTTTTAAAAGCCAACAATTTCCCCCTTAATAGTTTGGGTAAAGCAAATTTAGGTAAGGGCCTTTTTTCTTGACAGTCCAGGCATGCTAGATAAGGGAATGATCGCTAATCAGATCAGATCAGGTTGCTTGGCATGCTGGCAACCCGGATTCACATGTTGCTGCTGGATCATCTGGAGCACAGATAATCAGGTAGGAATGTTGCAGATACTTATATCACCGGTGAAACTTACTGCAAGGTCAGGAACTTCACACCATGTGTAGTGGGCCGAAGTTTCTGACTTCACTGCTCATGAAGTGGAGTCTTTATTTTAACAAAAAACTTTTCTGATAATAAACCACCCATACCCATATGTAGCATAATACTAACTACCTCCCACACCTCCAGCTGAAAATATGACGTTGCCCCATACCCCCACCCTTGTAGCACTCCCCTCCTTCTTCCACCCAGTGACCAAGTAAAGTTTATTAATATTGTTGAAGGTAGTTCAAATAAAATGCTTCCACCAGCCAATTCAGTGGCGAATCTTTCAGAATTGCTCACCCCCATGCTCCCCACTCCCAATCAAACAGTTTACTCCAACCACACAATTGCTGGCAATCAGCATACCTGCCCCCAATCACACCCAAAGAAAAGGATGCAAATCTGGACCAAAAAACAGTGAGTCAGCTATATGAAGGGAAAATGTCTCCCACAGTGCCTGTGACCAGCCTCTCATCACTGATTCATTGACACATTGAATTAGCGATAATGCACTATAGTAGTAACAGCTGATTGACTGATGACAGTGACTAATCAGCTGTTACTGCTATAGCACATCATCACTAACTCATTTAGTGTGGCAATGGATTGGTGATGAGAGACTGGTTGCAGGTGCTGCAGGGGAGCCGTCTTCTTTCCCCTCACCACCTCCTGAACCTCCCTGGTCTACCAGCAGGGTTTTCGGGCCCTACCACATTTTCGTCTTACTCTTGTGCAGGTGCTGGTAGCATCCTGCACCCCACTCCTGATGATTTCCCACCTACTGTCAGTGTCCATGTCTAGCCCAATCCCATCCAAGTGCTCCTTAAGGATCCTTCCCATTTCCTTGAAATCCGCCCCCCTGAAGTCAGTTACCTCCGTCTTTGTGCAGCCTTCTAACCCTCCTAGGTTCAGGCAGAACCAGACCGTGGCATGGTCGCTCCTGCTGGGCTGGCGGAGGAGCTGGAGGAGAGTCTGGTGGCAGAGGTTGGGAGACACTGCAGATTGGGAAGGGGAAGGGTGGCAGTGCTGGGGGACTTAAACATGCCAGGAACAGACTGGGAGACTATGACATCTTTGGTGGCCAGGGAACAGAGGTTGTTGGATGTCTTTCAGGACGCATTCCTAACTCAGCAGGTGGGAGAACCGACCAGGGAGAAGTGGATACTGGATGTGGTCCTGGCAGACAGTGACCAGATTGGGGGCCTGGAGGTAAGAAACCCATTGGCGGCTAGTTCCAATTTTGGTGTAGATCACAAATCCACAGATAGAGATACTATCAGGTGGAGTCAGGATCGGATGGCACTCAGTGAGTTCAAGTAACATTTAGTAACTAATAGGGATATATCCAAGGTATTGGCAATGTACCCTGAGCAGGAAAAGGGAAAGGATGCAAGAACCTCTTTTTTTGTTGTTTGCTGTTGAAGTTTTTCTTTTTAGAGTTTTGTGGGTGCTTTTTATACTAAAAACTGAAGCAGAAACAAGAAAATGCAACATGGAGAGTGGCCTCTTGTGCAGGATTGCATGCCACAGGAGCTCTGATTCCAGAGAGAGGTGGATGGTGGGAGTGTGTGGTACTCAATGGAGAAGATATTCTAGAAGATCACCAGTTATGGTAAGTACATAACTTTTCTATCTTCTCGGAATCAATCTTCTCTATTGAGTGCCACTAATGGGACAGTGCACTAACCTTCCCTGCTGAAATGAAGGAGGAGCTGGCTCACCCTAAAGGTACAGAAATACCATCAAACCTCTGAGTAGGGGGAAGAACCTGTGACTGATCTGGTCCAGGTGAGTTATTCTATGACAAAGGAGAAGGAGAGTTCCCCGAAAGTTCCCACCTGACCCTAGAAGAAATCAAATGAGCCCCCTGGAAGTGAGAATTGAGCACCTTATGCTGGACCAGTGGTGCCAGTTAGGAAAGGCAAAGCCATGTGTCCATCAGAGACAGACTGCAGTTCCTACCAGTCTAGAGGCCACCTTCTTGACCTCATAAGTGGCCCTTTATCAGTGCTGTGCTATCTCTAAACCATGTGCAGAAAGGTTGATGGCCTACCTGACTGGTTCACAGACAGAGTGTAGCTAAAAACATAGGTGCTGAGTTGTATGGGCCCCAGCAATATTTTGTGACCTTGGCTGAGCCCCAGCAATTTTGAAAGCATAGACATAATACATCATTTTTTTATTTTTTTTATGGGACCGGACACTGCTGACTGTGTGTTCTGTGTGACGTGACACCCCTCGTCATAATTTAATTGAGCTGGTGCAGGCTGTTATTATTTAAAATTGGCGCCGCACTTCACCTTCTACCTTCGACTTTGAGATCCCGAGTCGAGTCGACTTGCTCCCCGATTCAAAACTTGCCACACTGTGATTGGCTGGGGGGGGGTAGGAAGGGCTTATTGGGTGTGAGATGTGTGTGTTGGCCCGTCGAGGAAGGTGATTGTGGCATGGCAAGGGCAAGGAGGTGAGTCAGGCAACAAGAGGGAAATGGTTTGAATTTTGAGGGTGAACTTAGGTGGCACTGGCATGGGTGGAAGGACGTCATCATCAGCAGCCACTGCAGTACAAGGCAAGCAGAGTCAGCGAAGAGGGAGACTGGGAGCCCATGGAGTGGGACCATCAGTTTGCCAGTGGTGGACAGCAAACAGGTGGTGCTGTGGGGCAGACACAGCTTGCAGTGCATTGTGCAGGTTGGTGCGTGGTGAAGGTCGGAACGGAGGAACCAGAGGTCGTGTGCCAGCCCAGGGGCAGCTACAGTGCCACTGCCACAAGCAGCATGAAGGGAGGGAAGGAGCGGGTCTGGGATCTCGTGAGGCTGGTGGCAGAACACTACTGAACAGTTCAGCAAGACTCTGAGTCCTTGGTGTGAAAAAGTGTGGCAGCACCGTGGCCGAGGAGATCAGGGTTACAGGCGATGAGTACGCTGGGACCAGGTTAGGTCACAGCCACGGGTAGGTGGGTGGCTGTTTGAGTCCATAGGTCTGGGTGGCACCAGAAGAGGATGAGGAGGAGTCGAGCAGGTGGCCCAGCAAATAGCAGGAGTGAGCAACTGAGTGATGGTCATGGCATTCCACCAGCCAGCCAGACATCCCAGCAGTTGGTCCCGATGAGAAGGCCCAGCCAGCCCAGCCCAGGAGTCCAGAGAAGCAGCACTGGCCTGGGTGGTAACGTTACCCCCCCAAGAGCATCGCACCTCAGCCATAGTGTAAGTTCAGGCCCGGGCAGAAGCAGTGAGCACACTACTACTAACCAGGTAAGGTGTGGTGGGAATGGGGAGGGATGCTGGCAGCTGAGTCCACAGATTACTATGACTAGTAACTATGAGTACTGTTGGACTACTAACTGTACTGAGTTTCATCTGACTCATGTCTGTCTCTGAACTATGATACATGGGGGCATGGGTATAGAAACACATATGACAAGTAAGCCACCATGGCTTACAAGTTGATTGGAGATAGGGGGGCAGGGCAGTCTGTGCCTTGGCCATTGACTTTGGTAACTTATTGTCTGCTGTTCACCCCCTACTGGAGTGATAAGAAGGGTATGCTCTGTTTCACATACAGATACATACAGTGCATAAGGCAAAGTACTGAGGTACTTGTTGCTTCTATTATACAGTTCCTGACGTATACTATTGGGCATATAAAGGTCTGGGTAACAAATACAATCATCTCAGCAATTGGTGGGGATGGCAAATAGGCACCAGAGAGGTCTGGCTTACAAATTGTACTTTCCTAGTTACACCACTGCATGGGGAACTAAACTCTGTCTCTGCAGTGAGAAGAACGGGGCTAAATGGCCTTTCTCATAACCTACAGGAGAGACAGGCAAGAGAGAAGAGGGGGAGGAGTAGCTCTCTATGTAAAGGAAGGGATAAAAGCAACTGAACAAAAGAGTAAACAGGGAGGAGAAGAGGCACTGTGGGTCACCTTGGAGACTAGAAAGGGCACCACAATGCACACAGGGTTGTGTACAGACCCCATGTCAGGGGAGGAAATGGACAAGGATATGATAGAAGGCATTCTTAGAATGGCAGAGAAAGGAGATACTGTTGATGGAGACCTGAATATGCCAGATGTTAACTGGAGCACATTTGCTGCAGCCACATCCAAGAGCAGGGCCATTCTTGATGCCCTACAGGTGGCAGGCATTAGACAGCTAGTTTCGAACCCACTCGTGAGGGAGCAATCTTAGACCTTGTACTCTCAAACTGGGGCAGAGAGGATCTCAGATCTAGAAGTGGGTTGCCATCTGGGGACAAGTGACCATCAAACAGTGTGGTTCATGTTAAACTCAGCTACAGAGTAGCCATCAACAAAGTGAGGGTACTGGACTTTAGGAGGGCTGACTTTGGCAAGATGAGAGAGTGCCTCAGAAAAGCACTAGCAAACAGGCTAGAAGGAGGTGTGGAGCAACAATGGGGAATCATCAAAACTGCCATCACAGAGGCAACAAGCCTTTATGTGAAGCAAATAAACAAATCAAAATGAAAGAAAAAGCCACTATGGTTCTCAAAAGAGGTGGCTGTGAAAGTCAGGAAGAAAAAGATAGCATTCCGGAAGTATAAGGAAACACAGAAGGAGCAGGACAGAGAGCTGTACCAGTTAAGGCAGAAGGAAGCAGGGAGGGAAGTCAGAATAGCAAAGGCCCAAACTGAGGAAAAGATAAGAAGGGGGATAAAACCTTTTATAGGTACATCAGTGAGCGTAGAAAGACAAAGGGAGGGATAGTGAGGCTGAATAGAATGAACGGTGGGTGGGCAGAGGGGGACAGTGAAAAAGCAGGGATACTGAACGAATATTTCTGCTCAGTAGTCACAAAAGAGGAGGGGGAAGTGCCTAATTCAATTAACAGAAGCACTCTTGATAGGGGGTCGATCCCAGTCCTTTCACAGAAGAAAGGGTTCTGCAAGAACTCCTAAAACTGAAGGTGGACAAAGCAATAGGTCCTGATGGAATTCACCCCAGAATTCTAAAAGAATTAAGGAGGAACTAGTGAAACCACTGGCTACTCTTTTAATAAATCATGGGAGGATGGTGTGGTACCTTAGGACTGAGGAAGGCGATGTGATTCCCCTTCACAAAAGTGGGACCAAGACAGAGGCAGGAAACTACAGACCTGTCAGTCTGACCTCTGTGGTAGGGAAAGTGATGAGTCACTTCTGAAGGAAAAGAATAGTTGAGTACCTAGAGGCCAGTGGGCACAGGACCCAAGGCAGCATGGGTCTGGCAGCGGGAAGGTCATGTCAAACGAATCTAATAGATTTCTTTGACTGGTTGACCAAAGTAGTAGACCAGGGAGGGGCTGTGGACATGGCCTACCTAGACTTTAGCAAGGCATTTGACACAGTCCCATACAACAGATTAATAGTCAAATTAACCAGCCTGGGAGGGTCCCAGGGTGGTAGCCTGGGTAAAACATTGGCTGCACAACAGGACACAGAAGGTAATTGTAAATGGAGTCCACTCTGAAGAAAGAGGGGTTACTAGTGGGTACCACGTAGGGTTCAGTATTGGGTCCAGTCCTTTTAATGTCTTCATCAGTGACATTGCAGAGGGACTGAAGGAAAAAGTATGCCTTTTGCAGATGACACAAAGATCTGCAACAGGGTTGATACACAAGGAGGCGTGGAAAGGATGAAAAGGGACTTGGCAAGGTTGGAGGAATGGTCAGAAGTATGGCAGCTAGGATTCAATGCAAAGAAGTGCAAAATAATGCACCTGGGAAACAAGAGCCCAGGAAAATACACAATGGGTGGGGAGGTAGTAACAACAACAAAAAGGAAAGGACCTGGGGTAATCATATCAGATGACCTTAAGGTTAGCAAGCAATGTGAGAAGGCAGTAGGGAGGGCTGGGGTATACTGGGATGTATAAGGAGAGGCATCAGCAGCAGAAAACAGGAAGTTGTTATCCCTCTGTACAGACAGTTGGTGAGACCCCATCTGGAGTACTGTGTCCAGTTCTGGAGACCCTATCATAAGGACATAGACAGGATAGAGGTAGTCCAAAGGAGGGCAACTAAAATGGTGCAGGGTCTGCAAGAGAAGCCGTATGAGGAGAGACTAAAGGAGCTTAATATGTATACCCTTGAGGAAAGAAGGAGAGGGGGACATGATAGAAACTTTTAAGTACCTCAGTGGAATCAACAAAGTCCAAGAGGGTAGCATCTTTCAGAAAAAGAGACGTGCAAGAACAAGGGGACACAATTTAAAGGTAGAAGGAGGGCGTTCAGGGGCAATGTGAGGAAGTATTATTTCACAGAGAGGGTAGTGGATGGATGGAACAGCCTTCCTGAGGAGGTTGTGGGGTCTAAAACTGTGGGAGAATTCAAGAATGCATGGGACAGACATAAGGCAATTCTTGTGGGGAGTAGGAAGAAATAGGCTGTTGGTTAACTAGAATCTGCGACCTATCCTGTAGGTAGGGAAATGGGCAGACTAGATGGGCCTAGCGGTCCTTATCTGCCGTCAAAGTCTATGTTTCTATGTTTCTCATTAAACTGCACAGGGTCAGGGAAGCATGAAAAAGCAACAGCTGGGTTGCTAGGGTTCTACACTCTTGTAATGTGGCTACTTAAAATATTATAAATAAAGGTTTTTATTGTATATGGCTCTTGGTTTGCTAGGACAGCACTGGTATTGTTGTTTGTGTTGTAATGTTGTGGACTGCGGTGATGGTGACCGTACCTTAATGTCATAATGTGCTGCTGCATCATAGGTTTTACAGTGCGTCTTCCAGGGGTCGAAATTGGCAACGGGCCTCTAGCTAAATGGGTGGTACTGTCAGGCTACTCCCAAATTAGGCTTTTCAGCAGTAATAAAAACAATTTCTCCCATTAGAAGTTACTTTAGTTTGTAAAAGTCAGCGCTGTCCAAACATGGCGGACACTGCATGGAATCTAGATCCATTTCCTATGAAACTGCTATGCCGCACAACTTGCCTCCTGCACTTTCACAGGAAATGGCTCCATGACGCGCCCGCCATGTTTTGAGCTTGCAGACTTTTAAAGAAGAAAATAACGTAAGTTCTGATGGGAGAAATTTTTTTTTATTACAGCTGAAAAGTCTAATTGGGTGGTTAAGCTTTGTGGGTTGGGGGTTTCTACACAAGGACTGCTTTCCTTCAACTAGACCAGCGGGCTTGTACTGAGGAAGGCAACACTTCAGTTAAGTATGTACACCAACTGGGCCACTGGAAGTGTCTGCTGAGCTGATGTTGTTTTTCATAGTAACTAGCCCTGCTGGCCTCTGGCAAAATTTTGACCCTTGGTCTTCCATGTGCCCATGCCATGACCATGTTCAAAAAAGCATATATAATAAAGTATCTCTCAGACTCTCTCCTGGCGATACTGGCATGGCATATGCTGCTGCAGTGAAATGCAGTACAGACTCCATTTATGCAACACTCTCTCCTGACCTCTGCTAAA
This sequence comes from Neoceratodus forsteri, assembly GCA_016271365.2. NCBI lineage: Eukaryota > Metazoa > Chordata > Ceratodontiformes > Ceratodontidae > Neoceratodus > Neoceratodus forsteri. The sequence continues at coordinate 807,573,193 of CM028136.1, forward strand.
CAGATAGGGAAGCCGTCAGCCAGGAAGGGGGGTGCACTGTGCTCAGAAATTATACGTGAATGACTTGATGTGTGGGACCTGCAATGTTGAGGGGGGCTTCTCTCATGTCTATTGTCTACTCTACTAGCCTACAGATAACAAAACCTGGTGTTTCCTGCTGTTTTGGACCTTGTTCATTGGTAACTGGTTAATGTGGTGCCAAGTCTCCAGCCAAAGGAAAGCAACTGAACTATTGGCTATTTTGAAGTCTGTGGGGGTGTGGCAAAACCTAGTGAGGAGAACTGAAAATTATTGTGGCCCTTATGGCCAAATGTGGGATGTCCCTGACCTGCGGCGTTACCTTTATCTGCTGTGTAGGTGTTTCAGCAGGCCTTGTGTGTTGTGTTATTATGGGAGCATGCCTGGTGAAATGTCACCTTGACCTAGTAAGTTTGGGGGCTGGGTCGGGGCACTGCTGGGCAGCTGGACCATGCAGTGCAGTTTTTCATGATTCTGAAGATATATCACAGGTTGTGTAATTACAACAGTGGAGCAGTAAATTACAGTATCTGGAGGGATTTTCTAGACTAATTTCATGTCCTCACATATGCACGTGCTTTTACAGCTCTTAATTGGGACTTGCCTGATGTGGTGGTTGAGTTAGGGGGCAGGAGAAGAGAAACACAGAAACATAAACTTTGATGGCAGATAAGGACCGCTTGGCCCACCCAGTCTGCCAATTTTCCTACCTATTGGATAAGCTGCAGATACTAGTTAACTAAAAGCCTACTCCCTCCTGCCCAATGGAAGAATTGCTTTATGTCTGTCCATGTATTCTTGAATTACCCCACTGTTTTTGACCCCACAACCACTTCAGGAGGGCCGTTCCATGCATTCACTACCCTGTCTATGAAAAAATATTTCCTTACATTGCCCCTGAGCTGTCCCCCTCTATCTTCAAATTGTGGCCCCTTGTTCTTACACATCTCTTTTTCTGAAAGATGCTAACCTCTTGGACTTTATTGATTCCCTTAAGGTACTTAAATGTTTCTATCATTACCCCCCTTTCCTTGAGGGTATACATATTAAACTCCTTTAGTCTCTCTCTTCATATGGGTTCTGGTGCAGACCCTGCACCATTTTAGTTGCTCTTCTCTGGACTGCCTCCATCCTGTCTATGTCCTTGTGGAGATGTGGTCTTCAGAACTGCACACAGTATTCCAGATGAGGTCTCACCAACTGTCTGTACCGAGGGATAACAACTTCCTGTTTTCTACTGGTGATGCCTCACCCTGTGCATCCCAGTATCCTCCCAGCCCTTACTGCTTTCTCATATTGCTTGCCTACCTTTAAGTCATCTGATATGACTACCCTCAGGTCCCTTTCCATTTTTATTGTTGTTAGTACCCCCTCACTGTGTACTCTTTCCCTGGGTTTTTGTTTCCCAGGTGCGTTACGTTGCAGTTCTTTGCATTGAATCAAAGCTGCCATATATTTGACCATTCCTCCAATCTTGTCAAGTTCCTTCTCATCCTTTCCATCTCCTCTTGTGCATCAATCGTGTTGCAGATCTTTGTGTTGTCTGCAAAGAGGAATACTTTCCCTTCCAGTCCCACTGCAATGCCACCTGTAAAGACATTAAAGAGGACCGGTCCCAGTACTGAACCCTACAGTACCTCACTAGTAAACCCTTTTCTTTGGAGTGGACTCCATTTACTATAACCCTCTGCATCCTGTTGTCCAGCCAATGTTTTACCCAGGCTACAACCCTCGGACTCACTCCAAGGCTGGCTGACTTGTTTATTAAGAAAGCCTGGGTGATCACCTCCTTTTTTCTCCTGATTGTGCATGTGTTGTGGGTACCTAACACTTTTTGTTTTATTGTACAAGATGTCATGGTGGCAGCAACAGATGTGAATAGTTTCTTTGGGGAGGAGGTTGTGTGTCACATTACCCTCCCAGGGCATTTGCTGCTTGAGGGTTCAACACTAGAGGGTTGGAGCTAGGACTTTGGCTTACATGCATCCAGTGTTCCTGCTTGAGTGCTGCCTTGCTTTAAAGGATAACTGTGCTGAATACGTAACTCATCTCTTCCATGGCTGTTTTCATATACTTGTTCAAATTCTGTTATTGCTTCAGCTAGCCAGGCTTTTTAGTTGTCCTTGTGGGTGTTTATGACTGTTAAGAGCTATTTTAGAAGTGTGTGATGTAGAAATATGCCCCAGTTCTACTCTTCTATTCTTGATTCACCTCTGACCCCTTGGCCAGGGGGCGTGGCCTGGGTCAGGGGGCAAGGCATGAGCCCTGACCTCCACCAACATTTTTACAAACCTCTCTTCTATGGTTAAAAGGCTGTGCAGCTGCAACCACAGACAATAGTTATATGTCACCAAATGTGCCTCGTATGCTGAGATGGACATATGGGTGTCTGCTAAGATGAAAACCTTCCTCCCTGGAGCATCAATGTGAGCAGAATGCACATCTGGGGATCTGTTGCTTTCTATCCCTGTTATGATCTGAAGTACCTGAAGACCTGAAGTGGGTTGAGGTACATCTCACAAATGCAAATTCTGTGGGTGTATGATACCACAAATAGAGGTCCCTGTGGATGGCAGGTGTTGAAGAGAGATGCCTCCATAAGGACCTGCCTCTTCTATGGTTCTAGACCATGGAGAAATGACAGCAGTGTCAGGATTGGGAGCTCCTAGGAGTCCCAATGGCAGAGCTTCCAGATTGTGACTTGTATAGGCTTGAAGAGTAAGTGGCTGGAGCATCCCCACCAATAGTCACTGGTTCAAAATGTACTCAGCAGATGAGGTGAGGTGAACCAAAGATTCATTGTCCTTTGAGGGTTTTTTTTTCAGTTTTTTTTTTATTGAGAGGACAGACAGTAACTTGTTCACATGGTACATCAGAAGTAACTCTTTGCATGTAAATAATGAATACACTTTCCTTGTTACATTCTTAATTTCGTATTCATAACTTCATTTTATATCACATTTACAATCCCTCTACCTAAGTTGTGTTTTGGGTCTAAATGTTTGTTCTCATCTAATTATAGTAACTATTTCTGCAAATGGGTGCCATATTCTATCAAATTTCCCCTCTTCCTGCTGTAAATAGATATGGATTCTTTCTACTTTGTACAATTCAGTCATTAGGTTAATCCACTTGTTCGGATTTGGGGGATCTTTATCCTTCCATTGCATTAAGATACTTTTTTTTTTACACCAGTAATCCCATTGCTATAAGCTTTTCTTGTTTATGTGTATTCTTCAAACCTCAGGAAATCTTACTGTATTCTGACTATTGCAGTATGGTCTCACCATAGGACTGCCCCAGAGCCGAAATGGTTAATAGAACCCATGCAAATGATGGAATGCTAGGCTTGAGCATGGGTTTCAAACCACTGTCCCTGGTAAACAGATTTTCAACCGTCAGATTCTTTACTCAGCTTGCCTCAGTAAAACACCTCCGGAGAGTTCTCCTTCATTCACTTGAACAGATTTATTTTCTTGGTTTTTATAAAGTACTGTTTGTTTATTTCGGTATTTGGAGCACTGTCCTTGGTTTTCAGGTAGAATTAATTAGGTTTAGTATGTTTTTGAGTAAGTTGCTCATTTCCTTTTCAGTTTCCCAAACCAGGAAGGAACCAATGTTTTCTTTAATTTTTCTGAGAAAAAATTTCTATTAGTTAATTTGTTCTGACTTGGGTGCAAGTTGGTCATTAGCTTGTTTTGTTTACCAGGGTAATTCCTGGTTCTTTGTCAGTTGGCATAACCGAAAAAAGAAAAAGGTTTGAGAGACAACTTTTCTTTCTTGGTTATGTCACAGAAAACCAAGAAGAGACCAAGACCTATAGGTGTCCAGCATTGCACTGAGTATGGGGAACCCTTTGCAAAGGCTGATCCACATTTAATTTGTGTTTTCTGTCTGGAATTTAAACACCTTCAGACAGACTGTGATGTACGAGCAGTCCCTAAAGGACAATTAATAAGGGTGAAATGAAACTGTGCAGATACGGTACAGTATAAAGAGAGAAATACAGCAGATTAAGAAGTTTGTAGCAAGTGGTTACAGTTGAAACTGTGATGCAAGCAGTCGAGGAAGTTACAAATATTCCTCGTATGGCACTGTTGGGAGGGGAGGGGGTACAAAAAAAGGAAATAACAGTGATGTTACTCAGGGTGTAAGATTTATAACAACTTATACCTTGGGTACACAAAAACTGAAAGAAATTGTAGCCAATAGGTGGTCAGTTTTGACAAGTGATTTTAGGTTGACAGAATATGTGCAAACTGGACCTCATTTTATCTGTAGAAGGGCACAACGCATTGAATATACAGTAGTTTCAGCCTTGTTCAAACCCCAAATAGAAAATAAGTTTTTGGAAGATTGCAGCAATAAATAAAAAGTGTGGATGATGCATGTATTGTGACCATCTCACTCGAGGGATTCAGTTGTACATCCTAAGGGAAAGAAAACATTTTTTGTAATGCTTTTATCAGTTGCAATACAGAGGGGTGATTTACATTTTGAGATGTCAGTGCAGTGCATTTTATGTGTATTGCACAACTAGAACATTCAAGACTAGAACTGGTGAACATGGAAAGATAATAACGCAACATATGCTATAGGCAGGCATGTAATAGGAAAGAACAAAAATGAACATAAAATTAACTTCTTGGTATAAAGAAAGTTGCTAAAAGCATTAGAGGAGGTAACTGGGAACCAAAGGTCAGCCAGTTTAAGACTCGTTGGATTTTTAAAACATGGGCTTGTTTTCCACTAGGTCTCAATGATTCTGTGGAAGTGGGACATCTGTTATAATTGAGCAATAATCCCACACTTGCTGATTTTACTTGCTATATTTCCTATTTTATTTTAACAGAAGTTTAGATATGATTATGTTCAGAAATAACATTGATATGCATATAACCAGATAATTTATCACATTGTGTTGGCCTGTTCTGTTACTGCAATTTCTTAAGTATAAATATCTTATCTTATTTAGAGATGAGATGGATATATACATGGGGTCTTTTTCCATCCCCCCCCCCGAAATACATTTACATGTGCATTTAGTTGATCTGCTATGGAGCATTTTTAGGTTTGCTCCTGTGAGTTTTTAGTGCTAACAAATTATAGTGCCATTGTAAATATGAGCTAAGAATTTGTATACCAAAAAGTTGGAAATTGTGAGACATGGACTGAAGTTTGAAATGTATTTAAAGTCTCTTTCTGTTTTTTGTACTTTTCTACTATAAAGTTCTGTGCAAGGTTATAGTTAAAGTGGAAACTCCATCAATTTGTGGAAATACTCCAGAATAGAGGACGCACATGCCAGAAGATTATGGATGTTGTACATCTAAAAATAATTAATATAGAAAAACTGTGAATTTGTTAAATGATATGGAATGGTTTCACAGCTAGTGTGGAAATAAGATCCCAATTCCTTTTTTGAAAAGGGATGTCTGATTTGATGCTAATAACTTAAGCAATAGTCGTAAGATAAATTAGAAAATGTATTTTTCATTTTGTATTTAATGTTGAAACATATTTATTGCTGAATGAATTGTTTACAACATACTCTGGAGTAATTTATACATAATATTTTGTTTATTAATAAAGTATTGTCACATTATCTTGTAAAGCACTTTACATGTGTTAACTATACACAGGTGTGTTGGGGTTTATTAAATGTTGGCCTTTTAACTGTGGTCCCTATAAAAGGGGTAGTTTCTTCGTATTCTATACCTCTAAAGAAGCCCCACCTAATCGGAGCGAAACGTAAGTGTTTTTACGCCTTAGGGCATGCTGTAGCTACCATTGTGATCTGCCTGCTTCTCCTATCCAAGGGTTTCTGGTGATTTAAGTCTTGTTATGTTTAGATGCCATTTTAAATCTGTATGCTCATAAAGTCTTTGCCGAAGTAAATAAAAAATATAATGTTAAATTTTTTACAAAATGTCTTCGGCTTATAATTTATTTATTTGGCATCTTATATAGAAAATATTGTTTTTTGGTCGTTGGTAGGTGCTCCAAATTTGTTGGTGTGATTGGTTTAGTATATAGATTGTGTAGCACCACTGATGAACAATCTTTAGTGCCGCACTTGATTTCTCACTTTTAGACTGTAATATTTGTAAAAACTTTCCACAGTCTATGGTTGAGAGACATTTAAAAAAAAACTGCAGGAAAGAATGACTGAAAAGACTGCTGACCTGGCCATTGATAAACCAGTTCCTCCTCAGAAAGAACTAGAAGAGCAGCCCTCTGAATGGGGTGATAGCTCCTCTAGCAAGAAACATACTGCTGATACAGCTGCTGAACTGACTGTTGCGGGTGAAAAGAAAAGAGAAACATACCAGACAGGAACTGCAACCGAAGAAGGCTGCGGCTCTGACTGCCGAAGAGATCACTAATGTGATAAAGATTATACAGTCTTTATAATCTGGAACCCTGGTTCTGGTTGAAACACGACCATTACTCACGATGGTTCAAAACCCCAGTTCAACCCAGGTCCCCGGTTTGCTGGACCCTGGTTGGAGAAGAAGACGAGGAGGAGGAGGAGGATGTTTATGGAGAGCCCATTGAACCAAACATTTCTCCACATCCTCACCATTCTGACTCCCCTGATAAGGGAACTGAGGATTTTACCTCTTACTATTCTTTCATGAAGCAAGTGGTTCAGACCCTTGATCTTCCCACTCAGGAATCAAATGAGGATGAGGAGGAAGACGAACACAGAGAAATGATGGATGTGCCAGCATCAAAAAGACTGTTGCTGTCAATCCATAAATCCCTTAAAAAGATCTTGCAGACACCCACCTTAGTACCTCCTATAGACAAAAAGTACTGGGTTGCCAAAGGTGGGGTGGAATTCCTCTTGGGGCACCCTAGCCATGAGGAGGTAGTGCAGGCTGCAGCTTGTGACAAATCTGGCATCCCCCCTGGCCTCTCACCCTCTGGATAAAGATTCCAGAAAGGTGGATTCAGTAGCAAAGAAGGTATACCTGGGTCATCTCTTGCCATTAGGCAAGCCCCATATATGTCATATATGGCCAGGTATCAAAACAAACCTTGGAGTACTGTCCTAGAAATTATGAAGACAATCCCAGCCCCCATGGCAGCTGACCTGGAAGAAGCTGCAAAAAGGGGAGCTGAAGCTGCCAAGACACAGTTCAGTATGGCAGTAGATGCCAATGACACTGCATCCAGACAAATGGCAGCATCTGTGTCCCTCAGAAAGTTTGCCTTGCTCAGAACCACCAATCTGATATAAGATAGACAGGCCAAAGCCTTGGATTTTCCCTGTGATCCTATGTCTCTGTGTGGGGAACAAACAGAGGCATATATGAAGAAAATGGATGAATACATAGCTGCACACAAGAGTGCTGCAGCAAAGGAAAGGGCATCCACACCCCAGAAACACCAGAAAAGAGGTGGTAGGGCAAGCCTCATTACAGGCATTTTATTCAACCTCAAGCTTTCCCCTTATATCAACCACAGATGGGATACTTCAGAGGCAGAAGGAGCAGTGGCTGCACTAGTCCAAACACACAGCCAGCATTCCAGGCAAAGCAGACACCCTGAGGTGACTGTTCAGGTCACCTTCCCAATCCTAGTAGGGGGCAGCTGGCTCACTTCTTCCAGGAGTGGCACAACATCACCACAGACAAGTGGATCCTGGAGGCAGTGGGCCAGGGTCTCATCCTCAGCTTCAAATTCATGCCAAAGCTCAGGCCAAGGGTCTTCAAACCCTCTACCCCATCAGAAACAGTTTTGTTAGAGGAGGAAGTATCCAACCTTCTGTCACAAAGGGCAGTAGAGCCAGTTTCCTCAGTCCAGAAGGGAAAAGGCTTGTACTCATGGTACTTCCTCACAATAAAGAAAACAGGGGAGTGGCAACCCATTCTGTATCTCAGACACCTAAACAGACACTTGTCAAAGCCAAAATTCAAGATGGTGACTCTGAATACCATTCTCCCAACTCTAAGGCAAGGAGACTGGCTTCCCTGTACCTAAAGGATGCCTACTTTCACATTCCTATCAGGCAATCCCACAGAAAGTACCTCAGGTTCAGACTGCCATCAAGACATTATCAGTTCAGGGCAATGCCCTTTGGATGGACATTTGCCCCAAGGGCATTCACAAAATGCCTGTCTGTGGTTGTGGCACATCTAAGAAGGCAGGGGTAATGGTGTTCCCCTATCTGGATGACTGGCTGATAGTAGGTCAGTCACACCAGCAAGTAAAGGAAGCACTAGCACTCCCACAGGATACCCTGCACTCTTTGGGGTTCCTGGTGAATCCCAAAAAGTCTGTTCAGGAACCAGTCCAGCTTCTCAAGTTCATAAGGGCTGAGTTGGGCACCTGAAGAGGAAGGGTTTTCCTTACCCAAGACAGAGTGGACAGCTTAATACAAGTAACCAGCTCCTTCAAGCTCCATGTCTCAAAGCCAGCAAGACATTTTCTGAAGCTGCTAGGCCACATGGCAGCATCCACAGCAACAGTGTCAGGAGCCAGACTCCAAGTGATTAACATTCAGTTCCACCTCAGAGCTCACTGGCTTCAGAAGAAAGGCACTATCTTTGACAGGGAGTCTGTCACAACAGCATTTCTTCAAGCACTGTGGTAGTGGCAAGACATGGCCAACCTCAAGTAAGGGGTGCCATTCTTGCAACAAACCCCCTCACTGGTACTAATCATAGATGCATCACTCCTGGGTTGGGGAGAATATCTAGGGGAGCACATAGAACATGGACAAAACATGAGTCTTTTCTGCATATAAGCCTGCTGGAACTCATAGCAGTCCTACTAGGCATTCAGTCTTTTGCCAGCCTAGTAAGGGGCAAGGTGGTGCAAATCAGGACAGACAATACAACCAGCATGTACTACATAAACCAGAAAGAGGGCTCAAGGTCAACTCCACTGTGCATGGAGGCAATGAAAGTCTGGAGTCTGGCATACACTCTAGAGGGCTCCCTTTCAGCTGTCCATCTCCCAGGGAAGGACAGTGTCTTAGCAGATGCCCTAAGCAGAATCAATCAGAACCACCATGAGTGGTCACTGAACAAGCAGGTTCTGGAGGTTGTCTTCAGAAGGTGGGGCACCCCAGAAGTGGACCTGTTTTCAGCTCCAGACAATCATCAGCTACCACAGTTCTGCTGCAGACCTCCCGACAAGGGCACAATCCCTCTGGATGCACTAAAGCTAGACTGGACAGGGAGGTTCCAGTATGCCTTTCCACCATTTCCCTTGCTGCTCAGGGCACTGAACAAGCTCAGGTCCCAGCCAGCAACAGTGATCCTTATTGCTCCAGACTGGGCCAGGCAGCCTTGGCATTCACTTATTCTACTCCTGTCAGTAGCCATGCCAATCAGCCACCAAAGGAGGCACAACCTACTAACATCATCCCAGGGCAGGATCAATTACCCCAACCATCAGTGCCTCAGGCTCAAGGCCTGGCTCTTGAAGACTTAGAATATGCAGACTTGCATCTGTCAGAGGGTGTGATGGAGATATTTAGGGTATCTAGAAAGCCATCTGCTAGGAAAACCTATCCTTCCAACTAGAAGAGATTTTCCATTTGGTGTCAGGGAAAGAATGTAGACCATAACCAGGCTACTCTGCTAGTGGTCTTGGAATACTTATCCCATCTCCATTCTCTGGGTTTGAGGGCCTCTACCTTCAAGGTGCACCTAGCAGCTGTTTCAGCTTACTTGTCAACTGGCAAGGGGTTTTCCTTAGCCTCTAATCCAGTATTCATAAACATTTTCAAGGGATTGCTACGCTTGCACCCCCTACACAGGGAGCCTACACCGATGTGGGATCTTGACACATGTATTGCCCAGCTTATGCAGCCCCCTCACCTTAGAGCCCATGTCCTCAGCAGATGTCAAATATGTGACTTTTTGACTTGGAAAACAGTGTTCTTAGTAGCCATTACTTCTGCTAGAGGGATTAGTGAGCTCCAGGCCTTATCCACAGAGCCTGGCTACATTGCTGCTCATAAAGACAAAGTCATTCTAAGGACTAATAGGAAATGCCTGCCCGAGGTGGTATCCAAGTTCCACCTCAATCAGTCCATTACATTGCCTGTCTTCTTTACTGACCATTCAACTTCAGGAGAATGTAAGCTGCATAGCTTGGACATTAAAAGGGCAATCAGTTACTACCTGGATCACACAAAGGGTCACAGGCAGGATCACATTCAACTCTTCCTCACCTATGGAGAGGTGGGAAAAGGAAAATCAGCCACTAAAAGGTATATTGCATGATGGATTGTTGCTTGCATACAGTTCTGCTACAGCAAAGTGTGCAAGCAACCGCCAACAGGCCTCTGGGCCCATTCGACCAGGGGTATAGCTGCATCCTTAGCAACTGCTAGGGATATTCCACTGGTAAAAATCTGTAAAGTAGCTACCTGGAAAACAGTCCACACATTTACAAAGCATTACTGCTTGGATGTTCAGGCCAGAGGGGATGCCAAGTCTGGCACAGCAGTCCTATAGAACCTGTTTCCTTAGTAGGTTCTATACCTACCTCCAAAGGTACTACTTGGGTAGTCTGCATTGGTCAGAATACAGTAAGATTTCCTGGGGTTTGAAGACAAAATTACTTACCATAGTAATCTTGTTTCTTCCAAGGGAATCTTACTGTATTCTGAGTTCCTTCCCTACCTCCCCTGCTAAGAATCTATGGGTCATTGCACTCCAGCTGTACAAATAATGTTGCAAACCTGTGGATATTGTGTTTTTTCTTGGGCATCTGTGACTTGAGTCTTAGTGGTGCCATTTTGAGTTGTTTGGTGAGTGATAACTTGGAATGGGGTGAGACTTAGTTGTTAGTAGTGTTATCCATGGTCCAGCATCCCTGCTTGTACCCCCACCTCACGGACAGCAACCTATATGCAGGTACATGTACTAACCTTAGGGTGAAGACACATTGCATAAACATATGTGTCAGGATCTGTGTTCTACTAACATATAGTATGCTTCATTATGTTTTACTGATGTATTTTAGCCATAAGAGATGCTTTCTACTCTATTTTCACTGTATTCTCCATAAGTAAGGCAACAATGCCATCTTTAGTAATTGTGCACCATTATAAGTGCAACTGACCTTGGAGTTATAGAGGTCCTATTGTATTTTGTTATCTTCTGCAAGCTATGCAACTTCTCATACTAGTTAGGATAGTTACTCAGGCCACCTGTTTTTGGCCAATAATATACATTTTATGTATCTTCTTTAGCCATTGTGATAGTGATTATCAGGGTATAAGGCCCTCTGTATCATGTAGCTTCTCTGAGAAGAGAGACTACATTACCTAGGTAAGGAAAACTGGTATTCTTCCAGTGATCACACTGTTGGTAGTAAGCCTGTATTATTGATCTGTAATAAATTCCATTTATTACATGAATACCACTTGTCTGTTGTCTCTTCCTTTTGTGCAGTTCCACCAAGAACCTGAGAAGGTAATTTATTACCAAGTTACATTTGGCAACCGTGTGAAGGTTGGAAGGTACAAAAGAAGATTCACATTTACTTTATTTTGAATGTCAAGTAGTATAGTGTGGATTTCACCTACTTGGACCTACTCATGCTTACAGTGGTAGTGGTTGTGGTGGACCCACATCGACTTGGTCTTGGACGTGGCAGACCCACACTGGACCCCCTTACACTCCCTCTGTGAGTGACAGCATACCACTTTGGCATCACTGCTCACCCACCGGGGACCAGAAAGTGGTTGGTGATGGTGCCAAGGCATTTTGACCAGTTTTCCAACTGCTCATTTGTTTGTTTGTATACCCCTTCTTTGTTACGTCTGACCTGTGCACAGAACTGAGACTTGATGTCTCAAACTATCTCGCATCCCATGGCAGATGGACAGATTTCGCACTGGATGCAAAATCTGCTGAAAAAACATTGCTGCTAATATCCGAACAATACATAGAGTCCAAACAAACAGCCAAGAAATATAACCTTAAAGGTCTCTTGGTTGTGGCTCGACATACCACTTTTGAGAGTCCCACAGCAAGGTGTGCCTCCCTTGAACTGCAAAATGTGTCTCTAAAAAAAGAGATGGGCTTGCAGACATCGAAGTTACAGAAAAAGGAACAGAAACTAATGGAGGAAACAGTCACTCCTTTATGCTAATTCCAGACTGTTGCACTGTACTGCTCAAGACACTGAGTGAGAGATATGTTTATTAAGAGATGATTGTGAAAGGTTGAAATGTGATAAGAAACAGCATATCTGAATGATATTCTGAGTGATATGAATGAGTCTTTGAGAGAGGAGAATGCTGAGTTGAAAGAGGATTACAAGCGTGTGAGCTGGACAAAGAGCTTAGGGAAAATGTCGAATTGGACACCGCGTATAGAGTGCTGCAGCGTGAGGTTGAGAGAGGTATTGAGCAGAGCACTGCAAAAGTCCATCACAAGAAGTGTAGACAAAAGATGGTGAAGTTGCACCATCAACAGGAGGTTCTTGCCGGCCATGTTAAGGCCCTGAATGGGTTTCAGTATACGCCCAATGAGATTGTGTCATCCGGCGATAACAACTCTGACTTTGACGATGAGGCATGCCATGTCATACGCAAGTCCAACCCCAATGGTGGAGCAACTTCCACCGGCCATCCACAAAATGGCGCCAACGTCGGCATGCACACTGCGTTGTGACGTCTACACAAACATGGTGGATGCCACGTACACCGCCAAGATGGCAGCCCACATGACACAGGTGGAGGACTTGTATTCCGTGGTGTGCCTCCACTAGCTCCTTTCACCAGGGGAGATGAATCAGAGATATGCAGCATGATTAATGAGGAGATTAACAGAATCACCATCCCAGAGGACCAGAAGAAGGCCATTCAGGACTGGAACTACAGAAACAACAGGAACAGTGACAGAGGCAATTGGAAAAATCCAAACGCCCAGCAGAATAGCCAGAACTGTAATGGTCCCAGTTATCAAAAGATCAAAGATGAAAATGAGACCTTCCTCAATCTGTTGGAGGAGATCCATGCTGAGAGGGAAGCTAAAGCTATGCGAACTATAGCAGCCCTAGCCCCGACCATTGAATGGTCAAGTGGCCAAGGAAATACTTTCCTGACCCCGGCTATTGAATGTTTGAACAGTCGATGGAATCCTTTTGTTGCACTGGTTACCGGCCAGGCTGATGCGACATCCAAGGAGGAACCACCCATGCAGGCTGTTGCAGCGCATGTGACATTACAGGTACATTTGTACCCATTGCAAGGCATACAGAAGGCCTTGGAAGACCCTGCAGGCCTTCGGTTTCAGGAACAGGATGACGATGCTGATTCTGAAAATACCAATTGACAAAGCCCCCTGTCCAGATTATAAGTGATTTGATCGTTGACACAAATGGACAACCTTGTGTGAAGGCCACGGTTGGGGGCCACCAACTTACCATGCTTCTGGACACTGGAGCAGCCATGTCAGTTCTCCTTGATGAGTACCCAGTCTCATCTGACTGGTCTACTGGCTGGAAGACCAGTGCACAGGGTGTAGATGGTACTCAGCTACACACCTACCTATCTATTAGAAGTTGACGGCAGATAAGGACCGCAAGGCCCATCCAGTCTATTCATCTACCTTTGGTGGTAGGCCACCTCAGAACTGATTTTGCTTTTTACCTCATGATTCTATGTCATCACCCCAGCATCCTGGGAATTGACTTCCTAGCATTACATGGCTGTGTAGTGGATTTGGCCACTGGGCTACTCATTCAGATCAAAGGACAATGCCATGCTGTCACCATCCCACAGGCCATCTCCCATAACAACGAGGAGTATGACGTTATGGCTTTGTTCAAAAGTCATGACCTGTTTTCTGAACTCACACCCTTGCTGCAAAAACACCTTGACATTTTTGCCACCAACAAGCATGACTGTGGTAGGATGCACACTACCATTGAGATCACAGGGCTAACCATGTGAGGCAGAAGCAGTATCCATTTCATGCTGAAGCCTTGCCATCATTGAGAGAGACCATCCAATCACTGCTTCAACAAGGGGTGATTAGAACCTGTATTTGCACTGTTAACTCACCCATTTGGCATGTGAAAGAGCCAAATGGAGCTTGGAATCTCACAGTTGACTACAGAAAACTTAATCAAGTCACCCCCAGCTGCACCCCAACAGTAGCATCAGTGCCTAATGTGCTCAAGCTTTTGACACCCAACAAAAAGTGGTTCACAGCTCTTGACATCTCTAATAGGTTCTGGTCACTCCCATTAGCACAGGAAAGCGAATACAAATTTGCTTTCACCTTTGATGGGCATCAGTACACCTGGACCTGCCTTCCCCCGGGCTTTCACAACAGCCCTTCCCTCTTCCATCTTCACATGATGGATGCTCTGCGGGGTTCTCGACACCTCAGTGTCTCCTGCAGTATGTGGGTGACTTGCTTCTGGCAACCAACACGAAAGAAGATCATTTGGCCCTTCTAGACAAACTTGTATCTGTCCTCAAGAGAGCAGACCTCAAGTGCAACCCCTCTAAGGCACAATTGTGTGAAAAGGAGGTCATCTTCCTTGGCCTATGTATTACAGACCAAGGCAGGAGCCCAGCTGTCAAAAAGATCCAGGGCTTACAAGATCTGCCACTTCCTACTAGCGTGGAAATACTTAGATGTTTCTTAGGAATGGTAAACTATTCCAGGGCTTTTATCCCTGACTTTGCCTTGAAGGCTGCTCCATTGTATGAACTTCTGAAGATGGATGTCCCATGGACATGGGGCCCCACTCATACTGAAGCTGTAACACAGCTCAAGCAGGCCTTAGCCTCAGCCCCAGCACTGATCAATCCTAACCCAAACCTCCCATTCCATTTGGAAACTGCCATATCTGATATGACCATGTCTGCAATGCTTGCACAAAAGTACAGTGGGTACTTCAGGCCCATTGCCTATGCTTCTCAAATGCTGTCCTCTGTAGAGAGAAAGTATAGTTTCTGTGAGAGAACACTTTTGGCAGCCTACTGGGCTGTCAAACATTTTATGTACGTCATTGGGTATGCACCTATTGTCTTGCATATCTGTCACACCCCAACCAACTTTTTGCTTTCAGACAAAGTAAAAGATGGTTCAGTTTCCAACACCAGACTAACTCACTGGTCTTTGCTTTTGCAGGATTGGGACATCAAAGTACTGCCTGCAAAAATGCCATCCATCTTGGCCCATGCCCTACTCTACACAGGTAAGCCCCATGACTGTGCACTCCAACCTCCTGACTTACCTGAGCCAGGACCATTCTTACTGGCTACAACAGATGTTTTAGATGATACTAGTATGCATCATATCTTTACAGATGGCTCCACCTCCTATGTAGATGCAGAGCAGGTAGCAGGATTTGGGGTGCTCATATTAGATCAAGATGGTGATTTTAGGCACATTTCTGGGAAATGTACTGTCATTTCCTCACAGTATACCAAATTGGCAGCTGTAGCCTGTGCTCTAGAGGTTATGCCCCATAGTAACAAGGATGCCATTATCTTTGCAGACTCCAATCGGGTCTGCTCCTCCCTTACTGACTTTATGCCATTCTGCCATTCTGGGAGAAAAATAACTTTACATCCTCTGATGGCACACCTGTCAAGTACAGGGATCTGTTCATGTATATACATACCCTGACACAGCAGTTCACTCATAAACTGTACATTCACGAGGTAAAGGCTCACTGTAAATCTGACCCTTTACCATGAATTCAATGACTGAGCAGACTCGCTGGCCAAAGCAGGCATTTGGGGGGGTAAACATGGTCAATGACTCACCCAGTAGCTGTGGCAGCTATTTTCATAGCCACCAACACCAGGCAGAAACCACAACCAGAACCGCCACTGGACCTTTCTGCTGCACAGAAATCTGACCCAGAGCTAAAAGATGTGTTCAAATTCTTGGACAAAGAAACTGAACAGGGACTACCTACTGGTAGTCCATGTAAAAGACACTCTGACAACATATACCTTGTCTACTGATCAGAAACTCATCTGATATTGACAGGAAGATACAGGTGACAAATTGTAGGTTATACCACAATTTCTGCAAACCAAATTCATCCATATGGTTCATGACACCCCCACTGGTGGACACCAGTGGGCAGATAATATCATCCAGAGACTCAAAACCATTGTCTGGTGGCCTGGTATGACCAAAGATGTAGAGCTCTATGTGGACAACCGCATAGTGTGTGCCCAGAACAACCCAATTTCGGTGAAAAGAAATGCCAAACTATTACCACAAAGGCAATCTGGACCATGGAATGTGATACAAATCGATTTCATTGGCCCTGTGACTAATTCAAGCAACAAGTATGCACTTGCCACAGATTTGTTTTCTAAGTGGGTGGAGGCATTCCCCTCTAATAATAACATGACAAAGACAACTGCCAAGATCATGGTGGATCAATTGTTCTCCAGGTGGGGCCTACCCCTTAAGGTACATTCAGATCAGGGAACCAGTTTTATAGCATAACTGATGAAGCAGACACTGCAAATGCTTGGAGTAGATCAAAAACTTCATATCCCATACCATCCTCAATCCTCAGGCCAGGTAGAAAGTGCAAACAGAAGAATCAAACAGATGCCATGCAAATTCATCAATAACAATCCCAAGGATTAGGATTACCTCTTGCCACTACTACTGATGGCAATCAGGGGCACTTCTGCAGCAACTACCCAGTGCACACCATAAGAGGTTATGACTGGTAGAGCCATGAGATCACCTGAGCACCTGTTGATTGATCTCCACACCCCTACTGCAGATAGAGTATCTGTGGACAAATATGTTGAAAAACTTCAGGATGACATCATGAAGACACACCTGTTTGCTGCCAATCATATGGGTAAAGCTCAACAACAAGCTAAAGCTCATTTTGATAAGCATGTCAAAAAAGTTGACTGGCAAGTTGGAGACCAAGTTATGCTCCTCCAATACAGACAATCAGCTCATTCGTTTGCCAGCAGATGGGAAGGCCCATATCCTATTGTCAACAAACTCAGTCCTGCTATCTCAGGTCAGAGTTCAACAGCAAAAACAGACCACCGATAAGTGGTTCCATGCTAATCAGCTCAAGTTGTATAAAGGTGACTAATTACTTTTCCCAACCCACTTAGGGCAGAATAGTACCCCTCACTTAACATTCCTTTTCTGTTTCTTTCAGATATACTGACAAGATGGCTATTTTGCACCTCCTCATCTTGGTGGGACTACTTTTTTGACTTACTATCAAGACAAACCCCTTACAACTGAACACAGACAACATATAGCACATTTGCTTGATAAACTTGAACATTCAGCTAGAGATACTCCTGGCCCACAGGAAGTTTACATTGATGCCCCCAACAAAATGATTACTGTTAGGGAAGGCTCAGATGCCTATCTTAATGCCATGGTTGTAGCTCCAGACAAATCCACATTGCAGATACAATGGGAAACTGATTTTAATGGTTACCCACTTCCTGTAGCTCATTTAT
Source organism: Neoceratodus forsteri (assembly GCA_016271365.2). Classification (NCBI taxonomy): domain Eukaryota; kingdom Metazoa; phylum Chordata; order Ceratodontiformes; family Ceratodontidae; genus Neoceratodus; species Neoceratodus forsteri. Next base: position 807,590,675 of record CM028136.1, read on the forward strand.
CTGAAGGTACTTTTCATGGATGGCCCAACACAAGGATTGCACCAAACTGAACACTCTCTATTCAACAAACTTGTCCTAGACACACTGGTCTCTGTAACTTGACTGCCTTAATAGATCCTCCCTTTTGTGTCCGCCTCAACTCTGAGGAATCGCATGCTTTCTGTCTTCATAACTATGTGGCTACTGAAGCTATGTTCCTTTCTGTAGTCCCATCTACTGAAGAAGAACTGACTGCATGTCCTCCCCAGGAGCCTGGTCCTTTAGTGGTTTGACTGCCACTTCCCTTCCAGGAGCTTTGATTAATAATGTACAATTTATGCATGTCACAGTTATTTTCAATCTTACATATTGGAATATGGCCGAGTTTGGTCTCTGTCACACAACCAACATTTCTAAATTTTTCAGTATGATGCTTCTAGACATGATAGCTGCTTACCAAACTAGTACAAATGATCCAGTCAGTAGACCTCATGCCACTAACCACTTAGGAGTCTTTAGACCTGCACCTAATACTAAAAGTAAATCATGTGCTAGATGTGACACTGCAGATGTTACTGGTGCAGCAGGCACTGTCTTTGGCCTTTTTGGTTCAGGAATGTCTATCTGGAATAGAGCAGATATAGCTGCTATTAAAGCACAAACCCTTAATTTTTGACCAGCTGTTAAAAATGATATTCTACCCCCACTGTTACATGGTGTAGATGGTTTAAGTAACAAAGCAGTTTTACTGTTTATAATATGCAGGAAATTGACAAAGGATTCAGTGATACTAAAAACAAAAGTAATGAATTGATCTTCCAAAATAATAAGGAGGCAGACAAGCAATATATTACCCGTGAACTTTTATGCTCTGCCTATGGTTCTTACGTAATTGACTTACCTAATCAAACTGGGCCCTGAAGGTACCATTATCTTAGGTGATCTGAATTTAAACTGGCTCTCCAAGACAGCTGCACCCCTAGTATCTTTTTGTGATACATTTGGGTTTTCTCAACTAATAAATGAACCGACAAGAATCAATTTAAAGAACAGAAGTAGCAGCACCCTACTTGACATCATGCTGGTAAACAAACCCCACCTGTTCTCACACGCTGGAGTATTATTCAGTGACATAAGTGATCACTGTTTTATAGCAGGAATAAGATCATCAGACAAACCCGCAAATCCAGCAAAATTTCTCCTGAGAAGATCTAAAAAAAATCTTAATATCAAGGGATATCTCCACGATCTATGCCACTCTGCACGCTGGCAAGAGTTCTACCTTACATACTCTGTGGAAATAGCACTTCAGGTGTTAAACAGCATAATCATAGGTGCCCTCAATACTCATGCACCAATCACTAGTGTTAGAGTGAAAAGCAAATCCTGCCGCTGGTTCTCAGCCGACCTTAAATCTGCACTGCTTGAGGAGATAAGTTATGGAAAATGGCAAGAAAGACTAAGGAACCAAATGACTGGTTGCTGTTCAGAAAAGCCAGAAATATCTGCACCAAAAAGTAAGGGATGCTAAGGCTGCTTTCTACAGGCTGAACTTGATGCCTCTACCTCAACCCTGCTAGATTCTGGGGCACCATCAAGGGATCTTAGGGCAGGACTCTAGCACTTCTCTGCCATCTCAAGTGCACCTTAATAAGGTTGCTATCTCCAACAACGGGCGTATTAGATGCATTCAACAATCATTTCACAACGGCTGGCCTTGCTTTTGACTCCTCCCCAGCTAATCTACTGCGGGCACAACTTAAATCCCAGTCTACTGAGGCTCAGAGGGCTAATTCTTCATTCTCATTCAAACCAATTCTACTGAAGCAAGTAGAGGACCTATTGTTGCATTTGGACATTAAAAAAGCGCAGGTGCAGACTCTCTTGACCCCTTTTTCTAAAATTGCAATACATGTGCTTGCAGTTCCTTAACACATCTTTTAACCTATCTTTAGCCTCTGGTTCTATTCCTTCGCTGTGGAAGTCAGCACAAGTGTTTCCTCCTAAAATCAGGGGACCCCATGGACCTCAACAATTATAGACCCATATCCATCCTGCCAGTGCTTTCCAAAATGCTAGAAAACTAGTGAGCATCCAATTAAGAGACTACCTTGATGTTAATAATCTCCTAAACCCTGCTCAATCTGGGTTTAGGAACAGGCATAGCACCACTTTGCATTAGCAAAAGTCACTAATGACTGGCAAACTGAGCTAGACAAAAGAACAGCGCCTGTGCTGTATTTCTTGATCTAAGCAAAGCCTTCGACACAGTGGATCATGAGCTGCTACTCTTCACTGCACTCCATAGGCCTAGATCCATCCTCTCTAAGTGGTTCAGATGTTACCTCACTGATAGAACGCAGCAGGTGAAAAATGAAGGCGACCTATCCTCATCAAAACCACTCCTTAGAGGAGTACCTCAAGGATCTATCCTGGGCCCTATCCTTTTTGCCATTTACATTAACAAAATTGACTCTAATCTCACCAAAGCCAATGTTCACCTCTTTGCAGATGACACTGTCTTATATGTCAGTAACCCATCACCTATAAAGGCCTGTGAATTACTACAATCAGAGTTCTCCCTTTTGCAATACCAACTACTTGAAAAAAAAACTCCTCCTAAATGCAAAGAAGACAAAAGCTATGTTCTTTTCCACCAATTACTATACTAACGCCTTCTCACCAAGCATTCTTCCCAACTATCCACCATCCTTGGTGAAAGCCTTGACTATGTTGACAAATTCAAATATTTAGGGGTATGGATTGACAACAGGCTTGATTATACTCAGCATATTGATGAACTTGAAAAACTTCGCCAGAGGCTCGGCCTTTTCTTCAGAATCAAGCATTATTTAACCAGAGATTCAAGACAGAGACTAATCCAGGCCTCATTTCTATCACTTATCGACTATGCAGATTTCTCTATGGCCACTGTACTATTTCCTACTTAAGTAAATTGGATACCTTGTACCATAGAGCTCTAAGGTTCATCACAGATCTTCCATTCAACACTCATCATTGCTCTCTCTATGCTGCAGTTGGTTGGACATCCTTACACCTCAGAAGGAACAAAAATGCTGCATTATGGATTTACAAAGCTCTGTCTAACAAACTTCCATCCTATATTTTAGATTGCTTTACACTGGCCACAGCTAGATCATATGCCCTAAGAAGCAACAGCTTCATCACCTTGAAGCTACCCAAAGCCTGCACCCGGCATGGAAGATCTGCAATCAGTTACTCTCTAGCAATGGCTTGGAATTCACTGCAGAAGACCCTAAAGTTGACCACCTTTATACCCCTAACATCCTTTAAAAAGCTCTACACAAGCCTCTTCCCAGAGAAATGCAATTGCTTTCATAAGGCCTAGTCATAGATACATACATAGACAGTGTCGGCAGATAAGGGCCTATGGCCCACCCAGTCTGCCCATTTAAGTTTGTAAGTTCAGTTTATGTTTTCCAGGAAGTCTGTTGCCCCTTACCCCTGATCTCCAGAATTCCTTTATGTCTATCCCATGCATTCTTAAATCCCGTGATTGTCCAATCACATTCTTTACCCCCACCCCCCTCTTTCTATGCAGCTTTGCTACCCCTTACCAAGACCTCCTCTGCTACCCCTGGCACTTACTTCTGCCCCATTCACTCACTACTAGTTGATTTTAGTCCCTATCCAAAACTCCCACCAGTCCCCTGTGTCATTTTTCAGAGGCTACTATCAACACTTTATTAATCATCAGTCATATCTGTTTGGTTTAGCTTGCCCTGGAGCCTGTATTCTCCAGCTACACTACTTGTATATATGTTTATATTATTGTAACCTGTTTACTTAGAAGTGTTTTGTATATGTCTGTTCTTGTACCTTCATGTTATTCCTCGACCTATCAGGTCCATCTTGTAAATGAGCTTTGCTCAATGATGTCCGCCTGAATAAATAAAGATTTTGATTGATTGATTGATTAATTGCCACTGTTAACAATCTCTTCAGGGACTTAGAAACAGGTCACATTCCAGATATTATTCATGATAGGAGAATGTCTAAATGGTATTGTTCTCACTGCAAGTTTAATGCATGCATTACTGTGTGCATATCAAACAATGTTAATATTTCTATGTCTACTGCTAGAAATCGACATGTTTCACGGTATCCACACAAAGCACCTTGTTATTTTACTAGGAAATGCTCAATCCAAGACAACATGTTGATTACTTTTACTGTGTCACTACCTCACTTTGATCCACAAACTTTTGTCTTTGACAAACTTGCTGCTATTCATTCCATCGGACATCATGATGAGAACATTTACTGAGAATGAACTGATTTACCCCTCTTTACTCATCTACCACTCTGTTCTACAAGCTAGGGTCGCAATGCATACCAGTTGCTGCACCAAGAAGGGATATTATTACCTGTGCCACTGTGACATATTTGACATTGTTAAACCTGTATATGGATATTCCCCAGAACATCTCAACTGGTCCTTTACACTGGGTGATGATCTGCCGTCCAACCTGACTGATGAATTTTCACAAGCTGCATTTTCAGCACCTGATGCTGAAACTGCTGCATTCCGAAGCTACCTGGAAGAGGTACATCACTTCATGGCTCACCAACCAGTCTTTCACTTGTCCTGTATGTCCACAACAATGGAGGGTTCCAACTATATGAGTTACCTACAGCTCCAATGGGCAGTACTGTGTAGTGACAAATCATCAATCTTTTGCTTATGGTGCAAAAACTTGTGCTATTAATGCTCCTAACTTCTGTTTTACTCCACAGCAGAAAACAGTTATTGATCACACTGTGATCACTCCTGTTACTCTTCCTGAACCAGATGTTATTGATACTGATCCACAATACTTGCTTACCTTGTCTCAATATCTGCCCATGTTTAGCATGCACATTGACCCCTTTGACACTATCCTTGAAATCTCTTTTAGCTAGATAGGATTTACATTTGATTTATATTAGCAATAATATTTCTAAGGCTGGTGATGCTCTTAATGATCTTATTCATGATGGTGATTTAAGCACTGCTCTATCCAATACTTGGTTAGAATTGACTTTTAAAGTTTTTATTATTATTCAAGCATCTTTGATTGTTTTTCTCATACTAACCCTTTGCTGTCTGCGATGTACTTTAAGACAACATCGTGAACAACTCGAACTCCTTTACAAGGCTCTTGCCTCTGGCTTGTAAACAATGTTTGTAGCTCCATCCCGCTACTTTCCTGTGGTTGTTGCCTTTTCTTTTGAAGGCAACAAGGGGGGGAATGTTATCCATTGTCCAGCACCCTTGATTGTACCCCCACTTTGTGGACAGCAACCTATATGTAGGTACATATGCTAACCTTAGGGTGAAGACATTTACTTTATAAACATAAGTGTCAAGATATATGTTCTACTAATGCTATTATGCTTCGTTATGTCTAACTGATATATTTTAGCCATAAGACATGCTTTTTACTCTATTTTCACTGTATTCTCCATAAGTAAGGCAACAATGCCAGCTTTAGTAACTGCGCACCATTACAACTGCAACTGACCTTGGAGTTCAAGAGGTCCTATTGTATTGTGTTATCTTCTGCAAGCTATGCAACTTCTCATATTAGTTAGGATAAATACTCAGGCCACCTGTTTTTGGCCAATTATGTACATTTTATGTATCTTCTTTAGCCATTGCTATACTGATTATCAGGGTATAAGATCCTGTATATAACGTAGCTTCTCTGAGAAGAGAGACTGTGTTACCTAGGTAAGGAAAGCTGGTATTTTCCCAGTGATCACACTGTTGGTAGTAAGCCTATATTATTGATCTGTAATAAATTCCATTTATTACATGAGTACCACTTGTCTGTTGTCTCTTCCTTTTGTGCAGTTCCACCAAGAACCTGAGAAGGTAATGTATTACCAAGTTACAGTAGTAGTGTTAGTATAGCTAGATAACTCACTGTACATGCTTTGCAAGAATCTAATGGTTGAAAAGCTGTTTACCAGGGACAGTGGTTTGAAAACTGAGCTTGAGCCTAGCATTCCGTCATTTGCATAGGTTCTATTAATCATTTCAGCTCTGGGGCAGTCCTATGGTGAGACCATACTGCATTAGTCAAAATACAGTAAGATTCCCTTTGGAAGAAACAAGATTATTATGGTAAGTAATGTTTTCTTTCCTACTATCTGGTTTTCTCCTAATAATATTATGAATGCACTTACTACTAATGTAGTCCTGGTGGATGCTTCTTGTATTTGTATAATGGTGTCCCAGAATTTGGTTAGCTTTCTACATGTTAGGAACATGTGGATTAAGGATCCTGGGTTATGATGGCATGGCAGGCTGTTCTTCCCCAGTGCCTGGTCAATTTTATGAAGTCTGGAGGGTGTAAAGTAAATTCTATGAAAAACGTTAAATTGCATTTGCTGCATTTTTGTGGAATAAAAATATTTATGTGGATATTTTTTTAAATTCATCCTATATATTATCAGGGATTTCATAACCTATAGAAGTAGCCAGAGACATGGTCAGATATTGGGCTAATATCCCAATACTGACACCGTAGTGCAGCATGGGGGGGGTGCTGCACTTCTGAGGTGCCGTCTTTCGGATGAGATATTAAACTGAGGTCCCATCTGCCTGGATTGGTGGTAGTTTGGGTGGATGCTAAAGATCCCATGGCACTTATCGAAAAAGAGTAGGGGAATTTTATTGAAAGGAGAGTGGACTTCATTACAAAATAAACAAAGGCAACACAAAAATACAGAAGCAAAACAGCACTAACAAGAGTATAATCTAAACAAAAGTATCTAAAAAAAAAAATAAAGCTACATAATGTAGCATAGAGAACAGAAAATTAGTCGATATGCCAAATATCACTGTTATTCCAAAACTGAAGAAACTGTGTTCTAGTCCTAACTTTAAAATCATTCATTTTAACAGTAAGTACAACAGATTTAATATTGCACACAATTTCCTGTAACAAAGTCCATTTCTGGTGCAATACCAACAGGCACCTGGCCTGCTATAAATAACATATCAATGTCAGAACAACATACATAGTTTCACCCTCATATTTGTCATTCAGGAACACATTCGTGACAAACATAATATCTTCATATGTTAAGTGCGTAAATAAAGGTTCAGTCCAAACACTAGCTAACAGTTTCCAGAAATCAAGTGCAAACTGACATTCAAGAAATAAATGTTGTTGAGATTCTGTAATACAATGACAGGAATCCCTTGGGCAGTATATATTATCCAGGGATTTATTTTTGTGATTACCCTTAACACTCCATCTCCCATAATTATCAAACCAAACTGTATCCCAAACATATGGAGGCAAACGTGGGTTTTAAAGTTGCTTTAAAATCCAGTCAAAATGATCTGGAGGGCAAAAGGGGAAGGTAACATGTCCTAAGCATCTCGCCTGCAAATCTTCTCATAGAGAGATTTCCCACTCCGGACACAAAAATTCTGCGGTGTAAAATCCCACGACATGGTCAGCTTTATAGCTTCCCTACCATAGGTAGGAATATCAGGTATCCTGGCCAAAAATCCCTTTTTCCCCAGTTCCCTTTGGGCCATACAAGGTACCAGCCATACCAAAAGAGATGGCTTCCAACCCATACCACCCGGCTTCAATGCCCCATCAAAGTTATAAAATACTATAAAAAAAAGCTACCGGGCTTACCATATCAACCCCTCCCTCTACAAGTGGTCTTTAGGTCACACTGCACTTGACTGGGTTCAAGCGAGACCCCCAAAACCCTTGACAGAAAATACTAAACAATCTAGTAAATAACTTAACAGGCGGGGGAAATATAACAAAGGTACAAAAAAATAGGAACCACCAGAGCTTTGATCAAATAAGCACGTTTTCTTTTAATGATTTGATGTTGCTTCCACCCAGCAATAAATCTATCTGCTCTCCCCAAGGTCGCCTGCCAATTAAGGGATTGCATATCACCCATCCCAAACCAGACACCTAGAATTTTAATAGGTGCATTAGAAATCTTGATACCAGCAAAGTTTCCAGAAATAGGGACATTAAGATGCCCCAGGGGAACCCCCATACTTTTTTCAAAATTTATATGAGACCCTGCAATTGATGAGTATTTCTGCAGGACACCCTACAAGGCCCTTTCCTCTGTATCTATGGCTACATTCAGGACCAAATCATCCGCATGAGCCAAAATCTTAATGGGTACAGAACTATGGGCCCCTTGCAACCCTACTACCTCTGGGCAGAGAAGAATAGCCCTAATCAAGACATCAGTACAGAAGTTATATAAAATGGGGCTTAAGGGGCAGCCCTTCTGAACACCATGTTTAACTTCTACCTGCCTACCTAACCAACCATTAACATTGGGAATAATAACAGCTTCTGAATATAGGGTTCTAATCCACCGTATAAACTGGGCAGGGATCCTGAATGCTGCCAGAACTGAAAATAAAAAATGATGGGAGACCATATCAAAGGCCTTCTCCTGGTCCAGGCTAAGTACCCATCCTTTGACATGACCCATATCTCCCAATGAAAATTGTTCCTGTAATAGAACAAGATTGTCGTGCTGACACTTCCCAGGTATACCACATGTCTGAACAGGGCTAACCAATCTCGCAATCTGAATTAATCTAGCTAACAACATTTTTGCCATAATTTTTGTAGTCAACATTTAGCAAACTAAGAGGTCTCCACTTATGAAGATCAGCTGAAGAGCCCTTCTTGAAAATAAGTACTAAAATAGCTTCCTTCATAGAGTTCGTAAATGTAGCTTTAGACAACATGTTATTAAACGGAAGGGTCAAAGCTGGAACCAATTATTCCTTAAAGGTAACGTATAAACCTGCTGTAAGGCCATCTGAACCAGGAGCTGAGTTCAGGTTTAAACTAACAATAGCCTGTGACACCGCCGCAGCTGAAATATCGGCGGATAGCATATCACCTTCAACCTGCGAAAGAGGGGGCAAGTTCAAGGATTCCAAAAAGGAGTCTGCCGAGTCACAATCAGGGACAGTACCCAACATGTTAACCACATGCTTATCAACAATATCCACTAAAAGTTCAGGAGAACTGACAAGTTCTCCAGAGGGGGACTGTAAGGCCTGAATAAATCGAGACTCAACTCTACCCTGACAGGCCTTAAAGGGGTCCAACCCCCCTTTGGATAACCAGGTCCCAAATATAGCCTCCTGCCCCAAAGAGCTAGCTCGATCATACTGTAAGTCTTTCATCTGACCACTAATAACTGCAATCTGCTTACTACAATCTTGAGAGGAGGTATATGCAAGAGAGATCAGATTCTGTAATTGCTGATGCAATACCAAATAATACAGATACTGGGCATTGTGATCAGCAGCAGCTTTCTCCTGCAGAACTTGCCTCCATCGGTCTTTAGAATCCTCCAACCACTCGGATACATCATCATATAAATCTTCTACTGAGAGATGGGCCACCCATTCCTTCCTCCATATCTTCTGAACCTTAGGATCCTGTAACATGGAGTCATTAAGTCTCCACTTATTCTTTTTACATTCCCCCAAGAGAAAGAAACCCATACAGCATCATGGTTCAGAAAATCCCATACCAACAGTTCTACAAGAGAGAACATGTAAGACACTAGATAAAAAGGTAAAGTCAATCCTAGTTCTAAGGTCACCTTTATAAAATGTAAACCCACCAGTAGTATGTTGGGACCTGTAAGCATCCATGAGATGGGCTGTGGAGAGTACACTCTTAAGGGCAACAGAATCACAGAACAGCTTGGGGGTCCTGAGCCCCCTATCCAGCTGAAGCAACCCACAATTAAAGTCCCCCACCCAAATAATCAGCCTAGAAGTATGGAGGAAGGGACGTACTAGATGAAAAAGAGACACCCTCTGTGCCTTAGTCTGGGGGCATATATTTCAATCAACCAAAATCTCTCTGAAGAGAATGAGATATCTAATAATAATGCTCTCCCTGGTTGTATATCCACAAGTCTGGAGACATGCAGGGCAGGGTTAGAAAAAAAAATTCCTATGCCATCACACTTGTCAGTCCCAGAGGACCAAAAGGAAGGACCATAAGGCCATGCCTTAGATGCCTGTTGTAGTTCCTGATTGGTTTTCAACCTGGTGTCCACTAGACAGGCAATATCACAATGCATTTCACGCATGGACAACATAACACCGCCAAGCTTCCTTTGTCCCTTAATACTATTGATGTTTAATGAGCAGACTGATAATGAAGCCATCTAAGTGCCTAAGGGTGATTTACTTCTCTGACACTGCTGAGTTCTTTTAGCAATCGGATCCGCATCCCCACCACCCTCAGTATCCGTATTAGAAATTACAGAGGAAATATCAGTTTCCTCATCTGCAGAGTCTCTATCCGACAGCTCAGAAGCCAGCAGGGCAAATTTATTCCCAGCCTACTAAGAATGAACCCCAGCATTTTACAATGTTCAGAAACAGCCAAATCTTTCCTAGTCCTTTTATGTTGCACCTTAACAAAAGCTGTCTTTTCCATACCTGAAGTAGACTGAGATGCCGGGTGGGTGGCATTACAGTAATATCCTCAGCCATAGTCTCCTCTGGAGCGGCTTTCTGGTTAGTTACTAATTCCTGCCCCTGAAAAACTAGGTCCAGTTGTGTACTACCCTCCCCAACTGCTCCTGTCCCAGAGGTGTCCTTCTGCCATTCATGCAGTGAGGAACCCACTCCTGCCTGTAAATCACGCTGTGAAATTATTTTGGCCTGTGATTGCTGGGCAAGAGTAGTCAGGCCTTCATGAGAGGGACAATCCTCCCTATTATGTGAGGCCCAGGGACAATGACCGTATGCATGTCCTGTGCATTCACACAAGTTGCATTTGAATAAATTCAAACAGGCACTAGAGTTGTGCCTGAATTCAAAACAATGACTACATTTAACCGTATCACAAGCAGAACTGAAGTGTGCTCTAGATCCACATTTAAAACAGAACTTGGGTTGCCCTGCATAAAAAATAAACCCCTTATCTTTCCCCAGAAAAAATAAACTAGGTAAATGACTGGGGCCTGAATTAGTGGAGTACAATTTTACTCAAACCCTCCACCCTCCATCCGAAATCTGTTCACTGTCTAGAGTAGGGACAGGTTTATTTAAAACCTCACATCTCTGTCTTAACCAGGACAACATATCCTCAATATTAATCCCTTCATTCTTAAAGGGAAATGTCTATGAAGAATTGGACCATGCCTGGGTATCATGCATGGCCCGATTAGTTTTTGCCAGGCAATCATTTTACCTTCTGAGTGAGAAGAGTTTCAGAGGCCTGGCCGATCCTGCCCTCCACCTGCCGGGTATTTCACGCTGATGTGGTGCACCCACAACCACCTGCGTTATATCTGTATGACGATTACGGAGAGCAGTTGGAGTGCATCGGACAGATTGAAGGTGGTATAGCACTTGGTTTTAAACTGATGCCCTGACGGGTGGCCAAGACCGCATAGACTGGCACTCGTTGCCAGTCCATACCTGGTCTTGGTATACCGCCAGGCCATCCTTATTTAAACCAGAGCTTTGCATTGTAGCACCTTCAGTCACAGTATACGGTGCACTCCCCAGCTGCTCCCCATATGAATCATCATACAGAGACAGCTGTGGGTGGTTGTGGGCGCGCCGCATCAGCATGAAACTACAGGGGTGAGAGGCAGGATCAACCAGATACGAGGGAGGTCTTTACTCACTCAGAAGGTAAAAAAATGATTACTTTGGCAAAACAGCTAATTAGGCCATGCCTGACACCCAGGCATGGCCCGATTCTTCATGGATGTTTCTCTTTAAACATGATCATTATGTTCCTAATGGCAGGCTTAGTCAGTGGAATAGCATGGAAAGGGGACCAAGTGGGCGAGGTTTTACAAATAGCGTACTGTGCCCAAAATCTATCTAAACTAGAAACCTGTTTAAAACTAATGTTGTAATTACCATTCCCCAACCCAATGAGGGCAAAGATTTCAGAGGAAAAAAATCTCATGGAACCTTTAAGTAAGGTTTTGGCAACATAAACCCTGTCCAGTGGGTCCTCCAGGCCCCCTTTATATAATAGCCGAACAGCATTATGCCTTGCAGCAGGTTCACCTTTAGAGTTAAACAAATCTGCAAGTTTAAAACCCACTGGTTTTGAAGTGTCCCCATCTGGTGCTTCAAGCAGCTGAGGATCAGGCTCTAGTCTGAGAGGAACCTCAGAATCAGCATTTTCTCCAATACCTGTAGTAGGACCAATGGATCCACTACAAGTAGGAACTTCTTTAGTTTTCATAGGACTACCCATAACCTTGGTAACACCCCCCATCTCACTAACAGATATTTCATCCTGAACAATATGAACAGTACAGTTTGCAAAAGAAACAGTAGATATTTTCCCTCGGGGTTCGTTGGAGCTCAGTAGAGAAGTCGATTCGGTGGCCACCAGTGCTGCAGCCTTCTGTAGCATATTAAGATAGGAAGGATCCTGTGAATCTGGCATCCAGGTATCTCCTTCCCCTAGTTCCCAACCCGCGTTTTGCAGTGCTGTCTTAGGGGACCAGGCTACTCTTTCCAAAATGACCTCAGAGGTAGCAGTCAGATCTCTGGGCAAAGTCATATGAGGCTGTAAAGCGGGGACCTTCTCCTCTGACTGTTTACTCCACCCAGGTGTTTGTTGTGGTGGAAAGCAAAAAATGGCAGTAGAAGGACAGTCAGATCCCGACTCCTTGGTACAAGAAACATGCTGTGCACCGCTATGCTTTTTGTTGCCGAGATGTATACCTGTCAACTTCGGAAGTTCCATCGGGGGCTTTAGGCACTCTGGGTTGCAACCCAGTGAACTTCCAGCCCCTAAACACACAGAAGCAGAGTTAGATTGGGAAGCAGTGAAAGCCGCTGGCACTCCAGACGTCGCAGGTACTTCTGCGTCAGCAGAGGACTCGAGAAACAGAGAATCTTGTGCAGTAGGAACAGAAACGGAAATTGTCGGGAGAGCTGCAATCTTCCTCTCCAGCATTACCATTTTTTCTATCAATACAGTTCTTTCCATCAATGACTTAGCTTTTTCTGAACTATTGCAGGACAAAGCCGAAATACACTGCATTGAAGCATGAACATCAACACCAGACACGTTGGACTCCACCACACTCGTAGCAGTAACGTCAGCCACTACACAATCCTCCATGACAGCCTGTAGTACATCAAGTGCAGGAGAGGAGGCCCTCTCTCCTGCACCCTCCACATCCATTTCCTGTGACGGCTCCCTCGGACTGGTCATCTTGGTACAGTGGCCAAGGCTCCCCCTATTGACAGAGTAGGGGAATTTTATTGAAAAAGAGTGGACTTCATTACCAAATAAACGCATAATACAAATATTCAAGAACAAGACAACAAAAACAGGGATGTAAACTAACAAATGCATCTAGAAAAGGAACTTGTACAACAAAACAGAAAATACAGTAAATTAATCAAGATGCCAAACATCACTGTTTTTCCAAAACCATAGAAACTGAGATCTAGTACTCAATTGAAAATCATGCAATTTAACAGAAAGTACAGCAGTTGTAATATTACCTACAATTTTCTGTAACAAAATCCATTTCTGGTGTAACACTAACATGCACCTAGCCTGCTATAAATAATAACGGATCAATGTCAGAACAACATACATAGTTTCAGCCTCATATTTTCTAGTCAAGGAAACATTCTTGCAAAACATAATATCGTCATATGATAATTGCTGTAATAAAGGTTCAGACCAAGTACTGGCTAACAATTTCCAGAAATCAAGTTCAAATTGACATTCAAGAAATAAATGTTGTTGAGTTTCTAAAATACACTGACAGGAATCCCTAGGGCAATATCTATTGTCCATAGCTTTATGCTTATGATTACATTTAACACTTAATCTCCCATAATTATCCAACCAAACCATATCTCAAACATATGGAGGCAAACGTGGGTTTCGAAGCTGCTTGAGAATCCAGTCAAAATGACCTGGTGGAAAAAAGGGGAAGGCAACCTCATCCTGAGCATCTCGCCTCCAAACCTCTTCAAAGAGGGATTTCCGACTCCAAACACCAATATCCTGGGGGCCAAAGCCCCAGGACAAAGCCAATTTTATTGCTTCCCTACGATAGGAAGGAATATCAGGAATTCTGGCCACAAAACCCTTTTTCCCAAATCCCAGTGGGCAAGACAGGGTAACAGCCACTGCAAAAGAAATGGTTTCCAACCCACAGCACCAGGCTTTAACGCCCCACCAAAATTATAACAGAAAAAAATACTACAAAAGAAAGCAACATGGTTAACCATACCAACCCCACCCTCAACCAGTGGCCTATAGATCACACTGCGCTTAACTGGGTTCAATCGAGACCCCCAAAACCCTTGAAAGAAAATGCTAAACAATCTAGTAAGTAATGTTACCAGCAGGGGGAAACGTAACAAAGATATAAAAATATGGGAACTAGTAACGTTTTGATCAAATAGACTCACTTTCTTTTACCAATTTGGTGCTGCTTCCATCCAGCAATAAGGCCCTCTGCTTTCCCTATTGCTGCCTGCAATTAAGGGATTGCATAGCCCCTGTCTCAAACAAAATACCTAAACTTTTAAAAGGAGCAGTGGAAATCTTAATACCAGCAAAGGTACCAGTAACAGGGACAGTGAGGTGGCCAAGGGGAACTCCAACACTCTTTTCAAAATTAATATGAGACCCTGCAATAGAGGAATAGTTCTGTAGGACTCCCTCCAAAGCCCTTTCCTCAGTATCCATGCCAACACTCCAAACTAAATCATCAGCATAAGCCAGAATCTTAATGGGAACAGAAGGTTGGGCACCACTCAATCCCACTATTTCTGGACAAAGAATAATAACCCTAATCAGAACATCAATACAAAAATCATATAAAATGGGACTCAAGGGGCAGCCTTGTCGAACACCCTGTCTAACTGTTACCTGCCTACCCAACCAACCATTAACATTGGGAATAGTAATAGCTCCTGAATACAGAGCTCTAATCCACTGTATAAACTGGGCAGGGATCCCAAATGCTGCCAGAACAGAAAATAAAAAACAATGGGAGACCTTAACAAAGGCCTTTTCTTGGTCCAAGCCTAACACCCATCCTTTAACATGGCCCCTATCTCCTAATGAAAACAGTTCCCTTAACAGAACCAAATTATCATGCTGACACCTCCCGGGTATACCACAAGTTTGAGCCGGACTAACTAAGCCGGCTATCATAAGTACTGGCCAACAAAATTTTAGCTAAAATTTTGTAATCGACATTTAGCAGACTAAGAGGTCTCCAATTGTTAAGATCAGCTGCAGAACCCTTCTTAAAAATCAGTACTAAAATGGCTTCTTTCTTAGTTTTGGTAAAGGGAGCTTTAGACAACATGTCATTAAATAAAAGGGTAAAAGCTGGTACCAAATCTTCCTTAAAAGTACTGTAGAAACTGGCTGTAAGACCATCTGACCCAGGAGCTGAGTTCAAATTTAAATGCTCAATAGCCTGTGACACCTCTGCAGTCGAAACATCAGCAGATAACATATCACCATCCACTTGTAAAAGAGGGGGTAAGTTCAAGGAGTCCAAAAAGGAATCCGCCAACACACAATCAGGGGTAGTACCCAACATATTAATTACATGCTGCTCAACCACCTCCACCAAAAGCTCCGGAGACCTAACAAGCTCTCTAGAGGTGGACCGTAAAGCCTGAATAAATCTAGACTCCACTCTTCCCTTACAGGCTTTAAAGGGTTCTAACCCCCTTTAGACAAGCGAGTCCCAAATCTAGCCTCTTACCCCAGGGAACTAGCTCGATCATACTGTAAGGTTTTCATTTGACTACAAACAACCGTAATATGCCTACTATAATCATGGGAAGAGGTATCTGACAGAGAGATAAGATGCTGTAAGTGCTGACACAATGCCAAATAACACAGATATTGGGCACTATGATCAGCAGCAGCTTTCCCCTGCAAAACCTGCCTCCATCGGACCTTAGAATCCTCCCACCAATCAAATGCATCATCATATAAATCCGCTACTGAGAGCCTGGCTGCCCATTCCTTCCTCCACATTTTCTGAACCTTAGAATCCAGTAACATGGAGTCAGTAAGCCTCCACCTATTCTTTTTACACTGTGGAGTATTCTTCCAAGAGAAAGAAACCTAGACAGCAGCATGATCAGAAAATTCCACACCAATAGTTTTACAAGAGAGAACATGTAAGACACGAGACAAAAAAATTAAATCAATCCAAGTCCAAAGGCCCCCTTAAAAAATGTAAACCCATCAGTCGCATGACATGATCTGTAAGCATCCACTAGATGAGCCGTAGAGATCACATTCTTAAGGGCAACAGAATCACACAATAACCTATGGGTTTGAAGCCCCCTATCCAATTGATGTAACCCACAGTTAAAGTCCCCCACCCACATAATCAGCCTGGAAGTATGTAGGAAGGGACACACTACATGAAAAAGAGACACCCTCTGTGCTTTAGTCTGGGGAGCATAGATAGCAATTAACCGAAATCTCTCCGAGGAGAATGAAATGTCCAGTAACAACACTCTACCTGGCTGTATATCTACAAGTCTAGAGACATGCAGACTAGGGTTAGAAAATAAAAATTCCTATGCCATCACACTTGTCGGTCCCAGAGGACCAAAAGGAAGGACCATGAGGCCAAGCCTTGGAGGCCTGTTGCAGTTCCTGATGTGATTTTAACCTGGTATCCACAAGACAGGCAATATCACATTGTAAATCATGCATGGTTAACATCACACCCCCAAGCTTTCTGTGTCCCTTAATACAATTAATATTTAAGGAGCAAACTGATAAAGAAGCCATTCAAGTACCTAAGGGTGATTTACTTCTGTGACACTGTCTAGTTCTCTTAGCAATTGGATCCGCCTCCCCACCACCCTCAGTGTCTGTATTAGACACTACAGATGAAGTGTCAGTTTCCTCCTCTGCAGAGTCCCTATCGGACAATTCCGAAGCCAATAAGGCAAATTTATTCTGAGTCTTCCAAGAACGAACCCCAGCCTCTTTACCTCATCCAGAAACACCCAAGCCTTTCCTAGTCCTCTTATGGTGCACCTGAACAAAGGCAGTTTTATCCAGGCCTAAAGTAGACTGAGCTGTTGGTTGGGGGCAGGAGGCATCACACTAACAACCTCAGCCATAGACTCCTCTATTACTGCCGCCTCAGTTCTATTGGGTTTACCAGCAACTATGACCTGCTCCTGGGGGATTTGGACAGATTGTGAACTATCTACCTCGTGTGCATCCTTCCCAGTGGAGTCCTCCTGTCGCTCAAGCTGGGATGAATCCGCACCAGCTTTTAAATCCTGCTCAGCAACAGGTTTGGCCTGTGATTGCTGAGCAAGAGTAATCAGTCCTTCATGAAAGGGACAATCTTCCCTATTATGAGAGGCTCAGGGACATCGCCCATAGGCATGACCCGTGCGTTCACACAAATTGCACTTAAATTCAGGCAAGCACTAGAATTATGTCCAAATTCAAAACAATGATTATACTTAACTGTATCACAGGCAGAACTAAAGTGAGCTCAGGATCCACATTTGAAACAGGACTTAGGTTGTCCTGCATAAAAAATCAACCCCTTATCTTTACCTAGATAAAAGAAACTTGGTAAATGACTAGGCCCTGCTTTAGTAGAGTACAATTTTACTTGAACCCTCCACCTGCCATCCCAAATTTGTTCACTATCTAATGTAGGTACAGGTTTATTGAGCACTTCACAGCATTATTTCAACCAGAACAAAATGTCCTCAACATTTACCCCTTCATTTTTAAACATAATACTTATGTTCCTCACAGCAGGCTTAGTTAAAGGGATAGAATGGAAAGGGGACCAAGTAGGAGAAGACTTACAAACAGCATACTATGCCCAAAATCTATCCAAACTTGATACTTGTTTACAACTAATATCATAATTACCATTCCCCAAGCCAATGAGGGCAAAAATCTCCGAGGAAAAAAACTCATGGAGCCTTTAAGTAATGTTTTATCAACATAAACCCTATTTGGCGGGTCCAACAAGCCCCCTTTATATAATAACTGAACTGCATTGCATCTTGGAGCAGGTTCGCCTTTAGAGGAAAATAAATCTGGCAGTTTAAAACCTACTGGCCTCGCAGGGTCTTCCTCAGGTGCTTCAAGCAACAAAGGATCAGGCCCCAACCTGAGAGGAACCTCAGAATCAGTAGTTTGACTGACACCAGTATCAGGACCAGGTGATCCACCACCGACTGGTAGTATTTAGCTGGTAAATTAACATCCACAACTGTAGTAACACCCCGTAACTCACTACTATCATTTGGCAATTCTGTCTGTACAGCAGTAACATAACATTATGCAGAACAATGGATAGAAGAATTACCCTGGGGTTCGTTGGAGCTCAGTTGAGTAGACAATTCGGTGGCCACTGGTGTTGCAGCCTTCTGTAGTATGTTCAGATAGGAAGGGTCTTGCAAATCCGGCGTCCAAGTACCTCCTTCCCCGAGTTCCCAACCCGCATTCTGCAGGGCTGCTTCTGGGGACCAAGCTGCCTCCTCTGTAACACCCACAGCAGCATCAGTCTTGACAGTAGGCAAACTCACTGTTGACCGGACAGCCGGGACCGAGTTCCCCAACCGTTTACTCCACCCTGGCAATTGAGTTGGTGGAAAAAAGAAAACAGCAGCAGATGAACCAACAGTGTCTGACTCTTCCGGATGTTCCCCATGCTGTGCACTAGGTCGCTTTTTGCTTCCAAACCGTTTGCTTTTACTTGATTTGAGATCCAGCGGGGGCGGTAGGCACACCGCGTTACTACCCAGCAAACTGCCAGCCCTCAAACCCAATGAAACTGAGGCCGAAGAGGGAGCGGTGACAGCCTCAGTCAGACTAGACATCCCAGGATGTTCTGCGTCAGCAGGGGACTCGAGAATCTGGGAGTCCGATACAGGGGTAAGAGAAACAGAAGCCTCTGGGAGAGCTGTAATCTCCCTGTCCAAAGATGCCATTTTCTGTAGCAAAACAGAGCGTTCCATAAGTAATCTGTCATTGTCCAAATCAGCAGAGTGTAAGAAGGAAACATCCTGCCAAGAAGCAGGAGCTGCAATACCAAGCACGTTAGCCTCCACCACACTCACAGTAGCTACTTCAGCCACAACGCATTCCTCTCGATGGTCTCTTGCTCAACAAGCACAGGAGAGGAGGCCCTCTCTCCTGCACCCTCCACATCCATCTCCTCCGACGGATCCCTCGAACTGGCCATCATGCAGCCTGTGGACAAGGCTCCCCCTACCAACAAGTGGGGAATTTCCCTGGTGTCCTGGCCAAATTTCTCCCATTCACTAAAAAAAAAAATACCACCTACAGCTTAATCTAGTTCAATTTCAGTTGCTTACCATCTGTATCCCCTCTCCCCCAGTCGCCCCTGAAAAAGGGACTTCTAGGCCCAGTGGACTTACTGGGTCAACAAAATTCAATAAATAAATAAATAAGTCACATTTCTAAAGAGTTTCTCTCTGCTGCCCCTACTGTCGAACTGCAAAAAGTAGGAGATTTCTCTAGAAATATCCCAGAAAGTTTGGGAAATATCTGACCATGTCCTTGGTTGTGACTGTAGGTGCTGTTCCCATTTTGCCTTTAAATAATTTAGCACTGTAAAATCAAAATTCTGTAGTACCTTGTATGTAGTTGAGAGTATTTTTTCCTTGGTTGTAGTTAACACGTTCTCAATAGGTGATACTTCCATACTGAGGCCATTCTTCTGTACTAAATCCTCTAAGCTGTAAGTATCTGAAGAATTGTTTTTTGTATATTACGTATTTTGCATGCATCTTTTGGAATGACATCAGAATATCATTCTGGTATAAGACACCTATAGTTCTAATACTATTGCTTTCCCAAGATTTAAATCCCTTATCTGCATTAAAGATACCAACATTTTATTTCCATAAATCAGAGCAAATGGGGGTTTTTGTTCAGACCGCTTTATTATTTTATGGACTTCCTTCCACACCACACAAGAAGTTTGAACCGATAATGCTACTTTTTTATTTTCCACCCTCTTTTTGTATCATGCCCTGAAGACAGTATGCTTCTGATATGATCATATTTATGCATTTTCTGTTCTATCACATTATTAATTGTTTCTTTACTATTGAACCAGTCATGTATTTGCAACAGTTGTGAGGCCAAACAGTACCAACGCATATTTGGCGCATATTTGGAAGTGAAAGTCCACCTTGCTCTTTTGCAAGCCATAGTTTTTTTTTTAGATACTGTAGCCTTGTTTTTTGTCTTTCCATATAAATTTAGTTATTAGATTTTATATCTGTTTGAAGTGGTTTTGAGGTAACGTGATTGGTAGCGTTTGATATAGATATAGAAGCTGTGGTAAAATATTCATTTTGATTACATCTGCCTATTATGGTTAACAGTAGTACCCTCCATTTATCCAAGTCTCTTTCTATTGCTGTAATTAATGTTTTGTAGTTTTTGTTCGTATAAGTCCTTAGTGTCCTTAGATATAGCAATCCCTAAGTATTTAAATTGTTTTACAACTCTGTTTTGCAATATTGTGGGCAGCATATTTTTGTTGCATTTGCCTAATGCTACCACTTCAGTTTTATTTGTATTGATTTTGTACCCTGAGGCTTCCCCATATCTTTGTATAATTTCAAGGCTCCGTGGAACCAAATACAGTGGATTGGTAAAATGCAACAGAGTATAGTCTGCATACAGGCTTACATAGTGTTCTTTGGCACCTACTTTTATTCCTGATATTATTTTATCTGTTCTAATTGTAACAGCTAGTGGTTCTATGGCAAGTGTGAATATTAGTGGTGACAGTGGGCAGCCTTGTGTAGTACCCATAGAGAGACTGAAACTATTCAACAGATTTTTAATGGTTTTACTGATGCTTTTGGATTATTATATATTGTTTTATTGTTCTTTGAACTTTTATTCCAAACCCAAACTTATCCACTGTTGTGTATATAAAATCCCACTTTACCCAATCAAAAGCTCTTTCAGCATCAACTGAAATAATCACAGGGTGGTTTTGTTCACAAATGTCGATTAGGTTTATCACTCTCCTTATGTTTGCCCCTATCTTCCTGCCCTTTATAAATCCATTTTGATCTATCTTCATCAATTATATTTTTTAGCATTCTTTCTGCCATAATTTTTGTGAAACTTTTCATGTCCGTATCAAGTAATGATACTGGGCGGTAAGATGTAACTTGGGTTGGATCATTGTCTTTTTTTAGGAATACTGATATTTTGGCATCATCCAGTGTAGCTGTTAAGTTCACCCATGTTCCAACTATGATTGACTAGATCAGTCATTTGTTTTTGTAAAAACAGACTAAATATTTTATAAAACTCAGCCAATATTCTGTCAGGTCCTGTAGCCTAATCTGAAGGTAATTCTTTTATACTTACTATTAGTTCAGTTTCTGTAATTTGCCTGTCCAATTGAGCTGCCTTATCTTTGCTAATTGTGGGGAGTGTTGAATCTTTAAACAACTCATTTATGGCTTGTGGGTATCTCTGTCTTTCTGATGTATATAGGTTTTGGTAGTACTCTAAGAATCAATTATTAATTTATTTTGGGTTCAAAGTCTTTTGTATAACGTCATTAGTGATCATATTAATTTGGGAAATTGCTCGGTCTTGTTTTTCTTTTTGAAGTTGCTAGGTCATTATCCTGTCTGGCTCATCTCCAAGTACATAATATTTTGCTTTTGCTTTTAATAAACTATTCTCTGCCACTTGTGTTATTAATTTATTGTATTCTACGTTTACCGCTATAAGCTTTTTAAAGATATTCGGGTCTTGATTTAACATATGCCTTTTTTCCAAGTGATTAATTTCATTTTCTAATGAGTTTTGTCTTTCTTTCCTTTTCTTATTTTTGTTGCAGTTGAATAGGCAATGCCCCCCCCCCCCATTAGGCTTAAATGCATTCCAGTTGTTGTTGTGGGAGGTTTGTTTTGGGTCATTAAATTCAAAATATTATTTTATTTGTGTTTGTATATGTTTCACATAGTCCTTGTCCTGTAGTAATGTCAGTTAGAGTGACCTTCATTTATTTTCTTCTAACTAGTTAGATTTAACTCCCAATTCCAAGGGTGCATGGTCTGATATCATAATGTTGTGGTATTTGACCCTATTAGTGCAAAACTGTAATTGTTGTGAAACTAAAAAGTAGTTTATTCTTGAATAACTCTGATGCAGAGCTGAAAAGAGAGTATTGCTGTATGTCTGGATTTTTTTTCTCTCCAAATGTCTATCAAATTCAGGTCTTCCATAAAATGTCTTAACTGTTTTCTTCCCCCAACCATATTGTCTTGGAAGGAGGAGGAGGATTTATCCAATCTACAATTTAGGGCCATATTCAAATCCCCTTCTATAATATAAGGGGCCTCAAATGTCGTTAATTGAAGAAAGAAATTTGTAAAAAAATCTTTATCAAATATATTCTGGCCATAAATGTTGGCTATTGTAAATATTCCATCCAGAGTTCTAATCTCTGTTATGACAAAGTGTCCTAAATGGTCTTCTTGGTATTTTCTGATTCTAATGGGATTTATTGTTTTTTTGGTTTTTTTATAAAAATTGCTACACCTCTAGCCGAGTTTCTGTGATTTGAAAATCTTCCTTCTCCCCACTTGTTAGCATGAAACTTTGCTTCCCTTTTGCAAAAGTGCATTTCCTGTAGTAATAGTGTATCTGCTTTTCTTTTGTCTATCCAGTTGAATACTTTTTTTGCTTTTTGCCTGTTTCTTAAACCCTTCACATTTATGTTAAAATATTACTCATTACCCTTTTTTCCTCCCTCTGGTTTTATCTTTATTGAATTGTTTCTATTGTTTCTTTCCATGATTATATTTCCTATCCCTGTTACCTCTTTCTCCTTTTTTATTATTATCCCCCTATTTCCTATCTTAAGTAAAACTATATATATTTCACATATCCTACTGTAAATTCTGCCCCCACTTCCACCCCTTCCCCTGTGTAGGAGATGAACGCTTATTTTCCCTACTTACACCAACAAAGATAACTACTTCTTGCCTCCCTCTTCCGAGAAAGTCAGGAGATGTCAGGAGAACTGACATATAACTCTACCACTCTACTATTGACCATGAGAGAGAAAGAAAAAAAGAACAAAAAACAAAACAAACAAACAAAACTTATATACTCATTCTATTACTTCATATTATTAAGCCATTTTAAGTGCAATAGCTCTATACAACCTTTAACTTATTTAATAGTGTTTTTTCCTTTCCTTTTCCCCTTCCTCCCCCTCTTCTTTTTTCTTCCCCTCCCCTGTACCTTTCCTCTTATCACTCCTTTTATTTTTTTAACTTTTTACCTGTGAAACAAGCAACCATCAAGGTATCCGTGATTCTGCCTGTCTCGTATCCCATATCAGTATGTATGATTGTTTGAATAAAATGCCTATGTCACATTGACAAACACTGCACCAGTTACCAATACCATTATTGGCAGCAGAGTGGGTATTGTTCATTAACTTGACCAAAGCAAGCATGTGTTATTTAAATAACTAAAACAAGCTGTTCTATAGCCTACAGATTATAGTGTTGAATGTAGTTTGTAAATTATATTACATCATTTATAAACAGTTCTGACAAAATGAGCAGATGTCTATGTCATGCCCCCTTCAAAAGATCCAGAGTCCAGGGCTACCACTTGACATGACCTTGTTTGACCTTGTCAATCTCCTCGTTGATCACCTCCATCTACATGATGTTGCATTGGCCAAGAATAAAGTTGCAAGACTTATCTCAGATAGGCAAGCCTTCACCTCTCTCCATAACTACTGCAAAAAACTTAAACACCATGCTAAGGTAGCCTACATTCAGACTGAACTCATGTGTGATTGTCCAAACCTGTCCAAGTTTTGCAAAACAATACACTGTCTCCTCAGCCTCTCCCATCATCTTACAGGGTCTCAGTTTAATTCTGACTCTTTATTCACTGATGCTCTAAACAGTTTCTTTACCAAAGGTTCCAGGACTCTTATCTCTCCCACCTCCAATCTGACTACCCCATCCCCTATAAATAACTTCCGCCTTCTTACGATTCCAGTTGCTGATGTCTACAGAGAGCTAACAGCACTAAACATATACTCCAGCAGTGGGGCACATGGAATCTCACCCAGATTTTTAGTCCTAGGGGCCACTGTCCTGGCTGCCTCAATTGCCTACATTTACACCTGATCTCTAGCCTCTGGCTTCTTTCCTCACTGCTGGTGGCTCTCCTGATGCACCAAGCAATTACTGGCTGATATCCCTGTTACCCATTCTAACTATGGACCGCAAGTGATTAGTCAGTAGACAACTCACTAATTTTTACTCAACTATAGACTTCCTGGCCCCTTACCAATCTGGCTTTTCAGTTTACCACTTCCATCTCCACCTCCCTCCTTAGAGTAACTGAGCACATTCATTCACATATGGATGTGGGAATGGCACAGGAACTATTTATATAGACCTCACAAAGGCTTTCAGCACCATGAACTCCATTGGTTTGTTAGAACACAGTCAGTAAAATTAGAATACTCTTAATCTCCCTCTCTCCAGTCACCCTTGGGGTACCCCAAAGCTCAGTCTTTGTACCCCTGCTTCTCAGTCTTTATCAATAACCTTCTCTGTGCACTTCCACTTGCAATATTCACATATACACAGACAACACCCTTATCTACACTTCTGGTCCTACCACTTCTTCCATTGAGCAGGCACTTCAACAAGATTTTCTAATGGTACAACAATGGTCCATAGCAAATCAGTTAACCACGAATAAAACAAAAACAGTCATATGCTGTTTAGATCCAGGCACTGTCTAAGCTCTTCCAGTAACCCCTTCAAGTAATACTCTCTCCAAAGAGACCTCATGGACTCAGTAATCTCTTACAAATATTTAGGAATCTGTCTTGACCAACACATTGACTATGCTGGCCATGTGACCAATGCAGTAGTCAAATGCTTTATATAGAGTGGGAGTTGCCTACCCCTCAACACTAGAGAACAGGATCACTGAATGTACAATCCTCCAGTTAGATTATGGTAATGTCACCTACTCTGGAGTTTCCTCTACTACTCTAGTGAAACTCACCACACTGCTCAATGCTTTCTGTAGATTTACCCTGGCATGCCCTCCCTGTACCCACCACTGTGCCATGTACAATGAACTAAGCTGTGCCCCATCTCCTGTCAGACACTCTCTTCACATTGCCATTTGGGTACCAAATACTGGTCAGGCAAATTACCACGTTATTTCATGGACCTCCTCACCCCATCCCCAGATCCATCATACTCCTTATGTTCTGTGGAAGGCTACTGGTTCTTTATCCCATCTGCAGGAACAACATTATGTATTTTCAAATGTTTCACCAGAAAATATATACTGAGCTGATAGCAGCTCATTTAAAGATGAGTCATGGGTGAAGGGCAGGTAGAGTACAGTAAAAGCTAAACAATATGCAATGAAAGAGGAAGAACTAGTCAGGGAGTGGCAAAGTTGGGGGTGGTGGTTGTCAGTAACCTGAACCTGCTGGACACTGACTGTAATTTTCTAGCTGCCATAAGCATCAAAAGCCAGGCCTTGTTGAATAGAAACATAGAAACATAGAAGCTGATGGCAGATAAGGACCGCAAGGCCCATCCAGTCTGCCCATTTGTTTTTCTACCTTATAAATGTGCCATCGGCCTTTGCTCTGTCAGGGGCCTATCTATTCATACTCATCTGTATTGCTCCCTTATACCTATCCCATGCCTGTTTGAAGCCCTGCACTGTATTCATAGCCACCACTTCTTGTGGTAAGCCATTCCATGCATCCACCACCCTTTCTGTGAAAAATAATTTCCTCACATTCCCCCTTAATCGGCCCCCCTCTAATCTCATGCTGTGTTCTCTTGTCCTGCTATTTTTCTTATATTTAAACATGTTAGACTCTTTCACCTTGTTAATGCCCTTAAGGTGCTTGAATGCCTCGGTCACATCACCTCTCTCCCTCCTTTGCTCAAGGGTATACATATTGAGCTCTGTTAATCTGTCCTCATATGTCTTCTGATGCAGTCCCTGCACCATTTTGGTTGCCCTTCTCTGGACCGCCTCAATTTGGTTAATGTCCTTGTGAAGGTGTGGCCTCCAATACTGCATGCAGTACTCCAGATGGGGCCTAACCAGTGTCTTGTAAAGAGGGATTATTACCTCCCTCTTACGACTTGTGATACCCCTACTAATACACCCTAACACCCCCCTAGCCTTACCTACTGCTTTAGAGGTCTGCTTGGATGATTTCAGGTCATCAGTGATGATGATACCCAAGTCTCTTTCTTCCTTTGTGACTGCTAGCAACTCCCCTCCCAGCCTATAGGTGGCTTCAGGGTTTCTCTTCCCTATGTGCATGATCTTGCACTTATTTGTATTAAATCCCAGTTGCCACTCTTCTGACCATTTTGTCAGTTTATCCAGATCTCTTCTCATTCTGCCCACCCCATCTGGATCATCTACTCTGTTGCAGATCTTGGTGTCATCTGCAAACAGACAAGCCTTACCCTCTAGTCCATCTGCAAGGTCACTAATGAAGATGTTGAAGAGGACTGGCCCCAGGACTGATCCCTGAGGTACCCCACTTGTGACTTGCATCTCTTCTGACTGTATACCATTTACCACCACTCTCTGTTTTCTGCCCATCAACCAGTTTGCCACCCAGTTGACCAACTTCTGACCCACCCAGCCTACCCAGCTTATTTATCAATCTTCTATTTGGAACAGTGTCAAAAGCTTTGCTGAAGTCAAGGTAGGCGACATCAACTGCTCCCCCTTGGTCCACCACTCTGGTTACCCAGTCAAAGAAATCTATGAGATTAGTTTGACAGGACCTCCTTTGTAAACCCATGCTGTCTTGGATCCTGTGCCCCTATGGATTCCAGGTGTTGCACTATCCTTTCCTTAAGGAGTGCCTCCATAATCTTGCCCACTACTGAGGTAAGACTGACTGGTCTGTAGTTTCCCACCTCCTCCCTGCTACCACTCTTGTGGAGCGGGATCACATGAGCCCTTCTCCAGTCTTCTGGGACCTCTCCTGTGCTCAGAGACTCACTAAACAGTTTTGCTAATGGCTCTGCTAGTTCCACCTTTAGCTCCTTAAGTACTCTGGGATGTATGCCATCAGGTCCCATTGCCTTATCCACCCTGAGCTTAGCAAGCTCTTGTAGGACCCTTTCTTTTGTGAAGGGAGTAGTGCTCATCTCCCTCCCCCTGTGTCCATGATGCTGAGCTGTGGGCCCTGCCCTACCTTCTCTTCAGTAAATACTGAGCAAAAGTATCTATTTAGGATAGATGCCTTTACAGGGTCCTCCTCCTCCTCACATGCTCCCTTTTCTCCATTAAGCTTAGCAATACCCCCTCAGTCCAGGAGAGACTGTGGGTACAGCTAGTTGCAGAACTTACCAAACAGGCTGGCATCCTCGATGCTGTGCTCACCAACTTAGAGATGGCAGGAGCATTGAGGGTAGGGGAGCCTCTAGGGAACAGTGTCCATAGCTCTATCTGGTTTGAGTTGGCCCTGGGAACTGGTAAAATCCAATCAAAAGCTGTGGTCATCCATTTCAGTAGGGTGTATTTTGACGGGATGAGGGAGCTGGTCCAGGACAAGCTAATTGAGTTAGACAGCGTAGCAGGTGTGAAGGAGAGATGGGGCAATAAAGAAGGCCACTCTCAAGGCATCAAAGACATGCCTAAGGATAGTAACCAAAAGTAACAGGTAGATGAGATGAATGTGGTTTTTGGTACGGGCCAGGGAGGGTGTAAGGGCCAAAAAAGGCCTTCACCAGATACAAAGAAAAGCAGAAGGCAGAAGAATAGAGAGAATACCAACTGAGAACTAGGGAAGCAAGGAGTGGAGGTTAGGGTGGCAAAAACAAACATTGAGCTACATATTGCTGAGGGGGTTAAGAATGGGGAAAAGAAGCTGGCCCAGTGGTGCTAAGGACTGAGGCATCAGACTTACCTTATGCCATGCTGGTGACCCGGGTTCAGAAACGAGCCTGGTGAGCCAGGATTTTGTTGGGGTGGAGAGGATTGAGCATCCAATTGATTGCTTTCCTCTCCTGGGAGGTGGGGTCTGCATCCCGTGATGCTAGTGGCACCCAGTGGAGACTGAGTGCACTGCAGTCAGAGACCTCAAGAAGGGGATGATGTCAGATGACTATCCTGCAGACATGGGCAGGAGCATGCATGTCACACACTGGAAGGCATTGTACATCCTGCATCCGGTGGGGGTGATGAAAAGCAGAAACCTACGGTTGCTGGGGAGGCGATGGTGGAAACTCAGTGGCCAAGCCCACAAGCCCAGTACTGGCCCCAACCCCAACTTGAGATTTTGTGGCCACCACCTCCTTCCATAAGGGCCAGTGGGAGAGGGGGGACCCAATTCCTCAGTTGAAGAAGGGGTTCAGGTGGGTGATGGAGGGGAGGTCAAGTGGGTCCCCCTGAGAGGTGCCTCGGCCAGCTGTAGATAAGGAGCATAAAGAAAGTAAATAAAAAGTGGGGAAAAGGAATTCTTCAGGTTTATTAGGGAAGAAAGAAGGGGGAATTGTTAGATTTCAGAAAGAGGTAAGGTAATTGAGGATGGGCAAGGCAGCTGTCCTTAATGACTGCTTTGGTTCAGTCTTCATCAGGGAAGACAATGGGCCCTTGCCACAGCGTGGTATCAAGGTGGTCACAGAGAGGATGCCAGAGACAAAAGAGCCAGTATTCACCACCAAAAGCATCCAGAAAGGATTGGAAGAACTTATGATAGAGAAAGCCCCAGTACCTCATGGGACACACCCAAGGGTGCACAGGGAGCTGGGAAAGGGAATGATCTGAACTTCTGGTAGTAGTATTCAGAAGATCATTACAGACATGGGTAGTTTCAAAGGACTGGAGGGTGGCAGATGTGGTTTCATTCCACAAGGGGGTGACCAGAAGCAGGCAGAAAACTACAGACCTATCAGTCTTACCTCAGCAGTAGGGAAACTGATGCAGTCACTAGTCAAGGAGAACCTTGTGGGCTACCCAGAGAGCAGTGGCCTCCAGGATAGCAAACAGCATGGGTTTGTGGCAGGGCAGTCTTGAAAGACTAACCCAAGTCTACGTTGATTGGGAGATGTGGACACTGGATGGGGCCATGTCGTAGATGTACTCTATTTCAGTTTCAGCAAGTCCTTTAACATAATGTATCAAAGGTAATTGCTAAAATAGGTGGAGGATCTGGGAGTGGCAATGGACATAGTAAGATGGGTAGGAAATTGCCTGAAAGGGAGGAAGCAGAGGGTTGTGGTAAACAGGGTCAAATCAGAAGAAATGGAGGTCACAAGTGGGGTGCCACAGGGATCAGTCATTTTTATTTTATTTTATTTATTTATTGTATTTACAATACCTTTGAGCCAGGGACTCTTACAAAGACTCCACGTCAGGAATGACATAACACAACAATCAAACATTACATTGTACATTAACAAGATTAAATTGGACAGTTACACACAAAGGAGCTTTATAAGTGCAAACAATGATTACACTTGGTACAGAACATAAGATAAAAGTAGTTATGTGCAGTCAGTAGATGACATTGTCAAAAACAGGTCATGGAACAAGTTCTCTTCTATATGTTTATCAGTGACATTGAAGATCAGTATCAAAGGTTTATTGATCAATCTTTTCAAAAATGATTTCTACAAAATACAATATACATAAAAGAAGCAAATGCACATGTATTATGAAACAGTAAAAATACTGTACAAGTGCTAAGGTTTTAACATTTTTTTTCTAATTTTCCTGATGAATATAATATATCTCCCAACCCTATGAATAATATGTGGCTCTTTTGTGGTTAGAAGAATGGTAACTTTAGTGCTGTCATCAGTTTGCTTTAGAGTACTAAGTATTGACTGGATCCACTTAAGCCTTGTTTTGTTATATGGGATACATTTCAATATGTCATGCACTAAATTTTCACTGTCAGTCAGGTTGCAAAGACACAGAGAATCTTTAGGGTTGTTGGATTTATTATAAAGTGCTGTTTTGGGGCTTCACTCAAAAAGCTCTAACTTAAAATGAGTAAAAATTGTACGAATGTTTGGGTCCTTGAGGACGTCTGGATAAAATCTGAACTTATGTTTGCTATCATTTTGGCTGTAACATCTTGTAAATTAGAAGCCCAGACACAAATCAAATCAAAGTTTTTATAGTATTATTATCATTTTCTTTTTAATGCATGGCCTATATTGATCACTAAGGTGATCCCTTGCATACATACTGATAGAGGAAATTAAGTGCATGTTTTTCCAAAGTCTTTTTGAAATGCAAATACCACAGTGATTCCTGGAAACGCAGTCTTTCCCACTTTGTTTTTTTCTATAAGACACTGTCATGCTAATCTATCACTAGGCAATTTATAAATTCTGATCCAATAGTTAATTATTCTTGTGTCATTGATTGTTGGGATATTTTTATAAAAAATTGCAATCTTTTTGTGAAGGACGGCTTACATTTAAATAGAGTAGGGGTGAGTGAGCTATGTAGGCTATTTAAATGTTCTGTACCATCTATAAATTTAAACTAATGGGGGGGGATGCAGTGAGTTTGTCAGACAAGTTGCCTACAAAAAATCACAGACAAACTAAGTTTCCTATTGTTTAATGCTCAAAGTCTTGGAGCTAAGTTTGATGAATTAATTGTTAGAATAGAAACCGAGCATCCTGATGTTGGTATTACCGAGACATGGTGGTCTAACAACCCTGCATGGGTCAACACTATTTCAGGTTATTCTCTATTCCACTTAGGCAGGGAAAATCATAAAGGAGGGGGAATTGCCTTGTTTAGTAACTCTGAATTAAACACTGCTGATATTTCTAGTAAAATTAAATCTATGACTAGTCCTACTAAATCATTTTGGGTGAACATCAGCTTTAATAATAATAACTTTATTTTGGGTCTTTGTTACAGAGTTACTAATTCTACTAAGCAAATGTTGAATGAAATTATGTTAGAAATGGTGGTAGCATCAGATTTAGGTAATATCATATTTATGGGGACTTAAACCTAAATGACATTGACTGGAAAAGTAAAAACACTATCCGCAATCCCTCTAAGGAATTCTTGGAAGTATGTGCAGAACTAAATTTATTTCAATTTGTCGTTTCTTCTACTAGGGGTTCTAACATTCTTGATATTGTATTAGGCAGTGAACCATTACAAATTTCAGAATGTTTGGTTTCTACACCATTAGGAAACAGTGATCAAAAAGTGGTAATGTTTAACCTTCAGTTCTTATATTTGAATTCTGAAAAAGGAACAGAAATTTATCTGTGTCATAAAACAAATAAAGGTGCATTACACGAGTACTTATCTAACATAAACCGGAGTAAATTGCTAAAATCTGATGATATTAATGAAACGTGGGGCTCATTTAAATCAGTCATATTGGGAGCAGCATGCAAATTCATTCCTAAAATAAGAAAAAATAAACTTTTCACCCTTCCAGAGTGGCTATCTTACAAGATACTCAAAATGATTAAAAAGAAAAATAAATTATTTAAGAAATACACTGAAAATAAATATGCAAAAACCTTGGCATCTCTTAAAAATATGCAAAAAAACTGCAAAAAGGAAATTAAAAAATCTAAGATAAATATGGAAACATATATTGCCCAACAAGGCTCAAAAAGGTAATAAAATGTTATATAATTATATCAACTCAATTAAAAAAGAAGAATGCAAAGCAGGCCCCTTAAATATTAATGGGATAGATATCACTAAGGAAGTTGAAATGGCGGATGTGTATAAGTCGCACCTTTGTAAATCTTTCAGTGATCCGACTTCTGGACCCCATGTG
Source organism: Neoceratodus forsteri (assembly GCA_016271365.2). Classification (NCBI taxonomy): domain Eukaryota; kingdom Metazoa; phylum Chordata; order Ceratodontiformes; family Ceratodontidae; genus Neoceratodus; species Neoceratodus forsteri. The sequence continues at coordinate 807,622,583 of CM028136.1, forward strand.
GAGCTTAGATCCATGGACATGCATAGGGATATCACTTTAGATAACATAAAAAACAAATTGGACTACTGTATATCCTCAATTGATTCTGGCCAACATGGATTTATAAAAGTGTGTTCAGTAGCCACTAATTTGGTTAACTTTTATGATTATATTAGCAATAAACTCAATAGTAAAATTCCTTGCAATGTAATCTTGCTGGACTTCAGAAAAGCTTTCGATTCAGTACCACACTGGGCACTCATTCAAAAGCATCAGTTTTTTTTTAATTAATCCATTGATCGCCCATTGGACTGTGAACTGGTTAAGGGACAGAAGACAAAGTGTATCAATTGATGGCTTCAGATCCACTTGGAACTCAGTGCAAAGCGGAGTCCCTCAGGGCTCAGTTCTTGCCCTGGTAATATGTTAGATTTTTATATCTAATCTATCCCATAATATCCACAGTAACATCATTAAGTATGTGGGTGACTGTAAAATTGTAGATATTTCAAGACCACTTAGCGATTATACAGTTATCCAAAATAATTTAGATACCTTGGAATCATGGTCACTCTGTTGGAATTTAAGATTTAATACATCAAAGTGCACAGTTTTATATTTTGGTAAGAGAAATAGAAAACATCAATATTATTTATATAATGAACCTGTAGCTACCAAATTAAATGAAAAAGACCTTAGAATCATTATTGACTCAAATTTAAATTTTGAGACACATATTACCAATACAATAAATAAAGCTAATAAAACTTGGTGGTCAATAAAACAATGTTACATAAAGAGATCCTGAAGTCCTCCTCCCTTTTTGTCATGCCTATGTCCATCCACATTTAGACTGTGTGTCTCAACTATGGTCACCATATATGCGTAAGGACGCAAATAGGATTGAGAAAATACAAAGAAGAATTGCTGAGTCAGTCTTCCCTGACAAATCACTGTCCTATGAGAGTTGGCTTCGTAAACTTAATTTAATGTCCTTGGGACAGAGGCGTCTCAGGGGGGATCTGTCATTTACCTGGGACATTATTAATGATATCAACTTGCTAGCTGAATGTGGATTAGAATTCAAACAACTTAACATTAATACTAGTGGTCACCCTCTTCAATTAAGTAGAAGCAAATTTAGAAAACAAAAAAGGGCCTCCTACTTTTCAGAAAGAGTAGCTAGACCTTGGAACAGTTTGCCTCTGGAAGTTATTATTAGTTCAAATAAAAACACATTTAAAAACATGCTTGATAGGTACCTGTTGTCAAATCAAAAGACCTCAAGTGATATGTAGTCTAGGGGCTTAATGGGTCTAATGGCCTTCTGCACCTTATTCATTCTTAGTAGGTAAGCCTGTATCCTAGCCATGCCAAGTTCAGAGTGGATAAAATAAGCAGGAGTCTATTTTTGGCAGCCAGTGGAAGTTCTCAGGAGCTGAGTTACTGGTTTCTCCAGATGAGCTGAATAATTAGGGCCCCAAATTTCTGAATCATATAATGTCTGTGCTTAATATTTTGCTTGTATTGTGGTCAGAAGAGGTCTGATAGAAAATCCACCATACAGGTAACTGAATCTGGCTAGAGCACTCGCAGTCAGTTTTCCCTTTACTTACCCCCTGTACATCTTTCTGCTATATACCACTTTTTTCTTAACCCTCTCCCCTACCCCCACTTATATGATGATGGCCTCACTTGGTTGAAAGCTCCACCTCTCTCCCCCCTCAGATGATGCCACTTCCAGCTGATTCTCCCAACACCCTCTTATCTAATCTATCTCTTAATATGTACTAATTTGAAGTGTATAAGTTCAAATTTTACTATTACTGCCTGTGTATATGCTTCAATGTTTTTCTTTTTTTCTCTGTAGACCTTGTATGTTTGTAATGTTTGTTCAACACTGACGTGGAACCTTTGAAAATGAGTCCTTGATTCAAAGGTATTAATCCCAAACTGAAATAAATAAATAAATAAATAAAATTTTGGACAAGGTTGCTTCGAGATGGGATGTCTAGTAAGTATTATTAGAGTATGTCAGCCCCAGGCATGGGTGTCTGCTGACTATTTCTAGGGAGAAGAATTGATTTTCCAATTCTTCTTTGACTTCCTTGTGCCCATTATCATTATTTTAGATTTCTGTGAATTAATTTTTAAAGAAAGGATTTCTGATTGTTCGATGAAAATATTGAATTTCTTTTGTAAGCCAGATGGCGTAAGAAAAGAGGCCCAAATCATCAGCATATGTCAGTGTGGCACAAGGAATAGTGTTAATCTTTGGGGAATCTGTGGTTGATGCTCGCAGTCCTAAAAGTAATCTATTCATATAAATACAGAATAGCAAGTGTGCAAGATACATCCTTGTCTCACCCCCTTGTTTGTTTTAATGGGGTCAGATAACTGGTTCCCAGCCCTAATCTTCACCCAAGTATTTGAGTACAAGTTTCTAATGCTGTACCAGTACTGGGGAAATACCCCAGTTTAACATAATGGACCATAGAGTGTCTCTAGTCGATAGTGTCAAAGGCAGAGCTGTCATCTATTAATGCCATATAAAGCTTTTGTTTCTGAATTTTTACATATTTTTCAATTAAGTGGAGCACAGTGAAGCACTTATCTATAATGGAGTGGTTTTCACGGAAACTTGCTTGGCCTGGGGCCAGATCTCTTAGGCTACTGATTTCCTGTTTCAGTCTATTAAGAAAAAGTCTTGAAAAGACTTTACTAAGAATGTCTAAAAGACTTATAGGCCTGCACATCATGGGGTCATCCATAGGTCCTTTTTTTGTGAATAGGGACAATTATAGAGCCCGCCATGAGTGAGGAATATAACTTTTCATTATGCAGTTGTTAAAAAAGGGCACTAAGAAGTCAGTCCATTCATGCTCCATGCAAGTGTATACCTCACCCCGGAATTTTATCTGGGCCTGGAGCTTTGTTCCATTTAAGGCTGAGGAGTGCAGAAATTACTTCATATTTAGTTATGTAGCTAGATTTTAATTTTATACATTGTGGGCCAGATATTCAAAAGGGTTGTGCCATGCGCAATAGGGTTGCTCCAGCGCAAGTCCGAAAATGCGCCATTCTGCGATATTCAGCGGGAGGCAGATGCACCCTCCCAAATCACGCTAAGCAAGAGCGCAATGATAATGAATGCATGCACAAATGAAGGGGGAGAAACCATGCATAAATGGTGTAGTGTGATATTCAACAACATGCGCCATGCACAATAGGGAACAAGCAGAAGTTGCGTGATAGCGGAAATAAGCCAAAATAATAAGGAACAAGGGAGAGGCGCAAGAATGCTACAGGGAAGGCACATGTGGCTGAACTCTAGCCAGACACACAGGGCAGGACAGACACATAGGGCAGGACAGGAAAAGGGCACCCTGAACCCACAGGCACAGGAAAGGTATGGGGAGCCACAGCCAAACAGAGTGCAGAAGGGGGAAGTGCCACACAGCACTGAGGCCACCAGAGGAAGGTGTTCCCTGGTGCAGGGGAAGTAGCAGCCAGGACAGTGGGGGGAACACAGAAACAGCTGCTGGGGGGGAACACAAGCCAGGGACATGGCCAGTGCCACCATCCAGATGGAGGCAGTAATGAGAGGGGTGAGAAGGCAGGCAGCAGGGGTGTGCGGACGTGGATGGGCCAGCTGGTGGTATGCCACCAACAGACTGTACTGAGCCCGCACCAGCTTTGAGCTGTACAGCGATACCGAGAACGTGGGCTGGTACCGCCTGAATCAGGCAATTCTGAGGCGGCTCTGTGAGCTGTGCAGTAATGTGATGCAGGCGCCCACACGACGAGAGCCATGCTTTGTCAGTGGAGACAAAAGTGACAGCTTGCATGTGCCTGCTCCACACGGGTACCTTCCAGAGACTAACAGGGGACACCACAGGCATAACCCAGTTGGCTGCATCACACCACCTCACACAATTCCTCAGTGCATTGTTGCCACACGCTGCGGAGTACACATCCATTTCCCCAGCACACAGGTGGAGCACACAGCAAACATACAGGAGTTCCACAGGGTAGCACATATGCCTGGCATGCTAGGGACAATAGACTGCACCCATGTGGCCATATGCACACCACCTGGCCCCGCAGGGGCCACATATATCAATCGGAAAGGCTATGTAAGCATCAGCTGCCAGGTGGTGTGCGATGCCAGGGGGCCCATAATCAATGTCTATGCCACGCACCCTGGGGGAGCACATGATGCCTTCATCTGGCACCAGTCGGCACTGTGCCACAGATTCAAGAGTGTGGACATCCCTAATGGCCACTTAGTGGGTGAGTATGCAAACCACATGGAAAAACATAGAGCATGGGAGGGGCATGGTCAGAGGTGACATAGGTGTTGGCCTAGATGGCCCAAAGCAGGGTGACGCTGACCACCAAACTAACCTCCACCCTCTATACACAGGTGACAGTGGATACCCATTCCATCCCTGGCTGCTCACACCATACCGGCGGCCCACGACCCCATCACAACAATGCTACAATGAGGCACATGCCACCACATGCAATGTCATCGAGCGGGTGCTCAGGATGCTGAAGGCACATTTACGTTGCCTGGACACGTCTGGCAGTGCCCTACAGTACAGCCCCTCAAAGGCCTGCAGACTATTCCTGGCCTGTTGCATCCTGCACAACATGGCCAACGACTGTGGGATAGCCGTACAGGTCAAAGAGGGGGACAGCGATGGGGATGATGAGGACGCTGGTGAAGATGGTGATGGGCAGCTCCCCTCTTGGGCGACGGGACTCCTGACTGCTCCGGCTGGCACAGCTGCACTGGGACACCATCACAGAAGAGCACTTCAGCCAACCCAGGTAAGTCATGGGGCCATGTGCAACCACCAGTGGCAAAGGCACAACCCACAAACATGCATGGACATACAGCAGGGGTGCATGCTGTCAAGGGAAGTGGCCGAGCATGGAACCGCACACACCGCCAGTGATGGGCGAGGTCTAACATGGCACGCAGTCATACACACACACACACACACACACACACACACACACCTCACAAGACATGCACAAAGGGTAGGAGGCACGCCGACCCAGACTGCCACCCCTAGCCACACACATGTCCACAGACCACCACGCCCACTGCCTGTCATTGTGCGTGTGTCAGACGCTGGACACCATTGCACAGTGGCATACAGTGCAATGCAGGCATCATCATGCACACGCCACAGTGGACAGCAGCTGAGAGGGTGTGCAGATGGAATGTGTGTGTGCATGCAGGACAAGGTACCCCACCCGTGCATTGCCCGCTGAATGACACAATGCACACAGGGCAGCATCGGACAGTAGCCGTGCTGGGAGACAGGTCAGTCACGCACCACAGTGCCACGTCCACCACGGATGCATGGGCGGCCCCACTGAGACCCGTCAGCAGTGACAGGCTGACCGCTGGCCTCATGGGGTGGCACTGACGGTCCCCAGGGGTTCCACTGTGTCAATGTGACCATGGTCGTGCAGGAGTCTACAGCACACCAAACATGCCTGCGCCAGGCATGCTTGGGATGCCCACAGCTGAACCAGGTGTCGACAAGGATGGTGTTGCACGACGCCAGGAATGGGGGGTTGACATTGCACTGCACGGTGTTTGCAATGCATGGGCAAATAACTGTGTGCCCATTGTGGCCATGACAGCTGTGAATGCCTGTGTCTGCCTGTTAATGGCAGCGGTCACATCCTCCTGCAACCAGTCCATTCCTGGCAGGAGCAGAGTGGTGTTTCTACTGCACCGCTCCTCTGCCTGGCGCAGAGCCGCACTCAGTGGATCCACCTCCGTCATAAGCCACATCTGCTGATTGACTGATGCTTGCAGTATGCGGGTGTGCTCATCTAATAGGTCATCTGTCTGATCGGCATGCTGTCCCTGCTGGTGTTCGTGGCCCTGATGGTCATCACCCCTTGAGGGTGGGCATTGCACACCGGGGCCAGGCCTGGGCATGTCCACAGGTGGTGCACTGGTGCCGCCCCCTGACACTGTACCCCCATGGCCATTGGCCGACTGCTGATACTGCCGCTCTGGCTGCCGCTCTCCAGGGCTCAATGGTGCCGTCACAGTGGCCGCAACAGTCCCACTGTCCTGGACACACACCAATGCTGCCCCACTGGTGCAGACAGGCACAGGCTGGGACTGTGATGTCACGCAGGCCTCCACGGTGGCACCACCCACAGCCATGGCTGCGATGTCACCTGCTGTGTGGCCATCCTGTGGCCCACACGTCTCACTGCCCATGACGTTAGCTCCATCATCATCAGTAATGGATCTGATACCAGCCTGAGTCTCAGCATGCTGGCATCCATGGGCGCTGGCATGTTGGGACACAGGCAGGGCCTCCTCTGCACCTGCTCCACCAACATCAGTCCGGATGTCCAGGTGGGCCCACTGTTGCCCTGACCCCCGTTTGCCTGTGGAGGTGGACGGGCCCTCCTCCATCTCCGTGCTACTGCCCTCAGTGGAGAAGCCCACCACTGCTGACCCATGTAGATGCTCAGGAGCTGTAAGGGAAAAACAGTAGCATTACTGCATGTGACCTACCCTGTCCCCCCCAATGACAGACCATGACCTACCATGCAGTGGCGGGCTACCACCCATCTGGAATCCACCACCCGGAACACCCTCAGTGGCACAATGCTGCATGCTGCCAGCAACCCACACTTCCCGTGGGGTCAGGAGTTGCACATCTGGCTGTCCCCCAACGGTTGCAGACCATGCTGCCCTGATGGCAGCCACCTTCTCTTTAATTCTCTGCCTGTCCGTGCCCATCTTCTTTTTGAACTCCTGCATGGAGTGCTGGTGGCTGCCATGCAGGTTGACAGCATGAGCCACCTCCTCCCATGCAGCAGCATGGGCCTGTGGTGTTCCCTGGTGTCCACTGAGCAGCGGTTCCTGGTCGAGGTAGGCCTCAAACAGGGCATCTGTCTCTGCCTTTGTGAAGTCTGGTCTCTTCCTCCCACATTTCTGTTCCTCTTCCTGCACCTCACGATTGGCCATGATTCATCCTGTGAGAATGACAGGTGTGTTACCTGTGACTGTGCAGTACCATGCATGTCCCAAACACCACAGTCCACACTCCCAAACAGCATGCAACTCACCGCAATAGACTGCAATAACCGACTATGGCCAGTGCAGCCCAATAATTGGCTGGAGAACAGGACACAGAGAGTAATAGTAAATGGAGTCCACTCTGAAGAAAGGGGGGTTACTAGTGGGGTACCGCAGGGTTCAGTATTAGGACCGGTCCTCTTCAATGTCTTTATAAGTGACATTGAAGAGGGACTGGAAGGAAAAGTATGTCTCTTTGCAGATGACACAAAGATCTCAACAGAGTTGATGCACAAGGTGGGGTGGAAAGGATGAGAAGGGACTTGGCAAGGTTAGAGGAATGGTCAAATGTATGGCAGCTTAGATTCAATGCTAAGAAGTGCAAGGTAATGCACCTGGGAAACAAAAACCCAGGGGAAGAGTACACAATGGGGGGTGAGATACTAACAACAACAAAAATGGAAAGGGACCTGGGGGTAGTCATATCAGATGACCTAAAGGTGGGCAAGCAATGTGAGAGGGCAGCAAGGAGGGCTGGGGTGATACTGGGATGCATAGGGAGAGGCATCACCAGTAGAAAACAGGAAGTTATTATCCCTCTGTACAGACAGTTGGTGAGACCCCATCTGGAGTACTGCGTGCAGTTCTGGAGACCCAATCTCCAGCAAAGACATAGACAGGATGGAAGCTGTCCAGAGGGAGGGGCAACTAAAATGGTGCAGTGTCTGCAGAGAAAACATATGAGAGAGAGACTTAGGAGCTTAATATGTATAGCCTCGAGCAAAGGAGGAGAGGGGGACATGATAGAAACTTTCAAGTACCTCAAGGGAATCAACAAAGTCCAAGAGGGCAGCATCTTTCAAAAAAAGAGGTGTGCAAGAACAAGGGGGCACAATTTGAAGGTGGGGGGGCAGCTCAGAGGTAATTTAAGGAAGTATTTTTTCACAGAGAGGGTTGTGGATGCATGGAACAGCTTTCTGGAGGAGGTTGTGGAGTCAAAAACAGTGGTGAAATTCAAGCATGCATGGGACAGTCATAATGCAATTCTAGGGGATGGGGGTAGGAAGAAGTAGGCTGCTGGTTAACTAGGATCTGCAGCTTATCCACTAGGTAAGGAAATTGGCAGACTGGGTGGGCCAAGCGGTCCTTATCTGCCGTCAAATTATATGTTTCTATCTCGCATTTTTGTAGCGCAACCCATGCAAATGAGGCGAGGTGCATCTTTAAGTGGATGCAAATGCAGTGACTGCGCCACTGAATGGCTGATTAGATGATTTGCATATGCCGGCTGAATATAGCGCTGTTGCGCTTTGTGCAATTGTGTTGAACGTGCTGAGCTAAGGGTGCAGTTCTGTGACATGCACAGTACACACCTAACTGCTAATGCCTGGGTTGATGACACAGGCGCCTGCCGTGCTGCTGACATGCTGTGCGTGGGAGACAATGCAGGGCACGGCTACCATTGTGCCAGTGGCGCTACAGCACTGTTCACATATATGGCACTGTGGCACTGGGGCATCGTAGGCCCACTAGGGCAACAGCACTGTAGGCCACTACAGGAGGTGGCACACAGGCACCCAATCGTGCTACATGCATTGGGTTCCAATTGCGCTGTGGCTGTCCATGCACCAGAGACACTTGACCCTGTGCCCGACCTTTGCCCCTAGGCACCATGCGTCAGGCATGGGTGCACCACTATCACGCTGTTTGGTGACAGCATGATAGGGAATGGCAGCGCTGTACCGCACAGCATCTGCACGTGGCAGGACCGTACTGCTGTGCCATTTTGATTCCACCACACTGAAGAGATGGCGCGGAGGCGAGTGGTAATGTGGAGCCAGGTTGAGCTAGCCAACCTGGTGGCAATATTTGAGCCCCATGCTGGGGCTTTGTATGGAGATGCACCCTTGGACAGGGCCAGGAGTGTGGTGTGGCAGGAGGTGGCCGATGCCCTGGAGGAGGCCATCAGTATGGGGTGCACGGCAGAGTAGTGTCGCCATCGTTACGGGGACCTGAGGAGCAGGGATCCAGACCTGCTTGCCCGCCTGCCGGCATGTGCCAGGAGGGGCACGGTGCCACGGCCAGGTAGGTGCCACATCCATACACTATTATCGTCCATACGGGTATCATGGTTGCATGTGTCCGGCACATGGGGGGGCATCCGGTGTTGGCCGTGGTGGTGGTATCGGGGTGTGGGGTGGATGGGTATGGCTGTGTGGGATTGCACACACATGGGGGTGGGGGGACTTTGCTACCAGATTGTACTGATGTTCCTTTCTCCATGTTTGCACCTTAGGGCCCGAAGAACGCCAGCAGGCCAGAGAATGGAGGTGCCACCTGGAGGAGCAGCAGGGCAGGAGAGATAATGGCAGACAGTGGCGCATGGACATAGAAACATAGAATTTGATGGCAGATAAGGACCGCTTGGCCCACCTAGTCTGCCCATTTTCCTACCTAACAGATAAGCTGCAAATCCTAGTTAACCAACAGCTTACTTCCTCCTACCCCCCACTAGGACTGCCTTATGCCTGTCCCATGCATTCTTGAAGTCCCCCACTGTTCTTGACTCCACGACCTCCTCAGGGAGGCTGTTCCATGCATCCACAACCCTCTCAGTGAAAAAATACTTCCTCACATTACCTCTGAGCCGTCCCCTCTATCTTCAAATTGTGCCCCCTTGTTCTTGCACATCCCTTTTTCTGGAAGATGCTACCCTCTTGGACTTTGTTAATTCCCTTGAGGTACTTGAAAGTTTCTATCATGTCCCCTCTCTCCCTCCTTTCCTCTAGGGTATACATATTAAGCTCCTTTAGTCTTTCTTCGTATGTCTTCTGGTGCAGACCCTGCACCATTTTGGTTGCCCTCCTCTGGACAGCTTCCACTCTGTCTATGTCTTTGCGGAGATGGGGTCTCCAGAACTGCATGCAGTACTCCAGATGGGGTCTCACCAACTGTCTGTACAGAGGGATAACAACTTCCTGTTTTCTACTATTGATGCCTCTTCCTATGCATCCCAGTATCCCCCCTGCCTTCCTTACCGCCTTCTCACATTGCTTGCCCACCTTTAAGTCATCTGACATAATTACCCCAGGTCCCTTTCTATTTTTACTGTTGTCAGTATCTCACCCCCCATTGCGTACACTTCCCTGGGTTTTGTTTCCCATGTGCATTACCTTGCACTTCTTTGCATTGAATCTGAGCTGCCATACATTTGGCCATTCCTCCAACCTTCCAAGTCCCTTCTCATCCTTTCCACTCCATCTTGTGTATCAACCCTGTTGCAGATCTTGTGTCATCTGCAAGAGACATACTTTTCCTTCCAGTCCTCTGCAATGTCACTTATAAAGACATTAAAAAGGACCGGTCCCAATACTGAACCCTGCAGTACCCCACTAGTAACCCTCCTTTCTTCACTGTGTATTCCATTTACTACTACCCTTTACGTCCCTATTGTCTAGCCAATTTTTTATCTAGGCTACCACCTTGGGACCCACTCCAAGGCTGGCTATCTTGTGAATTAATCTTTTGTGTGGGACTGTATCAAATGCCTTGCTAAAATCTAGGTAGGCCATGTCCACAGCCCGTCCCTGGTCTACTACTTTGGTCACCCAGTCAAAGAAATCTATTAGATTAGTCTGACACGACCTTCCCATCATGAATCCATGCTGCCTTGGGTCCTGTGCCCCACTGGCCTCTAGGTACTCAACAATTCTTTCCTTCAGAAATGATTCCATCATTTTCCCTACCACTGAGGTCAAACTAACTGGTCTGTAGTTTCCTGCCTCTGTCCTGCTCCCACTTTTGTGAAGAGGAATCACATCTGCCCTCCTCCAGTCCTAGGGTACCACCCCATCCTCCCATGATTTGTTAAAGAGAGTAGTCAGCGGTGTCACTAGTTCTACCCTTAGTTCTTTTAGAATTCTTGGGTGAATCCCATCAGGCCCCATTGCTTTGTCCACCTTAAATTTTATCAGTTCTTTCAGAACCCTTTCTTCTATAAATGGACTGGTATCGACCCCCGTCTTCGGAGTGTTTCTCTTGTTTGGTTTAGGTAACTCCCCCTCCTCTTCCTTTGTGAATACTGAGCAGAAATATTCGTTCAGTATCCCTGCTTTTTCACTGTCACCCTCTACCCACATTCCCTTCCCTTTATTAAGCTTCAGTATCCCTCCTTTGGTCTTTCTTCGCTCCCTAATGTACCTATAAAAGGTCTTATCCCCCTTCTTAACAGAATTGGCTATCCTTTCCTCGGTTTGGGCCTTTGCTATTCTGACTGCTTTCCCAGCCTCTTTCTGTTTTAACTGATAAAGTTCTCTGTCCTGTTCCTTCTGTGTTTCCTTATATTTTCTGAATGCTGTCCTTTTCTCCTTAACCTTCCCTGCCACCTCTTTTGAGAACCATAGTGGTTTTTTCCTTCGTTGTGTTTTATTGATTTGCTTTACACAAAGGCTTGTTGCCTCTGTGATGGCTGTTTTGATCACTCCCCATTGTTCCTCCATCCCTCCTTCTTGCCTGTTTGCTAGTGCTTTTCTGAGGCACTCTCTCATTTTCCCAAAGTCGGCCCTCCTAAAGTCCAATACTCTTGCTTTTGTATGGCTTGATTGTATGGCTGTGTTTATCGTGAACCACACTGTTTGGTGGTCACTTGTTCCCAGATGGCTACCCACTTCTAAATCTGAGATTCTTTATCCATCCCAATTTGAGAGTACCAGTTCTAAGATTGCTCCCTCCTGAGTGGGTTCCAATACTAGCTGTCTGAGGCATGCCCCCTGTAGGGCATCAAGAATGACCCTGCTCTTGGATGTGCCTGCAGCAAAGGTGCTCCAGTTAACATCTGGCATATTCAGGTCCCCCATCAACAATATCTCCCCTTTTCCTGCCATTCTAAGAAAGCCTTCTATCATTTCCTTGTCCATTCCCTCCCCCTGAGATTGGGGTCTGTATACAACCCCCATGCGGATTGTGGTGCCATTTTCTGTCTCCAGGGTGACCCAAAGTGCCTCATCTGCTCCCTGTTTACTCTTTAGTTCTGTTGCTTTGATCCCTTCCTTTACATAGAGAGCTACCCCATCTCCTCTTTTACCCTCCCTGTCCCTCCTGTAGATTGTGTATCCTGGTATGTTGACATTCCAATCATGGTTCTCTGTGTACCATGTTTCTGTGACTGCCACAATATCCAGGCAACCCTCTTCCATCAAGGCCACTAGTTCAGGGAGCTTGTTACACAGACTACAGGCATTGGTACTCATCACCCTCCACTTTTTGATAGCCTTACCCCTTTTAGCCCCATTTCTGTCCTTACTGCCTTTGCCTTTTTTTACATTTAAATCTGTTCTGCTTTTCTGAGGCACTCTCTCATTTTCCCAAAGTCGGCCCTCCTAAAGTCCAGTACTCTTGCTTTTGTATGGCTTGATTGTATGGCTGTGTTTATCGTGAACCACACTGTTTGGTGGTCACTTGTTCCCAGATGGCTACCCACTTCTAAATCTGAGATTCTTTCTCCATCCCCATTTGAGAGTACCAGGTCTAAGATTGCTCCCTCCTGAGTGGGTTCCAATACTAGCTGTCTGGACCAGCCTGAAGATGGTGAGTGCCTTACATCCATGATTACTATTGCATGCTGTATAACTGGGCGGGCAGCGGGGCATGGCCACCATCCATTGACACCATTGACATGCACGCAACTTGTTACAGTCAGCACTGTCCAGTGGCACAGCATTTCTGGGAGTGCGTCAATGGTGGTCCATGCGTGCACCGGGCACATGGCTGTGGCACTGCCTTCACACTGCATAGCCAAGTCACTGTACGGCCATGGTGGTGCTGTGCAGGACATGGGCGGTGGGTGTGTGCAGTGGTCCACATGGCTGTGGCTGCCTGGGTAGGCAGGTCTTGTGGACATGGTCACTGTGGGTGGTCACACACCATCACAGGGGTGTGGTACATGGCTGTATGCCATGCACAATGGGTGGGCTGCAGGGGGTTGGACAGTCACATTTATTGACTCTGCTCCCTCGTCCTAGGTGGATGGCTACTCCAGGTGCTGGAGAGGAGTGTTCAGGAGCTGCTTCAGGTGGCAAGGGAGACACTGGAGCTGCTACAGAAGATCCACCACTGTGGGGTGAGGAGGAGGAGGAGGAGCGGCAGATGTCAGCGCCACGTGGAGGAGGACCGGGGTGCACATTAACGTCTCCATGCCCCTACTACCACCTTCCCCCTCTGACCCACCCTCACACCCCTTCTTGCCTCTCCCATATGTTCACCCCTGCCCCTTACCCACCCCCACCTGTTATGTGGCCCTTCCCCCCTCTTGTAAATAGTTGTATATAGGTTTTGTAACATCTTTTAAATATAAGCATTTTGTTATGACAACTGTGGTGGTCTCAGATTTGCAGCAGGCTACAGGTGCTCAGCTGCAGTGGTGTGCATGGCATCAGGAGTGGTGCACGCATGGGCATGTGTGTGTGTGTGTGCAGAGGTGAACCACCTATGGTGTGGGCAGGGGGATCAGTCACTGTCTGTGATTTGTGTGTTGTACTCTGTGCACTGGATGCCTGTGTGCAGTGGTCCATGGGGCCTGCACTGTTGCATGGCACCCTGTCAGACCGTCCATGGCCTGTGCAGCTGACACCCTTGCATGTCTGTGATATGCACGATCTGCTGGCGTGTAGGTGGTGGCTGTCCATGCTGGATAACAACTGTACCAGCACAATGCCAGATTGCCTTCCATCACCAATCTGGTGCACTTCTGCCTCTGGTGGCACTGTGGCCTCCGCTGTTGTTGTCCTCCTCCTCCATGCTGTCGCTTGTGTCTGTTGCAGGAGATGTGTTCCAGTGTCTGTCACCTGTGCTCCAGCAGCATGCTGGTGGCATACAGCTTCATGTTGCCTGCGCAGGGTGGCTGGCACACCTGTGCAATGTAGGGGTGCTGGCCATGTGTACACGTCAGCAGTGGCCACACGCCAGTGGCTTGGTTGACCCGTTACTGTGTCCCTGTGTTGGCGTGCCCTTGGGTTTGGGTGGGTGTTTGTCCATGCACTGTGTTGCATCCTGTGTGGTGCATGCTTCCATGCTACACTGTGCATGTCTGTGCTGGCTGTTGTGGCCAGTGCTGGGATGGGATGTGTCCTTGGGAGGGTGTGCAGGGTGCTGTACCACTGGAGGTGGGGTCTGGGGCATGCCCTGTCGTATGTGGGGTACCTCATGTAGCAACGCATGGTCGGCCTCTCAGCTGTACCTCAGGGGGATGTGCAGGGTGGCACTGTGTATGCTGTTGTTGCACTGCTGTCTGCTGCTGCCCGCAGCAGGGTGCACATGGTGGGGGATGCCTTGCATGGCTCCGTGGTGCACAGGGTTGCATTGTCACAGTGGGGGTGGTGGCATGCATAGGGTGTCCTGCACTGTTGGGCACTACTCCTGGGAAGGGTGTATGGTGATTGTGGTGCAGGGTGTACTCTGCATTGGTGGGATGGGGTGCCACAGGGTGGTTGGCCCTCCTTGTGTGCCGGTCACAGCTTGCTAGAGGGTTTGCTGGGGCACCATGGCCCGGCTGTGGGTTGGTTACTGGTATCCATGGGCCGGTGGTTATTCCAGCTCTCCCCCAGTTGTGCAGTGCATGGGGTGTGGGGAACAATGTCTGTTCTGCTGTATGCTCCTCTGTCCATCTGTGGCATGGGTGGTGGGCCCCTGCATCCCTGGTTGTGCTGTTGCATTGCTGCCCTGCTGCAAGGGGTGTCCCTGGTTGTGCTATGGCACATCTGGACTGCTCCGCTGAGCATCCCTTGTTGCACTATGGTGCAGGTGGTGTGATATTCAGTCGTCAGCCGTAGGCGCATCTTGGCCTGCACAGTTTTTGAATAGCACGCTTCTTGCGCATGGGCACAGTGGCCTTGCACTTGCTCCTGCTGTTGCGCACTTTCTGGGTGCAGTTTGAATATCTGGGCCTGCATGTTTAATGTTCCCTAAGAGCATACTAGTTTGGGGTCATAGAAAACCTCAGTGAAAAGTTTGATCCACTTTTTTGTGTCAATCTAACAGACAAGGTCCATTTGCCAGTCTTTACAGCCTTTAGCAACCATTGTCTAAAAGGATTTAGAATCATTATATATAATAGGCGTAATCATGTTTTCATAGCGGGATGCATGGTATGCTTTTTCTTAATGTTTAAGGAAGGCCGTATATATTTTCCTAGTAGATTTCAATGTAATACCACTGTCTTTATCAGTTTTCCTTTTTGCATACCTTAATACATGACTATTTAAGTCTGCATTTTGCATTGAACCAACCTTCAGTGTGGATGGGATTTTTCCTGCACACTTTCTCAGTGTATAAACAAGTACCCAAGTCATTAAAAAACAGTTGAAGTTTCTTATACATGAAGTCTGGGCTCATGTTTCTCAGATACTGCTCAGTCTAGTTTATTAGGAAAATAATCACTTGGTTCTTAATCATGTTTTCTAGTGTTATTGACCATACTATTTTTTTGGGTATCTCACTTTTATGTTGGTTATTTCAGATTTTTTTGATGAAATTCCCATTAAAATTGGATACATCTCTGTATAGTGAAATAGGGAAGTGATCGCTTTTGGTCCTTGGCAGGATAGTAAGTCCAACCCAAAAGTCCGGCAGACCCTGCCACAGTATCAAGTCAATAATTGAAGCATCCTGATTTGTAAAATAGGTAGGTGAACTCTCATTGTCACCTTGTAGGCATCCATTTAGTGGATACACTAGATTATCTTACATTACTTTAACTAACCTATGGCCATTATAGTCAGATCTATTGTCACTTGTTGATCTTTTAAACGTATTAGTGGAAGGACACTCGAGCCCCAATATAAAGTTATCGCTCAGGACATAATACTTTCCAATTCTTGCAATAAAGTTTCCTGCTAGTAATAGGTAGGCATTGGGAGCTATTAACTGGGCCTCTCTGATGGATTCTGTTACTTTCTCCCACACAAGCTGCTGGTTACAAGTTATGTAGTTAAGTAAGAAACAAGCATTTGTCAATGCCGAATGTTGTCGGGTTGGCATTGGCTTTGGTAGTGCAGTGTGGAAACACATTTTGGGCAGGATGTGAAAAATGACAGCTATACTGTTCATAAGGAGGTGTAAAACAATGGCAGTATTGAAAATGTGGCATGTAAATATTGCAAATTTGCGAAGTTACAAGGGTGCATGGGAAATGCGCAACGCACGCTTGTAACACAGTCATTTTATGGACTTTCAGCACCAAATTTTTAACATAGGCATTTTAGCACCTCTGTTTATGTACAGTGTCACTGTCATTTCCACAAACTGTCCCAACAAGTGATTTTGCAGAGCAACCATGCTATTCTGTGCCGGACGTGCGAAAACACATTTCGGGCAGGATATGTAAAATGACAGCTGTACTGTTCATCAAGAGGTGTGGAAAAATGTCAATGGTGAAACTCCAGAGAGAAAATATTACAAATGCACGTTACGAGTGTGCATGCAAACCGCACAATGCACGCTCGTAACACAGTCATTTTATGGAGTATCGTCACCAAATTTTCAACATAGGCATTTTAGGACCTCTGCTCATAAACAGTGTCACTGTGATTTTCTTAATGTGTCCTGAACACTGATTTCCCACAGCAACCACGCTATTCTGCAACGAAAGTGCAAAAACACATTTTGGCCAGGATGTCAAAAATGACAGCTGTACTGTTCATAAGGAGGTGTGGAAAAATGACAATGTTGACAATCTGGAGTAAAAATATTACAAATGTGCGAAGTTATGTGCGTGCATGGAAACTGCACAACACACACTCGTAACACAGTCATTTTATGGACTTTCGTCACCAAATTTTCAATATAGGCATTTTAGGACCTCTGCTAATGAACAGTGTCACTGTGATTTTCTTAGTGTGTCCCAAACACTGATTTCCCACAGTGACTGTGCTATTGTACGCCGGAAGTGCAAAAATGCATTTTGGTCAGGATGTGAAAAATGACAGCTGTACTGTTCAAAAGGAGAGCTGAAAAAATAGCAAGGTTGAAAATCTGGAATGAAAATATTGCGAATGTGTGAAGTTACGAGCGTGCATGAAAACTGCGCAACTCACGCTCATAACACAATCATTTTATGGAATTTCATCACCAAATTTTCAACATAGGCATTTTAGGACCTCTGCTAATGAATAATGTCACTGTGAATTTAGTAATGTGTCCCGAACACAGATTTCCCTCAGCAACCGTGCTATTCTGTGCCAGAAGTGTGAAAACACATTTTGGCCAGGATGTGAAAAATGACAGGTGTACTGTTCATAAGGAGGTGTGGAAAAATGGCAATGTTGAAAATCTGAAGTGGAAATATTGCAGATTCGTGAAGTTACAAGCATGCGTATCAACTGCGCAACACACATTCATAAAACAGTCATTTCTTGGATTTTTTCCACCAAATTTGCAACATAGACTTTTTGAGAGGCCACCTCATGAACATTGGCACTGTCGTTTCATTAATCAGTTCCAAAAGGCGATTCCATGCAGTGACCATGAAATCACCTTTTGGGACTGAATAATGCCATGACAATGACTGAACTGATGAGGAGGGGTCCCAATAACCCCATGTTGAAAATTTGGTGCCAAAATTCCCCAAAATGCCTGAGTTATGCACCAAAGTTGAAAAAACCCTATTTATGCCATCATACAGCTTACCGGCATTTCTTCAGTTCGTGGTCAGCTTTGAAGAGAGCAGACGTGTTCCAGGTCCACCGAAGATCATTGCGCAAGGCTCCAGAGGTAAGTATGGGGTGAGGGGTGTGGGGAGACAGGGTGCACAGAGGGTGGGCGCGGGTTGGGGGGGCTGGGCCACCAGACTCTACAAGGGACCGTTTTCTGATTTACAGGAACAAAAAAAAAAAAATTGCGGGATTTTGTTTTCATCAGAGACATTTAGTATGCAGGGTGGGCTAGCAGCTTGCAAACAGAGTGTTTTTCTGGGGAGTGACTGTAGTCGACTGGGGTTGGGCACCCCCCATCAGCACATACGCAAGAGTCGGTGGGGGATTGGGCACCCCTCGCACAAACCTACTTTTTTGGGGGGTGGACAATATGCCGACGGGAGTGGGCTTCCCTGTCAGCAAATTAAACTGGCAACAGGGGAACATTATGCTGACAGGGAGTGGGCTCCCCGTCAGCAAATCAAACTGGGATGGGACTGAAGCTGACGTTAATTGGGGCCCCTGTTGGCAAACAAAGACTGTTTTTTGGGGGGAGGCGCATGCTGCTGAGGGGGATTGGGAACCCCCTCAGCAGTGGGGGCTGAATAATAGTGTTTGTGAACGTGGCATCAAGCCGCCACCATGTTCACAAACAATATTACACTAGGTAACATTCCGCCCTGCAATGACGGGTCACTCCCTCATTGCAGTGGAATAGCTGATGCTGCAATGATGAGGCAGCCCCTGATTGCTGTGGCGAAAATGTTACAAGTTGGTGGCACTTTTGGAAGCCAGTGTCATCAGCACACTGTGCCTCCATTGGTGCACCACTGCCAAGCCCCCAAATGCAATGCCTCCATTGGCTGCCATACTGCCGCGCCTCCACTACCCGCTTCTCTCCTAAGCTGCCACATAATGTTTCTTGCTCATGAGCGTAAGCAAATATAAAAATGGAATGGAATCCATAATGAATACTCTTTGGACTTTCTACTATTATTAGTAGAAGCCCTGAATACAGAACTAAAAAATATAAGTGGATAAATAAAAAATGTGTATGACCAATATAACCTTAAACCTGACATCAAAGAATTCTCAGACTTCCTAGATAAAATTAATAAAGCACTTGATGATTATGAAAACAACCTAATAGACCAAAAACTAAAGAAGTTCAGTTGAGATCTGAATGACTACAAAGAAGGGAAAGTATACACCTACAACAAATTCAGTCCAAAATGAGATATGCTTACAACCCTGACACAGACAGCAACTTATATAGCTCAGATAGTAGTATGGAAAGCAGCGGTCAACAACAAAATTATAAACCTTTTTTAGGACAAAGCCAATACAGAGGCAGGGGAAGGTGGAACAGAGGTCAATGGAGAGATAGAGGCCAGAGAGGATGATACAATACCAAGGATTCCAGGGAACAAACAGACAGGGGAGATACAGGTGAAGGAATAGGATCAGGACAAGGAAATGGACTAGAGCAAGAAACAATAAGGAACAGAGTGGCCCAGAAACACCAGAAGAGAGGACACATTTAGTCTTCATTTTATCAAAAAGACTGTTAAACAAAACAGAATTGAAAGTCCTTAATTTAGGTTTAACTTTTTTGCCCCCATGAAAGATTAAATCACTTCCATCTTGAAATGGATATACAAAAATTATACAGTAAGATCAGACTAAAACATGTCTTCCCTACCGTGATGGACACCACTTATCCAGCCCAATAAAATACAAATAAAAACGCAATCTTTGAACTTACATTACAGATCAAAATTCTTACCACCAGACCCTATAACAGCCAACATTACTACATATATGGAAATGATAGATAAAGACCTAGATAGATTAAAAAACAACAGTATGGCTTGATGACAGAAATATAACTTATCAGCAAATGAATTTGGTGCATTAAGAAATCTAGAGAATGACACCAAAATAGTTATCAAAAAAGCAGACAAGGGAGGACGCATAGTAGTTACGGATAGAGAAAACTGTAGGGTTGAATGTCTAAAACAACTGAAAAATAGAGAATATTATGAGAAATGTGAAAAAAATTCTATTGAAGAAGTTACGAGTTTAGTAAAAAAATATACTGGAAAAAGTTGTCAAGGAAGGCTTTTTGTCAG
Source organism: Neoceratodus forsteri (assembly GCA_016271365.2). Classification (NCBI taxonomy): domain Eukaryota; kingdom Metazoa; phylum Chordata; order Ceratodontiformes; family Ceratodontidae; genus Neoceratodus; species Neoceratodus forsteri. Next base: position 807,642,448 of record CM028136.1, read on the forward strand.
AATGGGAAAAGAGAGTTCTATATAGATGACATCTTATAATGCCTGTCTTTTACATTTTACCAAAAATTCACAAACATCTAACCAATCCCCCAGGATGTCCAATTATAGCAGTCATGGGTTCCTCCTCGAAGCTCTATCAGTGTACATTGATCACCACTTACAGCTACTAATACTAATGACACAGTCTTACCTAAAAGATAACAAAGACACAATTTTACTTTTAGAAGACGTTAATTAAGGAAACATAATGACAGATGATTGCCTACTCATCACGTTAGATGTGAAGTTTTATATACGAGCATCCCACACACAGCAGGTTTAGAAGCATTGAAAAAAAAATTTGAAGAAAGAGAAGAGAACTGTGCCCCACCAAATAATTTTATTGTGGAGCTTGCAGAATTGGTATTGACCAAGTATTGCTTTAGATTTGACAGTCAGCACTATTGGCAAACAAAAGGCAGAGCTATGAGGTCTTCTTTGGCCCTGAGCTATGCACATATTGTAATGGATGCCTTTCAAAAAAATACATATATAACATTGACAACATGTACCGTCCCAACATCAAATGTTGAAAATGATACATTTTGCAAGGCGCTGAAAATGAACTAAAAATGTTTCTACAGTACATAAATACATGTACAGAATATTTGACATTCATGATAACCTCTGACAAAGTGACAGTAAAGTTTCTTGACCTTACCATAACTAAGAAAGATCAGAAATTGACAACTAACGTCTTTAGAAAACCTACAGACAGGAATGTATTATTACAAGCCAAAAGCTTTCATAAAAAATCTACAATTGAGAATATACCTTATAGTCAATTGATAAGACTAAAGAAAAATTGCACTAATTATGAAGACTATGCCCCTGCTGCCAATGAACTAGAAGAGTGCTTTAAAAATAGGGGTTAAAACAATATTGCCTTACAAAGTGCTAGACAAGAAAGTGAAACCAAGACTAGACTAGAATAGACCTGTTGAAGCCAGCAGAAAAAATGGATACCACACAAGACAAGATAATTGTATCAGTCGACTATTTGGATCATTTCCATGTGATTAAAGTTTCAGTACTGAAACACTGGAATATTCTACAATGTAACTCAGTAGGAGAACAAATATGCAGAGAAAAACCCTTAGTCATAGCCAAGAAAACCAAACCCCTTAGTGATCGCCTCTGCCACGCTCTGTTTTCAAATGCAGAACCAAGACATGAAATCTTTGAGGGAAGAACAAAAATCATTTGGAATTACCCATGTGGAAAATGCCAGAACTGTAAACAGCACGAGAAAAACCAAAACAGTATATAACCCCTATGGGGTGAACACATTGAAATGATTCATAACTTGTCAGACAAACCAGATAATATATGCCCTTAAATTAGGGAGGCAGTATAGTGCAGTGGTTTAAGGCTCTGAACTGCAAATCTGGTGATATCCAGCAGATCAGACCTGGGTTTGAATCCCACAACTTCCACTTGCATACTGTGTGACCCTGAATAAGTCACTTAACTTCCCTGTGCTCCCAGGTCACTCCTGTATAAAAGCTTTCAGCTTAGTGTGCTACTCCTGGTTAAACAACTAAAAAAAATTAAAATAAATAAATGCCCCTGTGACCTCTACTACATAGGTCAAACATCTAGACAACTGAGGTTACGGGTAAGTGAGCATCGCAGTGACATCACAAGAGAAGATCTAGATTCAGTAGTAGCTAAACACTTCATAGAGAACAGACATAATGTATCCACACTTCGATTTGTAGGACTTGAAAGAGTCAGTCCCCCCCAGAGGGGGTAACATTCAGAATATTTTACTTAAGCGAGAAGTCTATTGAATTGACAAATGTGGTATCTCAGACAAATGCTATGCCATCAGTGAAGAAACTGTATGATCTGAGTTTGTAGACTGAACAGTTCGATTTGCTTCAGAATAGACACTAATTGATTCTATTCATGATAACTGAAGTATCCTGTTCTTCATCATGGTTTTCCTGGAAAATGGGCTGACCACCAATGCGCTCCTTTGAACACTTTTGTGGCCACCGGTTATGTGTCATTTTGACAAAGGTGGGTCGGGACACAGGGCCATAATCTCAAATGGCACTGATGTCCCGTTTCAGCACCCTGGTATTAACAGTAAACATCTGTACAGATTAATACCTACATGATAAAAATAAAGTGAGATACCAAAAAGGAAAAAGGAGAAAAATATAAAAACTGAGTTGCAACCAAACAGATAGAATAGAAGGTTACACAGATGAAAAGCTAGATACTGCATAAACTAACATTATACAAAAGAGCAACAAACATAGTGATGGGTCCAGTTTCTCACATAAGTATCAGTTTTACCCTACTGAGTATGACTAAAGAAAATACCATTTGAGAAGCTCCAAATAGCATGCAGTTTCTTTGCCTTCTGCTAAGCCAATAGAAAAGAAGTGACACATACAAGGGGGCAGAGCCTCTGCTTTAAAAAGAACTGCAACATGCCAAGATGGCTCCTAGAGCTCCACTAAGACACCAGCTTACTATTGAACAGCTAACTAAAAAGCAGGTAAGCAAAAATGCTGCTTAACGTGGAAAAATAGACTCTAGAAAGTAATAGAATGTGCTAAAGACTAAATGAAGAATGGAGAACTAAACTTTAGTGCACAAACAAGTAAAACGATTTGTTTATTAAAAAGTATAAAAACACTTTCAAGCACAAAGGGGTGCATTGTAAACAGAATAATAGAATCACAGTGATGATTTGTTGGGTGCTTGGCTTCACTATGTTTCTTTCTATTTTCCTATTAACAAACAGAAGCTAGAGGCTTCTATAAGAAAACTAAATACATTCAAATTGAAATAAAATTGAGCGCTGTACAAGCAGGTAACAATACATTGCCTACTCTTAGAACACATACATTTAGATAAAGACCCAATTAAAACAACCTCAATGCGTTTAATTGCAGACTGGTGTATTAGCAAACAGAAATAAGAAAGCACACTTTGGAAACAGAGCTAAAAGATTTACAAAAGAAATATCAAGGTGATAATTCAGACTTGATATAAACCAGATAAATGTATCTTTGAAAAATGACAAAAACTGTATTTCTATAGCATACTAATTGACTCATGAATCCCCTCCTTGATGCAAATGTAAGTTAAAAAAAAAAGTTGTCATTCACACTAAGGTGGGCCTTGTTCATTTTATTTACTTTTATTAAAATCTGTATAAAGAGTTTTTAAAAATTATTGTTGTGTCTATAAAAAACAAATGCATACTAAAGAATATGTTTTCTAGCTGACATCAGGCTATGTAACTATATTCTGTCAAGCAAAGAATTAATACTGAATATAATAAATGTTATTATAACAATAACATGTATTGTAGATGTGATCCTGATATACCTTGTAAAAAATGAATCTACTTTGAAGTATAATGAACCAATTTTTTTAACTTCTAGATCCTGATGGAACAGTATGTTAAACTATGAAACATTAAAAATAAATAAAATATAGTGATTGAACCTGATGGTGTCTTTCACTTTACTAAAACTCTAACTGGTGAGTGGGTTGTAACACTCCAAAACTGTTTGCATAGTACTGAGGTATTTTTGGAGCATGATCCCTCCTGGTGATTCTGTTTATTATTCTTTCAGACTCCAGGTGGGCCACACTGTCTCACGGTGGTTTCCATTGTGGATATATAGAATAAAGTATGGGTCAGGGTGTGTAACGAGATTTTACACACATCCAAGTTGTGGGATGCTACATAAACCCCGAGGGCAGAGCCTGAAGGGTTTGTGAAAGTATCCTACAACGAGTGTAAAATCATTACACACCACCCATACTTTATTTGATATAATTGCTGGGTTTCCTTTTCGCTTTCCAGTAATTATATAAAAGAAACAGCTCCCAGTGTATCCTACGGTCGGTTTCCTTTTAGTCTGGTGCCAAGATTTTCGTATTTTAAAACAGTTTTTTCCCTTTCTGCAGGTCTCTGTGTGTTTCCAGGGTATATGGGGGGAAAAATGAAAAGAAAAGGACTTACCACCGAGTTCTTGTGGTGGTTCTGTTTCAGGCGACACGGAAGCGATGAGCGGTCTCGACTGGTCGTGCTGCTGCCTGAGCATGCACACAGCAAGGGAAATCATGTGCATGTTTGCTGTTATAAACATTCCTTTATAATGGCAAATTATGCCACAGTTTCCCTATGGGAAAAAGGGAGACCTATTTATTATATAGAGAATAAAGTATGGAGTGATGTGTGTAATGAGATTTTACACACACCTGAGGGGTTGGATGGCATATAAACCCCGAGAGCGAAGCTCAAGGGGTTTATTCAGGCATCCAACCCCGCGGGTGTGTGTAAAATTTGAGTTTACACACACCACACCATATTTTATGTTATATAATTGCTGGGTTAGGCTTTTTCACCACAGCCAATTATATAAAATAAATGGTCAGGTGCGGCTGCGGTCTGGATGATGTTTAGCTGAGTCCTTGGTCACTTAGCAGCAGTTTACTTTTTCTTGTCCCCTTTACGGTGTGATTTTTGTTAGGAAGTTTTTTTTTTTAAATAGTTACTTACCACCTAGAGATAGTGGTGGTGGTGTGGTTTCGACTGACGAAGAAATCTGGTGGCAAGTGGTGAAAACAAGGAAGCGCTGTAGGTTGGGCATGCGCATAGTGAGGGAAACCATGCATGTGTTTGCCATTATAAATGCTCCTTTATAACGGCAAATTACGCCATGGTTTCCCTATGGGAAAAAAGCCTAACCCAGTTATTATATAGCAATTAAACATAATGAACATAGTATTAGAGTAAACTAATCTAATGCCGATAAAGTTATTTTCCAGAACTACAGTTTCTGAATCAGAAAAGATTCCTACTTTAATAAAGATGGCTAGGCTGCTTGACCAGCATCCAACTTTGGCTGTTCTTATTCCTGGTTTATGAATGAGAATATAACCATTTAGCTCAATAGCATCATTTGAATCATGCCATGTTTCTTGGAGGCAGATTATCAAATATTAGGTAATACAGTTAATACAGTCATAATCGTTCATTTTCGACGTAATACCAGCAATGTTCCCGGAAATAAGAACATTGTGTTTGCAGTCTCTATTATCTGACTGGCTAGCTGTGTGATTTGATGAAGAATCATTTAAAATGGTTGTAGATAGTCCGCCATCATAGTCAGCCAATTACATAAAGTGACCTGCATAGACTGAAAAGGTGGTCTAAGATCTGGCAATTGAAATTCAATGCCAAAAAGTGCAAAGTGATGCACCTAAGGAGCAAGAACCTCAGGGCAGAGTACTGGATAGGTGGCGTTAAGCTGAGCACTATGACAGAGGAAAGGGACCCAAGAATCATTATTAGTGACACCCCCAAACAATCAAGCCAATGCAAAGAGACTTTTAGTAGGGCAAATAGGAAGTCAGGATATAGTGGGAGGGGTACTTGACAGTAGATGTAAAGAAGTAATATTGCCTCTGTGTAGATCAATGGTGATGCTGCACCTGGAGTACTGCGCCCAGCTGTGGCGTCCTCTCCTCAAGAAGGATAAGGACTGGCTACAGGCAGTGCAATAAAGGGTGACCAGGATGAGACAGGGCCTGCAGGACAAATCTTATGAGGAATGGCTCAAAGCACTAAACATGTACTTGCTTGAGACAAGAAGGGAGAGGCGTGATGTGATAAGAGACCTTCATATTCCTGAAAGGAATAAATAAGGTGAACCGTGAGGAGTTATTTAGCATAATTGTAAACTTGATGTCATGGGGGCATGAGAGGAAACTGACAGGTGTAAGGTTCAAGAGGGATATGAGGACATATTATTTTGTGGTTTTGTGAGTGGCAGAGCCTTAGAACACTCTGCCAGCTGAGGTAGGAAGAGTTAAAACCATAAATGGTTTCTGGCACAGTTGGGACAGAATGAAGGTTATAGTGGCTACTCAGGGAAATAGTAGCAGGGAAAAGGTTGGGGGAGGATAGTGAGGGCTAGTACCCTGGATAACATTTAGGTCCCAGGTAATGATAAGGAACTATGGGCAGACTGGCTGGACCTTCAGTCTTTTTCTGCCAGCATTGTCTATGTTCTATGTTTCTGTAAAAGATAGCAAATAAACAAAACAAGATGCAGACAGTAGAGGAGTCATTCCAAAACATGGATGCATACTTTAGCACTGATCAAACATGTAGGTGGTGGATTAAATAATATATTTGGTATATACCATGTACAAACAAACAGATAAGTTGTGCATGTAGGGAGACTAAAGGTGTGAGTGACAAGTCACAGTTCAGTCAACGGCAATTACAGGAGTGAGTAGATAAGTCACAAAAAGGAATATGAGGGAAAAGAGGGAGGAGGCGGATCAGATAGCAGGCAGTAAGGAAGAGCAGAGCTTAGAGAACCGAAAGGAGAAAGCAGTTTGGTCTGCAGAGGATTTAATGTATGAAAGGGTGAGGGATCTAGGGTCAAAGTTATGAAGGAATATATGGGAGCAGAGGGGGGACAAGAGGGGAAAGCTTGCAATGTAGGGCAGGCCGCTGTCAGTTACAGGCTCCCTAACAGCTGGAACACATTGCCCTTTAAGCTAACAACAGCTCCTGACTTCCAATTGGCTAACCCCTTGATTAAAGCATGCTACAAGACCCTTCTGTTCTGCCACAACTGCCCCAGCTATTCCTCTTGCTTTAGCCCTTTTGAGTTAGTCTTGGCCAAGTGATCCGCTCAGAGCATGCCTAATGGAACACACCACCTCTCCTTTACCTCTTGGTACACCAGGCCTGTCTTCAAAGCTATCTACTACTGGATGCATGAAAATCTACACTAGTCACTAAATGTGAGTAATTAGCCTAGCTATGAATGCATATAATCTTCCACAGTATACCAGTTTGTATGTAATACCTCATCAACTCAGCTGAGAATGTAATGTATTTCTGGTCTGTATTACCTCAGTTAATTGATTGAGTATGCAATTCAAATATGTATCCGCACTATGTATCTGTATGAAATACCGCTGTAGTATAATTGTGTATCTTCACTATGTATATGCATGTAATACCTCTGCCATCCTGGTAGAGAATGTAATGCACACGTATATCTGCACTATATAACTCTGTAATATTTCATTTCATTTTTATTTTTTAGACTTGTAAGCAGGATGAGCAAACTGCCCATTTTCACCAGCGACAAGTTACAAATGACACAAACATACATATCAATACATACAAATATGAAACATTATATAATATACAAATACAAAACTGTAAATAACATTACAAATACTCAGTAAGAACATGTGCAATTATCATTATCCATCAACCAATATTTTAATCTAGATTTAAAAGACCATAAAGTCTTACTTTGTACAATATCAACAGGTAATGAATTAAAAAACAACGGGGCCCTATACAATATAGATCTCTGTCCAAAAACAGTTTGAACCAGTGGGAGTTCAAAAATAAATTTAGATTGAGTTCTAGTTCCAAAAAGGTTCAGGAACCTTGAAAATAAAATTATAACTGTAGGAGATAGAAGACGATTCCTAACCTTGTGCAGCAGAATGCCTAATTTATAGGAAATTCTATTTTCTAAGGACAATTAGAACTCTTAAACAAAAAACAATGATGGGTTCTATAAGGGGCATCAAGCATAAAGTGTGAAACGGAATTATAAAGCACCTTAAGCTTATCTAAGAGTGTACCAGAAAAGGATGAATAAACACTAATACCATAGTCCATAACACTCTTTAGGAAACTGTGGGAGAGAAGAAACCTGGACTCTTTTGTCAAAAAATGTTTAATCCTATACAGTGAACCTAATTTCTGATAGAATGTTTTCCTTAAATTATTCAGATGGGCTTCAAAGGACAATTTTAGATTAAACATTATCCCCAAATATTTAAAATTGTTCACAAGTTCGATGACCTTACCATCCAGTGTAAGGATCTGAGGAAGATTAGCACTTTCAATAACTTTGTTGGAAAATAACATAATTTTAGTTTTACTTGAATTAAGTACCAAACAATTAACCACAAGCCAATTCTGGAAAGAATCAAATTATAATTATATATCTTCATTATGTATATGTTTATAATAACTGGGAAGCGTTTTCTCCCGTATAGAAACCCAGTTATAATTAGATGATATACCCATGGGTTATAACAGGAACACATGGGCCATTTCAAATGCTCCACACATGCACCTGTCTCAGCTGTCTCCCCGCACCAACATTTCTCCAGCCAACGGACATCACAGATCACTCAGTGGTAAATGAAAAAAGGGAAAAACAACCTTGCCTCTCAGATATTTGACTCCTTGGACCTTGTAAAAAAAAAAAAGAAAGAAAAAAAAAAGTTTCAGCAGTCCACTGGACTGCAGACTGCACTTCCACCCCCGCTTCCTCCACACCAGACCGCGGCTCAGCTGTTTTAGTTTTACATAACTGCTGTGGTGAGAAATGCACCCAGCAATTATGAAAAATAAACATGAGGTGGTAGTTTGACGATTTTACACACACCCTTGGGTTATGTTTAAACCCCGAGCTCGCTTTCTGGGGTTTATGTAGCATCCAGCACCTTGGGGTGTGTGTGTAAAATCTTGTATAACACGCAACCTCATGCATTATTTATATGTAATGCCTCTGCCATCCTAGTAGAGAATGTAATGCACATGTATATCTGCACCATTTAACTGTAATATAATTCTATATCTTCACTAAGTATATGTATGTAATGCCTCTTCCATCCTAGTAGAGAATGCAATGCACATGTATATCCGCACTATGTAACTCTAATATCATTATATATCTTCACTATGTATATGTATGTAATGCCTCTGCCATCCTAGTAGAGAATGTAATGCACGTGTATATCTGCACTATGTAACTTTATGTAATACCTCTGCTGTCCTTTGTCCCCCCGGCAGTAAGTAGAAAGGAGCCCTCTCAGGCTGTTTAGTTATCTGGTAAGAAATGTTTTAAGTAAAAATAAATAAATTTACTAAATTCAAGTCAAGAGCAGCATATAATTGGTTATTAAAGAGACGTGTTTATTGACACATTAATGTATTTTTCCCTTTGAAGCACTTTGAGGTCTCTCTACATAGAAAGTATATACAAAATAAAACTGCATTCTCATATTATGACATTCTACAACTAAAAAGCATTTTTAAATGATATAATGGGCAGGAATGTATTGCTTCTTGATTGGTGAAAAAGATTCTGTAGCCATGTGTTTATAGAGTAACAATCAATGTATCATGACAAGTCCATGAGTGTAAAGTCGACGCAGTCAGAAAAACAATGCAGACAAAGCCACAAAACTGAATACACATATCCAGAATACAGCCGGGGAAGGAAAAACATGTAAGGCACAGTATTGCACTTGAGTAGTGGTCCATGGCAGTGTGGAGTTGGAATAGTAAATGTTACTGTCCCTGAAATCCATGCTGGTATTCTGGAAGCACGGGTTCATGTTTTGTGACTATGCCTGCGTTATGTGTGCCTAGCTGGCTTTACACTCGATGAATTGATGTGGAGCCACAACCAATGGTTGAACTTCTTTCAGCTATCAGAACACAGAACGCTGACATATCATTTCCTCCCAAAACAATTTTTCTCTGATTGCCAACACAAACATGGTCCTCGCCTTTACTCACTTAAAAACCTTCAAATAGGTACTAAAACTCCCTTAAATTACAAAAAAATAAAAGGCCTTTCTCCTTTTACCCTCCTTGACATACATACATGCTGCTGCTTATCCTGCCACAGGTAAAACTGAGGCCCTGGATCCTTATGCTGTATGTGTGTGTGTGTGTGGGGGGGCATCTGCCAGTGCAATTCTGCAGAAGTTTAAATTAGGGAACTGAAAGGAAAAAGCAGTTTGGTAAGAAATATTTTGTCTACAGAATGCATGGAAAAGCAGATGATTGAAAGGTGGAAAGAGACTACTTTGCATAAGATACCATTAACGCAAGAAAATACCTGTTTTTAAATAACCACAGAACATCGTGTACACACACACAGACAAAACCTCCATAGCGAATTCATGATAAAACCAATAAAGAAAGTTAAATATATATATATATATATATATATATATATATATATATACACAAACATACATATATACAGTATATACATTTTTTATATTTGTGGGATGGGAGTGAGGGGACATAACTGAAACATATAAGTTTCTCAAGGGTATAAACAAGTTAAACAGTGAGGACCTATTTTTAAGAGCAAGGATGAGCCACTAGGTTGCATGACTGGTGGCTGTTGTGGGCGGAGGAACTTGAGGAAGTTTGACTTCATTGAGAAGGTGGCAGAACCATAAACAAACTACTGGTGGATTAATGGGGGTAGCTACCTTTAACGGGTTTGCGTGGCTCAGTTGGTAGCACATCTGCCTCTGGACCAGAAGGTCAAGGGTTCTCGTCCCACACCGGGATTGGACTTGCACCTAAAAATCACTGGTATCCGAGTGCAGTATTGGGGGGTTCTGTATTGCTGGGGTGTGCCGTCCTTTGGATGAGACGTTAAACCGAGGTCCCTTCTGCCCGTCCTGGTAGGTGCCCAGGTGGAAGTAAAAGAACCCAGGGCACTCTTCGCAAAAGAGTAGGGAACATTCCTGGTGTCCTGGCCAACGATGTCCGATATGGCCGCCACCACACATTCAGTCACTTCACTACCAGTCTAGCATTGCTTGTAAAGCGCTTTGGATGTATGAAAAGTGCTATATAAATGCTGATTCTTCTTCTTCTAAACACAATTGGGAAAGAGTAAGGGTACTCATAGCCCCCAAGCAGAGCAAGAAGGGTTTCAGGGATGGAGTGGAGAGGGAAGCAGACCACTTGAACAGCAGGCTGGTGATATCAGGTACTACAGTAAGAGTAGATTTGATGGACCTGTGGCCTTCTCCTTCTGTCATATTCAATGTGTCTATGTTTATAAAGCAGCAGTGCATCAAAAAGAGAAGTCACCACAGTTTCACTGTGTTTAGATATTGATCCTTTGCACAGCCCATTTGGTGATATTTTTAGTATGCTCCATTTATTCAAAGTAATTAAGGGGACATAATAAACCATAAAATTCAGCCTGCAGTAGTTCAAAAACATTTGGCGGTTGCTCAGCTTAAGTAAATAAAGTCAAAAACTTGTAACTACACAGCAAACAGGTTGTACAGGCTTTGATCTAGTCTCACTGCACTCTTTCAGGAATTTGGGAACACCCATATAGTCAAGCTCTTCATGTGCAGTGGGAGGAGACTGCAGTATCATGTGTAGTAATCTGCATGTGAGAATGTCAAAGTTAAGAAGGATAGAGTTAATAAAACAAAGTTAGGCATTTTTGTTTTTTAAATTGTTTCTCAGTATATTAATTTTATAAGAGTGATACGACACTCAAGGGTATGGGTTATTATGTGATATATGCACGCCTAGCTGCTGAACTTAGTCAACACAAGCAACTGGATCATCACAACATGTCTGTATGTGCTTTGCATGACCACCCAAACCATCTCATGTCTTACTGCATACATATGCAACAGTTCCTCAAGAACAGCAAGCAGGGGGGCAGTATAGCGCAGTGGTCTAAGGCTCTGAGCTGCAAATCTGGTGACATCCAGCAGACCAGACCTGGGTTTGAATCCTACAGCTTCCACTTGCATACTGTGTGACCCTGAGCAAGTCACTTAACATCCTTATGCTCCCAGGTCGTTCCTGTAAAAAAGCTTTCAGCTTAGTGTGCTATACCTGGTTAAATAACTAAATAATAAAAAAAAAAACAGTTGTTGTAAACAGGTTTTACATACCAGTTATATTACATTTAAACATATGTTTAAAGTACAAAAATTATGTATACTTAAAAGTTTTTAAAAACTGTTTTACCTTGGGTACATTTTGGATAAGGAAGTGTCCCATTGTCACAAAGGACTCTCATACGATCTGTACTTCTGAATCCCTGTTTACACTTGAACTCTATAGGTTCACCATGTTCAGCATACAACTTTATCAAGTCTCCATATCTTAGCTCTAGGTTGTTTTCTTGTATTCTCTCATTTGTTATAGTACATGCCTCTGCAATATGAAATACATTTTTAACACTAATGTTCTGTATTGGCATGATTTTTCAGATTCAGTGTTAATTATCTATATGAAAAACCAAAACAAAAAATGAACGGCATGCTCCTTATACTGTAGACAGTATGCACACTCCCTGTCATTCCATATGGTGGCTGGCTGAGGTGGTGAGAGGAGGGCTGTGCTGCTTACTGTATTGGATCTGTGCAGCACCTGCAGCAGCAGAGGTAAAGGGGTGGCAGGGTGGTTTGCTCTGTGTAGTTAGTGCAGGAGGGCCACTAGATGGCAGGGAATAATTATTGAACTATGAGGACAGGGATCACAAGTTGGAGCGTGCAAATGGACACCAGGGAAGTCAGTGCTTCAAGAGGCTGGTGCAGGCAGCTGCAGTCCTAACCCAGCAATTATATAAAATAAAATATGGGGTGGTGTGTGTAAACTCAAATTTTACACACACCCGCGGGGTTCGATGCCTGGATAAACCCCTATATGCCATCCAACCCCTCGGGTGGCAGCAAGGGCAGCACCCAGGGTGGGTGCTGACCAAACGAGCAGACACAAAAGACCATTAGGCCTATTCTGCTGGCATTTTAGTATGTTAGTATGTTAATATCACAAATGGGCCTTGAACTGTCAGATGGTGCAAGTGATCATCAGGAGGTGGGGTACCTCCAGAGGTAGACTTGCTTGCATCCTACCAGAACCATCACCTGCCACAGTACTATGGCAGACCAAAAGATCCAGGAACAATCCCCCTGGATGCTCTGGCTCTGAGTTGGCCAGAGAAGCACCTGCATGTTTTGTCTTCTGTCCCTTGGGCCTACAGAGCATTTCTCAAGCTCCGGTCCCAGTCAGCATCAATGGTCTTGATACCACCAGTCTGGGCCAGGCAGCCATGCTGCTCTTTGCTATTCTTCATGTCTAGATCCGAACCAATATATCTTCCTTGGATGCACAATCTGCTAACCTCCAACCAGGGGAAGCTCCTGTACCCAAACCTCAGGTCACTCAAGCTCAAGGCATGGCTCTTGAGGGCCTACAATATGCAGGCTTGCATCTTTCTGAAAGCGTCTTGGACATTTTAAGTGGTTACAGGAAGCTCTCCACTAAGAAAATCTACACTTCAAAATGGAAGAGGTTTACTATTTGGTGTTCAACCAGAAAACTGGTACCAGCACATGCTGGTGTCCTAGCAGTGCTAGATTATCTTACCTATTTACATTCATTGGACTTGCAGTCCAACACCTTCAAGGTCCACCTAGATACAGCATCTGCTTGCATATCTGCTGGGCAAGATGTTTAAATAGCTTCAGATCCTATCTTCAAAAGGCTGTTTAAGGGCCTGGCCCATATCAGCATAGGCTGGTGCCCCAGCTGTGCTGGACTATCTTACCTATTTGCATTCACTGGGCTTGTAGTCCAGTACCTTAAAGGTCCACCTGGCTGCAGCATCTGCTTACGTTTCAGTTAGAATGTTTCTAGGGCCTCAGACCCTATCTTCAAAAGGTTCTTTAAAGGCCTGGCCAATTTCCCCCACCACACACACATACAGGGAACCGGTGCCAGCATGGGACCTAAATGTGTATAGTTAGGCTCATGGGTCCCCCTTGTGAGCCTATGTCTTCAGCTTACTTGAAATATGTCATATGAAAAGCCATTTTCCTTGTGGTAATGACTTCTGCCAGAAGAATCAGTGAGCTCCAGTCTCTCTGCATTGAAAAGGACTACATGTCATTTCACAGAGACGACATGGTCCTGAGAACAGACAGGACGTTTCTTCCTAGAACAGTTTCTGATTTCCATTTGAACCAAACCATTACCTTACCTGTCTCTTTCACTAAACACTTTAGCTCTGGTGAAATAAGTCTCCATAGTCTGGATGTTAAAAGAGCTCTTAGCTACTACTTAACAGTCACTAAAGTCCATAGGCAGGACAGAAAACAGTTGTTCCTGACCTATGAGAATGTGAGAAAGGGTACCCCAGCATCAGAAAGGTCCATTTCTCACTGGATAGTACAGCATATCCAGTTTTTGTTACTCTAAGCCTAAAAAGGAGCCCCCAACAGCAGTTATCGGGGATGCTCCCCTGGTGGACATCTGTAAGGCAGGTACCTGGAAAACAGAACACACTTTTACAAAGCATTACAGTCTGGACATTCTGTCCGGGGTGATGCCAGGTTCAGCACAGCAGTCCTGCAAAGTCTGTTCCCAAAATAAGGGTCTGTGCCCACCTCCAAAGGTACTGCTTGGTAGTCTGCATAAAGTAACAAATACCTGAGTATTACAGGGGTGAGAAGAAAAAATTACCATAGTAATCTTGTTTCTTCCCAGTGATACTCACATATTCATAACTTCCCACCCTACCTCTCCTTCTGGAACCTTTAGCCTCTACACTCATGAATACTGTGCTGTCACGGGTATAAATGCCACTGCTGGCACATATGTTGTGATTGTGTTCACTATTGTTGTCCCCCTCTCCTTTTTCAGGTGATTTGGACATTCAGGGGTATTCTTTCATATGTTATGCCCTCCACTTGGGGGCCTTTATTGGAGGTTAAGGGAGTTATCTCTATAATTATTATTATTATGATTAATATTGTTATCATTATTATTACACTTAGTCCTGGTGGACCTGTCTTTCCAGGCTTTCAGGAAATCTGAGGGGTTTAGAACTAAGGCAGTTAGCAGAATGCAGGATTTGAAAAAGTAGCTCATGCAAAAGATTCCATCATTTGCATATGTTCCATCTTTCCAGGCAGTTCTACCTAGAAGGCTTACTGCATAAAGTTATGAATACCTAAGTATCACTCGAAAGAAACAAGATTACTATGGTAAGTCATTTTTTCTTTCTGCCCACTGTAGTTTATGTCCCAGTATTCCAGTATATGCTTTTTGATATATTTTAAAAAGTTAGGGTCTTGTAGTAGTTTGTTTTGAAACCGCCATTGGGGTAATCTTTTCCTTTATTTTGTTGGAATACAAGTGATAGATATTAATGCATGATCAAAGATGGAAATGTTAAGAATTTCTGTGTTAATGATATCTTTTATTCTTTATTTGAAAAAATATCTAAGCTATAGTGTACATTTATATTTTTGGCTTTAAATGTATATTTTATTTTATTTGGATTTTCATTCCTCCAAATGTCACACAAATTATGATCATTTATGAAAATATTTAAAACATTTGATGTCCTGTTATCTGATTCAGTGGGTGGGGAAGATTTGTCTATCTTGGGATTTAATAGTGCATTGAAGTCCCCTCTGATCAGGATTTTATTTGTGTCTAACTCTATAATAGCTTGTGAGATTTGGTCAATAAAGGTTTCATATCAGAGAAAGGGGTGTATATGGAACCTAGTATAGTATCTATACCATACAGTTTACCTTTTACTAGAATGATTCTCCCATCCTTGTCTTGCCATTGTTAAATATATTTGAAATCAATGTTCTTAGAAACTAATATTGCTGCACCCCTACTATTGGTCATTCCTTGATAGAAATATACTTGGTCAATCCACCATTTTTTTCAGTTTTTTTATTATTAATTGTGTCTAGATGGGTTTCCTGAATGGCTACTATATCCACTTTTTTATCTAAAAGGTATTAATAAATATGTTTTTCTTTTTATAGTTATTTAAACCATTTATGTTTATTAAGGCAATGGTGAGCTCTGAATTCCTTAATTGTTCACCTGACATCATGGGAAAAACACCATCTCTTCAAGCCTAAGTGATGTTTCTTATTAAGTTTTTGAAAACGTTTTCCTTTTATTTTAACTATACCAATACCAATTGTATCCTCCCTTAACCTATTACCTCAGATATGATTCTAAAGCTAAATGTATAAAAACAAAATCTGTCCATTTTAAGGCTATTGGACAGGTGAAAAACCTGTCAGATACTGGTGTTCTTTATTCTTCTAATGCCCCTTTGAAGACCCTGGTATCCCATACAGCAGGGGGAAAAAACAGAAAAAAAAATATTCTTATGTTAAAAAAACTTAAAAGTACAACATTTCTTCTCCTTCACAGTCCCATTGTTTTCTCAGTGTCAAGTGGTAATTTATGCATGGACAACACCGACCCTCACCCACACGTCACAGCTTGAAAATTACAGAAAACATTGTTTACTAAGGTTCATACTAAGGTTTGTGACAGAGCAAGAAGGCAGTCACCCATAATACTCCTGTACTAAGCCAAATGATAACAGGGCAGGTCATAACCTGTATTGACTAATTTATCCAATCTATATTTAAAGATACTCTTAGTTTCACTAATAATGACATCAGTGGTAAACTATTCCAAGGGCCCACAGTTCTAAGCATAAAAATGTATTTGAGACTAGCATGTTTAAATGGTTTTCGTATTAATTGTAAGGAGTGACCTCTGATATCATAGGTATAGTCTTTAAATTGTAAACCTAGTTCAGTCATAAGGTAAGGATCTTGAATGATGTCAAAAAGGAGTAATAAATCTCCTCTTAGATGATGGGTAGATAAAGACATAGGGCTGGATATTCAAACTGCGCCATTCTGAGGCGCAAGCCCTTGCGTTGCGCAAAATAGTTGCACAGGGGTGTGGTCCAGGTGATATTCAAAGGAGTTGCTCAATAGTGCAACTCCTTTGAATATCACCCCCCAGCCACAGCCACTGTGCATGGCGCAGTGAAACTTGTGCCACCGCAAGTTGTCAGGTGGAGCATTCAACTTGCGGTGGGCAAGTACCATTGCGCCATGTGCAAAATCCGCGATATTCAAAGGTGACATGCAAATGGGGCCATAATTCATACAAGGCACAGGGGGCCATTTGCATCTGATTATGGCCCCATTTGCGCAATCTCGACTCTTGTCATAGAGTGCACGATCCCGAGGACTTCGCCTGGCGGCCCTGCCAGGCAGCGGCCGTCAGGGACCGATGCACCCTACGCCCGATCGCGGGCAGCAATGTGGCTCCCCCACCTCCTCCCGTACATCTCCCTGGTGGTCCAGTGGACCGAAATGCCTGATCGCGGGAAGAATGTAAAATGAACCCCGAACATGTCCCTAGTGCCCGATTGCGGGCGGTAAGTAAAGTGCCCCCACCCGAACATCTCCTGGTGGTCAGTGGACCGTAATGCCCAATCATGGGCAGAATGTAAAATGAACCCCCAGACATGTTCCTAGTGCCTGATCACGGGCAGTAAGTAAAGTGCCCCCACCCGAACATCTCCCTGGTGGTCCAGTGGACCGTAATGCCTGATCTACTTTCTGCCCGCCATCAGGCACGCAAGTCCCACTGGACCACCAGGGATGTGAACGGAGGGAGTGCCACAGTGATGCCTGCGACCGGGCTGGGTGGAGGTACACTATGCCCGCGATCGGGCTGGGGGCACAGGGACTGAGTTGGGGGCCAGCCACAGGTGGCAGCTGCTGTGTTGCGCCCTGCAATACAGCAGCTCACCTGTGGGTGGCCCTCTACTTAAGCCTTTTTTTGGCTCAAGGTCCTGCAGGCTCAGGTTGGAGGTTGCGCCTGCACAACTCTGCACAGCCCGGCTGAATATCGGGCTGTGCAGTTTATGCATGGTTCCTCCCCCTCCTGTTGAGCATGCATTCATTTGCATTGCACTGTTGCTCAGCCTGTTTTCAGTGGGCGCAACTGCCTCCTGCTGAATATCGCAGAATGGCACATGTAGGATTCTGAGCATAAGCAACCCTGTTGCGCATGGCACAACCCTTTTGAATATCTGGCCCATAGGATTTAATGCTTTTGGTCTATTAGCATGCGTTACATTTTTTAGGCCTGATGCATGTGTAGTAAAGCGTTTTTGGATCTTTTCAAGTGAATTCCCAACAGTTTTTTATAAGGGCACCACAACTAGGCAGCATACTCTAAGTGTGGCCTAATGTATGATCTGTATAGATGCATTAAAACCTCAGGCTTCCGTGATCTGATATTTCACAAGATAGACCATACTGCCCCATTAGATCTATTAATGACTCCCTGTATGTGTTTTTTGTGTGTCATATCATATGAAATAGTAATGCCCAGGTCTTTCTCATCTGATGTGCATAACTATGGACCAAATAGACACTATCCAGTCAGATTTGAATAAAATATCTAATTGGGTTACCAAGTGGAAGATGCAATTAAATCCCGATAAATGCAAGGTTATGCACTTGGGTGCATTAAATCGGCAGGTGACTTATCACCTAGCTGGTAAAAAACTTAGTATTTCAGTAAAAGAAAGAGATTTGGGAATAATTATATCATCGGATGTTTGTCCCTCTATACAGATTAATGAGTCTATCACAAAATCTAATAAAGTCATCTGGTCTGTTAGGCGTAATATAAAATCTAAGGGCAGGAGAGTTTTAATGCCTCTGTTTTGAGCCTATGTTCAGCCCCATTTAGAATATGCTTCCCAACTATGGAGCCCCTTTAAGTAGGGTTACCACCTTTTAAGAAGCCCAAAGTGGGACGTTTCTTACTGAAACATGATTTTTCGCAGGACAGTACATAACCTCGACCAATGCAACAGACTTGTTTTCTCTATATAATCAGAATTAAGGCTAAGAATTGTAGTTTCTTAGTTGCTTCTATGGTTTCTTATCATTGTAAGGTATTTTAGTTAAGGTATTATAGTTTTCTAGAACATTTAGTGGAAAGTTAGGAAATATTTTTTCTACTATAAAATCAGGGCATTTAGTATTTTTCATGTTTTTTTGCAGGACACAGCTGCCCAAATCAGGACTGTCCTGCGAAAATCAGGACAGGTGGCAACCCTACCTTTAAGAAATCAGACATTAATTTACTCGAAAAAGTCTAGCATAAATACACTAAACATATTAAAGGACTATATAATGATTCTTATGAATCTAGGCGTGTATCCCTAAATTTGATGTCTTTAGCGGTTCGACGTATGCAGGGTGATCTCCTGTTTATGTATAATGTTATGCAAGATCCTTTCCTAATTACCAAACTGGGATTTGAGTTCAAACAGAACCCATATAATACAAGAGGCCATCCACTTCAATTATATAGTAAAACTTTTAATTTGATGGCAAGGAAATTTTCTTCTCCTTACGTGTAATAAAACCTTGGAATTCCCTGCCTGAGGATGTTGTTATTAGCAGTTATAAACATTTATTTAAAAATCGCCTGAATACGTACATACTATCTGGTAATGTAATTGATTATTATTAGTATCTTCAAGAGCATTATGGACACAAAAGCCCCCTAGCTCTTACAAAACCTTAGTATGAACCTTAGTTCAGAACCACCCAGTTTATATGCATAATTTAAATTGCTGGTTCCCAGATGCATGACTTTACATTTGTTAGTATTTAATATCATACCCCATTTGTTTACTCATGATGTCATAATATCCAGCTCCTTTTGGATAGTTATTGCTTGTGCTAAATTACTACAAGGGCCACCTATTTTAACATCATCTGCATATCTGGTGGTAATTGAATGCTAATCATTGTTCATGCCTGCAATAAATGCTTGAAAAAGGCAAGGGCCCAAAACTGAGCCCTGTGGCACCTCTACTAGACACTATACCCACCTCAGATGATGAACCATTGATGACAGCACTTTGAGTTCAATCCTGTAGCAGTTACTAATCCAATTGACAAACTATTTGTGTTGCATTTATGAAGTTTATTGATAAAGGCCCAAATGATGCATGACATCAAATGCCTTATTAAAGTCAATAAAGATGATGTCACAAGGTGTCCTATGCTCAAGAAAGTAGCCGATATGCTCATAAAAACATAATAGATTAGTGAGACAACTTCTACCACTTTTGAAGTCATGTTGCTTTAAATCATAATGGCTTAATGTAGGAGATGTAATATCTTTAATAAGGCACTCTAAATGTTTACAAATGGAGGAGGTCAAACTTATGGGGTTGTAGTTTTCCCAATTATTTTTTGGTCCTTTCTTATATATTGGTATGGCGTTGACCTTTTTCTAGTCATCTGGTACATGGTTTTCTATCAGGAACTTTTCAAATATAACCTTTAAGGGAAAGGCAATATGTTTAGCTAATAAAAATAAGAGATGCCTGCTAGATTATCGGGACCAGAACAGTATTTGCCCTTAAATGAGAGCAACTTCTCAATTATTATTTCTTCTTGGAAAACTATTTTAATATCCTCATAGTTGTCAATGGGTTTGGGTGAATTATAATTTGTGTTTGTGAACATATTACAAAACTCTTTATTAAATATATCGGCGATAGACATAGGGTCATAAATTATTTCATTATTTTGTGAGATTGGACCAACTGGACAAATAGGCTTTTTTAATTAAAATATGAATATACACTTATACGATTGCCTTGTTTAGTAACTCTGAATTAAACACTACTGATATTTCTAGTAAAATTAAATCTACGGCTAGTCCTACTAAATCATTTTGGGTGAACATCAGCTTTAATAATAATAACTTTATTTTGGGTCTTTGTTACAGAGTTACTAATTCTACTAAGCAAATGTTGAATGAAATTATGTTAGAAATGGTGGTAGCATCAGATTTAGGTAATATCATATTTATGGGGGACTTAAACCTAAATGACATTGATTGGAAAAGTAAAAATACTATCCGCAATCCCTCTAAGGAATTCTTGGAAGTATGTACAGAACTAAATTTATTTCAATTTGTTGTTTCTTCTACTAGGGGTTCAAACATTCTTGATATTGTATTAGGCAGTGAACCATTACAAATTTCAGAATGTTTGGTTTCTACACCATTAGGAAACAGTGATCATAAAGTGGTAATGTTTAACCTTCAGTTCTTGTATTTGAATTCTGAAAAAGTAACAGAAATTTATATGTGTCATAAAGCAAATAAAGGTGCATTACATGAGTACTTATCTAACATAAACTGGAGTAAATTGCTAAAATCTGATGATATTAATGAAACGTGGGGCTCATTTAAATCAGTCATATTGGGAGCAGCATGCAAATTAATTCCTAAAATAAGAAAAAAGAAACTTTTCACCCATCCAGAGTGGCTATCTTACAAGATACTCAAAATGATTAAAAAGAAAAATAAATTATTTAAGAAATACACTGAAAATAAATATGCAAAAACCTTGGCATCTCTTAAAAATATGCAAAAAAAACTGCAAAACGGGAATTAAAAAATCTAAGATAAATATGGAAACATATATTGCCCAACAAGGCTCAAAAAGATAATAAAATGTTATATAATTATATCAACTCAATTAAAAAACAAGAATGCAAAGCAGACCCCTTAAATATTAATGGGATCGATATCACTAAGGAAGTTGAAATGGCGGATGCGTATAATTCGCACTTTTGTAAATCTTTTAGTGATCCGACTTCTGGACCCCATGTGGAGCTTGGATCCATGGACATGCATTGGGATATCACTTTAGATAACATAAAAAACAAATTGGATTCTATAAAAAAGGGTTCTCCTCCAGGCCCTGGCGGTATATCAGGTGATATGATACTCTTGATGAAAGATTATTTGAGTGCCTCTCTTAAAATATTATTTGAAAATAGTCTGAATTCTATTTCGGTTCCATCTGAATGGAAATATGCATATGTGATTCCATTATTCAAAAAGGTGAATAGAGTTTACCAGATAATTATCACCCTATCAGTTTAACTCCAATTCTATGCAAAGTTCATGAATGAATAATTAAGGATGAACTGGCTTTGACTACTGTATATCCTCTACTGACTCTGGCCAACATGGATTTATAAAAGTGCGTTCAGTAGCCACTAATTTGGTTAACTTTTTTGATTATATTAGCAATAAACTCAATAGTAAAATTGCTTGCAATGTAATCTTGCTGGACTTCAGAAAAGCTTTCGATTCAGTACCACACTGGGCACTCATTCAAAAGCGTCAGCTTTTTTAAATAAATCCATTGATCACCCATTGGACTGTGAACCGGTTAAGGGACAGAAGGCAAAGTGTATCAGTTGATGGCTTCAGATCCACTTGGAACTCAGTGCAAAGCGGAGTCCCTCAGGGCTCAATTCTTGACTTGGTAATATTTTAGATTTTTATATCTGATCTATCCCATAATATCCACAGTAACATCATTAAGTAT
Source organism: Neoceratodus forsteri (assembly GCA_016271365.2). Classification (NCBI taxonomy): domain Eukaryota; kingdom Metazoa; phylum Chordata; order Ceratodontiformes; family Ceratodontidae; genus Neoceratodus; species Neoceratodus forsteri. Next base: position 807,664,593 of record CM028136.1, read on the forward strand.
GTGGGTGACTGTAAAATTGTAGATATTTCAAGTCCACTTAGCGATTATACAGTTATCCAAAATAATTTAGATACCTTGGAATCATGGTCACTCTGTTGGAATTTAAGATTTAATACATCAAAGTGCACAGTTTTATATTTTGGTAAAAGAAATAGAAAACATCAATATTATTTATATAATGAACCTGTAGCTACCAAATTAAATGAAAAAGACCTTAGAATCATTATTGACTCAAACTTAAATTTTGAGACACATATTACCAATACAATGAATAAAGCTAATAAAACTTGGTGGTCAATAAAACAATATTACATCAAGCGATCCTGAAGTCCTCCTCCCTTTTTATCATGCCTATGTCCATCTACATTTAGACTGTGTGTCTCAACTATGGTCACCATATATGCGTAAGGACACAAATAGGATTGAGAAAATACAAAGAAGAATTACTAAGTCAGTCTTCCCTGACAAATCACTGTCCTATGAGAGTTGGCTTCGTAAACTTAATTTAATGTCCTTGGGACAGAGGCATCTCAGGGGGGATCTGTCATTTACCTGGGACATTATTAATGATATCAACTTGCTAGCTGAATGTGGATTAGAATTCAAACAACTTAACATTAATACTAGTGGTCACCCTCTTCAATTAAGTAGAAGCAAATTTAGAACACAAAAAGGGCCCCCTACTTTTCAGAAAGAGTAGCTAGACCTTGGAACAGTTTGCCTCTGGAAGTTATTATTAGTTCAAATAAAAATACATTTAAAAACACGCTTGATAGGTACCTGTTGTCAAATCAAAAGACCTCAAGTGATATGTATTCTAGGGGCTTAATGGGTCTAACTGCCTTCTGCACCTTATTCATTCTTAGTGGGTAGGCCTGTATCCTAGCCATGCCAAGTTCAGAGTGGATAAAATAAGCAGGGGTCTATTTTTGGCAGCCAGTGGAAGTTCTCAGGAGCTGAGTTACTGGTTTCTCCAGACGAGCTGAATAATTAGGGCCCCAAATTTCTGAATCATATAATGTCTGTGCTTAATATTTTGCTTGTATTGTGGTCAGAAGAGGTCTGATGGAAAATCCACCATACAGGTAACTGAATCTGGCTAGAGCACTCGCAGTCAGTTTTCCCTTTACTTACCCCCGTACATCTTTCTGCTATATACCACTTTTTTCTTAACCCTCTCCCCTACCCCCACTTACCTGACGATGGCCTCACTTGGTTGAAAGCTCCACCTCTCTCCCACCTCAGACAATGCCACTTCTGGCTGATTCCCCCCAACACCCTCTTATCTAATCTGTCTATCTCTTAATATGTACTAATTTGAAGTGTATAAGTTCAAATTTTACTATTACTGCCTGTGTATATGCTTCAATGTTTTTCCTTTTTTCTCTGTAGACCTTGTATGTTTGTAATGTTTGTTCAACACTGATGTGGAACCTTTGAAAATGAGTCCTTGATTCAAAGGTATTAATCCCAAACTGAAATAAATAAATAAATAAATAAAATTTTGGACAAGGTTGCTTCAAGATGGGATATCTAGTAAGTATTATTAGAGTATGTCAGCCCCAGGCATGGGTGACTGCTGACTATTTCTAGGGAGAAGAATTGATTTTCCAATTCTTCTTTGACTTCCTTGTGCCCATTATCATTATTTTAGATTTCTGTGAATTAATTTTTAAAGAAAGGATTTCTGATTGTTCAGTGAGAATATTGAGTTTCTTTTGTAAGCCAGATGGCATAAGAAAAGAGGCCCAAATCATCAGCATATGTCAGTGTGGCACAAGGAATAGTGTTAATCTTTGGGGAATCTGTGGTTGATGCTTGCAGTCCTAAAAGTAATCTATTCATATAAATACAGAATAGCAAGTGTGCAAGATACATCCTTGTCTCACCCCCTTGTTTGTTTTAATGGGGTCAGATAACTGGTGCCCAGCCCTAATCTTCACCCAAGTATTTGAGTACATTTTTCTAATGTTGTACCAGTACTGGGGAAATACCCCAGTTTAACATAATGGGCCATAGAGTGTCTCTAGTCGATAGTGTCAAAGGCAGAGCTGTCATCTATTAATGCCATATAAAGCTTTTGTTTCCGAATTTTTACATATTTTTCAATTAAGTGGAGCACAATGAAGCACTTATCTATAGTGGAGTGGTTTTCATGGAAACTTGCTTGGGCTGGGACCAGATCTCTTAGGCTACTGATTTCCTGTTTCAGTCTAATAAGAAAAATTCTTGAAAAAACTTTACTAAGAATGTCTAAAAGACTTACAGTCCTGCACATTGTGGGGTCATCCATAGGTCCTTTTTTTGTGAATAGGGACAATTATAGAACCCGCCATGAGTGAGGAATATAATTTTGCGTTATGCAGTTGTTAAAAAAGGGCACTAAGAAGTCAGTCCATTCATGCTCCATGCAAGTGTATACCTCACCCCGGAATTTTATCTGGGCCTGGAGCTTTGTTCCATTTAAGGCTGAGGAGTGCGGAAATGACTTCATATTTAGTTATGTAGCTAGATTTTAATTTTATACATTGTGGGCCAGATATTCAAAAGGGTTGTGCCATGCGCAATAGGGTTGCTCCAGCGCAAGTCCAAAAATGCGCCATTCTGCGATATTCAGCGGGTGGCAGATGCGCCCCCAAATCACACTGAGCAAAAGCGCAATGATAATGAATGCATGTGCAACTGAAGGGGGAGGAACCATGCATAAATGGTATAGTGTGATATTCAACAACATGCGCCATGCGCAATGGGGGAGCAAGCGGAAGTTGCACGATAGCGGAAATGAGCCAAAATAAAAAGGAACAAGGGAGAGGTGCAAGAATGCTACAGGGAAGGCACATGTGGCTGAACTCTAGCCAGACACACAGGGCAGGACAGACGCATAGGGCAGGACAGGGAAAGGGCACCCTGAACCCACAGGCACAGGGAAGGTATGGGGAGCCACAGCCAAATGGAGGGCAGAAGAGGGAAGCGCCACACAGCACTGAGGCCACCAGAGGAAGGTGTTCCCTGGTACAGGGGAAGTAGCAGCCAGGACAGTGGGAGGAACAGTGAAACAGCTGCCGGGGGGGAACACAAGCCAGGCACATGGCCAGTGCCACCATCCAGATGGAGGCAGTAATGAGGGGGGTGAGAAGGCAGCCAGCTGTTGGGGCGTGGCCGTGGAAGGGCCTGTTGGCGGTATGCCCCCAACAGGCAGTACCGAGCCTGCAGCAGCTTTGAGCTGTACAGCGGTACTGAGATCGTGGTCTGGTACCACCTGAATCGGGCAATTCTGAGGCGGTTCTGTGAGCTGTGCAGTGATGCGGGATGCAGGCACCTACACAGCGAAGCCATGCTCTGTCAGTGGAGACAAAAATGACAGCTTGCATGTGCCTGCTTGCCACGGGTACCTTCCAGAGACCAACAGGGGACACCACAGGCATAACCCAGTCGGCCGCATCACGCCACCTCACCCAGTTCCTCAGTGCACTGCTGCCACATGCTGAAGAGTACATCCATTTCCCCAGCACACCAGCGGAGCGCACAGTAAACATGAAGAAGAAGAAGAAGAATCAGAATCAGAATCAGCATTTATATAGCGCTTTTCATACATCCAAAGCGCTTTACAAGCAATGCTATACTGGTAGTGAAGTGACTGAATGTGTGGTGGCAGCCATATTGCACATCATCATCCACACACAGCCTGGATAATTGCATGAACCAGATTATGGGAAGGGGAATGTTGGCCAGGACACTGGGAATGTTCCCTACTCTTTGCAAAGAGTGCCCTGGGTTCTTTTACTTCCACCTGGACACCCACCAGGACAACACCAGGATGGGTAGAAGGGACCTCGGTTTAACGTCTCATCCAAAGGACGGCACACCCCAGCAGTACAGCACCCCTCAATATTGCACTCGGATGCCAGCAATTTTTAGGTGAAAGTCCAATCCCGTTGTGGAATGAGAACCCATGACCTTCTGGTCCAGAGGTGGATGTGCTACCAACTGAGCCACGCTGACACGCATACAAGAGTTCCACAGGGTAGCACGTATGCCTGGCATGCTAGGGGCAATAGACTGCACCCATGTGACCATCCGCACACCACCTGGCCCCAAAGGGACCTCATATATCAATCGGAAGGGCTATGTAAGCATCAACTGCCAGGTGGTGTGCGATGCCAGGGGGCGTATAATCAAAGTCTGTGCCATGCACCCTCGGGGAGCACATAATGCCTTCATCTGGCACCAGTTGGCACTGTGCCACAGATTCAAGAGTGGGGACATCCCCACTAGCCACTTAGTGGGTGAGTATGCAAACTACGTGGAAAAACATAGAGCTTGGGAGGGGCATGGTCAGAGATGACATGGGTATTGGCCTAGATGGCCCAAGGCAGGGCGACGCTGATCATCAAACTAACCTACACCCCTCTACACACAGGTGACAGTGGATACCCACTTTGTCCCTGGCTGCTCACACCATACCGGCGGCCCGCGACCCCATCGCAGCAACACTACAATGAAGCACATGCCACCACATGCAATGTCATTGAGTGGGTGCTCGGGATGCTGAAGGCACATTTCCATTCCCTGGACACGTCTGGCGGTGCCCTACAGTAGAGCCCCTCAAAGGCCTTTGGGCTATTCCTGGCCTGTTGCATCCTGCACAACATGGCCAATGACTGTGGGATAGCCATACAGGTCAAAGAGAGGGACAGCGATGGGGACGATGAGGACGCTGGTGAAGATGGTGATGGGCAGCCCCCCCCCTTGGGTGATGGGACCCCGGCTGCTCCAGCTGGCACAGCTGCACCGGGACACCATCACAGAGGAGCACTTCAGCCAACCCAGGTAAGTCATGGGGCCATGTGCAACCACCAGTGGCAAAGGCACAACCCACAAACACGCATGGACACACAGCAGGGGTGTATGCTGTCAAGGGAAGTGGCCGTGCATGGAACTGCACACACTGCCAGGGATGGGCGAGGTCTAACATGGCACGTGGTCACACACACACCTCACAAGACATGCACAAAGGGTAGGAGGCACGCTGACCCAGACCACCACCCCTAGCCACACACACATCCACAGACCACCACGCCCACTGCCTGTCATTGTGCGTGTGTCAGATGCTGGGCACCATTGCATAGTGGCGTACAGCGCAATGCAGGCATCATCATGCACACACTACAGCGAACAGCAGCCGGGAGAGTGTGCAGATGGGACATGTGTGTGCATGCAGGACCAGGTACCCCACCCATGCATTGCCTGCTGAATGACACAATGCACACAGGGCAGCATCAGAGAGTAGCCATGCTGGGAGACAGGTCAGTCATGCTCCACAGTGCCACGGCTGCCACGGATGCGTGGGTGGCCCCGCTGAGACTCACCAGTGGTGACAGGCTGACCACTGGCCTCATGGGGTGGCACAGACAGTCCCCCAAGGGTTCCACTGCATGAATGTGACCGTGCTCATGCAGGGGTCTGCAGCATACCAAACATGCCTGTGCCAGACATGCTCGGGATGCCCACAGCTGAACCCGGTGTCAACAAGGATGGTGTTGCATGACACCAGGAAGGGAGGGTGAACATTGCACTGTGCGGTGTCTGCGACGCATGGGCAAATAACTGTGTGCCCATTGTGGCCATGACAGCTGTGAATGCCTGTGTCTGCCTGTCAATGGCAGTGGTCATATCCTCCCACAACTGGTCCATCCCTGCCAGGAGCAGAGCAGTGTCTCTACTGCGCCACTCCTCTGCCTGGTGCAGAGCCGCACTCAGTGCATCCACCTCTATCACAAGCCACATCTGCTGATTGACTGATGCTGGCAGTATGTGGGTGTGCTCATCTAAGAGGTCATCTGTCTGATCAGCATGCTGTCCCTCATGGTGTTCGCAGCCCTGATGGTCATCACCCCTTGAGGGTGGGCATTGCACACCAGTGCCAGGCCTGGGCATGTCCACAGGTGGTGCACTGATGCCGCCCCCTGACACTGTACCTCCATGGCCATTGGCTGACTGCTAATACTGCCCCTCCGGCTGCCGCTCTACAGGGCTAAGCAATGGCTGCAACAGTCTCACTGTCCTGGACACACTCCAGTACTGCCCCACTGGTGCAGACAGTCACAGGCCTCCACGGTGGCACCACCCACAGCCATGGCCGCGATGTCACCTGCTGTGTGGCCATCCTGTGGCCCACACGTCTCACTGCCCATGACGTTAGCTCCATCATCATTGGTGATGGATCAGGCACCAGCCCGAGTCTCAGCATGCTGGCATCCATAGACGCTGGCACGTTGGGACACAGTCAGGGCCTCCTCTGCACCTGCTCCACCAACATCAGTCTGGATGTCCAGGTGGGCCCACTGTCGCCCTGACCCCGTATGCCTGTGGAGGTGGATGAGCCCTCCTCCATCTCCATGCTATTGCCCTCAGTGGAGAAGCCCACCACTGTTGACCCATGTAGACACTCAGGAGCTGTAAGGGAAAAACAGTAGGATTACTGCATGTGACCTACCCTGTCCCCCCCAATTGACAGACCATGACCTACCATGCAGTGACGGGCTACCACCCATCTGGAATCCACCACCCAGAACACCCTCAATGGCGCAACGCTGCATGCTGCCAGCAACCCGCTCTTCCTGTGGGGTCAGGTGTTACACCTCCGGCTGTCCCCCAACGGTCACAGACCATGCTGCCCTGATGGCAGCCACCTTCTCTTTTATTCTCTGCCTGTCCATGCCCATATTCTTTTTGCACTCCTGCACGGAGCGCTAGTGGCTGCCATGCAGGTTGGCAGCATGCACCACTTCCTCCCATGCAGCAGCACAGGCCTGTGGTGTTCCCTGGCATTCACTGAGCAGTGGCTCCTGGTCGAGGTAGGCCCCAAACAGGGCATCTGTCTCTGCCTTTGTGAAGTTTGGCCTCCTCTTCCTCCCACGTCTCTGTTCCTCTTCCTCCACCTCTCGATTGGTCATGATTCATCCTGTGAGAATGACAGGTGTTACCTGTGACTGTGCAGTCCCATGCATGTCCCAAACACCACAGTCCACACTCCCAAACAGCATGCAACTCACCACAATAGACTGCAGTAACTGACTATGGCCAGTGCAGCCCAATGTCTCATTTTTATAGCGCAACCCATGCAAATGAGGCGAGGCGCATCTTTAAGTGGATGCAAATGCAGTGATTGCACCATCGAATGGCTGATTAGATGATTTGCATATGCCGGCTGAATATCACGCTGTTGCGCTTTGCTCAATTGTGTTGAACATGCTGAGCCAAGGGTGCAGTTCTGTGACATACGCAGTACACACCTAACTGTGTATGCCTGGGTTGATGATGCAGGCGCCTGCCACGCTGCTGACATGCTGTGCATGGGAGGCAATGCAGGGCACGGCCACCATTGTGCCAGTGGCGCTACAGCACTGTTCACATATATGGCGCTGTGGCACTGGGGTGTTGTATGCGCACTGGGGCAACAGCGCTGTAGGCCACTACAGGAGGTGGCACACAGGCACCCAATCGTGCTACATGTATTGGGTTCCAGTCATGCTGTGGCTGTCCATGCGCCAGAGACCCTTGACCCTGTGCCCGACCTTTGCCCCCTAGGCACCATGCATCAGGCATGGGTGCACCACTATCGCGCTGTTCGGTGACAGCGTGATAGGGAATGGCAGCGCTGTACCAAACAGCATCTGCACGTGGCAGGACCGCACTGCCAAGCGCCATTTTGATTCCACCACACTGAAGAGATGGCGCGGAGGCAAGCGGTAATGTGGAGCCAGGTTGAGCTAGCCAACCTGGTGGCAATAGTTGAGCCCCATGCTGGGGCTTTGTATGGAAATGCTCCCCTGGACAGGGCCAGGAGTGCGGTGTGGCAGGAGGTGGCTGACATCCTGGAGGAGGCCACCGGTATGGGGCGCATGGCAGAGCAGTGTCGCCATCATTGCGGGGACCTGAGGTGCAGGGACCCGGACCTGCTTGGCCACCTGTGGGCACCTGCCAGGAGGGGCACGGTGCCATGGCCAGGTAGGTGCCACATCCATACACTATTATCGTCCATACGGGTATCACGGTTGCATGTGTCCAGCACATGGGGGGGTGTCCAGTGTTGGCCGTGGTGGTATCAGGGTGTGGGGTGGATGAGTATGGCTGTGTGGGATTGCACACACATGGGGGTGGGGGGAGTTTGCTACTGGATTGTACTGATGTTCCTCTCTCCATGTTTGCACCTTAGGCCCCAAAGAACGCTGGCAGACCAGAGAACGGAGGCACCGCCTGGAGGAACAGCAGGGCAGGAAGGATAATGGCGGTCAGCGGCGCGTGGACCAGCCTGATGATGGTGAGTGCCTTACATCCATGATTACTATTGCATGCTGTATAACTGGGCGGGCAGCAGGGCATGGCCACCATCCATTGATACCACTGCCATGCACGCAACTTGTTACAGTCAGCACTGTCCAGTGGCACTGCATTTCTGGGAGTGCATCAATGGTGGTCTATGCATGCACCGGGCACATGGCTGTGGCACTGCCTTCACACCGCATAGCCAAGTCACTGTACGGCCATGGTGGTGCTGTGCAGGACATGGGCGGTGGGTGTGTGCAGTTGTCCACATGACTGTGTCTGCCTGGTTAGGCAGATCTTGTGGACATGGTCACTGTGGGTGGTCACACACCATCACAGGGGCGTGGCACATGGCTGTATGCCATGTACAATGGGTGGGCTGCAGGGGGCTGGACAGTCACACTTATTGACTCTGCTCCCTCGTCCTCGGTGGATGACAACTCCAGGTGCTGGAGAGGGGTGTTCGAGAGCTGCTCCAGGTGGCAAGGGAGACACTGGAGCTGCTACAGAGGATCCACCACCACGGGGTGAGGAGGAGGAGGAGCTGCAGACGTCGGCGCCATGTGGAGGAGGACCGGGGTGCACATTAATGTCTCCATGCCCCTACTACCACCTTCCTCTCTCCCTTTGACCCACCCTCACACCCCTTCTTCCCTCTCCCATATGTTCACCCCTGCCCCTTACCTGCCCCACCTATTATACATAGATACATAGACAGTGTCGGCAGATAAGGGCCTATGGCCCACCCAGTCTGCCCATTTGAGCTTGTAAGTTCAGTTTGTTTTCCTAGAAGTCTGTTTCCCCTTAACCCTGACCTGCAGAATTCCTTTATGTCTATCCCATGCATTCTTAAATCCCGTGACTGTTTCAGCCCCCACCACTTCCTCTGGCAGGGTGTTCCACTTGTCCACCACCCGTTCTGTGAAGAAATTCTTTCTCATGTTTCCTCTGAATCATCCTCCCTCCAACTTCATCCCATGCCCTCTAGTCCTGGAACATCTTTTTCGCTTAAAAATAGTGTTTTCCTGCACCCTGTTTCTCCCTGTAAGATACTTGTATGTCTCTATCATATCCCCTCTCTCCCTCCTCTGGCCCTTCCTTCCCCTTGTAAATAGTTGTATATAGGTTTTGTTACTTCTTTTAAATATAAGCATTTTGTTGTGATAACTGTGATGGTCTCTGATTTGCAGTGGGCTACAGGTGCTCATCTGCAGTGGTGTGCATGGCGTCAGGGGTGGTGCACGCATGGATGGGTGGGTGTGTGTGTGTGTGTGCAGAGGTGAACCGCCTATGGTGTGGGCAGGGGGATCAGTCACTGTCTGTGGTTTGTGTGTTGTTCTCTGTGCACTGGATGCCTGTCTGCAGTGGTCCACGGGGCCTGCACTGTGTGCATGGCACCCCCATCAGACCATCCATGGCCTGTGCAGCTGACACCCTTGCATGTCTGTGATATGTACGGTCTGCTGGCGCGTCAGTGGTGGCAGTCCATGCTGGATAACAACTGTACCTGGCACAATGCCAGGTTGCCTTCCATCACCAGTATGGTGCACTTCTGCCTCCGGTGGCACTGTGGCCTCCGCTGTTATTGTCCCCCCTCCATGCTGTCGCTTGTGTCTGTTGCAGGGGATGTGCTCCAGTGTCTGTCACCTTTGCTCAGGTGGCATGCTGGTGGCATACAGCTTCATGTTGCCTGCGCAGGGTGGCTGACACACCTGTGCAATGTAGGGGTGCTGGCTGTGTGTGCACGTCAGGAGTGGCCACACGCCAGTGGCTTGGTAGACCCGTTACTGTATCCCTGTGTTGGTGTGCCCTTGGGTATGGGTGGGTGTTTGTCCATGCACTGTGTTGCATCCTGTGTGGTGCATGCTTCCATGCTACACTGTATGTGTCTGTGCTGGCTGTTGTGGCCAGTGCTGGGATGGGATGTGTGCTTGGAAGGGTGTGCAGGGTGCTGTACCACTGGAGGTGGGGTCCAGGGCATGCCCTGTCACATGTGGGGTACCTCATGTGGCAACGCATGGTAGGTCTCTCAGCTGTACCTCAGGGGGGATATGCAGGGTGGCACTGTGTATGCTGTTGTTGCACTGCTGTCTGCTGTTGCCCACAGCAGGGTGCACATGGTGGAGATGCCTTGCATGGCTCTGTGGTGCATAGGGTTGCATTGTCACAGTGGGGGTGGTGGCATGCATAGGGTGTCCTGCACTGTTGGGCGCTACCCCTGGGAAGGGTGTATGGTGATTGTGGTGCAGGGTGTGCTCTGCATTGGTGGGATGGGGTGCCACGGGGTGGTCACCCTCCTTGCGTGCTGGTCACAGCTTACCAGGGGGTTTGCTGGGGCACCATGGCCCGGCCGTGGGTTGGTTGCTGGTATCCATAGGCCGGTGATTATTCCAGCTCTCCCCCGGTTGTGCAGTGCATGGGGTGTGGGGGATGATGTCTGTTCTGCTGTGTGCTCCTCTGTCCATCTGTGGCATGGGTGGTGGGCCCCTGCATCCCTGGTTGTGCTGTTGCATTGCTGCCCTGCTGCAGGGGGCATCCCTGGTTGCGCTATGGCGCATCTGGACTGCTCCACTAAGCATCCCTTGTTGCGCTATGGCGCATCAGATATGCTCAGCTTCACATCCCTAGTTGCGCTATGGTGCAGGTGGTGTGATATTCAGTCATCGGCCGTAGGCGCATCTTGGCCTGCGCAGTTTTTGAATATTGCACTTCTTGTGCATGGGCACGGTGGACTTGCACTTGCTCCTGCTGTTGCGCACTTGCTGGGTGCAATTTGAATATCTGGGCCTGCATGTTTAATGTTCCCCAAGAGCATACTAGTTTGGGGTCATAGAAAACCTCAGTGAAAAGTTTGATCCACTTTTTTGTGTCAATCTAACAGACAAGGTCCATTTGCCAGTCTTTACTATCTTTAGCAACCATTGTCTAAAAGGATTTGGAATCGTTATTTATAATAGGTGTAATCATGTTTTCATAGCGGGATGCATGGTATGCTTTTTCCTAATGTTTGAGGAAGGTCTTATATATTTTCCTAGTAGATTTCAATTTAATACCACTGTCTTTATCAGTTTTCCTTTTTGCATACCTTAATACATGACTATTTAAGTCTGCATGTTGCATTGAACCAACCCGCAGTTTGGATGGGGTTTTTCCTGCACACTTTCTCAGTGTATAAACAAGTACCCAAGTCATTAAAAAACAGTTGAAGTTTCTTATACATGAAGTCTGGGCTCATGTTTCTCAGATACTGCTCAGTCTAGTTTATTAGGAAAATAATCACTTGGTTCTTAATCATGTTTTCTAGTGTTATTGACCATACTATTTTTTTGGGGGATCTCACTTTTATGTTGGTTGTTTCAGATTTTTTTGATGAAATTCCCATTAAAATTGGATACATCTTTGTATACTGACATAGGTAAGTGATCGCTTTTGGTCCTTGGCAGGATAGTAAGTCCAACACAAAAGTCTGGAGGACCCTGCCACAGTATTAAGTCAATAACTGAAGCACCCTGATTTGTAAAATAGGTAGGTGAACTCTCATTGTCACCTTATAGGCATCCATTTAGTGGATACACTAGATTATCTTACATTACTTTAACTAACCTCTGGCCATTATAGTTAGATCTATTGTCACTTGTTGATCTTTTAAGCATATTAGTGGAAGGATACATGAGCCCCAATATAATGTTATCGCTCAGGCCATAATACTTTCCAGTTCTTGCAATAAAGTTTTCTGCTAGTAATAGGTAGGCATTGGGAGCTATTAACTGGGCCTCTCTGATGGATTCTGTTACTTTCTCCCACAAGCTGCTGGTTACAAGTTATGTAGTAAATAAGAAACAAACATTTGTCAATGCCGAATGTTGTCAGGCTGGCATTGGCTTTGGTAGTGCAGTGTGGAAACACATTTTGGGCAGGATGTGAAAAATGACAGCTGTACTGTTAATAAAGAGGTGTAAAAAAATGGCAATGGTGAAAATGTGGCATGTAAATATTGCAAATTTGCGAAGTTACAAGGGTGCGTGGGAAATGAGCAACGCACGCTTGTAACACAGTCATTTTATGGACTTTCAGCACCAAATTTTAAACATAGACATTTTAGAACCTCTGCTCATGTACATTGTCACTGTCATTTCCTCAAACTGTCCCAACAAGTGATTTCGCACAGCGACTGGGCTATCCTGCGCCAGATGTGCGAAAACACATTTCGGGCAGGATATGTAAAATGACAGCTGCACTGTTCATCAAGAGGTGTGGAAAAATGTCAATGGTGAAAATCCAGAGTGAAAATATTACAAATACACAATGTTACGAGTGTGCATGCAAACTGTACAACACACGCTCGTAACACAGTCATTTTATGGAGTATCATCACCAAATTTTCAACATAGGCATTTTAGGACCTCTGCTCATGAACAGTGTCACTGTCATTTTTGTAATCTGCCCCAAACACTGATTTCCCACAGTGACCGTGATGTTGTGCGCCGAAAGAGCGGAAACACATTTCGGCCAGGATGTGAAAAATGACAGCTGTACTGTTTACAAGGAGGTGTAGAAAAATGACAATGTTGAAAATCTGGCATAAAAATATTGTGAATTCATGAAGTTATGAGTGTGCGTAGCAACTGTACAATGCACGCTCGTAAAACAGTCATTTTTGGGATTATTTCCACCAAATTTGCAACATAGGCTTTTTGCGAGCCCACGTCATGAACATTGCCACTGTCCTTGTGTTAATCAGTCCTGAAAGGTTATTCCATGCAGTGACTGTGAAATCACCTTTTGGGACCGATTAATGTCATAACTGTGCCAGAATTCATGAGGAGGGGTCCCAAAACCCCATGTTAAAAATTTGGTGCAAAAATTCCAAAAAATGCCAGAGATATGCATCAAAGTTGAAAAAAAAACTATTTATTCCATTATACAGCTTACTGGCATTTCCTCAGTTTGTGGTCGGCTTTGAAGAGTGCAGACGTGTTCCCGGTCCACCAAAGATTGTCGCGCCAAGCTCCGGACATAAGTATGGGGTGAGGAAGGTGTGTGGGGAGGCAAGGTTCACAGTGGGTGGGTGCGGGTGGTGGGAGGGGGTTAGGGAGACTACGAGGGACCATTTTCTGTTTCCAGGCATAAAAAAAACCCATTGCAGATGGTTTTCTTTTTTCACAGGTGTTTTTCTTTGGGGGGGATACAGTAGCCGACAGGGGATTGGGCACCCCTGTTGACACATAGGGAGTGGGGGACACTAGCTGAGGGGGATTGGGCACCCCTCAACACAGAAGAAGGGGGGACATCATGCCGATGGGGAGTGGGCTCCCCCATCGGCACATTAAAGTGGGAAAGGGGGGACAGGTGACGACCGGGATTGGGCACCCCATTGGCAAACAACAAAAGCGGGCGGGTGCATGAGCCGAGAGGGATTGGGTACTCCCTCGGCAAGCAAAAAAGGAGAGTGGACACATTATACCGACAGGGAGTGGGCTCCCCCATCGGCACATACATGAGGGGCAGGGTAAGCTGACGGGAGGATTGGGCACCCCCGGAGTCGGCAGTTTAGCGGCCACTGTGCTGCCATGTTTGTAGCTGGTGAAGCACTTAGGAAGGCTCACTGTGTGTGATGAGCTTTGCTCGAGTTGCAGCAGAACTTTTCTTAGATGTGCTTGCGCGGGTGGTGTGGAGCCGGCATGCAGGCTGATTGGGGACTAAGGGACGCATCTACTGGTGCTTGTCCTGCATTCACCCAACAGTGATCGTGCCTCCAAATCTTCACTACTGTGAGATGTTGACTGCGCAAGCACACCAATATAAAAATTGTCAGGTGACCTTAATACAAAAAATCTGATACACAAATATGAGACCCTTAAAAAAAGAGAACTAAGACTAGAATGGCATTGTGTCACATTGACAGACTATTATAAGCAAAAATGTATCCCTAGAGGTTTAAGAGTACCAACAGAACCTAATCTGGGATTTACAACAAATGACTTAGAGAAACAAGCATTCATCAATGCCGAATGTTTGCTTGCTGGTATTAGCATTGGAAATGCAGAAGTTAGAGAGATGCAGAATAGGAATGGCAGTGAAGTATTTAACTTCACGCCAACCCCACCTCCATCCTGTAGAGATGGACAGGCACTGGGGTAAGTGTTTGGGTCATTGCCCATGACGGTCATGCCATGTCACCTCACCCTATTCTGCAGACACCGACATGTGTTGAGGTGTATCTTGGGGGTGTTTGGCTTTATAGTCACCCCATTCCTTAAGGACATATGCTGAAATGGGTGCAGCATAGGAGAATGGGGTGAAGTCTGGGGCCGAAGAGTCCAAGGTACACCTCGATGCCTGTCAGTGGCTGGGGGGGTGGGAGTGGGATGGCATGAGCAGTACAGTTAGCAATCCAAAGGCACACCCAATGCCTGTCAGTCTGTACAGAGTAGGACATTATGGTTAGAACCCCTAACTCCTTGGGCGTTTGTTGGTATTTACACTACAAATTTTCAACATGGCCTTTTTTGTGACCCCACCTCATGAAAGCATTTGGGACCTCTTCTCATGAAGAGTGGCAGTGTGATGTTGTCAGTGTGTCCCAAACATTGACTTCCAACAGCAATAGTGCCATTCAGCACCACATATATGAAAACACAGATCGGGCAGGATGTGAAGAATGACAGCTGTACCATCCATAGGGAGGTGTGAAGAGATGGCAATGTTGAAAATCTGTAGTGGGAACATTAAAAATGCTTGCACTTCCGAGCATACATGGAAACTGCGTAATGCATGCATGTAACACAGTCATTTTATGGACTTTTGTCACCACATTTTCAACATAGGCAGTTTAGGACCTCTGCTCATAAACAGTGTCACTGTGATTTTCTTAATGTGTTCCGAACACTGATTTCCCACAGTGACTGCGCTATTCTGTGCCGGAAGTGCAAAAATGCATTTTGGCCAGGATGTGAAAAATGACAGCTGTACTGTTCATAAGGAGAGCTGAAAAAATAGCAAGGTTGAAAATCTGGAGTGAAAATATTGCAAATGTGTGAAGTTATGAGCGAGCATGAAAACTGCGCAACTTACGCTCATAACACAATCATTTTATGGAATTTCATCACCAAATTTTCTACATAGGCATTTTAGGACCCTGCTAATGAATAATGTCACTGTGAATTTAGTAATGTGTCCCGAACACACATTTCCCACAGCAACCGTGCTATTCTGTGCCAGAAGTGTGAAAACACATTTTGTCCAGGATGTGAAAAATGACAGTTGTACTGTTCATAAGGAGGTGTGGAAAAATGGCAATGTTGAAAATCTGAAGAGAAAATATTGCAAATTCATGAAGTTACAAGCGTGCGTATCAACTGCGCAACACACGTTCGTAAAACAGTAATTTCTTGGATTTTTTCCACCAAATTTACAACATAGACTTTTTGAGAGGCCACCTCATGAACACTGGCACTGTCGTTTTGTTAATCAGTTCCAAAAGGCGATTCCGTGCAGTGACCGCGAAATCACCTTTCGGGACCGAATAATGCCATGACAATGACTGAACTGATGAGGAGGGGTCCCAATAACCCCATGTTGAAAATTTGGTGCCACAATTCCCCAAAATGCCTGAGCTATGCACCAACGTTGAAAAAAACCTATTTATGCCATTATACAGCTTACCGCCATTTCTTCAGTTTGCGGTTGGCTTTGAAGAGTGCAGACGTGTTCCAGGTCCACCAAAGATCATTGCGCAAGGCTCCAGAGGTAAGTATGGGGTGAGGGGTGTGTGGGGAGACAGGGTGCACAGAAGGTGGGCGTGGGTTTGGGGGTGGGGCCACCAGACTCTACAAGGGACCGTTTTCTGATTTACAGGAACAAAAAAAAAATAAAATTGTGGGATTTTTTTTCATCAGAGACATTTGGTATGCAGGGGTGGGCTAGCAGCATGCAAACCAAGTGTTTTTCAGGGGGGCGACTGTAGCCTCGGGGTTGGGCAATCGATTAAGTACATGCTAGGGGTGCAGAGTTTAGTGGATTGGGCATCCCCTTGGCACAAACCTACTTTTGGGGTGGACAATCTGCTGATGGGGAGTGGGCTCCTCTGTTGGCAAATTAAACTGGTAATGGGGGAACATTATGCTGACGGGGAGTGGGCTCCCCCATCAGCAAATCAAACTGGGGGAGGCACATGCTGCTGAGCGGGATTGAGAACCCCCTCAGCAGTGGGGGCTGAATAATATTGTTTGTGAATGTGGTGGCAAGCTGCCACCATGTTCACAAACAATATTACACTTGGTAACATTCCGCCCTGCAATGACTGGTCACTCCCTCATTGCAGCGGAATAGCTGATGCTGCAATGACGAGGCAGCCCCTAATTGCTGCGGTGAAAATGTTACAAGTTGGTGGAACTTTTGGAAGCCAGTGTCATCAGCATACTGTGCCTCCATTGGTGCACCACTGCCAAGCCCCCAAATGCAATGTCTCCGTTGGCTGTCACACTGCCGCTCCTCCACAACTCGCTTCTCTCCTAAGCTGCCACATAATGTTTCTTGCTCATGTGCGTAGGCAAATATAAAAATGGGATGGAATCCATAATGAATACTCTTTGGACTTTCTACTATTAGGTGCCGCGTTCCTCTCCAAAAACCCATCCAACTCGGGCGGTGCTATGTAATGCCAGGTCTATTAGGAACAAGACCACTATTATTGCAGATCTTGTTGCAACATCTGACCTGGCATGTATCACCGAGACCTGGCTGGATGAGAATGCAGGTCCTATCTTAGACTCTGCTGCTCCGGCTGGGTTCTCGGTGATGCACCGTCCGAGATTGGATCATAGGGGCGGAGGAGTGGCCATCTTTTTTAGATCAGATCTAAGTCTTGTGGAGGTGCCAGTTGGCAACGCCAGGTCTTTTGAGTGTATCCTGGCAGCAGGTGCAGAGTTTAGGATTCTCCTCATCTACCGTCCACCTGGCGATGGTGGAGAATTCCTGAAGGAATTCGCGTACTTCATCGTGGACATGGCATTGGAGTCGCCCAGATGGTTAATACTGGGTGACTTCAATGCCTGGGTTGATGATGAACTCTCACACTTTGGAAAGAATTTCCTCCAACTTATGTCTATGTTGGGCCTGTCACAGGTAGTTACCTCTGCTACCCATATAATGGGACACTTGTTAGACCTGGTGTTTACACTGGATTTGGATGTTATGTATCTGGGGGTGGAACCAAATGTCTGGACAGACCATCACACCATAAGATTCAGTTTTGGGGCACCCCCTAATAGGCCTGCCCCTACGGAGATGGTCCAGTATCACCCTTTAAGGGGAGTAAACCCAGAGGGCCTATTAGCGGTACTGGACCTATCGGCATTTTGGTTGACAGCATGAGTCCAGGAGACCTTGTTCTTGCCTAAAATAAGGCAGTGAGCAGGGCCTTGGACCACATTGCTCCTATTCGTGTTCATCACTCACTCAGGCGCCCAAAGACTCTATGGTTTGATGAGTCTTTGAAGGAACTGAGGAGAGTAAGTAAGGCTAGAGAGGCCTGGCGAAATCTTGCCTGGATGCTGACAAACTTAGATTGATGAATCATTATGTTATCTATCAATCGGCAATAGCCCGTAAGAAGGCAGAATTCCTGTCCAGGGAGATTGCTGCTGCGCGGAACCGACCAGCTCAACTCTTTTGGACTGTTGACAGACTGTGCAATCCACTCTGTCTACAGTCTGGAAGAGATTTTTCACAAATAAAGTGTGATGAGCTTGCTCAGTTTTTCGCTGATAAGATTGCCAACATTAGGTTGGATATCGGCCAGGCTCATTCTTCAAGGGCTTGCAGTGATCGACAGGGGGAAACAAACACCTGTGTTGCCTGGTTTGATTTTGGTAGGCCGGAGCTCATGGATATTGTGAGGATTGTCCAGACTGTACGTCCAACCAGCTGTAGTTTGGATCCGGGCCCTACGCTTCTATTATTAAGTTGCGTAGATACTATCTGTCCGATCATTGCTGAAATTGTTTGGAAATCTCTGGAGCAGGGGATCTTTCCTGATCCCCTAAAGGAGGTGGTCATTCGACCACTCCTAAAAAAACCTTCATTGAACCCGAACGGTCCAGCTAACTACAGACCTGTCTCTAACCTGCCCTTTTTGGGTAAGGTTATTGAAAAGGTGGTTGCACTGCAACTGGATGACCATATTACAAATCACAATATATATGATACTCTCCAATTGGGATTTAGGAAAAGACATAGTACTGAGACTGCTCTTGTCCGGGTTCTAAATGATCTCCTGATAGCGAGAGATCGAAAGGCGTGTACTATCTTAGTCCTTCTTGATCTCTCTGCAGCATTCAACACTGTGGACCATGGTGTGCTTTTGGAATGCCTGCGGTGTTACTGCGGACTGTCTGGTACAGTTCTGCAGTGGTTTCAATCTTTTCTCATGGGGAGGAGACAGAGGGTTATCATTGGAATTTATTCCTCCGATGCCTTCTCTCTGCCCTGTGGGGTTCCGCAGGGCTCCATTTTAGCACCCATGTTGTTTGCTGTCTATATGCTGCCATTGGGAGACATTATTAGGCAGTACAGCTTGGGTTTTCACTGCTATGCTGATGATACCCAGCTTTATTTGTCTTTTAGTCCTGGACAGGAAGATGCAGTCTCTATACTTAACAGCTGTCTATCTGAGATCAAGGATTGGATGAGTGCCAGTTGGCTAAGGTTAAACCCGGATAAGACTGAGGTGTTGGTGGTGGACCCAGGTCACCTTGAGGTGGGTTGTAGGGCTGGGCTTCCTTCGGGCATATGGATCGATGGTACCCAGCTCTCAACCTCAGACCGGGTGTGTAACCTGGGCGTTATTATTGATGATGGTTTGACCCTGAAGTTTCAGGTGTCATCCGTTGTCAAATCTTCCTTTTATCATCTTAGGAATATCGCTTGGGTGAAACACCTGGTTCCTCCGGCTGACCTTCCGGTATTGGTCCATGCCTTTGTTACTTCTCGCCTTGATTACTGCAATGCCCTGTACCTAGGGCTACCAGGGGTTGATATCCACTGCTTGCAGCTGGTGCAGAATGCAGCCAGGCTTCGACTGGGACATCTATGAGAAGTCATATTACACCTGTGCTGCGCGAACTGCACTGGCTGCCGGTTCAGTGGCAGATCACCTTTAAGGTCGGATTACTGACCTATAAAGCCCTACACGAACAGGGACCACGGTATCTTCAAGATCTTCTTGTTCCCTACTGTCCCTCTCGCTCGCTCCGCTCCACTGATGAGGGATTGCTAGAGGTTCCCAGGGTTCGTTTAAAAACCTCTGGAGCTCGGGCTTTTTCTTATGCTGCCCCTACCCTGTGGAACTCTCTACCTCATCGGATACGAGGCTGCCTGACCGTTGAAAGTTTTAAGTTAGAATTGAAAACTTATTTATTTAAACAGGCATATGGAGAGTGATTTTATTGTTTTTATTGTAATCATATTGTTATTATCGTTCTATGTTATATGTATGCATTGTAACTGTGTATTTGTACAGCGCTTTGACTTTGAAAAGCGCTTAAAAATAAATTTTTACTTACTTACTTTACTAATTATTAGTAGAAGCCCTGAATATAGAGCTAAAAAAATAGAAGTGGAGAAATAAAAAATGTGTATGACCAATATAACTTTAAACCTGACATCAAAGAATTTTCAGACTTCCCTAGATAAAATTAATAAAGCACTTGATGATTATGAAAACAACCTAATAGACCAAAAACTAAAGAAGTTCAGTCGAGATCTGAATGACTACAAAGAAGGGAAAGTATACACCTACAACAAATTCAGTCCATACAAAATGAGATATGCTTACAACCCTGACACAGACAGCAACTTATATACAGTAGCTCAGATAGTAATATGGAGAGCAATGGTCAACAAGAAAATTATAAACCTTTTTTTAGGACAAGGCCAATACAGAGGCAGGGGAAGGTGGAACACAGGTCAATGGAGAGGCAGAGGCCAGAGAGGATGATACAATACCAAGGATTCCAGGGAACAAACAGACAGGGGGGATACAGGTGAAGGAATAGGATCAGGACAAGGAAATGGACTAGAGTAAGAAACAATAAGGAACAGAGTGGTCCAGAAACACCAGAAGAGAGGACACATTTAGTCTTCATTTTATCAAAAAGACTATTAAACGAAACAGAATTGAAAGTCCTTAATTTAGGTTTAACTTTTTTGTCCCCATGAAAGATTAAATCACTTCCATCTTAAAATGGATATACAAAAATTATACAGGAATATCAGACTAAAACATTTCTTCCCTACCATGATAGACACCACTGATCCAGCCCAAAAAATACAAATAAAAAACACAATCTTTGAACTTACATTACAGATCAAAATTCTTACCACCAGACCCTATAACAGCCAACATTACTACATATATGGAAATGATAGATAAAGACCTAGATAGATTAAAAAACAACAGTATGGCTTGATGACAGAAATATAACTTATCAGCAAATGAATTTGGTGCATTAAGAAATCTAGAGAATGACACCAAAATAGTTATCAAAAAAGCAGACAAGGGAGGACGCATAGTAGTTATGGATAGAGAAAACTATAGGGTTGAATGTCTAAAACAACTGAAAAATAGAGAATATTATGAGAAATGTGAAAAAAATCCTATTGAAGAAGTTACGAGTTTAGTAAAAAAATATACTGGAAAAAGGTGTCAAGGAAGGCTTTTTGTCAGAATGGGAAAAGAGAGTTCTATATAGACGACATCTTATAATGCCTGTCTTTTACATTTTACCAAAAATCCACAAACACCTAACCAATCCCCCAGGACGTCCAATTATAGCAGTCATGGGTTCCTCCCTCGAAGCTCTATCAGTGTACATTGATTACCACCTACAGCTACTAGTACTAATGACACAGTCTTACCTAAAAGATAACAAAGACACAATTTTACTTTTAGAAGATGTTAATTAAGGAAACATAATGACAGATGATTGCCTACTCATCACGTTAGATGTGAAGTTTTATATACGAGCATCCCACACACAGCAGGTTTAGAAGCATTGAAAAATAAACTTGAAGAAAGAGAAGAGAACTGTGCCCCACCAAATAATTTTATTGTGGAACTTGCAGAATTGGTATTGACCAAGTATTACTTTAGATTTGACAATCAGCACTATTGGCAAACAAAAGGCAGAGCTATGGGGTCTTCTTTGGCCCTGAGCTATGCACCTATTGTAATGGATGCCTTTCAAAAAAATACATATATAACATTGACAACATGTTCCGTCCCAACATCAAATGTTGAAAATGATACATTTTGCAAGGCACTAAAAATGTTTCTACAATACATAAATACATGTACAGAATATTTGACATTCATGATAACCTCTGACAAAGTGACAGTAAATTTTCTTGACCTTACCATAACTGAGAAATATCAGAAATTGACAACTAATGTCTTTAGAAAACCTACAGACAGGAATGTATTATTACATGTCAAAAGCTTTCATAAAAAATCTACAGTTGAGAATATACCTTATGGTCAATTTATAAGACTAAAGAGACATTGCACTAATTATGAAGACTATGCCCCTGCTGCCAATGAACTAGAAGAGTGCTTTAAAAATAGGGGTTAAAACAATATTGCCTTACAAAGTGCTAGACAAGAAAGTGAAACCAAGACTAGAATAGACCTGTTGAAGCCAGCAGAAAAAATAGATACCACACAAGATAAGATAACTGTATCAGTCGACTATTTGGATCATTTCCATGTGATTAAATCTTCAATACTGAAACTCTGGAATATTCTAAAATGTAACTCAGTAGGAGAACAAATATGCAGAGAAAAACCCCTTGGTCATAGCCAAGAAAACCAAACCCCTTAGTGATCATCTTTGCCATGCTATGATTTCAAATCCAGAAGCAAGACATGAAATCTTTGAAGGAAGAACAAAAATCATTTGGAACTACCCATGTGGAAAATGCCAGAACTGTAAATAGCACGAGAAAAACCAAAACAGTATATTGTGCTCATTTTATTATTTACACTCTGGGGCTAACGTTTGTGGGTTGAAAACCTTGCTGCAAATCTTACTGAGTGCTTGTCCAAACTAGGAGCCCTGTATTAACTGCAGGCAGAGAGCGCTGATTTATGGTGCTAATTTTATGGGCTTTTAAGAATCTTCCATTGTGCCTCTTCCACGAATGAGTGTTAAACGCACAGTGTAATTGTAACATTACCTTCAGCTGTGCTAACTGGGTACGAAGAGCTGAGTGGTTACTTCCACTACACTACACTTTAAAACCAGCCCTGCAGCGAGCCGGACAATCATATTGTGCTCATTTTATTATTTACACTATGGGGCTAACGTTTGTGGGTTTAAACCTTGCTGCAAATCGTACTGAGTGCTTGTGCAAACTAGGAGCCCTGTATTAACTGTAGGCAGAGAGCGCTGATTTATGGTGCTAATTTTATGGGCTTTTAAGAATCTTTCATTGTGCCTCTTCCACGAATGAGTGTTAAACGCACAGTGTAATTGTAACATTACCTTCAGCTGTGCTAACTGGGTACGAAGAGCTGAGTGGTTACTTCCACTACACTACACTTTAAAACCAGCCCTGCAGCGAGCAGGGCGAGCATGTGCAGGGTGCACGCGGAGACGCACGCAGAGACACGTGAGTCTGCACATGTCTGCTGTGTCCGCTGAGTCCACAGAGTACAGGGACACAAACATTCACTTTAAGACATATTTGCAACTAAGTTACAGATCAAAGACTGAAGGATGTCACAAAACAAGGGTAAGCGTGGCGTCAAACCTAAAAGAATTTGTATTAATTGCTAGATGTTTATTGAGGCACCAGCATGCAAGGAATATGTGTGTGATAATTGTGTACTGATAGCTAATTTAAGACTGGAAATTGAAAATCTATCACAAAGATTAGCGACTCAAAAAGAAATCACCTGTCTTGAGAGTTTTCTTGATCAAGCTCTACATGACATTACAGTGCCTGAAATTCCAAAATCCATCATTAAAGCTAGAAGTGTGTTAGAAGAGGATAGTTTAAGTCAGGTGAGAAGGGAGGATGTGCCTATCTTACCTGTAGTCAGCACCCCTTGGACAAAACCTAAAAAAACAATAAAGAAAGGTAGTATCATCTGCAATGTAAATATTACTCCAGTTCACAATATGTTTGATTGTTTACAAGATAATTTAGACTCTGGAGATGACTTTGAACATGAACAGGCTGGGACTAATAATTCAAACACATTGATACCTGAAAAAACTCTAATCAAAGATATACTAGTTATAGGAGATTCAATTATCAGAGGGGTGGATACTGTGGTTTGTGAGGGTAGAAAAGCCAGCACTACTGTTTGCACCCTGCCAAGAGCCAAAGCAAGTGATGTGTCAACCTTATTAGATGGGTTGATGGAAAATACAAAGAACCCTCTAGTCTTAGTGCACATTGGTATTAATGATGTTTACAAAACTAGCCAGAACACATTTCATAATAAAATAACTGACATAGCAACAAGGATCAAACAAAAAGGAGGAGATTTAATATTTTCTGGTATTTTACCAGCACATGGGTATTCAAGCTATAAAAATAGAGCAATTATGTTGGCAAATGACTGGTTAAGGACCCTTTGCTTAAGTAACAATCTGGGTTTTATGGATAATTTCATAACTTTTTGCAACAAATCCTTATTTAAACCTGATGGCTTCCATCTTACTTTAGCAGGTTCAAGGATTTTAGGCAGAAAATTGAATAAAGTGATTGCTTTTCATTTAAACTGGTACAAGGGGGGCAGTCCACATCAGTAAAGCACCCAATCATAAACACAGCACAGGACAATATCAAGATTACGGGATGGAAAACTTTACTCATAAATTCTAGAAGTCTCACAAACAAATATGAAGAACTTAAAATTCTCTTGTCTTCACATGATATTCATATAGCATGTATTACTGAAACATGGTGGGATAATAATGATTCCTGGGAGAAATCAATACCTGGTTATAACCTTTTCCGTAAATCTAGATCTTACAGAAAAGGTGGGGGCATTGCAATATACGTACATCATTCCATCAAATGCATGCAATTGCCTTACGACAGCCTTGAAGCTGAAACTATCTGGCTCAAGTTAATACCATCTAGCGGCCCTAAAGTTATAATTGGCCTTTATTATAGACCTCCATCTAATACACATGAGAAAGATGCTATTTTTCTTGATTTGCTTGCTACCCTGAACCCAGAGGATAATCTAATTGTGTTGGGAGACTTCAATCTCCCTGGTATTGACTGGAAGTCTTTAAAGACAGGTAACAAAACTGAACAACTATATTTGGATGTATTCGAACAGCTGGATTTAGATCAATTAGTACATGAAAACACTAGAGGAAATAATGTTATGGACCTTATACTGACAAATACAAGTGATCTGATTAACAAGATACAAATTCTACCACCTCTGGGTAATAGCGACCATTCTAAAGTCCAGTGTATAATAGGAGCAGTGGAGCAGACTCATAATTCATGTACCAAATTTGAAGGAACAATTAAATTAAATTTAGCAAAAGCAAACTTCACGAGTTTTGAGCAAGATCTGGCATTGTGGGAATGGTTTGAGGCTTTTCATGGTAAAAACACTGAGGACATGTGGTCTGTGTTCCTTAACTAGCTTAATCATTTAATTACCAAATATATTCCAACCATTAAATCTAAACAAATGAATGGTAAAAAATCTAATCCTAGATGGTTAAACAAACAAATTAAGTGTTTAATCAATAAAAAGGACAGACTATTCAAGAAATATATGAAAAATAAAACACAGAAGAATTATTTAGCATATAATAAACATACTAAATTACTCAAGTCATCTATTAAAAAAGCAAAAGCTCAGCAAGAATTTACCTTGGCCAACAAAATCAAAGATAATAAAAAATCTTTTTTTGCTCATATCAATAGTAAAAAGATTCATCATGCATTACTGGGACCTTTTAAAGACAATAATGGTGGTCTACTTAATGAACAAGAAACAGTCAACATACAAAACAATTATTTTTGCTCTATTTTTAATCCTGGTAATACACCTCTTACTTTTGACACTTTAACTCCCTTAGTTGAAAATATTAAAATAACATCCACAGAGGTAAAGAACAGATTAAGTAAACTAGACATCAATAAATCCCCAGGCCCTGATAATATTCACCCTAGAATTTTAGAACAACTTGCTGATCATCTGTCAGAACCACTAAGCTTTTTATATCAAGCATCCTTAGATAGAGGCGAAGGCCCTCAAGCCTGGAGAAATGCCTTGGTAGTTCCTCTCCATAAAAAAGGATCAAGATCTGACCCAGCCAATTTTAGGCCTATTAGTTTGACATCACTATTAGCTAAAGTTATGGAGGGTATTTTAAAGGATATTATAGTTGACTATATAACAACAAACAATTTATCTGATCCTGTACAACATGGCTTTATTAAATCTAGATCATGTCAAACAAACTTATTATCCTTTAATGGAAATGTTAACGAAAAATTGGACAAAGGCAAACCAGTGGATGTGTTTTTTATGGATTTTGCAAAAGTGTTCGATAAATTACCTCATGAGGAATTAATACAAACTCTGATTAAAACTGGAATTAACAACAAAATTATTAATTGGATAGCTAAATGGCTGACGGGTAGAAAGCAGAGAGTGGTGGTTGTGGGTGTGAAGTCTGATTGGTCTGAGGTCACTTGTGGTGTGCCTCAGGGTTCGGTGTTGGGACCATGCCTCTTCAATGTCTACATTTCATCATTGCAGCTCAGCAATCCTCATATATGGATTTCTAAGTTTGCTGATGATTGCAGACTGGGAACATCTGTGACTTCAACAACAGAGGCACTTTCCCTGCAACAGGCCATAAATGAAATTTATGAGTGGACTAGAACTTCCAAACTGGAACTCAATATTTCCAAATGTAAAATCATGCATATGGGTCGTAGCAACAATAAATATATATTATATTGGGAATAATATCTTGGCAACAACAGTAGAAGAGAGCGATTTAGGTATTAAAATTACTCCAGATTTAAAGTTTAGATCACATTGCAAACAACAAGTTAAAAGGGCAAATCAGAGTTTAAACTGTATTTTGAGACATATTTCTAGCAGACATGAAAATGTGATCATTCCATTGTATGGTGCATTGGTGAGGCCACACCTTGAGTACTGTGCGCAACTGTGGTCACCTCAGTACAGAGAGGATATTGTGAGAATTGAAAGTGTTCAGCGTAGAGCGACAAGATCAGTGTTAACCTTAAAAAATCTGTCCTACAATGAGAGATTAACTAAACTCAATTTATACACCTTGGGCTATAGAAGACTAAGAGGAGATCTTTGTATGATGTTTAGGATATCACAAGATGCTACACTAAGAGAAGATCTAAAAATGTCATATAGAGCAGGCTGGTCTAGCATTCATAAGCACTGTATGCAACTAGAACTGCCTAAATGGAATACCAACTTAAGGAAACACTGGTTCACTACAAGGGTGGTGTCTGCATGGAATTGCTTGCCGATAATAGTGGTAGGGGAGTACTAGCATGGACATGTTCAAATCCCAACTTGATAAATATCTTTATGATAAGACTACTACATTTTAAAATAAAAAAAAAAATGGCGAGCATTATGGATGAAAGTCCCGAAGCTTGACTTAACTTATGAAACCCCTATAGGGATGAACACATTGAAATGAAATGATTCATAACTTGTCAGACAGACCAGATAATATATGCCCTTAAATTAGGGAGGCAGTATAGCGCAGTGGTTTAAGGCTCTGAGCTGCAAATCTGGTGACATCCAGCAGACCAGACCTGGGTTTGAATCCCACAACTTCCACTTGCATACTGTGTGACCCTGAATAAGTCACTTAACTTCCCTGTGCTCCCAGGTCACTCCTGTAAAAAAGCTTTCAGCTTAGTGTGCTACTCCTGGTTAAACAACTAAAAAATAAATAAATAAATGCCCCTGTGACCTCTACTATATAGGTCAAACATCTAGACAATTGAGGTTACGGGTAAGTGAGCATCACAATGACATCACAAAAGAAGATCTAGATTCAGTAGTAGCTAAACACTTCTTAGAGAACAGACATAATGTATCCACACTCCGATTTGTAGGACTTGAAAGAGTCAATCCCTCGTGTGGGTAACATTCAGAATATTTTACTTAAGCGAGAAGCCTATTGAATTGACAAATGTGGTATCTCAGACAAACGCTATGCCATCAGTGAAGAAATTGTATGATCTGAGTTTGTAGACTGAACAGTTCAATTTGCTTCAGAATAGACACTAATTGATTCTATTCATGATAACTGAAGTATCCTGTTCGTCATCATGGTTTTCCTGGAAAATGGGCTGACCACGAATGCGCTCCTTTGAATGCTTTTGTGGCCACCAGTTATGTGTCATTTTGACAGAGGTGGGTCGGTACACAGGGCCATAGTCTCAAATGGCACTGATGTTCTGATTCAGCCCCCTGGTATTAACAGTAAACATCTGTACAGATTAATACCTACATGATAAAAATAAAGTGAGATACCAAAAAGGAAAAAGGAGAAAAATATAAAAACTGAGTTGCAACTAAACAGATAGAATAGAAGGTTACACTGATGAAAAGCTAGATACAGCATAAACTAACATTATACAAAAGAGCAACAAACATAGTGAAGGGTCCAGTTTCTCACATCAGCTTTACCCTATTGAGTACGACTAAAGAAAATGCCATTTGAGAAGCTCCAAATAGCATGCAGTTTCTTTGCCTTCTGCTAAGCCAATAGAAAAGAAGTGACACATACAAGGGGGCAGAGCCTCTGCTTTAAAAAGAACTGCAACATGCCAAGATGGCTCCTAGAGCTCCACTAAGACACCAGCTTACTATTGAACAGCTAACTAAAAAGCAGGTAAGCAAAAATGCTGCTTAACGTGGAAAAATAGACTCTAGAAAGTAATAGAATGTGCTAAAGACTAAATGAAGAATGGAGAACTAAACTTTAGTGCACAAACAAGTAAAACGTGTTTGTTTATTAAAAAGTATAAAAACACTTTCAAGTACAAAGGGGTGCATTGTAAACAGAATAATAGAATCACAGTGATGATTTGTTGGGTGCTTGGCTTCACTATGTTCCTTTCTCTTTTCCTATTAACAAACAGAAGCTAGAGGCTTCTATAAGAAAACTAAATATATTCAAATTGAAATAAAATTGAGCGCTGTACAAGCAGGTAACAATACATTGCCCACTCTTAGAACACATAAATTGAGACAAAGACCCAATTAAAACAACATCAATGTGTTTAATTGCAGACTGGTGTATTAGCAAACAGAAATAAGAAAGCACACTTTGGAAACAGAGCTAAAAGATTTACAAAAGAAATATCAAGGTGATAATTCAGACTTGATATAAACCAGATAAATGTATCTTTGAAAAATGACAAAAACTGTATTTCTATAGGATACTAATTGACTCATGAATCCCCTCCTCGTTGCAAAAGTAAGTTAAAAAAAAAGTTGTCATTCACACTAAGGTGGGCCTTGTTCATTTTATTTACTTTTATTAAAATCTATATAAAGTGTTTATAAAAATTATTGTTGTGTCTATAAAAAAACAAATGCATACTAAAGAATATGTTTTCTAGCAGACATCAGGCTATGTAACTATATTTATTCTGTCAAGCAAAGAAATAATACTGAATATAATAAATGTTATTATAACAATAACATGTATTGTAGATGTGATCCTGATATACCTTGTAAAAAATGAGTCTACTTTGAAGTATAATGAACCCATTTTTTTAACTTCTAGATCCTGATGGAACAGTATGTTAAACTATGAAACATTAAACATAAATAAAATATAGTGATTGAACCTGATGGTGTCTTTCACTTTACTAAAACTCTAACTGGTGAGTGGGTTGTAACACTCCAAAACTGTTTGCATAGTACTGAGGTATTTTTGGAGCATGATCCCTCCTGGTGATTCTGTTTACTATTCTTTCAGACTCCAGGTGGGCCACACTGTCTCACGATGGTTTCCATTGTGGATATATAGAATAAAGTATGGGTCAGGGTGTGTAGCAGATTTTACACACCCGAGTTGGCAGAGATGCTACACATAAACCCCGAGGGCAAAGCCTGAAGGGTTTGTGAAAACATCCCACAGTGTGTGTGTAAAATACACACCCCGACCCATACTTTTATTTGATATAATTGCTGGGTTTTTCACTTTCCTAGTAATTATATAAAAGAAACAGCTCCCAGTATCCTACGGTCGGTTTCCTTTTTAGTCTGGTGCCAAGATTTTCGTATTTTAAAACAGTTTTTTCTTTCTGCAGGTCTCTGTGTTTCCAGGGTATATGGGGAAAATGAAAAGAAAAGGACTTACCACCAGTTCTTGTGGTGGTTCTGTTTGTGCTTACGACGAAGCGCTGAGCGGTCTCGACTGGTCGCGCTGCTGCCTGAGCATGCGCACAGCAAGGGAAATCGTGTGCGTGTTTGCCGTTGTAAACACTCCTTTATAATGGAAAATTATGCCACAGTTTCCCTATGGGAAAAAGGGAGACCCATTTATTGTATAGAGAATAAAGTATGGGGTGATGTGTGTAACGAGATTTTACACACACCCGAGGGGTTGGATGGCATATAAACCCCGAGAGCGAAGCTCGAGGGATTTATCCAGGCATCCAACCCTGAGGGTGTTTATAGAATTCGAGTTTACACACACCAACCCATATTTTATTTTATATAATTGCTGGGTTAGGCTTTTTCACCACAGCCAATTATATAAAATAAATGGTCAGGTGCGGCTGTGGTCTGGATAATGTTTAGCTAAGTCCTTGGTCACTTAGCAGCAGTTTACTTTTTCTTGTCCCCTTTACGGTGTGATTTTTGTTAGGAAGTTTTTTTTTTTAAATAGTTACTTACCACCTAGAGATAGTGGTGAGGTGTAGTTTCGACTGACGAAGAAAATCTGGTGGCAAATGTGAAAACAAGGAAAGCGTATAGGTTGGGCATCTTGAGTAGTGGGAAACCATGCGTGTTTGCTATATAATGTCTTTATAACGGCAATTACGCCATGGTTTCCCTATGGGAAAAAGCCTAACCCAGTTATTATATAGCAATTAAACATAATGAACATAGTATCTGAGTAAACTAATCTAATGCCAATAAAGTTATTTTCCAGAACTACAGTTTCTGAATCAGAAAAAATTTCTACTTTAATAAAAATAGCTAGGCTGCTTGACCAGCATCCAACTTTAGCTGTTCTTATTCCCGGTTTATGAATGAGAATATAACCATTTAGCTCAATAGCATCATTTGAATCATGCCATGTTTCTTGGAGGCAGATTATCAAATATTAGGTAATACAGTTAATACAGTCATAATCATTAATTTTAGACTTAATACCAGCAATGTTACCGGAAATAAGAACATTGTGTTTGCAGTCTCTATTATCTGACTGGCTAGATGTGTGATTTGATGAAGAATCATTTAAAATGGTTGTAGATAGTCAGCCATCATAGTCAGCCAATTACATAAATATGTTCTGGGTTGGGAATTGAGTGATTTTATTTATATAGGCCATGTGGTTACCATTGTCCCACTGCAGTGGTCATAATTGATTCAGATGCTTCCCTGGGCTACCTTCTGAATTATTAAAATCCACCAAGTATAGCCCCATGGCATCTAAAGTACTTGTTTTCTTCCCTGACTCTGTTGGCTGTCACTGAATTTTTGAAGAAAATGTCAATCTGCCCATCACCTTTGAGGCTCTTGTGTCTATATATGTATATTACTCCATCGCGAGTCAGACTTATATTTAAAAAATTACTAAACACATTACATAGGACCTTGGTAAGTTTAACATCTGTCTCATGAAACAGTTTGTTACACCCAAAGAGACTCAGCGTGACTGGCTCAAATAGGTTCTCATTATCAGTAAGCTCTGCATGTATGTTTTTTATAAAAACCTGATTGTACATGGTTATTGAGAGAGTCCATTTCAACAAGATTTCCATTAATCAGTGAAGCAGTTAGGTTTAGCGGTAATATCTTGAGAAAGTTCCTCCACAGGTAGTTCAGAACTCTATGGTTAGAACAATGAATGTCAACACTTTCCACATAATTAATACTCTATGTATCTCTTGATATGGCAACCTTATTCAGGACATCCATTTCAAGATCTAAATCCAAGTCTACATTAAGAAGATTACATTTTTTTCTGTTAAGGACTGTAGTTTTTCTCCATCTGATTTTTGTTTAGGTCATGAAGTCTGATAAATGGAAGACTTGGCTCCATTGTTTTTTTTCTGAGAGGGAGTGCCTACTGCCTGTGTCTTTTAATTGTTCATTCTCTATAGGGATTGGATGCTCCCTTTCCTTATAATTGGTATCCAGTGTTTGAGTATGTTTATTCTGAGTTTTCACAGAAACATTTCATCTGTGTTTATCTTTTATACGTAGATTTCTATCACACTCTTTTGTTTTAGTTTTCTTGACACTTTTGTGAGAATGTTTCTTGGGAAGAAGTTTTGTTTGCCTTTTTTTTTTGTTTTATTTTTCACTCTAATTCTGTTTTTTGTCCTTTTGTCAATGTTCTTGTATTGTCCAGCTTCCCCTATTTTAGTCACAGGAGAAGTAGGAAATGTGATTGAAGAAAAGTCAGGTCTGTTACAGTCAAGGGGTTCCAAGGATCTCTCATTTTCCTGCAATGAATTGAGGAAGATTCTTTGGGCAGATAAATATTATTTAAAATCTTAATAATCCATTCTGGTGCCATTTATGGCAATATTTTCTTTTAATGTTTCCATCTGTTTCTATTGATTACAAGTTGTTCTAATAATATAAGATTGGCTGCAACATTGAATATGGAATCCAGGGCAGGTTGTGCCTCCCCAATGACAACACAAAGCTCTGTGGGAGGGTGGACAGTGGTGAGGGAATTACGGTAATGCAAAGTGACCTGCATAGACTGAAAAGGTGGTCTAAGATCTGGTAGCTGAAATTCAATGCCAAAAAGTGCAAAGTGATGCACCTAAGGGGCAAGAACCTCAGGGCAGAGTACTGGATGGGTGGCGTTAAGCTGAGCACTATGACAGAGGAAAGGGACCTAATAATCATTATTAGTGACACCCCCAAACAATCAAGCCAATGCAAAGAGACTTTTAGTAGGGCAAATAGGAAGTCAGGATATAGTGGGAGGGGTACTTGACAGTAGATGTAAAGAAGTAATATTGCCTCTGTGTAGATCAATGGTGATGCTGCACCTGGAGCACTGTGCCCAACTGTGGAGTCCTCTCCTCAAGAAGGATAAGGACTGGCTACAGGCAGTGCAACAAAGGGTGACTAGGATGAGACAGGGCCTGCAGGACAAATCTTATGAGGAATGGCTCAAAACACTAAACGTGTACTTGCTTGAGACCAGAAGGGAGAGGTGTGATGTGATAAGAGACCTTCACATTCCTGAAAGGAATAAATAAGGTGAACCCTGAGGAGTTATTTAGCATAATTGTAAACTTGATGTCATAGGGGCGTGAGAGGAAACTGACAGGTGTAAGGTTCAAGAGGGATATGAGGACATATTATTTTGTGGTTTTGTGAGTGGCAGAGCCTTAGAACACTCTGCCAGCTGAGGTAAGAAGAGTTAGAACCATTAATGGTTTCAGGCACAGTTGGGACAGAATGAAGGTTATAGTGGCTACTCAGGGAAATAGTAGCAGGGAAAAGGTTGGGGGAGGATAGTGAGGGCTAGTACCCTGGATAACATTTAGGTCCCAGGTAATGATAAGGAACTACTGGGCAGACTGGCTGGACCTTCAGTCTTTTTCTGCCAGCATTGTCTATGTTCTATGTTTCTGTAAAGATAGCAAATAAACAAAACAAGATGCAGACAGTAGAGGAGTCATTCCAAAACATGGATGCATACTTTAGCACTGATCAAACATGTAGGTGGTGGATTAAATAATATATTTGGTATATACCATGTACAAACAAACAGATAAGTTGTGCATGTAGGGAGACTAAAGGGTGTGAGTGACAAGTCACAGTTCAGTCAACGGCAAATACAGAAGTGAGTAGATAAGTCACAAAAAGGAATATGAGGGAAAAGAGGGAGGAGGCGGAGCAGATAGCAGGCAGTAAGGAAGAGCAGAGCTTAGAGAACCGAAAGGAGAAAGCAGTTTGGTCTGCAGAGGATTTAATGTATGAAAGGGTGAGGGATCTAGGGTCAAAGTTATGAAGGAATATATGGGAGCAGAGGGGGGACAAGAGGGGAAAGCTTGCAATGTAGGGCAGGCCGCTGTCAGTTACAGGCTCCCTAACAGCTGGAACACATTGCCCTTTAAGCTAACAACAGCTCCTGACTTCCAATTGGCTAACCCCTTGATTAAAGCATGCTACAAGACCCCTCTGTTCTGCCACAACTGCCCCAGCTATTCCTCTTGCTTTAGCCCTTTTGAGTTAGTCTTGGCCAAGAGGTCCTCTCAGAGCATGCCTAATGGAACACACCACCTCTCCTTTGCCTCTTGGTACACCAGGCCTGTCTTCAAGACTATCTACTACTGGATGCATGAAAATCTACACTAGTCACTAAATGTGAGTAATTAGCCTAGCTATGAATGCATATAATCTTCCACAGTATACCAGTTTGTATGTAATACCTCATCAACTCAGCTGAGAATGTAATGTATTTCTGGTCTGTATTACCTCAGTTAATTGATTGAGTATGCAATTCAAATATGTATCCGCACTATGTATCTGTATGAAATACCGCTGTAGTATAATTGTGTATCTTCACTATGTATATGCATGTAATACCTCTGCCATCCTGGTAGAGAATGTAATGCACACGTATATCTGCACTATATAACTCTGTAATATTTCATTTCATTTTTATTTTTTAGACTTGTAAGCAGGATGAGCAAAATGCCCATTTTCACCAGCGACAAGTTACAAATGACACAAACATACATATCAATACATACTAATATGAAACATTATATAGTATACAAATACAAAACTGTAAATAACATTACAAATACTCAGTAAGAACATGTGCAATTATCATTATCCATCAACCAATATTTTAATCTAGATTTAAAAGATCATAAAGTCTTACTCTGTACAATATCAACAGGTAATGAATTAAAAAACAACGGGGCCCAATGCAATATAGATCTCTGTCCAAAAACAGTTTGAAACAGTGGGAGTTCAAAAATAAATTTAGATTGAGATCTAGTTCCATAAAAGTTCAGGAACCTTGAAAATAAAATTATAACTGTAGGAGATAGAAGACGATTCATAACCTTGTACAGCAGAATGCGTAATTTATAGGAAATTCTATTTTCTAAGGACAATTAGAACTCTTAAACCAAAAAACAATGATGGGTTTTATAAGGGGCATCAAGCATAAAGTGTAAAACGGAATTATAAAGCACCTTAAGCTTATCTAAGAGTGTACCAGAAAAGGATGAATAAACACTAATACCACAGTCCATAACACTCATTAGGAAACTGTGGGAGAGAAGAAACCTGGAATCTTTTGTCAAAAAATGTTTAACCCTATACAGTGAACCTAATCTCTGAGAGAGTGTTTTCCTTAAATTATTCAGATGGGCTTCAAAGGACAATTTTGGATTAAACATTATCCCCAAATATTTAAAATTTTTCACAAGTTCGATGACCTTACCATCCAATGCAAGGATCTGAGGAAGATTAACACTTTCAATAACTTTGTTGGAAAATAACATAATTTTAGTTTTACTTGAATTAAGTACCACACAATTAACCACAAGTCAGTTCTGGAAAGAATCAAATTATAATTATATATCTTCATTATGTATATGTATATAATAACTGGGGAGCGTTTTCTCCCGTATAGAAACCCAGTTATAATTCGCTGTTATAACCCATGGGTTATAACAGGGAACACATGGGCCATTTCAAATGCTCCACACATGCACCTGTCTCAGCTGTCTCCCGGCACCAACATTTCTCCAGTCAAACGGACACTGCCAGGATCACTCAGTGGTAAATGAAAAAAGGAAAAAACAACCTTGCCTTTCAGATATTTGACTCCTTGGACCTTGTAAAAAAAAAAAAAGAAAGAAAAACAGAAAAATGTTTCAGCAGTCCATTGGACCGCAGACTGCACTTCCACCCCCGCTTCCTCCACACCAGACCATGGCTCAGCTGTTTTAGTTTTACATAACTGCTGTGGTGAGAAATGCACCCCAGCAATTATGAAAAATAAAACATGAGGTGGTGTGTTTTACGAGATTTTACACACACCCCTTGGGGTTGGGTGCTTAAACCCCTCGAGCTTCGCTCTTGGGGTTTATGTAGCATCCAGCACCTTGGGGTGTGTGTAAAATCTTGTATAACACACAACCTCATGCATTATTTTATATGTAATGCCTCTGCCATCCTAGTAGAGAATGTAATGCACGTGTATATCTGCACCATTTAACTGTAATATAATTCTATATCTTCACTAAGTATATGTATGTAATGCATCTTCCATCCTAGTAGAGAATGCAATGCACATGTATATCCGCAATATGTAACTCTAATATCATTATATATCTTCACTATGTATATGTATGTAATGCCTCTGCCATCCTAGTAGAGAATGTAATGCACGTGTATATCTGCACTATGTAACTTTATTTAATACCTCTGCTGTCCTTTGTCCCCCCCGGCAGTAAGTAGAAAGGAGCCCTCTCAGGCTGTTTAGTTATCTGGTAAGAAATGTTTTAAGTAAAAATAAATAAATTTACTAAATTCAAGTCAAGAGCAGCATATAATTGGTTATTAAAGAGACGTGTTTATTGACACATTAATGTATTTTTCCCTTTGAAGCACTTTGAGGTGAAGCACTTTGAGGTCTCTCTACATAGAAAGTATATACAAAATAAAACTGCATTCTTATATTATGACATGCTACAATTAAGAAGCATTTTTAAATGATATAATGGGCAGGAATGTATTGCTTCTTGATTGGTGAAAAAGATTCTGTAGCCATGTGTTTATAGAGTAACAACCAATGTATCATGACAAGTCCATGAGTGTAAAGTCGACGCAGTCGGAAAAACAATGCAGACAAAGCCACAAAACTGAATACACATATCCAGAATACAGCCGGGGAAGGAAAAACATGTAAGGCACAGTATTGCACTTGAGTAGTGGTCCATGGCAGTGTGGAGTTGGAATAGTAAATGTTACTGTCCCTGAAATCCATGCTGGTATTCTGGAAGCACGGGTTCATGTTTTGTGACTATGTCTGCGCTATGTGTGCCGAGCTGGCTTTACACTCGATGAACTGATGTGGAGCCACAACCAATGGTTGAACTTCTTTCAGCTATCAGAACACAGAACGCTGACATATTTCCTCCCAAAACAATTTTTCTCTGATTGCCAACACAAACATGGTCCTCTCCTTTACTCACTTAAAAACCTTCAAATAGGTACTAAAACTCCCTTAGATTACAAAAAAATAAAAGGCCTTTCTCCTTTTAACCTCCTTGACGTGCACACATGCTGCTGCTTATCTTGCCACAGGTAAAACTGAGGCCCTGGATCCTTATGCTGTGTGTGTGTGTGTGTGTGTGAGGGGGGCATCTGCCAGTGCAATTCTGTAGAAGTTTAAATTAGGGAACTGAAAGGAAAAAGCAGTTTGGTAAGAAATATTTTGTCTACATAATGCATGGAAAAGCAGATGATTGAAAGGTGGAAAGAGACTACTTTGCATAATATACCATTAATGCAAGAAAATACCTATTTTTAAATAACCACAGAACATCGTGTACACACACACAGACAAAAACCTCCATAGCGAATTCATGATAAAACCAATAAAGAAAGTTAAAAAAATATATATATATATATACATACACACACACACATACATACATATATATATATATTTTTATATTTGTGGGATGGGAGTGAGGGGACATAACTGAAACATATAAGTTTCTCAAGGGTATAAACAAGTTAAACAGTGAGGACCTATTTTTAAGAAGCAAGGATGAAGCCACTAGGTTGCATGACTGGTGGCTGTTGGGGGGCAGAGGAACTTGAGGAAGTTTGACTTCATTGAGAAGATGGCAGAATCATAAACAAACTACTGGTGGAAGTAATGGGGGTAGCTACCTTTAACGGGTTTGCGTGGCTCAGTTGGTAGCACATCTGCCTCTGGACCAGAAGGTCAAGGGTTCTCGTCCCACACCGGGATTGGACTTGCACCTAAAAATCACTGGTATCCGAGTGCAGTATTGGGGGGTTCTGTATTGCTGGGGTGTGCCGTCCTTCGGATGAGACGTTAAACCGAGGTCCCTTCTGCCCGTCCTAGTGGGTGTCCAGGTGGAAGTAAAAGAACCCAGGGCACTCTTCACAAAAGAGTAGGGAACATTCCTGGTGTCCTGGCCAATATTCCCCTTCCCATAAACCAGTTCATGCAATTATCCATGCTGTGTGTGGGTGATGATGTGCGATATGGCCGACACCACACATTCAATCACTTCACTACCTGTCTAGCATTGCTTGTAAAGCGCTTTGGATGTATGAAAAGTGCTATATAAATGCTGATTCTTCTTCTTCTAAACACAATTGGGAAAGAGTAAGGGTACTCATAGCCCCCAAGCAGAGCAAGAAGGGTTTCAGGGATGGAGTGGAGAGGGAAGCAGACCACTTGAACAGCAGGCTGGTGATATCAGGTACTACAGTAGGGTAGATTTGATGGACCTGTGGCCTTCTCCTTCTGTCATATTCAATGTGTCTATGTTTATAAAGCAGCAGTGCATCAAAAGAGAAGTCACCACAGTTTCACTGTGTTTAGATATTGATCCTTTGCACAGCCCATTTGGTGATATTTTAGTATGCTCCATTTATTCAAAGTAATTAAGGGGACATAATAAACCATAAAATTCAGCCTGCAGTAGTTCAAAAACATTTGGCGGTTGCTCAGCTTAAGTAAATAAAGTCAAAAACTTGTAACTACACAGCAAACAGGTTGTACAGGCTTTGATCTAGTCTCACTGCACTCTTTCAGGAATTTGGGAATACCCATATAGTCAAGCTCTTCATGATGCAGTGGGAGGAGACTGCAGTATCATGTGTAGCTAATCTGCATGTGAGAATGTCAAAGTTAAGAAGGATAGAGTTAATAAAACAAAGTTAGGCATTATTGTTTTTAAAATTGTTTCTCAGTATATTAATTTTATAAGAGTGATACGACACTCCAGGGTATGGGTTATTATGTGATATATGCACGCCTAGCTGCTGAACTTAGTCAACACAAGCAACTGGATCATCACAACATGCCTGTATGTGCATTGCATGACCATCCAAACCCTCGCATGTCTTACTGCATACATATGCAACAGTTCCTCAAGAACAGCAGGCAGGGAGGCAGTATAGCGCAGTGGTCTAAGGCTCTGAGCTGCAAATCTGGTGACATCCAGCAGACCAGACCTGGGTTTGAATCCCACAGCTTCCACTTGCATACTGTGTGACCCTGAGCAAGTCACTTAACCTCCTTGTGCTCCCAGGTCGCTCCTGTAAAAAAAGCTTTCAGCTTAGTGTGCTATACCTGGTTAAATAACTAACTAAAAAAATAAATAAAATAGCTGTTGTAAACAGGTTTCACATACCAGTTATATTACATTTAAACATGTGTTTAAAGTACAAAAATTATGTATACTTTAAAGTGATTGTTTTACCTTGGGTACATTTTGGATAAGGAAGTATCCCATTGTCACAAAGGACTCTCATACGATCTGTACTTCTGAATCCCTGTTTACACTTGAACTCTGTGGGTTCACCATGTTCAGCATACAGCTTTCTCGAGTCTCCAAATCTTAGCTCTAGATTGTTTTCTTTCATTCTCTCATTTGTTATAGTACATGCCTCTGCAATATGAAATACATTTTTAACACTAATGTTCTGTATTGGCACGATTTTTCAGATTCAGTGTTAATTATCTATATGAAAAACCAAAACAAAAAAATGAACGGCATGCTCCTTATACTGTAGACAGTATGCACACTCCCTGTCATTCCATATGGCGGCTGGCTGAGGTGCTGAGAGGAGGGCTGTGCTGCTTACTGTATTGGATCTGTGCAGCACCTGCAGCAGCAGAGGTAAAGGGGTGGCAGGGTGGTTTGCTCTGTGTAGTTAGTGCAGCAGGGCCACTAGATGGCAGGGAATAATTATTGAACTATGAGGACAGGGATCACAAGTTGGAGGGTGCAAATGGACACCAGGGAAGTCAGTGCTTGAAGAGGCTGGTGCAGGCAGCTGCAGTCCTTTTGCCCAGCACCAGAGCCTTAAGTCGAGGTTTTCAAAGGTGGTAACCTGTGCCTGTTCGGGTGGCATTTACTGCATGTGTAAACTTCTCAATATCCCACTGCACCCATATGCAGGGGTGGACCCCTTCATTTACTAAGGCGCAGCGGTAACTTAGTGCTCGGGTGCTAACAGGTTTTGCCCACCCTGTGGGGATGTCTGAATATAGACCCCACCCACAAATCAGGGGCAACCCCCAGTTAGCATGGGCAAACATCCCTTAGTGTCTGGGCTAAGTTTTGAATATCTGGCTCTTGCAATCAAGGATGTGAGTCTTGAGATTGCTTTTGGAGGTAGACATGGAGGAACAGTTTTAGATGTTAGGAGGTAATGCAGTCCACTGTTGCAGTGCAGTGCAGTTATAGTATCTTTGTCCAGTGGATGTCTCTGCTCTAGGTACTGATAGGAGGGGCTTGGAGAGGAGAAAGGAAACTCCCTAATAGTTTAACCACAAGAGTTTCCCTAAGGAGCATTCATCATTTTGAAAACATTGGCAGAGCAATGAGAACTTCAGTCTCCACTAAGAGAGACAGTTCAGGGTAGGGAGGGATGGAGCAGTGGTAATCTTGTCTGCTTGTACCAGCTGCAAAAAAAGTTGTAAAGCAGCCTGAGTCTACTTAGTTCATGCTCTTTTAAGGAGAACAGGACAGGAGCACCATATGATAGAACTGGCAGAAGGATGCTAGTTGATACTGC